>JAVANC010000019.1:19629514-20907997 GCA_033319125.1 Parnassius glacialis
GAAGATACAAGTTTGTACGTTTACCACTAAAAAGAACCCCTTTGTCGTAACTCCTCAGTTTCAGGGCACTCCCCTTGTTACCTCAGCTAGTATCGGAATCTTCGGCGTTGACATATCGAATAACGTGCAGTTTCGTGCTCACTTGGAAGGGAAGGCTGAATTGGCCTCTAAAAAGCTTGGCGTGCTCAGCAGAGCGGGACAGTATTTTATGCCGGTACGCTTGCAGTTTTACAAGGGGCAGGTTCGGCCTAACATGGAATACTGTTCTTATCCCTGAGCCAGGGCTTCCTAGTACCAGTTCCTTCCACATGACCGCATCCAGCGCAGTCTCGTCTTTCATCTTTGTCGACGATCGACGAAGATGAAAGACGAGACGAAGAGGTGTTGCATCCCTTTGCATTTTTCTATCGCATGTACCACGGGGAGTGTTCAGAGGAGTTTTTCGGATTAATTCCAGCCACAAAATTTCATCAACACATTTTACAAATCCACATCATCGGGATGTTTGGCGGTACACTACTGTCGGACCGATTCGACTTAGGGAGCTTCAAGAAACGAGCTTACTCCTTTTTAAAAAGCCGGCAACGCGCCTGCAATTCCCCTGGTGTTATATTTGTTTGCTCGTATGTCGCACTCTTCTATATAAAAAAGACAATAAAACGAACTAAACAATTATCTTTAACAATGTTATATTTATTTCTGGAAGTGGGAGTAATTTTTATGATTTCATTTCGAGGCGTTCAAGAAAAGTTAAAACTCGAAAAGTCTTTATACAACTAGGATAATACATGATTTTTCGAACGTCGTTCTTGGAGGCCAAGGGGCCCATTTAGCTTGGGGGCCCCGGGGCACTCCCCCGCCTAGCCCCTAGGTAGCTATGCCACTGGAGGCACCCCCAACACGAGTATCTTAGGATTACTTTCTGGGAGGCCTTGGCAAATCAATTGTAAAAAAAAAGATAATTTGGCGCCTGAAATAGGTGAAGAAGTGGTACCTACCCAGACGGAATCCTAGGCAAAAAGAAAAGGAGTCAATTACGCTATCACCTACGTGTATACGAGTAAGTAGTAGACATTATTAAAATTATTGTTTGTTAATTAATTATTGGTTGAAGAATATTGATTGATTCACAATGACTTAATAATTTTGAGACTGAAATTCGTAACAAGTACTTAATTAAAAATTTAATAAGAAAATATTTATCATATTAAGTAGGTACTTATAACTTTTGAATTCATTATATTCAAAAACAAATTAAAAAAATTCAAAAAATTTAAATTTATTTAAATTTTATTTAAATTTAAGATATTGAATAAAGAATTTTGAATTTTTGAATTTTGAATTATTTTGAACAAGATTGTGTAATACCAAAAATGATGATTGGTTGATAAAGTGCTGAGTGGTGGGTTGACATGATATACTGTCCTGCACCACTAAGCACGCCAAGTATCTTTGAAGCCAATTCGGCTTTCTTTCTGGATGACTGCAGAACTAGATTTCATTCAATATAATATAGTTGATTGAGCAAGTGGATGAGTTTGTATATTTGGGATGTTTATTTAGCAGGGATGGTAGATATGATAAGGATATAGAACGACGAGTGAACGCAGGAAATAGAGTGAATGAGGCTCTACACGCTATTATGAAGAGTGAGAATGTGTCAAAGAAGACACGTATCATATCATAATGCTGTGTTAGTCCCTACTTTAATGTATGGTAGTGAAAGTTGGGTCTGGCAGAAGAAGCATGAGAGTAGAATAAATGCTGTAGAAATGCGGTCATTAAGGAGTATGCTAGGGCTGAATCTGCATGACACGGTGAGAAATAGTGTGATAAAAAAAAAGTGTGGTTTGCAAGATGACGTTGTGACCAGGATTAGAAACGGAATGCTTCGGTGGTTTGGTCATGTAGAAAGAATAAACGAGGAAAGAGTGACAGCAAATTTATGTTTCAGAAGTGAACGGCAGATTCGGGAAGGGACGCCCTAGATGAAGATTTATCAACCAATTCGGCGATACATTGAAAATGGGCCAGATTAGGAGTATCCTTAACCGACGAGCGTGTATGCGTAGATATATGGATGTAAAGGAGGCGAGAGAGGTGTGTCAGGACCGTGCCAAATGGAAGGCCGTAGTCTCTGCCTACCCCTCTGGGTGACAGGCGTGAGTGTTTGAGTGTGTATAATATAATTAAATGCCGAGGATTCCGATATTGGCAACAATGGGAGTATGGGGAGATGTGAAGGAGGGAGAAGGGCGTTAGTTCTTCGATACACTTTGTTTTAGCACCTACATCACAAGATTTTCTGATGTCGGTTTTTCCTTTTCAAAATAACAATTCCCTTTAAAAAAAACAGTAACTTTATCACCATCGTCATTACAGGCTTCCCAAGTCTACTGCTGAATATAGGCCCCCCCGGAATGCCACAAAGCATGGTTCAGAGCCAACTGCATCCATCGACTTCTCATATACCCTCCATGGCGAGAGTTACATCATCATCATTAGGATGTAATTATGTAACTAAATCTTCATCAGCTATTATTTATACTTGGAAGTGGAATTTTTCTTCAAATATAATTCGGGCCATGCTTGAGGTTAACAATAGGGCATTATGCACCATGTAAAAAAAATACATATTTATGATCGGTTTTGTAAAAAGTAAACGTTATAAATATTTTTAACAATAAAAAAATCTTTAATATCTCTAAAATTAAAGATTAGATTTTTCAAAGCTATTTAAAAAAAGTGCTTATCTATCTTATCTACATACTACCATTTTTTTAAATATACGTTCATCCCTTAAACTTAAAACCTTCCCTAATTCGTTTAATTTTGACCGGAGGAAAAAACATCGTAAAACCTTTTTATGTAAAATTTTACGCTCTATACATTGAGTTATAATGTTATAACTCAATGTTTTATTAGAACTTTTTTGTATAATTTTACCGTTTTCGAGTAACTGCGAAAAAAAACACTTGACAATTTTTGCAATCCTTGCCGGGCGGTAGAGCGTACCCAGGGTGAGGCAACTTTGTATGAAAGCTGAAAAATCTGCACACAATCATGATTTTGTCAATATGCGTGTTGGGCTTGTTAAAATAAAGCGAGATAAAATATCGCTATCTCTTTCTTTAATTTTGTTTTAGATTGCCATTTTAAAAATTAGATAAACAGATTCATATTATATGGGAAGAAAATAAAAATGCTAATTCGGTGTTAAACTTTTATTGGTTTGCACTTTAAAGTATAATTACATTCATATTACACTGAGAATCGCACAATTAGTTTACCTATTAATTGATTTAAATAAAATTATTAAATATTAGCAGAATTTTATCAAAAGAAGCCATGAATTAATAGAAGAAGAAAAAATGACATTTGTTTGTCAACGTCTTTCATATTGAAAATATTTTCTGAAATATATTAAAATTTATTTCATAGGTTTAGTTTTTAATATTTATTATTCATTTTTGCTTAAATTCAGTTAGATGGACTTCATTTTCGTATGTACGCAAATATACAGTCATAATATTGTCGTGAATGTACAGTAAATATTTTTTGTGAGATGTTAATTCTGTATAAGATATTGACTATAAATGAATTCATTATTTCAAAGTTTTATGCACGATTTGTGATCATCATCGAAAGTAAGTTAAGTGTTGTGCAAATAAAAAGCACAAAATCATCTGATCACTTTCTGCAAGTTTCCTATGATAAGAAAAGAAAAACTTATGACAATATTGTGGTAAGGCTATAAACATTTCGAATTTATTGGTCGTTATTTGTAGGGTTTATCACTATATTAACTCGAATTGTATCTGTTTCAGATCACGTATTTGGGCTGAGTAAAGTTTTCATCATGAGAATTTTGCTGATTTAAATTTACGTTAATGTTCTGTGATGAATAACTCTCTGACAATAACATGTGTTATATATTAGTAACGTGCGTGGAAATATTACGTGCAAAAGCAATAAAAAACATCAATAATAATGTGTAGTTTATAAAAAAATCTGTCTTCCAGAAAATAAAATTACATAACTATACTTATTTATAGTTTTATTTTATCTCACATACTAATCTAAATTATATTCGAGTAATTTTGGTGCAAACTCTCAAATCCAAATTTACCCCATAGGTTTGTGAGGCTTGAGCCAAAATTACTCGAATAAGCCTTAAACAAAAAGGTTAAAGTTACATAATACAAAGGTTTGAAATTCCCGCCAAAAAAGTTTTATATGGGCGTCCACCGTAGCGCTTTTCGTATACACACATAAGCACGTGTTTCCGTTTTTTAGTATGAAGTTGGCGTTCTTCTCTTGATAAAGAGTAATTGTGTTCTGTGAGCGTACCTAATTGTGTTCTGTGCTGCCGGGGGTTGCAGAGACGAAAACCTTTACACATTGTTTTCGTATCATTAAAACTACATTATATCAAAAATGCAAAGTTGAGTGCCAACATTTTGATTTTAGACCTTATTTGACTGTGTAGTCCAGTGGGCGTGGTTGGGTCATAGACGTTAAAATTCTAAAATCGAAGACTCATCAAAATCAGTCACATTGAAAAATTATTAATTTTGGCATTGACGGTCATTAAAAGTCAGTTTAAGACAAAAGTCAAAATTAACTGTTGAATATAAACTGCACATAAAATTAAATATATTATGTAGATATATATTTTAAATTCAAATGAAAATAAATTAACTGTCATAATGAACGACAAAAGGCGGTAAGCTATTACAGTGTCTCCTAGTTTACATACATAGTTTGAATTTGTTGTGCTAATAGAAAAATTCTAATGTTGACGGTAACGCCTCAGTAATACATAGATAACCACTGAAGTAATACGTAAATACATTATACTTTAATGTTAGCCTTCTTAACCTTCCCAGCCATGTACATTGGGAAATACATAATCTCAGACATCATCATCATTCATCTCCGCTAGGAATAAAGTATTCTGTGATCTCAGATTATAATATTATATAGAACAATTCATAATTTGGTTTTGGTTCGTTGTTTCCTATGGTACGTAATACTATTTTTTTAAACCCGTCTCAGTCTACAACCTGTCCATTTTACTACTATCGGTCTGATCTTTAAGAGTTTTTTATTAACTTAGTATATTCTAAGGATAGTAGGATCTTTCGCTGCTGTTGTGAATTTGCCAATATGCTAGCAAGCTGATAATTTTTTAAATACGTTTTGCTTGTGTGTTCTTCCCTAGTTATGCTTCTCATAGTAATGGATCATCAATATTTTTTGTTTCAGTTACTGCAAGTGTTCTTCCAAAAACAAAAATATTCGCAGAAACATTCAGTTCATGCATTGTAAAAATGTCAAAGAAATTATTGAAGCTCTCCTTTATCAGGAAGATGGTAAGCATTAGGTTAATGTTAGATTTTAATATACTTGACTTCGTGCTACCGGCTAGCCCGCTTCTGCGTTTGATTACCAGAACAACCGTAACTAAATTCAAAAGAAAGCCGTATATTAAGTATCTTTAAAATAATATATTTCATGGACGTGTAAAGTCCCAGTCGATCCGAACTAGAACACCACTGTGGACTATTCTCTTCCTGGTTTTCGTCCCCAACCAAAAGCAATAAAGACCTGCCCTCAGCATTAAGACTTATTAATTTACTAAAGAGAAATGTTTTTTTTTACTATTTTTAAGCTACATATATATCATATTATTATCAAAAACTTATAGTTCCAAAATTTTAAGGGCCGACAAACGCCAGCAGAACTAAGTTATACCAGCGTGCACATTTCAAAACGAAATCTTTTAAGCCCCGTCATTATAAAGACACTTGTGTTCCAATGACACCTTCTATGCATACAAGGTAAAATGATTAGAGATTTTTTACTCGTAATGTATCTACTAAATTATTTTAAATATTTGCCCCTAAAAGGCGTTGCATAAAAAGCTATATGTACTGTAAATTGCAGGTTACAATATATTGGGCATTGTCCACTTGAGCCAGCGAAACCATTGGATTGGAAAACTAGGTATGTTTTATATACCTGCTATTTTCACATTTAATAAAAAGATAAATTTGAATTAAATAGAGATTTTTAGATGAAAAATTGCTGCTTCAGAGTTCCGATCTGTTCAACAAACAAATGTAAAAAGGTTTTTTTTACGTCATCTTTTAGGTATTTACAGTGCCTACCTATGATTCATGATTTTTCACTTTTTAAAGTTGTGTTAGGAGACATTTATGAATTTAGCTACAAAAACGATAAAAATTAAGTAAAAAAGCCTTTTAAAATTTTGTCCAACCTAAAGCGGCCTTTAACACAAATTCGCTAATTACGCATTCAGTTCGGTTACCTAAGCACATGAGTAAATAAACGGAACAGAGATAAAGCATACAACTGCGCGAATCGGTTGCACTACTACTACAAGCACGCGGGGCATGTGTGCGTGACCACTGGCTGGTTGTCGCGTACGCGGCGAGACTGGAAAAAACCGGTTACGCTGGCACAGCCAGTGGACAACAATCTCAAGGTCAGTGCGACGCACGTTGTTTGTTTTGTTAGTTGCAAGTTTGAATATTTTAATGTAAAAAAGTGGTATTATTATTGGTTGTTTATTGTAATAAATATGTCTTTGAATAAAATATAGCCTAGATTACTTCTGCTATGTTCTCCATCGGTCTGTTCATAAAATTACATTACAATCGGCTTAGCCATTCCGAAGATTAGCCTGGAAAGACAGACATATAGACAAAAATATTAAATATGGTCTTTCATATCTTTAATGGCATGCATGTTATTTGCCTCAGCTCAGTATAAGACATTTAGTTCGATATTACTGATAGACACTACAATTTTATACATGTATCATCGGACATAATTTTTCTGTGAATATAATATCTACAGGGGTGATCCCATATAAATTTGAAGAAAATATTATCCTCCGAGGTGGAGGAAATGTATGAAGATATATCTAGAGCTATGCATTCCTCCAAAACCCACTATACGGTATTAATGGGTGACTTCAATGCAAAACTAGGCACAAGAGAGAACAGTGAGCTGAAGGTAGGGAAATTTGGAATAGGGCAACAGAACCCAAGGGGCCAGCAGCTGGCGGACTTCATGGAGAAAGAGGGACTCTTTATGATGAATTCTTTCGGAAGTGGACCTGGTCGAGCCCCGACGATTCGGCAAAAAATTTGATTGAATTCATTATGACGACCAGACGACAACTGTTCAGTGAAGTCTCAGTGCTCGCGAGGGTGAAAACCAGCAGCGATCACCGAATGGTGAGAGGCACACTGAACCTAAACGTTAAGTTGGAGAAGTCACGTCTAATGAAGTCAACATTCCGTCCCCCTCGTACTCTAATCCAAAGTCCCAAAACCTTTCTGCTCGAGCTACAAAATCGTTTTCAGTGCCTAGAAAATTGCAATACAGTATACGATACGAATGACAAGCTCGTGGAAACTGTCTATGCGGTTGTAGCTAAGTTTTACAAAACTCTCCGATCACACTCTTAATCTCATGGCTGTTAGACGGGAAATGAAGCTGCAAACTTCAGTAGATTTGATAACATACAGGCAACTAAATAGACAGATCTCCAAATGCATGCGGCGGGAGTTACGCAACTTTAATATTGCTCGTATTGAAGAAGCGATCGAGCGGAACCAGGGCTCCAAAGTTTTTGTTAGAGATCTGTCTGCCAAAAAGAGCCAACTGTCGAAGCTGAAGACCGAGTGTGACAGTGTCGTTTCCGAGACACCTGAGATTTTGAGTGAGATTGAGAGGTTCTATGGGCAGCTGTACACATCGCTGTACGCTAGTCTTATTCGACACTATTCCGATGATATTCCGGACGTCAGTCTGAGTGAGATTAGAATGGTTCTCTAGCACCTTAAAAACGACAAGGCCTCAAGTGAGGATGGAATTACAGCCGAAGTTCTGATATCGGGTGGAAAACCGGTACTTGAAATCCTTTAGAAGGTCTTTAGTTCTGTCCTCCATTGTAGCACTACACCGGAGGCGTGGAGAAGCAGTGCGGTGGTCTTCTTCTTCAAGAAAGGCGACAACGCTCTCTTGAAGAACAACAGACCGATTTACCTTCTGAGCCGCGTCCACGTGCTGTTTTCGAGATTCATTACGAATCGTCTCGCACGCAGACTCGACGACATCCAGCCTCCCGAACAAGCCGGTTTCCGAAAAGGCTTTAGCACCATAAACCACATACATACCTTTCGACAAATTGTACAGAAGTCCGAGGAGTACAATTTGCCACTATGTCTGGCGTATGTGGACTATGAGAAAGCCTTTGATTCCGTCGAAATTTGGGCGGTGCTGCAGTCCCTCCAGCGGTGCCAGGTTGACTGTCGGTATATCCAAGTGCTGAAGTTTTGGCACAGTAGGGCTACGATGGCTATCCGAGTACAGAACCAGAGTACGAAACCTATCCAACTTCAGAGAGGTGTAAGATAGGGTGACGTTATATCCCCGAAACTCTTCACCGCTGCATTGGAAGACATTTTCAAGCTTCTGGACTGGAAAAGATACGGTAATAACATCAACGGCGACTACATCACTCACCTTCGATTTGCTGACGATATTTTTTTTTTCTTTTTATAAAACGTTTATAGTCCTTATGGCAGAAACTCTGGACGATCTAAGCACTTTGCTCAAGGACGTCAATAGTACTTTTTTTTATAGGATAAGGGTGACAAACGAGCACACAGTCCACCTGATGGTAAGTGGTTGCTGCGGCCCATAGACATCTACATCTATCCTCTATTACAAATCAAAATGTAGATGCGTTGTCACCCGTGAGGATTAAGATGGAATGCCTCATTTTCAGTAAAAAGGGCCTCCGGCCACCTGCACTCACCAAGCGAAACGCAGAGGTAAACCTTTACTTCACGCTGGTTTTCTGTGAGGTCGTGGTACCACCCCGGTTCGAGCCGGCCCATCCGTGCGACAGCAAAAGCTGCCGCGTGGCTCTACCACTGTAGAATGAATGCATCCCAAGGGATAGGTCTTAAGATGAACATGGACAAAACAAAGATCATGTATAACGTCCATATCACACCTATGCCGGTAGTTGCTGGTGAACACTAAGCTCGAAGTTGCTGACGAGTATGTTTACCTGGGACAAATAGTCCGACTAAGCAAGTCCTACTTCGACCGTTAGGTCAATCGACGGATTCAACTCGGCTGGGCAGCGTTCGGGAAATTACGGCGCATCTCAGTATACCTCGTCAGGTATACCTCAAAACTTGAAACGAGACTGCACAACCAGTGCGTGTTGCCAGTGATGACCTATGGAACTGAGACGTGGTCCTTTACTGCTGACCGGATGAGGAAGCTCAAGGTCGCTCAGCGAGCTATGGAGAGGGCTATGCTCGGAGTTTCTCTGCGTGATAAATTAAGAAATGACGATATCCGTAGTAGAACTAGAGTGACCGACATAGCCCAACGGATTACTAAGCTGAAGTGGTAATGGACCGGCCATATAGCTCGATGAACCGACAAAAACCGGAAAAAAGATTCTCGAGTGACGGCCTCGTACCGGCGGACGAAGTGTAGAGCTTCCGTCCCCACACTAGATGGAGTGACGACCTGGTAAGACATGCAGGAATTCGAGGGATGCAGGTGGCTCAGGACCGTGTTTTGTGGCATTCCTTGTTGGAGGCCTATGTTCAGCAGTGGACTTGTGAAGGGCTGTTATGATGATGATGACGATGGCTGTATAGTATTTTATTCTTTTATAATTTTTGAAGTTGGTTTTTAATTTTTTTAAAGTTAATTTTTTTACTTACATGTTTGAAGGCAAGCGTTCACTGATTACGAGTTTGTATCATCATCCGAAGACGATGACGAAGACGGTGGCAGTTTGAGATTTAGAAAGAAAATTAAAACCAAGAAGAAAGTTCGCTATTATGATCTTTTACCAGGCGATATATATTTGCCAACGCCATCGCCTGTTATAAAGCACACGTCATCAGATCAATCCATATTAAATGTAAGTTTTACTTTTTATTTTGATTAAACTTGGCAAATAATACTAAATGTAACAACATTTTAATATGGCTTGATCAAAAATTGCCAAAATTGCTCTATAATCTTTACATAAAATATAGACTTGCAACGAATAAGCGGCTATTATTCGGTATTCGGCCTATTCGGCAACTTTTTTTCCTATTCGGTCGAATACTGAATAGTTTAGAGGTTTTATTGTAGTCAGATAAATAATTGGTCAAATGAAAATATTTCTTTTATATATTTTCTTTTTCTTGAAATCATTAAAGTAGCGATCAGTAAAAAAGAACACTTAGATAAATGCGTAATTCAAGTGGAAGATAACGGTGCAGAAAGACTAAATTTTCTTCTTTTTCATGCAGTGGTTTATTCCTTTTTTTTCTCGTAGACAATCCCAGCTTCAGAGAATAGACGCTCTGAAGAATAAATACTTGTTCCTTCCCGGCCGAATACTTTTGCCTAATATTCGGCTATTTGGACAGGAAGCCCGCAAAATATTCGGTATTCGGCGTGTGGCCGAATATACTATTCGTTGCAAGTGTAATAAAATACCTTCTTCTTCAACAGTCCGTAAGAGTCCACAGTTGGACATGGGGTTCTGGAAATTTCGATGTAATTATCACGTTTTAACACTGATCCCGTCGCAATATGAATACTTTATATCTGACGTCAACAAGATGCCAGGGTTATACTGTCTTGTTAAAAGTCCTTAAATCTTTCCTGAATTTCCCATAGTCTGCTTTTACTATACCTACGGGACTATAGCCTTGTGGATTCTCTAAAGGTCTAATGATAAAATGATAGTAAAAAAGTCACGCTTAAAATGAAATAAATAAACATTTCAGATGATAATGTTAGTAAAACTCATGGGCTCATGGCCATATTTTTACCGAACAAAATTTTGGATAACTTTTTAATTTATGTCAATTGGAAACACAAATATTGATTTTATTATATGGATTAAACTAGGTGGCCAGTCCTAAAATAAGTGGTGAAGTGATATCAGCCCAAAGAGCATCTGTGCATGCTGCAGACTTGAAACCGCCGCTGCCACCAAAGTCAGGCTATGAGTAAGTATGTATTTTTTGCATTTAAGTTGAAAATCCAAGTTTAAACATATATCCACGTTTTGTGTCTGAGTTTTAAGTCCATAGAGCCCGCTTTTATTATTTTAAAAAGAATATCTATGTTTTTCGTTTCGCATATCTTGATGATTAATTGCACTAATGACACTTAATTTTTTCATTAAAATATTTTTAGTTTATATTTTTTTATTTTCCAGTGTCTTTTTTGTCTATCTTTCTTGCTCTTGTTTATAGAAGACTTGAATGGTGTACTTATGTTGTTAAATAGAACAACTTGAAGTGGTCCATATTATATTAGTAATTTAGACATTAAAAGAAAGTGTTTCAGTCAGTTTTTCCATAAGTTACAAATCTAAGAGACTTACTAATAGCGATAAAAACTTATCTATTGCAAATAATATTTCAGATTGATAAAACCGCATAGTGGGATCATCATCAACGCAGATAAAGATTACATCTTGGACATTCCAGAAATGCCGGGGTACAAATTACCAGGGTAAATTGAACTGACTTTGTTTATATTTGTTTTTTTTTTCACCAAAATAATTTTACTGTTTTGATTTTAGCGGTAAACCGTTCAAAAAGAAAATAACACAACGTAAATCAAGGTAAGTAAAGTAACATTAAATAATTTTATTTTATATATTATTTTGTCTTATATTTTTATCCGTTTCAATTACTTAAACAAGCAACAGCAACAAAAATGATTATAATTAATTAGTTATTTAATTAATAATGATGTAATGGTTAATCCTTAACATAATGTTTTCTTTTCGTATAGGATATCTAGTAAGAAAACGTGTAATCGGAAAAAATGCCGGTAAGTAGCTAATTATTTTATTTCGATAACATTTACGTTAACAATAAAAAATGTAGTTCTGAAAAAAACGTAAACATACATGAATACATACTTTAAACGGACTTGCAATCGTAAAAGACAAAATTAAAATTTTCGTACACACATTCTTCAAATACTGCCATGTAATAGAGACTTTTTACAAAAGCCTCAGGTGTCTATTATTTCCATTATAACCTTTAGAACTTAGAATAATAATATTATTCTAAGCTTTAGAAGTAGTACAGCGCTAGTGATAATTATGCCATCAAAAACATAACTTGTAAAAAAAACCAAGTCTCGCAACTCAGTTCTTCTACCGTAAAAAGTTGTGAGGTCCATGTAATACCAAGTCGGTTAATTTATTCAGTCCCTACTTAGTAGTTTACCTTCTGCGTAATTAGCTAACCTAAAAACATCTTATAGTGAACATATCAATATTAAAAATATTTTATGTTTTAAATAGATTGACTTGGCCATCGTATGAAATCACAATGTATCTCTCAAGTAATACATATTACATTAAATTAGAATGTTTAGTGCGATTGCCAAGTCAATTTATTATTATTATATTATATTATTATATAACAGCTGTTTACAGCAAGAGATCGATGCAGTGTCTGCTTATACCTTATAGGTATTGCTTGTGTGATACTTGGGATGTAAGTAAAACCACAGAATAAATAATAGTACAAGAAGTAAAATATTAAAATGTGTGCTGCCGCTGGGATGGTTGGGTTCGAAACATTTTATGTATCCATAAAAATATCATTGATTGTAATTTCATAATCCACTGTTTAAACCTTGAATATTTTTATCACATGTAAACGTT
Source organism: Parnassius glacialis (assembly GCA_033319125.1). Classification (NCBI taxonomy): domain Eukaryota; kingdom Metazoa; phylum Arthropoda; class Insecta; order Lepidoptera; family Papilionidae; genus Parnassius; species Parnassius glacialis. The sequence goes on from JAVANC010000019.1 coordinate 19,642,275, forward strand.
AGCTATTATCGACCTTACTCATAAAAATCGACGTCAATTTATGAAATTTTTAAAGTAGCTCTATCTCTTTTCACTAAACGACAATAAAAAGAGACATTATAGAGATAACTAATACTTAATTTAAGTAAGCAGTAGTAAGATTAATGATGATTTTTTTTAAATTGTTGGTATAAGAAACGAACCTGGGGTAACGTAAGTACACATTTAGTAACGTACTTGTGATAAATTCACATCCACCCAGACTATTCAAAGGTATCATACCACCTGATACAAGTAAAAAGGAAATCTTTTTCTCGCCACTCATCTTACGAAACAGCAGTATTATACTGATATTTTACGCTGGTATATTGTGAGAGCGTGGTCTCCCTTCAGTCTAACTGACTGACTCATTCGTGCAGTAACCACAATAGTAACTCCTGCATGGCTCTACCATGTATAAAATAATACAGTGAAACCTGGTTAAGTAGGACCTGGATAAGTGAGAAACCTCTATTATTGAGAGTTGCAATGAGGTCCCGATTCTTTTTCATTAAATTATCTCTGTTAATGTGACTTTTTGAACCTGGTTAAATGAGATTTGAATTCTAAGAATTTTTCGATATATACCTCTATAATTGACACTCTCAGCTCAATTACCTGTATAAGTGAGACATATTAATCTGGTTTTAACACGTTTCGACATGTTTGTTTACATACATTTCGCGTCGTCTTTCGCGCATGCTTTGTTTGTCAGTACGGGGGCCTCTGTAAATGAGACAACTATAATTTAAACCTGCTTAATTGGAAAACTGGATTATTGGAAACCCTCAATAATTGGTACATATGTCTTGGTCCCTTGAGATCCCAATTAACCAGGTTTCACTGTAGTACCTGTTGTTTTGGTAGATGGACTACAAGACTTTACGGTCCTATGTTCGGACTTAATTCTTAGCACAAGCGTTGAAATTTATTATTTATTTGAGGTGGTTAAAGAAATTATAGCTCTATATTAACAGCTTTTTAAAGTAAAGGTTAAATTCAAAACCTTTTTTGTTTTAGAAAACGCACTGAAATACGGAGAAGACAAAGACAGTTAAGAAACAGGTATGATTTTGTTTGTGTGGAATGAAATATTTTTTTTATTAAAGTAAAAAACAGTTTATCCGGCATTATCGAAACAATGTTTGAATAATATTATCCATGTATTAATAACAGTGTTAATGGTATATTAACCGTGTATTAATGACAGTAATATATTAATATCTATTATGTTATATTGTATTCTAAAGAACAAACAGCGCGAGTTACCTAGGTAGGTGCAAATTATTAAACAAGAGACTTAATTGAGAGAGATGGAAGAATTTTATACACAAAATTACTCTGTGGAAAATTGTATCCTAGAGCTTGTGGTATAATATTGGGACTACAGGAAATTTTGTCGGTTATTGTAAATCAAAGTAGCGAAGTACCTAATTATCCATATTATATTCAATGACATACTGTCCCTGATTTTCTTACTAGCTTATAGAAGTCTCTGCAATACAACGTTTTGTCATTTGATAGCGTGGCTATATTGAAATAATCAACACAATTAAATCTTGCCAAAGTAGATTGTCGAGCAACAATGTATTGGGGTTATTCCGTTTATCCACCCTAAAAAATCCACGCTACGGTGCATACTCGGAAACGAGTGTTCATCTATAGGGGTATACCCCGTCTAGGGGGCTAGACGGGGTGGATAATCGGAATTCGCATATATTACTTTTCTTCCGATTTTCGCCTTCGGCCGTGTACAGTCATTTATAGAAATATGATGAAAAGTGGCCCAAGATACTTAATAGATATTAGTATACATATAAAAATATATACATACTTCTTGTTTGAAAGGTCATCGCTGAAATAAAAGGTGTCACAGTGTTACAGCTTCATTGGAATCTTGGCATAAAATAGTTTAAAATGAAGTTAAAGACAAACATCCAATCGTAACGTTTATGGCATGCTTGCAATAAAACGCCCAGTTCTTCGCTAACACATCTGTTGTAGCAAAGACATTGAGAAAACGATTGCAAATGTCATATTTAAAGTGACGAATTTATCCAGGATATCAAATTACGTCTACTCAATAATGAAATTAGTGTTGGTAATTGCCTGGACATATCGCAGAATTCCGCAATAATATTATTTAAAACGAGAAAGTTTAATTTGATTTAAATGCAATACGTAATGCATGGACTATAATAGGCTGTAACGGTAACGGCACTGGCAATACTTAATATTTTTTTTTATAGGATAAGGGTGACAAACGAGCACACAGTCCACCTGATGGTAAGTGGTTGCTGCGGTCCATAGACATCTACATCTATCCTCGTTTGCGAATCAAATTGCAGATGCGTTGTCACCCGTGAGGACTAAGATGGAATGCCTCATTTCCAGTAAAAAGGTCCTCCGGCCACCTGCACTCACCAAGCGAAACGCAGAGGTAAGCCTCTACTTCACGCTGGTATTCTGTGAGGTCGTGGTACCACCCCGGTTCGAGCCGGCCCATCCGTGCGACAGCAAAAGCTGCCGCGTGGCTCTACCACTGTTAAAATATGAATGAAGTATGATATGAATTTAAGTTTGTGGTTATTAAAAATGTATTAATAATTAAAGTGTATGTGTTAAACTGTACTTGGGGTAAAAAGTCGGAAGAACAAAAAACAGTAAATTTCGATTATCCATCCCGTCTGTGGTGGATAGCTGAACACGCGTTTCCGAGTATCCACTCTAGAGTAGATTTTATTGGGTGGATAAACGGAATAACCCATGTATTGGATTAAACAAATTTAAAATTTGAATAAATTTAATATCTAACCGATCCAGGTTGACACTAATGAAATTGTTTATAGCAGTTTTGAGAGCTGATTTACCACGTAATCGGCGGTAAATGAAAATCGCGAAAAATGCACGTTTAGAAATACATATAATAATCATTTTGAAATAAGCCCAAGCCAACATCACTGACGTCTATAAATTTGTATATAGGTATAGAGGTCAGTGGCCAACATGTATTAGGGAAGCGCGGCAAACTTTTATCCAAAAACCCTCTTAGGAATGAGAGGTGATACGAGGGTGGATTGAAAAGTACTCGGCCTAACACAGATCCATTCAATTCTAAAAATCAAATCTACCCACATTATTTAGTTCAGTTCAGACTAGTTCATTGTGTGAAGTTCGAAACGTGTGCGATAATTAGTTGTGATTTTATAAATTTATTAACAAAGTAATCGGACATAATTTCCGCGAATGGAGCAAATCGAGCAGCGTGCCGTCATTAAGTACCTCCATAAGAAGGGGCTATCATCAAAAGCCATCCATGATGACATGGTCAGTACATTAGGCGATTGTGTTCTGTCATATTCATCCGTCAAAAAATGGATAGCAGAATTTAAGCGTGGTAGAGAGAGTGTGAAAGATGAACCCCGCTCTGGAAGGCCTTCGACGTCAACTACTGACGAAAATATTAAAAAAGTACTTGATTTAATAATGGGAGACCGCAGATTAAAAATTAGAGAGATAGCCGAGATTATAGGCATCTCTTATGAACGAACTCAAAACATCATTGTCAACGAGTTGGGTTTCCACAAGGTGTCTGCGAGGTGGGTTCCGCAAATGCTTTCAGTTGAACAAAAAAGGACGCGATTGACTATTTCACGCGACTGTTTGGAGTTATTTGAAGCCGATTCAGATGATTTTTTGAATCGTTTTGTTACTATAGACGAAACATGGGTTCATTACTGTACACCGGAAACAAAACAAAAATCTAAACAGTGCAGAAGACCTGGTTCACCACCCCCTAAAAAGGCTAAGTCGATTTTGTCGGCAAATAAGGTGATGGCTTCAGTATTCTGGGACTCGAAAGGTGTGATTATGATTGATTATCTTGAAAGGGGTCAGACTTTAAACTCTGATTACTACTGCACCTTACTACGTCGTTTACGAGAGGAAATAAAAGAAAAACGTCGAGGAATGCTCAGAAGAAAAGTCCTGTTTCATCAAGATAACGCCCGTGTTCACACGTCAGTACAGTCAATGGCTGAAATTCACAACTGTGGCTTTGAACTGTTACCGCATCCGCCGTATTCACCTGATCTGGCACCATCAGACTTCTTTCTGTTCCCTAACCTAAAAAAGCACTTGGGAGGTCAAAGATTTTCGACAAACGACGAGGTCAAAGCAGCTGTAGACGCATATTTTGACTCTAAGGAAGAATCATTTTTTTTCAACGGTCTAAATGCTTGGAAGGGGAGGTGGCAAAAGTGTATTGAACTTGATGGTGATTATGTAGAAAAATAAAAATATAACTGATTTAGTATGTGTTTATTTTCTTGGTTAGGCCGAGTACTTTTCAATCCACCCTCGTATGTAGTATATGCCCAGCATTGGGAAGTATGAAACTTTATTTTTTTATTTTGTTGTTGATTAGAATTGAACGCATTGTTATTTTAATTCTTTGCTATTGTTAACAATTTTAACTCATACAGGTCACACTTTGATGTTCCCTATACTATAATAGGAGTAACTGATGGAAAACCTAGAGCTAGGGGCACGCAGAAACATTTAAAAGATGACGATTCTGTTTGTGGCTTAGATGAAATACCAAAACCAGAACATGTGAGTACAGGTTTGACAGGTCTTGTTTTCAGCTTTTAAAAATCTGTCTAAATAAGCACCTAGTAACCTATTTCTGCCATCAAGCAAGAACTGCTTGTTGTGTTCCGGTGTAAAGTGTAATAGAATCACCGTTAGAGTATGAGGCATTCGGTCTCAGTCCCCAGGTCTGACAACATATATATATATATATAGCGTCCTTTGTTTGAAGTTAATTAGTGATTTCCAAGGACACTTACCATCAAAATGTGTGTTAGCTCGTTTATGACACTAATATATCATTCAGACTGAATTTCGGTCACGGCCGCGTACCTCAACGGAGATTAGACAATGGATTTCCGCATAGTAACGCCTGGCAATTAATGACATCTTTATATTTAATAATGGCGACAACTTTTTAATTTTTAAGTGTTATTAGACGGTAATCTAGTCCCTTTTCTGATTAAAATCTGTATAAGTAGGCGTGTCTTTGTTACCTATTTCTGGGCTTAGCAGCACTGTTTGTGCTTCGGTTTGAAAGATAAGAAAACCAGTACCTATCTTTATTATCTTCTACATCAGACCTTAGAATTCGATTGCTAGACATGGGTCTCTACCGTTGCACTCTGGCCAGACGGATTGACAATCGCAGTACCAGACGTCTCACGCCTTAAATGCAGCTGCCCGTCGCTGGTCTGAATATTTTACGTCACAAGACCGCCATCTATCAGAAGTTATAATTTTTATTTTTATTTTGCATAAAGACCTCCAACCACAGAACTATGGAGTGTAGAGTACAAGGAGAACCATCTTATAAGGGGCGAAAGTTGAAAAAGTGATAATAAGCATTCATTGAAGTTGATTGATATATAACTTTTAAATGTTGTCTGTAAGGTAGTAAGTATTGTAAGTTAATTGTACAATGCCTATAACCTTTGCGTAAGTGCAAGCAATAAGTTGACAAAGTATCAGCACAATTTGTTTGGCAGCACATAAAATACGAACAAACATAACATTTTATTTATACAATATATGGATTTAACTGCAGGTTTGAAGTTGTAATAATCCAGAATAATAAGATAAATTAGTGAAATGAAACATAAGAAGAGTAGCACAATCTTCCTGACAATAACCCAAAATAATAAAAAAACTACGGCTACAAACCGGCTGCCAAACGTAGCAGCTATTGCAAATATCTATGAGGGAGGTCTATTATTGTGCAGTGGACTTTGATTTCAGTTTGTACTTTGTAGTATGTGTTCACGTATAGTTATCCTATTTCACGATGAAGGTTTGACTTTGGTTGCTTAGCCGTGCACATACACATTGTGTTAGTTTGCGTAGACCTCGGGAGCGCTCAGTGACGATCGCGAGTCGGACGATTCGCAGTTACGCACATAAACGCGCCTGTCGGTACACGTCACTACCCCAATCAAGGCGAAACCTTAATCGTGAAATAGAATAACTATACCAATAAAAACCTAATTTGCTGTGTGAAATAAATAAAAAATAATAATAATCGTTTAAGGTTCATATTCCTAGAAATCTTAAAAGAGGGACTCTACGGACACACTCTTTAACAGTATTGCCATGTACGAAAGAGAGAAGACCTGATATTCACTATGGTATTTTGACGGGTACCTTTAACATGTACGACACTAAATTTGGTACGTTAAGTTATTATATTCCTCACAATTAAGATTTAATGTTATTTTTATGTTTTAAAAGAAAAGAAGGTTGTAAATAACCCTTTCGCTGTCCCGTGCACTACATATAGGTCATTGCTATTATCTTACTATTGTGTCTGAAAACCGGACAGTGAGTGTTAAATGAAAAAAAAAACTCGAAAATTCTTTTAAACGCATAATATTTATTTTATTTTATTCAGCAAGAGCTTTAAAAATGTCGCAATAAATGCCTATTTATTTGAGACGGGTGCGAATCTAATATTGGTCTATGGTAGGGTTATCACAAATATTGGAACACTGATCCGAACGTTAATCGTTACTCAGTCATAATGAATAGACGAATAGTTAATACTTAATTTCACTCTCCCCGAGCTCGGTATGTGAAATTATTTTATTTTTAATTGCTTTTAAGTCGGGTTTTCCTTTTATGAAAGTATTTTTTTATCCTTTTGAGTGGACTAAGGAATATTGCTAATCTTAATATCATATAATATATGTATTTATTAAAATAGAATCGTCATCACACGTAAAAAAAAAGGAAAAGCCTCCTTTATTGAAATCAGCTAAAAATTTGTTTAATCTTCTGGAAAATTTTGTCAATAAACATTTTGGTATATACTTCAATATCCTGATATTATATATCTTATTAATTATTACTTAAGGATTTATTTGATTATTGAAGGTCACCAAGGTTTAGTCTAACTTAAAATCTGGGATCATTATCATTCTGAAATTTGAAAATGTTTCCATGTGCGTGGGTCATGACGCGGGTAACACCGCTGAACGAAAAGCTAGTGTATTGTAATTCAACTTTCTATGAGACATTCCAACTTGTTCCTATACAATGCATTTGGAGCCTTCTTTGTTTAAAGCTGGTTGCAGGTGAACAGCGTGGGTTGCAGTAGCCACGTACTATCAAGTGGACTATAAGTTCATTCGCTACTTCAGTTTTATAAAAATAAAATCTAAATTTTAGCCTTACTCGTCGTCATCGGTACCATTTTCTATGACTGTTTCACACATTTCTACTAATTTTCAAGTACCTATATTAGCACGTAAAAAGTTTTTTTTTATAGGATAAGGGTGACAAACGAGCACACAGTCCACCTGATTGTAAGTGGTTGCTGCGGCCCATAGACATCTACATCTATCCTCGTTTGCGAATGAAAATGCAGATGCGTTGTCACCCGTGAGGACTAAGATGCAATGCCTCATTTCCAGTAAAAAGTATGTAAATATACAAGTATATTTTATACCCTAAAATGCCACTAATCGTATATAGTGTTTTTGAATTTACTAATTCAATACAATACTTCAAATTAAAACCATGATATGTAACGTGAAATATGACAGCCCTAGCCTAGGAGCGCCCAAATTAGGTTTCTGCTTTGTGGGTTTGTGGCTGTCTATAGGATCTACGGGGGTGTTCTGTTAGGTAGTTGAATTATAAATAGTAAAAAGCTGCGGTGATGACTATAATTACACAAAATTTATACACATAGTAAAAACAAATTTTATTTTAGTTTACGATACGATGAAATTACAGGGACTCGATCGAGAGGCAGACAGGCATTAACTATGAGCGTGATGGCATACTGTCTTGCATTTCATTATCATCCCAAGCAGTGGACAATTAAGCTCGTAGACAATCTTTTAGAAGCTGGAGATCAATGGTATGTTATTTAATAAAAATATCCAATTTTAATCCCGACAAAAACTTGCAAATCCTAATGAGATGCTATTTATAGAACAGAATATATAATAGTGCCACAAGTATACCTACGTGCTAACACTAGCTCTCTCGCCCTAATCTGTTCGTACCCCTATAACACATAACAATACCGGAAATGGGTTCGGAGACTTATCAGAGACAATCACTATACAATAATACCCCAAAAACGAAAAGTTTTTGCACAAATGTTGCACTAGAATTCAAATCTTCATCATCATTATCATAATTTCAGCCATTCACAAGTTCACTGCAAATTGAACCGAAGTCTGAAGCGAATTTAAGGGACTGCGCTAAGATGGGCATTTTCTGTTTATTTCTGATAACAAAAAATAAATTATGCCTAAACATGAATATCCTGTGTAAGCAAGATTAGATCACTATAACGTGATGGTTTATTTGTTCAGGTACTTACAATGCTTGGAAAAAGTACATGACCACTCATCGGTCCAGGGCATGTGTGAAGTGTTGCCTTTCGGGAAAAAACAAACGTTGGTATTAAATGGAAAGCGAATGCAGGTGGTGCTTGGAGAGCCTGATATAGTTGGTTACACTATGTCCCTGGATCCCACTGTTTATAATTTGTGTAGAGGCTTAAAGGCGTTTTTCTCAGAATACCGCGCTGGTATACTACTTACCAGGCAAGTTTATTTGCTTTGATTTTTAATACAGTTCCAATTCCTTCTTTGTTTTAGTAAGTTTCATTGAAACATTTATCGTCAGTGTTTGCGTGCCAAAATTAATGAAATGCGCATCACCTGTGTACCAAACATTTTTTAAGAGTATTTCTTCTAGTTAAATTTCGCTATAGTTTGTTAGCCTTTATTCAAAATAATTTTTCGAGAAAATGCTTTTGAACTATTTAAAAATCTTAAATTGAAATCAATGAACTTGCTATTGCCGTGGGCACCGCAAACTAAGAGGAACTAAGGGAAATTCTAGAATAATCGTATGTTTTCGGATGAATGGTGTTTATAAAAGTCATGTATACCTATTATATATGCCATCTGTAAATTTTTTCTCTCTTATGAGAAAGGCCCGAGTCCTGTAGTAAGGCTATAGCTTGTTGGAGAAGAAATAGGTATATAAATAAATTGTATCTAATTTTCAACTTCGAAGGGACTTATTTTAGTGGTGGCCAGTTATAAATGACTGATGATAGTGATATTAACGAAAATGTGTATATGTTTCGTTAGTGCGTGCAGAGCTAAAACCCTTACATTAATAAACATGTTCCGAGAAATTATTGATTGTTGAATCATGAATAATATTATAAATTTCTTGTCATTAACAGAGTTCTTAAGGTAATAATATGGAAGGACAACATATGCTATTATATTTTCGATCCCGCTGGAAGAGATTCACGAGCATATTCGAATTTTACAAACGGCTGCGCCGCTTTAATAAATGTTAAAGACGTGGATTCCGTCGCTGAAGTAATTTTAGCTCGGAGCGTAGTAGAAGATCAGAAGTTCGTTTTAGCGCCCGTTAAAGTCCTTAAAATGGTGGATGAGAAAGCTGATGAAGATTTTGAATCCGATAAAGAACTAACACAAGCGGAAAAGGCAATGATGAGTTATAGAATCCTCAATGAGAATTGTGCTCTTGTTAACGCAAATATGCATTTAGGGGATAGATGTTTTGAAGACGCAAAATACCGCCAGGCTTTACCAATAGCTATAGTTGCAATGACTTACGCGAAAATCTCTCCTCCTAATACGTGGTTCACGAAAACTCTGGATAAAATTTTACGTTTAGGCAATAAGCTTTACGTTGACTGTGTCCATCCCAAGGTGATGATTGACATGACGATAGATAATATTCCCAACGAAATAATGATTGGCCCATATGTTTGCGAAATTATAATCTACAGAGAAAGAGTAAAAGGGCAACTATTCACGAATAAAGAGTGCTTCTTCAACATTAAGACTGGTTTAGAAGATTTCTTCAATCGCGAATACAGCAGTGGTATTCTTGAATTCAATAACTATTCGCTAGCAGTGTGGAGACAAAAAGAAATGTATTACTTATTTGACCCCTATCCGCGAACAAATGATGGCTTGAGATCTACAACCGTTGGTAAGGCTTGTTGCTGGATGCTTTTAAACCCCGAGGCGATGGCGACAGTTTTTACGAAGAATTGGGACTACTTGCCATCCACTACTCCGTTCCACATACACGCATTTAAAGTATTGAAGTTGAAAAAAAGAGAACCGAAGGTACTTTGAAATATTTCTTTCTTTTTTAATAATAAAATAAAGATAGCTCGAACCTAGAGATGATAAAATGAAATTAGATACAGTTAAAATACATTTGATTTTGATCTGGTTTAATTAATTTCGTGTGTGCGTGCGTGTGCGTGTGTGATAGTTCTGACTATCGCAATTCTATATTTGTAGAATTTTGGTATATTTTCAGAAACAAATAGTTTGTACTCTAAGTGACGAACAATTACCTGGCGTTAAAAGGAAAAGGGGTGAGGTTTTAACTAATCGAGCTCATGGTGATGGCAAGGAGGTCTTTCATGATATCTTACCTGCGGAAACTTTAAATGAAAATCCAATTAACGTGAGTAATTTATAACATTTAAGGTAAGTTTTATACGTAGGAATCCTCTTAATAAACGGAATGATATCGCTCTGCCGACACGTGTTTATTAGGTTTTCGTAATCTATGTGATCAAAATCTTTCAATAACATCATAAGAGTTGATGCTTATGTATGTACTTATCTAAATAAAAATAAATCGAAATATAAAGTTCCCAGCGTATTCAAGACTTCTATTCGAATTTTTAAAACAATATTTAATGCGAGAAAAATAATGATTATAATTTAATCAAAATCAATTCAAAAAACAGATATATTGAGCACAAATTTTAAAAAGTAGATTTCAAATAAAAACATTACTTTTTAAATTCTTAAGATGGTGCTATTAGGGGTGCAACATAAAAATATCGATAATAATATCAATATTTATATCGATGGTATACAAGTAATAAAAATGAAATAAATTTGTAATTAATGAGAACATTTATTAAAAAAACCGGTACGACTTTCCATTGACGCCCGTCGAGTTAGGGGTTGATATTTTTTTTACAGAAAGGTTACATTATTATAAGCACACACACAAAGTTTCAACATGCGGAAATGCGGCGTACTTTTTGAGAAAAAAAAATTATTGAAAATCAATTATTTTTTCAATATTTATGTCAATTCCTATCGTAAAACTGACGCTATTTTGTATTGTCATTGTCATTGTCAGTAGGGATGTCGATTTTTTCGATTTTATAAATCGATTCGAATTGTAAGCTGATGTATCGATTCACAAAAAATCGATTTCTAAACTTTCGATATTTTTTCTAGTTTGCGTTTATAATGAAAATATAAATCCATTTTATGAGAAAGAAATCCCCTTCATCAGAAAAAGATAGGGGGACTGATTAAGAGGGATTTCTGCATGAAGCAAATACAAAGAGGAGACGTTGTTATTAAATTTCACTATGTAACAACGCGTGACAATTTGCGGGGTGAGGGGATGCAAAGCCCCGCCCACTTTTCGTTATCTACATCTACCGATGAATAGTAAAACTACCCGAATCTACCTTGACGGTAGATGGCGGCATGTCCACAAAATGTTATAAAGTATAAAAATAATATTTTGACGATTAAAATTTCTTTATGTCTGAATGCAAAACAAATTTCAGCACCTTCGTATGATTATTTTGCCAATACTGAGCTCTACGGACCTTTATATTTTTAGTTCACATGACACAAAGTGTCGCCATCTAGTGTCGAATATAGTTAATTATATTTGAAAACCGACGCAAAGAGATTTTTCTAGAACTATTTTAATAAATTAGGTGTAAAATTATTTACAAATGAAATGTGATGCCATCCATAACATCAGAGCGTCTATCTGAGTAGTTTTTACACAATAAAACACAACACTTCATCCTTTTCTTCTTAATACTACGAAAATACACCGATTTACGATTTTTTCAACACATAAGCGCACAGGACGAATGCTGACAGTATACTAACTAAAACCACGCCCACTATGATGACGTCAGGACCTACTTAGAATCACAGTGCACAGTTGATTATGCCGTCTCCCCTTTGTATTAGCTTCATGGATTTCTGTATCTATTTTGAGACTGCAACGTCTCCGGCTCTATAAAAATACTCTAGGGGTAGAACAGACTCGTACCAGGTAGAGTCGGGATCAATCAATTCGGTTCTTTGACATAGTTGAACCTAACCTACTTTATTTGTTATCTGCCCTAGTAGGTACTGTAAAATAAAACTAATTTCAATAAGAGATCATTTATTATGGTATCTTTCTTGTTTTTCATAAAATGGATTTATATATACATTATAAATGCAAACATGAAAAAATATCGATTTGTAAATCGATACATCAGCTTACGATTCGAACAGATTTAAAAATCGAACTTTTTCGGAGAAAATCGACATCCCTACTGACTATGACAATACAAAATGGCGTCAGTTTTACAATTGACATAAATATTGCAAATATAATTGATTTTCAATATTTTTTTCTCAAAAAGTACGTGTCTCTGAATGTCGACATTTTGTGCGTGTGCTTATAATAATGTTACATTTCTATAAAAAAAATATCAACCCCCAACTTGACGGACGTCAATGGGGATTGACATAAATATTGCAAAAATAATTGATTTTCAATAATTTTTTTCTGAAAAAGTACGCGTTTCCGCATGTTGACACTTTGTGTGTATGCTTATAATAATGTAATCTTTGTGTAAAAAAAAAATATCTACCCCCAACTCGACGGACGTCAATGGAAAGCTAAGCCAAAAAACCATCCATTTATACGCTATGAAGTAAACGTACAAAAAACACTATGAAGTTACATCATATAAAGTTGAGAAGAATTTTTTAAAAGCGACAGATCGCTAAATTCGTGGGCTTGAAATCGAAATAGACGAATCTTTTCTGCCGATTTCTAAAAAGGAGCCGGTACTCAATTCGACTGCACATGCGATGTCGAGAAGGTCGAGATACGCACTAACTAATAACTATATTTAACAATAACCAAACACGAATTCCAACCACGAATTCATACAATGGAGAATCTGTCGATCCTTTTTACTCACATTAATCATAAGCACCGTTTGTCTCGCTCACACAACTTATAATTCGTCCAAACAAGGCGAGCAGGTAGTAAAGTAAAATTTTCAAGGACGATAAATGTACTTACCTAATAAAGACATGCAATGTTTAAAAAAACTATCTGCCAATAATTTTGTAATTTTGTAATGAAATGCCTACTTTTACACAATAACGGCTATAGCTCAGTAAGTAATGACATTAAGTACATGGTATGCTAATATTTTAGAAGCCTTATGATATAGGCAAACTTTTTAAATGGTTGGCCACACAGATCCTATACGTTTTTTTTTCACCACAGGTGCTCAAACTTAGCAGTTAAATAAAGTAAAAAATTTAAACTTATGTTTAGTGCCGTTTTGTAAAATAACTACCCGTAGTAAATCTTTTAAAGGTAATTTAGAAACATCATTATTAGGGAACACATTAAAAGAAAAAAATCCGATCTAGGCATTAAACTGCGGACGTGATGACCACAAATGTGAGCAGAAGTACGAATTTTTGGAATTTTATAAAACATGGCGTAGACCGCGAACCGTTCGGGATAGAATTTTTTTTAGGGAATCGAGGCCACCTCACCCCCGCCCGAACACGTACGTACCAGATTATCCACCATTACTGGGACACCCTGTATATATATATATATATATATATATATATATATATATATATATATATATATATATATATATATATATATATATATTTCTATTAATATATATGAGCGATTAAGGGGAGAATTAGTAGTTTTAACAGCACTAGGTATCAAGTAGCATTCTTTTTAAAACAAGTGGTAAAATAAAATAAAAATTGTACAACCGACTTCAATATAAATTATTAAGAATAACTCAAAAACTACTGGTCAGTTATTGATCAAATTTATATGGGACCACATGAGAAGCACCAGCTTTAAAATAAAAACGAATCGTCAAAATCGTTCACCTAGAAAAACGTTATTTGACATTGTTAGGTCCATAGGATTATGATCGCTGTTACTAGATTTTCGAATATAGTAGCAAACTTAGGTCCTCGGATAATCCCAAAAAATATTATCTGTGAAAGTATTTTTTAAAACAAATGTGGAAATATGGAATAATTTTCCATGGCCTAATAAAATACAGAATAATTACTTTCATCGAATCGCTTTTGTATAGTGATAGAATATTTAAATGCTTCAATTAGTTTCAGCAACCTCGTATAGACGAAGAGCAAATGGGAGATATTGTATCCTTAGTTGATAGCATACAAGACGATTATCTTCCTCCAATACCACTACGATATAAAAAGCCAGAACCTGAGCCTGAAGAATTAAAAATTGGTATGCAGTAAAAATATTATTGTATATAAGTAAAGTTACAGCCTATATACTACTCACTCCTGTACACAGGCTTACTCTCATTTCTGAGAGGTTTTTAGTGCAAAGGAAATGCCCGCCGCGAAAATATATTATGTATTGGCGCACTTTATGTCTTCGATTATTTTTTAATATCTCAGATGTGCAGCTTTCCTCTCGATGTTTTCCTTCACCGTCGAGCAAGTCATAAATCAGCACTAAAAATTGCAATTGACAATTTCAATGGTACCGGGATTTAATGGAACCCGGGTTGCTCGCGTACTATGAAATATACGGTAAACGTTTAACCCCTGAGCTACCACGGCGCTAATTTTGGACATAATATTTACTAATAAATACATTATTTGCATAGATTATTTAAAATTAATAAAATAGATAAATTATATAAATTATAATATAATATAAATTATAAATAAAGTTATGGGCTTCCCGAGAAATTGTGCAATCAATGATCACCAGCGTCCTTGCAGATAGGAGCATCAAGGTCGTTGTAGACGGTGCATGCTCTGACTACAAGCCTCTTAACGCTGGTGTTCCACAAGGCTGTGTGCTATCACCAACGCCGTTTCTTCTGCATATCAATGATATGTTGCTAACTAGTAAGATTCATTGCTATGCGGATGACAGCACTAGTGATGCTCTATACACCGGCCGTGCCAATATTTCTCGGGAAAACGTCGTTGAGTACCGGAAAAAACTTGTGTCTGAAGTCGAGTCTTTGCTGAACAAAGTCTCGGATTGGGGGCGACTAAATCTAGTCCAGTTTAATCCTCAGAAGACACAAGTTTGCGCGTTTACCGCTAAAAAGAACCCCTTTGTCGTATCTCCTCAGTTTCAAGGCACTCCCCTTCTTGCCTCAGCCAGTATCGGAATCCTCGGAGTCAACATATCGAGTGACGTGCAGTTCCTTGGTCACTTGGAAGAGAAGGCCAAATTAGCCTCTAAAAAACTTGGCGTGCTCATCAGAGCGGGACAGTATTTCATGCCGGCACACCGCCTGCAACTTTACAAGACGACGGCCTCACATGAAATACTGTTCCCATCTCTGGGCAGGGGCTCCCCAGTGCCAGCTACTTCCACTTGACTGCATCCAGCGCAGAGCGGCTCGAATCGTCGACGACCGAGTCCTTTCCGATCGGCTTGATTCATTGGCACTGCGAAGAGATGTTGCATCCCTTTGCATTTTCTTTCGCATCTACCACGGAGAGTGCTCTGAGGAATTGTTCGGATTAATCCTAGCCGCCAAATTTCACGAACGCACATCGCGGCAGAACTCCCGATATCATCCATCACCATCTGGATGGTTGGCGGTCCACCACTGTGCGATTTAAAAGATGTTTTGTTCCTCGCACGACTTCCTTGTGGAATCGATTACCATCAGCGATTTTTCTGGACCGATACGACTTAGGGACCTTCAAGAAAAGAGCCTACTCCTTTTTAAAAGGCCGGCAACGCATATGCAATTCCCTCCCTGCTGTTGCAGTTGTACATGGGCGACTGTAGTCATTTACCATCAGGTGAGCCGCATGCTCGTTTGATCCCTCTCCTATAAAAAAAATCTTACCCAGAGTCTGAAAGTCGATTATAGGAAATGCAAGGAAGGTTTTAGATAATAGACGTCTGTACATACATAATACATCAGCGGCTTAATACTGCTGTGTTTCATATGGTGAGTGTAGAGAACCGGAGAGCCTTTTTACTGGAAAAGAGATTTTGATTCGCAATCGAGGATAGATGTAGATGTCTATAGGCCACATCAACCACTTACCATCAAGTGGACTGTGTGCTCGTTTGTCACCCTTATTGTATAAAAAAAAGGAACGAAGGTGTAAAATGTCCGGTGAAACTTGCACACTTCCCTTACGTACTTTACTTTCCCCGTACGTTTGCTAATCCAATAGTCAAGCATGTGCCTATGTCTGGTAGTGAATTGTTACAATGGGCTGGTGAAAAGTAAGATATAAAAAAGTTAATTGTAAAATAAACACCTATGAGTACAATGTTTTTTTTTTCCTTTTTTATAAAATATGGGTGACAAACGTGCATACAGTCCACCTGATGGTAAGTGAATGCTGAGGCCCATAGACATATACATTTATATATTCCTAGGTAAAGACTCATAATGCAGATGCGTTGTTACCCCTGAGGACTAAGGTGGAATGCCTCGTTTCCAGTAAAAAGTGTCTGCGGTTCTCAACAGTCATCATACGAAACACAGTAGCATTAAGCTGCTATATGGTCCTTTTTTGTCATTATTCCACCAATAGAGTTAGAATAGTTTTCATAAAATTAGAAATAAGCTAACGCTTTAATAGGCATTGTTCTTGGTACGCAGTAAACCTGGACTCGCCGACGGTGTCAGTGACACAGGTGGTGCCACCGTGGCCGGCGCCGCGAGACAAAAGCCGGGAGCCGCCCGAGCCCGATCCCGACCCCGAGCCAACTCCACCGCCTACACCGCCCACTATGCCGGTATCTCTATTGTCTTATGTTCCCCTGGTACATTGCAACTATAGCACAATACTTATATGGCTTAAAAATAAAATTTCACGAATTTCACACATAGATTGCTTCTTAGTGGGGATATTTGCCATAGTTGCCAAGCTTGGCTAGCGGGTTGGCAACCGCATTTTTTTTGTTCGTTACTAGGAAGACACTGCTGCCCTTCTCCTGGTTTGATTCCTTTAGTCGCTTCTTACGAGACCCACGGGCTGATATGGGGTAGCGGATATTCTTACACCTGTAAAAATTGACATTTTCTAAGTAGTTAAGATTTTAGTTAAACATTAAACGCGCATTTCCTTTCGTATTTTATGAGATTCTTATATTTATTTCACAATCTATCAGATTCCACTGGTTTTAAATGGCTTTGATAACTCCCAAAACGAAAAAAATAATAAAATAAATAATGTGTATATTTCTAAAAACCTATAAGTTTTTGGTATTAAAACGCGTAAAGAAAAATGCTCATTCGTTATATTTATATGAATCATTGTCATTCCACTAATTTCTTTTAATAATACAAAATAATCTTTCATTTCAGCCACCGGAGGGAGGAGAAGAGGTATGTGAGAATTTAATAATGGTGCCTTATTGTGTGTACATACATTAAAAAATAAAAAATGACATAATATTATATATTATATAGTAATCAGTTCCAGGAAAAGATAAGCAATGAACTGTAATAATTTCATAATCTACTTAGTTTATAATATTATGTAAATTAATTTTACAGTTTTATAATACTAGCTTAACTTTGTATAAGATTACCAATTTTATATTTATATTTTAATAAATTCCAAGGAACAAGAGGAAGAATCTGAGGAAGAAGAAGATGAAGAGACAGCGGCTAAGAGAAGAGAAGAGAAGGAAAGAAAGAAGGCAGAAGAAGAAGAGGCGAGAAGAAAAGCAGAAGAACTACCACCACCACTACCGCCACCTCCACCATCACCACAGCCCGAGCCAGAAGTTCCGGTATTGTATTATATATAACATTTTTTTTTCTTTTATAGTCATTGACTATAATTATTCCAGCACAACGACCACTGTAATTCATACATTCATTATTGATAATGTCATCCCATGTATCATCCCTTTGGTGTCGTAAAAGGCGACAGAGGGAAACAAACCAGGAGATGGGCAGCAGCTTCTTCCTAATAACTACTAAAAGTAAACTGCGGTTGCCAACCCACTTGCCAAGCGTGGCAACTATGGCAAATATCCCCCCTATGAGGCAATCTATGGGGGAGACTTATGTTAAGCAGTTGATTTCAACAGGCTGTAACGGAACGGAACGGATTCTTAGCCGACTTGAGAAAAAAGGAAGAAGTTCCCAATTTGATGTATGTTTTCTATGTAGGTATGTTACACGATATCTTCGTCAATGGTGAACCGATTTGGGCGATTCTTTTTTCAATAAATAAATTTGTACTCTTAGGTCATATAAAATATCTAAGGTTATACAATAAGTAACAAAAACCCTGTGGTTCCCGTTAAGTACGTTATCAGGATCGTTATTCAAATCTATAGACATAACTTTTTTTTAAAGACTCGAACAATATTTTTTTTTAAATAACTGTATGCAAATTGTATGTGGTTTTATTACCTCTGCATTGTCTGGGGAGTAAGAGGATTGTCAAAGACCCCGCTTTACTTAGCTTTAGCGTCGGCTAGTTTCAGTAAGAGGTAATATAACCACATAAAATTAAAAAAAACAAAATTAAAAAAAATATGGTCGAGTTTAAAAAGAAAAGTTATTTCTATAGGTTTGAATACTGATCCTGATAACGTACTTAACGGGAGCCATAGGGTTTTTGTTACATGTTGTACATCTATAGGTATTTAGTGGTAGTTCCAAATATATTTGGAGAAAAAATTCGACCTGGCTGGCAAAAGTAAATTTCTCATCATTTTAACTAAAGTAAGCATATGGCATCGGTACCAATTCGCTCCCTGTCATATTCTTCAGTAAGTGTGTATCAGCCACTTTGATTACGGCTTTAAGGATTTTATTTGTTCCTTACGTTTTCTATTAAATTGGATTAAGAGTTCCTGCATCTCAACTACTTAAGTATATTCTTTTGAATTTCAGCTCGCGCCAATACAGATTGTAGAAGACGAGGTTCAAACATTTGAACCAGTCGTCGTAGACCGGCGGGTTCTTCTCACGGAGGATGCTCGTAACCGCTCGAAATTGCGTCAGATTAGAAGAAAACTAACACCACCGTTAGATGAAATACCTGTAGAAGTGACCCCGTCTGAGGAACTCGCGAAACCGAGCAACTTTAAAGATCTACCTGACAGCTCACAGATTATCAGGGGCTCCTCCGCCATAAACGATGCAGATGCTAATGATGTCCTGCCCTTCGCGGCTATAATGGCCATCGTCACTTCATACAAATATACCATCAACACATGGACTGGTGGATTGGTGAATTTCGTTTTAGATACGGCCAAGAAACTGCACCAGAACAAAGAGGAAAAGTTTCAGCTCGCCCCTGTTCATATTATACCGAAGATAACGATAGGACGTCAGGTAAAAAAATTTTGCTTACTATTGGTTGTATTCTGGTCGGTCATATGATGTTGATGTTCTCCCAGATTCTGTTATCGCAGAGACAGGTTTTACCTTGTGGTATCGGAGTAAGAGGATCCATCGCCCCATTTCGTTACGTGGGCATCAAGAGTGGCCACTATGGGATAAACTTTTTACCACTTTCTACTAGGAAGAGCCACGCTGCAGCTATGTTATGATTGTAGCACGAATGGGTCGGCTCAACCGGGCTGGGACCACGCTTTCACAGAATACCGGCGTAAAATAGCAACTTAACACTGCTGTGTTTCGTATGGCGAGTGTGGAGAACCGGAGACCCTTTTTACTGGATACAAGGTATTCATTCCATCGTAGTCCTCAGGGGTGACAACTGCATTTTGATTCTTAACTGAAGAAAAATGTAAGTAGATATTTACAGGCCACAGCATCCACTTACCATCAGGTGGACTGTGTGCTCGTTTATCCCATACCCAGCTGTGAATCTTTACGGGCTAATTAAGATAAGACAAGTTCGGATGCAGTGTCTAAGAAACAGTTATATTCACAAAACATCAATGCTTGTTTTTGCGAAATTCATAGTTACGGATCGCTTGTTATTTAATACTAGCTGTTGCCCGTGACTTCGCCTGCGTGAAATTTATTACGATTGGATTTTATGGGTGATAGTTTTTTGCGCGGAACCCTAATTCCTTTTCTAAAATAGCCTAAATTACTCCTTATGACATTAGCTATCTGCCAATAACAATGCCTCAGTGGTTTGCTCTTTAATTTTTTGCACATATTTAACTCTTTTTTAATTTTTTAACTTTATGAATATCTTTGGTATGCTTTATTTATTTTTAATCTAATTAATATAAAATGTAACTAATAGTATGAAAAGAAACATTATCCTTTACATTTTTCGAACAAATTAACTTCACCGGTATGAAATCTGTCAAATATTTCATTTTTAAGTGGCGCCGCCCTGGTGGCAAAAAATGTCGTGGATGCCTTCATTGGAGCATCGTGATTGCCATGGAAAAGGATGTAGGATTATAATTTAGTTAGTAACTTAAATTATTTTCTATAGTGTAGGAGAATTATTTAGATTTAATTCAGAATGATGAAATGAAACGTTAGTGAAAAGACCGCTGTTATAGCTTGATTCGAGGAGAGGTAAACGGTTAGTTAGCTTTTAAACAAAGAGTGACTGACAATCTGTAATGATACTGGCTCTCCATACGTTTCAAACCTTACAGCAATATAGCAGTGGCCGCACTGCTGTTTTCCGGGAAAATAGAACCCTAGCAAAAAAGAATAAAGTAAGTATCCTCACGCTAGTAATGCAATGAACTTACATGTGTATCTCATAATTTCAGACATATCGCGCGGACATCGACGTGATTGGACAAGGCGCCACGTGGCAACTTGAAAATGTTATATCACAAAAGTTGTTTGATAAATATGATAGAGGAATGATCACCACTCCCTCATACAGTTGTGCTGTTTTCAAAAGAAACGATCTCTATTATTTGTTTGATGGGAGTCCTTGCAATCCAATGGGTGTTAGGGGTGAGAAGAACAAGGGAAAAGCGTGCTTATTGCGATTTAAGACATTACATGATTTAGTTATCAGGTAAATAATTTAGAAATAAAAATTTATAATTTGTTTTTATAGTATAGGGTGACAAACGAGTACACATTCAACCTGATGGTAAGTGGTTGGTGTGACCCAGAGACATCTACATCTATCCTCAATAAAGAATCAATATGCAGATGCGTTGTCTCCCGTGAGGACTAAGATGGAATCTTTCTTTTCCAGTAAAAATGATCTCCGGTTGTCTACACTCACCATACGAAACACAGCAGTGTTAAGCTGCTATTTTACGCTGATATTTTGTGAGAGCGTGGTCCTTCCCCGGTCGAGCCGACCTATTCGTGCTACAACTAAACTACTAATATAGATGCAGCACGTATAAGATTGATCAAATAGAAGATTATATCCAAAACATAACTTGAATTTTTATTTTTACTTTAATTTCTAATACAACATAATGCTTTCAAACGAAACTTTGCTGACTTAGTCCAAACAGTTATAATAGTTTTAAAGTCGCCGCCAAAATATTTTTATAACTTTATATGTTTAGTAATTTTATCATGAGCGGATACGACAAATACAGCTGTACATATCCTTTAGGCGGTTATATATGAGGGCTTCTAAACGAGCAATTTTACTGCAAATTCATATCAAAATGCGCCATGTGGTAGGTAGTGGCGACACCAATTTATTACCCATTGCAACACGCAGGGGTCATAAAAGAGCGACTTGGGTTATGCTAGAAAAATCTTAGATCAACATGGCGCAGTAACCAGGATTGCCAGATCTCATTAATCCCGATGGAATTAATTCAGGTGTAAAGCAGTTTCA
Source organism: Parnassius glacialis (assembly GCA_033319125.1). NCBI lineage: Eukaryota > Metazoa > Arthropoda > Insecta > Lepidoptera > Papilionidae > Parnassius > Parnassius glacialis. Next base: position 19,664,261 of record JAVANC010000019.1, read on the forward strand.
AAAATGTGTTGTCCTTGTAATGCGTTCGCTATACTTACTATTTTAGGCACAAAATATTTGTTGTGCATAGTGGTAGTCGGTGAATATGCGCTATACTTTGATATTATCCCTAGAATGATTTCGAATCATATTTCACTGTGTATTTTTTTAATAAAATAAAATAAAAAACTTATCTAATTAATTTTTTTTAATAATACTGTTTTATTTTTTTAGATTGCTTTATAATAAAGACGGATTAAGAGATGATCAACAATTTATTCTGAGCAGAATTTTAGTAAGGCGGCTTTTGGCTGAACCGAGATTTAAATTGCCAGAAGACTACGATTATTCTACTGGTCAGCCGCAATCCAAGAAATCGAAACCGTCGATTGTTTCCAATACAAAGGAATCAGATAAGAAAAGTTCAATCGACACTTCTGAAATAAAGAGCGAAACAGTGATTGGCTATCAACAAGTCGACGGTCTGTACAGAATTGAAGGAACAACAGGACTTAAAGACAGAAATAGTAATTCCGAAGTAAAAGTTTGCCATTTCGTTTGTTTGATTGCGATGCTAATGGCAACGATGCACCCAATAAGAACTTGGGATCACTTTATGGTTGATATGTGCCTTGAAAAAGGTTTAGAAATTTTTGATAAAGCAACTAATCTAAGCGTCTGCGAAAAGAGAGTAATTAAAAATATCATTCTACACGGAAAATTGATTAATGTCAATATTAAGAAAATTCTTGTTATTAATGAGAATCAAGAGAAGCGGCTTGAACAATATTTGAAAGCTGTATTGGGGCGGCTTCGCTATGTCATTATTAGGTTCCCACAATGTAGTATGCTAATATGTCAAACAGAAGGTTATTATCATCTTTTCGATCCATATCCACCGCCAGCTGGGGAACCTGTGGAACCGGGTATCGAAAATGAAGATGACGAAACTGTCAAAGGTAAACAAAAGAAGCCAAGGTCTGTGGCAACATGGACGCTATATCGTACATTGGAGGCCATAAACCGTAGAATAAAGAAAGTTATTTCAGGGAAAGCTGTTGATCAGCCGGAATTTTATACATTTGAGTTGACATCGGTGAAAACCGCGCCGAAACATTCGGCCCTAAATTACCGTCTAAGCCCTCTTTTCAAGCCTGATAGGAATCCAAATTCCCCATATTTGAAACGAAAAAAATCGCGTCCTACCGTTGATGAGAAAATGTACTGGTTAAACATTGAAACCATTCCATGGTCACGCATGAATCCCACAAATGATTTGGGATTTGAAAGAAAGACTCCGAAGTCTGTGTGGAACGATTGGGACATCGAGTTTCCAGGTGATCTCTATTCGCTTTGGGGAACAATCCATCCTTTGGATCAAAGATTCGAAAAACTTCATCGAGGGAAACAATATTTGGCTACATGTGCCGTGGCTATTTTCTTGACTCAAGTATGTAATTTCAGTGCTTGGACTAGCAGCCTTCTCGACGGCATAGTAACTGCTGGCGATAGATATCACGCAAAAACGGTTGCCAAAGTTGAGAATAACGTTAATTACGAAATTACTATGAATGACTTGGATACAAAATTCGATGAAATATTTCCGTATTCTTTTACCGTTAAATTCGAAAACGTCATCTTCGGGTCCGTCTACAATACATACCCTGACCGTTTTAATTTAAGTAAGGCGTTGCAATATTTCTTCGAAAGTAATAAGCTTGGAATATTAATTAGCCCTACGAAAAATTTGGCATTTGGAATAGTCGGCGATTCATATTTTATGTTCGATTGCCAAAGCTATGGTACACCGATATTTTCACCAGGTCAAGGAGCATCGTATATCCTTAAATGTGAAAGTCTTAACAGGTTAATTTATTGTTTGACTGTAACATTGAATATAAGACGACATGGCCAACAGTTTCATTTATACAGTTTGGATGTGGGCGTAGCTGAAAAGGCAAAATAGAATTTATTTTTATACACTGCTGTCTTTTATTCATGAAACTCGTATGTGTAAAATCTGCAAATTGAAATGTTTCTATTTTATAAGAAAAATCAAACATAATTACAATATGTACTATATCTTTATTGACTTTTCCTGATTAAAAATGTTAGCTTATTAGGGGAAGGAGACATGACGGGGTCCTTAACGTTTGGAGCCTAATAAAACGCACATTTTAGTTAAGTATTTTGAATATCTATTTATTTATAATTACTCTTACATAATCGATCTCTGGAAATAGGGGAATTTAAGAAACTTTACAATCAATCAATCAGTCATTTTTTTTATTCAAAAGCATGGGTATTACAGGATGTCATATACAAAATATTATTATTATTAGGTACAGCCATGTTTCACCTTAGAGGTATATGAACATAATTGAAGTAATTTTTTACACTTTGTCATCAAAAATATTCATATGTCATCTGGGGGCACGGCAGTGCCCCCGCCAAGTCGAGTAAACAAGCGGCACGGCCGTACCATCCTTTTCTCGAAGCAGTTCAAGCCATTTTCGAAATCCTATAACTTCGTTGTGGATATAACTAGAAGCCTGAATTTTATTACCTAGTAGTCATTGTATAAACTCGGTATATTTCAAATTTCATTCAATTTGAACCAGTAGTTTAAGAATTATAACTAGTCAAAGTTTCGTAATTTTGTCACTCACTGACTGACCGATCATCAAAACTCTAAGGCACTTCTAGCAGACATAGAAGCTTCAAATTTGGAATACAATTATTGTTTAGTATATAAATCAAGGAAAAATTAAAATCTTTTGCAATTTCGGTCGTTTTCGTGATACACCAACTGCATAAATAACTTTGTAATCCCTCATAAATATATAGGATTACAGGGTTACATTTGCAGTGAATTAATCAGTGTACCTATATATGTATAATATAATGGAATAATAGGTGTAGATAGTTACGTAGATATAACTATCTACAAAAAGAAATGAGATGCCATCAAAAACATTACTTCACAACTCACTTCTACCGTAAAAAGTTGTGAGATCATTCAAGTAATAGGTATATGTAATATGTATCTCTCAAGTAATACATTTTAAATTAAACTAGCTTGCCAGGCAGACGTTGTTCTGCCCTTTCCAACAACCCGTCCTATAAATATCATTAAATTCGCAATAAAAAAATTTGAGGGTCATTTATCGGGATAGAAACTATCCTATCTCTCAAGTTGGACCAAAATGCACACAGTGTGCAATATTTCATGCTTCATGATTTCATTGAAATCAATTCAGTAGTTTAGGAGTCCATCGCGGACAAACAACGTGATACATAATTTTTATATATAAAGCTTAGATTGCTTAGTGCGATTGCCAAGTCAATCTATTTATTTAAAATATAAAAGATTTTTAGTATTGATATGGTCACTATAAGATGTTGTTAGGTTAGCTGATTACGTAATAACGTAAGACAGAAGGACCCTTAAGTAGGGACTGAATAAATTTACCGACTTGGTATTACATGGATCTCACAACTTTTTACGGTAGAACTGAGTTGTGAGACTTGGTTTTTTTACAAAGTTATGTTTTTGATGGCATAGTACACTTTTTCAGCAAGGAAGCCATTGAGCGCAGTTTTAAATCTTTTGACATCATTAATTATTAATCGGATATTAATGGGATTTTATTATAGATTTTTGGTGCCATGAAATTTACACACATTCTTCTAAGAAGGGTTTTGTATTGTATATATGTTTTGTATTTCCGGCAATATTCATTTCAAAATAAATTGGGTTATTTCGAACAAAGTTTGAAACCTCGTAGGTATATATATATATATATATATCATCATTACAGCCTTTCATAAGTCCACTGATGAACATAGGCCTCCCCCAAGGAATGCCACAAAGAACGGTACTGAGCCACCTGCATCCATCGACTTCCTGCATGTCTTACCAGGTCGTCACTCCATCTCCTGGGGGGTCGCCTTACATTTCGGCTACTGGTATGAGGCTGCCACTCAAGAACCTTTCTTCCCCATCGGTTGTCGGTTGTTCGAGCTATATGGCCGGCCCATTGCCACTTCAGCTTACTAATCCGTCGGGCTATGTCGATCACTTGGTTCTACTTCGGATATCCTCATTTCTAAGTTTATCACGCAGAGAAACTCCAAGCATAGCCCTCTCCATAGCTCGCTGAGCGACCTTGAGCTTCCTCATACGTATATATATATATATATACACGGCAGGGTCCAAATTTTATATTTGCGAAAGTACGGTTCACATGAATCATCCTGATTTAGACCGAACATTGATCTAACCCACTTTTTTGAGGACACTTTTTTACACTCATAGAAAAAGAAAAAAATTACCGAGATTGTCAGAAAAGTCCAACACCCCATCTTTCCCCCTAGGTAGGGTAAGACGGGGTACCCTATTGGGCAAGAATGGGTATGGGAGACATATTCTATTTTTGGTTGCAAAACTCGCAAGCAAATATTGCGTCGTCGTCCTCGTCGTTTTCGTCATTTCAAGCTAAAAGGATGTTGGAACCGTCGTACGACTTTACTGCTATTTATGTGGCAAGTGTGAAGCAAGCAAAACACAAGCACTGAGGTAGTACCTACGTTAGATTTCTCTTAAAACCCTCTCAGCTCTTAAAAATGAGGGGAGGCCTGTATCCATCAGTGTGACGTTTCGCCATTCAGGCAATCATCTCGTTTCGCACCTTTGACAATAAAGGTTACGAAAGCGGGATGGTCCCCCGGAAAGAGCCAATTGTCAAAGTTGAAACGTCATTTTCGGAACACCTCAGATTTATGAAATTAAGAGGTTTTACAGACAGCTGAACATATCATTGGAGCTACACGCAAGCGTGAGTACCGATCCAAGAGCAAATCTCATCAGACACTATTAGGCTGTGTTCGAACGACATGTACCCGCTACACGCACGCCACGCGCGTCAGCACCCGCGTCTAACTCGCTTTGAAATTTGTTGCATATAATTTGAGTCTTATGACAAATCAATAAATCTGAAATAGCATTTATCGACGTTCAACCGCACACGACTCGCACTCCAGGTACTCTGGGGATTTTTTTTCTAATAAGGGGTTGACAAAAATAAAATTTTGTTCAATTAAAAACATTTATTAAATCCTCTTCTTCTTTGTGGATTAAATGAACAGTTATTGTGATCCAAGAATTTAGGCATTTCAACCGCACTTAAAGCTTTAATGCCATTGGTAAAGCGAACTTTGAGATCAAACTCGGCATAAACATTTCAAAGACCAAACTCATCACCAACAGCACAAGTAGGTTAGAATGTTCGAGATGCGTGTATTGCCTCTGTCCAGGAGTGCTTTTAAGATGGCCCAGATAGTCTCTTTTCAGGTAACGGGCTTGTTGTTTGCTTGCTTCACACGTGCCACATAAGTAGTAGTAAAGTCGTACGACGGTTCCAACATCCTCTTAGCTTGAACTCGATGGACTTGTCGAGATGATGCCATTGCGAAGAGCACTCAGTCAGTGATCAAAAAAATTATTTGTGAGATGACTGCACTTGAATTATAAATTTTCATTCATGCCTTTCACAAGGCCACAGCTGAACATACGTTCCCTCCAAGGAACGCCACAAAGCACTGTCCTGAGCTATCTGCATCCATCGATTTCATGCATATCTTACCAGGTCATCACTCCATCTAGTGGGGGTCGCCCTACACTTTGCTTACCGGTACGAGGCTGCCACTCGAGAACCTTTGTTCTTCATCGGTTGTAGATTCTTCGAGCTATAAAGCTGGCCTATAGCCATTTTAGCATTTTACGTTGTAGAGCCATGCTGAGGCTATATTATGGTTGTAGCACGAATGAGTCGGCTCGACTGGTGAAGGAGCACACACTCACAATACCAGCGTAAAATGACAGCTCAATGCTGCTGTGTGTCTTATGGAGAGTGTAGGGAACCGGAGACACTTTTTACTGGAAACGAGACATTCCAACTTAGTCCTAAGGAGTGACAACGTATCTGCATTTTGATTCTAATAGGATATATGCAGATGTAGATGTCTATGGGCCACAGCATCCACTTACCATCAGGTGGACTGTGTGCTCGTTTGTCACCCTTATTCCATACTACTTCTACTGAGGATATCCTCATTTCTAAATATATCACGCAAATAAAAGGTTACGGTTTACGTGACGAGAAATGCTTTAGTCTCACGAACGCTGCCCAGCTGAGTTGAATTCGTCGTCTGACCCCTCGGTCGAAGTTGGACTTAGTCGAACAATTTGCCAGTATCACTTCACACCGCTGAAGGGACTGTAGTGGTGTACCACCCAAATTTCAACGGAATCAAAGGCTTTTTCATAGACCACATACGCAAGATAAAGTGGCAGATTGCACTCCTCGGACTTCTGTAGAATTTGCCGAAAGATATGTATGTGGTCTATGGTACTAAAGCATTTTAGGAAACCGGCTTATTCGGGAGGCGAGACGATTCGTAATGACTCTCGAAAACAACACGTAGACGCGGATCAGAAGGGAAATCTGTCTGTAATTTTTAATTGAGCGTAGTCGCCTTTCTTGAAGATAAGACCACGGTTATTCTGCTTCAAGCCTGCGGAGTATTGCCACCATGGAAAACAGAATTGAAGAGCTTCTGGAGGACTTTTAAAAACTTTTTTATGTGGTAGGGCCGACCGGGGTAGTACCACTCTCTCACAGAATACCAGCGTAAAATAGCAGCTCAATGCTGCTGTTTCGTGAGTGTAGATAACTGGATACCCTTTTTACTGGATACGAGGCATTCCATCTCAGTCCTCAGGGGTGACTACGCATCTACATTTTGATTCTTAATTGAGGATAAATATAGATGTCTGTGGGCTACAGCAACCATTTACCATCACGTGGACTGTGTGCTCGTTTGTCATCCTTATTCTATAAAAAAAATGGTTTTCCACCCGCTTTCAAAAGCTTCGCTGTAATTTCATCTTCACCCGGAGACTTGCATTTTTAAGGTGCCAGAAAGCCATTCTAATCTCGCTTAGACGTACGTCCGCGATATCATCGCAATAGTGTCGGACTATAGACTTGCTCTTGGATCGTTACACACACTTGCGTGTGACTTCAACAATGACGTGTACAGCTGTCCGTGGAACCTCTCAATCTCACTCGAACTCTCAGGTGACCCGGTAACTATACTACTACATTCGGTCTTCAACTTCGACAGTTGGCTCTGTGGACAGATCTCTGGCATTGTTTGGAGCTTTAGTTCCCCTCAATCGCTTCTACTTCAATAAAGCTGTACTGAGATGTCTGGTCAGCTAAATCAATTATAAGTACATTATAATTAAATTTTTTCATTTACTAACTCATGGGCACTCAATAGATCCCATCTTCCGATGTTGTTGCTACATCCTCTGAATAGTGTTGTTTTATGTATTTTAGTGTACTTATATGAAATTTGTAAATAATAAAGATTTGATCCATAAAAGCAGTAGGACGAGAAATAAGATATCCGCGTGCTACTAATAGGACAAAAAAGTAGCTCTAAAAGGTAGATATTCCTGTCTGTAGTTTAATTACTACTAAGCGGGTCCCAAAAAGCAGGAATATGGAATTCAAAGTCAAGCCATATTGCCTCGAAGATAGAGAAACTAGCATGAGTTATACAATAAGCAACGGAAACTCAAAAGACCAAATACTATGGAGAACAGGAAAAGGCCTTTCATCAGCAGTGGAAGGGACAGTACAGGCTAAAATAATAATAATTTTCTTTATATAATATAAAAACCAATTGCCGTCGGTTAGTATCACAAAAACTCCAGGGCCCCGTGAATGTAAAGAAGCCCCCAGACCCCAGACATAGTATAAAGAGAGGCCAAGTAGGTTATCTGCGGCCTAATCCGCGATATAATCGCCTACTGTCTCAGGGTTGTCACTGTCACCAAATCATTAGTTTAAAACCCGGCCCTTGCCAAAGATAGTACATCTCTGTATAACTAATTCAGTGATCATTAGTCGATAAAGTTCAAAAATGGTTTTCCTAACAAATACAAAAATGTATTAAGATTCAGAGCAGTATAATAAATATATATAATAATAAAAAAAAATGAATAAAGCGGCTAAAATATTGTAAAAAAAACATCGTACAATAACATAAAATTACTAACGCCTGCCTCTTAGACTGTAATTGTCAATTTTTTGTTCTGTTGTTATTATTCTAACTTTGCTCTATTTATCTGATTCACAATTAGTCAATTACTTATTTTTAATTACGATTTTATAACCGTAAGTAGGTACTTAGTTACTATTCTTCCTCTGTCTGATAGATAACTAATACAACAAAAATAAGTAAGTAGGTATCTCATCGTGAAGTAAAAATTATATGCTATAATAAGTGACTCGCTTACGTGACGCGCGAACCTCGTGCGGTGTTAGCCTCGACTGGCGCATTGAGAAATACTTCGAGATTGTGTTTAAGTGTGCGTGCGGCGCCTCATAGATACTATGGCGCACACATACAAGCCGCGCGCAGTGCGTTTGTATGAAGATAACGTACTTCCCATCTCTTTATACTATGCCCCAGACATTGCAGACAATGGCTATCAAAGCTTTAAAGAAATAATTATGATGATATTATGAAAAATATAAAATTAATAAAGGAAAAAGAAAAAAGAAGATAAGAAAGTTGATTTTAGGAAAGAGATACATCAGTATACATCTATAAAGAAAATTGTTTTTTGACAATATGGTCATTAGTTTGATTAACTAGGTAGGTTCCCAAGTGGTATTAGCCCAGTGCCCCACTTATTCGTAGTCCGCTCCTGGCAATTGGTGTCAGTAGGTGGGACTGTTGTCGAGATCCAGAAATCGTGCGAAGCCGGGGCCGACAGCTAGTTATCAATATAATATTCATATCAGCCAATCTACGCATTTTACATCTGGCATAATATACAGAATGACCATCTATTCGAGGCCTTGAGGTCTTCTTGATTTTTTATATAGTTACCCTATGACACCTATGGGACTACCTAGTGAAGAAAATTCCTTTATGCTGTAACCACACTGTCACAAAATTTTTTACATCAGGATTAGTCAGCGGATAGAATGCCTTTATAGGTAGGTAGTTAGGTACAGGATGGAAAAATCGAACGGGACATGGAGGTAAAGTACATTAAATATTGAAGATATTAAATTTCACTCAAAGGACACATTCCTTTTCAAAATAAGAATAAACACATTAAAAAATTCTTTTTTAAAAAAAAATTTAAGATACGAACTTACTAAAAATGCAAAACTAGACAAGCACTATTTTATTGAACCAATCGATAGGGTTTATGAAAAGGATAAAATCTATGTAATAAAAATTGTATTTTACAATTAATAACGACAATAAAATCTAACAATTCTTACATATCTATTCGAACTAACATCCTAACCTAAAATGTTGACCTTTTATCATTATATTAAAACTTCCCAAAATAAAAAGTAGGGTGGGTGTACCAGTCCCAAACCAGTTAAGGACACATTTTCATTTCGAAATGCTCTGAACTGGTATTAACCGATTCATTGCGGCACCAATTTTCGACAAATTTTAGCTGTGGCGGCGAACAAATATTTCATGACACGCCTATTGTGCCATCAGCCATGTGTAAAAATAATTATCTTTTTTATGCTTTTTTCACTTGTTTAGACCTAATTAAGTTTAGTTGACATCAAACATCTGTTACAAACGGAAGGATATTTGTTTTTAGTGGGTAACTATATGTTTTTCTACGTGTTTTCTTTGAAATTGAGTGACTTTTTTATGCAGAGATTACAAACATTTTGTACTATTTTTTGTTTTATAAAAAATCATTTATATAAGTAGGTACAGCTAAATCACCCTGGAAAACCTTGGTTTTTATCAAATTACATTTTCACCTAATAATAATATTTGTAAATATCAAACAATCAAGAACCTTAATTTGGAAAAAAATAAGGTTTATGATGCATTAATATTTACAAATGTTAAATATTATTTAATGTAATACAAATGTAAAAGTAAAGTCGATTTGAAGACGTCTAATTAGTAAGAATAGCAAAACAAGTGCACAGTAAATATATAGTAGGAACAGTATGGAAACTTCGAACAAACGCTCGAAAGGGCACACTCACACAAACATGCGCAACGACGAGACTTCTAAGCGCTCGTCGCGGTGCTCTCAGTAGCGAGCGTCGCCACGAACGTATTGCGTAGTATACGGCTGTTTGAACTCGGCTTCATCAAAACCGGAGCTATCTTATTTTAAGCTTCCTGCTGATTTTGAAAGGTAAGAATGCTTTTTATTGTCATTGTTATAATCGTTATCGAATTTATAAGTCCGTGTGATTGATCATAATGAATTCGTGAACTTATTTGTACATCAAGAATGCGGCGGTTTTGAGGCTATTAAAAAGCTGATAGTGCAATAGTGGTAACAAAAAGTAAATCCAAGATGGCGGCTGCAATAGTTATAATTTTTTTCGTCATGGGTTTCATGGGTTTCGAGGGTGTTGAAACCGATAGTGCTGTCGAAATATAAATCCAAGATGGCGGCTGCAATAAGTATAAATTTTTTCGTCATGGGTGTCATTTTCATAGTTTTTGAGTATGTTGAAGCCGATAGTGCTGGTTGAAATGTAAATCCAAGATGTCGACTGCAATAGGTATCAATTTTTTCGTCATGGATGCATCGATCACTAATAAAAAACATGGGTGTCATTTTCATGGTTTTCGAGGGTGTTGGAGCCGATAGTGCTGTCGAAATATAAATCCAAGATGGTGGCTGCAATAGGTATCAATTTTTTCGTCATGGGTGTCATTTTCATAGTTTTCGAGGGTGTTGAAGCCGATAGTGCTGTCGAAATATAAATCCAAGATGGCGGCTGTAATAGGTATCAATTTTTTCGTCATGGGTGTCATTTTCATAGTTTTTGAGTATGTTGAAGCCGATAGTGCTGTTAAAATGTAAATCCATTATGGCGGCTGCAATAGGCATCAATTTTTTCGTCATGGGTGTCATTTTCATAGTTTTTGAGTATGTTGAAGCCGATAGTGCTGTTGAAATGTAAATCCAAGATGACGGCTGCAACAGGTATTAATTTTTTCGTCATGGGTGTCATTTTCATGGTTTTTGAGGGTGTTGAAACCGATTTTTCGTTGTTGCTTTAAAAAAGAACACATAAACTGCAAAGTAGTAAGTAGATCTTATTTATAAAAAAATAAACAAAATCGGTTTCATAGTACCCTGTCCTTGTTTCCCAACAGTTTATTTAAAAAAATCCTGTTCATTAGAATGATATTTTTTTTACACAGTTAAATTCAATAATAAAGAACTCCGAACTTGTCATAGCAGACAAAAATATTTTTCTGTAAATAATTTGTAATAATCTATACAAATAAATAAAATTGAAGTGTCTGTTTGTAATGTCAAAAAAAAGTAAATACGGTACTTATAACTAAATAACAATTTTTAAAATTTTTGTCGGTCTGTTTGTTCCGGCTAATCTCCGAAACGGCTGGACCGATTTTGACGGCACTTTCACTGGCAGTTAGCTGATATCATAACGAGTAACTTAGGCTACTTTTATTTTAGAAAAATAATTAGGGTTCCGCGCTAAAAAATAAAAACCCTAACACGCGAGCGAAGTCGCAGGGAACAACTAGTGAAGAATAAAGGTACGTTTTCGTCCAGTGCGTTCCCGCCGAAACTTTCAAAAGGTTACGCCGTAATGACAAAGTTAAAGATCTATAGTTCTACAAGTTGTGTGTTAATATTAAATTCTTTTCCGTGTTTAAACTATCGTTTTTTGCTGAGATTACCTATTTAATTTGTAAGCTAGTTATTTATATTCGATTGATTGATAAAAAAAAGCAATATCGAAACATTAAAAGTTACAACCCTATTGCTTCAATGGAGCGTAGGTAATTATATCCTCAACTAGGCTTAGTTTCCATACTGTTCATATTTATACTGTGACAAGTGTTTTCAAAACGGAAACAAACGCCGGCGCTATACGGCGGCGGATTGACAAAAGACTATTTATTAGCGTTTTTTTTTATGCATGAACGGTTCCAAACTGTTTCTAGCAAAAACAAACCTTATACCATATCACAAGAGCACATGGTACTTCGTAGGTCTATTCGGCCATATGATAGTAATAAGACGGCAGTTCAACCATTTTAAGCAAAATTAAACAATAAGACAAACGCATTGTTTTTTTTTTTTAACAGGAAACTTGTTTTCCAGAAATTTATTTACAACTTGAGTTTGTGAGCGATCGCAATGAGTGCTATTATTTGTTACTTATTACACTATTTTACCACAACATGCTTGAAAACCCACAAAGTAATAGAGTACCATGTACAAGTTAAAAAAAGGTTGTGTAACCCTAAAAATTTCAAATTTTCAAAATATCCAGAAACGAAGACGCAGGTATGAACTACTTGCAAAATAATGAATATTTTGTTCTGGATAAATTTTCCAAAAACGCAATTTGAGCGAGTTATAACGATTTAAAAAAACACACGACTCGTGTGTCATACGCTAAAAACAAAAGTAATCGATGGCACTCCAGGCGTGCCATCCGCACTGGTTTAATTTTAACATAGAAATGTATATACAAAGTTGTTTATTGATCACTAATGTTGCAATATAGATAAATTATTTCATTCCAAATATTTAAGTTTTTTGTAGATTTCATTAATTATACGAAAAACAGGAATGTGCCTAAGTTTGACTAGTGCGCTCCAATAAATGACCACTTTTGCGCCAATCAAAAATTATCAAGAAAAGATAGCTAATTAAAAATAAAACCTTATTTTGTTACACAAATTGACTTTCATATGATGACTGAAAGTTTATCTAGAGTCTAGATAAACTTTCAGTCATCATATGAAAGTCTAGATTCTAGACTTACAACCAATTTAATGGCACTGTCGAAGATACCTAATTAGAAGACAAACATGAAAATTAGAACATTAACATTAACAACGCATAAGCGTTGTTAATGTTAATGTTCTAATTTTAGCTAATAATAGCAAACTACGAGGGTGGATTGAAAAGTACTCGGCCTAACACAGATCCATTCAATTCTAAAAATCAAATCTACCCACATTATTTAGTTCAGTTCAGACTAGTTCATTGTGTGAAGTTCGAAACGTGTGCGATAATTAGTTGTGATTTTATAAATTTATTAACAAAGTAATCGGACATAATTTCCGCGAATGGAGCAAATCGAGCAGCGTGCCGTCATTAAGTACCTCCATAAGAAGGGGCTATCATCAAAAGCCATCCATGATGACATGGTCAGTACATTAGGCGATTGTGCTCTGTCATATTCATCCGTCAAAAAATGGATAGCGTGGTAGAGAGAGTGTGAAAGATGAACCCCGCTCTGGAAGGCCTTCGACGTCAAATACTGACGAAAATATTAAAAAAGTACTTGATTTAATAATGGGAGACCGCAGATTAAAAATTAGAGAGATAGCAGAGATTATAGGCATCTCTTATGAACGAACTCAAAACATCATTGTCAACGAGTTGGGTTTCCACAAGGTGTCTGCGAGGTGGGTTCCGCGACTGCTTTCAGTTGAACAAAAAAGGACGCGATTGACTATTTCACGCGACTGTTTGGAGTTATTTGAAGCCGATGCAGATGATTTTTTGAATCGTTTTGTTACTATAGACGAAACATGGGTTCATTACTGTACACCGGAAACAAAACAACAATCAAAACAGTGGAGAAGACCTGGTTCACCACCCCCTAATTCTTCAGCTTCTGTATTCTGGGACTCGAAAGGTGTGATTATGATTGATTATCTTGAAAGGGGTCAGACTATAAACTCTGATTACTACTGCACCTTACTACGTCGTTTACGAGAGGAAATAAAAGAAAAACGTCGAGGAATGCTCAGAAGAAAAGTCCTGTTTCATCAAGATAACGCCCGTGTTCACACGTCAGTACAGTCAATGGCTGAAATTCACAACTGTGGCTTTGAACTGTTACCGCATCCGCCGTATTCACCTGATCTGGCACCATCAGACTTCTTTCTGTTCCCTAACCTAAAAAAGCACTTGGGAGGTCAAAGATTTTCGACAAACGACGAGGTCAAAGCAGCTGTAGACGCATATTTTGACTCTAAGGAAGAATCATTTTTTTTCAACGGTCTAAATGCTTGGATGGGGAGGTGGCAAAAGTGTATTGAACTTGATGGTGATTATGTAGAAAAATAAAAATATAACTGATTTAGTAGGTATGTGTTTATTTTCTTGGTTAGGCAGAGTACTTTTCAATCCACCCTCGTACAATAGAATAATTTAAAATTAAACATTTTGTACAGCCGACTTCAATATAAGCGACTTCATCATCATTACAGCCTTTCACAAGTCCACTGCTGAACATAGGCCTCCCCCAAGGAATGCCACAAAGCACGGTCCTGAGCCACCTGCATCCATCGACTTCCTGCATGTCTTACCACGTCGTCACTCCATCTCCTGGGGGGTCGCCCTACACTTCGCCTACCGGTACGAGGCTGCCACTCGAGAACCTTTCTTCCCCATCGGTTGTCGGTTCTTCGAGCTATATGGCCGGCCCACTGCCACTTCAGCTTACTAATCCGTTGGGCTATGTCGGTTACTCTAGTTCTACTGCGGATATCCTCATTCCTAAGTTTATCACGCAGAGAAACTCCGAGCATAGCCCTCTCCATAGCTCGCTGAGCGACCTTGAGCTTCCTCATACGGCCAGCTGTGAAGGACCACGTCTCAGTTCCGTAAGTCATCACTGGCAACACGCACTGGTTGTACAATTTCGTTTTTGGGTATTGAGGTTTTGAGGTATGTCTGTCGAGAAGATGTGTCGTAGCTTCCCGAACGCTGCCCAGCCGAATTGAATCCGTCGATTGACCTCTCGGTCGAAGTTGGACTTACCTAGTCGGACTATTTGTCCCAGGTAAACATACTCGTCAACAACTTCGAGCTTACTGCTCCCAACAACTACCGGCATAGGTGTGACATGGACATTAAACATGATCTTTGTTTTGTCCATGTTCATCCTAAGACCTATTCGTTGGGAGACACTATTGAGGTCATTGAGCAAGGTGCTTAGGTCCTCCAGCGATTCTGCCATAAACATTATATCGTCGGCAAATCGAAGGTGAGTGATGTACTCGCCATTGATATTAATACCGTATCCTTTCCAGCCCAGAAGCTTGAAAACGTCTTCCAATGCAGCGGTTAAGAGTTTCGGGGATATGACGTCACCCTGTCTTACACCTCTCTGCAATTGGATAGGTTTCGTACTCTGGTTCTGTACTCGGATAGCCATCGTAACTCTACTGTACAAACACTTCAGCACTTCGATATACCGACAGTCAACTTGGCATCGCTGAAGGGACTGCAGCACCTCCCAAATTTCGACGGAATCAAAGGCTTTCTCATAGTCCACATACGCCAGACATAGTGGCAAATTGTACTCTTCGGACTTTTGTACAATTTGCCCCGAAGGGTATGTATGTGGTCTATGGTGCTAAAGCTTTTTCGGAAACCGGCTTGTTCGGAAGGCTGGAAGTCGTCAAGTCTGCGCGCGAGACGATTCGTAATGACTCTCGAAAACAGCACATAGACGCGGCTCAGAAGGGAAATCGGTCTGTAGTTCTTCAAGAGAGCGTTGGGGACAAATTTACTTTCAATGCATGGAAAAACTGTTCGAGAAATAAAAAAATATAAAAACCAAAAACTTTCAAGGTATTTCTATCGACAACAGTAGAAACACTAACATAGAGATTTTTGAGAAAATAAAATAATTGACGATATCTCGAAAACTAAAAACTTTTTACTAAGGTAATTTTTTTTATCTGCAAGATCTAAGGCTAACCTATCTTCCATGTCGCTCTGACGTGATATTTTTGGGACATCCAGTATAATTGTAAGATGTAAGTATGAATTTTAGTGTTGGATTGTATGCACAAGCTCAGGTGGGCGCTCTATTAATATATTTTTGTCTCAGGAGTATCTGGTGAACAGAAGTAAATATATGTAGTATTAGTATATAAAATCTATAACTATCCTAGTGCCTATACCTAAAATAAACTGCTAAAGTACCCTACTCTACTACGATATATTGGATGTGAAGAAGCAATAGAGGACAAGGTTTGTGATGTGCTTTTAGTAGTCTGAGATGTCTGACTACACTGATAAAAAATTCCATCTATTTCTATTGTGTAAGACTACTGAGAATTTTCTTCCCCAGTGATCTTACCAGTTACGTCTACTTAAGAAAATTCCCAGTAATGTTGTAAGATTAATTCATAAGACTTTCCAGTAGTCTCACTAGTAAGACTACTCAGACTACTGGGAATACCCCGGTCATTCTTATATTCAAAAAGAAAGGAATGTTTTGTTTGAGTGAAATTTGATATCTTCAATATTTAAATTACTTTCCCTCTATGTACTGTTATTTTTTTCACCCTGTACATCGCTTGCAAAATTGGCAGCTCCTGAATTCTGAGTATTTAGAATAGTTATCACCAAAGTCAAAAAAATGGTCAGAAGCCTGTCATTAAAAGGAAAATTTTGTACAACCGACTTAAATATAAATAAAATTAGATCATCAATGTAGTCTAAGTCAATTAAATACACATTATTAAGGATAACTCAAAACTACTGGTCATATTTTTTAAAATTTATATAGGACCATATGAAAAGCACCAACTTTCAAATAAAAAATGAATCATCAAAATCAGTTTACCCGGAAAGAACTTCTCAGGCAACACATGAAAAAATAATGTCAAATTGAGAACCTCCTCCTTTTTTGAAGTCGATTGAAATTTTTTTTGTGGCAATGTATGGTATTGATTGTTTAATAATTTTAGATTAATGGTGTTCATCTTGTGCTACTTTTTGGTTAAAAATTATTATTGTCACATGCAAGTGCAATGTTGCAACTATGGACAATTGTGACTACTACTAAAGCTACACTAATACAGAATCTAGAATGTTACTTCATTATAAACAGTAAATGAAAAAATCACTACATATACATACACATAAAAATACAAACTCTTTGTACTTGTATACCTATTCAGAATTACTAATGGTAAGTAGCTTATGATTTCAAGCATGATTGGATTGGATTGGAAAATAATTTTGTCAAGTAAACTAGCACATTTTTAAATCAAATCTATTTTATTTATATTCTACTGAAAGTCATGGACTGAATATAAGAATTGTGGTTCACATACAGATGGTAAAATATTTAGATTAACACGTTCACTGTCCAGTTTTCAAACACAATAGTAAGACAATAGCAATGACCTATATGTAGTGCACGGGACAGCGAAAGGGTTAATATACCATGAAATCCATATTACAAAATGAAGTACATACATACATATATATTTTATTTAAATCATGACCTTATTAAACATTAATGTTGTGTGATAAAGTAAGATGATTTTCCATCACATCTGTATCTTTAGTCATAAAACAGTTCTTAAAACATTCTTGTAAATCTACTTTTGGTCAATGAAAGCAAAAAATATAATTCTATCTTTTATATAAGTAGTAGTATAACTTCAAAGATTTATCCTCACATTTGATAGTCACATTTACTAGACTTAATCAACCATGAAGCAATTTATGTAAATTACAAATTTTAATAGATGTTTCTTGCTAATTATTTTAAAACTGATATTTTATTAACTTTACCCATATTATGGTAGGTAACATTTTACATGTTTGTTGTTTTCACAATAAGGCTTCAAAGGTTAGGTTATCTGCAAGCTTTTAAATTCCTCGGCAAACATACACGGTTAGATCATAGGTATTTAACTAATGAAACAACAACAAAAAAATCTGTGAACATGCAAGTTGTTGAATTTGAATTTTGGCTGATACAACTTTACACTTGATAAATTAAAGAATTGTCCTTTGATATTTATTTTATTATTATAACCGTAAAAACCTTAAAATACACACTTTATTGCATAGTAAGGCACAAGCACTACTTATAATTTCACTCTAGATCCGGCAAATTCTCATCATCCGAATCACTTTCCAAATCATCAAATGACGGCTTTTTGTCACCGGCACCTTTGTCGCTGCCCATAGCCTGCAACATCGACGATAAATCTAATTCGCCTCCTTCTTCCGCTTCTTCGTCATCCTCATCACGCCATTTATTAAAGTCTATTTTTAAATAATGAGGTTTCTTTCTATCTTTTAATAGTGCCGGCCAAAAATTATTACTCCCACTTTCTTTCTGGAGCACTATTTCTATGCATCGCCCTTTATTTACGAAGTTGCTCTTTTCTGGATTAACTTCAGAGTGTAAAGGTATTGATACCTCATATACTTTATTATCTCGCACATTTACACCTTTGAAATATACTGAGGATTTCTCTATTTTAATTTCCGGATCTTTAGATTCAATGTCAATTGTAAGAAAAACGTGTTCTCTTTCCTGTGCCCATAAAACAGGAGGTCTGAGAGTTTCGTCCGTCATGGTTGCTGAAGCGTAGTTAATTACTAGATAACAGTTTTGCCGTCTAAATACTTGTTCACTTTTTAATGTATTCTAGAATTCTAAATACCTAGAATTAAAAGTTATTAGATACTAACTCTATGCTCTAGAACTTCAACTATTGAGATAATCTCGATTCTCGACCGACTCGACGCCGTGCAACCGTGCAAATATGTTTATGGAAAAACGACGTTGCCATAGAAAAGACATTATAAATTATCCATAATTTATCTCAAAAAGACTATATAATATAAAACCGTTACTACCACTTTCAGATTTATTTTATTACCAAGACCCAATAATAATATAATATTAATTTGGAATATTGAGACTAATCATAATCTTTCAGTGGTAAATCTTATTTTACTTGTTCATAATTTTAATATTTAGCTGCTTAAACGGTATTATTTGTTCATGTATTATATTAGACCTTTGATTGTAATAAAAACAACAGTCATCGTTATGGAAATAAACATTTTTTAATTATTTTGTTGCATTTATACTGGACTGTCATTGCTTATTTACTTACCAAAACAGTTGTTGTGATACAAATATAGGTAACACTGACAATTATATGAAACAGAAGACGACAGAAATTTCTGGAATGTGCAATACACTTTTTTTATAACTGGCTTTACGGCTCTGGGTTCTAGCTCTTCTGAGCCTGAAGTTAGAATGTATAATAAGAATTATCTTTCATAGTACACTGCTTCACAATATGTTAAAGCGTCACATTTTGCAGCCCTTGGAAGATTTTGACGGCAACTTGAGCCAGCAGACAGCTGACAGTTGGCGATGGTATCTCAAGGCGCCTAAGCAGACAGACACCTTATCTTGAGAATCACATCACCATCAGAGCACTTGTTACACCGTTATCCACTAACAGTTCAAATGCGCAGACACTTAATACACAAAATCGAACCACTTCTACATATCAAAATCCAATGCAAATCATTATTTAAAGAATACAATCACAGTATCTTTTTACATACTGGTTATTAAACTGTTTGTTTACGCCTATGGAGCGTAGAGTACAAGGAGGGCCATCTCTATATAAGAAAAGTGTCCCTAAAAACGTGTCTAATAAGGGTGGCGCTTCAGTAGCATAGGATAAATTAAAAAAAGCGCCAAAAGTAATTAGAATAAGATGGAGAAATAAACAAGGACGGACCAATCCGCTTGGTTTTAACTACGTAAATAGTTGAGATTTTGTATACTGACATTTTACTAACTACTCTAGTCATGAAATTATTTTAAATATTTGAATTCAGCTGACTTCACTCCGTTCACAACAGCTATCTTCATCATGTGGTAGGTTTTGGAACCTCTATTTTCAGTAAATAGTAGGACACGTTTTCAACTTTCGCCCCCTTATAAGATGGTTCTCCTTGTACTCTACACTCCATAAATGAGCCGTCACTACCACAGAATACTTTTACTCCTATCGGAGGCAGGAACAAACCCCTTTAGGGATATATATTAAGCCGCGTCTTCGCCAAAGTTTTGTTACCAACTTTTGTGTTGTCAACACGTGTTGGTGACGAATGTTTCTGTAATTACCTAATTTTGGCAACAAAACTTGTAAACAATGTCGGGAACCGTGTTTCCATTTTCGGCGGCAACATCAAAGGAATACGATTATTCCAAACATTTGTTCCCTCTGTGGAGACGCTTGTTGGAAACATTTGTCGGCAACATATCTGGATATGCTAGAGATCGCTTTTATACTAACTCAGTTTTTTTTTATAGGAGAGGGAGCAAACGAGCATGCGGCTCACCTGATGGTAAGTGACTACCGCCGCCCATGAACAACTGCAACACCAGGGAGGGAATTGCAGATGCGTTGCCGGCCTTTTAAAAAGGAGTAGGCTCTTTTCTTGAAGGTCCCTAAGACGTACCGGTCCGGAAAAATCGCTGATGGTAATCGATTCCACAAGGAAGTTGTGCGAGGAAGAAAACATCTTCTAAATCGCACAGTGGTGGGCCGCCAATCATCCAGATGGTGTGGATGGTATCGGGAGTTCTGCCGCGATGTGCGTTCCTGAAATTTGGCGGCTGAGATTAATCCGAACAATTCCTCAGAGCACTCCCCATGGTAGATGCGAAAGAAAATGCAAAGGGATGCAACATCTCTTCGCAGTGCCAATGAATTGAGCCGATCGTAACGGGCTCGGTCGTCGACGATTCGAACCGCCCTGCGCTGGATGCGGTCAAGTGGAAGGAGCTGGCACTGGGGAGGCCCTGCCCAGAGATGGGAACAGTATTCCATGTGAGGCCGAACCTGCGCCTGTTTTGCAATTTTATTACAAAAAAATAACTGGAACACTCCATAATTTTTTTTGTTGAGGGTAAATTGATAAAGATAGTTAACGTTGGTATGTTGATGTTACCTTGTATTACCCGACGCCTGTTCATATTATACCGCGGAGTTATACTAACTTGTGTTTATATATGTTGCATTTTTAATAATAAATGCATAGTACGAATTTTGTAAACATTCTTTAAATTGATAGTTATTGTTTTGTAATGAAAATCCCACTTCAACAGCCCACAACCGCATAAGCTAATATATTATATATCATGTACTAACTTTAATATTTTATATCATATTCACGCCGCATATTTAACGGAGTAAACAGCCGCCCTCTTAGGCCTTATTGGCAAACAGAGATTAGTTATCTATGTTTATTCTTTTGTTTGTTTTTAAAATTTTTACATGTTAATTTTAATTGCACAATGTGAACATCACCTTAACAATTGTTTCTGTTTGCAATTTATTGCGTTCCTTAGTCCACTGGACGTCAATCAAAGAGAAAACTCTTTCGACGTTCGCGTTGTGGCCTGGAATCGCAAAATAGTATTCTGCTAATTTAAGCAGTTCGGAATAAAATTCTTCGGTATAAAATGACTTAAAATAAACCTAGCAAGCTAACAGCATAGCAAAGTGGCGAAGCAAACAGCTTTGTAGCGGTTTTTGTGATCAGTAATCGATTGCTGAAAACAGAATTTGAAAATTCGAAACCGTTCTCGAGATAATCGTGGGACAGACGGACAGACGGACAGACGAACAGACGGACATACATCGTGAAATCAATAAGTGACTTCGCAAGCTTCGCCACTTAATAAGCGGTCCATTTTTTATGTGCCAATAGCTTTGTAAATTCAGAGTCATCCTTTTGTTTCTGTAAAAATTTTATAAAGTTTTGCCATTGGTTAAAAAGTTTATTGTCCTCCAAGTGTAAATTATTTTAGATAAAATGTCTATAGCTTCTGCTACATCTTTCCAGCTCGGTAAATCAGCTAAAGTCATCCACTGAAAATGTTTCAATTCGGCAGTGAATCCATTTTTTAGGATTTTGGAGTTTAAGCAGTATTTGGAAATTTTATACATATTATTCATATTTTCTTTGAATTCTTCCACCCGGTCTGCGTAAGCCGTAAAATTCCAGTTACTTTGATTGAGCAGAAATTTTGTTCCAGCCTATCATTTATATTCTGCACTATTTGTGAACCCTGGTCAATCACTTCGTTGACGGAAATATCTGCAGTTTCTGTGCTTTTTATTCGACTTTGATATATGGACATTAGTATAGCCCAAATGCAAGAACAAGACGAGACTTAGCCATTCTAGGTCTTGGTCTTGCGCCAATACACCTGGTCTTGGTCTTGGTATTGCGCTCCCAGTCTTGGTCTTGGTCTTGCAGCAAGAGTCTCGCAAGTCTCGCAATTACCTATTAGCCTATTGATATTTATTAAACTTTACTTTAAATCTTAGAACAACTTAACAGAGTAGGTACATTTTGAGCTTGGATGAAAATACCCATAGTAAAGGCCAACCGAATTATTAAATGTTTAAATATTTAATGGGAAATTCGAAAAAAACAACTGACACCGGGTGGGGTTTGAATCCAAGATCTAAGCGATCCGTGTCGATGCTCTATCCAACTGATCTATCTACCGTGTACCACGGCGACGGGTGTCAGTCTGTTTCTTAATAAACGTTTAATAAGAGCTTACATGTGCTAAAACATGGTTAAACATGGTTAAACATGGTTAAAACTTGTAAAAACAAATTAATGACATTAACTTGACTGTATTTTAAAGAACATTATCTGTCTAGAAAGAGCTTGATAGACCTTCATCTTATATGAAATGGAATAACAGAGTTATACAATTTATACAATTTACCATTTATTTAAATAAAATACAATACAAATTAAATTATATAACAGTATACCTACAATAGCTTTGACATTACTGTTACTTTATACTACGTTAATTAAATTAAATTTGCCTAGGTACGTTACAGGCTGTATTTATCTAGGTACTTACTAACTACTAGAGTACGATCATCATCATCATCATCATTACAGCCCTTCACAAGTCCTCTGCTAAACATAGGCCTCCCCCAACGAATGCCACAAAGCACGGTCCTGAGCCACCTGCAACCACCGACTTCCTGCATATCTTACCAGGTCGTCACTCCATCTAGTGGGGGGACGCCCTACACTTCGCCTGCCGGTACGAGGCTGCCACTCGAGAACCTTTCTTCCTCATCGGTTGTCGGTTCTTCGAGCCATATGGCCGGCCCATTGCCACTTCAGCTTACTAATCCGTTGGGCTATGTCGGTCACTCTGGTTCTACTGCGGATATCCTCATTTCTAAGTTTATCACGCAGAGAAACTCCGAGCATATCCCTCTCCATAGCTCGCTGAGCGACCTTGAGCTTCCTCATCCGGCCAGCAGTGAAGGACCACGTCTCAGTTCCATAGGTCATCACTGGCAACACGCACTGGTTGTACAGTCTCGTTTTCAAGTTTTGAGGTATACTTGACGAGAAGATGTGCCGTAATTTCCCGAACGCTGCACAGCCGAGTTGAATCCGTATATTGACCTCTCGGTTGAAGTTGGACTTACCTATTCGGACTATTTGTCCCAGGTAAACATACTCGTCAACAACTTCGAGCTTAGTGCTCCCAACAGCTACCGGCATAGGTGTGACATGGACGTTAAACATGATCTTTGTTTTGTCCATGTTCATCTTAAGACCTATCAATTGGGAGGCACTATTAAAGTCATTGAGCATAGAGCTTAGGTCCTCCAGCGATTCTGCCATAAGGACTATATCGTCGGCAAATCGAAGGTTAGTGATGTACTCGTCATTGATGTTGATACTGTATCTTTTCCAGTTCAGAAGCTTGAAAACGTCTTCCAATGCAGCGGTGAAGAGTTTCGGAGATATGACGTCACCCTGTTTTACACCTCTCTGCAATTGGATAGGTTTCGTACTCTGATTCTGTACTCGGATAGCCATCGTAGTCCTACTGTACAAGCACTTTGTTGCTCTAATCATTGGAGGGTATTTGACATGGTTGCCACGCTTGGCGAGCGGATTGGCAACCGCAGTTTTTTTTATTGTACTTTTGCTGTTATCAAGAAGATGCTGCTGCCCATCTCCTGCCTGTTTCCTTTTGTCGCCCTTTACGACACCCACGGGAAGATATGGGGTAGTGGATATTCTTAACCGCCACTACACGACAACGATAGAGTACGATAGAAGTTAATAAACCAACACTGCTAATCAATTTTTGGAAGTGTGTGATTTTAAAAGAGAAAATGCGCGAATATGACTTCACTCATTCGAAATTAAAAATTTAAATATTTTTATTCACGTAGGCATTACATATTAAATACACTTTTGAATAGGCATATAATCACTGTTCTTCCCAATTTTTTTCTTTTCCGTGTTCAGGGGTGCTGATTCTACTGAGAAGAATCATGGAAGAAAGTAAGAAACTGAGTAGTTGCTCTTTTCAAAATACGAGGGTGGATTGAAAAGTACTCGGCCTAACACAGATCCATTCAATTCTAAAAATCAAATCTACCCACATTATTTAGTTCAGTTCAGACTAGTTCATTGTGTGAAGTTCGAAACGTGTGCGATAATTAGTTGTGATTTTATAAATTTATTAACAAAGTAATCGGACATAATTTCCGCGAATGGAGCAAATCGAGCAGCGTGCCGTCATTAAGTACCTCCATAAGAAGGGGCTATCATCAAAAGCCATCCATGATGACATGGTCAGTACATTAGGCGATTGTGCTTTGTCATATTCATCCGTCAAAAAATGGATAGCAGAATTTAAGCGTGGTAGAGAGAGTGTGAAAGATGAACCCCGCTCTGGAAGGCCTTCGACGTCAACTACTGACGAAAATATTAAAAAAGTACTTGATTTAATAATGGGAGACCGCAGATTAAAAATTAGACAGATAGCCGAGATTATAGGCATCTCTTATGAACGAACTCAAAACATCATTGTCAACGAGTTGGGTTTCCACAAGGTGTCTGCGAGGTGGGTTCCGCGACTGCTTTCAGTTGAACAAAAAAGGACGCGATTGACTATTTCACGCGACTGTTTGGAGTTATTTGAAGCCGATGCAGATGATTTTTTGAATCGTTTTGTTACTATAGACGAAACATGGGTTCATTACTGTACACCGGAAATAAAACAACAATCAAAACAGTGGAGAAGACCTGGTTCACCACCCCCTAAAAAGGCTAAGTCGATTTTGTCAGCAAATAAGGTGATGTCTTCAGTATTCTGGGACTCGAAAGGTGTGATTATGATTGATTATCTTGAAAGGGGTCAGACTATAAACTCTGATTATTACTGCACCTTACTACGTCGTTTACGAGAGGAAATAAAAGAAAAACGTCGAGGAATGCTCAGAAGAAAAGTCCTGTTTCATCAAGATAACGCCCGTGTTCACACGTCAGTACAGTCAATGGCTGAAATTCACAACTGTGGCTTTCAACTGTCACCGCATCCGCCGTATTCACCTGATCTGGCACCATCAGACTTCTTTCTGTTCCCTAACCTAAAAAAGCACTTGGGAGGTCAAAGATTTTCGACAAACGACGAGGTCAAAGCAGCTGTAGACGCATATTTTGACTCTAAGGAAGAATCATTTTTTTTCAACGGTCTAAATGCTTGGAAGGGGAGGTGGCAAGAGTGTATTGAACTTGATGGTGATTATGTAGAAAAATAAAAATATAACTGATTTAGTATGTGTTTATTTTCTTGGTTAGGCCGAGTACTTTTCAATCCACCCTCGTATTTTTACAATAGTACTATAATTATGTAAAGCGATAAGTCAAACATAAAATGTCAAATGTATACTTAGATACCAAATCGGTATAGGGCTTATTACATTATTCAATTTTTAGAAAATCTAATTAGGAAGTTGGAAAATGTAATCGTAGTTAGAACAGTTAGGATCCGATTTAGTTAAAGTTGGAGGTCCCGACCGCTCTACTTTCTAAATTGTCTACAATTTAGGACAGTGTATTCGCAACGTTACGATTTAGAACGACCAGTCGGCGCCCGCGCTTTGATCTAAGTGGATGTCTTATACTAACTTTTTACTGCATCAGAGGTCTTCGCCTGGTTTATAATTTTTAGAAGGATTTTCTAAAAAAAATTCTGCCTATATGTTAAATTGGAGCATATACATTTTTCATACAAATTTTAATATAAATCGGTTCCAGAGTTTTCGAGTTTATTGTGTTGAAACAGACAGACAGATAAACATACACACAGATAAAAATTCTAAAATTGGTTTCGATGTATTCTGTTACCGGTCTCGAGTTACCCTGAATGCATTTTTTTGCCAATATTTTCATTGTACAGAGACCGAACCTTCACGATGTTATTATTTATAGATAACTTGCTGACCCGGCAAACGTTGTTTTGCCATATTATACATTATTGCCATATTATAAAAACAGGGGTTTATCGTAGAAGGGTGAAAATTTGAAGTTTTATGTATTTTTCATAATAAAATAAAAATAAAAAAAATTGCCAATAAAATAAAAGAAATATTTAGGGGTGGGTCAACCTCAACATTTAGGGGTTTGAAAAATAAATGTTTGCCGAATCTCAGACCTACTTGATATGCACACAAAATTTCATACATATCGGTTCAGCCGTTTCGGAGGAGTTTGGTAACAAATACCGCGACACGAGAATTTTATATATTAGATAGATTAATTCACCTGTATGTAATTTTTCAAACATTTGTATATTTCCCAGTATGTTTCTGGAATAAGTTTTGATAGAAGCGGTTCTGATATCAGAGAGGAGTATTTTAAATCTTGATATGAATTTCCGGTGGCTAGAAAACGTAATGTCACCATCAAACGTTCTTTGGCACTTACACTTTCTCGAAATATCGTGACTTCTTTTTCAATATGATTGGATACAAACTTAACAAATAATCGAATTGCTTAGAATCAACTCTTAAAAAATTTCTAAAGTCGTCAGGTTCCAAAATATGCACTATATATTTTTTTATAGAATAAGGGTGACAAACGAGCACACAGTCCACCTGATGGTAAGTGGTTTCTGTGGCCCATAGACATCTACATCTATCTCCGTTTGCGAATTAAAATGCAGATGCTTTGTCAGCCGTGAGGACTAAGATGGAATGCCTCTTTTCCAATAAAATGGGTCTCCGGTTCTCTACACTCACCATACGAAACACAGCAGCATTAAGCTGCTATTTTACGCTGGTATTCTGTGAGAGCATGGTCCTTCCCCGGTCGAACCGACCCATTCGTACTACAACTATACTATTAATATGGCTGCTGGGGAGTACTACTCTTATATTCATATTGGACAGTTTTTTCTCAATAACAAGTATTCTTTAACCCAGCATTTTCTCTTTTTTATTTTTTTAATATCCACTGTTACCACCACGGCTAAGGCAAATCCTATTTGTTGCTGTTTTGATAAATACGGCGCCATCGATCAAACGTGCAACCCAATTGCAACAATTTCATTGGTGCCGGCGGGGATTGAACCCGGGTTGCTCGAGTACTGTGAAGTTTACAGCGAGCGTTAACTATTTGAGCTACCACGGCTCAAAACACGTATCATCACCCAACTCGACGGACGTCAATGGAAAGTCGTACCAACTGCTGATCCAGTTGCATAAATTCTCGAGAAGCCTATAGGAAGGGAGCTTCGAACGAAGCGCTTTGTGTCAAACCCGATCGAAGACCTTCGCTATGTTCAAACTAACGGCCAGGGTCTGTTTCTCTCTGCCTCCGCCGATTTATGAGTCAGGTATGCCAGAAGATCACCAGCTGCAGGAACCAAGACGGAAATCGTACTGGCGGTCACTTTTCACTTGGTGATCCTCACCCTCATGAACTGGCAGTTCACAATGGTTTTCATTATTTTGGAGAACAAGTTGGATAGGTCTGAGCGGTTAATTTTCGGTTATTTCTTAGGGATCTGGCGCACTAAAACTGTCTTCTTTAAGTTCGGGACTACACCTAGGTAGAAAGAGTTTTAGAAAAAATACGTTACGACCGGTGCCAACTAGGGAGAACAGGTTTTCAGCACAATGGGAGGTACTCCATCGGACCCACTCGACTTGAAGTCTAGGGAGAGTAGTGCTATGCGCATCGGGCGCTGTGTAAACCGTATCGTACCGACCTGAAGGCGAAATTATACTTCTTTTTAACAGCGCCGGTGAAGCACTCCTATCATAGCGCGATGCAATTTTATAAGAGCGACCAAACCAGGCACCACAGATAAAAGAATAAAGAGTTCAATGCCCTGAAGTACTACATCAGCGACAAAATCACGTTGGGCTAATCCGGTGAGTAGCATACCCGCCCCTGTTCTTAAGGGAAGGATGCAAAAAAGACCGCATCCTGTCCCAATCGGCCGACCTATAGTGCCAAGCACGGCGGCGATCTACGAACGCAACCGCGATGGGAGTGTGAGTGGTACCATAGTCCGGATCAGACAATTGTCCAATGAGGCAAGAGGGGTGTCGACGGAGACCTGATATCCGTTCGGATGAGAGGTCAGCAGAAGGTTCAACAGGCAAGGTGCAGGATCCTCCACATCTAGAATCCGCTGATCTTCAAGACTGCCGAGACGTCAAGAACAGATGTCCTCTCTGACGTATACGCAAACTCTAGTCCGAGGCACAAAGGTGTTCTAATTTGTACCCCGGATACGAGAGAAGTATCGACTGGTGAGGACACCTGCGTCTCGGTTAGAAAGAGCAACGTCGGCTTCGCCGTCTTCAGATGGTACCTAGTGGACTTCGTTAACATTCGAATAAAATCTCCTAATGTTGCACAAATTCATCGATAGCGTGGCAGGGGTCACCTTTGTCTTATAGCTCAGCCAGGGATTCTCCAAAATCAGGGGTGCTAGTACCCTCCTGGGATGGTTTCTTATTTAATTACACTATCATGTTAATGGGGAGAGGGGTTAGGCCTCTAACCACCTGCACTTACCAGGCGCAGTAATCTTCTACTTCACGCTGGTTATCTGTAAGGTCGTAGTACCTCCTCGGTTCCATCCGGTCCAACCATTCATTACTTTCATTCATTACAGCTCTTCATTTCATGTCTTACCAGGTCGTCATTCCATCTAGTCAGGCCCACCCGTACGACATCAAAAGCTGCCGTGTGGCTCTTCCGCTATTATGTTGTCTGCCTATATTATTAACTGCAATCTACTTCGTCATTGTTTCTGCGTTACACATAATACTTAGTAGTAGGTAGCTTTGCTTTATTATGCGCTGCAGTAGGCGACAAGGAGCTGATGATGAAGTAGTTTTGCACCTTTAAAGTATTTAGTTTAGTTTAAATAGGGCCCCAATTTCATTTTTGCCCCGGGGCCCTTGGTTACATAGCTACGCCACTGCTTACATGCCGACAACAAGACGTCGCGCACTATCAAAGTGCCGATGGTCAAAACTAGGGATGCACTCTCTTTTCTTTTAATGGATATTTTCATTCGCACAAGTCCAAATTTCCAAAATTATTTAATATTTTTTCCCCTAAGAGTATACCCTGAATCGCTGAAACGACACTCAGTCCTAACTAGGGTTACCAGATGAAAAAATTAAAAGTCTGGAGAAGAGGCCTGATTTCCATTTAAATATCCTGAGATTTTTTTACACTTTAAGAAGAAAACCTTACTTAAAAA
Organism: Parnassius glacialis; assembly: GCA_033319125.1. Classification (NCBI taxonomy): domain Eukaryota; kingdom Metazoa; phylum Arthropoda; class Insecta; order Lepidoptera; family Papilionidae; genus Parnassius; species Parnassius glacialis. The sequence goes on from JAVANC010000019.1 coordinate 19,693,765, forward strand.
GGTATCTTCACATATTAAGTATGATAAAACTGTTTAAGTACCTACTTGGATAAATAAGTTTTGATTTTAATTGTGAAATTATTACCAAAGGAAAATTATTTTTAGTTTGTTTAACTTTTTATTAAAGATATATTTAAAATGTAAGCTGTATTATATTGAAAGTTCTAAAAATCCTGAGATTTCATGAGATTTGCAAAATTCAGCCGCAATCCTGAGAAGAGTCTAAAAATCCTGAAATGGTATGGTAACCCTAATCCTAACAGCAAGACGCAAGTCTCGCAGGCTTGACTAGTCTTGTTCTCTCTCAAATCTTGCAGGGTCAGTCTTGATCTTGGTCTTGCTAAAATTAGGCGGTTTTAGTCTTGGTCTTGCAAAAATGCAAGAACAAGACCAAGACTCATTTTGGGCAACACTAATGGACATAAAGGAATGCAAGAGCCATAAATAACACTCAGAGAAGTCATCTTCAAAAATATTTTTCAATGAACTGGGCGGATGTCTCAATGAAAGAAAATATGACTTCAATGGCTCGTACATTTGTAAAATTCTTTCTATGGCGGGGTAAAGAGACAGCCATCTAATTTTTGTACGGTTAAGCATCTGTCTAAAATGCACTTCTAGTTCGGAACATATGTTTTTAAAGCCTCTGTTCGCACTATAAAGCTGGCAAAGTGGTTGTGCATTTGTATTACTATGCTATCTACACAGATTGGCAAAGATTCAATGGCATGATGTACAGAATTGCTATAAATGTGTGCAATACGCCCAACAATAATCATATTGTTATTTTGAGTAACTGATTGGAATATACTGAAGACGTTGTTGGTTCCATGTCTCTCCCTACCGCCAAAGTTAGCATTGGTGTTGTCTGCAAAAAATGCAATAATTTTACCAACCAGGTTTTTGTCTTTTAAAACGTTGTATACGTAATTCGATATGGTTTCAGCAGTCTCGTTCAGTAAGGACTGTAACTCCACTAAGTGAACTTCAATACCACCCTTTTCGGGATTGAAATATTGAATAAGTACAGGGAATAGTTTAAAAGCACCATGATTGCTACCATCTGTGGTGGCGCTTAAATATCGAATTTTTGAAATATCTTTGAGAATTGTTTCTAGTGCAAAGGGGCCTAAGATATTTTTCCAAATAGCCTCAGCTTTTGTGCGAGAACAGGTTGTATTCTTTTCGATTTTCGGTGCTGGGTAAATACTCTTGCAAAGGGCAGCTGAGCAGTCTAGTGACTTAAATGATTCATAATGTTTGACAGCATGATAAATTAAAGTAATTTCTGTGGCCCGAACGCTCCGTTGAAAATTTAAGTTCTCACTAGATTCTATGAAAATATCTATTCTTGACGTTGTTGCTGTACTACGAACTTTCATTTTGGGTTTTTCGGTTTTTAAATGTTTTTCTAAATCAGTTTCAACTTTATTAGCAATTGAAATTACTTGATCACAAATTACACATTTTGCATCCCATGGCTCTTTCCCAGATATAATAAATACACTGCGCTTATAGCTGGTCTTAAAGGTCTTAAGATCGAAGACTTAGCAATTTCATTTTTGTCCATATTGGCCTTAAATTATTAGATTCGGACACCGCAAGAAATTATGAAATGTCTATTCGCAATACAAATAAATTGCCAAATTATGATAATTTTATTCAATTCGTCCGCGAACAGATAAAAATTTTACATCGCACCTCTGACAACCTTGTCACCGCTTTTAACAATATGTCGTCACGAGCACCGCTTCGAACCCGCGCACCGCGGGCATATATTGCAACCGCTTCCAACCTATGCTTCCAACTGTTCATTATGTCACGCATTTTTATAACTGTCACAAGTTTTTAAACATGTCTCCGACGGAAAGATTTAATTATATAAAATCGAATAGAATTTGTGGTAATTGTCTTAGTAGACAACATGTTACTTTAAATTGTAATTCTAAATCAACTTGTCGTACTTGCGGCCAGTGACATCATACCTTGCTTCATTTTAAGCAGGTTACTAATCGCAAACATAACAATGAATTTATTAATTCGCCGCATAAACCTAGGGTTACGCCTTCCAAGTCTTCTGCTGAAGATTATCCAACGGAACGTCCGGCTGACACCTCGGAAACTTCACAGGAGCGTGCGTCGCTATTCACGCTCTCCTCAAAACCATTATAGAGGCTTCTTTGAAGACCGAACTCTTGCCTGCTGCCAAAGTGTTGGTAGCAGGCCGCGGAGGAAAAAACGTGATTGTGCGCTGTCTTATTTACCCGGGTTCACAAAAACATTATGTAATCGCACGCTGTTGTCGCAAGTTAGGATTACGCATAAATACTAATTCTACCTGTACAGTTAAGGGTATAGGTTAATTAGTGAGAGGCTCTACTACTCTCAGTTTTTGTTCAAGGCTTAGACCGCAGCCTAAGTACAAAATAGAAGCTTTGGTTTTGGACCAGATAACTGGTCAACTTCCGCTTACGTAAATAGATGTCACATAAATGCATCACTTAAATAATCTTTCGTTCGCCGACGATTCCTGTGTGGTTCTTCCAAGTGATGTGCGTTTAGGCGTTAATTTATTCGCGCGCATTTTATTACCAGACAAAATTTTCTCGCGGCCAGGAAATTCCGAAGCGATAGAAACGGTTTTAGGATATATCGTTTTAGAAGAGGCACCAGTTGATAAACGGGACTCTGCCTCCTGGACCCTTTGTACCACATCTTCCAACAAATGTCTGGATCTTCGCAAGTTTTGGGAGATGGAAGAAGTAGAAGTCACCCCTATCAATAGTGTCGACGATCAGTACAGTGAGCAGTTATATGCTTCTACAATTAGCAGAAACGCATTAGGCAGGTACCAGGTGGCCTTGCCTCGCCTCCGCTCTTGGAGACTTATTTCATATCACAAGACGCCCTTTGTTAAGTCTCGAACGCAAATTCGCATCTGACCCTAATATTAAAAGGTTATATGATAACGTCATCAAGGAGTATCTTGAGAATAATTATATATCGCCGGTCAGTAATACTGACTCAAATGAATTTGCGTATTATATTCCTCACCATCCTGTCATACGCGAGGATAAAGCGAAGACCAAACTACGTGTCGTTCTCGACGCTAGTGCTAAGACGGGTGGTGACGGGCCTTCGCTTTGTATTCAGGTCCGGCTCTTCAAGCTGATCTTTTTAATATTTTATTGAATATGCGCCTATTCCCTATCCCAATGACCGCAGATGTACGTCAAATGTATCTGCGTATAGAAGTTCGTGAAGAGTATCGCCCTCTTCAACGCATTTTGTATAGGTTTGATCCGCAGGAACCTATACAACTATTTCAATTTAACCGCGTGGCCTTTGGCCTTAAAAGTAGCCCATTTTCGACAATTCGCACCGTCCAGCAATTATGTATGGATGAAGGTCACAGATTCCCCTTAGCAAAGGTAATTCTGAGTCGAGACATTTACGTTGATGATATAGTAAGTTCCCTCATATCGATAGAGGAAAAATTAAAATTCTTAATTCTTAAAATTCTTGACCTTCGCTGGTTTCCATCTGGAGACTATTTCGCATTTTATGTCAATCCTGACAATCGCTCTTGTACGAAGAGAAATATTCTCTCGTACATCGCATTGGGACGAGCTCCCTCTTAAATGCATCATTCAATCCTGGGAACAATTTAAGTCAGAGTTGCCATTGATCGCAACTCTACAATTTCCGCGACATTTGGGTGTTATCTCAGATTGTCATGTTTCCACTATCGTTGTTGCTAGTGAGCGAGCCTTTAGTGGTGTCCTATACCTCCGAGTATTGTTGCCTAATGGTGACTGTGAGGTGAGAATAGTATGCGCAAAGTCTAAGGTCGCCCCTCTAAAGGTCGTCTCGCTGGCGCGACTAGAATTAAACGCAGCTCTACTTTTATCAAAACATATAAGACGTATCTTTGAAACTTATAAGCTGAGATGTCCTATAGAGACTATCGTAGCCTTCTCAGATTCAACTGTGACTTTAAGTTGGAATCACTCTTCGCCGCACCGTTGACACACTTATGTAGCCAATCGGATCGCAAGCATTCATTAAAACTTAGCAGCTGAACATTTCTTTCACATTGGGAGCTCCGAGAACCCTGTAGACTGTTTATCAAGGGGCTTGACTCCTAAACAGTTAGTACACCATTTGCTATGGTTACAGGGACCGCATTGGCTACAGTTACCATGTAGTGATTGGCCTGTCACACCCTATGTCTCTTGGGGTCCAAAGGAACTTCCTGAATCTAAACCACTCGCTTTTCTTACCACTCTTAACGATAATGAGGGCCACTCAAATGAATCCGCACAAAGCAGTACTACTGCTACCTATAATTTTATTTATAGTTTCGCTATTTAAATACTATTTTAACACAACAGGCCAATGGCAATGTTGTGGTTTGAGGGTATCATTCGAAAGGTAATTTCATTAGCTTTCAGGAATTTTATTTGAATTTTACTTTTATAACGAGACGAAAGAGAAATTAAAGAAAAAGACAGGGTATGTACAAATTTGCAAATTAATAATTTAAAAAAAACTTAATAAATACAAAAAAGTTCTTAAAACCTAGTGTTACCCCCCCCCCCCCCTGATAACGGCTTCCATGCGATCTTTCATGGACCTTACAAGGGTCGCAACAGCCTCTTGGGGTATTCTTCAAGTACCGCATCTTGGAGCTCTTGAAGAGTGATTGGAGCTGGATCTCGAGCTCGCACGCGCCCTGACCCTTGCCCACGGCCAAGTTTTCCGTTTTCGCGTCGACGGAAATGCCGTCCCAAAACATACACGAGCCACCCCCGTATTCGACGGATTCTTCGAAGCAGAGTTGTGTGAACCTCTCCCCCTGTCTTCTGTAGACCCTTCTACGTCTGCCATTGCAGAAGAGAGAGACCCTCGTCTCATCAGAGAAGAGTACGGTCCGCCACTGTTCTAGAGTCCACTCGCAATGATTGCAAGCAAACTCTAGGCGATCTCTGCGATGCTGTGCAGTAAGTTTTGGAGCTTTAGGAGGTCTATGGGCTGTTAAACTCTTTTCGTGTAACCTTCTTCTTATCATAGAAACACTCACAGATGTTCTCCGAGTTGATCGAAGCTGTTGTTGCAACTCAACAGCATTTGTAAAACGATTTCGTAAAGATGTTGTAACGATGAAACGGTCATCTCTTTCTGATGTGCACCGTTTTCTTCCAGATACCGATTTTCTAACATAACCACCAGTCTGCTGAAAACGTTGGAACACCCGTCGAACTGAAAAACGGGACAGGTTCAACTGTCGAGCAACGTCACACTGCCGCATCCCCGACTGCAATAGGGCAATCACTTGAGCGGCTTCTTCAGAGCTGGTGTCCATCTTTACTTGTTCTTACTTGGGTTACTTGTTCACGTGTGTTCACTGCAAAGTCTAAATTACGACTGACCCATATTTCATCCAGATCGACCCTTTTATACCCTTTTTAGGTGGTGTAACTAGCGTCCTTACTAACGAGCATTTGACAGTGTTTATATTTGACGCTCTATAATGATAAATGTTTTAATGATTTTATGATTTTTTTATTAATAATGTAAAGCTATTCAAATACCCATTTCAAACATACCAATATTTATATAAATATAATTCGTTTCTAGCCATTACAGCCATTTTTCGCGCAAACTCAGAGAGGTGCGACTTTTGTGACGCTGAGTTTATTTGAGGGCTGTTTGCTTTTTACTCATATTCATCAAGAATTTACCACGAGGAGCTATTGTAGCTTCTGATTTTGAAACTGCTGAAAGTTTGGTAATGCGCTCCATTCAACATATTCATTTCCCGCAAGATCTCAACCGTTTAACCGCTAATAAGCAATGTTCTAAAGAATTATTGACCTTACGTCCCTTCCTTCATGACGGCATTATTCGCGTTGGTGGCCGCGTTTCGCGCTCCAATTTGGATTTTAACGCTAGGCACCCTGTGTTATTGCCTAAACGAGACTATATAGTCGATTTAATTATTAAACATTATCACGAGAAAAATTTTCATACAGGTCCAAATTTACTCATGGCGCTTCTGAGACAAAAATTCTGGATCTTAACCGCGAGGCGTATCATTCGACGAATAATTTTCCAATGCAATATTTGCTTTAGAGCTCACCCGCGCCCAGTTCATCCTATGATGGCTACCTTCCAGGTCCACGAGTATCCCCGTTACTGAAAGCCTTTTCACATACAGGTTGTGACTACTGGGGCCCTATTATGTTTACTCCTTTGCGTAGACGGGGAGTGAGAACGCACAAGGCTTATATTTGCCTTTTTACATGTCAGACAACCTACGCAGTTCATATACATAGAACTTGCTACAGACTTAAGTACCGCAGCTTCCTAGCTGCACTTTAAAAGATTTTTATCGCGCAGAGGTCCTGTTCAATGTCTTTACACAGACAATGGAACCAATTTCGGTACATCGATGACATGCCCGCGGGATTGTCCGTAAAGTGAATTCCCCGCTTAAGAAATAAATTGACATTAAATGTTTCTAAATGTAAATCTATAACTTTTTCTCGATCGCGTTCTCCAATCATAATGGGGTTACTACAATACGTGATCTTGGGATAACTCTGAACAGCAAACTAAATTTCCACGAACACATAGTTAAAATATGTAAAGACGTTCGTAAATCTCTAGGATTCATAATAAGAACTTGATCACAATTCAAGAATATTAATGTTATAAAACTAATAATAACTAAACTAATAATATTGCGTATGTGCGTAGTAGATTGGAGTATTACGCAATTGTATGGAATCCCCAAGAAAAGTTATGTTAAGATTTTTACAAAGCAACCCTGATACCGATATATTTTTTGACAAAGTCGATGTAATTATGAAGTATGTGTATTCTTATCTGAATAGATTAAATAATTGATCTCATAAAATGTAATATCATGTAAAATGTATTATCTGAATAGGTTAAATAATTGATCTCATAAAATGTAATACCATGTAAAATGCAATATGATATAAAATGTATTATGGAAATAGGTTAAATAATTGATATCATAAAATGTAATATCATGTAAAATGTCTGAATAGGTTAAATAATTGATCTCATAAAATGTAATATCATGTAAAATACAATATCATATAAAATGTATTATCGAAATAGATTAAATAATTGAGCTCATAAAATGTAATATCATGTAAAATGTATTATCTGAATAGGTTAAATAATTGATCTCATAAAATGTAAAATCATGTAAAATGCAATATCATATAAAATGTATTATCGAAATAGGTTAAATAATTGATCTCATAAAATGTAATATCATATAAAATGTATTATTTGAATAGGTTAAATAAGAGATCTCATAAAAGGTAATATTTTAGTATAACACATAAGCGATTTGTTCTAGTACTGTAAGCTTATTTGTTGTGTTGAATAAATAAAATCTCAATTGATAGCTCGAAGAACCGACAAACGATGGAGAAAAAAGGTACTCGAGTGGCGGCCTCGTACCAGCAGGCGAACTGTAGGGTGTCCCCCCACTAGATGGAGTGGCTATCTGGTAAGACATGCAGAAAGTCGATGGATGCAGGTGGCTCAGGACCGTGCTTTGTGGCATTCCTTGGGGAAGGCCTATGTTCAGCAGTGGACTTGTGAAAGGCTGTATGATGATGATGAAAGTTCCTACATCATGGGTCTGTAAATGATGAAACGGCGTAATTGCAGACTAAGAGCAGTTTGTAATTGCATGTGCAGTGAAATAGAACAACTGCGTAAAGAGCCAGCTGGACTCCGGCTTCCAGTAGAGAAATTCAACAAGACTCCTGCCCAGCGATCTCCTCGTGGTCGAGCACAAAGGGAAAATGAAGAGTTGACAAGTTCCATTATGCGCCAGATTGGTAACATGGTGAATGCGCGATTGGAGGCGCTTGAAGAGCCGCTTCTCCCAAAAAGGTGTGTCCGCCCTCCGCTGGCTGCTGACGAGCGCAGAGCTTAATAAATGAAGCAGATATACTACGATCCAAACTTACGCTAATACGGGTTCTTTGAAAACAAATGCGCACAAAAATGCCGTAAAAGCAATAACGGGCAATAAGGCAACGCCCGCGTCGGAAATACAAAAAGGAAAAAGACACGATATGAGAACCATAGAAATATGGCTCACTCCCGAGCCAACAGAATCTCGCCCTCAACCTTCCGAGTCTACAGGAGAGGGCCACAGTAGTCAAAAAAGGTAATAAACGCACGGCAGGCTCTGCCAATCCTTTCAAGAGACCGGCGGCATCTGTGAGACTGCGTTCTCTAAGATCCGCGGCTGTAGTTATAACACTGCAGCTGAAAAGGGCTGAAGATCGTGGTCTCATACACGCAAAGGTGCTGACAGAGGCTAGAAAGAGGATTGACCTTGCTTGCATTGGTATCGAATCGCTGCGATACCGACAGGCGGCCACTCGAGCTTGTATTTTGGAAGTACCAGGAGCAACGAATGGTGATAAACTCTCTGGATAAAATATTAAAGTAGTCGTTGCCTGAGGATGTGGCTAAAGTATCCAGAGCAACGAAATGCGCATTTCCACCCTGGATAACTTTCGGCGCAGAGCAAGTCCGGTCCTGCCAGATTGGATAAGCAGGCGGCACGGGTCACTAACCTTCCGGCTGGTGCAGGTACCTTCCGGGCTTGGGCGCTTTGGCGTTTTTTCACGCAGTTCTAGATATTATTATGTAAGATAGTACTATCTCGTACTGGTAAGATGCTAGCTACTTCAGAGTAGGCGTGTGTATCTCTTTACGGAACCAACTCACTGATCCGGATCACTGAAGTGATTCAAAAGATTGGTTCAGTAACAACGTTTCAAATGTATCATTTGGATCTAAAACAGTGAAACATTACTTTGCTCTGGGCTCATTTCGCGCGACGCGTCACTTGCGAGGCGACTGAGCCACGAGCGAGAGAGACAGACTGAGACAATGATTAACTTAACTATTGACTAGCGAGTGGCGAGTGAGCGGACGAAATAATAATAATCCATACAAGTTAGATAGAGATAACAAATGAGAAGTATATCACTCAACTCGTACGGATTCCCGCAGTCGTTATTCATGCATGTAAAAATTACCACTAAGGCGCTTACGTTTCAAATATTATGCGGTCGTTTTTTGTACGTCATGTTTGCATTAACAAATTGTCATTTTATGTTAAAATTGTTTATGTCCATTAGCGCCTGTTTACGAAAACATTCTGAGTTCTGCTTCTGTTTAGGATTTCTGTGCGTATGTAGTTAGCGTAAGTAGTTGCGTATGATTATTGTGACTTACTTTCTTCCTTTTCATCATAATGTTAGAGTTATGAGACTAAGAGAGAATTATGTGTACATAGACATTGTTGTTTTGTGTAAATGGACATTTTTGTAAATAATGAATTGACATAATGACATTTTTGTTAAAGTATGAAGGAGGATCCATTTTATATACAATCTTATTACAGTATACAATAAATAACCTAAGCACTTTTATTATTGCCACATAACATTTCACTGAGTCAGTCAGTAATAAACGCCCGCGACAAGTATTCGGAACATTCTGTATTTTATATCTTTTGAGTCGATGATCCAAATGAGCCAAATGGAACAAATCAGTGTTTCGGAACATTTCAGTGATGGAGATGCAAATGTTCCAATCGCAAAAATGATACACTTTGCCCACCTCCACTTCAGAGTGCTCGACTTTTCTGGCTCCATGGCTTCCGGGTACCGGGCTCGGAGAAGCTCACTGCACAGGTTCCCGTGGCCCAATATGCAGTGAAGGTTTCACCATAGCGTGTAAGTTGGTGTGGGTCCCATCGAGCATGCGAGGTGGGTAGGTATGCGTAGATATTTTCCCATGTAAAAGAAAACTGAGGTTATTAGTTTAATAAGTTAAAACGACTTAAATGAGTATGGACTTCGTTTTACTAGGTATTTCACTGTTGTTTTTTGGGAAACGATAAATGTTAATGTTTCTTGTTGTTATATATCTATAGAAAACTATATTTAAATGTTTTTAACTGTGTAATAGTAATGTGGGACATACATCAATTTGCCAGAGCAGTTTCAGCTTGAAACAAAACAAAAATAATGATGTATATTCTGTAAATACACCAGGAACAAGCACAAGCTAGTTATACCAGTTACCCGACTCCAAAGATTCCTTTATGGGGCAATGTATACGCTTTTACAACGAAGTCCTAGAAAATATGCAGGAGCTATCAATCAAAAAGTTTAAAAAATTTAAGCAAAAATTGTTTAATTAGGGTTATTACTACAAAAGAGTACTTACACGATTAATAATAATCTCTAGGAATGAGGTGATCGCTACCATGCTGTTCTAAATGTTTTCATACTAATTGTTTAAAATAATAATATTGTAAATTAATGTTTAAAAAAAGTCCCGTAGGGTTTATTGAATATTGATGATTCTTCCCAAGACATAAGTTTTTTCTGAACCAGTGATAAAACTTAAATGACTTTCAATAAGTATTCTTGTAATCTATATAGATTAAGAATTATTCTACTCTATTCTATTCTTGAACAATTGTAGGTATAATAAATCTTAAGATAAATGATACGAAATAAAATGTTTAAATTATTGTTAATATTTTCAATTTATATAAAGGCTATTTGCATAATGAAAAATTAACATAATTATATAAATGCAAAAATGTGTATGTATGAAACTAAAAAGAAACCTTTATTTTCACTTTAAGGAGAAAGCACCAGGGTAGCCCGCGAAATTCTAATTTTCTTAAAACATACAACCTGACGCTGACCTGCAAATTCCAAAAAACGTACTTACTACGTCTTTACGGTTTCGTAAAGATGTTGTAACGATGAAACGGTCATCTCTTTCTGATGTGCACCGTTTTCTTCCAGATACCGATTTTCTAACATAACCACCAGTCTGCTGGAAACGTTGGAACACCCGTCGAACTGAAAAACGGGACAGGTTCAACTGTCGAGCAACGTCACACTGCCGCATCCCCGACTGCAATAAGGCAATCACTTGAGCGGCTTCTTCAGAGCTGGTGTCCATCTTTACTTGTTCTTACTTGGGTTACTTGTTCACGTGTGTTCACTGCAAAGTCTAAATTACGACTGACCCATATTTCATCCAGATCGACCCTTTTATACCCTTTTTAGGTGGTGTAACTAGCGTCCTTACTAACGAGCATTTGACAGTGTTTATATTTGACGCTCTATAATGATAAATGTTTTAATGATTTTATGATTTTTTTATTAATAATGTAAAGCTATTCAAATACCCATTTCAAACATACCAATATTTATATAAATATAATTCGTTTCTAGCCATTACAGCCATTTTTCGCGCAAACTCAGAGAGGTGCGACTTTTGTGACGCTGAGTTTATTTGAGGGCTGTTTGCTTTTTACTCAAATTCATCAAGAATTTACCACGAGGAGCTATTGTAGCTTCTGATTTTGAAACTGCTGAAAGTTTGGTAATGCGCTCCATTCAACATATTCATTTCCCGCAAGATCTCAACCGTTTAACCGCTAATAAGCAATGTTCTAAAGAATTATTGACCTTACGTCCCTTCCTTCATGACGGCATTATTCGCGTTGGTGGCCGCGTTTCGCGCTCCAATTTGGATTTTAACGCTAGGCACCCTGTGTTATTGCCTAAACGAGACTATATAGTCGATTTAATTATTAAACATTATCATGAGAAAAATTTTCATACAGGTCCAAATTTACTCATGGCGCTTCTGAGACAAAAATTCTGGATCTTAACCGCGAGGCGTATCATTCGACGAATAATTTTCCAATGCAATATTTGCTTTAGAGCTCACCCGCGCCCAGTTCATCCTATGATGGCTACCTTCCAGGTCCACGAGTATCCCCGTTACTGAAAGCCTTTTCACATACAGGTTGTGACTACTGGGGCCCTATTATGTTTACTCCTTTGCGTAGACGGGGAGTGAGAACGCACAAGGCTTATATTTGCCTTTTTACATGTCAGACAACCTACGCAGTTCATATACATAGAACTTGCTACAGACTTAAGTACCGCAGCTTCCTAGCTGCACTTTAAAAGATTTTTATCGCGCAGAGGTCCTGTTCAATGTCTTTACACAGACAATGGAACCAATTTCGGTACATCGATGACATGCCCGCGGGATTGTCCGTAAAGTGAATTCCCCGCTTAAGAAATAAATTGACATTAAATGTTTCTAAATGTAAATCTATAACTTTTTCTCGATCGCGTTCTCCAATCATAATGGGGTTACTACAATACGTGATCTTGGGATAACTCTGAACAGCAAACTAAATTTCCACGAACACATAGTTAAAATATGTAAAGACGTTCGTAAATCTCTAGGATTCATAATAAGAACTTGATCACAATTCAAGAATATTAATGTTATAAAACTAATAATAACTAAACTAATAATATTGCGTATGTGCGTAGTAGATTGGAGTATTACGCAATTGTATGGAATCCCCAAGAAAAGTTATGTTAAGATTTTTACAAAGCAACCCTGATACCGATATATTTTTTGACAAAGTCGATGTAATTATGAAGTATGTGTATTCTTATCTGAATAGATTAAATAATTGATCTCATAAAATGTAATATCATGTAAAATGTATTATCTGAATAGGTTAAATAATTGATCTCATAAAATGTAATACCATGTAAAATGCAATATGATATAAAATGTATTATGGAAATAGGTTAAATAATTGATATCATAAAATGTAATATCATGTAAAATGTCTGAATAGGTTAAATAATTGATCTCATAAAATGTAATATCATGTAAAATACAATATCATATAAAATGTATTATCGAAATAGATTAAATAATTGAGCTCATAAAATGTAATATCATGTAAAATGTATTATCTGAATAGGTTAAATAATTGATCTCATAAAATGTAAAATCATGTAAAATGCAATATCATATAAAATGTATTATCGAAATAGGTTAAATAATTGATCTCATAAAATGTAATATCATATAAAATGTATTATTTGAATAGGTTAAATAAGAGATCTCATAAAAGGTAATATTTTAGTATAACACATAAGCGATTTGTTCTAGTACTGTAAGCTTATTTGTTGTGTTGAATAAATAAAATCTCAATTGATAGCTCGAAGAACCGACAAACGATGGAGAAAAAAGGTACTCGAGTGGCGGCCTCGTACCAGCAGGCGAACTGTAGGGTGTCCCCCCACTAGATGGAGTGGCTATCTGGTAAGACATGCAGAAAGTCGATGGATGCAGGTGGCTCAGGACCGTGCTTTGTGGTATTCCTTGGGGAAGGCCTATGTTCAGCAGTGGACTTGTGAAGGGCTGTATGATGATGATGAAAGTTCCTACATCATGGGTCTGTAAATGATGAAACGGCGTAATTGCAGACTAAGAGCAGTTTGTAATTGCATGTGCAGTGAAATAGAACAACTGCGTAAAGAGCCAGCTGGACTCCGGCTTCAAGTAGAGAAATTCAACAAGACTCCTGCCCAGCGATCTCCTCGTGGTCGAGCACAAAGGGAAAATGAAGAGTTGACAAGTTCCATTATGCGCCAGATTGGTAACATGGTGAATGCGCGATTGGAGGCGCTTGAAGAGCCGCTTCTCCCAAAAAGGTGTGTCCGCCCTCCGCTGGCTGCTGACGAGCGCAGAGCTTAATAAATGAAGCAGATATACTACGATCCAAACTTACGCTAATACGGGTTCTTTGAAAACAAATGCGCACAAAAATGCCGTAAAAGCAATAACGGGCAATAAGGCAACGCCCGCGTCGGAAATACAAAAAGGAAAAAGACACGATATGAGAACCATAGAAATATGGCTCACTCCCGAGCCAACAGAATCTCGCCCTCAACCTTCCGAGTCTACAGGAGAGGGCCACAGTAGTCAAAAAAGGTAATAAACGCACGGCAGGCTCTGCCAATCCTTTCAAGAGACCGGCGGCATCTGTGAGACTGCGTTCTCTAAGATCCGCGGCTGTAGTTATAACACTGCAGCTGAAAAGGGCTGAAGATCGTGGTCTCATACACGCAAAGGTGCTGACAGAGGCTAGAAAGAGGATTGACCTTGCTTGCATTGGTATCGAATCGCTGCGATACCGACAGGCGGCCACTCGAGCTTGTATTTTGGAAGTACCAGGAGCAACGAATGGGGATAAAGCAGACTCTCTGGCTATAATATTAAAGTAGTCGTTGCCTGAGGATGTGGCTAAAGTATCCAGAGCAACGAAATGCGCATTTCCACCCTGGATGACTTTCGGCGCAGAGGAAGTTCGGTCAGATTGGATAAGCAGGCGGCACGGGTCACTAACCTTCCGGCTGGTGCAGGTACTTTCCGGGCATGGGCGCTTTGGCGTTTTTTCACACCGTTCTAGATATTACTATGTAAGATAGTACTATCTCGTACTGGTAAGATGCTAGCTACTTCAGAGTAGGCGTGTATATCTCTTTACGGAACCGACTCACTGATCCGGATCACTGAAGTGATTCAAAAGATTGGTTCAGTAACGTTTCAAATGTATCATTTGGATCTAAAACAGTGAAACATTACTTTACTCTGGGCTCATTTCGCGCGACGCGTCGCTTGCGAGGCGACTGAGTCACGAGCGAGAGAGAGACAGACTGAGACAATGACTAACTTAACTATTGACTCGCGAGTGGCGGGTGAGCGGACGAAATAATTATAATCCATACAAGTTAGATAGAGATAACAAATGAGAAGTATATCACTCAACTCGTACGGATTCCCGCAGTCGTTATTCATGCACGTAAAAATTACTACTAAGGCGCTTACGTATTAAATACTATACGGCCGTTTTTTGTACGTAATGTTTGCATTAACAAATTGTCATTTTACGTTAAAAGTGTTTATGTTCATTAGCGCCTGTTTACGAAAACATACTGAGTTCTGTTTAGGATTTCTTTGCGTATGTAGTTAGCGTAAGTAGTTGCGTATGATTATTGTGACTTACTTTCCTTCCTTTTCATCATAATGTTAGAGTTATGAGACTTTACGACAGAATTGTGTACATAGACATTGTTGTTTTGTGTAAATGGACATTTTTGTAAATAATGAATTGACATAATGACATTTTTGTTAAAGTATGAAGGAGAATCGATTTTATATACAATCTTATTACAGTATACAATAAATAACCTAAGCACTTTTATTATTGCCACATAACATTTCACTGAGTCAGTCAGTAATAAACGCCCGCGACGTGTATTCGGAACATTCTGTATTTTATATCTTTTGAGTCGATGATCCAAATGAGCCAAATGGAACAAATCAGTGTTTCGGAACATTTCAGTGATGGAGATGCAAATGTTCCAATCGCAAAAATGATACACTATGCCCACCTCCACTTCAGAATGCTCGACTTTTCTGGCTCCATGGCTTCCGGGTACCGGGCTCGGAGAAGCTCGCTGCACAGGTTCCCGTGGCCCAATATGCAGTGAAGGTTTCACCATAGCGTGTAAGTTGCTGTGGGTCCCATCGAGCATGCGAGGTGGGTAGGTATGCGTAGATATTTTCCCATGTAAAAGAAAACTGAGGTTATTAGTTTAATAAGTTAAAACGACTTAAATGAGTATGGACTTCGTTTTACTAGGTATTTCACTGTTGTTTTTTGGGAAACGATAAATGTTAATGTTTCTTGTTGTTATATATCTATAGAAAACTATATTTAAATGTTTTAACTGTGTAATAGTAATGTGGGACATACATCAATTTGCCAGAGCAGTTTCAGCTTGAAACAAAACAAAAATAATGATGTATAATCTGTAAATACACCAGGAACAAGCACAAGCTAGTTATACCAGTTACCCGACTCCAAAGAGTCAGTAATGCCTTTATGGGGCAATGTATACGCTTTTACAACGAAGTCCTAGAAAATATGCAGGAGCTATCAATCAAAAAGTTAAAAAAATTTAAGCAAAAATTGTTTAATTAGGGTTATTACTACAAAAGAGTACTTACATGATTAATAATAATCTCTAGGAATGAGGTGATCGCTACCATGCTGTTCTAAATGTTTTCATACTAATTGTTTAAAATAATAATATTTTAAATTAATGTTTAAAAAAAGTCCCGTAGGGTTTATTGAATATTGATGATTCTTCCCAAGACATAAGTTTTTTCTGAACCAGTGATAAAACTTAAATGACTTTCAATAAGTATTCTTGTAATCTATATAGATTAAGAATTATTCTACTCTATTCTATTCTTGAACAATTGTAGGTATAATAAATCTTAAGATAAATGATACGAAATAAAATGTTTAAATTATTGTTAATATTTTCAATTTATATAAAGGCTATTTGCATAATGAAAAATTAACATAATTATATAAATGCAAAAATGTGTATGTATATTTAAAAAAGAAACAAAGAAACCTTTATTTTCACTTTAAGGAGAAAGCACCAGGGTAGCCCGCGAAATTCTAATTTTCTTAAAACATACAACCTGACGCTGACCTGCAAATTCCAAAAAACGTAAGAAAATTTGAATTTTGGCCCCTGGCGCCTTCACCTTAACATATTTCTTCTGAGAATGTTAAAGTACAATATTGGTTTTTCCGGAGCATAGAGGTCTAATTACATTACGGAATGTTATGGTTTAAATTCATCACTACTAGTACTTACTGATTAAGTACTTATATTATTGTAATTGTAGCTAAGTTTTAAATGAATTATACTTAAAAGCTATAACAATTTAATATAAAATGGGAAATGCATTAATAGTTTGACTAGACACAAGTATTATATTAAACCTAAATATCGATTCACCATCACAGTTAAAGAACAGTAAGAAACAATAATAAACTTTTTAATAAAAAGTACCAACTTATAGTTTTCATAAATTAAATAGTTTAACAAACAGGTAATTCCTATGTGAGTACACACTAACAATGGACGACAAAAACTTACATATTCGGACGTAACGTGAATATGACCCAATAAGAAATACATGGCTCATTCATAGCATTTCAATAAATAAGAGAATATGAGACGCAAATACAAAATTGCTTAAACTACTTCTGGTTGGAAAACAACTGTTTCGTTGACAAGTGTATCATTGGGCTGCCAACAACTAAGAGAGCATGTAAAAATGAGTACAGATAGGAAATGTAGATGTGCTAATGAAATGTTATTCGGCAATATTTTTAAAGTGTTGGCTAAAGCGGGTACCAGCTGAAGTTCACAGATAAGTCTTGCTCCACAACGGGCACAAACGTTTGGCAAACACGGAGATTGGGGCGATCCCACTCTAACTGGAAGCGGGGCTCCAAGCAGCGGAGGCTCATCACGAGAATATCTGAAAATTAAACAAAATTGACAAGTGAAATACAAATAGAAAAGATAATATTTGTGTATTTCTGATAAAGCACAAAATAAAATTCCTTTTAAAGATTGTTCCTGTAATATTTAATTAAAAACAACAACTGTATGTTTTTTTCAATGTGTGTTACCTCAACTTTTTTCTTGGTGAACTGATTACGTTGATTTCTTTTTATTTGAAAGCTGGTGCTTCTCATATGGTCCCATATAAATTTGATCAAGGTCTGGCCAATAGTTTTTGAGTTATTCTTAATAATTTATATTGAAGTTGGTTGTACAAAATTTTGTATACATAAATTTCACTTATTAAGTATTCCGCAATTCATATACCAAATATAAACGCTATGCTGCAACTTTATTATGATGGTTGCTGCACGAATGGGTCGGCTCAACCGGGGGTGTGACCCCACGCACTCATAAAATATCATCGTAAAGTTTAATGCTATTTTCCAGTAAGAACTGGAGACAGTTTTAACTGGAAATGGAGTATTCCATTTTACTCCTCAGGAGTGACAACACAATCGCATTTTGATGATAAATCTAACTGTCTATGGGCCACAGTATCCACTTACCATCAGGTGGAATGTGTGCTCGTTTGTCATCCTTATTCTTTAAAAAAATATCGCTACATACGTATTGCAACGAGCCTGCGTCCTTCCGTTTTATAAGTTGTTCCGCTAATTGATGAATTGATCAACTGCAGCCATCGATTTCAAGTAGTAAGAGATTCTCCATGGGTTTTGAGATGAAAATTTCTTTAGGCACATTGGGCCCTTTTGGGATATGGAAAAAGCATTGAACTCGCGTGATCATCACGCTCAGATACATAACATTCATGAAAGTAATGTTGAAAATACAATAAATTACATCTTATAAAATTGATATGTATATACATTTGTTTGTATTATATAGATGATAATCATTCTATTTCATGTGAAACAGCGCAGTAAATGAACATTTTATTACATATATTAATATGTTGATAAAAATAATTTCTAATAAAAAATACTTCTCAAAAATATTTCTTAACAACTTGTTTATAAGTTTGTGAAGCTATAAAGTTTTCACTTCTGACGGGCAGTCCTTCGACTGACAGTTTTTTTTATAGAATGAGGGTGACAAACGAGCACACAGTCCACCTGATGGTAATGATGCTGTGGCCCATAGACATCTATTCTAGAAGAATCAAAATGCAAATGAGTTGTTACCCCTGAGTATTAGATGGAATGCCTCGTTTTCGTAATTCAGCTGAGCCTGAGTGTGTGAAGTTTAGGCCATAAAGAAACACAAAAATATAATCAAAGTGAGTGCATCCACACCTTACATTTCTGAAAGATATGGAAGGTTGTCGAGCTTAAATTATGTTGGATGTTTGTCCATAATCCATATGCAATTATGTATCTAAAACGCCTCCACCATACAGGAGGAAAGCATAATATGGGGGTAACGTTTTCATTTAAAAAAGAAAGGAAAAGAACAGAAAGAATGAACATAAATATTTTTATAATGAATGGAAATTAGCTTATTGAAAATTAATGTTAAAATCGTGTAAAAATACCGCAGTATTTGTCCTGGATTATTTCGCAAGCGGGTAATGAACGCATGAAACAATCTGTCGCCGTGTAGTGGTGTTGCCTCTTCATACGTTTCCTCGTCCAAGCCCCCACCTCCCGCTTTATCAGCACCAACTTCTATGTCTGCAAAAAAGTACAATTATCTTTTTAACCCCCGACGAAAACAGAGGGGTGTTATAAGTTTGTACTGTGTATCTGTGACTCTGTGTCCTTCTAAACGGGTGGACCGATTTTGATTGTTTTTTTCGTTGGGAAGGTGAATTAATAGAGTTTTCTTAACTATGTTTCAAGAAAATCTGTTCAACCGTTTAAATATCATCGGTTCTTTTTGTTTCGGGGTTTGTTTAAATTTTCAACTTAAGTTATTAAGTTTGTAAGTCTGTAACAGCCCACAGTCTGTTGACATCTTCGTAATCATTACGCTTGGCAACCAGAGAACTAGACGTGTTTCGTATGGTGTGTAGAGAACCGGACACCTTTTTTACTGGATACGAAGCTTTCCATCTTAGTCCTCACGGGTGACAACGCATCTGCATTTTGATTCTTAATCGTAGAAAGATGTAGATGTGGCCACAGCATCCACTTACCATCAGGGGGGTTGTGTGCTCACTTGTCAACCTTTTTTTATAAAAATAAATAAAAATAAGAGTTAGCGAGTGATAGCGGCTTAAGAAAATCCATCACCCCATTTAGTCTCCTGGCTGTTGTAAGAGGCGACTACGGGAAAGGCGGAGAAATATTATGGCTTTCGATAGATGATAGTATAACCATATTGTTCTGCCAGACGTATATACCTAGATCGACGAAACCAATCACGAAACCAACCGACGACCAACAGCATCAAAGGCAGTGGCGTAGCCAGGCCTTGGCGAAGAGCCCTCAACCACGGCCTCGCACTTAAAGGGGTAGGGTTTTTGAACAGTGGTAGAGCCACGCGGCAGCTTTTGCTGTCGCACGGATGGGCCGGCTCGAACCGGGGTGGTACCACGACCTCACAGAATACCAGCGTGAAGTAAAAGGTTTATCTCTGCGTTTCGCTTGGTGAGTGTAGGTGGCCTGAGGCCCTTTTTACTGGAAATGAGGCATTCCATCCTAGTTCTCACGGGAAAAAACACATCTGAATTTTGATTTGTAATAGAGGATAGATGTAGATGACTATGGGCCACAGAAACCACTTACCATCAGGTGGACTGTACTCGTTTGTCACCCTTATCCTATAAAAAAGGGGTCCCCGCGAGGCCCCTTTAAGTGCGAGGCCTTTGTAACTACCATCAAAGACCGCGACCGTTGATTTGACGGAATACGAGACTTGTCAGGAATTAATAGCTATGAGTAGGTCTGTCATGTCAAAGTATGTTTGGTAGGATAGGATAGATCTGTTGCGTAGATCTTGGGAACGAAAGAAAAGGGGCCTCGCTGATGCGATTTCGCCCACGTCTATATTAGTCCACGCTACACCTCTGGTCAATGGTGTGAGACGTCTGGTACTCAAGGACTAAAAGACCGCTTAATAAGGGTATACAAAAATTTCAGAATGACGTTTTAATGTTTTTATATATACGTTCGCGTCTGCAGTGCCAAAAAGTTTATGGTTAAGGTGACGGTATACAATTTCGGTAGTGAAATTTGAATTTGGCTGTGATAGTGTATTTATATAGGTGCTTAAGTTCTGGTTACCTATCTTCTTATAAATACCGTTACAGCCTATAAAAGTCCACTGCTGAACATAGGCCTCCCTCAAAATTGACTTATAGCTCTTGGCAGGCAGGTTGGCAGCTGCAGTTTTTTTATTGCGTTAAAGTTATTATTAGGATGAGGCTGCTGCATATCTACCATCTTCTGGATTGTTTCCCTGTGTTGCCACTTACGGTACACCCACGGGACGATATGAGATAGTGAATTTTCATACACCGCCACCACACGGTCGGTATCTTCAAATGAATAAATTGATAAATATAAAAGAATACATAATTCTGGTGTTATGGTTGGTGTTTAATATAGTTTAAACCCGCGCCTATCAACGACCTACGTTGTGTACTAAGATGGTATTAGTTTTTATTGTTTTCTTAAGTATAAAGAATAACAAAATGTAAATGTACATGAACTCACCATTTTCATTTTTATATTTATTGAGTAATTCAGTAACACGCTCATCATCACTACACGGCTTCTTGTATTCTTCTTCTACGTAAATATACTTCGGGACGAATTGCAGTGGCGCAGAAAGAAGTCTGTTCCTTAAATCAGTTGGTAGCTCCGCTGTCTGCAAGTACATAACATCAGCGACCACTTTAGTAGCCCAAACCCGATTAAAATCTTCCTCATTTAAAACAAACGAAACCAGCGTTCAGCAGTGGCTTGTGAATTGAATTGAAAAGAAAGTGGGCTGTAATGAGGATGATGACACGTTATAAACCAATAAATATCATGTAATACTGATTATTCTCCATATTACGTAAATGAGTATGTACTTAAAAGTCACTTATTATATCATACCAATGCATCTTATATGTCAATTTAATTTCAATAATATTACTCTCACCTCGGTGCAGTACATACATTTTGCTGGCTAACTAGCGAGACTGAAGGCCACCTGATTTCTGTAAAGTGGAAATATTATCCATAAAAGCCAAACCTGTATACCATAACAAGTGATGGGGAAGCAGCAATACTAGTGTGAGGATATTAGCTCTGCACTAACCAAACTGTCCGCCCAGTGTACTGAGAGTGCGCACTACTCTATGAAACACTTAGCAGCTAATTTAATCTTGGTATTATGAAGTCCATCAGTGGACTTAAAAAGATTTATATGTAGAATATATATACATACCTGATGCAATAAAGCATCTATATCATTAATTGGAGCAGTGGGAGTCTCTACTATAACCAAGCCGGGTTCATCTCCTCCCTCTAATTCAGCCGCTGCTTCCGGACCACTCATTGCACCTACAGCACCTGAAATGTAAACAATTACATAGTTATTTGGTAGTAATAACATGTTTTACTATATTTCGTTAAAAGATTAAGTACATGATATTGAAGTTAACTTTTGTATTCATCTTCTGGTTTTTCTTAGCATGGCAATGATAGCGAATTGTTCACTCATACGTCGATAATTGAAACTATAAATTTATATACCGAATTGTGATTTGACAGAAATCGTAAATTAAACAATATGTGAACAAACTTATGCCGAGTTTACCACCCCGAACATGAAGATGCAACTAAATGCTCCATTCCTGAACATGGGCCTTTCTCGATTTATGCGATTTGCTGCATAAGAGAATTCATGAAATGGAAGAAATGGGTTGCTATTTCATTCCGAAGGTATCGTAGGGATGCAAATGCCTGAAAAATCTTAAGGTTTTCGATGTCCATATTCCGTATAACAGGAGAGAAAAAGAATGAAGTGTTAGGGAATTTACAAACCTTTTCAAGTCTAACTTCATGGAAAATACCAAGCCAACTATAAATTAATGTTCAACTGATGACTGACAAATGATGAATATCTGTGCAAGAATTGCAAATACAAATTGCACAGATCTGTGCCGTAGAGCATGGTGTAAAATGACAGTATTGAGAATGCTGGGTAAGATTCGTCTCACAAGCAGATTGACGACTTCCAGCGTCTCTAACAAGCCGGTTTCCGAAAAGCCTTTAGTACCATAGACCACATACATACCCTTCGGCAAGTTGTACAGAAGACTGAAGAGTACAATCTGACACTTCATCTGGCATATGTATATGAACAAGCCTTGGTTTTCGTTGAAATTTGGGCGGTGTTACACTCGTTTCAGCGGCGTCAAGTTGTTTCCTATGTATATTGAAGTAGCTAAAACTTTTGTACTGTATGGCTACAATGGCTATCTGAGTCTCATAGCGGATAGGTCCTACTAGACCGGTCAGACCTATGTCTGTAGTTGTTGGGAGCATTACGCTCGACAAATTATATTTAAGTCCAACTTAGATCGAGAGGTCAATCAACAGATCCAGCTCGCCTGCGCCGTTGCCCAAACGCTTTTGGGAGATTACAATGCATCTTCTAGACACAATTAACTCAAAACTTGAAAACAGGAGCATACAACCAATGCATGTTGCCAGTGCCAGTGATAACAAATCGATCTGAGACATGGTCTTTCACTGCTGGCCATATGAGAAAACTTATGGTTGTTTAGTGAGCTATAGAGACTATGCAGTGAGCTGTAGAGGGCCGGTGTTTCTTTGCATGATAGAATACATAATGAGGATATCTGCAGTAAAAACAGAGTAGCCGACATACCAAAACGGATTAGCAAACTGAAGTAGTGACAATAGGTCAGCCACATAGCTCGAAGAACCGACAACTGTTGGGAAAAAAAGGTTCCAAAGTGGTAGTCTCGTACCAGTAAGTTAAGTGTAAGACAAATTTATATATTTTAAAGGTGGGCAGGGTGTGCTAGCAGTCTCAGGTAATTGGAAGATGCTGCTTAATATACCATCAGTAATTTCTTTATTTACTATCATTACTGGACTTTGTGTATCTGGGTTCAAAGTTTACAAGAGATGGAAAGTGTGAGAGTGATATCACAAGAAGAGTGAATGCAGGAAACATGGTGAATGGAGCTTTGCACTCCTTTATGAGCAGTCGGAAAGTGTCTTAACAAGGCTTGTTTGGCTGTGCATGAGGGGGTGTTGGTTCCCGACACTCATGTACGGATGTGAAAGTTGGGTATGGCAGAAGAAACATGAAAGCAGAATAAATGCAGTTGAGATGACAGCGTTAAGAAGTATGATAGGAGTTAGACTGAGTGACAGGATAAGAAATAGTGAGTTAAGGAAACATTGTGGTCTGAAAGAAGACGTAGTGACAAAAATTGAGAAAGGTATGCTGACATGGTTTGGTCATGTCGAGAGAATGAATGAAAAACGATTGACGAAAAAAGTGTATAAGGCGAGTGTGAATGAAAGTGTTGGAAGGGGTAGACCTAGGCGGATGTTTCTAGACCAAATCAGGGACGTCTTGAAAAAGGCCAGGTCAGGAGTACCCTAAACCAAAGAGCATGTATGAAGGGAATAATGAAAGTGGACGAAGCGAAACAAGTATGTAAGGATCGTAGCAGGTGGAAAGAAGTGGTCTCTGCCTACCCCTACGGGAAAGAGGCGTGATTATATGTTATGTTACTGGACTTTATGTATTTGTTATATAAAAAAAATTATATTGGTAGAACTTCCAATTACAATTTGTTGTATATCTTCGAATTTACAGTATGAGTAACTTTATGGACTACTAATATTATAAGACTTTATACATAATATGTGCTGTATAAGTGCTGGTAATTTTACATACCTTGAGGGGACATGTTAGCATTATGGGCATCAAATACTTGTAAGTTTCCAAAAGCTTGTTCTACGGTTTCCAAATCAAAAGAATTGCTTTCATCATCTTCATCAGAATTTCTGGATACAAAATATAATAAACAATATTAGCAAGTATAAAAGCTTTATTTTATAATATTGTTTTCTAAGTTATTTTTTCAATCGATTTCATCTATTTCATAGAGGATGTCAAAAATAAAGTAATGCAATAGAGATGCAATCAATTATTTTGCTTCTGTTGAAATAAAGGAATACCCCATCGGTGTCGAAAGAGGGTGCAGCAGTGTACTTTTATAGGCTCTAATAATATATGTACATTATATACAAATGTATGTATATAATGGACATATATTTGTATAAATGTCTTTTAGGCAGCAGCGTCTTTCTAATAACAAAAGTAAAATAAAGTTGCAGCCTATTACGTCCCACTGCTGAGCACAGGCTTTCTCTCATTTCTGAGAGGGTTTTAGGGCAAGGAATTGTCCACCGCGCTGCCCTAATGCGTGTTGGCGAACTTCACATGTCTTCGAAATATTTTTTCTTATTTCTCAGACATGCAGGTTTCCTCACGATGTTTTCCTTCACCACCGAGCATGTGGTAAATCAGCACTTAAAATTGCAATTAACAATTTCATTGGTGCCGGCTGGGATCGAACCCGGTTTGCTCAAGTACTGTGAAGCTTACAGTGAGCGCTAACTATCTGAGCTACCACGGCTCTTTTTTCTAATAAAAACTACAAATAAAAGTAAACATGTGTGCAGTTCATACGCGGTGTAAGCGAAACCTTTAGAAAAACACTGTATACTGTATTCTATGTCATTCTCTCGCAGGCTATATCCTATAGATGTGTATATGTATGTCTCTTTTTAGTGTCGCCTTTTCGTTTCATCGAGTTTCATATCACAACGATTCTAAAGAAGTTTTCACTTCAAACACTGGGGTTGCCAACCCGCTTGCCAAGTGTGGCAATCTATGAGGCAATCTATGGGGAGGCCTATGTTGAGCAGTGGTTTTTAATAGGCTGTAACGGTAAAATATATATATATATATATATATATATATATATATATATATATACTAGCTGGCCAGGCAGACGTTGTTCTGCCCTTTCCGACGACCCTTCCTATAAAAATCCATAAATTCGCAATAAAAAATTTTGAGGGTCATTTATCGGGATTGAAATCAGTTCAGTAGTTTAGGAGTCCATCGCGGACAAACAACGTGACACGTAATTTTTATATATAAAGATATATATATATATACAACGTGTCCCAAAATTCAACGATAACCCAACACCGGAGGATAGACTTGCCCCGGACTAATCGGGGAAAAAAAGAAAAAAAAATATATCCCAATTATATTTTAAGTTATATAAAAAAAATGAAATTCTTCAGAAATTGAGACCGTTTATGATATTTTTCACTACCATGACCACAATTTTTTAAATCTTTTTTCTTTATAGGCCACCTGAATAGTACTGCTATCTACCACAATTCTTAAAAACTCCAGAATAACTCTTGGTTTATCACGAAAATTAATGAAACTTATTTTATTCCCTAAATTTTTTGAAGACTTACTTTTAACCAAATTTAACTTATCGTGGTGTAAAAAAAAGTATGAACACTAGTATGGCAAGTTTTTTTAAAAATTGACGCAACTAACCAACATTCCAAAATGGTATAATACTCTAGGAAAACAAGTTATAAATAAATATGGGCATATTATTTCTTAACAGGGGCCAAATGACGACCGGGTGTAATAAAAGTATTAGTTGTTGAAAAATGTTTAATATTTCAAAACAAATGGTACAAACAGTTTCACGTGTAATTTATTAAGTTATTAACATTATAGCAAATGTTCGAACTGTTTGCCACCAGCATTAATACATGCACGACATCGCCTTAAAAATGATCGTTTTATTTGTCTTGCATATCTTCTGCTATTAATGTAATCAGCAGCCTGAGTGATATTTCGACGAAGCTCGTCCAATGTCACAATAGGTTTTGAGTAGACCCTGTTTTTAAGACAACCCCAATAGAAGAAGTCCAGGGGATTCAAATCGGGTGAACGGGGTGGCCATAAGATAGGACCAAGTCGCCCGATCCAACGCCCTGGATACTCTTGATTCAAATATTCTCGCACAGGACGGGCATATTGTGCTGGGCAACCATCATTTTGGAACCACATGTTTTGAAGATCACTTAAGGGCACGTCGTTTAACAATTCTTGCAAGTCATTTTGTTAAAAGTTTAAATAACTATTGCCATCTAAGTTTCCTTGTAACTCAAAGGGCCCAATTACTTTTCCATTTAATATGCCGGTCCATAGGTTAACCTTGAATTGATTTTGGGATTTGTCTTGTCTCATCAAGTGTGGATTTTCATTACTCCAACTATGTAGGTTGTGAAGATTTAAATACCCATCTTTCTTGCACGTTGTTTCATCCGACCATAGAATTTTGTCTAGGAAGTGGGGATCTTCACTGTGCCTTTGCAGCATTACACGGCAAAATGTGACCCGTAGCGGATAGTCCCGCGGTAATAACGTCTGCACACGCCTGTAGTGATATGGGTGAAGCTTGTGACGTTTTAATATTCGATGTGCAGAACTTTTCGGGATTCCTGTAGCTTCTTCTATGGCACGTACCGAAGTAGTCGAGTCATTTTCTATCTCATTGAGAACTTCTTCATCACGATCCAATCTAGGTCTTCCAGCGCTTCTCCTATTGGATGGCATACGACCCTCCGAAAACGCTTGATGCACATTAATAAACATTCGATAATCAGGATATTTTTGAGCATTTGGGTATCTTTCTCGATACAGTCTGCTAGCAGCGTTAGCATTACATCGGCATTCTCCATAGATTAAATGCATATTAGCGTATTCCTGTGGTGTGTACGGTTGCGGCATGTTAAACGCCAAACAGTCCAAAATGCGCCAGAACTCTAAATCACAAAACACACAATCGTAGTCCAAGATAATGCCAGGTCAGTTCAGTTTGCAGATCACTTCCAGTCCAAATAATTCCAGGTCAGTTAAGTTTGCAGGTCGATTCCAATCCAAAAAGCCAAGCCAAAAGTCGATAGTATGTACGAGGGCCACGTAAGTTGAATTGGTAACGGTGCGCAGTAAACAAAGGAGCAGAGCGGACTGAACCGACTTGCTGAGAATAATAACAGCTTCTCTACCTGCCCTGTTGTTGTCTCTTTTTAACATAAATATCTGTATCTATCTATCTCTCTCTAACATCTAAGGTATTAATGCCCCATTCGAATTCCTAGAAATTGTAACAGGAACCCATTTTGGGCATGTAGTAAAAGTGATTACTGACAATTACAATTTAAGGAATTTGGCCCCTGTTTAGAAATAATAGGCCCATATTTTTTTATAACTTGTTTTCCTAGAGTATTATACCATTTTGGAATATTGGTTAGTTGCGTCAATTTTTAAAAAAACTTGCCATACTAGTGTTCATACTTTTTTTTTACACCACGATAAGTTAAATTTGGTTAAAAGTAAAAGTCTTCAAAAAATTTAGGGAATAAAATAAGTTTCATTAACCCTTCCAGTACCGCGCCCACTCTAACAAAAACGGCGCGCGGCACTTGTTTCAACATTTATGTTTTTCACGACTGTTCGTTTATGTTATAAGAAGCTTGAGTTACAGTTCTTTAAATCTGATAAGATTTTCGATAAGTAGAAACAATAACAATAACATTTGGATGTTTAATTAGTTTTGTACAGCTCTTTGTTTCTAAGGGATCTTGAAAAAGTGTATTTACTGCCAATAAATTTGGTTTTATCAATGAAAAAGCGTAAGTTTTTATTTTATTTTTATGTCTTCACAATCAATACAAAATAGTCTTCCTAAAATAAACCGAAATTATGCATTTATAGATAGTTTATTGCACGTATGTAAATTCATAAAGACATTATTCCTAAATATTATATCTATATGATTGTATAAGAAAAATTAAGGAAGACGCTATAATATTTTCACAAAAAGGTTTTGAAAATGAGGTTACAAAGCGCGCGCAATACTGTCTATTGTCGAATTTTTAGCAAATGTTTGCGAGTGAAAAAATAGAATTATTATCATGGTTAAAAAGGCTAAATATCTCAGAAGGTATATCTTATTTGAAATCTTACCCGTTATAAATTGTTCGCGTAAAGGTGTTTTGTTTTTCCTTTTTTATCAATTGAAACACAAAAATTTACTGCTGTTGTAACTTAAGTCATTCCAAAACATTATCAAGTAAAGATCATTAACATTTCTTACCAGTTTTTAAAAGAAAATCCAACAAAAATCACAAACACAAAAAGAAAACAATTACGCAACTAACAGCACCAACAACGCGAAAGTGAATGCCTATTATTTTTTATTTCGTCTATGTAACCAAGTGAGTTTAATACTTAAGAATACTCTTTAGTTCGTTCAGAATCGAATGAAATAGTGTTTAATTGAAAATATACTGTATTTTTATATCAATTAACACGAAAATAGCAGCACGTAATGCGGACATGAATTCATGTCAACGGTACCTTAGGGGTTAATTTTCATGATAAACCAAGAGTTATTCTGGAGTTTTTAAGAATTGTGGTAGATAGCAGTACTATTCAGGTTGCCTATAAAAAAAAAGAAAAAATATTTAAAAAATTGTGGTCATGGTAGTGAAAAATATCATAAACGGTCTCAATTTCTGAAGAATTTCATTTTTTATATAATAATAATAATGTCCTCCAGACCGAATTTCGGCCACGGCGGCCAGCCTCAACGGAGCCTAGCCATCTGCGCAGGACAGGATTATAGTGCCCAAGCGTATGCGCAAGCACAGGTGCACTCTCTATTCCCTCACTCTCATAGCCCGATGGGACGGTAAACCGACACGACCGGAGAGA
Organism: Parnassius glacialis; assembly: GCA_033319125.1. Taxonomy (NCBI): domain Eukaryota; kingdom Metazoa; phylum Arthropoda; class Insecta; order Lepidoptera; family Papilionidae; genus Parnassius; species Parnassius glacialis. The sequence continues at coordinate 19,722,954 of JAVANC010000019.1, forward strand.
GATCAGGTGCAGGACCAACGGCTTTACGTGCTTTCCGAGGCACGGGGGTGAAACACCGCCAACTTCCTGACTCCGGGCAAATACTGAGAATTTCTTTATGGAAAAACTCAATAACTGATTTTTTGGCCCGACCCGGGATTCGAACCCGGGACCTCATGATCAGCAGTCGCACTACTACAACCACTAGACCAACGAGGCAGACATTTTATATAACTTAAAATATAATTGGGATATATATTTTTTTCTTTTTTTCCCCGATTAGTCCGGGGCAGGTCTATCCTCCGGTGTTGGCTTATCGTTGGTTTACAAACACAAATTGTTATTCAAACGTATAGGAATAAGTTTTTTTTAAAACTGGAACAATATTTTTTTTATTTTATAAAAAAAATAATTGTACAAATAAAGAATTAAATTGAAAAATTGAAAATTTAAATTTAAATGTAAATAAAAAAATACTTGTAAATTGTATGTGGACAGTTATATATATATATATATATATATATATATATATATATATATATATATATATATATATATATATCATTTACATAATATGAGAAAAAATTTCTCGTGATCCATTACTTAACCACACATAATAAACTATTATGGCTTAAGTTTCTTGGGACAGGAAGAATATTAAGAAAGGGCTTTGTAACGATCTATTGCCGTCGTACTATGGCTGAATGAATGAGCTATGTAAAGGAGAGAGACAAATGCAGTGCAGAATAATTATGCCTATGAAAAATTGATGAAATCGTCACCCTTGTATGGTCCTGTAACCTTCACTATTTTTTTAAAAACAACAAAAGGAAGTTTATGGCTGTGTATTTATGTATGTTCATATTTTAAGTTCATTTAATTGGTTTGCTGGATTTTTGATAACAGCGGTGTAACAGCGTTATTTTGGAAGGTTCTTAGTTTTTAAAATAAATAATTTATGGAAAATAAACTCAACATAGGAGCATGGTACCAGTAAGTACGTAGTAGTAGTAGTAGTAGTAGTTCTATGATATATGAGTCCAGTAATGCTTTGATGAAATATATTCCAAAAGAAGGTGTAATTTAGAAATGAGAAGGTGGGAAGAGAGTTGATAGATTTTAAAAAAGAATCGGTCCGAAAGATATTGTCTTCTTAGGTAAAGAGGGGACATTCGACTTGGAGAGCATTTATCGGGGAAGATTTCATTGCCCCAATGATTATACGAAGGCTTTTCGTCTGAATCCTGTCTAGGATCTTTAGGGAAGACTTATTACATGGTTCCAAGACAAAGCACACATAATCCAAATGACTACGAATAAGGGCGTTGTACAATATTTTTTGAGAGAATGGGTGGGAGCCCCACCAAACTTCCGATAAAGCGCGAAGAATATTTATATTTTTTTCACATTTTTTGAGACATAGTTGATATGATGAGAAAAGACTTGTTTGGAGTCAAGAATAACTCCCAAAACTTTTACATTCTCCCTAATTGGGATAGGTACATTATTATAGAGAATGTCGATTTCAGGGAGGTGCCTATGGCGAGAGAAGATCACAACACTGCTTTTGGGAACAGACAAAGACAAACCATGATCAGTTAACCAATCTTGTAAATAGGACATTGATAAATTCAAGCGGGAACAAGCTGTAGGGAGGTTATCCAAGGAAATATATATAGCTATATCGTCTGCATATTGGAGGATGTTACAGAATGAGTTAACAGAAAGTTCTAGATCATAAGTATAGATAGAATAGAGCAAAGGACTAAGTACTGAGCCTTGTGGGAGACCCTTCCATACAATTCTTGGCGGGAGTAGAGAATTTTGACTATCAATATAAATGGATCTAGAAGAGAGAAAGTTAGAGACAAAATTTACTATCCTCACTGGAATACTCATATTAAGCATTTTTGGCCTGAGCACAGGAAGAAGTACATTGTCATATGCAGACGAGATATCTAGAAAGACTCCAACAAGGTATTCATGTTTAGAGTAAGCTATACGAATATCAGTAACTAGAGTACTAAGGCTATCCATGGTGCTTAAGCCCTTTCGGAATCCAAATTGGCTTTTTGCTAGAAGGTTTTTGCTTTCAAGAAACCATTCTAAACGATTTTTTATCAGATGTTCAAGAATTTTGGCCATGGTACAAGAAAGAGCAATAGCAGTAGCTTGAGGGATCAGTGTAAGGCTTACCTGGTTTGTAAATAGGTAAAATAACTTGGGATTTCCATTCTTCAGGAGGAAGTAAGTCTTTCAGGAAAGAAGATGGGCTTTAGTAGATTCACTTCTATTAGTAATAAAAGAATAAGGAATTCCATCGATTTCTGGTGAAGAGTCTTTAAGGACACTAAGAACAGCATATAACTCACATAACAACACAGTTTTGACTCCCCTTTCTCTTCGCAAGGACTGTGATTGAAATGCTATACTTTAATTGTAAGATGGTACTGAAGGAGGAGCAAAATTACTAGCAAAATTTTCTAGCCAATAAGACTGATCATTAGAAATTGTGTTTTCAAAGGCCAAGACTGAACATCGGAATTTTTTTATATTTTTCCAGACTAATGATTGATGAGTCCTAGGCGACAGTGACTCACAGAATTTAAGCTATCCAGCCTTTTTCTTCCTAGATAGTAATTTTAATGTTTCAGCAGCAGTTTTTTTATAAAAAATATAGTTGTCAAAATTCATAGACAGGGAATATCTTATTTCAGCTTCCTTTCTCTTCTTACATGCTACAGAACAATCTTGATCCCACCAAGGTGGTGAACGAGCATTATTTTTATATGGCTTTTTGATGGGAATTGTCTTATTGGTAGCATATAAAATAGCATTTTTAAAAGTAGAATACACCTGAAGAACATTATGTTTCTGAAAAGGAGGAAGGGCTGATAGTTCTTCCTCTAGAACTGTGGAATATAGTTGCCAGTTTGCTTTGGATGTGTTATATTTTAACCTAGGATTAAATGGAACATTGACTGTATAGGAGCTAGGGGGATTAATAACAATAGGGAAATGATCACTGCCATGGGAAAAGGGTAATATTCTCCAAGAAAGAAGAGACGACAGGGCAGGAGAACAGAGTGACAGATCTACTGCACTTTTAGGATTTTGGAGAGGGGATACGTGTAGGTGAACCATCGTTAAGGAGGCAGAGATCTAGATCATCAATGATGTCTAAAAATGTAGAAGACCAGGGATCACAAAAATGGGAGCCTTACTTGGAGGAAGAATTACCATAGGAGGAGGGATGGAGAATATAATCCTCGTAAGTTCTGACAAGATATTTAAACTAGGTTCGGGAATGTAAATAGAGAGAAAAGAAGTGTTAGGAGCTCTAACTGCTACAACATTAATTGAACGACTATGAGAAGGAAGGTAAATTAATGTATAAGTAATTGATTTTGAGATAAGAATGAAAGAGCCAGAATGACCATCATTCCTATCATCCCTGAGGCATGAATAACCTGAGATCCTAAAATGGGACCCAGGCTTAACCCATGTCTCTTGGATGGCTAGGATGAGGGGATGGTATTTATTAATAAGGTAAATTAATTCATTTTTCTTATTATTAATGCTCCGGCAGTTCCACTAAAGTATTGGAGGGAAGGTTATTTGTTAATGAAATGAGCTCAGTAAGTTTTTGGCGGAGGGCAAGTGGGAGATCCATATCGCTGAAACGGGAAAGCATACTGATAAGCATGGAGATCATTAACTCACAGAGATTGTCATTAGGGGAAATACTCCGCCCTATTAAAGCACAACCATTAGTAGTTGAAGAAGAAGGGGTATCTATTATTGCCTCATGGGCAGATTTATCATATCCATGACTTGATGCTGGATTTGGCGGAAGTCTTGGAGTAAATGTAGTCTTCCTGTAAGAATGAGATTGTGAGGGGACAACTGAAGGTAAAGTGGAATTTGAAATAGGATAGGGACTCTGATGATCATACGAAGGAAGGATTCTAGCAGCATCTGCATAAGATCTCCGGACTTGAGGGAAACGGGCAGATGCTTCTAGATAGGAAATATTTTCCTGTGACATGGTAAGTTTGATAGATCTCTGCCTAGAGTGTTCAGGGCAGGAAGGATCTTTAGCCGTGTGAGATCCAATGCCGTCTTAGGCCATACCGGGGCCCTTGGGCACACAAGAATTTGGGGCCCTGATGGAAAGTAAAAGAAGTGAATGACAAAAACATTTTTCTGCTATATGATCTTATATTTTGACGGCTCCGTGGCGCAGTGGTTTAGCAATGAGCTGCTGCGCTGGGTGCCGCGGGTTCGTAACCCGCACGGAACAAGTATTTGTATGGCCTACAAATAATTGTTCCGGGTCTGGATGTTTGTCCTTGTGCAATTTGTGTTTGTAAACTGCCTCCACGATACAGGAGAATATCCAAGTGTGGGGGTAACTTTTTTTTAAATTATTATAGTTAATTTGTATTAATTACTTAAGTATGTTGGTGTTTTAAATTGGTTATCATTACGACAGTGGTTTCTTTCGGGATTTCTGTTGTGCAAAATCTTCTATCTTCAAAGTCTATTTTTTTTAAAATACGAGTATCACTTTATATATACATAATTATTGACTAATTTATTAGTCATTCTTGTAACATTTAATTTTTTAATTTGTTTTAAGTTGGTAATTAATTTTTTATCCTCTTTAGGTGTGAATATGAGTGCTCTCAACTACAATTGGTAACCATTAAGCAAAGGAACAGTTTCTTCTAATTTATCAGCCTTTATTAGTTTACGTAACTCAGCCTTATATATTCAAATCCACAGATTCATTTGCTATTCTTTAAATACTGCCCTAAATAAAAACATTCTGATTTGAGCTCATATGCATTAATGTCTTCATGATAGAATTTTTCAAATTCATTGCATTTTTGTGAACTCATCAGAATCGATTGTTATTAATTGATAAACAAAACTAAAACGATTGTAAATTTAATGTATCGATTACATGGAATAAACGTATCTAAACGAAATTTTTCTTTGCCGTTTAACTGTACAGTCACAGACAATCCTTCAAAAAAAGTAACGCGTGTGCTGCGAATTCTTTTTCTTTCAGACTTATCTTTATAGTCAGTATTTGGATTTTTTTCTTCGATCGATTCGTACTGATTGAAATTACTGCGTGTATTATTGACATGATCAGAGATGCGTAAAAGTTTGTTGCAACGTCATAGTGCTATTCTGTAAACTTAAGCTGGTTTTGTTCATAATTCCCAAAGAATCATTCCATATCACCGTTAAAAGCATAGTATTCAATTTTTCAATTTTTTTTTCTAGGCTTTGGGCTTCGTTTCTTGTTTCTCTTGGTTGATTGATGTCACTTGCAATTGAGGACTAAGCTTCAGAAAAAAATATCATAGCTTTCAAAAAAGTTTAAAATGATATTTGCTATACATTCTGCACAATGATAATCCATAGGTAAAAACTGCAAAAATCTCTCAATAGGTTCTCCGTCTTTTACGTATCTAACGATGAAGGTTAATTGACAATTGTTTTTAAAAGTTGCTGTCCCATTAAATTAATAAACTCATTGCAAATATTTGCAGACAAATATGATGTGGGTTCTTGCTTTTCCACAATATCCCCAGTTTCGTATATGATCATCAAGAAAAGGATCAAATTCACTAATCAATTCTAGGCATCCTAAATAATCCCCGTTATTTTGAAACCCCAATATCTCATTATCACCCCGAAAAGCAAGATCTCTAGAAGTTAAAAATTTCACTGCTGTAACAATTCTTCTAACTATATTCTTCCAATAATTGACTTCTGTATTATATTGAGACAACAACTAACTGTCAACTCCGCCAGTATTTTTGCTTCTTGCGACATAATTCATCATTAATTGGCTGTGCTGTAAAATGTTCTCATGCTTAATTAATAAGTTACTTATATGCTTCCAATCAGTGGCGTAGCGTGCCTTCGAGGGTCCCTGTATCAAAATTTGTTGGGGGGCCCCAATGAAGAGTAAAGATTTCATAAAAGGAACAAAAACGCTTGCATTGAATTCAAATTATTATATATTGATTTTAAGTTATTCATCATCATCGTTACAGCCCTTCATAAGTCCAAGGAATGAAAAAACGAATAAAGGAATAAAAAACATATACATAAAAATGGTCTTCAGTTCTCTATGTACACATAAATTATCGTCAATTATCACGACAACGGCAAAAGTACTAATTCCACTAGTTCATCATCATCATCATCATCATAACAGCCCTTCATAAGTCCATTAAAGAGCATAGGCCTCACCCAAGGAATGCCACAAAGCACGGTCCTGAACCACCTGCATCCATCGACTTCCTGCATGTCTTACCAGGTCGTCACTCCAAATAGTGGGGGGACGCCCTACACTTCATCCGCCGGTACGAGGCCGCCACTCGAGAACCTTTTTCCCTATCGGTTGCCGGTTCTTCGAGCTATATGTCCGGCCCATGGCCACTTCAGCTTACTAATTCGTTGGGCCATGTCGGTGACTCTGGTTCTACTGCGCATATCCTCATTTCTAAGTTTATCACGCAGAGAAACTCCGAGCATAGCCCTCTCCATAGCTCGCTGAGCAACCTTGAGCTTCCTCATCCGGCCAGCAGTGAAGGACCACGTCTCAGTTCCGTATGTCATCACTGGCAACACGCACTGGTTGCACAATTTCGTTTTCAAGTTTTGAGGTATACCTGACTAGAAGATGTGCCGTTATTTCCCGAACGCTACCCAGTCGAGTCGAATCCCTCGATTGACCTCTCGGTCGAAGTTGGACTTACTTAGTCGGACTATTTGTCCCAGGTAAACATAAACGTCAACAACTTCGAGCTTAGAGCTACCAACAACTACCGACATAGGTGTGACATGGACATTAAACATGATCTTTGTTTTGTCCATGTTCATCTTAAGACCTATCCGTTGGGAAAAACTATTGAGGTCATTAAGCATAGTGCTTAGGTCCTCCAGCGATTCTGCCATAAGGACTATATCGTCGGCAAATCGAAGGTGAGTGATGTACTCGCCATTGATGTTAACACCGTATCCTTACCAGTCCAGAAGCTTGAAAACGTCTTCCAATGCAGCGGTGAAGAGTATCGGGGATATAACGTCACCCTGTCTTGCACCTCTCTGCAATTGGATAGGTTTCGTACTCTGGTTCTGTACTCGGATAGCCATCGTAGCCCTACTGTACAAGCACTTCAGCACTTCGATATACCGACAGTCAACTTGGCATCGCTGAAGGGACTGCAGCACCGCCCGAATTTCGACGTAATTTTGATTGAAAGTCTTTGGGCTTTCTCATAGTCCACATACGCCAGAAATAGTGGTAAATTGTACTCCTCGGACTTCTGTACAATTTGCCGAAGGGTATGTATGTGGTATATGGTGCTAAAGCCTTTTTGGAAACCGGCTTGTTCGGGAGTAATGACTCTCGAAAACAGCATGTAGACGCGGCTCAAAAGGGAACTCGGTCTGTAGTTCTTCAAGAGAGCGTTGTCACCTTTCCGGAGTAGTGCCACCATGGAGGACGGAATTAAAGAGCTTCTGAAGGACATCAAGTATCGGTTTTCCACCCGCTTTCAGAAGCTCCACTGTAATTCCATCCAGCCTGGGATCTTGCCGTTTTTAAGATGCTGGAGAGCCATTCTAGTCTCGCTCAGACTGACGTCCGAGATATCATCGGAATAGTGTCGGATAAGACTCGCTCTTGGATCGTTACTCACACTTACGTGTGGCTCCAACGATGATGTGTACAGCTGCCAATAGAACCTCTCAATCTCACTCAAAACCTCAGGTGTCCCGGAAACGACGCTGCCATACTCGGTCTTCAGCTTCGACAGTTGGCTCTTTCTGGCAGACAGATCTCTTGCAAAGACTTGGGAGCCCTGGTTCTGCTCGATCTTTTCTTTAATACGAGCAGAATTAAAGTTGCACAAGTCCCGCCGCATGCATTTGGAGATCTGTATGTTCAGTTGCCTGTACGCTGTCAAATCTACTGAAGACTGCAGCTATATACCCCGTCTAAAAGCCATTGAGATTAGAGTGTGATCGGAGACTTTTTGTTTCTTCTGCGGCGGGTCTTGCAAAACTTAGCTCAGACCGCATGGACAGTTTCCACGAGCTTGTCATTCATATCGTCCATTGTATTGCAATCTTCTAGGCACTGAAAACGGTTTCGTAGCTCGAGCTGAAAGGTTTCTGGACTTTGGATTAGAGCACGAGAAGGACGGAGCGTTGACTTCATTAGACGTGACTTCTCCAACTTAACGTTTAGGTTCAGTGTGCCTCTCACCATTCGGTGATCGCTGCCGATTTTCACCCTCGCGATCACTGAGACATCACTGAATAGTTGTCGTCTGGTCGTCATAATAAAGTTAATCTCATTTTTTGTCGAACCGTCGTGGCTCGACCAGGTCCACTTCCTGTGGGGCCGCTTCTGGAAGAAAGAGTTCATCATAAAGAGTCCTTCTTTCTCCATGAAGTTCGCCAGCTGCTGGCCCTTTGGGTTCCGTTGCCCTATTCCGAATTTCCCTACTTTCAGCTCACCGTTCTCTCTTGTGCCTAGTTTTGCGTTGAAGTCTCCCATTAACACCGTATAGTGGGTTTTGGAGGAATGCATTGTTCTAGAGATATCCTCATACATTTCTTCCACCTCCTCATCGGCGTGTACCGAGGTTGATGCGTAAACCTGTATAACCTTCAGCGATTACCGTTCGGTGATTCTGAGTATAAGGTCCGCAACCCTCGTCGACACACTCCCAATCTTTACAACGTTGTTAACGAGAGACTTGTGGACGATAAATCCGACACCTCCTTGGGACAGATGGTCGCCCTCCTGGTGATAGAACAAATTGCCGGATTCGAGGATTACCGTGACCTCCCCCTCTCTTCAGACTTCGGATAATCCTATGACATTCCAGTGCAACTTGTCTATCTCTTCTTCTAGCTCCAGGACCTTCTCGTCAGTCCTCAGGGTGCGTGCGTTATAAGTTGCCATGTCGAGTCGTCGTAGGTGGCAACAGAACCTCCACCGGAGACTCTTAGCACCCCCTGCCTCGCTGTTACCATGGTCGCCACCTTAGCCAGGAATAGCGGGGCTGCCGGGGACTGGGGGCCATCTCTTCGTTACTTTCATGGGGGTATATTGCCATAGTTGCCACGCTTGGCGAGCGGGTTGGCAAGCGCAGTTTTTTTATTGTTGTTTTGCTGTTATCAGAAAGATGCTGCTGCCCATCCTCTGCCTCAGTTTCCGTCTGTCGCCTTTTACGACACCCACGGGAAGATATGGGGTTGTGAGTATTCTTACCCGCCACTACACGGGCTTATGAGTTATTACTTACAATAAATACTCCTAGGAACTAAGCTAGCCAAACAATTTAATTTTCGTGCCTTTTGTTCGGCGAACATAGCTGAAGACGATTTCAGTTTTACTAAATTCTTTACTTCTTTAGAGAATAGTGATAGCCTTTCCTGTCCCATTAGAAGTCCTTGGAGTTTTTGCTTACACACGTTGGGGGCCCCTGTAGCCCGGGGGCCCCGTATCATTGATACGGCTGATACGGCGGTAGCTACGCCCCTGCTTCCAATCTTTATATTCATTCGGAAAACTCAAATTATGCCCAGTACCAGTAGTAGCATTAAATAGACGGCAGCAATAGCAGTACACAGATTTCTTCGACGGTGGTTAAGGAGCCATTTTCATTCTAAAGACTCACCATTCATCAATTTACGAGTAAAAATATTTATAGTTCAATATCTGGTTTCTTTTTATCGCTTGAATCTGGAAAACTTGCAGAAGTTTCGGAGTAGTCACCATTTTTATTTTAGAAAATTAATGGCCATTTTCGAATCCAAATATCGTGTAATTCTTCTGTTAAAATTTCATCACAATACGTACCAGGATCAGGAGATAAATTTGCCAAGCATGTAGTTATTAACTCACAGTAGCGCATATGATATTTTCCAGTTGATATTCAGAAGTATTTCGATTTTGAGGGGATTACGGTGAAGAATTAGTCGGCGTATTTGTTTCTTCAACCGTAAAAAATGATGTGAGCTTAGGAAGTTTTTTGGTTATTTCTTTTTGAGCTACAACCATTTTTCGTTTTTGAGAACCATGTAAATATGTTATTTTCATTTAATAAAATGAATAAATAAACGAACACGTTAACACTTCTATTATCTTAAATAATTTTTATGAAACAAAACAAAATCACACAACAAACTTCACCATACAAGTTTGACTTTTCGGGAAACCCCCCCAACCAAACACAATGTCGACTTCTGTAGTGCATTGTATAGACTCTGCAAACTCGAATTTGCTATGTAGGCACTTTTAAGATATTTTTTATAATTATTAAAATGTTCACTGTTTAGTAAAAGATAAAAAAAAAACTGTTCTGGTGTACGATTAAAATTCGCTAAGTTACTATCTATATTCGTCTTTACCTATTACGTAGGTCACTCAATAAGTTTTGAGATATACAAAAAGTATTTTAGATACTATTAATATTTATTTTACATCTTTTCAAAATATTCTCCATCATGCTCTATACAAAGTTCAGGAGACTCCAAGATGTTGATGTAGGATGGTATGAATGCTCCCCGGACTAATCAATCTTTTCGATGTCCGTATATGTGATTCGTGGGTCTTCTCACACCAACATTGCAGTAGTCCATACATGTTCTGCCGTTACTGCTGTTTACGGGGCCCCGGTTCTTTGGTCATCTTTAAGATTAATTTTACCCCTTTCGAATTTAGCAAACCACCTAAAAATTGTTGCACGTGATGGAGCTGAGTCCCCTAATGCTGATTGTAACCGTTGTAAACTTAACTGTTCGGTTAAACCAAATTTAAAATAATAATATATCATAGCTCACAAATGTTCACGATTAAGATCCATCGTTTTAAATGAAAAGCTAGGGAAGCGTTGCAGGAATATATATATTAATAGAACTTTGTTTTTTTTTTAATATTGAACAACTGGCTTATCTAGTTCTATTTTTAAATAAATTTGCTTTTTAGAAACGTATAACACGAGTGCGTTCAATTTTTAAATTTCGAGCATCTCAAAACTTATTGAGTGACCTACGTATCAATTTAACCAACAACATTTATTTAATTGTTATTATATAAATACATAGATTGCCGAAAATCAAAAAAATCCAGGCATTTCTACCTAAGAAATCTGTCAATGCCACTTTTTTTGTCAAACTCTGCAATGTGTGGCTTGTCACTGCACAGGGTTTCTAGAAAGTCACTAACAACGCCCTCATTTACTCTAAATTTTTGTATCCGGTTATATTTTCCTAAAAAAGGTTGTATAGTGTAAGCGAATATATTGGCCTTTCGGGGGGCCCTGTGACAATACGGCCCTTGGGCACGGGCCCCGTGTGCCCTTATGGTAAAGACGGTACTGGTGAGATCCTGAACAAAATAGGCAAGTGGGAGACTGTCTTGTGCATGATATTCCTTCATGATTTTGAGCACACACAAAACAACGGGAAGATGACCTACACTGTGAGCTTACGTGTCCAAATCGACAACATTTGTGGCATGGAATAAGAGGTAAAATGTAGGGCTCAACAGGCATTGAGGTGATAAAACAATAAATGTTAGAAGGAAACTTCCTTCTAACATTTATTGTTTTATCACCTCCTTACTCCTTGTGACATCAGCTATCTGCCAGTGAAAATTCCGTCAAAATTGGTCCAGCCGTTTCAGAGATTAGCCGGAATAAACAGACAGACAGACAAAAAATTTATTAGTACCATATATACTTGATATAATGCATTTAGTAAAAAGCTGTAGTTTTGACATTACAAACAGACACTTCAATTTTATTTATTTGTATAGATTAACTCACTGCATTTTTAATATTTGCTAGAAAAACTTACTTAGTACTGGGTCTTACATTACATCAAAAGTATCTTGTACAGTACAGTTAAATAAAAAAACTTGTAAACTATGTGAAGGGAGGTTCACCACTAGAAGGTAGCTCAGTGGATTTTACGGGATTCTTTGGGGGAGACCTATGTTAAGCAGTGCACTTATAGAGGGCTGTAATGACGATGATGATGCAATTAGAATGGAATGTATGGCATACACACACTACTTTATACTCAACCAAACAGAAAGTGTACTTAAGAATATAAGATACACTGATTTGATACAGTAATAATCTAATGTAAGGGATTGGACAAATGCTGTTTAAATATACACACATTTATAAACTCACCTCATACCACTGTTAGCAAGATCATTATCTATATTCATAACATTTCCATTTGTAGAATCACCATTATCATTTTCATCCCACTCATCAGATCCATTACACCAAGTAACATTTGTATTAACGGTAGGCATCATGACCAATGTGCTTTGATTGCTTGCAGTTGACTCTTGTATTTGACTTCGAATACATGCCCAACTGAAATAATAACAGGCATGTCTCACTCCGCACTTTAGGCATGAAAATGTACCTACACTGCGCGGCCGCCTACAAGAGGCTAATTTAAAGAGACTGACATGTGCCTTCCGTTAAAAAAAAAGTATTTTTCTCTTATTTAGGCACTTTTGATATTTAATTTTGAGTTTTTATTCAAGTATGGCCTGTCCAAAAGCCAAAAGGTACTGCATAGCATGCGGGTGCTTAAATAACAATAAGAGTGTTAACTTTTCATTCTTTACTGTTTCTAGGGATACCAAAAGGAAAGATATTATTATTTATAGGTAGATCTAGATAATTAAGTAGCTAGTTAGAGATTAGCGACCACAGCTTCGTAGTTTTCGATTTTTTCATGTATAATGCCAATGACCTTATCGTCAGTGTAAGTAGACCACCCAGCAATAGTAACAACTGCCTACTAATGCAAGACCAGCATATACTGGTTATTAGTTTAATACTTGGTCAATAAAAGAAAGAGATTGAAAATAGCAGCACTTCTCATTTCCACTCTTACATTAATAATGCCGTCGCATGTTGCATGTTTGTAAATAGCATAAAATGTGAAACAGACAAGTGACAGCTCCATGGCTTAGCAATGAGTTGCAGCGCTAAGGATCACGGGTTCGAACCCCACACTGAACAATTTATCTATCAGATCATATAGAAAATATAACAAGCTATACATTAAATGATTAACAAAAACTTGAGCTGTAACTATTTAATTGTAAGAGATTTTTGTATAAAATGGCCAAATGGCTCATAAAATATTTTACAGCAAGGAAGCACTGATCTACAAACAAGCGCTAAGAAGTTTGTGGACCACCTTCTTTACTTGAGCATTAGACAATATATAAAATATCTGCTCTTCGCCAAAATCTTCCAGCACTAATAAGGGCATTCAATTTTTTGCCACCAGGACGGCGCCACTTCGGAATGAGGTGAAATATTAGACAGATTACATGGTGGGCAAGTTAATTTGTTAGAAAAATGTGACAGTTAATGTTTCTTTCGGAATTATTAGTTATGTTCTATATTAGATTAGATTAAAAATGAAACAAAACTACAGATATGCCTACAAGTTTAAAAAATTAAAGAGTTAAAAAAATTAATAATATTAGCGCACCACTAAGGCATTGTTTAATATATTTATATAATACTCTAGAAATGGACTTTTATTTAAAATGCAACTTCTCAATTACATGACATAATGTAACAAAAAACTTCACCTCACCAAAGAGCCACCAAAGTTAAATGAACCTTCACAAAAATACATTACAGTTAAACGAAAGAATAGAATAGAATAGAATAGAATAATTTTTTATTCAATATCGATTATTACATAATTCTTATTGAAAGTCATTTTTTATTTACCACTGGTTCGGAAAATACCTCTGTCCTGGGAAGAACCAGCAAGAAACCCAGATAATGCTTACTGACATTAAGTCAAAATTTAAATTATGGAAGTTCTATTCATAATGTGACCTTATTTACACCATTGGTCAGGTGAATAATTTTTTAAGAAAAATCTTAAATTAATTGTTTTTTTTTTATCAATCCATAAAAGTCTATTGTCAAACATGAGCCTCTTTCATAGTAGAAAGGAGTTGCCTCATTTTTAGCTCACTCTACAGTTTATGCCTCACATTATGCTTGGCAGGCAGATTTATGATAACTGCTTTGATAATACTACTATCAGCAGTCTAGGTGTAACAAGACTGTTATACCATTATGCCATAAAATATTTCTGGGATATGTTTTTAAAGATTTTGAAACTTATAATAACAACTAAGTTGCAAGACATCAAAAATCTGCTTTAAAGTTTGAAAGTGTCCCAATTTTCCTAATTTCACTGTACTAAGCAAATGTTGACTGTGGCTGAAATAGCAATTTTATTTTTATATATATATATATATATATATATATATATATATATATATATATATATATATATATATATATATATATATATATATATATATATATATTTTTTTTTTATTATAGATACTTTATGCTATGGCTTACAGTTTATAACCTAATGCCTTTACTACCAAGCCCACAGCACTAAGTTAATTAAAAAAATATATTGATGAAAACTTTTAATAAAATTGTAGCAACTTACCTTTCTGATTGTATCCAACAGTTTGGATTGATACAAGCGAACACATATAATGTTCTGTGATATGTGGAATTTTCAAGTGGTGCATAACATTGTACAATCATCATTCTGTGTAATCCACACAGTGGACATTTTGTAGAAAATTTTATGTTATCCAGTGGTGGCCAGTTCTGAAATAAAATGAAGAAATTTGAAAGTGTCAGATACTTTAATGTAAAGGCCTAGGATGTTTGGAATACTGGCGAAACATACGGGAAAACCTCCAATTTTATTGACTGTATAATTCAGAAGTATTTGATTTTTCTCTCCTATAGTTTCTTCTTCATAACCTAAATAAACCTTGGCCTGTCGTTTAGCCATTTTAATTTACGAAAAATTTACGATACTATTATAAATATAATATTGCTATTTTTTTATAAAATTTAACGTCCCTCGTTTTTGCTCGTTTTATTGAATATTTTGACGGGTTACCTTGGGGTTACCATCAGTGTTGCAAAAGTGAAACATTAAAAATGGGTAGGTTTACCAACTAAAAATCGGGAGAAATCGGGAGATTTTATTTACATCCATCGGTTTAGAAATGTATCATAAAACAACTTCTTTTAGACGTCGTTCCTTCTCGTTTCAAAATTTTTTGTGATCAAATTAATGTCTTTATAATTTAAACTAAATTTTAATAATTATAGATTTTTGCAATAAGCTTTTTATCTTTAGTTAACAACTGGAGTATAGAATACAACCAGGGTATTTTAACCAGAGATTTTTATTGCAGCTTTGGCAACATGCGTAGCTTTATTCCTTTTCGGCTTTCTTTTAACAAATTAGAACTTTCCGGTCGTAATTCTCATTCCTTTTTATAATTTTGCGAGTATTTTTTTCGTTAAACTCTAGCACTAATAATTAGTACTAATTACTAGTGCTGGATCTGAATCAACTGTTGATTATCAGAGTCAGTATCGGATTTGGACATCATAAAGCACAAAAGTTCACAACATAAAAGAAGAAGGAAATTAATGGTCGATTAAGGGTCGATGGTACAGATGGCCGTCTGCCTCTGTGGAGCCTCAAGGCTCAATTCTCTGCCCCTTTCTGTTTCTTGTATACATTAATGACTTACCTTACATAGTAGGAGATAACCATGATATATTATTATTTGCAGATGACACTTCTTTAATTTTCAAATTAAGTCGACAATTGCTAAAATATGACCAAGTAAATAATGCTATATCTAAATTAGTAAATTGGTTCTATGTTAATAATTTGCATTTAAATGGCACTAAAACGAAATGTATGAAATTTATGACTCCAAATGTCAAACAATTAAATACTAATGAAATTTTAAATGGAGAGAAACTGAGTCTTGTAGATACCACCATTTTTCTTGGAATCACACTAGACGCGAAACTTCAATGGAGCCCCCATATATAAAAACTAGCAAGCAGACTTAGTTCTGCAGTATATGCCGTAAAAAAGATTAGAAGTCTAACTAGTGTTGAAACAGCTAGACTAGTTTACTTTAGCTATTTCCATAGCATAATGTCGTATGGTATTTTGCTATGGGGACACGCAGCTGACACTGAAATTATATTTCTTTTACAGAAGAGGGCCATAAGAGTAATTTATGATTTAAAGCCTAAAGAGTCGCTGCGACAAAAATTTAAGGAAATTAATATATTAACTTTGGCCTCTCAATACATTTATGAAAATGTAATGTACGTACACAAAAATAAAAGTAGTTTTACAAAAATAAGTGATATTCATTCTGTAAATACTAGGAACAGACACAAGCTAGTAGTACCGGTTGCTCGACTCCATCGAGTCAGTAATTCGTTCTTAGGGCGATGTATACGCTTTTACAACAAAATTCTAGAAAATATACAAAATTTGACCTGCTCAAAGTTCAAAAACTTTATTAAACTAAGTTTGTATAAAAAGGGTTATTATAGTATTAAAGAATTTATAGATGATAATAACCCCTGGAAATGAGGTGATCGCTCCCAAGCTATTTCTAATTTGTTGTGTTCTTAATTTGTGTAACATACACTTAGAGTATTAAACTAACAGGAGACGACATTGAAGAGCGTTCCCCGCTGTCAAAAGTACGAGAGCGCGGATCATTCCCGTTATATAAAACTAGTTGCGCCGCGTACGGCGTCAGTTACCAAGTAGTCGTAAGCGTGAGTTGACCTCCAGAAAAAATGCCGAGTTGCAGTGTGTTTTCTTGTAAAAAAGATCACAGACCTCAAATTTACAAAATGACGGCGTTACCTTTCACCTTTAAGTATTTATTTTGATTTCAATAATTAATATAAGCATTAAATCACGAAAATTCTGATTAATATAGCTGAGCAGGTAGTGTTGCCAACTTAAAGTATTAATACTATAGTAAGGACTTTTGCACTACTAGGACATAATTAAATTTTGCTTAATTGTAGACAAATGTCGTTTCTCTTTGTTCTAATTCTAATTACACAAGAGAAAATCGTGTTATTGAATTGTCTTAAATTCATCAATATTATTGTGATCTATTTGCAAAACTATATTATTTCAAACAACATTAATAATCTTTAATTGTTTTTAACGAAATGAAAACATCAATTTAAATAGTTTTACTGTATACATTATACATTTAAAACATTTTTAATAGATATTTTCATTTCATTATGTTACGTTATGAAACGAAAAAAAAGGGAATTTCGAGTATAAAAATGGTATCATCAAGACTATAATAGTGATGTTCACTGTAATCTTTAGTTTCGATGTTTTTATTTGACTATAAGCAATACTTTGATATACAGGGTATTTTTGGAACGCTCCCGAAAACTAAGACAGGCGACAGCACCAAGTATACCTTTGATCATGGGTCGCAAATAAATTTGATCCTGATGAAAAAATCATATTTTTACAACGTTTTATTAGCTTTATTCACGCGCCATCATGTTAGTACAGCTAAATGAAACGATAATTTCATAAAAAAAATGGAGGTTAATGTACGCGCGAACGGTGAAAAAAGAACGCTGGCCTTGAACTTGGGCACTGAGCGATTTATCACATATTGGTACTAAGGGGGCGCGACGGGGGAACAATCCGCCAGTATTACTGTGCCTGCATGCTATTGGTTCCCGCGCTTTGTTCGCTCCAAAAATACAGTCGCATATACAGCTTACTTTGCGACTCGCGACGATGTTTTAAAAAGGAAGGAAAGAAAAATTATTTATATCTATTGTTTTATGACTAAACTAGTGAACGAAAAGGTAAATATGATAGGAGAAGGTGAATGGGGAAAATTGTGCAGTAAATTTAAAAGTGTTGAGGAAGAATACCGAAAAAATTACCATGTGATAGACCTGATGACGGAAGCTCAAGCGAAGATGAAAGTGATGATGAAGTAGCATCCAGTAACACCAACACACCTTCAACATCTGGCTTCCATGTGACCCAAGACGACATAATGGACGGCGTGCCACCCTTACCTTAAGTTTTATTGTTACAAAATACTTTATATTTTACGATAGAAATAACAAATAATGCTCAAGTAAACATTATCCATTTTTAATTCCAAGGAAGGCACCTATTATGATTCTACAATAAAACAATTAATTACTTACTATAATATTATAAAACAATATCCCAATACCGTAAGCCGTGTAGTGGCGGTTAAGAATATCCACTACCCCATATCTTCCCGTGGGTGTCGTAAAAGGCGACAAAGGGACACAGGCAGGAGATGGGCAGCAGCATCTTCCTGGTAACGGCAAAATACAATAAAAAACTGCGGTTGCCAACCCGCTCGCCAAGCGTGGCAACTATGGCAATATACCCCCCATAATGAAAGTTACGAAGAGACGGCCCCCAGTCCCCGGCGGCCCCGCTATTCCTGGCTACGGTGGCGACCATGGTAACGGCGGGGCAGGGGGTGCTAAGAATCTCCGGTGGAGGTTCGGTTGCCACCTACAACGACTTGACCTGGCAACATACAACGCACGGACCCTGAGGACTGACGAGAAGATTGTGGAGCTGGAAGAAGAGATAGACAAGTTACGCTGGCATATTATAGGATTATCCGAAGTCCGAAGAGAGGGGGAGGACACGGTAATCCTCGAATCCGGCAACTTGTTCTATCACCGGGAGGGCGACCATCTGTCCCAAGGAGGTGTCGGATTTATCGTCCACAAGTCTCTCGTTAACAACGTTGTAAAGATTGAGAGTGTGTCGAGGAGGGTTGCGTACCTTATACTCAGAATCACCCAACGGTATTCGCTGAAGGTCATACAGGTTTACGCACCAACCTCGGCACACCCCGATGAGGAGGTGGAGGAAATGTATGAGGATATCTCTAGAGCCATGCATTCCTCCAAAACCCAATATACGGTGTTAATGGGAGACTTCAATGCAAAACTAGGCACAAGAGAGAACGGTGAGCTGAAAGTGGGGAAATTTGGAATAGGGCAACGGAACCCAAGGGGCCAGCAGCTGGCCGACTTCATGGAGAAAGAGGGACTCTTTATGATGAACTCTTTCTTCCAGAAGCGGCCCCACAGGAAGTGGACCTGGTCGAGCCCCGACGGTTCGACAAAAAATGAGATTGACTTCATTATGACGAACAAACGACAACTGTTCAGTGATGTCTCAGTGATCGCGAGGGTGAAAACCGGCAGCGATCACCGAATGGTTAGAGGCACACTGAACCTAAACGTTAAGTTGGAGAGGTCTCGTCTAATGAAGTCAACGCTCCGTCCCCCTCGTGCTCTAATCCAAAGTCCCGAAACCTTTCAGCTCGAGTTACAAAACCGTTTTCAGTGCCTAGAAGACTGCAATGAAGTGGACGATTTGAATGACAAGCTCGTGGAATCTGTCCATGCGGTTGGAGCTAAGTTCTGCAAGACCCGCCGCAGAAGAACACAAAAACTCTCCGATCACACTCTTAATCTCATGGCTGTTAGACGGGAGATGAAGCTACATTCTTCAACAGATTTGACAGCATACAGGCAACTGAACAGACAGATCTCCAAATGCATGCGGCGGGACTTACGCAACTTCAATACAGCTCGTATTGAAGAAGCGATCGAGCGGAACCAAGGCTCCAAAGTCTTTGCCAGAGATCTGTCTGCCAGAAAGAGCCAACTGTCAAGACTGAAGACCGAATGTGGCAGCATCGTTTCCGGGGCACCTGAGATTTTGAGTGAGATTGAGAGGTTCTATGGGCAGCTGTACACGTCATCGTTGGAGCCACACGCAAGTGTGAGTAACGATCCAAGAGCGAGTCTTATCCGACATTATTCCGATGATATCCCGGACGTCAGTCTGAGCGAGATTAGAATGGCTCTCCAGCACCTTAAAAACGGCAAGGCACCAGGCGAGGATGGAATTACAGCGGAGCTTCTGAAAGCGGGTGGAAAACCGGTACTTGAAGTCCTTCAGAAGCTCTTTAATTCCGTCCTCCATGGTGGCATTACACCGGAGGCGTGGAGCAGAAGTGCGGTGGTCTTGTTCTTCAAGAAAGGCGACAACGCTCTCTTGAAGAACTACAGACCGATTTCCCTTCTGAGCCGCGTCTACGTGCTGTTTTCGAGAGTCATTACGAATCGTCTCGCGCGCAGACTTGACGACTTCCAGCCTCCCGAACAAGCCGGTTTCCGAAAGGGCTTTAGCACCATAGACCACATATATACCCTACGGCAAATTGTACAGAAGTCCGAGGAGTACAATTTGCCACTATGTCTGGCGTATGTGGACTATGAGAAAGCCTTTGATTCCGTCGAAATTTGGGCGGTGCTGCAGTCCCTTCAGCGGTGCCAAGTTGACTCTCGGTATATCGAAGTGTTGAAGTGCTTGTACAGTAGGGCTACGATGGCTATCCGAGTACAGAACCAGAGTACGAAACCTATCCAATTGCAGAGAGGTGTAAGACAGGGTGACGTCATATCCCCGAAACTCTTCACCGCTGCATTGGAAGACGTTTTCAAGCTTCTGGACTGGAAAGGATACGGTATCAACATCAATGGCGAGTACATCACTCACCTTCGATTTGCCGACGATATAGTCCTTATGGCAGAATCGCTGGAGGACCTAAGCACTATGCTCAATGACCTCAATAGTGTTTCCCAACGGATAGGTCTTAAGATGAACATGGACAAAACAAAGATGATGTCTAATGTCCATGTCACACCTATGCCGGTAGTTGTTGGGAACACTAAGCTCGAAGTTGTTGACGAGTATGTTTACCTGGGACAAATAGTCCGACTAGGTAAGTCCAACTTCGACCGAGAGGTCAATCGACGGATTCAACTCGGCTGGGCAGCGTTCGGGAAGCTACGACACATCTTCTCGTCAGACATACCTCAAAACCTTAAAACGAAATTGTACAACCAGTGCGTGTTGCCAGTGATGACTTACGGAACTGAGACGTGGTCCTTCACTGCTGGCCGTATGAGGAAGCTCAAGGTCGCTCAGCGAGCTATGGAGAGGGCTATGCTCGGAGTTTCTCTGCGTGATAAACTCAGAAATGAGGATATCCGCAGTAGAACCAAAGTGACCGACATAGCCCAACGGATTAGTAAGCTGAAGTGGCAATGGGCCGGCCATATAGCTCGAAGAACCGACAACCGATGGGGAAGAAAGGTTCTCGAGTGGCAGCCTCGTACCGGCAAGCGAAGTGTAGGGCGTCCCCCCACTAGATGGAGTGACGACCTGGTAAGATATGCAGGAAGTCGATGGATGCAGGTGGCTCAGGACCGTGCTTTGTGGCATTCTTTGGGGGAGGCCTATGTTCAGCAGTGGACTTGTGAAGGGCTGTAATGATGATGATCCCAATACCATGTAGTACTTTAGAACGCGACTGTAACCTCCCTCCACTCAACCTGTATCTAGCTCGGTGCGAAAAACTGTAACCCGCCCGGCTCGTGTCGCATCACTCTGTGACGCAGTAGGTTTCAGTTTTGTCGATTTGTTTATTAAATTGTAATTACGTGTTGGTATTATTCTTTTTCGTTTTTTGTTTTAATAATGCTTAACGCGTACGTTTATAGTGATTGTGAATACGACAACATGTTATGTATCCGAACCTAGGTACACGAAGTATCGCTAAATAAATTGTTAAGACGTCGGGATGGAACAAGTGTGTCATACTGTGCAGTGCACAAAGTGTTGAAGCGTAACCGAATGCGCCCATACAAATTGCACAAAGTGCAAGCTTTAGTTCCCGGCGATCACGACCGCCGACGAGTTTTCTGTCGTTGGTTATTATACCAGCAACAACGTGTGGCTGGTTCCATTGAGCACATTATCTGGACGGATGAGTCGACATTTACCAGAAACGGCCTGTGGAACCGAAGAAATACACACGTGTATTCAGAGTTTAACCCGCACGCTGTTCGACAAACCGGGCACCAAACCCGATGGTCGGTTAACGTATGGGCAGGTTTATTTAAGGATCGCATACTTGGACCAGTGTTTCTGCCACAGCAACTGAACGGACAGTGATACCTAAACTTTATAAATGAACAGTTGACAAACATTTTAGACGACCTATCGTTGGCTGAATATCGCCGCACATGGTTCCAGTATGATGGTGCCCCTCCACATGTCGTGAGGTTCGTCCGTGAGCGCCTCAATGAGCTATTTGATGATCGCTGGATTTGGCGGACTAGGACCACACGCTTGGCCACCTCGCGCACCAGATCTGACCCCGTTAGACTTCTTTCTGTGGGGTATGTGAAAGAAAGGGTTTTGAATCGTGAGTGTGATAGTGCTGACGAAACTACAAAAGGATCGTGGATGTTTTCGACAAACTACGTACGGACTGTGTCGAAGACCACACGATGATGCCCCGCTTCCATGAGGAGACGCAACACTGAGCCCAAATCTGCCTTGAAATGAATGGAGCACAATTTGAGCCGCATCTCATAAGACCACGGAGGATTTAGAGCGGTAAGCTGTTTCATAACTAATTTTTTTAAATAACTTAGTACTGAACTAATCTGAACACATACATAACTGAATACATGAGAATAATAAACATACCTACACGATGAATAAAAACGCATGACTCTAACCTTGGTTACATTTCATTTATGTATTTTTACATTAGCGGGAAATCGAACCAGTTATTTGGGTTATTTAACCTGTAAATTCGGATTAAAATGGCTACGTGGAGACAAGTACAGTGGCAAAATAGTAGGTTAAGTAGATAAGTTAGGTATTTAGACAAGTGTTGTAAATTATTAGGTATTGTGGTATGGCCCGCTAGTTGTGGACCGCGCGAATTTGCGTTCGCGCGTACATTGACCTTTAATCAGCTGATATGAATTCAGTTATTCCACTGCTGGTTTTAGGTTTCAGTATTTTCATGATTTTTTTTTATGAAATTATCGTTTCATTTAGCTGTACTAACTTGATGGCGCGTGAATAAAGCTAATAAAACATTGTAAAAAGATGATTTTTTTTCATCAGGATCGAATTTATTTGTGACCCATGATCAAAGGTATACTTGGTGCTGTCGCCTGTCTTAGTTTTCGGGAGCGTTCCAAAAATACCCTGTATAATACCAAGGTGTTATTTAAAATTCTTTATTGTACAATGTTTAAAAAAGATCTTTGGTTTTACAGTTTTCCAAAAGATCCTTACAGGCGCCAAGTTTGGATAAAAGCATGTGGCGATCATATAACCTGGGTACCTAAACGAACAAGCACTATTTGTTCCGAGCATTTTGACTAATCGGTTTTCGTAATCCAATCAAATAATAAAAGGAAACTAAATGAAACTGCTGTACCGACTTTGAAATTATTGGAAGTAAGTTTATTATTTTGCTACAGGTTTATTTTACATTATGAAAGATAAAATTCAAAACATGTAACAAATCGAAATGGAAGGTTTAGTGAACGATATTTATTCATTTTAAAATGTTATTTACAAGTTTATCTTCTTAGATGGTGTCAACCAAATTGTTGTTTTCAGATGAGACACGAATTATTAGCGCTTAAATAAATAAATAAGGACAAACAAATAATTTCAGTGTCATATTTATAATCTATTATTATTAAACATATACAGAGTACTACACTTTTGTACTGTAGAACACAAAATATTACCGCTTTTTACGATGACATTAATTATTTTTCAATCCTAAGTAAAATAACGAAAAAAAGTATGTTTGGTTAAGCGTAAACTTCGTCCAAGAGAAAGCAAATGTTTAATTTTTTTTAATTGCTCCATTCCGTTGCTGCGTAAAAGAAGGACAAAAACAAATAAAGAAAAAATCACACTTTCACATTTATAATATTAAATTAGTATGGATTGTCAAGAATGATAGATAAACTTTTAGAACCGGTTTACAATCGGCTTTTTGAGAGTGGAACTATACACTCGCGCTTTCTTTCTCGCTCTAGTAAATAACGTTTCTGAGTGAACAAAAAGGATAGAAGCACAGGAAAGTGCGATTCCGTGCTGCCAGATGTAGTTCAACCCTAAGCCTTAAAACGGTTTAACTCTATAGGTTGGGTAAATCTGTAAAATTAGACCGTTTAAAACCCCTATACAGATAACCTTTCTGGTTATCATGACATTAAAAAATGGGAAAATCATTTCATAGACTAGGCATATTATATATTTTTAAGCATACAGGAACATTGTTTCGATAATGATTACGTTCCACATAACATTGAACTGGCAAACTTGGTGATGGAAAAATATGCAAGCACCAGAATTACCTACCAAAAAAGAGAGAGATAGCTTTCTCGAAAAAAAAGAGTGATCACAAAAAGTGTATTCGTCACATATACCAAACTTATTCACTTTAAAAACCAGTTAAAATATAATATAATACTTTTTCAATTTGTTTTAATTTTGGTAATTTTGTATTATTATATTGTACCTTATGTATTTTTTTTTAATTTACTTTGAATGTAATATTAATCATTAAACATTTGTTCATTTTTATTTTATTTTATTTGCTAATGTAAGTTGCATAAAATTTCATCGACATATCCATATCGACAAGGCCCTCACACTAGTTGTTTATGGCTTATACACTGTAACGATGAGACATTTATAAGATATTTTCAAGGTTGTGTGCGTTTTGCTTAATCGTGTGCTCAAATTATGCTGTGTGCGTGCGTAACGACGTGGCCCAATGTTTACGATTTGCTTAGTTTTTTTTTTTTTTTTTATAGGATAAGGGTGACAAACGAGCACACAGTCCACCTGATGGTAAGTGGTTGCTGCGGCCCATAGACATCTACATCTATCCTCTATTATAAATCAAAATGTAGATGCGTTGTCACCCGTGAGGACTAAGATGGAATGCCTCATTTCCAGTAAAAAGGGCCTCCGGCCACCTGCACTCACCAAGCGAAACGCAGAGGTAAACCTCTACTTCACGCTGGTATTCTGTGAGGTCATGGTACCACCCCGGTTCGAGCCGGCCCATCCGTGCGGCAGCAAAAGCTGCCGCGTGGCTCTACCACTGTAAAAACACTGTTAGTGTGCGTTACCTCGCCTCCCGCTAGAAGTGACAGACTTTTTTGTTCGGAACTTTATGCGCATGGCGTCTCCTGTTAGTTGTATACTCTAAGAACATACATGATTGTAAGCTGTTATTTAAAAAAAAGTCCCGCTGGGTTTCTTGCTGGTTCTTCCCAGGACAGAGGTTTTTTTTCGAACCAGTGGTAATTATACAAAAGAGTGACTTTCAATAAGTATTATTTATAATCTATATTGAATAAAAAAGTTTCTGTTTCTATTTCTGTTAATAGACTATTTGAGTCTACTAGAATCAAAAACAGCAATGTCCGCTATAGCGATGTTGTAACAATACATCATTTTATTATTGCGGGTAGCTACAATTCACTATTTATAGCATATTTAGGCATAACTCATTATTTAGACCAAAATGAAATTCTACCGAGTGTACAGTCTGGCTTTAGGAAACGACATAGCACTACAACTGCTTTGGCCGATGTAGTGGATAATGTTTTAAGTGCTCGGGATTCCGGTATGGTTACAATTCTAGTTCTTCTTGACTATTGCCGTGCATTTGACACGTTATATAGGCAGTTGTTTTTCTCTAAATTAAACTACTATGGATTACGCTCGGAAACTATAGATTGGTTTCGTAGCTATTTTAATGACCGTAGGCAAATTGTCGAAGTAATAGATGAAAACGGCAATAAAATAGCATCTGATTGCTGTGCTGTTACAAGAGGTGATCCGCAGGGTTCAATACTTGGTCCCTTGATTTTTCGCTATATAGTGCTGATATCGTAAAACATATATTATACTGTAGCTATCATAAACATGCTGATGATATACAAGTGTATATTTCTTTCAAGCCAAATGAGAGTACTGTAGCCATACAAAAATTACATGAAGACTTAAATCGTATAGTCGACTGGTCTGAAGCAAATACTAAATTAATTAGTACTTAAGCCTAATAAAACTAAATATATGCTACTTGGTACAAAAAACATATAAATAAAGTTTTGGCAAATCGTCCTTTAATTTCAATTAAAAATGTAAATATTGATCGAGTTACTGAGATTAGAAATTTAGGAATATTGATGGATGAGGCTCGACTTCGAAAAACATATAATAAATAACGTTAAAAATTGTTTTAACAGATTAAAAGTGCTATACCAGATAAGGGATATATTAAAGACGGAAGTCCGTATCAGATTATGTGAGTCCATGATACTGTCCAAATTCAATTATGCAGATGCAGTAATAGGTCCTAGACTTCTCAACCGTTCAAAGAAACTTATACAGCGCGTACAAAATGCCTGTGCCCGTTTTTGTTTTAAAATACCTCCCCGTGTACATGTTACACCTTACAATAATAATGCAAAAATGCTTAACATGGATTACCGCTGGCATTTTGCTACGCTGTTGTTTGGTTGTATCAAATACAGGGCACCGTGTTATCTCTATGAAAAATTGCACTGGGCTCGATACAACGTCTTAACAAATGTAGTGACAAGAGCTTCGGCGTACGGGTTGCTTCTGCCTCAACACCGCTCCGCTGCGTTTCGAGGCAGTTTTCGAAATGCAGCAACCAAGTGTTGGTACAACTTGCCGCCGCCGTTCCGTAATACGCAATCGATACATAGTTTCCGTCAAAAATATAAATTGTTTCTCTTAGATCAGCAATCCCAAAGTTAAGTAGTGCAGATATTTTGATAGTATGTAATTTTATAAATAATGTATGAGCGTGTATATGTGTATATATGTGTGCTTGTTTATATTTATGTATATATTTGTACACACACACACACGCACACACACACACACACACACACACACCCACACACTATATATATATATATATATATATATATATATATGTGTGTGTGTGTGTGTGTGTGTGTGTGTGTGTGTGTGTGTGTGTGTGTGTGTGTGTATATGTATATGTGTGTAAGTATATATTATTTATAGAAATTATGTATTGAAGCGGTGTACTGCAGCTGGTTTGTGTATTTGCTTGTAACTTAAACTTAATTACGTTCCTGAGTGAATTTCAATGCAACCTCTTACAGTATTAAGAATATTTTATAAGAATTATGACAATATTACAAGATATAAATTTTTGTTATTATATTTTTGGTTTAACACAACAGAACTGCCTTCTGCACATAAAGAATATATAATATACGTATATATTGATAGATAGATGACGGCTCCGTGGCGCAGTGGCTTAGCAATCAGTTGTTGCGCTGGGGGCCGCGGGTTCGAATCCCGCACGGAACATTATTTGTATGGCCTACAAATAATTGTTCCTTGTCTGGATGTTTGTCCTTGTGCAATGTATGTTTGTAAACTGCCTCCACGACACAGGAGAAAATCCTAGTGTGGGGGTAACGTCTTTAAAAAAGAAAAAAGGAAATAATATTTTTTTATACTTATTTGTGTATTTTTATTTTAAATATATAAGGGTGCCACTGAAAATCAGGGTTGGGGTGCTGTACTTCTGATACATTCCAACATATCCTGAGTGGCTTTCCTTTTTGGAGCAGAGCAGCATTAACGGGTGGATTATCTATACAATACACCTTATGCATTACTCCTTATTGTCTAGTTCTTTATTATTATTATTATTATTTTAATATTATTGTTTGCTTTTAAGTTTTTTTTTTGTTTAATTTTACCATATCTATAAATAAGGATTTAATGTCCTGTTTCATGATTTCTATGTATAATTTTTTTGTTTTTTTTTTGTTTGTTTGTATGACTACTTAAATGTTATGTGTTTTATGTAATCCGCTTGAGTGTGCTGCCTGTGCCAAATAAAATCTGTTTCTTTCTTTCTTTCTATTCATGGGGATTTCTATAGGAATAAGCGGTTTTTGATTCAAAATTAATTTTGTAAGACATGTCATTTTGTCTATTGAATCCATAGACTTTTGAATTAGCAACCATAGATAACATTAATTTTATAAATGATGGACATTGCTGTTTTTGATTCTAGTAGACTCATTTGACAAGATTGAAAATATAAGTACTACAAATTGTGATCAACTGATCACATAATAGTGTAAAAAGTATATTTCACTTTATTTTAAACTAAAATATGTATATTTTATGTAAAATAAACAAAAATGAAACATAATAATTTTTGAAATCTATACAAATAAATAAAAATGAAGTGTCTGTTTGTATTGTCAAAATAACAGCTTTTACTATACGCATATGAAAGTATATACGGTACTAATAACAAAAACACAATTTTAAAAATTTTTGTCTGTCTGTTTCGGCTAAGACCGATTTTTTTAAGACCGATTAGGCTGGACCGATTTTGACGGGACTTTCACTGGCAGAGAGCTGATGTTATAAGGAGTAACTTAGACTACTTTTATTTTAAAAAAATAATTAGGGTACCGCGCAAAAAATTTAAAACCCTATATTATACGCGGCCGGAGTCGCGGCGAACAGCTTATTTTATCTATGACGGGAACGCCCTGTGATTGGTTGCAACTCTGGTGGTGGTCACACACGAGCACAGAACACAATTACTCTTGCACACGAGTAAACATAGCTGCCTTGATTGATTGTATTTTGCGTTCCATGTTTTTGGGTGCTATATTCTCTCTTTGACCTATTTTTGCAACATTTTTTTTATAAATTGAATAACTAGCGACATAAATATTCGTTTTTCGAATCTCAAAATGAAGTCAAATTTTGAGCGAGCCAATAACAACAACCAATGATTGCTGATTTATTTAACAATAACGCTAATAGCTATGCTACTGAACATAAGAATGTGAAAACAGCAGAGTAAGTACCACGTAGGATTTATTTATTTACAAACCTTTATGTATGATCATAAAACATAATGTTACGAGCTTGGGGTTCGAGACAATTACAAACTGCCGATTGAATTACCAAAATTGACTATTTAATTACACAACACTAATTACAACTTAAAATCACACTAATAATAAAACACAGTTCGCCAATATTTCGCTTCGAAGTATTCTCTTATATTGCCAATTCAATACTGCCCCGGTCGTGGTCTATACCGGCCTTATATAGGGCCTCAGATAGTTTCCAGAACCTTCTACTGTAGCGACATCTAGAATGTTCGAGTACATATCGGTCCCGAAATTTCTGGAAGGATCTCGACTCTCCTAGTTCTGCTACTCGACACTAGAGGGCGCTAGTGTAACTAGTGTTGCCATGTACAAGACATTAATAGTGGCGCGCAACACTTTCTTTTACTGGACATTAGAGGGCGCTAGTGTAACTAGTGCTGCCATGTACAAGACATTAATAGTGGCGCGCAACACTGCCCCCTCCTAAGACATGCTCGTCCCGAGCATTATTGGCCCCATAATAACGCGCCAGTCGATCCACATGGACAATCTTAGGAGTACCTCTGGCACCTTTCTGTATCCAGTAGGTTACGTCAATGATCCTTGTCACAATCTGGTACGGTCCGTCCCATTTAGCTTAAAGCTTAGGAGATTTGCCTTTGCTGCGAACTGGATTGTGTAACCACACTAGTGAACCTTCGTCAAACCCCTTGTTGTTTATTTTGCGGTCATACCGTGTTTTCATCTTCTCAGACGTTTGCTGGCCCGTCTGTCTGACGTGCTCATAAATGTCATTCATTTTGTTCCGCAAGTCATTTGCATAATCGGTTATACTGCGTGGGGCATCAGGTAGTATTCCGGTCATCAGGTCTGCAGGCAGCCGCAATTCTCTCCCAAAGTTTGCGAAAGCTGGTGTCACTGATGTACTTTCGTGAACAGCGCTTCGATATGACAACAAAAACGGTTGTATGTGCCTGTCCCAGTCACGTTGCCGTTTTTCCACAACTTTTGCTAGGTACCTCTCCAATATCTGATTAAATCTTTCTACAATTCCATCAGATTGTGGGTGGTAAGAAGTTGTTCGTGTTTTCTGAGTACCCATAACTCGGCAAGTTTCCTGGAATATTTGAGACTCAAAATTCCTTCCTTGATCACTGAGAATCTCTAAAGGTACTCCAAAACGACAGAAGACTTCATGAACTAGTTTATCTGCAACTGTTGAAGCTTCTTGATTTGGAATAGCGAAGACTTCTGGCCACTTAGTGAAGTAATGCATCACAACCATGAAATACTTGTTACCACTTTCAGTTTCTGGAAACGGCCCCGCAACGTCAGTGGCTATCCTCTCCCATGGTGCAGCAACATTGTACAATTTCAATGCGCCTCTACTACGAATTTGAGGTCCCTTTACAGCCGCACAACTTGTACATTTGCGGCACCAGTCCTCGACATCGTCACGACAGTGGACCCAGTAAAACCGTTCTCGGATCTTCAGGACAGTTCGTTTAACTCCCAGGTGGCCTCCTGAACAACCACTATGGTACAGCTGTAGAACATCCGGTACTTTAGCCTTAGGGACATTTGAAATGACATCTGTCTCCCCGACCATTTTCCCATTTACGGCACAGGACACTATCCTGAACCAGCAAGCTGTCCCATTGGGCCCAAGCTTTTCGTGGTCGAACTCAGTGCTGAGACGTCGCTCCACTTGGGCTTAGGAGCACTGGCCTTCATCCACTCCAGAATCGGCTTAATGTCCGAATCTTCCTGCTGTGCATTTTGTAGGCTGTCCTTCCACTCATTGCTAAGCTGGTCTGTCTTGAGCATCCTCACAGAGACCACTTCCTTACCCTCTTGCTTAGTACAATGCTTGCAATCTTCAGGGCAAGGTCTTCTTGACAATGCATCTGCATTGCCATGAGATTTCCCGCTGCGATGTTCGATCACAAAGTCGTATTCCTGCAGTAGTTCAATCCATCTCGCAACTTGTCCTTCCGGATTTTTGAACTGCAAAAGCCATTTCAGCGCAGCATGGTCGGTTCGTAAGTGGAATTTCCGCCCCAGAAGATATTTGCTAAAATGCTGCAAGGACTTTATCCCCGTCAAACCCCGTCTTGTGACACAATAGTTCCTTTCCGGCTTTGACAATGACTTGCTGAAGTGCGCTATCACAATCTCTTGATCACCATTCCGTTGAGACAACACACCGCCAAGTCCTATATCACTTGCGTCTGTGTCAACTATGAATTCCTTGCCCGCATCAGGGTACCCTAAAATAGGTGTTTTGCACAGACGGTTCTTGAGCTCCTGGAATGAAATATTGCAACTTCCATCCCAGCAGAAATGTCGCTTCTCCTCGGTTAGCCTGTGCAGAGGTTTGGCTATATCTGCAAAGTTCTTCACAAATCGCCGATAATAAGAGCACAAACTCAAAAATGCCCTAACCTCTGTCTTGTCTTTTGGAACCGGCCAATCTTTGACAGCGGTAATTTTCTCTGTATCCGTGCGGATACCTTCTTCCGACACTACATACCCCAAAAAGCTAACTTGCCGTTTGACTAGTGAGCACTTCTTCGGACTCAACTTGAGGTTGGCACTCTGGATCTTCATGAGAACGCGTTCTAGGTTTTGAAGGTGTTCCTTAAACGTACGGCCTACGATGATGATGTCATCCAAATAGACCAGAGAGGCATCTCCAATTAGCCCGGTAAGTACAAGCTCCATCAACCTTTCAAACGTTGCTGGAGCATTGCACAATCCAAACGGCATGACTTTAAATTGCCACAGACCCTTTCCTGTGGAGAATGCAGTTTTATCCTTGTCCTTAGGGTCAATTTCAACCTGCCAGTAGCCACTTTTCAGGTCCAGCGTACTAAACCACTTTACGCTTGTAAGCATGTCCAGCGTGTCATCAATTCTTGGCAAGGGATAGCTGTCCTTCTTCGTAACGTCGTTCAGACGGCAGTAGTCAACACAAAACCGCATGCTGCCGTCCTTCTTCTTTCCCAGCACCACAGGTGAACACCATGGACTAGATGAAGGTTCAATAACACCATCCTTCACCATTCCCTCAATCATGATTTCCACTTCCTTTTCACGTGCTACAGGCAATCTTCTTGGCCGCTGACGAATAGGCAATTCTTGTCCTGTGTTTATTTTGTGTTGAACTAAGCCAGTCTTTCCTATGTCAGCTTCGTTTGACGAGAAAACATTGGCGTACTGGAGTAACAACTTCTTCGCCTTGACCATTTCATTCGGGGAGAGAACACTGCGACAGTCTTCTAAAAGTGTGGTCACTCTCGTTTGTCCATCCTTGCTGGGGGTCCCAGTTGATAGATATTGGCACCGACGCAACCAATCCACTTCCTCACTAGTACCAACCAATGTGCCTTTTTCTATAATCTGTTCCTGATCACTAGGGTTCAACACACGTACTCCTGAGATGTCGGTGGTTCTGACCAAGGTTCGAGCCACTCTCCATGGAAGGTCATTGTCTACCCTTTCCACGAGTACACAACGATGAGCTTGCCCAGGATTCCGAGGAAGACTAACCGGCACAATCGTTTCCGATCTCGGCGGAAGAACAATCTTCTTAAGGCTGTACACATTCCTTGGTAACGCCCCTTCCACAAAAAGTTCCTCTTGTCGACATTTCAAAACTCCTTGCTTTACGTAGTTCTCACAACAATTCTTCCTCATAAAGTCTAGGCCCAGGATGCAGTCGTCCATTATATCAGCCACGATGACATTATGCAGGTAGATCATGTTGCCTAGCTTCAACTCCATCTCCTTCTCTCCACGGACGGGTATGCGCTGACCAGTGGTTGTCACCAAATTAATGCGTTCGCGGTTGTATGCGGAGTCCCCAAGGAACCGACTTATAAGTTGGGAACTGACAACTGTGCGAGAGGCTCAAGTGTCTATGGTCAGTTTACACGGCGTTCCGTTGACCTCGCCCTTGATGATTAGGCTGTTCCCATCATGGGTTTGTGAGATCGAAATCCTTGGGGCTCTTTTAACATCAGCCAGCACCCGCCCCGCAGTCCTGGCTTTTACTCGTTTCCCTGCTGCTGCTGGGCGGTGCTATTAGCCACACTACGCTCTCGTGATCGATCACCTTCCCTTTCTACAGTTCGCTTAGGGCAGCTGGATCGAAGATGACCCGTTTCCCCACAGCCGTAGCACCTAGGGCTGTAGCCGTTATTGCGGTCCCGAACTGTAGCTGCTGCAAACTCCGTGACGCGATGGGAACGATGATCCTGCCGCACGGCTTCCACCTCCAGTGCATGAGTCAAGGCGTCCTTAAGCGTCTCGTGGTGCCCGAGCCTCACAGCAGCTCTGACTTCAAGGTCGCGGATGACGTCGATGAATGTCTGCACCAGGTTCCCTACAATGAGCGCAGGTACAGACTGGTATGCTTTTCGAACCAGCTTCTCTACCTCAAGGGCCCATTGCTGCAGGTTTTTGTTACTGCGTTGGACGCGATCTTTGAGCTGCGCACGAAAGACGTGTTCCAGGTGAGCATCGCCGTATCTCGCCTCCAATGCCTCAAGGAGCTGCTCGTAAGTCACTTCCTTACCAAGAGCTTCCAGAACAGTTAAGGCCTGGTCGCGCAGGCCTAGGGTGAGAGCAGTCATGGTCTGACTTTTATTCCAGCCGTTCGCCTTCATGACAGCCTCGAATTGGATTTTGTAGGCCGACCAGGAAGAAGTCCCGTCGAACGGCGGCACTTTGAATGCACGTAGCGAAGGTGTTGTAGCTACCACGGGAGCTGTAACTCCATCCCCAAGTTTGAGGTCATCCAGCGTTTTCTTCACGTCAGCCATCACGTTGTCAACCCGATTGTACACTTGGTCGATTCGGGTTTCAGCTTCCGACAGGCGGTTGTCATATTGAGCAACCTTATCCTTCACCTCCCTTATCTCTTTCCCGAAGGTAGCGTGAAGGTCCTTCATGAGAAGTATCTGTTCTTTCTTATTGCGTTTGAGTTGCTCTTCCAACCGACAGCCCTGTTCCTCCTGTTGGCGGGCCTGTTCCTCCTGTTGGCGAGCCTGTTCCTCTTGTCCGCGCTGCAGCTGTTCTTTCAACCGACGGGCCTGTTCCTCCTGTCCGCGTTGCAGCTGCTCTCCCAACCGACGGGCCTGTTCCTCCTGTCGGCGAGCCTGTTCCTGCAGCATTATCATCAGAGCACCAAAGTCAGGTGCTGTAGATGCAGGAGCTGATGACGGACCGACCTCCGTGGTCAGCAGCTGGCCTTCCGATGTTTGCGGCGTTGCATTACTAAATCGTCTCTGGTCCGTCTCCAGCTGGCGTTGACTTCGGGTACGGATACCCCCCATGTCGTCCTTTGGTAAAATCGGCATGATTTGATCCCACTTCTGACACCAATTGTTACGAGCTTGGGGTTCGAGACAATTACAAACTGCCGATTGAATTACCAAAATTGACTATTTAATTACACAACACTAATTACAACTTAAAATCACACTAATAATAAAACATAGTTCGCCGATATTCCGCTTCGAAGTATTCTTTTGTATCGCCAATTCAATACTGCCCCGGTCGTGGTCTATACCGGCCTTATAGTAGTAGCGACATCTAGAATGTTCGAGTACATATCGGTCCCGAAATTTCTGGATAGGATCTCGACTCTCCTAGTTCTGATACTCGACACTAGAGGGCGCTAGTGTAACTAGTGTTGCCATGTACAAGACATTAATAGTGGCGCGCAACACTTTCTTTTACTCGACATTAGAGGGCGCTAGTGTAACTAGTGTTGCCATGTACACAAGCCATTAATAGTGGCGCGCAACAATAATATAACAAGTGAAGCTAACAATAGTATTAAGTTTGACGAGACGATATACATTACCATAAATTATAGAAAACTTTAAAGATGGCTAAACAACAAAACAAAATATTTGAAACACTACAGGGATTGAAAAGGATCCTTCCAACTTATGCTGTAAGATTAAACCATATTAAAAAGTTAGGTATGAAAGATGTTATTACTTTATATAAAATATCTTCACACAAACAAACAAGACAAGAAAAAACAGAACAAAAAAAAACAGACAAGAATCTCCGGGAGGAAAACCGGCGACGAGGTTCGCCACCCGTCACGTCCTGTCTCCCGGAGGGGCGAAAAGTGGATTGCGGAGGCCCGTCTGGCTACGCTGAATGTATGTGGAGCAATGAATGATAAGATGGATGAAGTATGCGAAATGATGAATGATAGAGAAATAGATGTGTTATGTGTAAACGAGACAAAACGAAAGGGAAGGGATGTCACTGCACATGGCATGTATACCGCTTACTGGTCTGGAGTAGACGAGACCGAGCGGGCATGCCAGGGAGTCGGTGTCATCCTTTCAGAAAGAATGGGTCAATGTGTGAAAGAGTATGAATGTGTAAGCCCAAGGCTGCTGTGGATACGAATGAAAGTGGGCTTAAAGAAGTTGTTTGTGATAGGGGTGTACGCCCCAGATATGTCTAAGCCCACTTATATCCGAGAGCAGTTTTGGGACATGGTAAGGTTGGTGCTAATGAAATGCAAGGAAAATGAAAATATTATTATGTTAGGAGATTTTAATGGAAGGGTTGGGGTGAGGAGGTCTGGTTATGAAAGGAAATTAGGAACGTTTGTTGATGAAAGTATAAATGAGAATAGTGAAGACCTCCTCACCGTATGTGTGGAAAAGAATCTTTTTGTGACGAACACTTTCTTTCGTCATAAGAGGATTCACATGTATACATGGGAAAGAGGGGATGATAGAAGCATGATAGATTTTATAATTGTGAATGAAAGAATGAGGAGCGCAGTGTTAGATACAAGGGTTTACCGGGGGTCCAACGTAGGAACGGATCATTACTTGGTCGTATGTCGAATTAATGGTCTATTCAGGCGTTGGCGGCATCGGACATCTGTGTCTACCACTGCGTTAGAGCGTATAAGAATAGAGAGGCTACAAGATGAAGGTGTGAAAGAGAAGTATAAATGTAGACTGAGGGAAAATATAAGTGATGTGAATGAATTATGTATGAGTGATTTAGACTTGAAGACTGTATGGAATAATGTAAAAGAAAGTTTTGGTGGATGCAGCCACCGAGGTATGTGGTGTAAGTAAGAGAAAGAATGAAAGGAAAAGTAATACGTTGTGGTGGGATGATGAGGTACGGATGGAAGTTGAAGCAAAGAAGAGAGCATGGCTAGATTTACTAGCAACCAAAGCTGGTAATTCTAGCGGTATGAATGATGAGATTGAAAGAAAAAAGGCAGATTTTAAACGTATAAATAAAAGAGTAAAAGAAGTTGTTGAAAGGAAAAAGCAAGAAAGGATGGATAAAAATGATAGAAGGATATCTGATAATTTCCAGGCAAATATTAAAATGTTCTGGAAACTCGTAAGAACTGCCAGGGGAAATCAGAACAGCCTAGAATGAATGCTATACGAGACGAGAATGGCTGCATGCTGAATGATGAAGTTTCGAATCTAAAGAGATGGAAGGAATACTTTGAAAGCGTGTTTAAGAGTGAAAAGTCGTCTGAAGTAAGTGTAATAGAAATTCCGGAAGAAGTGAAGAGAGGTAGGGAGATAAGTGTAGATGAAATAATGAAAGCAATGAAAAGCATGAAAGCAGGTAAGGCAGCCGGATATGATAGAATATCACTCGAGATGCTAAGGGCTGGAGAGGGTGTGGTTACAGGCCTGCTGTGCACCTTGTTTAATTTATGTTGGGAACTGAAGCGAGTACCGGAAGACTGGTGTAAAGCCGTTATAGTCCCAATATATAAGGGAAGGGGCTCGCAGCAGGACTGTAAAAACTACCGTGGTATCAGCTTGCTTAGCATTGTGGGTAAACTGTATGCTAAGGTGTTAATTGAAAGAGTTATGGAAGAAACTGATGGAAAAATTTGGGATGTGCAAGCTGGATTTAGAAAGGGGATGGGGCAAAAACCAGAAAGTTTTTTGTGCGTTCATGGACTTGGAAAAAGCTTATGACAGAGTGGACAGGAATGTGTTATGGCAAACACTGAACTCATTTGGGTTGAGCGCTGGTTTGATACAGGCATTGAGGTCCCTTTAAAGGGACTCTAGTGCTTGTATCAGGATCAACGGGGTCTACTCGGACTGGTTTGGCATACATAAAGGTGTCAGAC
This sequence comes from Parnassius glacialis, assembly GCA_033319125.1. Taxonomy (NCBI): domain Eukaryota; kingdom Metazoa; phylum Arthropoda; class Insecta; order Lepidoptera; family Papilionidae; genus Parnassius; species Parnassius glacialis. The sequence continues at coordinate 19,759,965 of JAVANC010000019.1, forward strand.
AGGGATGTGTAGCTTCCCCGTGGCTGTTTAACCTATATATGAACAGTTGTTTGCAAACTTTGAAAGTTGAAGAATGTGGGTTGAGAATGGGTGAGTTAACCGTCAAATGCCTTTTGTACGCCGATGATCAAGTCATATTTGCATCGTCGGCGGTTGAATTGCAAATGATGGTTACTCTAATGAACTTGTCATTGAAAGAAAGGGGTATGAAAGTGAACGCAAGTAAGACAAAAGTGATGGTTTTTGAAAGAGAAGAGAGTAAAACGTTATGCGAAATAAGAATAGAAGGGGAGTTGATTGAGCAAGTGGATGAGTTTGTATATTTGGGATGTTTATTTAGCAGGGATGGTAGATATGATAAGGATATAGAACGACGAGTGAATGCAGGAAATAGAGTGAATGGGGCTCTACACGCTATTATGAGGAGTCAGAATGTGTCAAATAAGGTACGTATGGCAATTCATAGTGCTGTGTTAGTCCCTACTCTAATGTATGGTAGTGAAAGTTGGGTCTGGCAGAAGAAGCATGAGAGTAGAATAAATGCTGTAGAAATGCGGTCCTTAAGGAGTATGCTAGGGCTGAATCTAGATGACAGGGTGAGAAATAGTGTGATAAGAGAAAAGTGTGGTTTGCAAGATGACGTTGTGACCAGGATTAAAAAAGGAATGCTTCGGTGGTTTGGTCATGTAGAAAGAATGAAAGAGGAAAGAGTGACAAAGCAAATTTATGTTGCAGAAGTGAACGGCAGGGTCGGGAAGGGACGCCCTAGACGAAAGTTTATCGACCAAATCGGCGATACATTAAAAATGGGCCAGATTAGGAGTACCCTTAACCGACGAGCGTGTATGCGTAGGTATATGGATGTGGAGGAAGCGAGAGAGGTGTGTCAGGATCGTGCCAAATGGAAATCCGTAGTCTCTGCCTACCCCTCTGGGTGACAGGCGTGAGTGTTTATGTATGTATGTATGTACAAACAAACATTGGTATGAGCTAAAATGCTCTTTAGATCTCTTCGGGTTAATTGTAACCACATTTTTCGTCTTTTGGGATGCGTTGGAACAGAAACAAACAGTTTCTGTGAACTATGTATCTGCAATTCCCCTGGTTCCCCTGGTGACGACTAACGAGAAATGCTAATAATTTTCGCGTTGATGGGCGTTGAAAGCAGGTGTGGCCACCGCTTAACCTCAACGCGATAATTTTACAACGGCATGAACAATGCGGGTTACCGTTTCGCAATAACTCGAGTGGCGGTACATCAAAGAGATTAACGCACGAATAAACGCATTGAAGCGGCCACACTACGTATACAATATGTATGTACAATAAAAAAGTTATTACGACGTTTGAGATTCTGCAAACACAGCTATGTTTGTGGGATCCGAGACTCAAAAGTTTTAAGAATCATACATCGCAAAATAATGCTTGGCGATGAATAATGCAATTATTACCTTTTAAAACAACTATCTAAGAAATTAAAAAGAAGAAGGAAAGTCTAATAATGGGTTATTACTTATTATAGAACCCATTTAAATAAATATCAAAAACATAATATGATAAAATATATTCATACAATAACAATTTATATTATAATAAAATATGTTCAAGGAACATTAACGCCAACTTTAACACCGTTCAACGGCATTGAAATTGAAATGACGTTGACCGTTCCAAGTGTGGCCACTGTTAGGGTCCTGGGACGTGGTTAAAATGAAAGTGGACTGTATATTCTTATAGGGCTGATATAATCATCCGTACTTTACAATAACCCGGTCTACTTAATAAAATTATTATTATAAATTAAAATTAGTGTTGTCGTCCGACCGCGATGGAGTATCGTAAAGCGAGTCGCCGCCTTCTTGAGCCATTTGACCTTCAAGTTCCGATTGAAGAAGAAATTGAGCCAGCTCGTTGCTTGCACCGATAAAATTTGAACCGTTATCTGACGTGATGCTCTTCGGCTTTCCGCGACGGGACACAAAGCGATTTAAAGCGGCTATATATGCTTCGCTGGATAGTGCCGTAACGAGCTCAATATGACAGGCCTTTACCGAACTGCAAATAAAGATTGCCAAAAAAGATTTAATAAGTTTACAACCTCTGCCCTTACGGTCTGCTATCAACACTGGCCCGGCGTAGTCGACGTTGCAATGAAGAAAGGGAAACTCTAGTTCGGTACGCGAGGCGGGGAGCTGGCCCATGATGGGCTGAACAGTTTCCGCCCTGTACCGGAAGCATCGCATACATTTGTTAACTGTAGCTTTAGCTAGGTTTTTGCCACCTAAGGGCCAACAAGTTTCTTAATATTTCCTAACAGAAGTTGTGGCGGTGCATGTAAATATTTTAGATGAAAATGTTCAAACATAAGCTTAGTGAAATGATGTTTGCTGCATAACAAAATTGGGTGCTTTGTGTCGTAATTGTAAGGGGAGTTATCGAGTCTTCCACCAACCCTTATTATGTTATTAGCATCGAGAAATGGGCTTAAAGCTATAAGTCGATTTTTGTTAGGAAGCGCCTTTCCGGCTTTAAGAAAAGTATATTCGTCAGGAAACATCTCAGATTGAGATTTAAGAATAATAAAATTTAAGGAATTTTGAAGCTCTTGAACTGAAAAATGTTCTTTCATTTGCATTTTCGGGTTCTTACAGTTGTAAATAAATCTTTGTAAATATGCTATAGTGTTTTGTAAGTTTGTTAAATTAGATTTGTTTTTGATTAAGTTAGATATTAAGTCTGCATTAGAATTGTTAAGCGCGAAGGAACAAGTAATCAACTCTGGTAGATTCTGTTTCACGCCGACGTTGGGCATTTGTGGCCAATTAGTTTCAATGTCTGTTAAGAAAGGTGGCCCTGACCACCACAATTCTGAACCGCTGATGAGGTCAGCCTTCAGCCCACGGGAAAAAAGATCCGCCGGATTGTCCTTCGACGGTACGTAGCTCCACGTGTGACCCTCTGTGCATTCCTGAATTTCATGTACACGATTCCTTACGAAACTTTTAAGGTTAGTAGGTGGTGTTTTTAACCACCCTAAAACAATAGTTGAGTCACACCAGAATCTACACTTGCTGATATGTAGTGTTAAAGAAGTTAATACTTTATTACACAGTCTTGCAGCCACTAACGATCCGCAAAGTTCCAGGCGCGGAATAGTTGTTGGCTTTATTGGCGCTACCTTGCTCTTAAAAGTCAAAAGTTGTACTTTGATAGAGCCTGATGCGTCTATAGAGCGAATGTAGACGCAAGCCCCATATGCTTGCTCAGAAGAGTCCGAAAACACATGAATTTCATGGAATATTGAATGGTCTTGAAGTACCCACCGAGGAACCTTTAAGTGGTTAAGAAGTGGTAAGGTGTCGGCGAACGAAAACCATGAACGTTTTATTTCCGTTGAAACCTCATCGTCCCATGAGCATCGTTCGATCCATAGCCTCTGCATGATGAGCTTTGCTTCGATGACACAGGGGCCCACGAGACCCAATGGGTCGAAGATCTGACTTATAACGGAAAGTATGTGACGTTTTGTCACTTTGTCACGAAGTTCGATATTGATTGAAAATGACAAAATGTCTAAATCGCAAATCCAATTTAGACTTAAAGTTTTAGAAGAAACATTACTATCGCTGTTTGCTATGTCTAAAACATTATCTGATTGTAATGAAGATGAAACGTGATGTAAAATTAATTTGTTGTTTGATTTAAATTTGCAGTTTTAAGTGTATTAATAACTCCTTTGTACAGCTTGATAGTGTCGTCAATAGTCGAAGACCCGCCTAAATAATCATCAACGTAAAAATCGCGTTGAATCGTCTGCTTTACGTCGCTATGGAGAGCACTAGATGCTAAGCTCACCAAATACTTCGTGGCTAAGTATGGGGCAGACGCCGTACCGTAAGTCACTGTGTTTAAGGTGTACGTTTTTAACGGGTGTAATGAGTCATACCTAAATATGATTTGTTGAAGTGAGCGTTGGGCGGGATTAAGCTCAATCGCTCTGTACATTTTCTCTATATCTTCAGTAATGACGTATTTATGCTGGCGAAAACGTAATAAAATAGAATAAAGGTCTTCTTGTACAGTCGGCCCTACCATTTGAATGTCGTTAAGCGACAATCCAGAACTAGATACGGCGGAAGCATCGAAGACTGTGCGAAGCTTGGTGGTAAGGCTGGACTCACGGATGACTCCGTGGTGAGGTAAAAAATAATTGACCTGTTGTAAATCGCCAAATGAAGACTCTTTGTTTTCAATCATGTGACCTAGGCGTTCATATTCGTGCATGAACTCCATATACATATCCTTAAAAACAGGCTCCCGAAGAAATTTGCGCTCTAAAGATAAGAAACGGCACTTGGCCATTTGAAAGGATTCTCCTAAGATTGACGGATCGTCCTTTAGCGGCATGGAGACGACAAAGCTACCGTTCTCGTTGCGTACGGTGTTTGTTAAAAAGCTCTGCTCGCAGGCACGCTCCTCAGGAGACAAAGAGTGTTTTGCTGCCACAGTGTCTAACTCCCAAAAACTAGTTAAGTCTGGATTGGAATCCTCGCTTATAAAGTGACAAACGGGAGACGAAGACGGTGCCTTAAGACGGGCGACATGCCCGGACACCAGCCAACCCAGTTTTGTCTCATACAACTTAGGCTGATTTTTGCCCAAGTCAATGGGATTATTACATAAGACGGACCAAAATACTTCGGCACCCACTAAGATGTCTATAACCGACGGTATGTTAAAGGAAGGGTCGGCTAAACTTATTCCCATCGGAAGAGGAATATTTTGTATGTCTATGAAAGAAGACGGTAAAGCTTTAGTGATCTCAGGCAAAATAAGGCAGTCTACAGTAAGGCTATAGTCATTATGAAGCGACTTAATGTTAAGGCGGCAAGACTGTGTAATATGAGATGAATTACTGTTTATACCTTTCACCGTGGAGCTCACGCTACGTCGCGACAAACCCAGCTTACCGCAGAGCGATTGCGTAACGAAGTTAGCCGTGCTGCCATTGTCGAGCAGCATGCGGGCGGAGTGCGCGGCGCCGGTGCCGTCCAGCACCTTTACCAGCGCTGTGGAAAGCAAAACAAGCGGAGGAGTAGCTACCTGCTTTGACTCGCTTGAATTTGCGAAGTGGTTAATGCTGCTGGTTGATTACATAGCAGGCTCAGGGATCGGCTGTGGCTCATGCAAGTGCAATAGCGTATTATGCCTTTTCTTGCAATATTTACATGAGGATAAATTGCAATTATTTTCTAAGTGCCCAGGTCGTAAACAATTAAGACAGACGTTTGACTCTTTAGCCTTTTGTATACGAATTTCAATAGGAAGGGCTCTGAATGTTTCACAGGTGAATAGAAAGTGATTTTGATTACACAATGGGCATGTAAATATTTTTTTATCAAATAAGTTGTTTTTTTTATTGAAGTTTTGTTTTTCCCTTTGAGTGTTTGTAGTTATAAGTAAATTTGTATTAGTTTTGTAAGTTTCATATTTTTGTGGTTTATTTTTACTTTCTTGCAAAGTCTCCAAAAGGTCTGCCCTATTGCTGAGAAAAGTCGTAAATGTTTCTAACGAAGGAGGATTATTAAGAGTATTTCTATATTCTTCCCATTATCTATGAGTGACACTATCAAGTTTTTCAGCCATCATGTGAATTATGAGTGTATCCCAATGCTGTGTCGGCTGGTCTAGGGTGGTCAAGGCGCGAAGATTTTTATTCGTAACGTCAATAAGGCGTCGAATACCCTTGCAGGATTCATTGCGCATATGCGCCACATTAAATAGTTCCCTTACGTGGTTATTAACCAGTAAGTGTTTGTTGTCGTACCTGCTACACAATAAGTTCCACGCAGAATTATAGTTTTCGGCTTTGAAATCTAAGTTGTCGATAACAAGCAAAGCGCTACTTCTAAGAGACGCGCGAAGGTAATGCAGTTTATTAATGTTATCAATATCTTGTCTCGAATGTATTAAAGATATGAAAGTGTCCCTAAACTCAAGCCAGTGTTAAAAGTGACCGCTGAAGACTGGTAAATCAATTTTGGGCAATCTGACGCAATTGGATTTAAAGGCACCTGTTTGCTGTAAGCTTGCATCCTCGTAGCTCGATAAGGAACGATTCAGCGGCTGCTCGCATTGCCGCGCGGGCCGCGCGCCGAGCACGCTGCGCGCCGCCGCCGCCAGCGAGTGGTACTGGCCCTCGAACTCCTCGCGCTCTAGCTCTTGAGCATCACTGTCCTCTGAAAGCACCTTGATCTGGCTCTGTAATTCGTCATATTGCGCGTATAAGGCATCGAATTTTTTAAAACGACCTTCTAAGTCTAGCAGTTGTAAATCGCTAGGGGGGCCGCCTGATTGCAATACTTTTACGTATTTATTAAATATAGTAACCTTAGATTTATTAGAACTACGTAATTTAATTAATTTTTGTATTTTTTCCTCGGCCATGACAAAACGGTAATGAAATATTCAAGAGAATCGAGCTTATAAAGCAGCACTTTTGGAGCCGATTTTCACTAGAGTATGTCACTCTACTCCAGCAAAAGGTAAAATGGCAGTCGTCGACCAAGGAGCTGAAATTGGGATCTCTTGTTCTTGTCAAGGAAAGAGCTCTCCCACCATTGATGTGGTCCTTAGGACGAGTCATGCAGCTCTATCCTGGCAGCGACGGCGTTTCCAGAGTCGCCGAGTTGAAGACAAGGAGAGGCACAATTCGAAGGGCCTTTAATAACATCTGTCCCCTTCCAGATTTTTGAAGTTCTCTGCACACTTCAACCCGGGGAGCATGTTGGGAACCGGTTGCATGTACGCGCGGGGGGAGATGCGCGGGAGGACGAGACGTCGACGTCTCGTCGAGCTCCGTCCGGCTCGAAGGACCAATGTTAGGGTCCTGGGACGTGGTTAAAATGAAAGTGGACTGTATATTCTTATAGGGCTGATATAATCATCCGTACTTTACAATAACCCGGTCTACTTAATAAAATTATTATTATAAATTAAAATTAGTGTTGTCGTCCGACCGCGATGGAGTGTCAAAAAGCGAGTCGCCGCCGCGTCGCTGCCGCTCGACGAGACGTCAACGTCTCGTCCTCCCGCGCGTTTTCCCCCTCGCGTACATGCAACCGTTTCCCAACAGCCACTCACTGTATCACTTTAAAATTAAGGCAATAATTGTTGCATTTTATGAGCATTGACGTTTCTTGTTACTATGGCCCCAGCATAATATAAACGGGAGTAGGTTACACGAAAGTAGGCTTGGGCAAAAAATATCGAAATATCGATATTTTCTCATAAAAATATCGACATATATCGTCAATATTTTAAATCGCGATATATTTATATTTATTTTATAGTATCGTATTCGTAACTTTATCAATTTTAACATACCGTTCGGCAAATTGTACAAAAGTCCGAGGAGTACAATTTGCCACTATGTCTGGCGTATGTGAACTATGAGAAAGCCTTTGATTCCGTCGAAATTTGGGCGGTGCTGCAGTCCCTTCAGCGGTGCCAAGTTGACTGTCGGTATATCGAAGTGCTGAAGTGCTTGTACAGTAGGGCCACGATGGCTATCCGAGTACAAAACCAGAGTACGAAACCTATCCAATTGCAGAGAGGTGTAAGACAGGGTGACGTTATATCCCCGAAACTCTTCATCGCTGCATTGGAAGACGTTTTCAAGCTTCTGGACTGGAAAGGATACGGTATTAACATCAATGGCGAGTACATCACTCACCTTCAATTTGCCGACGATATAGTCCTTATGACAGAATCGCTGGAGGACCTAAGCACTATGCTCAATAACCTCAATAGTGCCTTCCAATGGATAGGTCTTATGATGAACATGGACAAAACAAAGATCATGTTTAATGTCCATGTCACACATATGCCGGTAGTTGTTAGGAGCACTAAGCTCGAAGTTGTTGACGAGTATGTTTACCTGGGACAAATAGTCCGACTAGGTAAGTCCAACTTCGACCGAGAGGTCAATCGACGGATTCAACTCGGCTGGGCAGCGTTAGGGAAATTACGGCACATCTTCTTGTCAGCTATACTTCAAAACTTAAAAACGGGACTGTACAACCAGTGCGTGTGGCCAGTGACGACTTATGGAACTGAGACGTGGTCCTTCACTGCTGGCCAGATGAGGAAGCTCAAGGTCACTCAGCGAGCTATGGAGAGGGCTATGCTCGGAGTTTCTCTGCGTGATAAACTTAGAAATGAGGATATCCGCAGTAGAACCAGAGTGATCGACATAGCCCAACAGATTAGTAAGCTGAAGTGGCAATGGGCCGGCCATATAGCTCAAAGAACCGACAACCGATGGGGAAAAAAGGTTCTTAAGTGGCGGCCTCGTACCGGCGGACGAAGTGTAGGGCGTCCCTCCACTAGATGGAGTGACGACCTGGTAAGATATGCAGGAAGTCGATGCGTGCAGGTGGCTCAGCACCGTGCTTTGTGGCACTCCTTGGGAGAGGCCTAGCAGTGGACTTGTGAAGGGCTGAAATGATGTTGATGATGATGATCGTATTCGTATCAATTTTGATATATTATAAAATGTTGTATTAATAGTCAAAACATGAAACAACCAAACGGAGGTACAAAAGAAAAGCATTCATGTGTGTTTGTCGTTTTTTAGGGTTCCGTACCTTAAAAGGAAAAAACGGAACCCTTATAGGATCACTTTGTTGTCCGTCTGTCTGTCTGTCTGTCTATCTGTCGGTCTGTCTGTCTGTCTGTCTGTTTGTCAAGACCCTTTTTCTCAGGAACGCGTGGAGGTATCAAGCTAAAATTCATATCAAATACTCAAGTCTACTGTCCCTTGGAGCTGTGAAAAAATCAAACTCCTAAGCCAACGCAATCAAAAGATACAGTCGTTTATGCCGCAAATATTATGCCGCAAGGGAATCAAAACCTACAGGGTACTTCCCGTGAACTCAGAATCTTAAAATTTGGCACAGATAAAGGAAAACTTGCGAAACGCATACATTTTTAGTTACGTCATATAATAAAAATATTTTTAATAATTTTAACCTACAGATTTGTTCGGAACCCCCAGTGCGCGAGTCCGACTCGCACTTGGCCGGTTTTTTTTCGTCGTCCAACCGTCGGTGATATTAAAAGTTTGGGCCTTATCCTTACATCATGCAAATGTACACGATTTATCGATATTTATCACGCGATATATATCGATACCGTTTAAAATATCTATTTGGTATATATCGATATATTTATTACCTTGTCCATCCCAACACCAAAGAGAATATAATCACTGCGTTTAAGAGGCGGGAATTTCTTAAGCCCGGTTTACATTTTAAAAGTTACAAGTGCGAGTAAGATTGACAAGTAAACACTGACAAGTTACAACTACCAAGTAGGTGTTCACACTCGTGTCAAGTGGATATGCAGTAAGGTCATTATTATATGGAATTCCGAACCGCATGTTGTTTCTAGTACTCAAAACGGATGAGCAACTGCGCCTACAAATTCGTAAAGTAATCAGAGAAGTCATAAACCATTGTTATTTATGATAGCATAGTAGCGTCTCGCATCATTTTAGTTTTAAAATTCGTTGATTTAACATTAAATAAACAATCATGTTTCAGTAATTCCTGGACTTTAATGTTATCGTTCTCTGACCAATTCACCATTGTTAAAACAATAGGCCAAACCATAATTAACTATTAAAACGCAAACTAAAATTATTCACCAATACGTATATGTCGTGACGTGTTGGCTAGAGCTGGTATGGTGAGCGAGCGACGGGTAGCAAGGGTAGCGCAGGGCAGAGCTATTTGTCAGAAAATAGAGCAGGCTGCTATTCACTTGTTACCTTTCATTTTACACTTATCACTTGTCACCAGCACTTGTCACTGCCTATTCACACGCACTAAGCAGTTGTCATTTGTTAGTTGCACTTGCCACTCGCATTTGTCACTTCTCAAAATGCAAATCGGGCTTTAGTAAAAGTAAATGTATGAAAGGACGCCAAGGTATTCCACCAACATGAATACATGACATTTAATTTGTGACAAACAGTGCTGACAACATAGGTGAATTATAATAGTGCTGTAATGTCTAACCTCGAAGTTTTTTATCGATATAATGTTTATCGATATATTGTTTATCGATATTTTATATAATAAAAGTTAGATCTCTATACTGAATAGATATGAGCGCCGAAGGCCAATTCCACGGCGGTGGCGTGGCCTCAAAATTTCCTCGGCGGCGGCGGCGACGCGGCGGCGCGGCGTGGTCCTTAGATATTTTTTTAAAAGGAAAAATATTCTTAAAAAAAAACTTAAAGGAAACCATTTTGTTGTTACCAAACACAGCTTTATATTTTTAATAACGCCCTGGGGAGCCCCAGCACATAGATGGGAACAGTATACCATGTGAGGCCGAACCAGCGCCTTGTAAAGTGGCAGGCGGAGTGTCGGCATGAAATACAGTCCCGCTCTGCTGAACGCGCCAAGCTTTTTAGATTCCAATTTGGCCTTCTCTTCCAAGTGAACACGAAATTGCACATCACTCGATATATCAACGCCGAGGATTCCGATACTAGCTGAGGCAACAAGGGGAGTGCTTTGAAACTGAGGAAATACTCCGATCTGCAAGAAAGCTGGTGAACCCGATCGAAGGCCTTCGCAATATCCAAACTAACGGCCAATGCCTCTCCCTTTGACTCTACTACCTCCGCCCATCTATAAGTCAAGTAAACCACAAGATCACCAATTGATCGATCCCAACGAAAACGGTATTGGCGGTTACTAATCAGCTGGTGGTCCTCAAGGTACCGCATGAGCTGGCAGTTTATAATGGATTCCATTATTTTGGAGAATAAGGAGGTGATGGCGATAGGCTTGTACTTAGACGGGTCTGAGCGGTCGCCTTTTTTAGGGATCGGGTGGACGAAACCCGTCTTCCATGAAATCGAGAATACGCCTAGGGAGTAGGAGTACCGGAAAGGACGCGTTAGAACCGGTGCCAACTCTGGATCATACGTCATCAGCTCAATTGGAGGGATTTTCAGGTCCACTCGACTTATGAATGTCCAGAGAGAGGAGTGCTTTTTGAACTGAAGGCTGTGTGAACTACACATCCGGTATGGAGCACTCAAACCACGGGATAGTCGGCTGTGTGCTCCCCCCGTCAGCGTGAGTCGAGTTGGACGCAAAGAAAGAACCTAGCAGATTGGCTTTCTCCTCTGCGGCATGGGCTAGTGAGTCGTCCTCCCTGTGCAGAGATGGAAGAGATGGCTGACAGAAGTTTCCTTGGACAGTCTTGATGAGAGACCAGAATACACGGGTTTTCGAAGGAAGGCGAACTAGTTTCTCGACAATTCTGTTGTGTGCTCTGACTTTGCCTTGGCAATGACTCTTTTGAAGGACCTAGATGCGGAATTATATTCTTTTTAAGAGCGCTAGTGGTTACATCCCGGGACGTTGAATCGTCAGCCCAGGCCCGGTAGCACTCCTGCTTATAGCTTAGATCTGCCTCCGATGGGCACCACAGAGGATGGAATAAAAAGTTCTATAGCCTGAAGTATCACATCAGATACAGAATTAGAAACAATGTTGGGATCGTCCGGTAAGAAGAAACCCGCCCACAAGGGTAAGATGCAAAGAAGGACCGCATCATATACCAATCGGCGACCTATAGTGCAAACACGGCGACAGCCTGCAGATATAATGCAACCGCGATGTTAGTGTGAATGAATGGTCCAAGTAGCCAAGAGGGGCTTCGGCAGAGACCTGATATCTATCCGGATAAGAGGTCAGCAGAAGGTCCAACAGGGTAGGCGCCTGATCATCCACATCTAGAATCCGCGTAAGCAAAGTAGCCAGCTGTGTCAGACCATATGCCAAGGCAGAAAACATGAACTGATCATCCCGCATGATCGGTTAAACGTTAACCGATCCATTTGGCGTGGTGGGCGTTACAATCACCGAGGATCACGATCTCTACGGATGGGAGCTGTTGTTACAAGGAATCTATAACCATTTGGACGTGGTCGATGAGTCGGTCTGTTTCGGCATTACCGCTATGGGACCTATAGAGGCAACCGTAGACGCGTGATGGTCGTCGCTCTCTATGCATAGCCAAAGGCTGGACAGGTCCGAACCTTCAAAACTGCCGAGGCATCGAGAATAGATGTCCTCTCTGATGTATACGCAAACTCCAGCCCTAGGCACAAAGGGGTGTTCCAATATGTACCCCGGATAGGTGAGATACGAAGTATCAGCTGGAGAGGATAACTGTGTTTCGGTCAGTAAGAGCAAGGCCGGCTTCGCCATCTTGAGATGGTATTGGACAGCATTTAGGTTCGAGGAAAGTCCCCTAATATTGCAGAAATTCACGGATAACGTGGCTGGGGTCGGCTTGGCCTTGTTGTTCAGCTTGCCCCGAGCAGTTATTGTCTTGAGCGGAATTTTGCCAGATGAAATGCAGAAGCAGAACTTCCATTTCACGCCGGTATTCTGTGAGGTCCATTGTTAACACCACACAACAATACACGTTCACTTGGTGAAATATTCGACTCGACTGAGTGAGCGACAAGCATGGCGAGGCGACAAGGCAAACTAATGCGGCCGGGCCGCGCATGTGAGCGGGAAAGGAAGTTGCTCGTCTTCGTGACGGCGCGCCAGCGCGGCGCTCATATCTAATACTGAATTATTTGGCCAAGGGAACTTCTGTCAGCTTCTTCGGCGGTTAGTAAGATGTTTCTTTTCGTGAATAATTTCTTTAAAGTTTTGGTAAAATAATGCCCATTTCTCGGTTCCCCCAGCAAAGGAAATTAAATCTAAAGTTGGAAGCTTATATTTTGGTGTAGCGAGTTGCATACTAGTATCTTTTTTATCGTTAATTAATGAGGATTCAAAATATTTAATATGATTATAAAGTTCGTCGAATGCTTCTATAGCCTTGAACGAAAGTGCGAAGTCGGGATCTAATTCTTCGTTTCGAGAATTTATATTTTCTACTACCTTCATTTAATCGAATCTTATTTTATCAATGTTTATTGCGTTTATTAAAAATGATTTTATCCTATCTTATATAGCTTAATTGAATCGTAAGCACATTGAATATCAGAAAATAAGGATTGGCGTTTAGCTTCTAATACTTTAATCGAAGTCATTATTATTGGCAACTATAGGTGCGAGTTTAAACTTAAAACATAAGCAGATAAAGTTGAGTTCTATGATCGATTGTTACAGTAAAAAAGTTATTTATATTTACTATTTTACATTACTGTTAAATAATTGGCGCGGAGTTAATATTTTTAAATTTTATGTTATATGTAAGCGGAGTACAAGAGTGCGGCGGAGCACAGTTAGCCTGTGTTAATGAATGCGTTATTGTCAAAAAAAAAATCAAAAAATCAAAAATCTTTATTCTCAAACCAGTAATACTTAAAATTAAATACATTATTGGAACACTACTATAGTATGTAGTAATGAATTTGAATGTATCAGTGGTCGAAGAACCAAGGAAATGTGGGATAAAAAAAGGACTTACTGTAGCCAGGCGTCTGGTTAACTGATACCACAATTCACCACCAAAATGTCCATAAATGGCGGACACGTGCCACACAATTATCAGTTCTTATCACTGTCTCCTTTTGAGTTTAATTATTTTAGCGCGCCGAATTATCGATGCGCGGTTAGGACGAACTTCCTAATTGTGATGAAATCCTTTTAAGGATTTTTGCGGAACTCAAGCGCACAGGCGCATTATCGACGCGGTGATTGATCATTTTTAACAGTGGTAGAGCCACGCGGCAACTTTTGCTGTCGCACGGATGGGCCGGCTCGAACCGGGGTGGTACCACGACCTCACAGAATACCAGCGTGAAGTAGAGGTTTACCTCTGCGTTTCGCTTGGCGAGTGCAGGTGGCCGGAGGCTCTTTTTACTGGAAATGAGGCATTCCATCTTAGTCCTCACGGGTGACAACGCATCTGCATTTTGATTCGCAAACGAGGATAGATGTAGATGTCTATGGGCCGCAGCAACCACTTACCATCAGGTGGACTGTGTGCTCGTTTGTCACCCTTATCCTATAAAAAAAATTGACTGAAGAGGTAGCGGTTAATCGGAAGTGAGAAGACGATCAATGTGTGAGTGAATGCGTGATTAGCGAATGTAACGGTGCGTAAACATTATTTAACATAACATGTTTGAATAGTGTGGATGCTGTATGTAATACAACGTGTTATATAACGTGACACCATGTTATATAACTTGAGATGCGACGGAGGCGTCGCGCTGGGCAACAACAAACGACAATGTCATACTTCAATGTCATATAAAATTGTTATATTGTATTGTTATTCTAATGTGTACAGTATTGTAATATGTTGCAATGTTAAAAACAATGTTACATAATGTGGACGTGTTATAAAATAAAAGTTACACAACAAGTTACTTAATCTGTACGGACCCTAATAGTTAAATGAATGTATGTATAAAATGGCCAATCGATATAGTTTGTGCCGCACTTGTGGTTGAAAATTATCAAATTAAATAAATCATTTGCTTTGAAATGTTGTTGTTTTATATTTCATTTCATTTGAAGGTTTCACTTCTACCGCGCGTGTGAACTGCGTACATGTTTTTTATTTTTAAAATAAAAAAGTTTGAATGGAATGAGGAATATCAAAAGCTCAAATGTATTCTAAATATTTATATTAAAACCTTCATTCTCTATTTTTCCACCAATTTTTTTCTTCGATGTAATCGGTATCACCGTAGTAGTATTACAACGTCTTTAATAAAACAAGAATCATTAGAATCTGTTCGCAATTGACGAAGGTATCGCGTAACATACATTAAAATTTAGAAAAAAAATCAATATTTGGCTTTCTTTGCAGCGGCTAAAAATGGAATGAAAGTCTAATGATTAATTTTTTTGTTTTTTAGTTAGTTATTATAAAAAGATACGAGAAGAGTTTGTAAATTAAAATTTATTAATATACGTAACCGGGATATTAATATTTAATTAAAGTAGTAAAGGAATGTCAAAAAAGCTCAAACAATGTTTCACAGACTGGTGATTATGGGCAAATCTTGAAAGATTTGTTGTTGTATGCTAGTGTATTTTTTTAAAAGCCCATGCTATTCTTGAAATGGATTTCAAATATTCAAATATCATGGATGATATTAATGTGTAGTGGTGGTCGCCTAGTAGTCGAAATTCGACCGTAATTCATATTTTTCAAGTTTGTATATAAGGAAGTTGAATTTCACTTTTTAACTGTACATTAATACATAGAAAATAGATATATAAAATACAAAACTTTTTTGTCTTGACTTTGGCTTGACTTTTACACACTGCAGTTAAATTATGGTTGTATTACGGATCGACTTGACTGGGATAGAACCACGCTCTAACATAATACCAGCGTAAAATAGCAGCCTAATGCTGCTGTGTCTCGTATGATGAGTATAGTGTTGTTTCTACTGGAAACGAGGCATTTCATCTTGGTTTACAGGGGTGACAACCCATCTTCATTTTGATTCTTAATCGAGTATACATGTAGATGTCAATGTGCCACGGCGTTCACGTACCATCAGGAGAAAGGGTGCTACTATAAAAAATCTACAAGTACCTAGAAGTAATTATTTGTTGGCAACATTTTAAATTCTTTAGCGACAATCTCTACTCTGTGCGACTGTTCGACCACAGACTATTAAGTGTATGAAATTGGCAGTATGAACTATGGAATGTTGAGTACAAGGAGGACCATCTCCTTATATGAAAAGTGTCTCTAAAAATGCGTCCAATAAGGGTGGCGCTTCAGTAGCATGGGATAAATTAAAAAAAAGCGCCAAAATTAATTAGAATAAAATGGAGAAATAAACAAGGACTGACCAATCTGCTTGGTTTTGTACTACGTAAATAGTTGAGGTTTTGTATACTGGCATTTTACTAACTACTCTAGTCATGAAATTTTTCAAATATTTGAATTCAGCTGACTTCACTCCGTCTAAAACAGCTAACTTCATATCGTAGTTTTTCAGACGCCAGCGCTATTGTGGTAGGTTTTGGAACCTCTATTTTCAGTAAATAGTAGAACACTTTTTCAACTTTCGCCCCTTATAAGATGGTTCTTCTTGTACTCTACACTCCATAGTATGAACGTAACATAGAATATACTTACGCCAGTATATTATAAGTCTATGGAACGTAAGCAATTTTTTTAAAATATTTAAGTAATTTCATATTTAAGGCTTTAACTATGGAGTGTAGAGTACAAGGAGAACCATCTTATAAGGGCCGAAAGTTGAAAAAGTGTCCTACTATTTACTGAAAATAGAGGTTCCAAAACCTACCACAATAGCGCTGGCGTCTGAAAAACTACGATATGAAGATAGCTGTTGTGAACGGAGTGAAGTCAGCTGAATTCATATATTTAAAAAATTCCATGATAAGAGTAGTTAGTAAAATGCCAGTATACAAAATCTCAACTATTTACGTAGTACAAAACCAAGGGGATTGGTCGGTCCTTGTTTATTTCTCCATCTTATTCTAATTACATTTGGCGCTTTTTTTAAATAATCCTATGCTACTGCAGCGCCGCCCTTATTGGACACGTTTTAGGGACACTTTTCATATATAGAGATGGTCCTGCTTCTCTCTACACTCCATAGCTTTAACTATGCCAATTATCACTTTCCTTGGTGAGCGCAATATGCATAAAAGGGGTACAAAGTTTTCCCATTTTTTAATTTTTGTTAAAGTTATTGCGTCTATAATAGATATAATCCCGCCTCATCTAGCTATTATTTTTAATACTAGTATCCAATATGGTATGTTTCCTGATTTAACGAAGCATAGTAAAGTAATACCTTTATTCAAATCTGGTAGTACATTAGACCCCGCCAATTTTAGACCAATTTCTGTAGTGCCAACACTTAGTAAGATTTTTGAAAAAATTATTCTTGATCAAGTATTTTTTTTAATGTAAATAGATTATTTCATAAAAATCAATTCGGTTTCACAAGGGGTCGCTTGACAACTGATGCCGGTGTTGAACTAATTGATTATATTTTCAATGCATGGGAGAATTCACAGGATGATTTGAGTATATTTTGTGACCTAGCCAAAGCTTTCGATTGTGTTCACCATGAAAAATTAACCAGGAAACTACAACACTACGGTGTAAGAAGTAAAGCTCTTAAATTAATTGTTTCATATTTAAGTAACAGAACGCAAAAAGCTGTCATTAATAGTATAATAATATCTTTCGGGTCGGTAGTACAAATGGGCGTGCCTCAAGGCTCAATTCTCGGCCCCTATCTGTGTCTTGTATATATTAATGACTTACCTTACATAGTAGGGGATAACCATAACATATTATTATTTGCTGATGACAATTTATTAATTTTCAGATTAAAACGACAATTATTAAAATATGACGAAGTAAATATTACTATATCTAAATGAATAAATTGGTTTAATGTAAATAACTTGCATTTAAACGGCCCTATAACGAAATGTATGAAATTCACAACTTCAAATAATTAAAAACTAATATAATTTTAAATGGGGAGGAACTCAGTCTTGTCGTTACCACCATTTTTCTTGGAATAACACTAAACGCGAAGCTTCAGTGGAGCCCCCATATAACAAAATTAGCAAACAGACTCACTTCTGCAGCATACGCTGTAAAAAAGAATAGAAATCTTACTAGTGCTAGCAGTGGCGGTTTTACACATTTGCCGCCAATAGGCTATTCTAATTTTGCTGCACCTACCGATCTTCTACAATTCGATGCCCTAGTGCACAATCATATTAATTACAATTTTTTGTCGATGAAATTGAAACTTCATGATTTGTGCATTATCGTTCTAAATACACCACTCTTTTCTCGTAATTAATACTAATTTTATTGTATTGTAGCTGTGGCGCCAGCAACGCAAAGTCAGGAATTTGCATTTAGAAAAACCCAAAATTAGGGGCTTTTTAGGTGCTAATTAGGTGCCAAGTTTAAGTTTTTTTTTTAAATTTTAGGTGCTCTAAAATTTTCACCGCAACGAACTGTTGAAATTTGCTTTGCTAGCAAAATTGCAAGTTTAGGCAAGTGCAAGTATGAAAAATTCAGGTTTTCTGAAAATCAGAATAAAATCAAAATTACTTTTAGAAAAAACTCAAATTAGAGGCTTTTTAGGTGGTAATTAGGTGACAAGTTTAAAAATTAGGTGCTCTAAAATTTTCACCGTAAAGAACGATTGAAATTTGCGTTGCTGGCAAAACGTATCGCTAGCAACGCAATGAAGGTATTAGATATACCATAAATATTAATAGCAAGGAACTAAGTGCTAATTAGGTGCTGCAAGTATAGGCAAGTGCAAAAATGCAAAATTCAGGTTTTCTGAAAATCTGAATAGAATCAAAATTACTTTTAGAAAAAGCCCAAATTAGGAGCTTTTTAGGTAGTAATTAGGTACCAAGTTTAAAAATTAGTTGCGCTAAAATTTTCACTGCAACTAAAAGTAATTTTGATTCTATTCTGATTTTCAGAAAACCTGAATTTTGCAACTGCTTTGTTCTGAATAACGATTTTCTTTTTGTCGCCTTGTCATTGCCTATACTTGCAGCACCTAATTAGCACTTAATTTCTTGCTATTAATATCTATTGTATATCTAATAACTTCATTGCGTTGCTAGTGATACGTTTTGCAAGCAAAGCAAATTTTAACAGTTCGTTGCGGTGAAAATTTTAGAACACCTAATTTTTACACTTGGCACCTAATTAGCACCTAAAAAGCCCCTAATTTTGGGTTTTTCTAAATGCAAATTCCTGACTTTGCGTTGCTGGCGATACACAACTAATTATTGTGAGCTAGTAAATCAATGTGTCAGTTCCCAGATTATCTGTACAACTCAAGATTGCACAAGAAATAGCTTCTGGCTATATTTCTGAGCTAATAAAAGCTCAATCATGACTTCTAATAAGCCGGGTTAAGGTATGCCTTGATACTACTTAAACGTTAAACGTTATTAAATAGTTTTTAGTGCGCTTACCTACAGCTTAAAAATAATTTATTCAGTTACCTAGTAACAAACCGGCTGATAATGACGATGAAATTCTATTAATTAAGTTATGAAAGTTTTACAATACATTTTTGCGTAATTTTCCATTCGCAAAATAATCATCAATCGTCGGATGAAATCTTGTTCATTAATTTTGAGTTTTGACTCTATGCACAAAATAGCTAAGACGTTTAGCTTTTTTTGACTTTAGGTAGTTTAGTTTATGTCGGGCTGTTTTCCGCAACTCCACGTCTAAGCGCGTATTTTGCGTGTGGGCAGGAATAATTAACAGTGGTAGAGCCACGCGTCAGCTTTAGCTGTCGCACGGATGGGCCGGCTCGAACCGGGGTGGTACCACGACCTCACAGAATACCAGCGTGAAGTTTCGCTTGGTGAGTGCAGGTGGCCGGAGGCCCTTTTTACTGGAAATGAGGCATTCCATCTTAGTCCTCACGGGTGACAACGCATCTACATTTTGATTTGTAATAGAGAATAGATGTCTATGGGCCGCAGCAACCACTTACCATCAGGTGGACTGTGTGCTCGTTTGTCACCCTTATCCTATAAAAAAAATGTAATTATTCGAGCCATGAGTTCTCCCCGAAGAACTTCAAAAGTCCTTTGATGTTGCAAGCAACTTCGGTGAGTGATCCCGGCGTGCCGAAGTGTTGACTTTAGGTAGATCTTAGATAATTTTTCACCCATTTTGAGTAAGAAAAGCTTCTCGCTTTTTAAACGGTGAAAAATTAAACACCCAAAAAATTTGTTACAGGTGTACTGCTATATCCATGTGAACTGCTATATCCAAGTTTTGATAAACATTTTGAAATTTCTGGTTTCGCAGGAACGAAGATAAAATTTTCAATGATCCAGAATCTGGTTTCACCAAAACTCTTTCAGAAGAAAGGTGGCATTGAAAATGTATGAATTCTTGAACTAAGTCAGTCTCTAAATCATTAGGATTACATTTCTTCCAAGAAAAAGTATTTTTCTGTAAGGGTTAATATTGATGTTGTTGTTGATTTTGGTCCGAAATGAAAAGTTTTTTTGAACCAACAGGTTCTAAGAACTACAACAATAGGCATCCTATCGTATTTCTAATTCAGATATGAGTCTATCAATGAGAACGAGAAGTCATTCTCATTTCTTTATCAGGTGTCCCATCATATATTTTTTCCTTTCCGGTTGAATTTTCTCCACGTCTTTTGTATACTGCTTCGACACGCTTAATTCGATCTCTTTTTCTTGGAAATACTTAAAAATTTCTCGTTCAGCTACGAAGAACTGAAGAAGCGACAAGCTTCTGCGCAACATACAGCAGCCGTAGTTGCCACTAAATTTTAAGAGAGCCCAAAGCAAGGAACGAAAAAAGCAAAAGGTGCTTAGCTTTGAATTTTAGCCATTGTACACACACCAGACATGTTTGCGGCATTATCATACTACGGGAAGAACCAATTGTAAAGAAAAAAATGTGCCAGAGAAATATTAGTACGTATTAGAAATCGCACCAGGATTCAACCGAGGCGGTTTTGCTTTTGGTATTGAAGTACAGCTATCTGTTTTGAACTCAATGCCAACACGCAGCGTACGCCTTCAACAGCAAGATTCAGCTGCGGCTCCTGCGGCGGCCGCGCCTTGCTCGTTCGGTCAATAAATCAGCATTTCCATAGATAATATACTACATAGGGCAGGCATTTCGACCAAAACACTTCGCTAAGTGTGTTTGGTCGGTCATGGCTTGGTCGGTCATGGCTTGGTCCTGAAACACAGTTTTACACTAGTTTGGGAGCCTATGGATTCAATGAAACATTTACTGTAATATTTTTATGTCAAATAAATAAAGTTATAAAGTTATGTCACCCGTTTCCGCGTCACAACTAAACGCGACTACGCAAATTGTAGGAAAATTTTGTAAGAGAAAAATGAAAAAAAATTTGCCCCGAATTCGCCGCCCCTAAAATCTGCCGCTCTAGGCCCCAGCCTACTCAGCCTACTGGTAAATCCGCCACTGAGTGCTAGACTTGTTTACTCTAGCTATTTCCATAGCATACTGTCGTATGGAATTTTGCTAATTTTGTAATGGGGACACGCAACTGACCCTGAAATTATATTTGTTTTACAGAAGAGGATAATAAGAGCAATCTATGATTTAAAACCTAGAGTCACAAATTTAAGGAAATTAATATATTAACTTTGGCCTCCCAATACATTTATGAAAATGTAATGTACGTACACAAAAGTGGTAGTTATACAAAAATAAGTGATAATAATTCTGTAAATACTAGGAACAGACACAACCTAGTAGTACCAGTTACTCGACTCCACCGAGTCAGTAATTCATTCTTGGTGCAATGTATACGCTTTTACAACAAAATCCCAGAAAATATACAAAATTTAACCTGCTCAAAGTTCAAAAACTTTAACAATTTGTATAAAAAGGTTTATTATAATATTAAGGAATTTATGGATGATAATAACCCCTGGGAATGAGGTGATCGTGGTTAATTGTGATTACATGATTGTAAGCTGTTATTTAAAAAAAAGTCCCACTGGGTTTCTTGTTAGTTCTTCCCAGGACAGAGGTTTTTTTTCGAACCAGTGGTAATTAAACAAAAGAGTGACTTTCAATAAATATTATTTATAATTTATATTGAATAAAAAAGTTTCTGTTTCGTTTTCTGTTTCCCATATGTTTTATAAATAGATTTTCGCAACAATAGCCTAGTGAGCTAAAACTATATGTTTATATACGGGATTGGAAGTGACCTTCGATGAGTAAACTAATTTATTATAATGTCTGCTACAAATATGGATCACAATTTCATAATTGATATCAAACTTTATCGTGTAAGGCGTAAGCATTATGAAAGTGATGACATAAAAGTCAAGTGTACAGTTTGAGATGATTCAAATTCAGTTTCGCCACATAAGAAAAATTACCTTTTAAGGTTATTAAAACGTTTGAAATATGTTTCTTTTGTAATAAACTGATAATTAGTATTCATTAAGGTCCTTATAAATGCATAACACAACAGTAAAACAAATTTAAATTTAAATTAGGAGAGAGAAGTACCTAACATAGTGTATTTGCGCCGTATTTTGATTTTATATCTAATTGTAGGCAGCAGCCTACTGCTGGATATTAACCATTTTAAAAATAATCATGCAGTTGGGTCTTACCTGTCCTCACGTAGCATACTCAAGTGAACTCAGACCAAACTTAAAACCCTGGATAGAAGAGTTCGCACTGCTGTGACGTCCCATAAGATGCATCATCCGAGATCGTTAGAAGCGAGACTCTATTTGCCGCGGACCCGCGGAGGCATGGTGAGCGAGGCTTTATAAGCGCTCTTACAATGCACAATCGGGAAGTATGCAACCTCCGTAAGTTCTTCTTGACGAAGTTGCGTGAGTAATTCTACAAGGACTTCATTACGTGTGATAAAGGGATTACTTCTTTAAGGATAAAAAAGCGAACGAGCAGTGGCAAGATTCGGCAGTATAGAGCGGTATAGCAGGAGACAGAAAGAGAAAGAAACTACTCCACGGAAGGCTCTATACGAGCCTTCTGTGGACCTGTTCCCATCCGTGAGTCATTTATCCATTCCGATGAATCGTTTAGGTATGTCATCTTCAGTTGTTCGGCGCTATTATAGACACAACTCAGTAGCTAGAACTCTGCATCAGAAGTTCGCTCTGAAGATCGGTCTCGTGGATCGAAAATTTCCTTAATACAAATACTGGCGCAAGCTGTATTCGAAAACGGCCGCACCGCCGCCGCACCATCACGGCACAGAATAAATAAGTAGGTAATCACGGACCGAACTATTCTTACAAATAATCCTGATATTGTGTTGATGGACGGGGCACAGTTAGGGATATTTATGGTGGACATTTCCATTTCATATTGCGAGAATCAAACCAAAACAGATAAGTGAACAAAATATCTGGTCTTGACTCACGAGGTGACCGACATGTGCCGTGGTCTGCTTGTGGTCGTTTCTACGAATGGGTTAATCCCGGTCAGCCTCTTGGGTCATCTGAAGCGACTGGGACTCGTTGACGGACCCCTCCGCGTTCAATGCAGACGACGGTGCTCCTCGATACCGCCCGCATCGTCCGTCGGTTTCTTTCCCTTCCCACTAAGCTTCGGCCGATTGGTCTCCCCTGCCAATGGCTTCGGTCTGGTTGGGTTTTTATTAATTAATCAATCAATTTATCTATTTTACTATATTCAAAGTTTGGTATATTCAATATATATTTTAGTTTATCTTACTTATCATTTTTCTAGTGTCCGACCGAAACAGGATTTTCAACCGAAACCGAAACCGAAAACGAACCTTCGGTCTGGGTATCAGTTTCGGCCGAAACCGAAACCGAAACCGAACCTTATTTAGACATGTTCATTTTTTTATTGTATTTTGGAATCTGCTATATTTTTTATACATATACAGATAGATAATGCATGTTAATGAAAAACACTAACTGTAATAGTCATGCAGCTATATATTTATTTATTTTCAAGTAAAAATCAACAATTTAACGTTAAGAAATACTTTTTAAAGTCAATTTTGTAAAAAAGATCAACACGTACACCCATAAAAAGTTGCGCGCTAATTGAGAACATATTTTACTGTGTTCACAATATTGTTAATATTATTCAATGAGAGCATTTACTTAATATATCACACTCACACACAATATACATACACACACCTTAACAAAATTCCAGAAAATATACAAAACCTGCTCAAAGTTCAAAAACTTGAATAAACTAAGTTTGTATAAAAAGGGTTATTATAATATCAAGAAATTTATGGATGATTATAACCCCCCTATGGTGATCACAACCAAGCTATTTCTAATTTCTTTTTTGTTGTTAATTGTGTTACATATATGATTGTAAGAGTGGCGTAGCTACGTGTGGGCGAAGTGGGTCCTCGCCCACGGCCTCGCACTTAAAGGGGCCTCGCGAAACCCCCTAAAATGCGATGCCCCCAGACTTTACCACAGATAGCTAATTAATTTGATCACTTTTACCCTTAAAAAGTGAAAGTGTGTTTGTTTGAAGCCCCCCTTAAATGCGACTGCGAGGCCTTTGAAACTACCTTCAAAGACCGTGATTGTTACATTGACGGAATACGAGACTTGTCAGGAATTAATAGATATCAGTAGGTATGTCGTGTCAAACCATATTTGGTAGGATCTATTGGGTAAGATCCTTGGGGAACGACGAGCAGGTACGAGGGTAACACTTAAACTTCTTAAAAAATCAAAAACTGAACAAACTAGCTAAAGATATAATAAGTTATTACTCTTATTATATCTTTTCAAAATAGTGTCCATATACATCTTTTTAAGAAGTTTTCTTTTATTTTCGGAAATAAATAAAAATCGCAAAGTGCGAGGTCGGTGCTATAGGGCAGGTGACCCAGTAATTCCACGTCTGACGTTGCCAAGTAGTCGATTGTTTGCTTGGCATTGTGCGACGAGGTGTTGTCGTAGTGAAGGAGGATCCTACTGCGAAGTCGTTTCTCCCGAACTTTTTCCAAGACAAATAGCAAACAATTGTTAGTGTAGCACTCTGCAGTAATTGTTTTTCAATCCGCTAAAACCGTTGTTGCGTAATGACCTATCCTTCCGAAGAACGAGACCACCATCTTTTTTCTCCACGCTTCGACTTCTCTTTACTTTAGTTGGCAACTCCTCGGAAGGAAACACAAAGACAGCAGACTGTCTCTTAGTTTCAGGATCATAACAATAAAAACAGCTTTCGTCACTTGCAAGTATATTTTTTTTATAGGATAAGGGTGACAAACGAGCACACAGTCCACCTGATGGTAAGTGGTTGCTGTGGCCCATAGATATCTACATCTATCTTGTATTACGAATCAAAATGCAGATGCGTTGTCACCCGTGAGGACTAAGATGGAATGCCTCGTTTCCAGTAAAAAGGGTCTCCGGTTCTCTACACTCACCATACGAAACACAGCAGTGTTAAGCTGCTATTTTACGCTGGTATTCTGTGAGAGCGTGGTCCTTCCCCGGTCGAGCCGACCCATTCGTGTTAGAACCATAATACAGCTGCAGCATGGCTCTACCACGTATAAAACACAGCATTTGAGTCACCTCCATTAAGTGTTTGAATCATTTCACGACACCAATCAACACGACGGAGTTTTTGGGCCTCTGTCAAGTTATGAGGTATCCACCGGGCACAAAGCTTCATGACTGCTAAATATTCATGGAGGATTTTGTGGATTTGACTCATACCGATGCCTTATCTTGTCCAAATCTGCTGATAAGTCACTTTTTGTCAGTCTCTATCACACGCCGCACAACACTGATGTTATCTTCAGTGGTCGCCGTAGAAGGCCGTGTCCATTGAGTTATACAAGACTAAATCAATGGCCGTCCCTCACGCAGATCATCGGTGACATTAGTGCGACCACGGTTAAACTCATTAAACCAGTTATAAACAGTGGCACGAGATGGGACTGCATCGTGAAAGGCCAACCGAATGCTATCATATCTTTCTTGTTGACTTAAATAACATCGAAATTCATAAAAAATCAGTGTACGAAAATTTTCTCGCGTTAAATTCATGCTGATGTGACACAGACAATTTTCAATTTGGCGCCAAATCGTAAACAAATGACAAATTAATACACAATAATATTGGCAAAGAGTTCCATTTTGAAAATTTGAATTTATTTTTTTATTATATCGTTTACAAGTGGCCAGTTCTAAAAACTTTCAGTGTCGCCCTCGTATGTCATGTCAATGCATATTAGGTAGGATAGATCTATTAGGTAGACCCATAGAACGAAAGAAAAGGGGCCTCGCTGATGCAACTTCGCGCACGTTTATCTTAGTCCAGGCTACGCCTCTGATTATAAGCTGTTATTTAAAAAAAAGTCCCGCTGGGTTTCTTGCTGGTTCTTCCAAGGACAGAGGTTTTTTTCGAACCAGTGGTAATTAAACAAAAGAGTGACTTTCAATAAGTATTATTTCAAATCTATATTGAATAAAAAAGATTCTGTTTCTGTTTCTGTATAATTATGAATAATTTACGAATCACGAACTCATCCGAACGACGCACGATAATCCACGAACACTGAGGTTCGGCGCCGCCGAAGGTTCGGCAGGTTTTTTGCCGAAACCGAAACTTTTACCGAAACTAGATTTTTTGCCGAAACTTTGCCGAAACCGAAACCGAAACCGAATCTTCGGTCGGTCACTACATTTTTCATATATACATCCCAACTAGAAGAAAATACTATATAAATACCCGAAAATAATAATAACACTTTATTTACTCAAAAGCTTACTTCTGCACGGCTAGCATGGGCTGGGGACAAAAATTTTATCCCCCGATTATATCCACTGACAAGAGATAAAATTATCTTGTCCCTATGCCGAAGCACGGCAACGGGGAGAAGTATATCCCCGTTTGACGTAACGAGTAGACATATATCTGCCGTCCGTAGCATGGAGCCAAATGAAAGGTAAAACATTATGCTTTTTTGACATTTGAAAGGGACAATTTAATCCTAGTCCATTGAACGTGGGTTTAAGTTTATATTCATACAAAAAATCTATCTAAGTCTAAGTATATCTCCCATTTTATCTACTTTGGATATTATATCCACCGGTGTACTCATGCTCGAAGGGTGGATAAAACTCAGCGAGGGGATAAACATTTTCTCCTTTCCCCAGGGATAAAATTGTCTCCTACCCATGTTAGCCTATAATAATTTAGAATATTCGCTACAGAGAAATAGTGCATCAAAATAGCTCTACGTAAACACAAGGTGGTCGATATAAAACATTAATTTCATAAAGTTACGCGAATATTGCAAAATGAAACAACGCCCGAAATTGTGGCTAAGATGAAGACATAAATCAAACGGGTTAGATTCATTGAGTCCAAGACCGAAGAAGCTACCAGAAAACTATTTATCCTTCGGATAGTTTTTTACCCTAAATAAAGCACAGATTCAGATACATGAAGTACCTACTTCTGTAATATTTGTCCTGGTGCTGCAAAATACCACCTAGCAGCGTTGGACTCAGTAGTCAAACGGTAAGCGGATGTTGCCGATATCCACGCGTATGAGCGAAACAGTTTACTTTTATTTATAGAATACTAGCTGGTATCCGGCACATTACTACCGCAGGAGAAATAATTGGGAAATATCATTTTAAATTTGAAAGAGTTAATATTGTTTAATTACGAATGATAATGATAATGATATATAACTTTCAAATGTCGGTACAATATGCGCGTTAAATGTACTATGCCTATAACCTTTGCGCAAGTGCAAGATAAGTTGACAAAGTTTTATCGCGATCTGATAAACGGTATAGCAGCGTATAAAATACGAACAAACAAATATTAATTTTTATATATTAGATAAGATGTGTGACAAACAAGCACATAATACATCTACTTCTATCCTAGATTAAGAATCAAAGTCTCGTTTCCAGTAAAAATGATCACTAGCAGAGCAGCTTAATGCTCCCGTGTTTCGTATGGTGAGTGACCATACGAAACACGGGAGCATTAAGCTGCTATTTTATTAGAGCTGCAACTGACTAACCTAACATTTTTTTTTCGTGGGGAAATCCTGATTGATACCTCCGGCTGCGGGGGCAACTGAATGGTTATGCCGGACTCCTACCGGCTAAAACCCCACGGTGTCTCCTCGCACGTGCGCGCGGGGCCGCGAGAATCCAAATTTTTCCGCAGCCCCACACTAGTGCTGGCCCGGTTTGTCCGGGCATCGTCTCCTGCACGGGGTAGCGAGGTGTTCAGCTACCCTCCTCCACAGCCTCCAATTCCACCTGCGTATCGGACCCCCCCGAGTCCGAAACGCGGAGGCCATGGGGCCAGGAAAATCGAGCGCTTAGTAGCGTCCGCTTTCCCGACCCCAGCGGCGGATCTGGTCTCGGGTTCTGCCGCCCACCAAGTTTCGGCCGCGGAGGATAGGGAGAGCGGCGCTTCGCAATAGCGACACTCCTCTCCCCCCGCGGCCCCATCACCACCGCATCAACGGTGCGGCCCCGTCTGAGTCGCGGTTTTCTTGGGTGACTGCAGTTTTTGGACGACCTT
This sequence comes from Parnassius glacialis, assembly GCA_033319125.1. Lineage (NCBI taxonomy): Eukaryota > Metazoa > Arthropoda > Insecta > Lepidoptera > Papilionidae > Parnassius > Parnassius glacialis. The sequence goes on from JAVANC010000019.1 coordinate 19,788,117, forward strand.
GACGGGGATCATCACTGAGCTTGACACGTCCACGTTGAAATTCAGCAAACCAGCGATAAATTGTGGTTTTGGATGGGGCTTCATCACCAAATGCAGAAATCATCCGGTCAACACACTGTTTTTGTGTTAAACCACTTCGAAAGTCATAAAAAATCATCGCTCTTGAATTTTCTCGAGTCAATTCCATTTTCTCAACGACTAAACAAGTTTGACAAAACCTTGTGACAAGACCGAGAATTTTTTTTTAAATAAATAAATGGTATTCGATTTTTAAAACCAAGGACTTTTCAATTAAAAAGATTTTAATATGACAGGAACAGTGGAAATATTCCATTCCCGATACTTTTAGTGCAGCCTATGTACTCAGGGGCGTAGCTACCGCCGTATCAGCCGTATCAATGATACGGGGCCCCCGGGCTACAGGGGCCCCCAACGTGTGTAAGCAAAAACTCCAAGGACTTCTAATGGGACAGGAAAGGCTATCACTATTCTCTAAAGAAGTAAAGAATTTAGTAAAACTGAAATCGTCTTCAGCTATGTTCGCCGAACAAAAGGCACGAAAATTAAATTGTTTGGCTAGCTTAGTTCCTAGGAGTATTTATTGTAAGTAATAACTCATAAGCCCGTGTAGTGGCGGGTAAGAATACTCACAACCCCATATCTTCCCGTGGGTGTCGTAAAAGGCGACAGACGGAAACTGAGGCAGAGGATGGGCAGCAGCATCTTTCTGATAACAGCAAAACAACAATAAAAAAACTGCGCTTGCCAACCCGCTCGCCAAGCGTGGCAACTATGGCAATATACCCCCATGAAAGTAACGAAGAGATGGCCCCCAGTCCCCGGCAGCCCCGCTATTCCTGGCTAAGGTGGCGACCATGGTAACAGCGAGGCAGGGGGTGCTAAGAGTCTCCGGTGGAGGTTCTGTTGCCACCTACGACGACTCGACATGGCAACTTATAACGCACGCACCCTGAGGACTGACGAGAAGGTCCTGGAGCTAGAAGAAGAGATAGACAAGTTGCACTGGAATGTCATAGGATTATCCGAAGTCTGAAGAGAGGGGGAGGTCACGGTAATCCTCGAATCCGGCAATTTGTTCTATCACCAGGAGGGCGACCATCTGTCCCAAGGAGGTGTCGGATTTATCGTCCACAAGTCTCTCGTTAACAACGTTGTAAAGATTGGGAGTGTGTCGACGAGGGTTGCGGACCTTATACTCAGAATCACCGAACGGTAATCGCTGAAGGTTATACAGGTTTACGCATCAACCTCGGTACACGCCGATGAGGAGGTGGAAGAAATGTATGAGGATATCTCTAGAACAATGCATTCCTCCAAAACCCACTATACGGTGTTAATGGGAGACTTCAACGCAAAACTAGGCACAAGAGAGAACGGTGAGCTGAAAGTAGGGAAATTCGGAATAGGGCAACGGAACCCAAAGGGCCAGCAGCTGGCGAACTTCATGGAGAAAGAAGGACTCTTTATGATGAACTCTTTCTTCCAGAAGCGGCCCCACAGGAAGTGGACCTGGTCGAGCCACGACGGTTCGACAAAAAATGAGATTAACTTTATTATGACGACCAGACGACAACTATTCAGTGATGTCTCAGTGATCGCGAGGGTGAAAACCGGCAGCGATCACCGAATGGTGAGAGGCACACTGAACCTAAACGTTAAGTTGGAGAAGTCACGTCTAATGAAGTCAACGCTCCGTCCTTCTCGTGCTCTAATCCAAAGTCCAGAAACCTTTCAGCTCGAGCTACGAAACCGTTTTCAGTGCCTAGAAGATTGCAATACAATGGACGATATGAATGACAAGCTCGTGGAAACTGTCCATGCGGTCTGAGCTAAGTTTTGCAAGACCCGCCGCAGAAGAAACAAAAAGTCTCCGATCACACTCTAATCTCAATGGCTTTTAGACGGGGTATATAGCTGCAGTCTTCAGTAGATTTGACAGCGTACAGGCAACTGAACATACAGATCTCCAAATGCATGCGGCGGGACTTGTGCAACTTTAATTCTGCTCGTATTAAAGAAAAGATCGAGCAGAACCAGGGCTCCCAAGTCTTTGCAAGAGATCTGTCTGCCAGAAAGAGCCAACTGTCGAAGCTGAAGACCGAGTATGGCAGCGTCGTTTCCGGGACACCTGAGGTTTTGAGTGAGATTGAGAGGTTCTATTGGCAGCTGTACACATCATCGTTGGAGCCACACGTAAGTGTGAGTAACGATCCAAGAGCGAGTCTTATCCGACACTATTCCGATGATATCTCGGACGTCAGTCTGAGCGAGATTAGAATGGCTCTCCAGCATCTTAAAAACGGCAAGATCCCAGGCTGGATGGAATTACAGTGGAGCTTCTGAAAGCGGGTGGAAAACCGATACTTGATGTCCTTCAGAAGCTCTTTAATTCCGTCCTCCATGGTGGCACTACTCCGGAAAGGTGACAACGCTCTCTTGAAGAACTACAGACCGAGTTCCCTTTTGAGCCGCGTCTACATGCTGTTTTCGAGAGTCATTACTCCCGAACAAGCCGGTTTCCAAAAAGGCTTTAGCACCATATACCACATACATACCCTTCGGCAAATTGTACAGAAGTCCGAGGAGTACAATTTACCACTATTTCTGGCGTATGTGGACTATGAGAAAGCCCAAAGACTTTCAATCAAAATTACGTCGAAATTCGGGCGGTGCTGCAGTCCCTTCAGCGATGCCAAGTTGACTGTCGGTATATCGAAGTGCTGAAGTGCTTGTACAGTAGGGCTACGATGGCTATCCGAGTACAGAACCAGAGTACGAAACCTATCCAATTGCAGAGAGGTGCAAGACAGGGTGACGTTATATCCCCGATACTCTTCACCGCTGCATTGGAAGACGTTTTCAAGCTTCTGGACTGGTAAGGATACGGTGTTAACATCAATGGCGAGTACATCACTCACCTTCGATTTGCCGACGATATAGTCCTTATGGCAGAATCGCTGGAGGACCTAAGCACTATGCTTAATGACCTCAATAGTTTTTCCCAACGGATAGGTCTTAAGATGAACATGGACAAAACAAAGATCATGTTTAATGTCCATGTCACACCTATGTCGGTAGTTGTTGGTAGCTCTAAGCTCGAAGTTGTTGACGTTTATGTTTACCTGGGACAAATAGTCCGACTAAGTAAGTCCAACTTCGACCGAGAGGTCAATCGAGGGATTCGACTCGACTGGGTAGCGTTCGGGAAATAACGGCACATCTTCTAGTCAGGTATACCTCAAAACTTGAAAACGAAATTGTGCAACCAGTGCGTGTTGCCAGTGATGACATACGGAACTGAGACGTGGTCCTTCACTGCTGGCCGGATGAGGAAGCTCAAGGTTGCTCAGCGAGCTATGGAGAGGGCTATGCTCGGAGTTTCTCTGCGTGATAAACTTAGAAATGAGGATATGCGCAGTAGAACCAGAGTCACCGACATGGCCCAACGAATTAGTAAGCTGAAGTGGCCATGGGCCGGACATATAGCTCGAAGAACCGGCAACCGATAGGGAAAAAGGTTCTCGAGTGGCGGCCTCGTACCGGCGGATGAAGTGTAGGGCGTCCCCCCACTATATGGAGTGACGACCTGGTAAGACATGCAGGAAGTCGATGGATGCAGGTGGTTCAGGACCGTGCTTTGTGGCATTCCTTGGGTGAGGCCTATGCTCTTTAATGGACTTATGAAGGGCTGTTATGATGATGATGATGATGATGAACTAGTGGAATTAGTACTTTTGCCGTTGTCGTGATAATTGACGATAATTTATGTGTACATAGAGAACTGAAGACCATTTTTATGTATATGTTTTTTATTCCTTTATTCGTTTTTTCATTCCTTGGACTTATGAAGGGCTGTAACGATGATGATGAATAACTTAAAATCAATATATAATAATTTGAATTCAATGCAAGCGTTTTTGTTCCTTTTATGAAATCTTTACTCTTCATTGGGGCCCCCCAACAAATTTTGATACAGGGCCCCTCGAAGGCACGCTACGCCACTGTATGTACTACTAATATAGCTGCAGCATGGCTCTACCACGTGTAAAGAATTTTAATTGGAAAGAAATATAATTTATACTTGCGATTGTTGTCACTTGGTGAAAATTCAGCTTTTTTTTTGTGATTCGGATAAATAATTGCACTAGTTTCACAGTATTTATTTTAAAATAATAATAATTTAAAATAGGAAGAAAACCTGTAAAATATTTCGAGGACATGTAGTCTGGCTGTGAGTCAATCGAACTGGAACAGCGTAAAGGACTAACGACTCTATAATCCTCTCAAACATGAGAGCAGGCCTATGTCCAAAATTGGTACGTATTTAGTTAGGCCGTAACCTTAATTTTTTTAAATAATTATTCATCGAATCTCAAGTAATTCGAATCAACAATTTATTGTACTGGCTCTTCAATTTCAATATTGGCTCAGTCTGGGATTCGAACCAAGGCTTGCGCCTTTGTAGTCAAGTACTCTGACAAATCTCGTGGCCGTCACAAATAATAAATATGTGACAACTAAAACTGTAAGGCTTTGTCAGATATGCTAAATTATGCTTATTACCTTTAATACGCACAATTTTCGGGTCAGTTTCGTTACCTTTCGTTACAATACTCGGTCTTTCATATAAGGGGCGGTCATTGCTCAAGGATTCCAATTCATTCAGTGGTTGCGTGGGAGACCAAGAGGATTGGTTAGAGTAACTTTTGATTTCTCAGTCAGAATTGTTGGACATCTAAGATAACAAGTACCTACATTTTATTTTTGTTTTTGATATTAAGTTAGTGTTTTGGTGACCATGGCATATAAGCTAAGAATTATTTTAATTGTGCTGAAAATAGTATACGTAAGTATCAATTAATTGTTTGAAAAATGAAATAAAGAAATGGCGACAGTTATATACGTAATTCGTCTACAGATTTCAACGCTCATCGTTACGATAGAAGCGGTTACGGTGAATCCATCACTTTGTCCAACGAATAAAATAGCACCACATCGGAGGATAGTCGCCGGAAATTATGGCACTGGACGTACTTTCGGAGCTTTCTATGATTTACTGGCACCAGATGGTTTACAAGCCGGTGGGCCTAGCAATCTACAAGAGCAGCCCCAAGCAGATGATCCGGATGATTGCGGGGAGATAGATGATTACGACGAAAATGATGTCGGTTCCGGTAAGAAATTAATTTAATCATCTAATCTTAATTTATTGGAACGAAGTTCCTTATCGGACGGTACGGGTTTGGCGGATGGGAGCTAGGCGACAAAAAGTGTAAGATTTTTTCGTCACTACCCCTTGTGTCATAGTGTATTTTATTTTAAATGACGCTTCATTTTAATAGAAGCTAGTAATACAATAATATATTTGTTAATCAATAATATAGTACATTTATCAATAATAAGGAACTTCGTTCCAACCGAGTGTTCCACGACACTCACGCATGTTTTTATTCTCAATTTTGTTGGTGAATTTATTGGCATTAAAAAAAATATAGCCAAATGTTACTTTAATTAAAGGTGCCATAAAGGTTCATTTATCACAAATAACTATGATACTCACCATTTATACTGTTTTATTAGTGGGCTGTTATAAGTTCTAAATTAAAGTAAAATGTTAAGCCTATTAAAATTATCAGTCAATCATGTAAGTGGTGGTGTAAGAAACTCATCTTACTACGTCACCATGGGTGTTGTAAGAGGAGGCTAGCAAACGCCAGAGGGATATTATAACCACTGTTGGGTAGCTGTATAACCATCACCTATTTACCAATTAGAAAACACGTAGATGGTGAGCAGCTTCAAAGATTCCAGACGTCTGTTAATGTGATCCTCAAACTACTTGCTTAGTGATTTATGACTAATGCTCCATATAATGGGAAAGGCTTATTACCAGTTAGAGATGAACAACGATGAATTGAGATTGCTTACTAGCTTACTCCCAATTTGTTAGAATGAGTAAGTACCCAGTTTCATTCGCCGTACCTTCTTTGGAATTTCATCTCGAAATCGAAACGTTATTTTATTTTTTTACGTTGAAGGAATATATTTCATTTTATCGCATGCCTATGTGTTTTCGTGTACGCATCTGAAACTTTAATAACCGTGTTGGGTGTAACATATACTCGTATCGACACTACTTTGCATATAGTGCACTCTGCTAATCAAGGAATAAGGTTCTGGCGATAGAAGACGATATATATACTTAAAATGCCGAACCATAGACCGGTATTAGAAATCATCATCATCAGCGCTAGAGTTATTAGCACGAATGGGTCGGCTCGACCGGGGAAGGACCACGCTCTCACAGAATACCAGCGTAAAATAGCAGCTTAACGCTGCTGTGTTTCGTATGGTGAGTGTAGAGAACCGGAGACCCTTTTTACTGGATAAGAGGCATTCCATCTTAGTCCTCACGGGTGACAACGCGTCTGCATTATGATTCGCAAACGAGGATAAATGTAGATATCTATGGACCACAGCAACCACTTACCATCAGGTGGACTGTGTGCTCGTTTGTCACCCCACCCTATCCTATAAAAAAAAATTGTGTGTGTGTCCGTATTAGTTTGCGTATTTGTAGGATAATACTGTTAGTAGATTTTCAGCATTCATATAATAAATATTTAGCAACCAATTCTGTAATTCTTGTTTACGTGGATATTTTGGTAGAGATATAGAGTGAATTGATAAAATTTTATTTATTTTTTATAGAGGTAAACTCCCACGAAGCAGAAAAATATATTATGTGAAAATTGTGTCTTTAAATATTTCCTTCTTTTGTCATTATTTGAGGACTCATATTGTATAATGGAATGTTTTAATAGCGTAGTGTGCAATATAAACAATTTGCGAACAAATACTACAGTGTTGATAAAGGTCAGTTGTAGGATAAAGGAATGGAACAGAATTGCTAAATTACTGCCTTCTGAGCCCTTTCTAATCGCAATATGGTCGTTTTTATGTGCCCCTCCTCAAATTGTAATGCAATATGTCAACGATTATTGACATAGTGCAAAATATAAGCACCATTTTCGTTACTGTCAAACCTGCAACACGATTTAGAAATAGTAAACAAGACGTTACTATTTCAGCTTACTGATTTGTTGGACTATGTCGGTTACTCGGTAATTGCTAACATCCGTTACCGTTACAGGCTATCAAAAGGGCTGAACATAACTCCCCCTACGAAGGGGATATTTTTCATAGTTGCCACGCTTGGCAAGCCAGTAGGCAATTGAAATACAAACCATATATACGTTTTTAGTTTTTATTAAGAAGAGGCTGCTGACCATATCCTGGTCTGGTTTGTATCCCTCTGTCGCATTTTACGACACCCACGGGACGATATTATGAGGTAGTGACTATTCTTAGGCTATACGTGTTAATTGTGACTGTAAACATGTTTATTAATAATTGCAGCAGCGACACAATCTGGAAGAAGGCAAGGAAACTTAGACAACAGATTCTTCTTAGGGAATTACTTCAACTTCTTAAGACCAACCACGGGTTATGGTTTTTCAACATCGCAGAGACCTATATCGGTTTATCCCGGAAGACCTACTAGTAGGCCAACGCAATCACCCTACTGGTCAGGTGGTTTGTTCGGTAGTAATGCTTACCGTCCACCGTTGCATCTTAACCCATCAGGTTTGTGAAATATCATTAAATTATCGAAAATTCCAATTTCCGTAAAAAAGTTTAACACTTGAGGTTCAATAAAATATGGAATATTATTACCTAAATGTTTTGTTAAAGTTCACAGAAAGTATAATGCGACGACTTACGTAAGTATCACGCGATGCATAATAAAAGTTGTGATGTATCATAAATTATTTCTGCAGAGAAAACATGGACTGGTAGCCTTAATAACAGGATTCACTTTCTTTCAGATTACGTCAAACCTGTTCACGAAGATGGACACGAAATGTATATGACATACCGACCGGGTGTAGTGGGTGGTCCACTGGGTCATGTAGTTGGGGTCACACAAGTAACACCCACGAACAGGCCGCCAGAAACATCATCACAACTCAATTCTAAATATATAAATGGTATCCATTTCTCGATGCTATCTTCCGAAGCATCGACAAACTCCCATAGACGACCGAGAAACCGAAAAATTAATGACGCCAACAACGGTATATTTGGGTCATTCTTTGATTTGTTCTTAAAATAAACGTTTTGCCAGAACAGATTTTGTTTTACTAAAGAACGTGTTATTTATATTGAATGTAAGAAACTGGTCTAACTTTACATTAGTGTTTGTGAGAGGAGCACACTATTGATGTTTTAATATTATGTACGCTTCGAAATTGCGAACGACCAACTGGTACTTATTTGTAAGCGAGTAAATGTCCAAATTAACCTAACAGGTGTGGTTAAGATTAGTGAATAGGATAATATCCCACCTACGTATCTCCGATAGGTAGCGTTTGCGAGCGCATGACAGCGAGAACATTAACCAGCGCGTTTTGAACATGTGTCGGTATTTTTTGGTTCATTTCTGATTAATGAATTTAAATAGCAGAGTGTTTTGATGATATCACATTTGTCACAGTACGATGTGTTATTTCGTTGTAGGTATTTAAATGTGTCTAAGTGATTCTGTAGTGCACATGGGAGTTTTGTAGCACTGTGTATTTTTAGTAGTGAATAAAATGTTTGTGATCTTCATACGTGTGTTAACATTGGTATGCTTGGCGGGATATTTAAAATGCGAAGGTTCGTCAGTTGCGTTTATAAAAATACGTTCGTAGATTCATTATATATTATATATTAAAAAAATAAAAAAATATTTATATTCTATATTACAGAAGAAAATCCTTATATAAAGGCTATAAAGGCCTATAAATGGAAAAGCATTCAAGAATATGTTGAAGTTCGTCCCGGTGCGTATCTATTTTACTGGTTTTATTACGCTGATGGAACTTCTACTGGAGCTGATCGAAAACCTCTTATTATATGGATACAAGGCGGTCCAGGATTATCGTCTAGTGGGATTGGAAATTTTGCTGAAATCGGTCCCCTCGATATGAATATGCAACCACGTAATCATACATGGGTAAGCTTCAGATAATTGCCACCTTTTTTAATTAGTGAAATAAATCGCAATTAGGTTTAGGTTCCTTATTGATTTTCAAGATTTGTATTCTATTTATGTAGTATTATTTTTATCTTAAAGGAAATTAATCTTCGAAAAGTATAATTGAAATAGGACTTTTCATAAACGTATAAACGTAATATCGTAATATTTTGTGAATAATTGTATTGTCAACCCTATTATCCCATAACAGCTTAGCCCAAATTTTTTAAACAAAAATGTTGCTACCATGCTTCGTGATAATATAAAAATACATCCAGTATTTATTTTAGGTAAAGGGCAGAAATTTGTTATTGGACGATCATCCAGTCGGTACAGGCTTTAGCTATGTAACGAATAAATCATTGCTGGTAAAGACTGACAGGGAAATGGGTAAGTCATATTCTTATTAAAGAAATACAAAACGCGATCAAGTTAAAGAATCTTACATAATATAAAAGTGTAGTTTTTCAAAGAAAATCAATAAAGCCACAGCAAATTTTTTATTTTAATGGAAGTTTTTTGATTCCTTTTCTATAGACATATAGATCATAAGTGGATGGGAATGGATTAATTAATCTTAAAAGGCCAATGAACCTATAATTATAAGATCATTTATAAAGGCTTGCCCGGAAGCACAGTGGCTATGCGTTTGGCTGTGGGGCTGTAGGCATCGAATACGATCACAGCACCAAATAGCTATTTGTATGGCCAACGAAATTGTTCCGGGTATGAATAATATCCTAGTTTTTATTAAAATTTTCTGGCATTTCCAAATACTTTTTATATAGAAAAAAAGAAATGAAACGCCCGTCACCCTCTCATCATTTTCTTTGATTACATTATATTCTATTGGAAACAAGCTGTAACAACCCTGGTGATAAATTGTAACACTAATTGGTACCGAAAAAAATTAATAATTTAAATATTGTCAATTCATAATATCCACCTCAATTTTATGTTATACTTAATAATTACTATTGTAGTAAGAAATTCGGTCCACAAATATTATAAATATTTTGTATTGGAACATAAAGTGGCAGGTAACGAACATTGTTTAAAATCATTGTAACTCCTATTTCTTATCACTCCTTTATTATAATTAAAGATCTATTCTATTACTCGGATTAAGTATTATATTCTTTGTGGCTTTCTTTTCGAATTATTCTAACGATAATTTGATATGAGATCTGTAAATAGTGAAAAGTAAAAGAAAAATTATAACTCGATATTAGTTTACTCTGCTTCTTCTCATTCGATCTTTGTTTTCTTTTATTATTTACAATAAATAGTAAAATGAATACTCGCAACGCCAAGACGTGCATGATGGAGAACCAACTCCAGCTTGCGCTTCAAGAACTTAAGGCGTCCAAGGAGCAGTGTGAACTGTCAATGTTTGAGGAAAGGGATGATAATGAAAAGGAAATAGCAGGCATAATTGCCAAAAATTCGCAATTGAAATGTGATATGGTTAAGTTAGATACGGATTACACAAGTGTTATAAAAGAAAGAGATCAGCTACAGGGAACGGTTAACGATTTAAATAAAACTAGTTTTACGGATTTTATCGCGTATATTAACTTACTAACTGTCCCCCAAGACTTCGCCCGCGTGTTATTTAGGGTTTTAATTTTTTTGCGTGGAGCCGTGATTCTTTTTCTAAAATAAAAGTAGCCTAAGTTACTCCTTATGACATCAGTTATCTGCTAGTGAAAGTCATATTAGTATAGATATAGATCAGATGTAGAGTCAAAACACGGGAACTGTTACATCTAGAACCAACCAATTGCCTCGACCTTCTGCTGACGACCGATCCAGACAGGCACGATGTTCAGGTTACCTCACCCTTGGGAACTTCGGACCACTGTCTGGTGAAATCTGTATCGTTATATTCCCCAACTAACTACGATTTCCACGGGATGCGACGAATGTGGCGATACAAGTCAGCAGATTGGGATGAGATGCGGCATTTCTTTGCATCTTATCCTTGGCGGCAGGTCTGCTTCTCCTCTAGAGACCCATCGAGCTGCGCGGATGCCATAACCAATGTGATACGTCAAGCAATGGAGTATTTCATCCCCTTTGCTGACGTGCCCATTGGTGGTAAAGCTCGCCCTTGGTTTAACGCCGAGTGCGCTCGTGCTGAAAAGCACAAGCATATGGCGTACTTATCCTGGGTCGATGCTCGAGACCGTAAAGCTCCGGATGTTAGCCTTAAGAAGAGAGCCTTTAAACAAGCCGCCAAGTCGTGCAAAAAGGCATTACGCCAAGCCAGTTTCGACCGCATTAAACGCATCGGCACAAAGCTCTCTGTCAAACCATCTGGCAGTAGAGCTTTTTGGTCTCTCGCCAAAGCGGTCGAGACAAACTTTTGTCGGTCTACACTGCCTCCGCTGGTAAAACCAGATGGCTCACTGGCGCATGCGCCTAAGGAGAAACCGGACTTATTTGCTTCTCTTTTTGCTTGCAATTCGCGTCTGGACAGTAGCAACAGCGTACCATCACAATTACCTCACTGCGATACCTCTATGACTGAGGTCCGTATCACCAACAAGGAGGTTCTTAAAACCTTGCGAAGTCTAGACGTGAATAAAGCTAGTGGACCTGATGGTATACCAGCTATAGTTCTAAAGGTCTGTGCACCTGAGTTGTCTCCTGTGTTGACACGCTTGTTCCGCCTCTCATTCAGGACTGGAATAGTGCCTAAATCTTGGAAGCTGGCCAATGTGCAGCCTGTGCCTAAAAAAGGTAGCCGTACCGACCCTGGCAACTATCGGCCAATTTCAATTACCTCCATACTCTGCAAGATTATGGAGCGTATATTGAACGCCCACCTTATGGCATACCTAGAGCAAAATGATCTCCTCAGTGATCGCCAGTACGGGTTTCGCCGAAATCGATCAACTGGGGACCTTCTAGCGTATGCCACTCACATATGGGGCGAAGCCCTCGAGAACAGTGGTGAAGCACTTGCTGTTTCCCTCGATGTTTCGAAGGCTTTTGACAGGGTTTGGCACGCTAGTCTATTAGGCAAGCTTTCAGCGTACGGCTTATCCCCTGGCCTAATTGTCTGGGTGAAGGACTTTCTGAGTGAACGGTATCTCCGGGTCGTCGTTGATGGCTGCTCATCCAATACTGTGGCGACTAACGCCGGTGTTCCTCAGGGGTCCGTTCTCTCCGCAACTCTCTTCCTGCTGCATATAAATGATCTGCTCATTCCCGGTGTCTATGGGTATGCAGACGACAGCACAGTTGTGGAGAGATACCAACCAAGCTCCCGGGCCAGTCGGGATCAAATCCAGTCAGAAAGAGAGGCTATGGTTGAGCGTCTGAGTCTCACACTACAGGCAGTCTCCGAATGGGGCGATGCCAATCTCGTGAGATTTAACGCCTCCAAAACACAAGCGTGTCTTTTTACCGCTAAAAGGAGCCCGCTCACCTTGGCTCCTACTTTCCGGAATGTATCCTTGGAGTACACTGACCGCCTTCAGTTGTTAGGGATTGATTTTTCTCCGAACCTAAACTTTGGGCGGTTCATTGAGTCCAGAGCCAAAGCAGCCGCAAGGAAACTTGGTGTCCTTGCAAGGGTGCGGCGGTACTTCACGCCGGGGCAGCTTCTTACCTTATATAAAGACCAAGTCCGGTCGTGCATGGAGTACTGCTGTCACATATGGGCTGGTGCTGCAAAATGCCACCTGGCAGCATTGGACTCAGTGGAGAGACGTGCTAAGAGGCTCATTGGTGACCTTGATTTGGTTGAAACCAATCTTGTCAGCCTTGAGCACAGGCGCAGAGTAGCCAGTCTCTCGGTATTCTATAGGATGCATTTCGGTGAGTGTGCGCAGGAATTACACGCCTTAATTCCTCCTTCTCCTTTCCACCATCGGACAACCAGACAGTCGGCGGGTCTTCATCCCTTTGTTGTCGATATTCCACGCATTAGAACCAAAGGGTTTGCTTCGTCTTTTGTAATGCGTACAGCAAAGGAGTGGAATAATTTGCCGGCGTCTATCTTTCCGTCCGAATACAATCTAGGTGTCTTCAAGGCAAGAGTGAATAGGCTTTTGTTACGATAAGACAGTGCGATTTACCATCTAAGGCTGCATCACCACTTACCACCAGGTGGGATTGTGGTCAAGCACTTGCTTATAATAAGTAAAAAAAAAAAAACCTACGATTTGTGTTTATGCACGCCTTTTGGATCTGACAAAGATGACCTATGTAATGCGCTATTGCGGGGATTAAATCGCAACATCAACCTAAAAAGAAATAATTAGTCCCGTCACGGTTCTCTGAACTGTGTTATTCGAAGAGTTCTTGTTTCTATACTTATACCCTCGGTTTTGCTGACGACCTGGTTTGGGTTCGGCTTGGCGGCTGAAGTCAGTAAATGGCGCAATTATGAGTTCCCGAGAGATGATTATATATTTGTGCCATTTGGTATAGAGACTATTGGTCCGTGGGATCCACGTGCGGTGAAATTCCTATAGGAAATTCTTGCTCAAAGGCATATAGCATAAAGGCATATGGCTGTATAGCCATTTAGCGACCCGCACCTAGGGTTACCATATCTCAGGATTTGTCCAGAGATTTCAGGATTTTTACTCTTCTCAGGATTGCGGCTGGATTTTGCAAATCTCATGAAATCTCAGGATTTTTAGAACTTTCAATATAATACAGCTTACATTTTAAAGATCTCTTAAATAAAAAGTTAAACATATTAAAAATAATTTTCCTCTGGTAATAATTCCACAATTAAAATCAAAACTTATTTATCCAAGTAGGTACTTAAACAGTTTTATTATACTTAATATGTGAAGATACCTTCTTAAGTAAGGTTTTCTTCTCAAACTGTAAAAAAGTCTCAGGATTTTTAAATGGAAATCAGGCCTCTTCTCCGGACTTTAAATTTTTTCATCTGGTAACCCTACCCGCACCGAGATTAGCCCAAACAAACAGACAGACATGAATTTCAAAATTGTTTTATGTTATAAGTACCGTATATACTTTCATATGCATTTAGTAAAAAGCTATTTATGGCATTACAAACAGACATTTCAATTTCATTTATTTTTATAGATATAGATAGCGTTGTTACTTCATCTCTATAGGCGTTAATAATAGTGTCCGACCGAAACAGGATTTTCAACCGAAACCGAAACCGAAAACGAACCTTCGGTCTGGGTATCAGTTTCGGCCGAAACCGAAACCGAAACCGAACCTTATTTAGACATGTTCATTTTTTTATTGTATTTTGGAATCTGCTATATTTTTTATACATATACAGATAGATAATGCATGTTAATGAAAAACACTAACTGTAATAGTCATGCAGCTATATATTTATTTATTTTCAAGTAAAAATCAACAATTTAACGTTAAGAAATACTTTTTAAAGTCAATTTTGTAAAAAAGATCAACACGTACACCCATAAAAAGTTGCGCGCTAATTGAGAACATATTTTACTGTGTTCACAATATTGTTAATATTATTCAATGAGAGCATTTACTTAATATATCACACTCACACACAATATACATACACACACCTTAACAAAATTCCAGAAAATATACAAAACCTGCTCAAAGTTCAAAAACTTGAATAAACTAAGTTTGTATAAAAAGGGTTATTATAATATCAAGAAATTTATGGATGATTATAACCCCCCTATGGTGATCACAACCAAGCTATTTCTAATTTCTTTTTTGTTGTTAATTGTGTTACATATATGATTGTAAGAGTGGCGTAGCTACGTGTGGGCGAAGTGGGTCCTCGCCCACGGCCTCGCACTTAAAGGGGCCTCGCGAAACCCCCTAAAATGCGATGCCCCCAGACTTTACCACAGATAGCTAATTAATTTGATCACTTTTACCCTTAAAAAGTGAAAGTGTGTTTGTTTGAAGCCCCCCTTAAATGCGACTGCGAGGCCTTTGAAACTACCTTCAAAGACCGTGATTGTTACATTGACGGAATACGAGACTTGTCAGGAATTAATAGATATCAGTAGGTATGTCGTGTCAAACCATATTTGGTAGGATCTATTGGGTAAGATCCTTGGGGAACGACGAGCAGGTACGAGGGTAACACTTAAACTTCTTAAAAAATCAAAAACTGAACAAACTAGCTAAAGATATAATAAGTTATTACTCTTATTATATCTTTTCAAAATAGTGTCCATATACATCTTTTTAAGAAGTTTTCTTTTATTTTCGGAAATAAATAAAAATCGCAAAGTGCGAGGTCGGTGCTATAGGGCAGGTGACCCAGTAATTCCACGTCTGACGTTGCCAAGTAGTCGATTGTTTGCTTGGCATTGTGCGACGAGGTGTTGTCGTAGTGAAGGAGGATCCTACTGCGAAGTCGTTTCTCCCGAACTTTTTCCAAGACAAATAGCAAACAATTGTTAGTGTAGCACTCTGCAGTAATTGTTTTTCAATCCGCTAAAACCGTTGTTGCGTAATGACCTATCCTTCCGAAGAACGAGACCACCATCTTTTTTCTCCACGCTTCGACTTCTCTTTACTTTAGTTGGCAACTCCTCGGAAGGAAACACAAAGACAGCAGACTGTCTCTTAGTTTCAGGATCATAACAATAAAAACAGCTTTCGTCACTTGCAAGTATATTTTTTTTATAGGATAAGGGTGACAAACGAGCACACAGTCCACCTGATGGTAAGTGGTTGCTGTGGCCCATAGATATCTACATCTATCTTGTATTACGAATCAAAATGCAGATGCGTTGTCACCCGTGAGGACTAAGATGGAATGCCTCGTTTCCAGTAAAAAGGGTCTCCGGTTCTCTACACTCACCATACGAAACACAGCAGTGTTAAGCTGCTATTTTACGCTGGTATTCTGTGAGAGCGTGGTCCTTCCCCGGTCGAGCCGACCCATTCGTGTTAGAACCATAATACAGCTGCAGCATGGCTCTACCACGTATAAAACACAGCATTTGAGTCACCTCCATTAAGTGTTTGAATCATTTCACGACACCAATCAACACGACGGAGTTTTTGGGCCTCTGTCAAGTTATGAGGTATCCACCGGGCACAAAGCTTCATGACTGCTAAATATTCATGGAGGATTTTGTGGATTTGACTCATACCGATGCCTTATCTTGTCCAAATCTGCTGATAAGTCACTTTTTGTCAGTCTCTATCACACGCCGCACAACACTGATGTTATCTTCAGTGGTCGCCGTAGAAGGCCGTGTCCATTGAGTTATACAAGACTAAATCAATGGCCGTCCCTCACGCAGATCATCGGTGACATTAGTGCGACCACGGTTAAACTCATTAAACCAGTTATAAACAGTGGCACGAGATGGGACTGCATCGTGAAAGGCCAACCGAATGCTATCATATCTTTCTTGTTGACTTAAATAACATCGAAATTCATAAAAAATCAGTGTACGAAAATTTTCTCGCGTTAAATTCATGCTGATGTGACACAGACAATTTTCAATTTGGCGCCAAATCGTAAACAAATGACAAATTAATACACAATAATATTGGCAAAGAGTTCCATTTTGAAAATTTGAATTTATTTTTTTATTATATCGTTTACAAGTGGCCAGTTCTAAAAACTTTCAGTGTCGCCCTCGTATGTCATGTCAATGCATATTAGGTAGGATAGATCTATTAGGTAGACCCATAGAACGAAAGAAAAGGGGCCTCGCTGATGCAACTTCGCGCACGTTTATCTTAGTCCAGGCTACGCCTCTGATTATAAGCTGTTATTTAAAAAAAAGTCCCGCTGGGTTTCTTGCTGGTTCTTCCAAGGACAGAGGTTTTTTTCGAACCAGTGGTAATTAAACAAAAGAGTGACTTTCAATAAGTATTATTTCAAATCTATATTGAATAAAAAAGATTCTGTTTCTGTTTCTGTATAATTATGAATAATTTACGAATCACGAACTCATCCGAACGACGCACGATAATCCACGAACACTGAGGTTCGGCGCCGCCGAAGGTTCGGCAGGTTTTTTGCCGAAACCGAAACTTTTACCGAAACTAGATTTTTTGCCGAAACTTTGCCGAAACCGAAACCGAAACCGAATCTTCGGTCGGTCACTAGTTAATAATTTTCGTCAGGGATCTAATGGCCGACACACACGGTCAGTTAAACTGACGTACATTCAATGACCGTTTTTGTGTTTTCACTTCTATGCCACTTCACTACTACACTACACTATCCGGTGCATTTTGAAAGGGGGAAAGCCGTTTCCCCTTTTAACGCATAGCCGGCTCGCGGGACCATAGATGGGATATATTGTACTCGTACCGACCCCATGGCGTTCCACCTTCTTATAAATAGTACTTACTGAAAGTCACTTTTTTGTTTAATTACCACTGGTTCGAAAAAAACCTCTGTCCTAGGAAGAACCAGCAAGAAACCCAGCGGGATTTTTTTTAAATAACAGCTTACAATGATGTATTTTACACAATTAACCACACAAAACAAATTAGAAATGGCTTGGTAGCGATCACCTCATAGAATAAAATAGTCTTTTGTTTTTAAATGTAGTTAAGCAAAAAACCTCAAATATGTAGTTTAGAGAACATAGTTCATGTTATGTTTTTATCATTCATTTATCATTCAGTAATTAGTGTGAATCTATAAAATTAATTGTAATTATTTATTTGACTTAACAATTAAATATGTAAATAACAATTATCTTGAACTGCACTTGGACTTTTGACGAATGTTTTCACGACTTTTTTTCACAATGCAACCGGTTATCTAAGTAATTATTAAAATACAAAAAAGTTACTGTAGTTTTTATTCATTATATTGTATTGTAACGTTAATAAAAATTATATTTTTTCCCAGCAATAGACCTCACAAAAGTAATAAAGGCGTTCTTTAAAACAAATAAGCAATTTCGTAAAACACCCACATTCATATTCGGTCAAAGTTACGGAGGTAAATTGAGTCCGAGATTGGGCGTTTATTTGAACACGGTACACCAACATCGTTTTATTAGCATGCTTTACAATGTTTTGTCTGCATGCAATTACATCTATATAGACCTAATTGTATTGTCTTGTACTTACTCGTTTTTCTTTTCAGGCAATTGAAAAGAAGCGACTCAAGATGAATTTGAGAGGAATTGGAATTGGTAGCGGTTGGGTGGATCGGAAAGAGAGTACTTTAGTTCAACCAAATTTTCTTTATAACATGGTGTGATGTTAATTAATTAATTAAAATTAAGAAATTATTTAACCTTTGCTATCTAAAATTGGCTAGTTACATATATGATTTATATTTTTTAGCATTTCACTCGCGACTTCGCTCGCGTGGACTTTAATTTATGAATACTAGGTATTCCAAAATTAGCAAAATTGGATCACTTGTAGTTAGCTCGGAATTGCGTTATTTACATTTTACATTATTCATAGGTAGTTTATTTTATTTTATTAAATTTAGTTTTAACAAAAAATTATTTTGTGGTCTTCTATTAATTTACGGCATAATGTTTATTTGCAGTATCTGATTAATTTCATTGACCCCCATTGAATATTGATTGGCACCATAAAATAGATGTTAATATTTTTTCGAATGCGAGTAGATACCAAAATTTCATCATTTCTTGGGAAAAACAACATTCATGATCAGTAGTAGAAATATATTCGCCTTATAGTGGTGGCGAAATAAAATAGTTTAGAGAACATAGTTCACTCCATACAGTAACGCGTTACCGTTACTATAATACGATTAAAGGATGACTCACGCTAGACCGTGCCGGGTCCGAGCCGAGTGTCGGCCGTAGCACGGTCACCGAGCCGATCCCGTGCATGTTATTGCAACCGACCGGGCCTCGACCGAGCAATTATCGTTGCGCCGTGATGCAGTGTACTCGTCCGAGCAAAAATACTGTTGTTACTAGACTACAATCATGTTGAATTTTGACGATCTGGAATTAGCGGCTATTGCGATCACTCTGGACGATGAAGAATCTGATAAATCTTCTACTACAAGGAAATGGCTGGGCCGAGCCGAGTTGTTTCCGAGCGTTGTCCTTTGCCCGGCCGTCACTCGGTATAGCGTGAGTGTGTCCATACAAAATATATGTAATATTAGTTGACCGTGCTACGGCCGACACTCGGCTCGGACCCGGCACGGTCTAGCGTGAGTCATCCTTAAAACGGTAAACGGTAACCTCCCGTGAAAAGCTGCGGTTGGCAAACCGCCTGCCATCGTTGGCTTAATTTGAAATTATTACACAACGGTTAAAAGTAATTTTTAAACTTTATTTATAAATATGGTATTTATTTGAAAAAACACTACGTTAATACGTCTGTCCTCTTAGTTATCATTGTATCACTGTTAGTAATCATTTTACTAACAGAATCATACATAATAGAAACAACATCTAAAGGAAGGAAAATAGTGAACTCTCCCTTGAAGTTCCGTAAAAAGTAACCCATAATTTGCCCAGGGTCACTAACTTCGTACGAGATTTTATTGAAATTCATTTCGTAATTTTAGAGTGAATCGTGAATACACAGAGATACGGACAAAAATTCTGAAAATCTAAAAAACTAGGTACACTATTTTTTTTTATAGGATAAAGGTGACAAGCGAGCACACAGTCCACCTGATGGTAAGTGGTTGCTGTGGCCCATAGACATCTACATCTATCCTCGTTTGCGAATCAAAATGCAGATGCGTTGTTAGCCGTGAGGACTAAGATGGAATGCCTCTTTTCCAGTAAAAAGGGTCTCCGGTTCTCTCCACTCACCTGTATTAAGTTGCTATTTTACACTGGTATTCTGTGAAGGCGTGGTCCTTCCCCGGTCGAGCCGACTCATTCGTGCTACAACTAAGTATACAATTAATATAGTCGCAGCATGGCTCTACCACGTTAACAAAACTTATGTAGAGATTGCAAGTTATGACTTTAATTAAGTAATTAGATTGCGTTAACTGGTTTTTGTTTATGATGTAAGTGTTAGATATCTGTTCCCATGATGCAGTAATAAACAACTTAAGTTGTTTATAGAGTTCAACGACATTTAAGTAGTAGTATGTATTTAAATCTCTTTGACAGAGTTGCTTCGCGGTATGTTGCTATGTATGTGTAGATTTAATATGTAATGGAGCTTGTGAACCGGTAACTCAACTTAATTGCACAAAGGTATTCAACGTTAGTCCCAAGAGGTTTGCACTTGCATTCTGATTTTTCACCGAGGATGATTATTAGGCAATCTGACTGACCATTTGTCTACCGTCTACATTTTATATTTTCTATATTCATAAAGAAAAAACGTTAATTAATTTTAACTATTTTAGGGAGTAATTGATATTAATACTTATCAAAAGGCGATGAGTTTAGTAAAGAAAATGGCTAACTACATCGATAAAAAAGGTTACGTGTACGCAGAAAAATTGAATACAATAATGTTTGAAACATTAAATAACGAAGCTGGAATGGAAATTAATTTTAATAACATAAATCAAGTCAACCCATATACAGCATTAGAAGAATTGGCGAAGAAAATCAATAAATATGTCAAGCCGACGCTATCACATTTAGTTAATCAAAGCTTGGAATGGAAGTATTTATCAGAAGATGCTTTTTATAAATTGAATAACGTGTTCTTTGTGCCATCCAGTTCTTTCTGTGAGTGATATTATATACTTTTATGTTCCTTTCAAATAATAGCTCTTATCTACATAAAAAAGCGAATAAGGTGTACGTAATATACTTACTTAAGAATTTCTCTCTTCAAATATCAACCTAATCTGCTCTCGCGGTGCACATTGCGGACGAGGTGCTGGCGTCCGACGGATAGAAGTTATTTCACCCAATGATTTCAAACACAAATACTCCTAAAGAAGACGTATATCATAGCATACCATCCCCGTCTATTAATGTTTTCTTCATCCAGGTCTCTTAGCCTTTACAGTTAAAATTCCGCCTGCCTAACGTGGTCAGTATGCGTAAGTCTTTTCAATAAGATGCACGTGCATTTAAAAAAAAGGTGTTGGTTTATCAGCGTATACCATCCGAATGACTTTTCCTAGTTATTAGAAAAAATAAATATTTTTTCGTTCTATATTTTTTTCAGCCTCTAAGAAGTCCACTAATGAACATAGGTCGCCCCCATAGATTATCTTTGTCATACGTGGTAGAGCCATGCTGCAGCTATATTAGTAGTATAGTTGTAGCACGAATGGGTCGGCTCGACCGGGGAATGGCCACGTTCTCACAGAATACCAGCGTAAAATAGCAGTTTAACACTGCTGAGTTTCGTATGGTGAGTGTAGAGAACCGGAGACCCATTTTACTGGAAAAGAGGCATTCCATCTTAGTCCTCACGGGTGACAACGCATCTGCATTTTGATTCTTTATTGAGGATAGATGTAGATGTCTATGGGTCACAAAAACCACTTACCATCAGGTGGACTGTGTGCTCGATTGACACCTTATCCTATAAAAAAGGTTAGATATTGCATTAGTTGCCACGCTAGGCAGGTACGCTGGCAACTGTAGTTTTTATTATTTTAAGATGTTATCAGGAAGATAATGCTTCCATCGCCCTGTTTCAGTGTCCCTCTGTCGTCGCTTACGATACACACAGGATGATATGGGGTAGAGATTATATTACGCCGCCACTATACATGGGAATATTTGATATAATAAAAAAAGGTTAAATAAAAATAAAATTTCAACAGTGATAATTTTAAATAGGTACCAATAATATTTTAAAGTACATTAACATTAAAAAAATGTAACTGCATTTAGTAATGGTGTAAATAATGTGGGTGTTTTTAAGGCAAGAGTGAAAATTAAATAGGATTTTGTTTGAAGCTAAGTCAGTGCGCTTTACCATTATCGGCTATGTAATTACTGGGGTAATTACATAGCCGATAATGTAATGTAATGTAAGTAGTCAAGCATTAGCTTATAATAGTTTAAAAAATGCACAGCACGGAATTCCATGCTAATTTTGGTATAGTCTGTTCGCTTAGATACGGTCGTCTTTGTGTCGCACCGCCGCATCTTGTCAAAGGCGCCGCCGCGACATCAAAGGTCGCCACGTGCGGTGTACACCGGCAGGAGAATTTTGCATTTTAAAACTAAGGGCCTTTGTGTGTTTATTTATATTCGTATTTTATTACAATAACCATAAGGAAAAAAGTATATTCTATTTTATTCTTAGAATAGAAAAACATTAATTTAACAAACAGTAAAAGTAAAATAATAAGTGCGCCTCCGGGTGTACCGACACTATTACTTAATTAGCCACCAGCCTATATAGATAATATGATTACTTTTAAAAATAACATTTTCTCCAACCACAGTCTAATTCTTGTACACTTTCAGTAGAAAAATTGCTTAATAAAACGAAACTGAAGATAGCAGTCTATAATGGAAACCAGGATGTGATCACTCCGCTTGCAGGTAAGTTTTGTATGGTAGGTAGTACAGCCAACTACTACTTTAGTTACCTTGTCCTGTAAAATAAGGATTTTTACTCTTTCTGATTTGAGAAATAACATACACCCCAAATAACCATTGTTTAATATTTATGTCAGATTTTAAATGCGTTGACCCATAGAGCAACACGGGCCACCGGCGGATCAGATGGGAGTAGCCATACTCAGGCGTTTCCCTTTGTCAAAGTATAAGTCCACGCAGTTCTATGTATAACTAGTTGCAGCCGCAATGCTCACTAGACTAAATCTAGTTGCAAAAAGAGATCTGCCACGTCAAATTTACAAAAAGATTGCATTATTTCCTTGGCCTCCCTGGCCTTCCATAAATAAGTAATTATTAATTACTTGTTACTATTTGCTTCTGTTTAAACTTAAAAATTACAATAATAACGATGGTATTGTTTCGGATTTGTTTACCAACACAGGCCGCTCGCCCTCGTACAATATGCAGATCGATCGTGCGACTGATCCGAGTTGTCGCTGTCACCGAACGATACTGATATATCTATACGTGAGTGGAATTATTAGTTTATTGTTTTAATTGTTATATGCTTAGAGTAATTACATACATAGTTTATATGTGAGTTTCGTAGTGACAGACCATTGCTTTTGTGCGCGCAAATTTCCCCCGCAAAAATGAGACAGATCTGTATCGGGGAAAAACGATATGGCTACTCCACTCCGGTCCGCCGGTGGCTCTTGATGCTCTATGCATTGACCGAGAGTAACTTTTAAGATGGAGATCGTCTAATTTAAATCTGCACGCGCCTCCTTCTATTTTGTGAGATTTTGTCACAATTAACGTATTAATATTATCATAAAATCTAAATCTGCGCAACCCTTCTGTTTTGTTTTAGTACATTTTAGTTATTTTACTATATTTGACGTGATAAAATGTAACACAATACAAGATGAGGCACACATGCAGTTTTAAATAAAAAGAACTCCATCTGGTGTATAAAATGTGACGT
This sequence comes from Parnassius glacialis, assembly GCA_033319125.1. Lineage (NCBI taxonomy): Eukaryota > Metazoa > Arthropoda > Insecta > Lepidoptera > Papilionidae > Parnassius > Parnassius glacialis. The sequence continues at coordinate 19,811,635 of JAVANC010000019.1, forward strand.
TATGTGATGAAGCTTCCAACTTACCTGTACAAATTATGTGAGAGATATAGTGTCGCAATAACACAGAGGCGCTTACTCCTCCCTAATCTTCCGTGCTCGAGCCAACACTTGTTTGATCACTATTGATGGTAGGCAATAATCAAAACCAGATCCGTAAACTATTATTTCGTGATTTGGTAAAAATACTTTGCTCTGATTGGGATTCAAATCCTGTCGCTGTAACAAGTAGCCAGGTACTCTGTACCAAGCGCCTACACGGTCGTCAATTTAAATGACTGTTAAAGCCTAAAAAAGAAAAAAATATTTTTACAATTATATATTCAGTATACCTGCCATAGAATCCTATAAAAAATTAATACTTATGAAGAAATTTGTAATCGCCCTTTATTTTTTCTTAAATGGAATTGTCCTGTGAAGTTTTAGGTTTTCATTAATGATTAGAGTTATTCTATCAAGTGGCCAAAACCGTTTTCCTTGTGAAATAAGCTAATTTATGCATTTAAAAAAAGATCTAACGACTGGTACTGCCTGCTAAGTCGAGCAGTACTTATAGTATGTCAGTTAGCAGGGTGCACCGCGAACTGGTGATGTAAGCATTTTGGGAAGTACTCTTGCGGCCATTTATACTTCAAAGACAAGAAGGAAGTTAATATATATATATATATATATATATATATATATATATATATATATATATATATATATATATATTTCCTCATCAGCATCTACTGGTCAAATATGAGACATTGGACACTATTAGATAACGCTGTCAGACCTTTCGCACCTTAGAATCAGCTCCTCGTCGATGGTCTTAATATTTTAGTTTTGGCAGTTATTGAAATGGCAGTTCTGCCATATGTCGGGTGCCACAAGATTGCATTGTCGTTACTTTTGGTAAACCTATATGAAATATTAAATAATTAAAAATTTTGTACAACCGACTTCAATATAAATTATTAAAAATAACTCAAAAACTATTGGCCAGACCTTCATCAAATTGTGGTGCACACAATTTGATCAAGGTGTACAAGACATGTGAAGCACCAGCTTTCAAATAAAAAAATAATCATCAAAATCGGTTCACACAGTAAAAAGTTACAGAGGTAATACACATAAAAAATATACAGTCGAATTGAGTACCGTCTCCTTTTTGACGTCGGTAGAAAAGGAATTATCTTGCACTACTATCATTCAAGTAGATTAATATATTCCTACCTATTTCATTTTTTAACAGGGGCTTCAAACTGGGTGCACAAATTAAGATGGCCTGGCACCAAAGAGTTCAGAAACGCAAAGAGAGTTCAGATTAAAGGGGATAGAAATGGATTTTACAAAAAAGCAAGACAGTTAAGTTTTTGGTCCGTTTTTGGATCTGGGCACTGGGTAAGTTAGGTCATTAAGACAGAGCATACTGTAACTACTGATACTTCTAACTTAATTAAACGATAACATAACATCTGTAGAGGTCGCTATCGTGTGCTTGAACGTGATACATTGTTCACCATACCTTATCAGGAGCATTCGTGTCAAGAAAATGGTTAGGGGTGGGGGAGGTTGTGTATATTATTATCAACTATATGACTTGTATAATAATATCTACACGAATATTATCTGTGAGATACTCGAAGTTGTCCAGAAATATACGAGTATTTGCCTCGAGTAGAAATTGAAACTAGAACTAGACGGGAGGATTCAGTTAGGTTGGACAGGTCTAGGTGGTAGAACATCTATAGAGTCCATCTGGGTAGGTACCATACATTTACTTATTTCTATTTCCAAATAGAAGTGATTGCAAAGCTGTAATCGGGTCTGAAGGCTATATTTATACGTTGTAGAGCCATGCTGCAGCTATATTAGTAGTATAGTTGTAACACGAATGGGTCGGCTCGACCGGGGAAGGACCACGCTCTCACAGAATACCAGTGTAAGATGGCAGCTTGACACTGCTGTGTTTCGTATGGTGAATGTAGAGAAACGGAGCCCCTTTTCACTGAAAAAGAGGCGTTCCATCTTAATGCTCACGGGTGACAACGCATCTGCATTTTGAATCTTTATTGAGGATAAATGTAGATGTCACAGCAACCACTTACCATCAAGTGGACAGTGTGCTCGTTTGTCACACTAACCTATAAAATAATAATAATAGAGAGCTATTATACCTTATTACAGGCTGTGAGATATTGCATCTTAGACCACAGACGTGAAAACACATATTGTAATCTTCTTTGTATGAAGTTGACTGTAAATTCGTTTGTCACTTCCCTTTCTTAAAAATAACATTTGGAACGCTCCCTCAACTTTTTGCGGTTGCCTATTATTTAAAGTCTGAAGAAGGAGAAGAAGACTTCAAGCAGTGCGTCATGTACCTATGGTGCCGAAACTTGGACACTGTTGGTGATGGTGGGTTTTCTCCACAAGGTCATAGTCACTGAGTGAGCATATGAAGTGCCATGCTTTAAAATTCGTAATGAGATCATCCAGGGTTCTAAGTTTAGCTTTGAAAACTGATTTTGCTTTTCGACTTTGTATACTGAAATGGCAGAGCTGGTAACGTTTGTCGCAGAAGTGACAACCCGTGGAATAGACGTGTCATGAAGCGGAGACCGCGCCTAGGCCAGAAATATTGATTTGTGTAGATTAACATTGAGTCAACAAAATACAATGTTACCCTATAAACACACCCACTGACTCAATGTTTTGATAAAGGTATGCCACTAGCGCTGTATCACTTCGAATATAGGCGTTCGCATCAATTCGGATCGGCCAGCAACCGATGATTAGTCTGTAGTGCCTATTATCGTGGGAGACAACTATAGGATATGCTCGAAATTCTTGGATTTCCAGTAGGTAGCAGTATAACTATCTGGTGTATATTAATATAATTATGTAAAACACTTTTGAGTGGCAATAGGGATCAGCGTCAAGGGTGTGATACACGTGGTACTGCAACCACCAATCAACCTGTCAAGTGTGATTTTAACGGCAAATCTTTGTCTATGGCAGTGACACATATTTGTCTATGGGAGTGACCCATCTTTGTTTATGGGAGTGACCCATCTTTGTCTATGGAAGTGACCCATCTTCATTAACTTTTTTCGGGTTTTTATTAGAATTGTGCATTAACTAACTTCCTTATGGGCTTGCTGGCTTTGTTCTATACAACATGTAACAAAACCCTGTGGTTCACGTTAAGTGCGTTATCATGTTCAGTATTCAAACCTATAGAAATAACTTTTTTAAAAAACTCGAATTATTTTTTTATTTTATTAAAACACTTTTTAATTTTATGTGGTTTTATTACCTCTTACTGACACTAGCCGATGCTAAAGCAAAATAAAGCGGGGTGTTTGACAATCCTCTTACTCCCCGGACAATGCAGAGGTAATAAAATCACATACAATTTGCATACAATTTTTTTTAAATAAAATAATAAAATTATTGGTCGAGTTTTAAGAAAAAAGTTATTTCTATACTTTTGAATACTGAACCTGATAAAGTACTTAACGGGAACCACAGGGTTTTTGTTTGTTCCAATATTTTAAAAATATAAAAATAAATGTTTTAACGATCCTACTTGTACTACTTTTTAATATACTAATATTATTTTTTATTAATTTAATATTGTTACAGGTACCAGAGGACAATCCCGTCGCAATGGAACAAATATTGAACTACATAACAACAGACGACTCAGAATAAAATGGTTTTATATTAAGACTGTTTTTTTTACAGTTTAAAGGTACTTGTACGTTGAAAATTGTAAATAAAACACTAAAACTAAATTCCATTCAATATATTTTCATAATTCATTGCCATACAAAATAATATAATTATTTACAATTTTACGATTATTATAAATCAATTTAACAATAAGCTGGTTCGTTCGAGCACCATGCCATTTAATATTATCAACAATATATACTTAATGCCCAATAATTTAAAAAAAAAAAAACTATAGAATTCGTATAGCAAATAGTCTTATTTCATCGATATCAGATAAATATATTAATATAAATTAAATTTATTTCTATAAAATGTCAAAGTTAACACCAAGTAATTTAAAAAAATATGTGCCATATTTCTTATATAGTTATAAGTTGGCTCAGTCAAGGTGTTATATTCTAACGGTCTTGTTCATAAAAATAGCTAATGTTTATAACGTTCTATGACTAACGGTATTCAATATGGTGGTCAACTTTATGGAAGTCTTAATTGAGTGGCAGTTATTCTTAATTCTGCATAAAATAGATTCAAAACCTCACGAAATTTTCTAAAGCAGTTAAACGTAACTTTGTAACTTTTTGTAAATAAGACCGTAAAATTATTATATGCGTTTAGCAAAATCAATTTAAATTAATTTTTGGGGACTAACAAAAAAGGTAAATGCTTTTGATTTTAATATTTAATCTTAAAATACTTGAAGATTTGACTTTTTATTAATATTAATTACAAAAATGTTAGAGGATGCACTTTTTTCAATGGTTCCGAATATACACACAAGTTACATGCAGTAGCGATGTAGTTGTTATTTTATACTTAGGAAGGTAGATTTTCCCTTAATAAAAATAATTTCGTAGTTTTATGAATCACAAGCACATGCGATTACACATACATATTGAACAACGATATTATATAATAACGTTTAATTTTATTTTACCAGTAAGTATTTAATTAAACTTTCTTTGGAAAATAACTATTTAGCATTATTTTGTACTGTTGAAATAAATTATCATAGGTACCGATAGAAGAGGACGAGGTGAACGCTTTGATGTGCGCTAAAAAACCGACACCACTTGGCAAAGTGCATTTCTTTGCGCACTTATTTGAACATTGGTTCAGTCTCGTGCCACACATATATTCAAACAAGTGTTCAAATGTTTAAAGCTGTATCTGGCTGTATTTATAATAATGAAAACATTTCTAATATATAATAATTGATAAATTTTTTGTTACTAAGAAATCTAATTAATGGATTAGTTGTTTAAGATTTAACACTTAATAAAATTGCTACAGCATATTTCCTTTATTTATATTAATTTTACATTTTAATGTAGGCAGTTATCAAGTCATTTGGATAAAATCAATTATTTTAATTAGTCAATAATATGATCAGTCTTACGAGCTACTATTGTAAACAGTCAGTGTTATACGTAGTTAGTTGATGGTTATAATAAAAAACAATTAAATAGGATATGCTACGAGGGTGGATTGAAAAGTACTCGGCCTAACATTTCATTTGGATTTTAACATCCATTCAATTCTAAAAATCAAATCTACCCACATTATTTAGTTCAGTTCAGACTAGTTCATTGTGTGAAGTTCGAAACGTGTGCGATAATTAGTTGTGATTTTATAAATTTATTAACAAAGTAATCGGACATAATTTCCGCGAATGGAGCAAATCGAGCAGCGTGCCGTCATTAAGTACCTCCATAAGAAGGGGCTATCATCAAAAGCCATCCATGATGACATGGTCACTGCATTAGGCGATTGTGCTCTGTCATATTCATCCGTCAAAAAATGGATAGCAGAATTTAAGCGTGGTAGAGAGTGTGAAAGATGAACCCCGCTCTGGAAGGCCTTCGACGTCAACTACTGACGAAAATATTAAAAAAGTACTTGATTTAATAATGGGAGACCGCAGATTAAAAATTAGAGAGATAGCCGAGATTATAGGCATCTCTTATGAACGAACTCAAAACATCATTGTCAACGAGTTGGGTTTCCACAAGGTGTCTGCGAGGTGGGTTCCGCGACTGCTTTCAGTTGAACAAAAAAGGACGCGATTGACTATTTCACGCGACTGTTTGGAGTTATTTGAAGCCGATGCAGATGATTTTTTGAATCGTTTTGTTACTATAGACGAAACATGGGTTCATTACTGTACACCGGAAACAAAACAACAATCAAAACAGTGGAGAAGACCTGGTTCACCACCCCCTAAAAAGGCTAAGTCGATTTTGTCGGCAAATAAGGTGATGGCTTCAGTATTCTGGGACTCGAAAGGTGTGATTATGATTGATTATCTTGAAAGGGGTCAGACTATAAACTCTGACTACTACTGCACCTTACTACGTCGTTTACGAGAGGAAATAAAAGAAAAACGTCGAGGAATGCTCAGAAGAAAAGTCCTGTTTCATCAAGATAACGCCCGTGTTCACACGTCAGTACAGTCAATGGCTGAAATTCAAAACTGTGGCTTTGAACTGTTACCGCATCCGCCGTATTCACCTGATCTGGCACCATCAGACTTCTTTCTGTTCCCTAACCTAAAAAAGCACTTGGGAGGTCAAAGATTTTCGACAAACGACGAGGTCAAAGCAGCTGTAGACGCATATTTTGACTCTAAGGAAGAATCATTTTTTTTCAACGGTCTAAATGCTTGGAAGGGGAGGTGGCAAAAGTGTATTGAACTTGATGGTGATTATGTAGAAAAATAAAAATATAACTGATTTAGTATGTGTTTATTTTCTTGGTTAGGCCGAGTACTTTTCAATCCACCCTCGTATATAAATGAAAGAAGACTAGCGGGCAATTATCGGCAGATATTTTGTTTTGATTTAGAAGAAAATCACGCTGTAATATATAAGGTCTCATCAAATACGAGAAATGATGGGATCTATTACTTTAAATGGGGCCTCAGTTGAACCGCATAACGCTTAGTCAATGAGAAAATTTATAATGACTCAATCATTTTGATCGCATCTACTTTGAAGTATTGTTATTCAATTACTAACAACGTGATTGTCTTACAGCTTTTAATGTGGACTGTACTTCGTGCAACAAAGACGACCTTTACTCTACTTTCAAGCCTACTATACAAAATTAGCTAAAATGTGTAGTTTTTCACCGCCTTGTACTTTGCATCGATGTTCGCAAAAATCCATCTGTTTTAAGAATGAATCATCTGTATTAAAAGACGCCTTACACTTCCTCTGATGGGATTTTCAAAATCTTTTCTATGTTTGCCACACTTAAGACTATGTCAGCCTAACTTCCGTAAAACAGGTGTCACAAACGCGCACCGGCTTAGTGTTGCCGGGAAGGGCGACAGATTTATCGCTACAAGCTGCGCAGAATATATGTCCACATCGTCTACAATGATGCTGGAAAATAAGATAAAACATATTTCTTACAAAATTCTTATAATAAAAATGTATTCAAGTTATTACCGAGTAAATGTGTTATGGATATTGATTTTATAATGGACTAGCTGTTCCCCGCGACTTCGCCCGCGTGAAATTTAGAATTTTAATTTTTTTTGCGATGAACCCTAATTCTTTTTCTAAAATAAAAATAGCCAGTGAAAGTCCCATCTAAATCGATCCAGCCGTTTCGGAGATTAGCCGGAACAAACAAACAGACAGACAGACAACATTTTTTTTAAATTGTATTTTTGTTAAAGTAGCCGTAATTTTGACATTACAAACAGACACTTGAAAAAAAGCGCGGGAAGTTTTGAAGTAGGCGGGCGTCATTTTTTTGGCTAAACTTTTGAAAATTAATTTAATTTGATATTACAGGATCAGTTAAGTTGTAAAGTATATATATTAGTAGTTATTGTTGATTATTTATAGTTTTAGTTTGTTTTCTTCACTTGGTAAGTCATTTCATTGTATTATATGTAAATAGGATTTTTCTCTTGGCGTCCATGTTGGAGCCCGAAGACCCTGGAGGGACATCCCTCCAGGTGTCTCATGTAGTCACAATCGATGCGTCGGGAATGGAAACGGAAGGTTCAGTTATAGATACAGACTGTTCGGAAAACACGAAATCGGTTAAAAGAAAGAGAATCTCAGCTAGAAACCAAAAGAAGAGAAGGAATCACAGACATACGGGTATATCAGATTGCCAACTTTCCCCTAATGATTTAAAGGATAATGTTATTACTAAAGTGATTGAGTCTGATGATAAAAACACTGAAATCCACCATAATGAGGCCGCTCACTCTAACAATATCACAAGTAACCCTCGCGCTGCTAGGTCGCTTTACCAGGCGTCAGATCCTGCGCCTTATGTTGTCCATGTTCAAAAAATCTTACAACCAAATCAAACCGGATCTATTCACCCAGTACAATTTGGATTTTTCCTTAAAAAAACTTTAATAAAAAGCATTGTAGAGGGAAGCATCAAAAAAATTGGAAGGAACAGATTGTCTTTACAATTTGAAACATTTCAGGATGCTAACACATTTCTAAATCACAAATCTCTTGATGTTAATAAATACAAAGCATTTATTCCGGCCTTCACTATCACCCGTATGGGAATAGTGAGAGGTGTTCCATGTGACTGGGACGAGAAAGATATAATGGAAAATATTGACCTTCCGCAGAACTGTGGAAGTATTTTGAAAGTTCGGAGATTAAACAGAAAGGTATATGACGGCGAGACACCCAAGTTCATTCCAACTGAGACCGTAGTTTTAACCTTTGATGGGAAGGTGTTACCTCCCAGGGTATTTATATGTTTCAACTCCCTATCTGTAGAGCTTTATATTTACCCCACGCTGCAATGCTTTAATTGCTGCCGTTTTGGTCACACCAAAATGCAATGCAGAGGCTCTCCAAGGTGTTACAAATGTGGTGACAACCATTCAGGTATAAGCTGCGAGACTGAAAGAGATGATGCTGTGTGTATCTTATGTTCTGGTTCCCATTTCGCAACAGACAAAAAGTGTCCGGAGTACGCTAGGCAAAAAGCTATAAAAGAAACAATGGCTAGAAACTCTATATCTTATTCAGAAGCCAGTAAAGTCCATCCACCAGTTTCGAAATCTTATGCTGACGTTGTTGCTTCTGCTTCATTGGCCCCTTCTGGTCCAACTATTACTTATTCCAGCCCCTATAATTCAACAAGCCCTTCTAAGAGTCACACACAGTCATATAGGAAAACAGTATTCTCTAAACCCAAAGCTCGTCCCAGAAATGCTAGTAAGGGATATGATCAAAAAGCGCATGCAGAGCTTATCAAAGATTACAGCAACATTCCTTCCTTTTCTACAGGTTGTCTCAAAAATTACAAAGATCTATCAGAAATAATAACAAAGGATCTCATCATTTCTATAATTCAGTACCTTTCACAATCTAACCTAATTAAAATACCGCCCAACGATGCCGCTTCTTCAAAAAGTTTTTTAACTCATGGACAGTCAGGACCATCCACGAAACCAGTCTCTGGTGATTCAATGGAATTGCCGGAGTATTAATAGTAAAAAAAGTGACCTAATTTTCTTATTGAATAGTTATAAACCATTTGCAGTCTCTCTTCAAGAGACTTGGCTTCGTCCCGGATTCAACTTTAGAATTCCAGGACATATCTGTCTTAGAGAAGACAGAACAGATGGGTATGGTGGAGTTGCACTAATTCTTAAGGGTGGTGTGCCCTTTGTCCACATACCCATTCCTAATCACAGTAATAAATTTTCAATTATTGCTGTTAGTGTAAATAATATTTGTTTTGTAAATATGTATATACCTCACCCTTCCACTGAAGTCTTTGACGATATTCGTAGCATTCTATCTTCCCTCCCACGCCCTATTTTGGTCATGGGAGACTTCAATGCACAACATTCTACGTGGGGAAGTTCTAAGTCTGATCATTATGGGGCTAGAATCTTAGACATCTTAGATGATAATAATTTATGCCTACTAAACTCTGGTTGTCCTACTAGAAGGACTCAGCCCCAGGAGGGTATTAGTGCACCAGATCTTACCCTGTGTAGTCCATCCCTAGCTCCTACATTAAACTGGTGGCCTCTATCGTCTTCATATGGAAGCGATCACTTTCCGCTAATTATATCATTTCCTCAAAAAATTGGCGAAAAGATGTCAAAGGCTCCTCCCCGGCTAAAATATAGACTTAAGGATGCCAACTGGTCATTATTTAGAGATAAAGTTCAACAAAATTTATCAACTATACCTCCACTAAATGACAACAATAATCATCTTTGTGCTGAAGCTTTTACACAGGCTCTACTACAGGCTGCTGAGGAAGTTTTTCCTATAAAAAATAATAGTGGCAATGGGTATATTCCATCACCTCCTTGGTGGGACAGTGAGTGTTCTGCTGCGATAGCTGAGAGAAAGATAGCTGAAAAAAATTACAGAAAAAACTCTACAACACAAAATTTTAATATTCTTTGTAACCTTATAACTAAAACACGTAAATTATTAAAACAAAAAAGATTCAATGGCTGGAAATCTTTTTGTGCCTCAATTTCACCAGACATTTCTCCATCTGAAGTTTGGCAAAATATTCGTAGATTCAGATCTGCTTTTAAACCTCCAAGATCTCCTTTTATGGATAGCAGTACAGTTGATTTGTTTCTTGACAAATTAGCTCCACCATTTGTCCCATCTATAGATAATATTTCTTCTGACCCACAGCCTTCTCTCCTCTCCCAGCATGATAGTAGCGATTCATTAATTTCTTTTAGCCTTTCAGAACTCAAAGGGGTTCTTTCAAAACTTAGGGACTCAGCCCCAGGTTGTGATGGAATCCCATATTCTTTTCTTCAAAACCTGAATGACTCCTGCCTTTCTTATTTCCTTAGTTTAATTAATTCAATCTTAACATCAGGTAATATTCCTCCATCATGGAAAATTCATGAAATTATCCCAATACATAAGCCCGACAAACCGATTAATGATCCATCATCATACAGACCAATTGCATTAGCTTCAGTTATTTCCAAAATTTCCGAACATTTAGTTAAAAATAGGCTAGAATGGTTTATTGAGAGTAAGGGGTTACTATCTCCAAACCAGTTTGGATTTAGGAAAGGTAGGAGTACGATGGATAGTCTCAGCATTTTTATGACAGACTTAAGATTGGCATTCTCGTACAATAAGTCTGTGTTAGCAGCATTCTTAGATGTATCTGCAGCCTATGATAATGTCAACCTCTCAATTCTGAAACAAAAAATGATTAATTTGGATATCCCACAAATTTTTATAAGATTCACAATCAATCTTCTCTCTGGTAGAATGCTTAAAGTAATATCAGAAGACTCCTACCAATCCCGTATTGCCTGGAAAGGTATACCCCAGGGCTCAGTTTTAAGTCCCTTAATTTACAACATATATTCTCATGATCTGGAAGCCTCCCTTAAGGGTAAAGTTAACACACTCCAATATGCAGATGATTTACTCCTCTATGTCTCTGGTGATTCTGTTGACAACATGTCTGATACTATGACATATTCCCTTAAGTTGCTAAAAGTTTGGCTTGACAATAACTGTCTAAGCCTCTCGGTTCCTAAAAGTAGTATAGTCTTATTTTCACGTATGAGGATTCCTCCACCAGTGTCTGTATTTTATAATAACATTAAAATTCCCGTTAAAGGTGAATCAACATTTCTTGGGGTAATTTTAGACTCAAGACTTACAGGAATCCCTCATTGCTACTATATAAGTGCTAAATGTGAGAAGATTCTAAATATACTGCGCTGCCTCTCTGGAGTTTGGTGGGGAGCCCACGCTTTCTCTCTAAAGCTTCTATATAATGCCTTAATAAGGAGTATTTTAGACTATGGAACATTTATTCTTGAACCCTGTAATGCAGTAGCTCTCCATAAGTTAGACATTATCCAGTCTAAGGCTCTGAGAATAATTGCTGGGGCTATGCGTTCGAGCCCTATTAACGCTTTGCAGGTTGAATGTTCTGAAGCGCCCCTGAATCTCAGACGACAATTTCTTTGTGACAGGTTCCTGTTTAGAGCATTACAAGTCTATAATCATCCCCTTTACTCTAAGTTACGGTCTCTGTTGGAATGTATGGACTATCCGTACTGGGCTCATAAATCGCCGCCATGCCTTGTTGTTAGTCTCCAAAAATTCTTGGCTCTTCAAGCTCCAACACATAGATCACAATTCCTTCCTATATTTTGTGTTAACTATGATGCCTTAATTTTAAAACCATCTATTTTGTTTGATTTCGGTGTATGTAAACAAGATCCTTCTGCCAACGTCAAATTTATTGATATTATTGACAGTGACAGCCGATGGAAACATTGCCATTTAATTTTTAGTGATTCTTCCAAACCCGGTTCCGAGGAATGTGTGGGAGTTGGCGTTTTCCATCAACAGTTTGGCATTGTACAGAAAATAAAATTACCTCCAGAGACTTCAGTATTTACTGGAGAATGTTTTGGTCTGTTGAAATCTTTGGAGTACATTTTAATCATGAAGTTAAAAAACTCGATAATTTTTACTGATGCTAAAAGTGCTCTCCAAGCCTTGGAAAGATTTCCTTTTAGCAGTAACAGAAATAATCATCCAGTTATTATTGCATGTCGTGATTTATTGTATCAATGTTGCATCAAAAATTACACAGTTTCTTTTGCTTGGATTCCGGGGCACTCAGGTATCTTTGGCAATACCAAGGCCGATAGCCTTGCCAAAGCTGCAGTCAATGACGGAGATCTAGTTCCGTACAAAAACTTTTGTTGTGATTTGGCTCTCCTTCCTAAATCCCAGTTATTGAATTCTTGGACACACATTTGGCGCTCTTCAAGTCAAACTATAGGTCGATATTATAGCACGATCCAGGTGGATATACCTTCTAAACCGTGGTTTTCAAATCTGACGTTTGGTAAAGCTATTACTTCGACCCTTATTCGTATGAGGCTGGGCCATGCATGCATTCCCTTGCATTTGGCAAGGCTTAAACTTTTGCCTAGCGATATATGTGACTGTGGCAATGACGTTGGGGATTTTAATCATATATTCTTTGCTTGTCCGCGACATGACCGTTCCGCTTTTATTTCCTCGCTTTTGTCCATTAAAATTCCTTTTCCTACTTCAATTTCTGTCCTTTTATCTTATGTAAATATTGATGTATATAGAATTTTAGCCAGTTTCATTTTACATAACCATATAAAGTTATAACTATTTATGTACTTATATACTAAATTTACCTGATCCTTTTCCAAATTCCGTTCCAATTTCCAATTCAATAAAATAAATCTTACTTCCTAACCTTTTTGCATGGCTGACGCACAAACCGTGCAGGCCAAGAAAGGGAAAAAAAAAAAAAAAAAACAGACACTTCAATTTTATACATATAATTGTATAGATGTAGGTATACCATTAGTAAGTTAACAAAATGCAATTATTTGTGGATTATCTTGTAAATTATATTAATTATATCTAGCCCTTAAAGTGTTTTCTTTATAAGGAACAGGTTTTAAAATATTTAAGCTATTTTAAATATCATTATTATTAATAAATTACCTTTCGTCGTGCAATGTTAAATTCCTTGGTGCAAGCCGCGCATGCCACAGCGTCTTTATCACTCGTCCAGTTTGGCGTGTCTTCGCTAGTGGCCGCGTGAGCTTCTTTCTCCAAAAGCTCCGCTAATTGTAATTTATTTTCACTTAAGGTCGCCCCAACTTCTTCTAGGGTCTTCTGGGCTTCTACGTATTGTGCTTTAAGGACATGCTGCTCTTCTTGTAACGCTATGTATTTCTGGAGATATTTTCATAGGAATTAAATTGAAATTTTTTATATCATAATATACGCATAAGTAAAATATAGTACACTTACTTTCCCTATAGATTTTAAAGATTCCACTTCCTGTGTTAATATTGATATTTTATCCCTGTCACGCATCATAGAGTCCTGCAAATAATAATTATCTTTAATGTACGAGTAAAAATAAGTTCAAACTCAAATGTAAAATTTTGTTATTATTTATAGACAAAAAGTCACAGTCAATACAAGTCCCACTGTAATATTACATAGGCATTGTCTCATATTATTTATAAAAGTCCACTTGAGCAAAGAGACCAATTAATATGCACTCAAAATATATCTCACTTCTCAAACATGCAGATTTTCCACACAATGTAATTTTTCACGGCCATTGCATTCAGAAAATTGGTCCTCACAATTGCAATTAACAAATAAACTAAGAAAACTGTCCTACTGTGAAATTTATGCCGAGAGCCCGGTTTCTCACCTACCACAGCATAAATGAAAAATATATAGTTCAATTCTTTGCTCATTTTCACCAATACATTTTTATATAAAGGTAAATTAATAAAACAACATATTGTATTATAATAATAGTGATCTATTAAGTTTTATTCTTCCTAATAACCTTCTTCAAAAGCTATAGGACGAGAAAGGGCAACATATTCCCATAGGAAATGAGCTTATAAATCTACGTAATATATTGATAACAAACGACTCTACGGTGCAGGAAAACATCGTGGAGGAGGTTGCACGTTTGAGAAATTATATTTCGACGGCATGTGAAATCCGCCAACATGCATTAGGGCAGCGTGGCGGACTTTTCCTTGCTTCAAAAACCCTCTCAGAAATGAAAGGTCCCCAGCAGAGGGACACGTACATATATATACTTTACTTTTTGAATGTTAAATACAAATGTTTGAAACATGTGAAGAAGACAAAACTGGCAAAAAACGATTATATTCAAGAGTTACTTTTATGTTATTAGTGTCATGACTGTAAACACGTGTTAATTTAGTCTCATTAAACGCAGAGCATGAAAGTAAGTATATTTAATTGTGTAACATGTACTCTTCAAAAAGGTCAACGTAATTTTGATATTAACGTTGATTAAACTTTGGTATTAAAATAAATTGAGGAAACACTTCTGTCAACTTTTAATTTGTTATGTTTTTGTGTATTGTACACGACGACCATTGTAAACCTTTGCCTTGTCAGAGCCTCTACTTTTTAATAGCGTTTTCATTTTAAATTACATTTGAATCGTGAAAGCGAAGGCATATAAGAAGTATGCTTGTTATAGGATATTATTCTTGGAAATATGTAAATTACAGTACCATTACTACAATTAAGATTAATCCCGATCCTGGGTTCGACCTAACGGGTTTTTGAATATGGGTATGATGTATGTCTTCATTTTCTACTGTTTGCAAGGTTCTGAAATTTCATTTCAGAACAAATAAGTGTCACATATACATGTTTAATTCACAATTTACATATGGTACAGCCATGCTGCAGCTATATTATTTGTATAGTAGTAGCACGAATGGGTTGGCTCGACCGGGGAAGGACCACGCTCTAAAAGAATACTAGCTTAACTCTGCTGTGTTTCGTATGGTGAGTGTAGAGAACCGGAGACCCTTTTTACTGGAGAAGAGGCATTCCATCTTAGTCCTCACGGGTGACAACGCATCTGCATTTTGATTCTTTATTGAGGATAGATGTAGATGTCTATGGGTCACAGCAATCACTTACCATCAGGTGGACTGTGTGCACGTTAGTTACCCTATCGTATATAAAAAAAGAAAAAACAATATCTTTCGCTTTTGGACCAATACGATCTATTTGATATAATAATGTACCAGCGAATAACACGCGGTTGTACATTGATTTAAGCAACATATGATCGTTACCGTTACAGCTGCAGAACATAGCTCTCCCTCATAGATTTATATTGCCATAGTTATGACCATGAAGCATATACAAAGAGGAGGTGTTGTAATTAGATTTCCCTATGTAACAACGCGTGACAATTTACGGGGTGAGGGGATGTTAAGCCCTGCCCAATGTACAATATCTACATCTACCGATAAATAGTAAAACTACTCGAATCGTTCCATATCGATGTTGCAATGTAGTTTAGATACTTTGATGATAGATGGCGGCCTGTTCACAAAATGATTTTAAACTATATAAATAATATTTTGGCGATTAAAATTTCTTTATCTCTGTATGCAAAACAAATTTCAGCACCTTCGTATAATTATTTTACCAATACAGAGCTCTTCGTACCTTTATATTTTAGTTAAAGACCCATTTTACTGGAAAAGAGGCATTCCATCTTAGTCCTCACGAGTGACGACGCATCTGCATTTTGATCCTTTATTGAGGATAAATGTAGATGTCTATGGGTCACAGCAACCACTTACCATCAGGTGGACTGTGTGCTCGTTTGTCACCCTATTCTATAAAAAACTTTTTTGTTTGTTCGTATTTTATGCACTGCCATACCGTTCATCGGCTTGTGGTAAAACTTTGTCAACTTATTGTTTGCACTTGCGCGAAGGTTATAGGTAAAGTACAATTAACTTACAGTAGGTGGCGCACATATCGTATCGACAAATTTATTTGACATCTATAATTGTATATATATCATTCAACTTCAATTATGTACTTAAATGAATGTACTATGGTTCCTAATTAAACAATATAACTCTAAAACAATATTTCCCCAATTATTTCTTCTGCGTCTGCAACGCGCCGGGTACCACCTGGTTTAATATATTTATAAATTAACCATCTCAGAAATTACTTTTCTTTTAAATAATATAATCCGTGAACATATGAATGCGATGTGGTATGATTATCTTTAAAAAATTATACCTGTAAAGATATTCTCCATTCCCGTTCTATCTTCAAATCTCCTTCCGCGGCGACTACTCTTGATTCCGCTGCGGCTGCTTTTTGACCGAGTGTTCTAGCACTTTCTTCTAAATTTTTCTTCGTTAATTTTTCCTCCTGTAATCTAATTGGTAAATACGAAATATTTATGACGTTGAATCGATTAAATTGGCGATATATTGAAGATGGGCCAAATTATGAGTTGTGTAAACGAAGATCATGTATGCGTAAATGGAATATGGATGTAAGAGAAGCTAGAAAGGTGTGTCATGGTCGTATCAAATAGAAGTCCATAGTTTATGTCTACCTCTCTGGGTAACAGGAGTTAGAGTTTATTTATGTATGTATGTATGTATTACCTCTCTTATCCTTTAATACGGGACATAACTGTGGATGCGCTGTTACCTAGCGGCAAACAGGTATGAAGGGCGGTACCTAGCAAGATGGTATTCTGCAACCTAGTAAACGTTTTAGGATACAATAGAAATGTGATGACGAGCCTACGACGATTCTGTCTCCGGATCGGTTTCTATCACGACGATACATTTTTCACGAAGAGACAAACGTCCTAATAGTCTCATTGATGGCGAGTTGCTTTTACAGCCCTCTGACACCGACAATCAAATTCAAACAAAGCCTACTGATGAGTCTGCCATAAGGTATTAAATCTCTTAAACAGTAACAGAATATAGATACGACACTGCAAGCGGCAGAAGCAAGTAAAATGGTTTTATCCAGTTAGACTTACTGTTATATAAGATTCTACAAAGTTGTCTCTAGCTATTTTATGCGGCATGTGTGATAAAACGGTCGACTAGGCTTTGGTTTCAATCTACATACAGTCTACTGCGCCGATAGATGTTATATTTCACACAAGCCGGTGTCCGAAGACTTAAGTACTGTAGACAACATATACCTTTCGGGAAATTGTATAGAATGCCGAAGAGTACAATCTGCCACATTGTATTTGATTCAGTCGAAATTTAGGCGCTGCTACAGTCCCTTCAACGGTGTGGGACTGTCGAATTGACTTGATATATCGAAGTGCTGAAGAAGGCCACGATAGCTCTCCATTTTTAGTACAGAACCAGATTATGAAACCTATTTAAATCGAGTGAGATGTAAGAGGGTGACGTTATATCCCCAAATCTCCTCACCGCTGCAATGGAAGATGTTTTATAAATCTACTGGTCTGGAAAAATAAGGTATCAAATCGATGGTGAAAATACGTCAGTCACCTTCGATATACGTATTAAGTTAGAATAGCTGGAGAGCCCTTGCACTACTCAAGTAACTCCAAGCGGTCTTAAGGTGTGGACAAAGATGACGTGTCGATGATAACACGAATGAGGACAAGACAAAAATCATACAAGACCTCTACTTATGTAGTTGTTGGGAACACTTGTTCGTAGTTGTTGAAGAGTTTGTTTACCTGGGATATGTCTGACTAGGTAAGTCGATCAGTCGATCCCACTCAGCTGGACAGCGTTCGGGGAATAAAATCATTTCGTCTAATAAATCAGTAAGCTGATGAGGCAATAGGCCGGCCATATAGCTTGAAGAATCTACAACCGACGGGGAAGAAAGTTTTTCGAATGCCAATTTCTTACTGGCAAGCGAAGAGTAGGGCGACTCCCACTAAATGGAGGGACGATCATCAAAACATAAATGATATGAAGTTACAATTGGCGGCATATCGCTTAAAAGAGATCTCTACCCAGGCAACCGCAGTGCAGATGATACAATGACCTGCGAGAGAGGACACACCAGAGCACATACAAAGGATTCGTACCATTTTTTGTGAGATAAAATACCTACATCTCGCTGATTATGAAACTATAGTAAATTTGATGTTCAGTCACTGTTTACATGTCTACCTATTGAAAACTGCGTCTCAATTGTAACTAGGAAGCTAGAAGAAAACAATATGCCTGCAAAATATGCAGTATTACCCAAACTGCATTACATCCGGCTAGCTATTGTGGAAGGAGGAATTCTACAAGGAAGTAGAAGGGTGAATAAAACCATTGTGTAATATTTCCATAGTTGTAAGACACTTATGTATGTATGCGTAAATCATAAATAAATTACCTTTGGCAAAACAGTCAGCAAAAACGATTCACTAGTCCTAAATGTTATTGTAGTGAAACAGACACATGAGTATTGAGTGAGTTATCCACGGGGCATTAAGGAATAACATGAGCACGGGAGGCACGAAGTCAGGGCTTAAATATGTTTGTATTTATATTGTATACGCTGTCTTAGTACAGACTTCTGAATTAAGTGAACTCAAACATTTAATCGCGTTCATGTGGTTACATAAATAGTTCTTATGTTGGATATAATAGAGCCAAACATGAGCCCTGATAGGGTATAGCAACATTACATATGAATTTAATTGATTTAGAAAGAATAATTACTTATTTTATTTACTTAAGCTAAACATTACTTTTAGGTTTAATAAATATTTGCAATAATTGTTAATACAAGGATAATAAAAACGTAAATACATTCAATTAAACAATTATTATTTTTCACGGAAAAACTCTGACAACGAATAGAAACTTTTTTCAATTAAATATTTTTAAGCTCTCTTTGAAATTTATTTAATGATACTTCTTTTTGTAGACATTTAGGGATTTTATTATAACTTTTTACACATATACCACAGGGTCCTGATTTTACTGTTTGTAATTTTGTGAACATTTTTTATTATTTTTAGTTCTTTGATTTTTTATAAGTCTAATTTTTGGATCGTTGCTGGGAGAACTGAGGAATATTACAAGCTCGAATGTCAATCTAGTTGCATTAAATACTTCACCTATTTTCCATCTTTAAGGATGGAATTTGTAATTTCTATGGAACAACCCCTGATCTCCGTCCGATCATCTGCTTTAATAAAAAAAATTAAAATCGAATTGAGAACCTCCTCCTGTTTTGAAGTCGGCTAATATACTGTGGTAATGGAAATACTGGGACGGATGCAGGTTTTTATTTTTAGTATTATAAACTCATTTGCAAAGAAACTTTTTCATAAATTGAAAAGGTATTGATTTTTTGCTACCGGAAAAAATACAATATGAAAAAGGTTTTAATCATAAGAACAGATTACTGGCCCGTTATAAAAATGACGTGAAATGTTAAGTGTCAGTCCCTTAATAACTCTGTCAAAGAATTTTGTTCTGAGCAGGCGTCAAAAAAAAGATATTTATTTACATTTGAACCTTTTTAGTTTATGTCATGTCACTTGGTAAAAGTTATGCGTCCTGTGGTTGTTTGATGTTAGCTTAAGGGGCGTATTACAAAAAAACGCGAAATTACAAGGTTTCCTCGTTGAAATTTTATGTTTATCGTTTATTGC
Source organism: Parnassius glacialis (assembly GCA_033319125.1). NCBI lineage: Eukaryota > Metazoa > Arthropoda > Insecta > Lepidoptera > Papilionidae > Parnassius > Parnassius glacialis. The sequence goes on from JAVANC010000019.1 coordinate 19,831,369, forward strand.
TTGAAATAACAATTACGTGGTAAAAATAGTTCGTTTTCTCTCCTCAAATAAGCTCGGAATGGATTTTAGATAACTTATTTATTTAATCAGTAATAATCATTCTCCCAAAGCATGTTTAGGCAAAAACTCTCGAAGACATGACTTGGGAGCTCTAATTTGTAGATTCTATTGAATATCGACCATCAAAAAAAATATTTTTATCTCCCAAATATCCTACACTTTAATAATAATGGAATACATTTTCGTTATATGCTTTTCACGCTAGGAAAAAAAAATCGAAATAATTCAAAAAACGACCAAAAAAGCTTCGATACAAGCCCCTATATTTCCGAAGTTCTACATCATTTAGAAGTAAAATTTATACCAAAATAATCATCAACATTTGCTTATACTATGCTATTATTTTTACTTTTTAAATCGTTACTATTATATTTTAATTAATTAAATAAAAGTACTATATATTTCACTGTGCCGGCCATCTGCGATCATTAACGCGCGAGCGCTTGCCGAGGGTGGACCTGCGTCAGTTTATTTCGGGCGCTGCATCGTTTCGATACTACCGTAGTGTGCGTCGATTACCTGCATACTAGAAAATCGTCAACTACGACCGCAATTTTTGATCTATCGGTTTAAAACTATTTTATATAGTTATAATTTAAATTACGTCTCTTCAAAAATGTGGTCTATTCATTGACTTAGATCATTGTTATTTGAGGGCTTCACCTAATGGTTTATACAGCAACGGTCTTATTGAAGTTAAATGTCCTATTTCAGCTTTCGGAATAGATTTTGATACGGCCTTTCGACAAAAAAAAGTTAAAGGTTATAAATTCAGTGATTCAAGTGTAACATTAAATCAAAATAATGACTGGTTTTACCAAATCCAAGTCCAGCTTCATGTAGCAAATAAAAATGTCTGAATACTTGCCATAATATGTATTGTCCCAGATTAATGCAGTATAAGTACTAAAAATTTACAAATACGACCAATTTTAGATTTTCAATATGTTACCCAAGTTACAAGCTTTTTATGAAAAGTGTGTACTGCCTGAAATTATCGAATCGAGAAAAGTTCGGTCAATGCCGTCGCAGCAAATATTTTTCTTATAAAAAATATAGTAATTGACTGTAAGTACCGATTAAAAAAACATTAGTTACATTTGGTTGTTATATTTATTAAAACAGGTTGCAACCGTTTATTCATTTATACCACTATTCTACCGGTAGTAGACATAATCGATTATTAACATTCGATTACATCGTAACAATTAAAATATTTATGTGTACTTATTTTGACACTAAATTTCATAAATAATGAATAATATATCAAAATGGTATATAATAATAAATACTAAATTATATAATTATATAATAATAAATTAATAAGATAACATTAAAATGACACACCAAAAAATATTCCATCCACTGAAGTCCATCCTAAGAAAACTTTGTATTATGGAAGATCAAGATCGTTTAGTCGCCATACTCACAGTATTATAGTGCGAGCGAGTGAATAGATATGAAAGAAAGTATCGGTCGCGTAACTTGCCGCCCGCTCGGTGCGTAAAATACCTAAATTTGCGAAACGCCGAAATGTAAGAGGGCTCTTAATGCATTCTCAACATAATGTACCTTCCTACATAATTGAGAGTTTTTAGATAATGGTATCTCTATTATATATTTGCATACTATAAATGTATATTTCTGGGATGGCTCCAGGCCCTTTGTGTTATACAGTGACATTCTCAAAAGGGCTAGAACCCAGATCCAGAAAGCCAGTAAAAAAACCACAGTGACATTTTGTTTTAGCTAGTGTTGCCACAACATTAAATGGAATTGTTACATAGTACTATGATTGAGATTATGTATTATCGTAGGAAGTTCTTTGTAAGAGACTTATTTTCAACTATATCACTTTTATTTTTATTATTACTGATAGTATAATTATTCCTAATAATAACTTAATATAAAAATATTTTGTGATTGTGTTGTGTTGGTAGTTTTACAAAGTGTATACGAAAATAGTATGAATATAGTAAATGGCAACACTTGAATAGAGTAAAATGATTTAAGTCATTTGATATTCCCAAAAATGTTTGTTTTTTTCTGTGGCTTTATTTAAAATACATTTTTATTTGAAAAATCGTAGAAAAATAATAAAACTCATTTTATATGTAAGTTATTTCTAGACGCAATCATTTTTGTCAACTATTTTTCTGCCATTGTTCTTATTGCCTGAGGCTGGTTTTTAAAGAAAACAACTTTTTACTACATTTTGTGGCGCGAACTGCCTAACGAACAAAGCGAAGCGAACAGCGAACTTCTAATTATTTTTCATTGAATTATCTCATTTCATTGACATTTTAAATCATTGTTATTGCTGTTTAGCGGTCTCAAAATTGGTAGATATAGTGATAAAAACCAGCAAAATTATTGCATTGCTCGAGGAGATTCCGAAAGACCTGGCAGCGCTATCAAGAGACCGGTTCCGTCAAGAAGGCCTGGTTATGGAAGAAAGGTATGTATCGAACCACGGGATTATCGTTTTCTGGTGAGTCAAGTTGGGAAATCGGACATCTTCGTATGCGGATCATAAGAACAACTTCAAAAAAGTAAATAACGTGCAAATTCACGTCAGTCAGAAGGTTTCTCGCTACCAGTCATCACCCAGCCCGTGGCCCTAAATTACTCCGTTAGCACCGAGGTAACAGGCTTAGCTTCGTTCGAAATTGTGTCATGGACTCAAGAAGACTCGGATAGGGTATTGTTTTCCGATGAACCTGGCTGAAGGTCATACAGGTTTACGCGCCAACCTCGGCACACCCCGATGAAGAGGTGGAGGAAATGTATGAGGATATCTCTAGAGTCATGCATTCCTCCAAAACCCACTATACGGTGTTGATGGGAGACTTCAACGCAAAACTAGGCACAAGAGAGAACGGTGAGCTGAAAGTAGGGAATTTCGGAATAGGGCAACGGAACCCAAAGGGCCAGCAGCTGACCGACTTCATGGAGAAAGAGGGACTCTTTATGATGAACTCTTTCTTCCAGATGCGGCCCCACAGGAAGTGGACCTGGTCGAGCCCCGACGGTTCGACAAAAAATGAAATTGACTTCATTATGACGACCAGACGACAACTGTTCAGTCATGTCTCAGTGACCGCGAGGGTGAAAACCGACAGCAATCACCGAATGGTGAGAGGCATACTGAACCTAAACGTTAAGTTGGAGAGGTCACGTCTAATGAAGTCAACGCTCCGTCCCCCTCGTGCTCCAATCCAAAGTCCTGAAACCTTTCAGCTCGAGCTACGAAACCGTTTTCAGTGCCTAGAAGATTGCGATGCAGTGGACGATATGAATGACAAGCTCGTGGGAACTGTCCATGCGGTCGGAGCTAAGTTTTGCAAGACCCGCCGCAGAAGAACACAAAAACTCTCCGATCACACTCTTAATCTCATGGCTGTTAGACGAGATATGAAGCTGCAGTCTTCAGTAGATTTGACAGCATACAGGCAACTGAACAGACAGATCTCCAAATGCATGCGGCGGGACTTACGCATTTTTAATACTGCTCGTATTAAAGAAGCGATCGAGCGGAACCAGGTCTCCAAAGTCTTTGCTAGAGATCTGTCTGCCAGAAAGAGCCAACTGTCGAAGCTGAAAACCGAGTGCGGCAGCGTCGTTTCCGGGACACCTGAGATTTTGAGTGAGATTGAGAGGTTCTATGGGCAGCTGTACACATCATCGTTGGAGCCACACGTAAGTGTGAGTAACGATCCAAGAGCGAGTCTTATCCGACACTATTCCGACGATATCCCGGACGTCAGTCTGAGCGAGATTAGAATGGCTCTCCAGCACCCTAAAAACGGCAAGGCCCCAGGCGAGGATGGAATTACAGCAGAGCTTCTGAAAGCGGGTGGGAAACCGGTACTTGAAGTCCTTCAGAAGCTCTTTAATTCCGTCCTCCATGGTGGCACTACACCGGAGGCGTGGAGCAGAGGTGCGGTGGTCTTATTCTTCAAGAAAGGTGAGAACGCTCTTTTGAAGAACTACAGACCGATTTCCCTTCTGAGCTGCGTCTACGTGCTGTTTTCGAGAGTCATTACGAATCGTCTCGCGCGCAGACTTGACGACTTCCAGCCTCCCGAACAAGCCGGTTTCCGAAAGGGCTTTAGCAACATATACCACATACATACCCTTCGGCAAATTGTATAGAAGTCCGAGAAGTACAATTTGCCACTATGTCTGGCGTATGTGGACTATGAGAAAGCCTTTGATTCCGTCGAAATTTGGGCGGTGGTGCAGTCCCTTCAGCGATGCCAAGTTGAGTGTCGGTATATCGAAGTGCTGAAGTGTTTGTACAGTAGAGCTACGATGGCTATCCGAGTACAGAACCAGAGTACGAAACCTATCCAATTGCAGAGAGGTGTAAGACAGGGTGACGTGACATCCCCGAAATTCTTCACCGCTGCATTGGAAGACGTTTTCAAGCTTCTGGACTGGAAAGGATACGGTATTAACATTAATGGCGAGTACATCACTCACCTTCGATTTGCCGACGATATAGTCCTTATGGCAGAATCGCTGGAGGACCTAAGCACTATGCTTAATGACCTCAATAGTGTTTCCCAACGGATAGGTCTTAAGATGAACATGGACAAAACAAAGATCATGTTTAATGTCCATGTCACACCTATGCCGGTAGATGTTGGGGACACTAAGCTCGAAGTTGTTGACCAGTATGTTTACCTGGGACAAATAGCCCGACTAGGTAAGTCCAACTTCGACCGAGAGGTCAATCGGCGGATTCAACTCGGTTGGGCGGCGTTCGGGAAATTACAGCACATCTTCTCGTCAGGTATACCTCAAAACTTGAAAACAAGACTGTACAACCAGTGCGTGTTGCCAGTGATGACCTATGGTACTGAGACGTGGTCCTTCACTGCTGGTCGAATGAGGAAGCTCAAGGTCGCTCTGCGAGCTATGTAGAGGGCTATGCTCGGAGTTTCACTGCGTGATAAACTTAGAAATGAGGTAATCCGTAGTAGAACCAGAGTGACCGACATAGCCCAACGGATTGGTAAGCTGAAGTGGCAATGGGCCGGCCATATAGCTCGAAGAACCGACAACCGTTGGGGAAAAAAGGTTCTCGAGTGGCGGCCTCGTACCGGCGGACGAAGTGTAGGGCGTTTCCCCACTAGATGGAGTGACGACCTGGTAAGATATGCAGGAAGTCGATAGATGCAGGTGGCTCAGGACCGTGCTTTGTGGCATTCTTTGGGGGAGGCCTATGTTCAGCAGTGGACTTGTGAAGGGCTGTAATGATGATGATGATGATGAACCTGGCTATCTCTGCACGGTGAAGACCGACGTCGGCGAGTGCTACGAAGACGAGAAGAACGCATTGTATCATGTTTTGAAAAATCATACCTCATGGTGGGGGCTCTGTTATGTTTTGTGCAGAAATTTAATTCATTGGATGGTACGGAGTTAAGTCTTCATCGAAAACGCCACACCGACTGGACACCGATACATAAGGGAAATTCCTCGTGTACAACCTGCATTGGCCGCTTTTGGCGAAAACTCAACTTTTATGGACGACAACGCTCGCAGCCACCGGTCCGGCGATGTGGAAGCGTATATGATAGAGGTCGGAATTCGTAGTTTGGATTGGCTAGCGCAAAGTTCCTATCGAAATCCCATAGAGCGTGTCTGGAACTTTCTGAAGCGATGAGTGAGATCAGTGCAGACCATCAGAGAGATAAAGAATGTGATTACCGCGGAGTGGGAACGTATCTCGCAAGAAAGCATAAGAGATATACGCGCATGCATGCCTAGACATGCAATGCAATGCAAGCTGTGATTTCAGCAAAGCACTCCATACTAAATTTTTGTCTGATTTTACTTTATTAAAGATAAAACAAACAAAAAAAAAGTGTTTATTTTTTTACTTAGCGAGCAGGTTCACTATTAGCGCTTTGTATTTAACATTATTTCTCATTAATTTAATCAAAATGTTAGATAAAACTGACGAAAACAATTCCTTATTAATTAATTAACAAAACTCTGAGTATAAAACTTCATAAAATTATCAAATATTCTAATAGTAACATTAAAATTGGTTATAAGCTTAGGTGCAAGTTTTTTATGCAAGAGTTTATTTTAATGTGTTTAGTACAGCTTTATTTTACTACTTTGTTTTATACGTCTACCTGCATGACTTGTGACTAGGTGAAACCGCATAATTTAATGTAGGAGAAAAATAAAACAATTTTTTGTTACTTAGCGTAAATAAAGAATTCTTGATATATATTACTAAATTACCTTTGTTTATAAGTCTATATAACTACTGCTTTTTATTAATTTATTTAGTCTCATTGTTATATAGTACGAGAAAGCAGAATTATCAGAATAATATAAAATTACACAGCTCATCGAAAGCTATAAAAACCGTAAAATCTTAGTTGAATTTAGTGATAACATACTTTTCCTGTGGTTTTGCCTTGCTTTTTGAAATACTTGTTACGACGTAAAAAAATAAGTGAGCGTCAAAATCTGGACCTTAACTTTCCCTTAACTATCACGTCGTGACCTAGTTCAGGGATGGCGAACAAATTTTGGCACGTGACACAATATTTTGGGACACCACCGATTACAAAGTTCACTATGAAGTATTTTATTACGAACGAACGCGAGTAATCCTACGCTACGCCGAAGATCTTCGTGACTCGAACATGGCGCGGCGGTAATCACGAAGTAAAAATTATTTTACGGCACGTCTATGGCCTCATCAAACATTTCTTTAGAAAAATGGCACGTTGATAAATAAAGACAACACGGATCAGGTATTTGTATGGCCTACAAATAATTGTTTCGGGTCTGAATGTTTGTCCTTGTGCAATTTGTGTTTGTAAACTGCCTCTACGATACAGAAGAAAATCCTAGTGTGGGGTAACGTTTTTTTTAATAAAAAAAATGTTTGCTACCCCTGACCTAGTGGATCGTAATACGACCTACGTTATGGTGACAGCTCCTCTTGCTTATTTTTTCAAGATTGTTACAACATATACAAATCTTACAAATTGACAACGAATAATTTATTGTACGATAAATGTCATCTGTTGGTATTTTTAGTTTTTACTCTTGAACATGCGACTTGTAATGTACGCGAAACTTGTAATATTCTTGCTCATGTCGTCATTGAAGTAAATATGCTGTTCGATGCGTTCTACAGGGTTATTTTGCAATAACCGGCCGAAATTGCAGAGAAGGTTCAGGATAAGTAATGTAGGGAGATGGTGTAGAAAAATTAATTAAAAGAAATCTCAAACATTGTCCTTTTTATTTTTTTAAATCAAAATCAGTGGTAATGCATTATTTTAACTTATTACACTGCGGCGCACGCACACATTCGTAAGGGTTGATCGGTGGGCAAAAACGTTGTTGCCCATAAATCATATTCAATTTGGACTAATTTCAAATAAAAGTAGAAGCCTTATTTGCTTGTATTTTCAAAAACTGTAATAACTGTATACCTAAAAATTAATATTTGTTTGTTCGTATTTTATACGCTGCCATATCGTTCATCAGATTGCGGTAAAACTTTGTCAACACATTGCTTACACTTCCGCGAAGGCATAGTTGGACCCGGAAAGTGGTGCTGTTGTAGAATCCAGATATCACCCGTGTGAAGCCGGAGCAGATCGTATCGTTAATTATTTATATATTTGAACTTATGTTTTAAATTTGGCTACTCTTTGATAACGACCTTGTATGTTATGTACAGTATGACAGCTTATTTATTTTGTAAAAAAAACTTGACTGCCTCGTTGACCTAGTGGTCGTTAACGCGATTGCTGATCATAAGTCCCGCGTTCGAAGGGGGTCGGGTCATATATCAGTTAATGAGTTTTTCTGTTAAGAAATTCTCAGTCCGTAGTCAGAAAGTTGGCGGTGTCTCACCACCGTGCCTCGGAAAGCACAGAAAACCGTTGGTCTTGCACCTGATCTCTCTCGGGTCGTGTCGGGTTAAGGTCCCATCGGACTATTAGAGTCAGGGAATAGAGTGCACCTGTGCTTGCGTATACACTTGGCACTATAATCCTGTACTGCGCTGATGGCTAGTCTCCGTTGAGACGGTCGAACTGACCGAAATTCTTTCTGGAGGACATTATTACTACTATTATCACTTTTATTTTGTATACAGCTTAACCCATTCAATGCGGCTCAAAAAATCGTCTTTAATACGCAGGGGCGGGCGGTTTAAAGAGCTAACTCCGATAAGCGTCGGACGCATCTCATATTTAAACACTTTGACACCGATCGGCGTTTCCCGCACATGAAAATGATTCTTGCTAGTTTAGACAGAATTTTATTGACGCTTATCAGTTTACGCCATATCAAGTGACTGCGTATTCAGTGGCCAAGTTACATTTGTATATAATAAGTTATTTTGTGATTAAAACTGAATTTTTATTAAAAATACTAGCGATTTCCTATTTACAATAAATATGGCTGGAAATAGTGAGTGAATTTTTTTCTATTCTATTCAGTATAGTAAGGTATATTTTCCACATTATAGAAAGATTTCTAATTACACTTTGAATAACGAAATTGGTTTTTATACTTATATTTTTAATATTATTGAAATATGACCAGGGATTCCATACCTTTTTTCTGATTTTTTAAAGTTAAAAATACTTTTAATAATAGTATTTAGTCTAATATTTTAAATGTATTAAGTATAATAAGTAGTGTGTTTTAATTAGTAGAGATGAGGAAAAGAGGGGTTTTAAGTTACATACTATTTCTAGTGCATCGTAATTTGTTTCGCTTAACAATTAATAATGACTTTCTCTTGGTGGTCTTGGAAGGTGAGGCTCGACCATCGTTACCAAGTTTATTGAGTAACGGTGTGAGACAATTTGGTTCGCTAAAAAGAAAGCCATGTGTTGATCAACATTATCATCTTGATAATGCTGATGCGAAAAAAGTCACATATAGACAAAATAAAGAGACACAGGTATCGTCACAGGACATTCAGGATGCAAATTTATATAAACGCAACATTTTCGATACTAATGAGTATAAATGTGACGTATCACAATTACCCGATTTTGAATTTTGAAAACGGGGAACCAACTGACCACCGAAACAAAGTGTTTGCTCAACTGATCGCTTACGAATTAGATCTTGTTCCAATAAAAAAAAGATCTGTAACATATGTTAATATAATAAATCTTGTGAGGAAAGTACTTCACCAATAGGATGTGGACGACATAAGTTTACCCAACTAAGAAGGCTCGGAATAATGTTTGTGGCATAGGTACGCTGTGAGCTTACATGTTGTTTGATGATTGTTGATATTATTAAATAAGTATTATGAACACTTTCGTAGTTGTAGTTTTGTTTAAGTACCTACTCTTACAAGTATGCGAACAATGATTACCTATATGAATGGTTTTAACAATCCAAGATGGTGGATTTTATTAATAAGCCGTTTTCGTTTTAATTTTCTGGCTGCTCTTTTTTTTTCTTTTTACACTAGAGATGATGAAGAATATATAAAAAAAACTAGCGAATCATATCAACGCAGCAAAATGTTTAACTATCAACTATGAAATGAAGATTGCTCATAATATGAACCTATTACTGTTCTTTAATTCCATAAAATAAAATACCTAGCTAAAATAAATAATATATAAATATTTAATCCAAATGTTTTCAATGTTGATAACCTCTTGAAGACGCCGTTCGGCGTTTTCCGCACCTGAGGATAGTTTTGTTATTTTTCTAAAATCATTATTTACAGAAACGGAAACTATAATGATGTTGTATGTATGTAAAACATGCACATATAAAAAGTATATCCCTTTAGAATAGAAATTGGCAAAGTTATGGCTCATATATAATTTATGCCGATCGGTGTCATCCGCCTAAGAATGACAATTTAAATTACGCCGTTGTGCGTGCACCGCAACGAATGGGTTAACTATATAGTTATGCGATTCTAACTAAAAGATTAAAAAGGCTATTTATGTCGATCCAAAACAGATATTTATATTTTAATGAGCAATATTTTATAAATTTCTAGTTTTTTTTAAATATAAATTGAATAGTTAACTAACGTTTCTTGTTTAGGTCATAATCTGTGTTTAACGAGTTGTGAATAGCCTTAATGTAGAATCCATTGACTTAACAATAACCAACAGCAGACAGGGGTATGAGCATATTGATTGTAATACAGTTATAGCAACATAATAAATGATAACTAGAATTCTAACTTTATCAAATGATAAGAGTATATATACTAATAGGTATAATGTATTTTTTTCTACAAAATAAAACCAAATAAGGTATGTGAGGGTAATATTATAACCTTAAGCTTTGCCGCCCTATATAACCAAAACTAGAAGGAGGACAGAGACAAAAACACAACGTCGTATACTATAACTAATATATTAAGAAAAAAAATAGCAAATAAGGTTTGGCAATAATTAGGAACACTGAAAAATCAACTAAAAAAATTAGCTAGAACACTGAAAAATCAACTTAAAAAATAGCTATATTACACAATACTAAAATCGACTAAAATATTTACAATAATTTCATCTGTCAAAATGACGTCGATAAAGCAGCGCCCTTCTGACCCTTTATTATTTGAATGACTGATGAAAAGCTATCGTATCACAGAGCCATCTATGCAAACAAGACTATAGTTTTAGCGTTATAAGAAAGTGACCATATTAACCGGATGACCATATTACCCTCACGTACTAATTTGTTATATGTACATAACATGCAAACACAACAATTGATAATGGCAAACCTACACAACAAACATAAAATTTAAACAAGCATTCTTCGGTTTTATATTGAATAAAATACAATTTTAGACTGAATATACTTTATTATACAAATAAGGCTGTTACATCACTAGGGCCTCAGTGTTACAAATTTCTCAGAACTGTTAGAGATCTTAAGTTCTTAGACCGTACAACTGTTTCTAGAAGGTAATAAGCGACATGATTCTTTGGATGAATATGATTGATTTCCAAATTATTTATATTCCATGTAGATTAAATGCGATCGAATTGATATTAGAAATGTAATTCAATAATACTTTTTATAACCTAAATTGGAATCACAATATAAATACTTTAAAGATTATCATAATCTTAAAATATACAAATATTTTCTAAAACATCAAAATATATCCTTAAGGTAAATATAACCTTATTACATAAATTGTATCAAAACAATAGTTTAACATCAATTTCTGAAAAACATCTATTTTGCACTATTAAAAAGGTACTGAATTGGTGAATATATTTAAAATAACATAATAATTATTATATTAAACCTTTAAATTTACCATTATTTAAATTTAAATAATAATAAAATAACAAAAATATACATAGAACATCGTTTACTAAATATGTATTAATAAAATCACTTAATAGCAATAAAAGCTAAAGCCAAAATAGCATTACCACGTTAACAACGTTTTAATAACGACGATAATATCACTAAGTATATCAAAATATAATTTATATCAAAGAGATAATACGCTCGCGGTTTATTGTGAGGGTTTGCCAATATCGTTAGAAATATTCACCTTCCAGTGTGTCGAGCAAGCAGTGCAACGCTGTCACCTACGTGATTTTCGAGTATAATTGATATGTCAAGCGTTAACATATTTTAATAGACAATAACACTAGAAATGAGCGATTAAGAATTGTAATGCAATGATCACTCTTAAGCCTGGCGTCGACTACAGCAGAAACGCGTCGAATCGAAGCGAGTCACATTTATTCCTAGTGCGTCTATCTCTGAAGAATCGAATCGAATTGTTCATTCATCGCAAATTCTTCATTAAAATAGGTCGTTTTTGCGTCTGTAGCGAGCTGACCATGACACAAATCGTGATAATGTGGATCTTCTTGATTAATAAATTCTGGATATTGTCGGACCAGTGATATGATAGTTCTTCATTCATTATTATTTAAACAAAAAGATTCTTACGAAAACGAAATAGAAATTAATAAAAATACTCTGGCGCGCATCCACTTCTCCGCGACGACTGTGGCGCGCCGAGTTGAATCGAAATCGCACCGGCGAAGAAATTTGCCTGTCAAGCAATTCGCGCGGTCGATTCAATTCGGGGCGCCGCGGCTCGTCGCTAATGGACGCAGTTTCATAGTAAATACTATATATAGGTATATAGGAGGCGACTTTCTGCGATTCGATTCGACTCGGCTCGGCGTGCCTAGTGGACGCTTAGCCTTACTGTTACGTAATCGACACACTAACTTTTTTTAATAAGACACCTGCCACCTGTGTGTATATTTATACTAACCCTCTATACATTTCAGACCAGAGCACTGCAGTGGAAGCACTATTATTTGGCGACAGGAAGCGGTAAGAGCCTGGTACTTATACAAACAGACTCCAACACAGAAAAGGAGTCCTCCACCATCAAGAAAACACTACAAAAAGTTCAAAACTAATACAAAAACTGAATTATTTAAAATTGTCAGTAAGCGCAACATTGGTTGCAGTACTAAACCGCGTCTCCACCAAACACCAACTTTTGTTTTTTGTCAACATTTGTTGCCAACGAATGTTTCTGTAATCACTTAGTGTTGGCAACAAAACTTGAAACAATGTCGGGAATCGTGTTTCCATTTTCGCACCATCAAAGGAATACAATTGATGTTGCCAAAACACGATTCCCGACATTGTTTCAAGTTTTGTTGCCAACACTAGGTGATTACAGAAACATTTGTTGGCAACACGTGTTGGCAACGAATGTTGACAAAAAACAAATGTTGGTGTTTGATGGAGACGCGGCTTTAGACACTGAGAATTTGCGAACAATTAATTTATCACATTAATTTGCCAAGTCATGTTATTTTAAAATAATGAGTTTTACGGTTCATAATCGCTCACGTCTAGTTTACACAAGGTTTAGGCACTCTCAAACCTTTCATGCGCTGCAGGTTACAACGTAGCCGGAGGCATTTCATATAAAATAAAATATAAACCTACTTCTCATCGAGTTGATGTATGGTGCTGCCCATTGACTCAGTCTTTGCTTCCAATTTGGCTATAAGCTCTGTTTTATGTTTCAAAGAACTTTCACATTCCTAAAACAAAGCCAACGAAGTTTAGCTATATGAATATTTCACTGCGTTATATGGGATTTATTAGTGCAAGCATAGATATAATACGCGAGTTTAAAACTAAACTGTGGATATTCCATTAAGAGGTTACATAAGATACGTTAGTTTATATGCCTTATGGATTACAGGAAAATAATTCTATTGAAAATTAGCTGTACCGGGCCACGCGTAGCCGTTGCCTCAGTATGGTTAAATAGAAAAGAAAAGAAATGTTTCTTTTACGTCCAACAGATGGCACTGATTTTCTAAAAGTATATAAAACACGCGCTAATTTGAATGACACGTTGTGTTAAAATTTCAAAGCAATTGGCGAAGAACTTTCGGTAAATTTAAGATTATGAACAAACGGACGTTTATATATATATATATATATATATATATATATATATATATATATATATGTATGTATTACATTATATTGTATGATAATCTTGAAATATTGTGATGTAATGTAATATAATGAAAACATTTTTTATAATAATTTTCTAATAGGAAACACCACCTTACTGGGTTTACTGGAAATATTCAAACGATTTTATATATACAGAAACATTAAGCACTATTTCTAAAACTTAGCGTTTACATTGCATTATATTTATTCTATTCGAGTTTCTTTTTTGTCGACACTATTGTTTTTGCGGAATGGTGGTATTTCCTGTAAGTTTAACTTTTTGCTAGGTGGACCTTCATCTCTCTTTATTCTAACCGCGTCTGATCTTTCACCCGAGTTAGTTTCGTTAGAGGGAGATCTTAGCGCTTTGACAAGTTCATGATCAGATCCTAGAAAGTGGTTATATTTCTCTAGGTTGTGAAGTATTTTGCCAATTTGTTCAGCTTTCCCCTGAAGCCTGGACACCATTTCACCTTTCTGCGTGAGTTCCATCTCGCATTCCTTCCGTACGATAAGCGCGGCATTGATGAATACAGCATTGCATTAGTATGGAATATAATATAAATATTACAGTATAATATGATTTTACACTTAGTAAATTTCGTTAGTTACAATATTACGGGAAAAAATGAATGAAGGAAACTGTATGTTATTGCTATTAAGTAGTAAAAACCGTAACATGACTATTAGATGTCGTCGTTGACCTTGATTGCAAGATGTCCTTAAATATATAGAATTTTTGCTTAACATTAAAAACTTATTCAAATGCATCGAATGTTTAAGGAAATTGTAAAGTGTTAATTTAAAATCATATTCTAAAAACTAAATTAAAGATTAGTAATCACGTAACCAAAATTCTTTTTCAAAATTGTCAACAATCGACCATAATAAAATAAAATAAAATCATTTCATGCTACGGTTTTTAAAACCAAAAGAGAAGCTCCAATCAAAGCATATCAAATAAAAATAATATATAAATAAATAAGAAGAAAATGCTATGACGTTAATGCACTTAAAAGTAAATTTATAATCAGCGAGATGAACAGATTGGTGTAATGTATAGTGCCCACGCAAGATGAACGACCTTTGAATCTCGGTGCTTATTGTGTTACCTCACAAAACAATGGGAAAATCAAATGTATACACCGACGTCAAAACACCGTAATATAATAAAACCGCTAAGAAATTGCATTCAATTGTTCACAGGAGAGCATTTGTGATCTAGAATAAGTTCTAAAATGTAGAAATAATAAATTAGAAATAAAGCAGAACTTAAACAAATATTAATATTAAAAAAATTACAACCGACTTCAATAAAAATGAAATGAGAACATCATCAATGTCGTCGAAGTCAATTAAATACGCATTATCAAGGATAACTCAAAAACTACTGGTCAGATCTTGATCCAATTTATACGGGACCATATGAGAATCACCAGCTTTCAAATGAAAAAAGAATCAAAATCGGTTCACCTAGAAAAAAGTTCTACGGTAACACACATAAAAAAACAGTCGAATTGAGTAGGTCCATTTTTTTGAAGTCGGTTGAAAAGCGAAAATAAATTATGTCAGTATATTAACAGAAACAAGCTGTTTAAATAAAATAACATGCGAAATGTGCAGAATTAAAAGCGGAAGGCCACCACACATGTATTTAACAATTTTTATGCCACGATTTGTTAGTTTGTACACTCTTGTGTCTTTGTTTGGACGTCGCCTTGTCCCATTCAGGTCAACGGCAACTTCCTGTCGTGACAAACGGACCGTGACGACAAATCGTCTAATAGTGTGGCAACACCGTTATAGTAAAAAAAAAGTGTGTAATGTTTACCTGCAATTTCTTATACATTTCCAAATTGATTAATTTAATGTCGTCCAATTGCCTCCTTAGTGATATTATTGTGTCTTGCTTGTCGTGTATATCTTTTTCGAGCAACTTCATTGCTACTTCCATTTCCGCTTTCAATGATATCTGGAAAATTGTAAAGTTGCGATGGAGTGTTTAAATCAGTTATTACTTTTTATTAGTTGCCTCAGTGTTATGACGATTTTTAATCTACTTTACTTTACTTTAAAAAAGTTTACTTTACTTTTTTAAAGTAAAATAAAGTTACAGCTTATATACGTCCCACTGCTGGGCACATTTGTGAGAGAGTTTTAGGGCAAGGAAATGTACACCGCGCTATCCAAATGCGTGTTGATGAACTTCACATGTCTTCAAAATATTTTTTTCTTGTTACTCAGACATGCAGGTTTCCACACGATCTTCTCTTTCACCGCCGAGTACGTGGTAAGTCAGCATTTAAAATTGCAATTAAAATTTTCATGGGTGCCAGCGGAGATCGGAATCAGAGTTACTCGCGTACTGTGAAATTTACAGCGGAGCAACCACGGCTCTTCCTGAGCTACCACGGCTCTTTTCACGGGAGAAATTTTTCAAACATATCAAAAAGTACATGATAGTTGCGATTCAAGAAGTGTAGGTAAAATTATGCATGTACCTGTAGGTCCAGTTCCTTTTGTAGTTCCATATTCTTTTTCCTTTCTTCATCTAATAATTTTCCCATTTCCGAGTCTTTTTCATTTTTTGATTTATCTGACGATGTGCTTTTGACGCTACGTCTCTCCTGGAAATATTTTATAATACTAAATAACTCTTTATTTATACATAGTAACAACCAATATCTATATCATAAATCAATATCAATGTCTTGTATAGAGTATATGGACGAGTCTGGCACTCTGCCCCAATATGTGTAAGCGGAATTCACATATCCTTAAAATATTTACACTACCGAACAAATGAATTTTGAAAATTGCAATTAACAATATGATAGAATAGAATTATTTTATTCAATATAGTTTATGAGAATACTCATTGAGCTTCATTTATGATTTTACTACTGGTTCGGAACAAAATCTCAGTTTGTAAATACAATATACATACATGATGTATGTTACACTACCGGTACAATTCAATATGAAAACGTTTAGAAACATCATCATAGCAATCACATCATTTCCAGGGGTTATTACCAACCGTGTATTCTTTAATAGTATAATAATAATAGCACTTATTTAAACTTTTGCTTAAAATTTTTAAACTTTTTGATAGATAGGCATATCTTTTGAGACTTTATTGTAAAAGCATAGACATTGCTCCATGGAGAAATTACTGACCCTTGGGAGTTGAGAAATTGGTATTTCTAACTTATGCTTGTACTCGGTATTAACAGAATGCAGTGTAATACAACTTTTAATACAACTGTTTTTATTTTTGTAATCTACTTTTATTGTTGTCGGCCGGGATCAAACTCTGCTTGCGTACTGTAAAATGTTTATGCGAGCACTTATTCCTGACGGTTTATAATCATTATTACGCTACTAAATAATTTCTAAGAAATTATGTACGTTTTATAACAATCCGATAAATTGCATAAAAAACTTCGATTTGAGAAACAAATCGAGTGTGCTGTGAGCAATCTAATACAAACGTAAGGCTGTGTAAACACCGTAATAATCGAATGGTACTTTATGTCATTATACATACATACCGATACTGGTCTGAATATTTTGGTCTGCTGTATCGAGATAATTCTGTCATTACGCCGTTAGTCGACTTTTACGATTTACAAGAAGACAACTTAATGTCTGCATGGAACTCTTATATCGTCGTCCAATCGCAAAGCGTAACGTGGTCTCCAAAATAATGACACGTGCATAGCATTGTGTGGTATGTATTCTAATACAATTACGAGGGCATCATCGTTTGATGGTTATCGAAAAAACCTTGGTAAAATTTCAGCCCATACGCGTAATTTTTTAACTCAATGTCAATGTTTCGACTTGTCACATCAATTCATCGCTTTATCATTTGCAATCTATCTAAGAAATCAAGTAAGAAAATACCAGATAAATACTGTATAGTAAACAATAACAAATAAGCTGATGATATCACCGCTAGTAAAGAAACGATGACTCCACAGTATGTAAAGGCGGTATAAATGTAATCAAGAATAATTAATTTTGTTTAATACGGATAAGGGGACGTTGAGCCTTACCTTTAATTGACTCAAGTGTTGTTTCAAATCGTTACAAAGGTAAATTTGTGGGAAAACAATTACAATTTATTTTAAAGCGTCGTTAATTTTAGTTGACGCTGTAAAAGTTATTTGTAGACTTGCCTACATTTAACTTTACTTGTGTTTGATAATATGCTTTGATGTGCGACATCAAGTACTGAAATCGCTAATCCTATTGCGAATATTGAAGATTGGATAAGAGGTGATAATGATATCTTTCACTACTTAGAAAAGTCTATTTTCAGCAGTAGACTGTGAACTGACCTGCTATAGTGATGATGATGAAGATTAAAATAAATTTGTCAAAATGTCATTAAAAGAAAATATTTCACTGAATGTATGTGAAAATGTAATGTGAAAGTGAAAATGAATGCAAGTAAGACGAAAGTGATGGTTTTTGAAAGAGAAGAAAGTAAAATTATATGTGAAATAAGAATAAAATAGGGGAGTTGGTTGAGCAAGTGGATGAGTTTGTGTATTTTGGGTGTGTTTTTAGCAGGGATGGTATATATGATAAGGATATAGAACGACGAATGAATGCAGGAAATAGAGTAAATGGTGCTCTACAATCTATTGTGGGAAGTCAGAATGTCTCAAAAAAGGCACGTATGGCAATTCACAATGCTGTGTTAGTCCCTTCCTTAATGTATGGTAGTGAAAATTGGGTGTGGCAGAAGAAGCTCGAGAGTAGATAATATAGATAAATGCTGTTGAAGTGCGGCATTAAAGAGTACGTTAGGACTGATTCTGAATGACAGGGTGAGAAATTGTGTGATAAGAGAAGTGTGGCAAGATGCTCTTGTGACCAAGATTAATAAAGGAATGCTTCGGTGGTTTAGTCATGTAGAAAGATTGAACGAGGAAAGTGATAAAGCAAAACGCATGCGTAGGTAAAGGTCGCGAGAGAGGTGTGTCAGGATAGTGCCAAATGGAAGTCCGTAGTCTCTGCCTACCCCTCTGAGTGATAGGCGAGAGAGTTTATGTAAATATGTATGTTATGTAATTATGAATGTATGTATAGGTTATTAGTAAATTTAATATTTTGGTGATATTTTTATACACTATGCTCGTATAAATAACGTATCCTATTGTCTGATAAGCTGGGCGAAGGACTTGAGTAAAAGATCCCTCCAAGACGTGAAGACTGCTCTTCTGAGGTTATGATAAAAAATGCCGAAATTCCTCAAGGACTCGTTCTCTTTGCAACTCTCCTTGTGTTACATACCAGTGAACTGCATATGCCCGGTATCTATGAGTACGCAGCTGACAGCACAGTTATAAAGAGATATCAGCCAGATCAGAAACAAATTCAGTTCGCAAGAGACGCTTTATTTGAGCGTCTAAGTCTCTTACTGCAGGCAGTCTCCGATGCCAATCTACTGAGATTCAACGCCTTCAAAAACAAACGTGTCTCTTCACCGCGAAAAGGAGCTTGTTCACCTTGACTCCTTCTTTCAGAAATTTATTATTGAAACGCAATGAATCTGAACTCGACCTGAATCTGAAATCTAAACATTTGAGTACAGGGATAAAGCAGCTGCAAAGAAGTTAAGTGTCCTTGCTAAGGTGCCCCGATACTTCACACCGGGACAGTTGTTTACACAACATAAAACGCAAGTATAGTAGTGCATGGAGTACTGCTGTCATATATAAGTTGGTGCTGCAAAATATCACTTAGAGGTTTTGGACTGATGAATGGAATGACGTGGCAAGAGGCTCATTGGTGACCTTAATATGGATAAAACCAATCTTATCAGTTCTGAGCACAGGCGCAAAGCAAAACATCGAAGAGTGTGCACAGGAGTTGCATTATTTAATTTTTCCCTCTCCGTTAAATCTTCGGACATTACACGCATTCGAACCAACCGATTTGTTATGTTCTTCTTAATGTGTACAGCAAAGGAGTGGAATAATTGGCCGGCATTTGTTTTTCCATTAAATAACAATGTGGGTGTTTTCAAAGTAAGAGTTAATAATAGGCTTTTCTTAGGCCGAGTAATTGGAATCAATATAATTATTACGTCGTTGACGAGTTAACGACGATTTGTTTTAGAAATATGGAAATAATAATGTCCTGTTACGGCGGCCAGCCTCAACAGAGACTAGCCGTCGGCGCAGGACAGGATTCTACTGCCCAAGTGTATGTATGTGCAAATACATGTGCACTCTCTATTCCCTCACTCTCTTAGTCCGATGGGACGGTACACCGACAAGACCGGAGAGAGATCAGGCGCAGGACCAACGGCTTTACTTGCTTTCCAAAGTACGGGGGCGAGACACGGCTAACTTCCTGACTCGGGGCAGCTACTGAGAATTTCTTGATGGAAAAGCTCAATAACTGATTTTTTTGGGTCGAGCTGGGACTTCATGAACAGCAGTCGCACTACAACTGCTAGACCAACGAGGCAGTCATGAACCAAGAAATGGAAATACTTATTTTCGAAGACACACGTACACACAACTCTTTCTAAAAACAAAATGACTGTAGGACAAATTCTATGTATAAAACTAGACCGGCAATTGAGAAAAACTGCCCGTGCGGACGGGTAACTGGCACTGTAAATATTCCACGTAGTAGTATTTTCATCAACAAAAGTTACTGTTTTTAGGCAAATACGTGTGCATATAAATAATTCCAGCGTTTTCTTAGTCACATTAAACTAAATAAGTGTTAGATTGTCGAAAACAATGTCTGCGGTTTACAAAACAAAGAACTAGTCTTCTCGCCCGCTCGCAGTCGACTAAAAGAATTAAGGAGAATTGACCGTAACTTAGAGCGCAATTTAAGTAGGTCGCAGAGTCCGTCTATTAGTATCCCAAATCACGGAGATATAATAAAGTTTGGACTCCCGAAAAAATCAGATTTTATTATTACAAAAACTTTCAAATGGAAAGTTATGAAAAACTAAACTAATCAGCTCTTCTTGACGCTTTAAACGAACGTTCTCAAAGTAACGATAATGGCTACTAAAGCAATTATCATTCATTGCACATCGATTATAATATTTTACACACATGATATATCTCTTTCTGTTGGTTTTGAAATAAAATCTACATATTGTACGAGTTATTTATATTATAAATAAAACTATTGCATGTACACAATATGTGGACAAATTACAGTTTCGAGTACAGAATTATATAACAGACACGTGATTCTCTTAGTAAATATTTATAATTTCTATTTGTAGTGTATGTGAAGGCGCTATGTGTATAGTTAATCGCTACCAGACTACTTTTTAAACACAAACAGATATTAAAAGTATTTTTTTTTCGATTAAAGAAGATTTCAGCTCATATGCAAATAATATTAATAAAATATACAAAACGCTTTTAATACAACATAGAAAACGTTTACATTGGTATCGCTGCGACGAACTTTCAAGGCGTTGTTGATAATAGACACGTGTTATCGATTGCAACTGAATTGCTAATTTCTATGAATATAGATTATATACTAAAAATGCAGGAGCACAGGTGTGCCATGTTATCTTATATTTAGAAATAAGTGATGTAAACTAATAGGCGTGTGACATATAGGAAACTATCACTCCATGATGGAGTTGTAAGAGTCAATAAAGTCAAACGTTCTATGAATGTATATGAATTAAAGATGTTGTTGCTTCCGATGGATGGTGAAGTAACCATTTTATTGTATGTCAGACCTAAAATCACTATGAGAAACATCTGGTATTGCGAACACTATTGACAGACAACATTAAAAGAACACCAATCCTCACAAAAGAAAAATAACCATCCAATAACATTCTAATTTTAATACAGAAGATTGCCGAGTGCCGCCATCTACTTTCGATCCCATAATATAATTAGTAAAATTAAATCCAATCCACATTACCAGCATACCACTGCAAGACTTTTAAGACACTATAAGTTCTTTCTGCGTAAACTGAACCAAACCTTAATCATTTTTAAGTTGAATGTAGCCGGGGTTAACTATGATATTGGGACCTTAAACATCTCAGGCCTCCCGTGATCATGAGTGCTGCAAAGTACTCTAAACGTCGGGAATATAAAAATAAACTAATTAAACGCGATAAAATCGGTAAAATCCAGTTTCATTAATATAATAAATATAAGAAATCATAATAAAACCCCTGTCAAGAGAAGTATAACGAATTCTAACAACTCTTGAAAATACTCATGTTCTCTCTCACGGGCTCTTAAAGAATAGATTTTTCTACCCACGAGTAGTGAAGCAGTCATTAGTATGAAAAATTACCTTGCTTAGTTTCGTAGCTTAAGGTGATCAATCATTTCATATCGAGAATATGGTAAAAAACATATCCACAAATCCATATCAAATTTTAGAAAAATTATGACATCATACAGTTGACGGAAAACCATCTAAAAAGACTGGGTATGCCTATAGACCAAGATAGGCGGAGAGCTATAACCAGCAGTAGATTATTATGGGATCATGATACGAAATGGAATAAAGAAGACATGTTTTATCTAGATAACTAAAAACAGTAAAATGTAACCAAAATGCAGGAACTTACAGGAACAACGTTTAACGTAATAACGGGTCGGCTCGTACCGGAGAAGGAACACGCTCGCAAAGACCACTAGCGTCAAATAACAGCTTAATGCTGCTGTGTTTCGTATGGTAAGTGTAGAGAACCGGAGACCTATTGTTACTGGCAAGGAGGCATTTTATCTTAGTCCTCAGGGGTAATAATAGAATATAGATGTAGATGTCTATGGGCAACAGCATCCACATACCATCAGGTGGACTGCGTGTTCATTTGTCACCCACAATGAACAAATTATTTATTAATATTTATGTTGTATAATAAACTTACCTCCTCCTCCGAGTGAAGTTCTGTTATTTTCATCCTACTGTCTTTTGTTATATCTTGACCTGCACAAAAAAAAAAACATAAACACGTGCTAACTCCGTACGTAAATAAACACTGGCACATACGAAATTTAAATATTTATAGATGAGCAATAAACTCACAAGGTCTCGTCCAAAATTGTTTCTTATTTTGACTCTTTACTGTCGAATTACCCATTTGAACGAAACTGTACAGCATAACGGTTCGCGAACGATGTCGAATATTATCTGACAATGTAGTAATGACACGGGCAACCGCAACGGCATACTAATGCCTACTAAGCGATACAAAAGTGTTTGAGTCACCTTATTGCAAGGTGTCTTATCTAATGCAGTCTCTATTATTATCGTAAGATTTTCTCCGTGAAATTCAAGTCATCATTTTTTATAAGGCTAAGTTTACAGGACAATTACAAGCGTTAATAAAAGTCTATCTTTAAATCGAATTAAGGCTACCTTTAATTAAAATTAAAGATAACAATAGACTTAAAATATATTACAAACCAAACCGATTGCCTAATTTAAAACGTACTGAAAACGATATAGACTCTAATTTAAGGATAATTTATTTTAATATCTCTACATAGTGTAAAACAAACCCGCTTCCCGCCGTCTGTACACTTAGATCTTTTAAACTACGCAAGGGTTTTTATGTGGTTTTCATCAATAGACAGAATGATTCAAGAGGAATGTTTGTTATAGTACATGCATATATTATCTTTATATATAAAAATTACGTGTCACTTTGTTTGTCCGCGATTAACTCCTAAACTACTGAACTGATTTCAAGGAAATGATTCACAATGTGTGCAGTTTGGTCAAGCTTGAGAGATAGGATAGTTTTTATCCCGATAAGTGACCCTCAACTTTTTTATTGTGAATTTAATGATTTTTTAGGACACATGGTCGTCGGAAAGGGCAGAACAACGTCTGCCTGGTCAGCTAGTATTATATAATTCTTGTGCCCGTGTGTATGTTGCTGAACTCCTCCTAAACGGTTAGGCCGATTTTGATGAAATTTTGTGTGTGTGATAAAGCTGATTAGAAAATGGTATAGATTCACAATTGGACCCGGTAGGTGGCGTTATTGTCAAGATCCAGAAATCAACCGTGGGAAGCCGAGGCGGATTACTAGTTTATTCTAGAAAACTGAAGTGACAAACGAAGTTACAGTCCACTTGATGGTAAGTGGTTACTACAGGTCACGGACACCAGCAATGCGTTTTCTCCTGTGAGGGTTAGAAGTAGAAGGGCTAAAAGTTCTACAACTGTAATTCTCTATATATGTAAGGCTCTATAACATTGCTGCTTGGTGGTACAAATAGGTAAGCGGTATCTACGTTCATAGCTTATACATAATACAATAATTCAAATATTTATGTTATCTATTTTCACACGAGGAAAAAAATAAATTATCTATAGATTTTTATCATACCAGTGTGCCTATTTTTTTTGTAAGATAAGGGTGACAAACAAGCACACAGTCCACCTAATGGTAAGTGGTTGCTGTGGCCCATAGACATTTACATCTATCCTCGATTACGAATCAAAATGCAGATGCGTTGTCACCCGTGAGGACTACGATGGAATGCCTAATTTCCAGTAAAAAAGAGTTTCCGGCTCTCTACACTCACTATACGAAACACAGCAGCGTCAAGCTGCTAGTTTACGCTGGTATTCTGTGAGAGAGCGGTCCTTCCCCGATCGAGTCGACCCATCCGTGGTACAACTATACCAGTAATACAGCTGCATCATGGCTCTACCACGTTATACTATAATATCAGATGGTACACTGTGTAATAAATATTTAGTACGAAAACGTAAAATGCTAGGTAATAAAAGGAAAGTGAATACCAAAACGAATTTGTTTTAAAAAAAATCACCGTTAAGAGGAATAAATAGAGAACGAAATCGAGTAGTCGAAATTAATACTTTTAAATTATATCTTTTCCAAATTTTATCGAATGTACATAGTTATTAATGCGTAATTTAGGAGGGTGATAAAAATATACACAGCAGACAACCACTAGTAAGTAGTCATTGCCTATAACACGTGTAGAAATTAATTCTTATAAGAAACTTGTATATGGATAGCATTAGAACTTATGGCCGGAGGCCCCTTTTACTGGAAATGAGGCATTCCATCTTAGTCCTCACGGGTGACAACGTATCTACATTTTGATTTGTAATAGAGGATAGATGTAGATGTCAATGGGCCGCAGCAACCACTTACCATCAGGTGGACTGTGTGCTCGTTTGTCACCCTTATCATAAAAAAAAGCGGCAGAGAGAAATGATACAGAAAATGGGCACTAGCCTGTTATTAATGACTGCTCAATTATAAAAAATCTGAGGTTGTCAGTCCGCCTGTCAATCGTAACAACTATGTGCCATATATTTCTACTATGAGCAATCTTTGGGGCAGCCTATGTTCAGCAGTGGACTTTTGATGGGCTGTGATGATGATGAATCAGTATCTATTACACCAAGGCTTTATCATATCAGGTTATTCCCAACGGTGAAACAGATTTTTCACAAACACAAAAATATATTGTTAGAAAAGTGCCAAATGTTGTGTTGTACCAATATTTGATTTAGCTAGTGATGTCCGAATAATATATTTTAAAATAATATTGGTTACATTTTAAACATAAATATTGAAAGCTATGGCTTGTTTGTTCAATCAATATGAAATTCTATCTACTCTTACAGTTTATTAACACGTATAATAATATATATTTTACCTATTAAAAAAGATAAGTAAAATATATTTTGCTGTATCCCCATGATGTACACTGCCCCATATTACCAGTGCCATGAGTAGACAACCGCCGCAGCATACATAACCTCAGAAGAATCAACATTAATTTCTAAATTTAAAAATAATCTAATTTCAATGACAATGATTAAAAATTAATTACTAAAACGAGAATCAATGCATAAAAATATTTAATTATAAACACCAATTTTCAGGCGGTTAAAGGCCTTGTTAATAAGTTACGTAGCATAGATATCTCTAACGATAGTAGCACTTGCCTCGGTGCACATTTTTTTATTTGCGATTACGTATTTCTTAAATACGGACGACCTTGACGAATGTTCAATGGTAATTGATTTAGTTATGTTGTAATTATTAAAGCGGTGTAAAACGGTCGTAGCTTCACAAATACGTTAGACGCCTACTATGTAATAACTAAAATCGCACGGCACATGTTTGTATTATCTCGTGGGATGTTTTCTCAGGTAACTTTCTAAAATAACCGCGATAATCAAGCATATTGGGTGCCACAAGTGGACGCATAACCACGCATAAGAATCAATAATAATTACACAATTTTGTAAATTATCTAATATTATTGACGATGATTACAAAGTTACAAACGAGGATTAATGAATGACAAAATATTTAATAACAATTAGAATATCCCGCGATATAAAATAGTAATTTCGAGAACTAGTGGTTTCTTAAGGTGATTATAACATTTTATTTGACGGGACTTGTACATTTTGCAAACACGCACTTGACAAACGAAATAGGTCATATAACAAATTTAATAAACATTAAAAAAATAGTACACACAGTTTATGTTTTACATTTAGTCTTCCATCGCCACCGTGTATTATCGGTGTAAGAATATCCACTACTCTAAATCGTCCCCTGGGTGTCATAAGAGGCGACAGAGGAAACCAATACTTGGAAATAGGCAGCAGCGTGTTCCTAATAACAAAAAAATGCGGTTTCCAAGCCGCCCGTCAAGCGTAGCAGCTAAGGCAAATATATGAGGCATATTATGAGGTATTCTATGGGGGAGGTCTATGTTCAGCAGTGGACTTTTGGTTCCTATCAATGCGTGGCGGTAGCATTCTCCTTCGAATAAACGATAGAATTCTATGAAAAAACAACTGCAAATATTAACTATCAATTCACTTTTTTTTTTAATAGGATAGGGTGACAAATGTGCGCACAGTCCACCTGATGGTAAGTTGTTGCTGTGACCCATAGACATCTACATTTATCGTCAATAAAGAATCAAAATGCAGATGCGTCGTCACCACCGAGGATTAAGATGGAATGCCTCTTTTCCAGTCAAATGGGTCTCCGGTACTCTACACTCACCATACGAAACACAGCAGTGTCAAGCTGCAATTTTACGTTGGTATTCTGTGAGAGCGTGGTCCTTACCCGGTCGAGCCGACCCATTCGTGCTACAACTATACAATTAATATAGCTGCAGCATGGCTCTACCATGTGTACAAACTTTATTTTAGCAGTTACTGTATTAGGTATATATTATGTGTAGTTGTTAAATGTTTCTTTTCGTAATTGGTACCAAATCATTTTTCTGTTTCGGAAATTCCATTTAATCAATAAAATTGCTTAGTAATGACATTTTTAATTAATTCTAATGATAATTGGTGTCTCTTATAGTTTTGTGTTCATTAGGTTAATTTTATCTCTTAGTATTGTGATAGATAATGTGATATAAAATATAAACTTGTCGTATCAATTTTAATATTATATATTTTAATAAAATGGATGACAATGCTTACCCAAGGCGTGTTTCAACTGATTATTTTCCTCTACTAGCGTAATCATCGTATTTTTAGCGATAGCGAGGTCTTCCTTCATAAGAGCGTTTGTTGTTGTGAGACTTTCCACTTTTGCCTGAAGATTTGCTACAGTCGCACTGGAAAAACACTCAGTTACAGAATATATTTAATTATTTTTAATTTTAATCCGGGCTTTGCTGTTAAGTATGGGCAGATCTGTCAAAGGTTACTAGTTGGCACATCCTTGAAAATGTTTTTATTAAATAAAAGCTTTTATGCACAAAAGAAAAATCGTACATATGGCGGACTTAATGCCTTAAGGCATTCTCTCCCAGTCAACCATTAGGCTAAGCAGAGATAAACATATGGGAGGTAGTGCAGCAAAACTAAACTAATAATGAGAAAAAAAGTTAACGAAGTTCGAATGAATCAGAATATATATACAACGTGTCCCAAAATTCAACGATAAGCCAACACCGGAGGATAGACCTGCCCCGTACTCATCGGGGAAAAAAAGAAAAAAAAATATCCCAATTACATTTTAAGTTATATAAAAAAAATGAAATTCTTCAGAAATTGAGACCGTTTATGATATTTTTCACTACCATGACCACAATTTTTAAATATTTTTTTCTTTTTTTTTATAGGTAACCTGAATAGTACTGCTATCTACCACAATTCTTAAAAACTCCAGAATAACTCTTGTTTTATCACGAAAATTAATGAAACTTATTTTATTTCCTAAATTTTTTGCAGACTTACTTTTAACCAAATTTAACTCATCGTGGTGTAAAAAAAAAGTATGAACACTAGTATGGCAAGTTTTTTTAAAAATTGACACAACTAACCAACATTCCAAAATGGTATAATACTCTAGGAAAACAAGTTATAAAAAAATATGGGCCTATTATTTCTTAACAGGGGCCAAATGACGGTCGGGTGTAATAAAAGTATTAGTTCTTGAATAATGTTTAATATTTCAAAACAAATTGTACAAACAGTTTCATGTGTAATTTATTAAGTTATTAACATTATAGCAAATGTTCGAACTGTTTGCCACCAGCATTAATACATGCACGACATCGCCTTAAAAATGATCGTTTTATTTGTCTTGCATATCTTCTGCTATTAATGTAATCAGCAGCCTGAGTGATATTTCGACGAAGCTCGTCCAATGTCACAATGGGTTTTGAGTAGACCCTGTTTTTAAGACAACCCCAATAGAAGAAGTCCAGGGGGTTCAAATCGGGTGAACGGGGTGGCCATGAGATAGGACCAAGTCGCCCGATCCAACGCCCTGGATACTCTTGATTTAAATATTCTCGCACAGGACGGGCATAATGTGCTGGGCAACCATCATTTTGGAACCACATGTTTTGAAGATCACTTAAGGGCACGTCGTTTAACAATTCTTGCAAGTCATTTTGTAAAAAGTTTAAATAATTATTGCCATCTAAGTTTCCTTGTAACTCAAAGGGCCCAATTACTTTTCCATTTAATATGCCGGTCCATAGGTTAACCTTGAATTGATATTGGGATTTGTCTTGTCTCATCAAGTGTGGATTTTCATTACTCCAACTATGTAGGTTGTGAAGATTTAAATACCCATCTTTCTTGCACGTTGTTTCATCCGACCATAGAATTTTGTCTAGGAAGTGGGGATCTTCACTGTGCCTTTGCAGCATTACACGGCAAAATGTGACTCGTAGCGGATAGTCCCGCGGTAATAACGTCTGCACACGCCTGTAGTGATATGGGTGAAGCTTGTAACGTTTTAATATTCGATGTGCAGAACTTTTCGGGATTCCTGTAGCTTCTTCTATTGCACGTACCGAAGTAGTCGAGTCATTTTCTATCTCATTGAGAACTTCTTCATCACGATCCAATCTAGGTCTTCCAGCGCTTCTCCTATTGGATGGCATACGACCCTCCGAAAACGCTTGATGCACATTAATAAACACTCGATAATCAGGATATTTTTTAACATTTGGGTATCTTTCTGGATACAGTCTGCTAGCAGCGTTAGCATTACATCGGCATTCTCCATAGATTAAATGCATATTAGCGTATTCCTGTGGTGTGTACGGTTGCGGCATGTTAAACGCCAAACAGTCCAAAATGCGCCAGAACTCTAAATCACAAAACACACAATTGTAGTCCAAGATAATGCCAGGTCAGTTCAGTTTGCAGATCACTTCCAGTCCAAATAATGCCAGGTCAGTTAAGTTTGCAGGTCGATTCCAGTCCAAAAAGCCAAGCCAAAAGTCGATAGTATGTACGAGGGCCACGTAAGTTGAATTGGGATCGGTGTGCAGTAAACAAAGGAGCAGAGCGTACTGAACCGACTTGCTGAGAATAATAACAGCTTCTCTACCTGCCCTGTTGTTGTCTCTTTTTAACGTAAATATCTCTATCTATCTATATCTCTAACATCTAAGGTATTAATTCCCCATTCGAATTCCTAGAAATTGTAACAGGAACCCATTTTGGGCATGTAGTAAAAGTGATTACTGACAATTACAATTTAAGGAATTTGGCCCCTGTTTAGAAATAATAGGCCCATATTTTTTTATAACTTGTTTTCCAAGAGTATTATACCATTTTGGAATGTTGGTTAGTTG
Source organism: Parnassius glacialis (assembly GCA_033319125.1). Classification (NCBI taxonomy): domain Eukaryota; kingdom Metazoa; phylum Arthropoda; class Insecta; order Lepidoptera; family Papilionidae; genus Parnassius; species Parnassius glacialis. Next base: position 19,861,056 of record JAVANC010000019.1, read on the forward strand.
CGTCAATTTTTAAAAAAAACTTGCCATACTAGTGTTCATACTTTTTTTTTACACCACGATAAGTTAAATTTGGTTAAAAGTAAAAGTCTTCAAAAAATTTAGGGAATAAAATAAGTTTCATTAATTTTCGTGATAAAACAAGAGTTATTCTGGAGTTTTTAAGAATTGTGGTAGATAGCAGTACTATTCAGGTTGCCTATAAAAAAAAAAGAAAAAAATATTTAAAAAATTGTGGTCATGGTAGTGAAAAATATCATAAACGGTCTCAATTTCTGAAGAATTTCATTTTTTTTATATAACTTAAAATATAATTGGGATATATTTTTTTTTCTTTTTTTCCCCGATTAGTCCGGGGCAGGTCTATCCTCCGGTGTTGGCTTATCGTTGAATTTTGGGACACGTTGTATATATAAATATATATATATATATATATATATATATACATAAATATATATATATAAATATATATATATATATATATATATATATATATATATATATATACATTATATTATATACATATTTATATACACATATCTGTGCCATAATAAATCAGAAAAATGTTAATATCAAACAGGATTACGAGAGGCTGATAATATTGAATTGAATTAAAAACTGAAAACATTTTCTTGAACATATATTAAGGGACACTTTTTTCAACTTATACTATATTATCCTAATACTTATAGATAAACTTCATTCCATAGTTTAAATAGCGAGTAGCAGTAATTAAAAATTAAAACTTTCGTTTGGCGTATATCTTTACACGCTCAGCGCCAAGCTAAGACTCGATGTTCAGACGATTTGAGACAAAAATTTAAAAGTATTCTATATGAGCTTTTTAGTGTCCTAGAGTTTATAATAATTTATTTTCTTCACCTCCCCACCAATCCCCCCTTATTTTTCGCTGTGTATCGATAATGATACACGTGGCCTACGGAAAAGTTTTGACTCAAAACCATTTTCCCAGGCCACGTGTATCGTTATAGATACACGCTAATTTAATTTTTCTTTCTTTTATATTTAAGAAATATGGAAGACAAATGAAGAAAAATATCAACAAATTGAAAAAAAATTAGGAAAACTTCAATGATTTGTTTTTTAATAGTTTTCCTAACTTTTTTCATTTGTTTTACAATAATTGTCAAATATCCGTGTAAAGTTCATTTAGAACAAAATAAAAAATGGACTTTGATAGCGACGACTCTACATATGACCCCAACTATAATCCCTGTGATGACGGCTCCGAAGAGGAAAGCAGCGAATCAGAATCAGTATCAGAAACCTGGAATCTACTTGCTCCACAAACGAGACAATCCACATTTTCAGATGATATGTTGCCTTCTCTTCCTTATATACAGAGACGTAGAACACTAAGGACACAGTTGGCAGAGACTCAAAAAAACAAAAAAAAATTGCACTAACAAGGGATGTACTTGGAATCTGGAAGTATACTGCGGCAAATCCAAGTCGAAAGAGTCTGATGTATCGGAGAAAACAGTCATGTCTCTCGCAGAAGGTCTGCTTGATGAAGATAGGACATTGTATACCGATAATTACTACACCAGTGTCCCTCTAGCATATCGACTGAGACGCAGAAAGACTCACCTAGTTGGAACCCTAAAAGCTAACAGAAAGCACCTACCAAAAGACGTTATGTCTATGAAACTAAAGCATCTGCGCTCAAGACAGTCACAGTTCAGAACAGGAATAAGCCAGTAGACTACAATAATGGAAAACCTTCCATCGATATAAGTGATCAGATGGCAACATATGGCTCAGCTCATAGGCGATGTACGAAATGGTATCGTAAGCTGTTTATCGATATTTTGTGGGGAACTTCTCTGGTGATGCTCATTTCCTCAATAATCTAAATACATCAGCAAAGAAAATCACAATCACAGAGTTACGAGAACAGATTATTGTAGATATGATTGACAAGTGTTCTCAGAGAGTAGATATAGCGCCTATACCTTCAACATCATCTTCAAAAAGGAAGGCGCCGAATGTGAAACACTACCTCATAGACAATAAAGTTGGTGAAAATTTGGTTCGTGGACGCTGTAAAGAGTGTATAATATGTATGGAAGGGAGGGAAAAATTATAAATGGCAAGAAGGTTAGAGCAGCACAGGTTGGAACGAACTGCTCTACCTGTGATATATTTCTATGCCGAAAATGCTTCAATAAAACTCACTAGAACAGAATACTCATAGAATTTATATTCCTAAGATTTTTTTAGTATTTTTTTCAAACATGGTTATAAGAGGATTACCGGAGGTTTTTCCTTTTTAAAGATGATTATTAGTTGTAAGAAATGTGTTTATAATTTTGATTTTTTTTATAAATAAAACTAGTGCAAAACAATTTTTTTCTTCCAAATTAAATCTTCAATATCTCAAGAACCATATGTCCTATCCCCAACCCAAAACAACAAAAAAACTCTCCTGGGCCAGAGGATTTATTTAACAGTAGAAAATGTATAGAAAGCGTGTGCATTAGGGATACACAAGGCAAAAACCAAAAGGTAGGCTGTGTATCGTGAGCGATACACAATGTTTTGACAGTGTGTATCATTAACAATACACATGGCGCTGAGCGTGTTAAAGCAAGTAAAGATGAAAATCGAGCACACAGCCGATCCGATGTGAATATATGAATCAAAATGCAGATGCGTTGTAAACCTTGAGAAATAAGATGAGTTGCCTCGTTAGTAGTAAAAAGGGTTTTCAGTTCCCGTCGCTCTCCACATGAAACACGGCAGCATTACACTGCTATTTTTCGCTGGTAATCTTACTCAGCAGAGGCAACCCATTCGTGATGCAGCTATAACACAGCCGAAACGTGTACGTAAATTAAAATAAAAAATAAAAACTACGGTTCCCAACCCGTTTGTCAAGCGTGGTAACTATGACAAACATCTCCCTTAGGAGGCAATCTACGGGAGAGGGTTATGTTCAGCAGTGGACTAAGAAGGAATAAGCGGTAACAGTAACGGTAACGGCGGCGTAAGTGAATCCACTACCCTATACCATCCCATGGGTGCCGTACGAGGCAACAGAGTGACAATGAAACAGGCAACAGAGTGACACTGAAACAGGCAACAGAGTAACACTGAAGCAGGCAGCAGAGTGACACTGAAACAAGCAACAGAGTGACACTGAAACAGGCAACAGAGTGACACTGAAACAGGCAACAGAGTGACACTGAAACAGACAACAGAGTGACACAGAAACAGACAACAGAGTGACACTGAAACAGGCAACAGAGTGACACTGACACAGACAACAGAGTGACACTGATACAGACAACAGAGTGACACTGAAACAGACAACAGAGTGACACTGAAACAGACAACAGAGTGACACTGAAACAGGCAACAGAGTGACACTGAAACAGGCAGCAGCATTTTCTTGAAAACAATTCAATCATAATAAAAAACTGCAAAAACTGAGAAACGCGATAACTGCTGTCATCATCATCATCATCATTACAGCCCTTCACAAGTCCACTGCTGAACATAGGCCTCCCCCAAAAAATGCCACAAAGCACGGTCCTGAGCCACCTGCATCCATCGACTTCCTGCATATCTTACCAGGTCGTCACTCCATCTAGTGGGGGGACGCCCTACACTTCGCCTGCCGGTACGAGGCTGCCACTCGAGAACCTTTCTTCCCCATCGGTTGTCGGTTCTTCGAGCTAAATGGCCGGCCCATTGCCACTTCAGCTTACTAATCCGTTGGGCTATGTCGGTCACTCTGGTTCTACTGCGGATATCCTCATTGCTGAGTTTATCACGCAGAGAAACTCCTAGCATAGCCCTCTCCATAGCTCGCTGAGCGACCTTGAGCTTCCTCATCCGGCCAGCAGTGAAGGACCACGTCTCAGTTTTTTTTTGTATGATAAGGGTGACAAACGAGCACACAGTCCACCTGATGGTAAGTGGTTTCTGCGGCCCATAGACATCTACATCTGTCCTCTATTACAAATCAAAATGTAGATGCGTTGTCACGCCTCATTTTCAGTAAAAAGGGCCTCCGGCCACCTGCACTCACCAAGCGAAACGCAGAGGTAAACCTCTACTTCACGCTGGTATTCTGTGAGGTCGTGGTACCACCCCGGATCGAGCCGGCCCATCCGTGCGACAGCAAAAGCTGCCGCGTGGCTCTACCATGTATGTCATCACTGGCAACACGCACTGGGTGTACAGTCTCGTTTTCAAGTTTTGAGGTATACCTGACGAGAAGATGTGCCGTAATTTCCCGAACGCTGCCCAACCGAGTTGAATCCGTCGATTGACCTCTCGGTCGAAGTTGGACTTACCTAGTCGGACTATTTGTCCCAGGTAAACATACTCGTCAACAACTTCGAGCTTAGTGTTCCCAACAACTACCGGCATAGGTGTGACATGGACATTAAACATGATCTTTGTTTTGTCCATGTTCATCTTAAGACCTATCCGTTGGGAAACACTATTGAGGTCATTGAGAATAGTGCTTAGGTCCTCCAGCGATTCTGCCATAAGGACTATATCGTCGGCATATCGAAGGTGAGTGATGGACTCGCCATTGATGTTGATACCGTATCCTTTCCAGTCCAGAAGCTTGAAAACGTCTTCCAATGCAGCGGTGAAGAGTTTCGGGGATATCACGTCACCCTGTCTTACACCTCTCTGCAATTGGATAGGTTTCGTACTCTGGTTCTGTACTCGAATAGCCATCGTAGCCCTACTGTACAAGCACTTCAACACTTCGATATACCAACAGTCAACTTGGCACCGCTGAAGGGACTGCAGCACCGCCCAAATTTCGACGGAATCAAAGGCTTTCTCATAGTCCACATACGTCAGATATAGTGGCAAATTGTACTCCTCGGACTTCTGTACAATTTGCCGAAGGGTATGTATGTGGTCTATGGTGCTAAAGCCTTTTCGGAAACCGGCTTGTTCGGGAGGCTGGAAGTCGTCAAGTCTGCGCGCGAGACGATTCGTAATGACTCTCGAAAACAGCACGTAGACGCGGCTCATAAGGGAAATCGGTCTGTAGTTCTTCAAGAGAGCGTTGTCGCCTTTCTTGAAGAACAAGACCACCGCACTTCTGCTCCACGCCTCCGGTGTAATGCCACCATGGAGGACGGAATTAAAGAGCTTCTGAAGGACTTCAAGTACCGGTTTTTCACCCGCTGTCAGAAGCTCCGCTGTAATTCCATCCTCGCCTGGAGCCTTGCCGTTTTTAAGATGGTGGAGAGCCATTCTAATCTCGTTCAGACTGACGTCCGGGATATCATCGGAATAATGACGGATAAGACCCGCTCTTGGATCGTTACTCACACTTGCGTGCGGCTCCAACGATGACGTGTACAGCTGCCCATAGAACCTCTCAATCTCACTCAAATTCCCAGGTGCCCCGGAAACGATGCTGCCACACTCGGTCTTCAGCTTTGACAGTTGGCACTTGTGTTGGCCTTCGTTCCGCTCGATCGCTTCTTCAATACGAGCTGTATTGAAGTTGCGTAAGTCCCGCCGCATGCATTTGGAGATCTGTCTGTTCAGTTGCCTGTATGCTGTCAAATCTGTTGAAGAATGTAGCTTCATCTCCCGTCTAACAGCTATGAGATTAAGAGTGTGATCGGAGAGTTTTTGTGTTCTTCTGCGGCGGGTCTTGCAGAACTTAGCTCCGACCGCATGGACAGTTTCCACGAGCTTGTCATTCAAATCGTCCACTTCATTGCAGTCTTCTAGGCACTGAAAGCGGTTTTGTAACTCGAGCTGAAAGGTTTCGGGACTTTGGATTAGAGCACGAGGGGGACGGAGCGTTGACTTCATTAGACGAGACCTCTCCAACTTAACGTTTAGGTTCAGTGTGCCTCTAACCATTCGGTGATCGCTGCCGGTTTTCACCCTCGCGATCACTGAGACATCACTGAACAGTTGTCGTCTGGTCGTCATAATGAAGTCAATCTCATTTTTTGTCGAACCGTCGGGGCTCGACCAGGACCACTTCCTGTGGGGCCGCTTCTGGAAGAAAGACATAAACACTCACGCCTGTCACCCAGAGGGGTAGGCAGAGACTATGGAATTCCATTTGGCACGATCCTGACACACCTCTCTCGCTTCCTCCACATCCATATACCTACGCATACACGCTCGTCGGTTAAAGGTACTCTTAATTTAGCCCATTTTCAATATATCGCCTATTTGGTCGATAAACTTTCGCCTAGGGCGACCCTTCCCGACTCTGCCATTCACCTCTGCAACATAAATTTGCTTTGTCACTCTTTCCTCATTCATTCTTTCTACATGACCAAACCACCGAAGCATTCCTTTCTTAATCCTAGTCACAACATCATCTTGCAAACCACACATTTCTCTTATCACACTATTTCTCACCCTGTCATTCAGATTCAGCCCTAGCATACTACGTAATGACCGCATTTCTACAGCATTTATTCTACTCTCGTGCTTCTTCTGCCATACCCAACTTTCACTACCATACATTAAAGTAGGCACTAACACAGCATTGTGAATTGCCAAACGTGCCTTTTTGGACACATTCTGACTTTTCACAATAGTGTAGAGCCCCATTCAATCTATTTCCTGCATTCACTCGTCGTTCTATATCCTGATCATATCTACCATCCCTGCTAAACACACATCCCAAATACACAAACTCATCTACTTGCTCTACCAACTCCCCTTCTATTCTTATTTCACATATCGTTTTACTTTCTTCTCTTTCAAAAACCATAACTTTCGTCTTACTTGCGTTCACTTTCATTCCCTTTTCTTTTAATGTCCTGTTCATTAATGTAACCATCATTTGCAACTCGGCTGCCGACGACGCAAGTATGACTTGATCATCGGCGTACAAAAGGCATTTGACGGTTAACTCACCCATTCTTAACCCGCATTCTTCTGCTTTCAAATTTTCCAAACAACTGTCCATAAATAGGTTGAACAGCCACGGGGAAGCCACACAGCCCTGTCTGACACCTTTATGGATGCCAAACCAGTCCGAGTAGGCCCCGTTGATCCTGACACAAGCACTAGAGTCCCTATATAGAGACTTCAATGCCTGTATCAAGCCAGCGCTCAACCCAAATGAGTTCAGTGTTTGCCATAACACATCCCTGTCCACTCTGTCATAAGCCTTCTCCAAGTCTATGAACGCACAAAAAACTTTTTGGTTTTTGGCCAAAAACTTCTCCGCGATCATGCGCATGGAAAAGACCTGATCCGTACATCCCATTCCCTTTCTAAATCCCGCTTGCACATCCCAAATTTTTCCATCAGTTTCTTTCATAACTCTTTCAATTAGTACCTTAGCATACAGTTTTCCCACAATGCTAAGAAGGCTGATACCACGGTAGTTTTTACAGTCCTGCTGTGATCCTTTTCCCTTATATATTGGGACTATCACGGCTTTGCACCAGTCTCCCGGTACCCGCTTAAGTTCCCAACATAAATTAAACAAGGTGCACAGCAGGTCTGCCACCACTCCTTCTCCAGCCTTTAGCATTTCGAGAGATACTCTATCATAACCGGCTGCCTTACCTGCTTTCATACTTTTCATTGCTTTCATTATTTCATCTATACTTATATCTCTATCTATTTCCTCTTCTTCCGAAATTTCTATTTCATTTAATTCAAACGTCTCATCACTCATAAACACGCTTTCAAAGTATTCCTTCCATCTCCTTAAACTCAAAACTTCGTCATTCAGAATACAGCCATTCTGGTCTCGTATAGCATTCATTCTAGGCTGTTTTGAATGTCCCCTGGTAGTTCTTACGAGTTTCCAGAACATTTTAATGTTTGCCTGGAAGTTATCCGATATTCTTCTATCATTCATATCCGTTCTTTCTTGCTTTTTCCTTTCAACTACTTCTTTTACTCTCTTATTTAGGTGTCTAAAGACTGCCTTTTTCCTTTCAATATCATCATTCATACTGCTAGAATTACTAGCCTTGGTTGCTAGTAAATCTAGCCATGCTTTCTTCTTTGCTTCAACTTCCATCCGTACCTCATCATCCCACCATAAGAAGAAGAGAAAGAGAAGAAAGAGTACTGGAAGAAAGAGTTCATCATAAAGAGTCCCTCTTTCTCCATGAAGTCGGCCAGCTGCTGGCCCCTTGGGTTCCGTTGCCCTATTCCAAATTTCCCCACTTTCAGCTCACCGTTCTCTCTTGTGCCTAGTTTTGCATTGAAGTCTCCCATTAATCACAAAATAACTGCTGTATTGGAGGACAAACTAGGTTGTTACCTAGCAGCAAAACACATTCAGCCACAAAGAGTACGCTAGAAAGTAAAGTGAAAATTGCTCAAAAAAATGATAACGTTGTCCAAAACGTTAAGGTATAGGTCCGAAATGCCAAATATTTTCAGTTAAAGAAGAGGATGAATTAGTTCTGTATTTAAAAGGTATGGAAAGTAAATTATTTGGTTTGACAACTGACTATCTGAAGGCCTTAGTGTACCAACTAGTAATAAAAAAATTATAAATTATTAGGCGCGATCTATTATGAGCATTAATTGAGTCCTGATTGTGTATTTAACTGTGACGAAACCGGAGTGTCAACTGTTCCAAAATCAAAAAGTAAAATAATAGCCAAACTGGCCGAAAACAAGCGGTTGAGCGAGATCAAACAATTAAAGTTGAAATATGCTTTAACGCAAGTGGGTTGTACATGTCCTCGACGCTGGTGTTGCCACGTCAGTGAATGAAACCAAAATTAATGGTAAATGCTTCGACGGGTGTTTGGGGTGTGTGCAGTAACTTTGGGTGGATGATAGCTGAACTCTTTTTGCAGTGGTTTAAGAAATTCATAACTTTTAGTCAAGCAAACAAAGACAGCCCCGTATTATTGCTGTTGGATGGTCACAGCACTCACACTAAAAAATTACAAGTCATTGATGCAGCAAGAGCAATTAACGTGCATGATGTGCATTCCACCCCACACTACACATATATTACAACCACGTATTATTTATGAAACCCCTAAGCATATTATATGATCAAACGATATCACCATGGCTTCGTTCAAATCCAGGACGTGTTGTTACAACATTTCAAGTAGTGGAATTGTTTAGTAAAGCTTTTATTATGTCAGCTGCAATGTCTAACACTATCAATGAATTGAAAAAATGTGGAAACAGGCTATTGTTTTTAATACTTTTATGACAACGGACATTCCTTTGAATGAAATGACATACTTTGTTATAGATATGAATCTTCATAATAATGAAATGGAACCACGGAGCAAATACAAAGAGGAGGTGTTGTAATTAGATTTCACTATGTAACATGTAACAACGTGTGACAATTTGCGGGGTGAGGGGATGTTAAGTCTCGCCCACTTCTATTTCCATCTACCGATAAATAGTAAAACTACTTGCATCATTACATATCGATGCTGTAATGTATTTTAGGTACCTTGACGATAGTTGGCGGCCTGTTCACAAAATGGTTATAAAAACTGGAAAAATAATACTTTGGCGATTAAAAATTATTTAGGACTGAATGCAAAATAAATTTCAACACCTACGTTTGTTTATTTTACCAATACTGAGCACTACGTACCTTTATAATTTTTTTAGTTCCCATGACAAGTGTCGCCATCTAGTGTCGAAAATATTTAATTTTATTTGAAAACCGATGCAGATATTTTTCTAACTATTTAAAAAAAATTAGGTATATATAAAAATATACAAATTAAATGTGATGCCATCCATAGCATCAGAGCGTCTATTTGAATAATTTTTACATGATAAAAAACAACACTTCATCTTTTTCTACTTAATACTACGAAAATACACCGATTTGCGAATTTCGCCACATAAGCGCACAGGACAAACGCTGACAGAACACTAGCCGACTGTAATGACATCAATACCAAGTTAGAATCACAGTGCACAGTTGCTTAGGCCGTCTCCTCTTTGTATTTGCTCCGTGAATGGAACCACAGTCAGTCACCAAAACACAGGCTACGGATCAAATTCATGAAGCTCAAGCTGGTTGTTCACATTGGGTTGATCGTCAAAATAAGACCCCCAGAACCAAAAAATTATATTTCTTTTTTATTGGTTCGTCCGAATTAATTGATTCCTTTTCCAATCACAAAACAAAAGACTCGTGTCTCAAGACAACGTGGAAGTACTTTTTATTACGTTCTCCCCGTACAAAAATAGTCTAGGAGAGCATTAAAAAAAAGAAACGCGTGGAAGAAGAGGAAAACCTGCGTTTTATTCATCATCAAACCTTGAACACTCCGTCATGTTCATGCTCAAGTAACACCTTCCACATCTTTCAAAACTAATAAAAAATTGTGGCTGTTATTGAAAACGACTAGAAATATATCTTTTAACATTCATTGATGGGCAAAGACAAACGAATCTCTGAGAGTCGAAATAAAAATTGCAGGCAAATATTCACTGGAGATTTTTTGTGGGGACTATTTTGACAGCGATGATTATAATAATTTTCTTCCGTACTTTATTGTTTTAACCTGTATAGTTAAAGGTTAAACAATAAAAGATGGAAGATATTAAGTTTTTTTTTAACATTTTTTTTAAATAATATTTTTTTTTTATAGGATAAGGTGACAAACGAGCACAGAGTCCACCTGATACCTGATGGTAAGTGGTTACTGTGACCCATAGACTTCTACATCTATCCTCAATAAAGACTCAAGATGCAGATGCGTTGTCACCCGTGAGGACTAAGATGGAATGCCTCTTTGCCAGTAAAAAGGGTCTCCGGTTCTCTACACTCGCCATACGAAACAGCGTTAAGCTGCTATTTTACGCTGGTTTTCTGTGAGAGCGTGGTCCTTCCCCGGTCGAGCCGACCCATTCGTGTTACAACTATACTACTAATATAGCTGCAACATGGCTCTACCACGTAAATAATATCTTTCAACATTAACAGCCCTGTTCATAAGTTGCGTAGTACATACTACATATATCTCTTCATGCCTCTGTGCCGTTTTTTTACAAATAATATTAAAACAATATTGTTTGGAGCATGGTCCAACCCCTGGACCATGGACCCCTGGTGTTGCAGTAGTTCGTGGGAGGCTGTCGACGCATGCTCGTTTGTAATCTCTTTTATAGAGAAAAAAAACTGAGTAATATATTACCGACTACAGAGATATTTTTCATGCATAGGTAATCTTGGAAATATAACAAATTAATTAATCAACGAAAACCACAATTACACTATACTGTGGCAGGTGGAAGGCAAAGAGGAAATCTCCCGCCGGGCAAGGTGTTCCGCCCGGGGAGCGACCAACGCTCCGATTGGTAGTTCGGAGCTATTTTATATATGCTGCTTTAACTTCGAAACTTTGTAAGCGCGATTTAGGCTTCGATGTGTTTCGCTTGTGGCGCGACGATAGCGCCGCCACATCACCCCCCTGCTCAGACCGGAGGTCGATAGATTAGTCTAGATGTCGACGAATTTGCAAGTGCCAGGGAATTGCCTTGTAAGTCTGTGGTGAGTCGAGAAGAAGGAAAGTAATCTGCGAGAGTGCCGTGAAGCAGAGGCGAGCAGTAAGGCTCAGAGCCGTGCCGAACACTGTAGCGCAGAGAGTAGCTTGAAGGAACAGGAAGCCTTATTATTCCAGTGCTGCGATGAACCTTTGTAAAGTTAGATGGCTTGCAGAATGTGAAGACCGCAGACAATATCTGCTCGGGAGCGAATGAATGGGCACCTGAGGACGATGACGAAGGTTTTGAAGTTGTAGTTTTCGAAGATTGTTTGGTTGCGTTATCATATCACGTCGGGGTCACCACTGTGGCATGTGGAAGGAAAAGAGGAGATCTCCCGCCGGGCAAGGTGTTCCGCCCGGGGAGCGACCAACGCTCCGATTGGTAGTTCGGAGCTATTTTATATATGCTGCTTTAACTTCGAAACTTTGTAAGCGCGATTTAGGCTTCGATGTGTTTCGCTTGTGGCGCGACAACAGCGCCGCCACAATACTAACAATGATGTTTCGAGTTTTACATTCGTTTTTATTATGAACGAACGTACACACGCGCACACATACACATAAGCTCATAGAAACATGGACATACGTTGAAATTTGTATTTTCGACTATGGGACCACACAACAAACAAACAACAAACATTTTTCCGAATAACAGCTAGTAGTAAAAATTGCTAGTAGCCATCTCATCTTTCTTCGTAGACGTCAGAATAGTAGAAGTACGACGAAGTATTAAGTAAAGAAGTATCAGAAACATTCAAATATTGACAACAATGATCTTTATATATAAAAATGAATTGCTGTCCGTTAGTCTCGCTAATAACTCGAAAATGGCTCGACTGATTTTAATGTAACTTTTTGTGTGTTTGATTGGGTCCCTGGATAGTTCAGATTCCTAATTGGACCCGGTAGGTGGCGCTGTTGTCGAGATCCAGAAATTACCCATGCGAAGACGGGGCGGATCGCTAGTATTTAATAATAATCGATACCATAATTATAAATTATGATCATCAATATGACTGTCAAAAATAGTTGTAAGCAGCAAATTACGTTTAGGTTAATAAAATAGTGTAGACTATAAAAGTATATAAAAGAAAGAAATAATTGTAAAAAAGAGAGTAATTACATAGTACATACAGTACGTATTTGTCCTTCATTTGTATTTAACATTAACATATTATATTTTTCAAATGTCATCCAATTAAGACGCTAGATGCATGTAAATAGATAATATCAGTATATGTAATCGTAGTAATACACACACTCACATGTACGCACGAACGCACGCACATAAGCACGCTCGCTCTCTCTCACGCACGTATACTCACACACACACACTGTGACAAAAATAACTATACTCACTTGAGATGTCTGTTAAGTTCTTCAATGTAATTCTTCTGATCTAACATCGTATTAATATGACGTTGCTTCGGCTCGTTGTTGGTATTGTTTCCATTACCGGCTATGTCGTTAGAGGAATTGCTACCACGTAGGTACAGCGAGAAATCTATGACCCCTTGTTGACTATCCAGATCTTCTTCCTATTACAAAATAATAAGGCATTCAGTTAGTAATTATTGAAATAAAGTCTAATTATTCAGGTGATTAAATAAATTGGCTTTTAATGGTAAATTAAACGCAGTACATTAACCTGAGAAAAGAAATCGACGATAGGTTGATTTAAAATAAAGGTCATAGTATATATTTAAATAACAATATTGTTCTTTGCTAAGTAAAATTGTATTGATAGACTTTTATTATGAGAGATAATATAAAGAATGATCAAAACTATTCTTAAAAAATTGATATCAATAAGTTGGTGTAGGCACTGTACGTTTGCGCTATAAAAAATCATCCCATTTTATCCCGTCTAATCTCTATGAATCATTAGTTAGCATTAGTCGCATGATTTAAGTACAGGCAGAGTTGCTAGCCACGATAAAAAAGTGGTTACTAGCCATTATGGTCAAGAACCGCTTATGAACATTCTCAATTCTGAATACGATAACTCTTAAATGATGAATTGAGATGTGACGATATAATTAGGAGACGAAGGCATGATCATAATAGGACCACTATTTTTAGTTGAACACATTATTTTTTGCCGATTTCAATAAAGGAGATCCTCAATTAGACTGTATACTTTAATATCGGGGTTGACTATTCTATACACTATGTCTAATATAAAGTGATACGTGGTCCTGCCCCAAACAGTGGCTACAGCGTGGTTCTACAACGTGCCTTGTAAGACGTCAATCAATTTAGTACAAAACAATTGAAATTATATCATAATTTGTTGAAAATAGCAAATGTTAGCAACGTTTCTTGTGATATACATTTATGAGATTAACATATAAAAAAAAATTAAACTCGAAAAAAATTGAATTATAATTATTATTTTTCGGATTATTTAAACATTGATTGTGATTGGTAAAGGTGACTATGAAATTTTCGTTTGGATGAAAAAAATATACAAAATATAACTTTAACTAAACAAAATATTTGCGTAAACTTTTTACATACTTTTGCCATTTTATGGTCAGTTTGTTGATGCCCTTGCTAAAGAAGTTGCTGCAAGAGAAGTGATGAAATCTTTAAAGGCATTCCTTACTCCTTCGAAATTGCAATTTTTGTCTAGCAAAGGGTTATCTAAACTTCGGCAAAATTGGGAGTCTGTGGAGGTAAGTTCTGAAAAATGTAGTGGACGAGGAAGGGTATCAAAATGTAAATTTTATAGGTAAAATACATAATTAAATAAAATAAAATTCAACCTAATTTTTTGCGTAGTTATTATGGACTTAATAAAATCGAATTATATTGTAGTGTGTTAATCGAGATTAGCTATGTTGTTTGCTACTAGGTATTAATTTAATAAATAAAAAAAATCTCGAATATTCGAATCGAATCACATGCCAAACATGTATTAATAATTAATGTAACAACATACATACCTATAGCCTGAGCTTTAAAATTAAAACCTAGCAGGAGTGCTTTAAGTCTTTCTGGAGTTTATTGTACAAACTATATTCTTTTTATAAAATTAAAACTAATCATCAAGCTCACTATTAACCCATATATGCCTACCGTATCCTATGTGGTACAGTAACTTTGTAAAAATATTTTGATATACCCACAAATTATTAACTTTTTTAGTTAGTTGTGGCAGATAACTCAGAGTATCAGTTTTATATCAACAATATAACATACACATTTTATGCAAGTTATCTTGAGTATATATTAAAATTTCTTGACAGAAACGGAAAAAATCAATCTACAATGTCTTCAAGAAGTTAAGTTTCATGTTATGTATAGTAAATCATATTATCTATAGGTATTTTTTGAAGACTAGGCTACTTGGATTATTTTAATAAGGTGTACACAGTGCTAGATTAGGCGTATCATATATGGTACAGTAGGTCTATCCATGAGCATAATATACTTAAGTCAATTTACATTTTATTATATGGTTTTTGTTTATCATTTTGTGTTTTATTATTTTCGATTATTGACATTACATGACATTGCTACAATTCTTGAGGAAGATGATGATCTTAGTAACCAGAGGCAAGAGTCTGATATTTTTTTTACTTTCACCTGACACCACCAATGATGACCAAAATGGCAATGGCAATGGAAGATATGGATACAAATTATGGATTGGTGCAACATCAGGAAGTTATATTGCGTGGTTTGAACAATACCAAGGTGCTTCTATATTTACGAATGCCCAATATTCCCAGATTGGTCTTCTTGCAAGTGTGGTTTTGTCTTATGCAGATCAACTAGCAACATTGGGTTATGGAAAAAACTACCATCTCTTTATAGACAACTTTATACCGCTTTGTCTTTGGTTCATGAACGCACTCAAGGGATTTCATGTAACGAGTACTATCAGAGATAGATCTGGAAAGTGGTGGAGTAAATTTATCAGATCAGAATATATCGTCTTTGCGAACTAGCATTCGAGAAAAAAGTGGTATATGCCTCTGATTTTCGATTGTATTGAAATGTTTGTACAAAATACAAGGCTGTTGTACAGACATAATGGCGGGAATATCGACTTGCTAAACTTTCGACGTCGTATTGCAAACTATATTATTGATAGTAATAAACAACGTGAAAAACTAGGTCCTAGTCGGCCATCTTAAATAACATCAGACTCTCGATATGACGACAAAGAAAAATCCACCAAGCAAGAAAAGAGGACCAGGTGTGGCCTATGCCACAAACAATGTCCTACAAGGTGTGTCAAGTGCAATATTGGTGTCCACGTAGTGTTTTATTATGTATCACACCAAAAAGTATATAAAATGTAATTAGTAAAATAAAGTCTTTTTTGCATACATATAGTCCTACTGTACCATATATGGTACTCAGTGCCCCCCTCTTATTAATTATTTTTGAAATATTTTTCCCTCGGTTTTTAGGGTTTCTTGGATCAGCTTTTGTTAATGAAACACGAATTTTTCACAAAAATAATTATCGGTCTGATTGGGTTAATAAGTATAAAATTTATGTAATGTCAATAATTATGTCAAAAACTAACTAGGATATTATATAACTTGATATATGCGTGATAGTATTCCATACGTTTCTACACCATTCATCTCATTACGAAGAAACTTTGGTGAGTTGTTTTGTGCCCGCCCGCGAAGTTTTCCGACAAAAATATAAGTTTGTTTGTTCGTCTTCTATGAATCTCCTATACCAATTATCCGATTACGATGAAACTTTAATGAGTTGTGTGAGCGTCCACGAAAGTTTTTACAACAAAAGCATTACAACGTATACCCGGCGCAGTTATTTACGAGGGCGGACACTGAAAGTTTTTAGAACTGGCCACTTGTAAACGATATAATAAAAAAAGAAGTTCAAATTTTGAAAATGGAACTCTGCCAATATTATTGTATATGTTTTTATTAATTTGTCATTAATTTACGATTTGGCGGCAAATTAAAAATTGTCTGTGTAACGTCAGCATGAATTTAACGCGAGAAAATTTCGTACAATGATTTTTTATGACTTTCGATGTCATTTAAGTCAACAAGATAGTTATGATGGACTTCGATTGGCCTTTCACGACGAAGTCCCACCTCGTGCCACTGTTTACAACTGGTTTAATAAGTTTAAACGTTGTCGCACTAATCTCACCGATGATCTGCGTGAGGGACGGCCTTCTACGGCGACGATTGCAAATAACATCAGTGTTGTGCGGCGTATGATATAGACTGACAAAAGAGTGACTTATCAGCAGATTCGGACAAGCTTCGGCATCGGTATGAGTCAAGTGCACAAAATCCTCCATGAACATTTAGCGGTCAGGAAGCTTTGGGCCCGGTGGAAAGGTAGTGGCCCGGACGGAGTTTTTTTGGACCCGGCCAAAATACTCCGTCGTGTTGATTGGTGTCGTGAAATGGTTCAAATATTTAACTGAGGTGACTCAAATGGTGTGTTCGACATACTTACGGGTGACGAAAGCTGGATTTATTGTTATGATCCTGAAACTAAAAGACAGTCTGAGACAGACAGCTGTTTGGGTGTATCCTTCCGAGGAGTTGCCAACTAAAGTAAAGAGAGGTCGAAGCGTGAGAAAAAAGATGGTGGCCTCGTTCTTCGGAAGGACAGGTCATTAATCATTACGCTACAATTGTTTTAAAGGATTGAAAAACAGTTACTGCAGAGTGGTACACTAACAATTGTTTGCCACTCGTCTTGGAAAAGGTTCGATTACGAGAAAGATCGAAGAGACGAAAAGAAGAGACGAAGAGAAACGACCTCGCAGTAGAATCCTCCTTCACTACGACAACGCCTCGCCGTACACCGCCAAGCGAACAATCGACTACTTGGCGACGTCAGACGTGGAATTACTGGATCATCCGCCCTATAGCCCCGACCTCGCGATTTTTATTTATTTCCGAAAATAAAAGAAAAACTTCGAGGAAAACGTAAGTAATAACTTGCTAGTTTGTTCAGTTTTTTTATTTTCTAAGAACTTTCAGTGTCACCCTCGTAGTTATCGTATAAAGTATGTTTTTTAATTTGGTATCTTTTAAACTTACAAATTCTACCATAATCACAACAAAATTTTGACGACAAATGCTAAGAGGGTTGTCTGACTGTCGAATGTAAATGAAGTAAGTCTTATGAATATCTGCGGTTTGGCGAAGGGTTTGTTTTTTATCAGTTGAAGTATATACGATTTTAATGTATTGACGACTTGACTACAATCCCACGTAATGGTAAGTAGTGATGAAGCCAGTACTATCTGGAGTACTGTCTTAGCGTAAAAAAACTTACCTTTACACATAAATTGCAGTCGACGACGTTAAGGCCAACTAATAAACCGGTGATGATAACTGCTTCCTCGTTTAACATCAGGGCATGAGGTTCAAAATACTCCTCCAAGGTTTCCTCGCGACGTTCTAGCAGAATCCTCAGGTAATCTGCCAGGCGCTTTTGCATCAGTGCAAGTCTTAACCAGGCACGGGCACGGCCCATAGCAGTTCTAAAAAGATGTAAAGTTAATAAAATTGTAAACTTAACTAGATCAACCTCATGGAGAGGGCTGTGCTCGGAGTATCTCCATGTGATGAACTTTGTAATGAGGATATCCGCAGTAAAAAGGACAAGTGAGCTGAATGGCCAACCGTTAGGCAAGTAACAGGTTCTAGAGTTGCCGCTTCATTCCGGTAAGAAAAGTGTAGGGCGGCCTCCCATTAACTGTGACATTCTGGTAAGACCTGGTTCACATTTCTGGTTCACTGTATTTTGTGGCGTTTCTTGAGTGAGGTTTATATTCAGCAATGAACTTGTAAAGGACCGTAATGATGATGATGATTAATACATTCATCTCAATTGTTGATAAGTATGAGACATAATTAAAAATTGAACTAATAGGAGCAGCTAAGAATGATCCAAGTAGTGCTTGGCTTAAATAAGCCTAATCTGGGTGATTTTCGGCACGGCAGTAGTCTCAATTTAATTTTCGACACCCGTGAAGCCTGGTAAATTAATAATTGTTGTGTAAGGCAAATATTGCGGTATCGTACAATGGGTGTCGTAGAGGTGACAGTGGGAAGCAAACCAGGAGATGGCCAGCAGCATCTTCCTGATAACAGCTAGTAGAAAAATTGCAACTCGCCTGATAAGCGTGGCAACTATGGCAAGTAACCCCTTTTGGTAAGGCAATGTATGTGGCTGCAGCGTGGGCATTATGTTCAGCAGTGGACTTTGATAGGTTTTAATGACAAAAATTGTTTTAAGATTCTATTGAGCGATTGTAATGAGAATGATTTAGATTAATGAATTTAGAGGCGATAGAGAGAAAAAAGTCGGGAGATGGGGCAGTAGCGCCTTTCTGATGACAAAAAAAATATATTAAAAATAATAGTTTAAAAAAAAACTAAAAACACGCTTTTGTAGATAACCAAACTAAAAAGTACAAAATAATTTTCAATAAGTTGAAAATAAGAACATAGTGATTAACATAAAAAATTATTTGATGTTGTTGACATTGATGTCATTTGTTGTAAATATTTTTGTGGATATTTGTAAATTTAGCGTCATCATATAAATATCTGAAAAAGTTTATACTAGTATATTAAGTTATCTACAAAAGCGTGTTCTTTTAGTTTTTTTAAATATTATTTACTTTCTATCTTTTAGCGCATATAACTACAAAAGCGAGTTTTTTTTGGAACGAAGTTCTTTTACGCGGCTTACAATAGATTGAACTGGCAGAAATCGTAGTTGTTTTTATGAATTATTCACAAATCCTGAGGATCTTGGCAAGGATAATGTGACAAACTATTTAAATTCTTGCATTGTCATCGGTCTTTGATAAGTGTACGAAGTTTCAAATCAATCCGACGCTTTGAAGGGGATGAAAATCACATTCGAAAATTTCGTTACATAGATATAAACCAAGCTAATAAAAGCGTGTTAACTCGTCTGTGTATTTCTGGCTTAAGTGGCAACCATGGTAACAGCGAGACATGGGGTGTTAAGAATCTCCGTGAAAGTTCGGTTGCCACAAACATTTAACGCACACACCCTGAAGATTGACGAGAAGATTCTGGAGCTGGAGGCAAGTTGCGATGGGATATTATAGGATTATCTGAAGTCCAAAGAGTGGGGGAGGCGCGGTAATCCTTGCATACAGCAACTTATTCTATCACCAGGAGGGAAACCATCTGACCCAACCCTCATCGATGCACTCTAAAGATTTAGAGTGTATGGACGAGGATTGCGTACATTATACTCAGCATTACCAAACAGTATTTGTTGAAAGTCACACAGGTTTAAGCACCAACCTCTGCATATCCCGATCAAGAGATGAAGGAGATGTATGGGGTTATCTCTAGAGCCATGCCTTCAACCCTCTACTCGGTCCTGATGGAAAACTTCAACAAAAACTGGGAACAATAAAGATCGGTGAGCTGGAGGTAGAGAAATTTGGAATAAGGCTACGGAACCCAAGGAGTCAACTGTTGGCCGACTTTATCAAGAAGGAGGGAATCTTTATGATAAAGTCTTTTTACAGAAACGACCCACAGGATGTGGAACTGGTCTAGCCAAGATGGTTCGACGAAAAAAGAGATTGACATAATTATACCAGACGGCATCTGTTTAGTGATATCCCAGAGATCATGATGGTAAAAACTGGCAGCGATTACCGAATGGTGACAGTTACAAAGAACCTTAACGTTAAGATAGAGAGCTCACGTCTAATGAAATCAACGCTCCGTCCCCCTCATGTTCTGATTCAAATCAATTAATAAAAATAATGGCAATCTCGTGGGAATGCGATGCGGTCGGAGCTAAGTTTTGCAAGATACGTCTCAATCTCATGGCAATAGAAGTGATATGAAGTTGCAGTCTTTAGCGGATATGGCAGCATATATGCAACTGAATAAATAGGATCTCCAAATGCATTTGGCGAGACTTACGTAACTTTAATACATCTGTATTTAAAATGCAATTAAACGGAACCAAAGTTCCAAAGTCATTGCTAGAGATCTGTCTGCCGGAAAGAGCAAACAACTGTCGAATTTGAAGACCGATTGTGGCAGCATCATTTCCGGGATACCTGAAATTATGGGAGGCTGCACAGGCAGCTGTACACATAGTTCATAAAATGAACATGGATAAAAAGGTCATATGTAACGTCCACCATGCCAGTTGTTTTAGGAGCACTACGCCCAAAGTTGTTGTCAAGTTTGTTTATTTATGTTACAAATTGTCCGATCGTGTAAGTCCAACTTCGACTGAGAGGTCAATCGAAGGATCCAACTATGTTGGGCAACATTCAGGAGAATGCGACACAGTTTTTCGTCACGTTCACATTAAAATTTGAAAAAAGAATGTGTTGCCAGTGATGACATATGGATCTGAGATATAGCCCTGCACTGCTGGTTGCATGAGGGAGCTTAAAACCGAATGAAGGGGGCTATGCTCGGAGTTTCCCTGTGTGACATACTTACAAAAGAACCAGAGAAACCGACATAGCCCAACGAATAAGTAACCTGAAGTGGCAATGCGCCGGCTAAGCGCGAAGAACCGACAACCGATGGAGAAGAAAGGTTTTCGAGTGGCAATTTCGTACCGGTAAGCGAAATGTAGGGCGGCTCCCCACTTGATTGAGTGACGACCTGATTAGAGATGCAGGATGTCGATGGATGTAGGTGGCTCAAGCGCGTGCTTTGTGGCATTCCTTGGAGGAAGCCTATGTTCAGCAGTGGATTTGTGAAAGACCGTAACGATAAAAAAAATTACCTTATTTTTTTCATTTCCAAAATTATTTTATAAATTTTGGCCTCCAGATATACACATGAAATACAAAAGCAGAATGTCTACAGAGAGAAAAATCGAGTCATTCTTAGGCCCGGCGCCCACCTACGTAACGTAACACGTGATCTGACGCGTGATTTGACGCGTAACTTGTCACTCGCCTCAACATTCAAAGGGAATGTATGTAGTAACGCCCATTTGCGTGGCGTGACGCCGCATGATCTGACGTGCCATTCAGCTTGCTACTAGTGACGCATTGAAGTGGCACGTAACACGAAACTTGTAGTTTTAATATTAAATTCATTGATTTAGTTCATGAAAAAACATGTTTATATGATTATCCTAGACACGATTACAATAACAGGAACTCGCAAGATGCTTCTTGCAACTTGTAGGGCAAATCTATGACAAATCTAATTCCTTCATAAAATTGAAAGTACCACCACTTTTCAAATTTTTTCCCTTAGGGATGTACTCAAAATCTTCAGCTGGCACTTTGAATGTTTGAAATCTGTAGCAAAACAAGGGCATGTTTATCCTCTTCAGGCGAGATTTTGGCCCAAAATGAACTTTGCGACATGCTATTGTTGCACAGGTTGGTGCAAGCAGTGTCACTCGTGGTCACGTCAGAGCATCGTCAGAATCATGCTACAAGCCATGTCGAAATCATGTAGCTTAGGTGGGCGCCGTGGCTTACACTCTAAGGAAATCTCTTAATATTGTTTTATTAGTGTCTTTTAGTAGTTTTAAGAACATTATTTTTTAAAGAACATCTTCGTTTTCGAAGTTTGCAAACATTTATCTTTTTTTATTTTTATTTATAGGATGAGGGTGACAAACGAGCACACAGTCCACCTGATGGTAAGTGGTTGCTGCGGCCCATAGACATCTACATCTATCCTCTATTACAAATCAAAATGTAGATGCGTTGTCACCCGTGAGGACTAAGGTGGAATGCCTCATTTCCAGTAAAAAGGGCCTCCGGCCACCTGCACTCACCAAGCGAAACGCAAAGGTAAATCTCTACTTCACGCTGGTTTTCTGTGAGGTCGTGGTACTACCCCGGTTCAAGCCGGCCCATCCGTGCGACAGCAAAAGCTGCCGCGTGGCTCTACCACTGTTATCTATCTATGAAAAGTGTAAGAAAGATTCGAAGAGCACAAAGAACAAAATTAAATTAGGAGAAAATCGAATAGTATACCACGCAGAAGTGTGTTTATTTCAACAATTACTTACTTAACAGTTGGAAGGTCCCTTACACTAGCAGTTATATCAGCCGCTTCCGGCGAATATTTCTCAACCATTTGAAGTATGTCCCATAGCTCTTTCTTAGGCCCAAGAAGACCCTGTAAGTATTATACGATAAATATATAGTAATGATATTTTTAAGTAAAGTAAAAACGTGACAAAATTACAGATTTAAAATATTTTTTTCATAATCATATTACACAAAAAGTGATAGATAGGAGATAGGTTATAATGAACCACATAAGCTATCTCCGGTCATATCGCCAAAGCGACACATGGGGCTTTGGTAGTTTGGAGTCTAGTCTGGGGTAGATTGGGATGAAAGAGCATATAGCACGAACGATTATAGCACAATATTTCTTGGGCCGTTGATAGTTTTCACCGTATTTGAATTTTAGCCGCGATTGAAGTCGGCGTGAAAGACTAACATAAAAATATTAGCATGTGAAAAAGAATATTACGATAAATTTTGTATAATTCATCACAATACTTTGTCTAATGTTCTTTCATAATCATCACCTTAGTCGTGGAATTTCCATCACCATTTACGATATCACAGAAATCATTATTAGGTTCACGAAAGGTACACAGATAAAATTTAAGAATAGTAAGCATTGATATCGACGTTTAAGTTAATTACCTTTTTCGGTTTAAGCCCGTGACGCATAACGTGTTCCAGTACAATGAAAAAGTGATGTAAGGGTAAATGGTCGCTGTCAAGCATCCTTCCATAGCGAAGTGATTGTTCAATCAGCTCCTTCACGATCAACTTTGAGATATTAACGAGATTGCTGCGTTCTATCACCACGGGGTCTCGTGCTAGAGTAAAATAAAAAGTCAATAGTTTTTATATAACACAAAGAGCATAAGCTATCATAATATGAAAAGATCTAAAAATTTATTACTTATTCTAAAATAACGATATTTATACAAATTAATTAAAAGTCTTAATTACAATGATACAAAAAGAATGTGAGTGGACAAATGAACTTCCGCATGCATTCTTATCTAAAATATTAATAATAATCTACTACGGCCCAAACACCGTCTGAAAACTAGTCCATTTTTTTAAATTACCCATCAAAGAATGCATCGGATCGTCCGGTGAAGTGATCGCACCATTTTCAGCAGGACGTGTGTACGAGTCTTGCATCTCTATATCGTGCAACTCCTTAAGGCACAGCCACTCTCCGTCCACTGATACGCGGAAATTGCACAGATAAATTGTATCTTGCGCCCCGGCCATATCGGCATCGGGGTTTTCGTTGGTCCCTCGTATGTTAGATGGTATGCCTAGTTCAGGCAAGGGATCTACCCCATGAACAGCGGTTAGCGAACGCATAATACTTTAGCAAATAAACGATTAAGCAAAACAGCGCGCACTCTATTCGGAATCTTGATCACAATTTAATACACATTTCCAACTAGAACTTATTCGTAATAAAGTAAGGTTTTCTCTTCCTTCCACTGTCTCCTATTACAGAGTTTATTCCACACTCGAATGCACAAGACTATAATGTATGATATTAGTTTCTGAAGCAAGTTTTGCAAAGTACAGTCATAGAAATGGTTTTTCCAGTACGTTCACAACGAATATTGATTTTCCGACGTCGTGCTTAAAGATGTGGTGTATGCGTGAAGAAAATCAATACGTACGGTAGTCACACGTGCTGCCATCTGTGGCCGAACAACGGCACTTTTCGAATAACACAACACGTTAAATTTAAAATATTATCTGATATGGCTACAGTATAATTAAATTTTAAGAAATAATGTATTAATAATAATAATAATAATTGAATATTAGAAACGTTCACAAATAATATTAAGGGCTTGTGTAATATTAATGAATATTAAAATAACATTAGTAAACCATTGCGGTAACAATTTGGAAAACCTTTGTGGCATTTTTTAAGTGTACAGAAGTGGATTGTCATGGACTGTAATGATGATAATGATTGCGGTAAAGAATATTTTATTTTATGACGTACATAAATGTTTTTATTATTTGGTTTTATATCGATACCAAAGCTAGGAATATTAAGAGGTTTAGTTTCATTGATTAATATTAATACTATCAGTCTGTAAAAGTTCTCTGCTGGACGTAGATCTCCCCTATTAGGAAAAGGTTTGCCATCATCGCCAACTTTTTAAGTGGCGTTGCAGAGACACGCTGCAGTGTACGGCTCGACCGGGGATGGATCGCTCATACATACCAACTTAAAATACCAACATAACGGTGTTTTTTTATAGGATAGGGTGAGAAACGAGTTTTTATAGGATAGGGTGAGAAACGAGCAGACAGTCCACCTGATGGTAAGTGGTTGTTGTGGCCCATAAACATCTACATTTATCCTCGTTTTCAAATCAAAATGCAGATGCGTTGTCACCCGTGAGGACTAAGATGGAATGCTTATTTTCCAGTAAAAAGGGTCTCCGGTTCACACCGGACCACGCGTCCTTGCCGTCGAGCCAACCCATTCATGCTACAACTATATAATTAATATAGCTGCAGCATGGCTCTACCACGTAAAGTATAGTTGTAGCACGAATGGGTCGGCTCGACCGGGGAAGGACCACGGTTTCACACAATACCAGCGTAAAATTGCAACTTCACACTGCTGTGTTTCGTATGGTGAGTGTAGAGAACCGGAGACCCTTTTTACTGGAAAAGAGGCATTCCATCTTAGTCCTCACGGGTGACAACGCATCTGCATTTTGATTCGCAAACGAGGATAGATGTAGATGTTTATGGGCCACATTAACCACTTACCATCAGGTGGACTGTGTGCTCGCTTGTTACCTTTATCCTATTAAAAAAAATCAGACCCTAAAAACATATCTTCTTCGACCCATTAAAGTCCATATTGGATATCCCATATTGGTCTTTCCTTGGGAGCATTTGTCTTAGCCGTCACTCTTGCCAGGCGTATTGACAAGTATTGACAGTTGAAGTACACACACATTGACAGTCTAAGGCGCGTATTAATAAACGTTATTCAACGATGAACTCATGTGCGTAATCATTTGATACACTCTCATTACGATATCAGCATCTCAAGATCGTTGTTAATTAATAAACACATAAAAACAGTATCTCAAAAAGCTGTACTTCGGAATACTGTTCTGTGACTTGCACTCAAGTACACACACTTGAGTGTCGAGTTTCGTTTATTAATCAGTGTGGCACTCTGCTGATATCATAAACCTAAACCGCATCTGGAGATATGTTTATTAATAAGATTATAACCTCAAGATTGTACTCAAGGGCGTGTACTTGAGCTGAGTAACGTTTATTAATACGGGCCTAAGTATCATAAGTTCGATGTAAACGAGATGATCATAGCGGCATCTATCAGAATAGCATTTCCCATAGTCCCCTCTTACGATAACCATCGAAAGAAATGAGGCGATGGATTCTCTTGCGCCGCCGCCACACGGCAGTCCTTGTGCCTCCGTCGCTATAAATTGAATAATCTGCGCAGGTAATAATTTCCCTTCAGTGACCCCTAAAGTCACTGCGTCAATGTCGCCACGCATGCTTTACGTGTATATGACTGTGTTAGCCACAGATGGACTCTTCCCATTCTTTCCATTTCATGAGAATCCTGTAGCACCTTTTTTATAGGATAGGGTGACAAACGAGCACACAGTCCACCTGATGGTAAGTGGTTGCTGTGGCCCATAATCATCTACTCGTTTGCGAATCAAAATGCAGATGCGTTGTCACCCGTGAGGACTAAGATGGAATGGTTCTTTTCCAGTAAAAAGGGTCTCCAGTTCTCTACACTCACCATACGAAACACAGCAGCATTAAGCAGCTATTTTACGATGGTATTCTGTGAGACCGTGGTCCTTCCCCGGTCGAGCCGACCCATTCGTGCTACAACTATACTACTAATATAGCTAGCTGCAGCATGGCTCTACCACGTAAAGGCTAATCTTCAGAATGGCTGAATCGATTGTAATTAAACTTGACGAATTTCATAAAATAAATTGTCATAGAGGATTATTTTAAAAATCCATATGACGCATTAATAGATCCTACCCCGGGGAAGCAGTTTTAGTAATAATGTTTTGAAATAATATTACTAAAACTGTTACATAATTTTAAACTTGCCCCTTGCTGCTTGTATGCCGTTTTTATAATTTGACTGTTTTTTTTTAAATTTTTGGACAATACCAAATGCCAGTATAATTCATAAAAAATCACTCAACTTCAACATGACATATAGATATATTATCCATGCTTCAGATTCTAGACATTCTTCTTAACAACTTGAATATAATTATCAGTCTTATTAGTGTATACTTTGCTAATTTAAGAGCCGTATTAAGTTTTTATTTGATGATAAGAGAGCTAATGATAAGCGGCTGCAGAACCAGAATTTAATTAAGGATTTATTGTAGCTGAAGAGCCAGTGAGCGGCAGACTTACGGTATTTCAATAAGCTTCACTTTTTTTTCCAGTTAATCCCCTATACCTGAGGTTCATGAAATGGGGACTCTTTAGTTTGATCGGCGGTCGATATAGAGACGCTCAGGTGTTAAAGGTGTAAAAAAATGACCCAAAAAAAACGTCTGCCGCTTTGACATCTTGAAATATTTAATAAAAGTTACCGAAAAATAACATTGGCAGACACCTAGGACGGTTTCAAGGTCATGGCAGACAGGTTGAAAAGTACATTTTTTTATTAATAATTTACGTTATTTCAATAAAATTGCAATTTATATATATTGTTGATAATATTATTTGACATGTATAATTTTCACGGCAGACCCATATTGTGGTTGTATCACCCAGGCAAACAACAAACTTCTGGGGCGCCCATAAGCGCGTACTATAATTGCGCTCGCTCTAATCAAGTCTTTTTCTTTCTAGTTTTGTACGCTCTGATACGGATATCATAATAATGATGCTTGGTAATATGCTACATTTAAAAAATAGTTCTTCTCAAGTGTGGATTCTCACGGGAACAGGAAATAATGAACGATTCATAAATATTTTACATTACAACAGTGGTAGAGCCACGCGGCAGCTTTAGCTGTTGCACGGATGGGCCGGCTCAATCCGGGGTGGTACCACGACCTCACAGAATACCAGCGTGAAGTAGAGGTTTACCTCTGCGTTTCACTTGGTGAGTGCAGGTGGCCGGAGACCCTTTTTACTGGAAATGAGGCATTCCATCTTAGTCCTCACGGGTGACAACGCATCTGCATTTTGATTTGTAATAGAGGATAGATGTAGATGTCTGTGGGCCGCAGCAACCACTTACCATCAGGTGGACTGTGTGCTCGTTTGTCACCCTTATCCTATAAAAAAAAAATATTTCAAAAATGTATGAGCAACGTGGTGATTTATTGAGTGAAAGTTTGCTTGGTTTCTATGTATTTACGGGCAGTGATTATAATCCACCTTTTTTAATAAGGAAAAGAAACGACCCTTTACTTTACTACAGAAAACTCCGGCATACCAAGAACTTTTCGCAGCTTTTGGTGACAGTAATTTAGCTGAGAACCAAAAACAACAGCTTTTTAATGTTGTCCAAAAGTATACCTATCAAATATATAATGCAAAGAAATCAGTAGATGTAGATGATGCCAAGTTCCATATTTTTATAAATAATTATAGACCAAAAGATCTCAATGAAAAATTTAGTAAGAAATTACACTGTTTTGATGGAAGCTCTTTACCACTGTCTAAACGTGAGCTGTATCAGCAATTTTTACGTGCGCGTTATATTTAGTATATATATTTAATATATAGCATGTGGAAAAATGCTCACTAAAAATATCCAGTATTATTAGATCCACTGGAGCGCGGCTGGATTGAAGAAGATGATACATATATATTTAAATGGTTTGACGGAGATCAGTTGCCCAGTTTTGTGAACGAATTAGTCGCAGATCTATCAGGTAATTTTCTTTTATAAGAATTTATACTTTTAAATCATTTATTTTATTATAATTGGCTCGATTTACAAATTGAAACTTATTATTTGCAAAAATAATAATTTCTGATGCTGAGAAAATTGTGATACGAATTGAGATCGCGTTCGTAATAGATTATAGATTTGTGCTAAGTGAATCTAGGACATTGAACTTTGACCGACCGTTCTTAAGAAGGTTTCAATTGGTGACGTCCGCTGGAGTGATACCACATCGTGGGGCAGCATCGGACTAGGCCGCTGCCCGATCACCTCGGTTAAGTCAGGTTACACATACACACCTTCTAACACAAACTTACATGCACCTACCTACCGCCTGACCGAGCCTTGTGGTCAGTCTTCGCTTCGGAACCCGGTAAGTTATTATATACTAAATATCCATAGTCTATTTGAGCCCCCCCCCCCCCCCCCTTGGTTGCCCGTCGAATCTGCAGCTGATGGGCCCCTGTACGGTCGACCTTTGTCCGGCAGCTAGGGGCGTGTACAACTATTGTGTGCTTATTCGACATTTATTTATTTTATAACCCGTAATTATTATTAATTCCAATCAATATGAAACGATCGTATTTACTTTCAATTAATATAACGATTTTTTTAAATTGATCTAACGACTGTATTAGAGCGAGCGCTATTATAGTAAACTTTTGGACAACATTAAAAAGCTGTTGTTTTTGGTTCTCAGCTAAATTACTGTCACCAAAAGCTACGAACGGTTTTTGGTATGCCTGAGTTTTCTGTAGTAAGGCAAAGGGTCGTTTTTTCCCTTATTAGAAAAAGCTGGATTATAATCACAGCCCGTAAATATATAGAAACCAAGCAAATTTTCACTCAATAAATCACCACGTTGCTCATACATTTATATAAAGCGTTCATTATTTCCTGTTCCCGTGAGAATCAATACTTGAGAAGATCTATTTTTTCTACCGACTTCCAAAAAGGAGACGGTACTCAATTCGACTGTATGTTTTTATGTGTGTTACCTCATAACTTTTTACTGGGTGAACCGATTTCGATGATTCTTTTTTATTTGTAAGCTGATACTTCTCGTGTGGTCCCATATGAATGTGATCAAGGTCAGACCAATAGTTTTTGAGTTATTCTTAACAACTTATATTGAAGTCGGCTGTACAAAATGTTTAATTTTTAATTATTAAATTTAGCATATTACCAAGCATGATTATTATGATATCCGTATCAGAGCGTACAAAATTAGAAAGAAAAAGACTGGATTAGAGCGAGCGCTATTATAGTACGCGCTTATGGACGCTCCAGAAGTTTGTTGTCTGCCTGGGCGATACAACCACAATATGTCTGCCCTGAAAATTATACATGTCAAATAATATTATCAACAATATATATAAATTGCTTCTTTATTGAAATAACGTAAATTATTAATAAAAAATTGTACTTTTCAACCTGTCTGCCATGACCTTGAAACCGTCCTAGGTGTCTGCCAATGTTATTTTTCGGTAACTTTTATTAAATATTTCAAGATGTCAAAGCGGCAGACTTATTGCTATCACGTTTTTTTGGGTAAATTTTTTACACATTTAACACCTGTGCGTCTCTATATCGACCGCAGGTCAAACAAGAGTCCCCGTTTCATGTACCTCAGGTATAGGGGATTGACTGAAAAAAAGTGAAGCTTATTGAAATACCATAAGTCTGCCGCTCACTGGCTCTTAAGCTATTGCTATTCGGTACTAGAGATAAAAAACCGGCCAAATGCGAGTCGGCACCGCGCATAAAGGGTTCTGTACCATCGTACAGAACGTTTGCGCAAGATTTAATATTAAGTATGCAAAAAAACACGTTTCTTTTTTGTCGTTGTTATAACGGCAATAGAAATACAAATTCTGTGAAAATTTCAACTGCCTACCTATTACAGATCATGAGATACTGACAGATACGATACGCTGACAGACAGATGGACGGACAGCGGAGGCTTAGTAAAAGCGTCCCGTTGGTTACACTTTGGATACGGAACCCTAAAAAGAAAGTAGTACCATGCAAGGCTAACCATTTTTAAAATGCTTGTTATTTGTTACGTACCTATGTCGTTTGTACCACATTTGAGTTTCATAATAACAAAATATCAGTCCTTTCGCGCTGAAAAATAAAATCTGACTGATCTGTTTTGATATGGTAAGCAAAAAATTATATAATTAGACTTTATTTACAGGAATCAAAGACAATAACTGTATTTTTATGAGCCTGACCTATCCTCATCATAAGTGATAAAATCTTTGCCATCAAAACATCAAGAAATATGAAAAATATTAAGAAATTTTACGGTAGTGGATAATATAAATGACGCTCTTCCCTTATGTGAAGAAAGTAACATAACTTTTCAATAAGAGAGAAATTTCTGATGAGCGTTTTAGTTGGTTGGACACATATTGCCTCATAACATGCTATCACATTCAGTGGATAAAGCGCCTCTAGATTTTTTTATTTGAGTTCATCTAAGAGTTATAGTGTACAATACGTATTATTGCACTATAGTATAGTGTATACAGGAGTTAAAATATCCCTTTTATAACCCATTAAGCAATATTTATAAGAGGTATTCCAACTTTGGTCATAGATATAAGAATACAATAAAATGGAGGCACATTATGAACACTTAGGCCCGCCACATACATACGGAATTCCGTTTCGGGATTTCGTTTCGGAATTCCGAACGGGTCGGCCACACACATACGGAAACCCGTTTCGCCCGCAAAATTTCGAATGGAAAACTACCGTACGTGTGTGACGAGTCATAGATTTTATATGGACTTGCTGCGTTCGAAATCCCGAATCCGAATATCGAAACGGAATCCCAAAACGGAATTCCGTATGTATGTGGCGGGCCTTTATTCTAATAGGTGTCTTATTTGTGGATCCAACTTATTATTGGTTACACAATTTAAAAGAATAGAATAAAATATATTTTATTCAATATAGATTAAAAGTAATTCTTATTGAAGTAATTTTTTTACTTTAACCACTACTTTGGAAAAAACCTCATTCCTAAGAAGAACTAGCAAGAATTTTTTTACAGTAAAACCACATTTAACGGTGGTAGAGCCACGCAGCAGTTTTGCTGTTGCACGTATGGGCCGGCTCGAGCCGGGTTGGTACCACGACCTCACAGAATACCAGCGTGAAGTAGAAGCTCTGCTTCTGCGTTTCGTCTGGTGAGTGCAGGTGACCGGAGGCGCAATTCCCCCCCCCCCCATCAAAATGGTAGCAGAATCACACGAATCTCTCGCTGAGCATCCACGACCATGTTCTCAGGGTGCTGTTGGACCTTCTGCTGACCTCTCATCCGGGCGGATATCAGGTCCCCTCTCGGCTCTTCGGACCATTGTCTGGTCCGGAGTGTGGTGCCGGAGGCAGATCTCAGCCTTGGTTTGGTCGCTCCTGTAAGACTGCATTATGCAGTAAGCAGGAGTGTTATCAAGCCTGGGCTGCGGCTTCGGCGACTCGGGATGTAAACACCAACACACTTAAAAAGAAGTATAACTTCGCCTCCAGGTCCTTCAAAAGAGTTATTGCCAAGGCAAAATCAGAGCACATAGCCAGAATTGGCGAGAAACTAGTTCGCCTTCCTTCAGGAACCCGTGCATTCTGGTTTCTCGCCAAGGCTATCCAAGGGAATTTCTGTAAGCCATCACTACCATCTCTGCACAGGGAGGACGACTCACTGGCCCAAGCCGCAAAAGACAAAGCCGAACTTTTAGGCTCCCTTTTTGCGTCCAACTAGACTCTTGATGACGGGGGGATAACACCGCCGACCATCACGCGGTGTGAGTGCTCCATGCCGGATGTGCTGTTCTCACAGCGCTCGGTTCGCAACGCACTCCTCTCCCTGGACATCCAGAAGTCGAGTGGGCCTGACGGAATCCCCCCAATTATGCTGAGGACGTGTGCTCCGGACTTGGCACCGGTCCTGACGCGTCTTTTCCGGTACTCCTACTCCCAAGGCGTAGTCCCGAATTCATGGAAGACAGTTTTTGTCCACCCGATCCCTAAAAAAGGCGACCGCTCAGATCCGTCCAACTATAGGCCTATCGCGATCACCTCCTTGCTGTCCAAAATAATGGAATCCATTATTAACTGCCAGCTCATGCGGTACCTTGAGGATCACCAGCTGATTAGTAACCGCCAATACGGTTTTCGTCGGGGTCGATCGGCTGGTGATCTTCTGGTTTACTTGATCCATAGATGGACGGAGGCAGTAGAGCCCAAGGGGGAGGCGTTGGCCGTTAGTTTGGACATTGCGAAGGCCTTCGATCGGGTTTGGCACAAAGCGCTTCTTTCGAAGCTCCTTTCCTATGGGCTTCCCGAGAAATTGTGCAATTGGATCACCAGCTTCCTTGCAGATCGGAGCATCAAGATCGTTGTAGACGGTGCATGCTCCGACTAGAAGCCACAAGGCTGTGTGCTATCACCAATGCTGTTTCTTCTGCATATCAATGATATGTTGCTAACTGCTAGCATTCATTTCTATGCGGATGACAGCACTGGTGATGCTCTATACACCGGCCGTGCCAATATTTATCGGGTAAACGTCGCCGAGTACCGGAACAAACTTGTGTCTGAAGTCGAGTCTTTGCTGAACAAAGTCTCGGATTGGGGGCGACTAAATCTAGTCCAGTTTAATCCTCAGAAAACACAAGTTTGCGCGTTTACCGCTAAAAAGAACCCCTTTGTCGTGTCTCCTCAGTTTCAAGGCACTCCCCTTCTTGGCTCTGCCAGTATCGGAATCCTCGGAGTCGACATATCGAGCGACGTGCAGTTTCGTGGTCACTTGGAAGAGAAGGCCAAATTGGCACAGTATTTCATGCCGGCACACCGCCTGCAACTTTATAAGGCGCAGGTTCGGCCTCACATGGAATACTGTTCCCATCTCTGGGCAGGGGCTCCCCAAGGCCAGCTCCTTCCACTTGACCGCATCCAGCGCAGAGCGGCTCGAATCGTCGACGACCGAGTCCTATCCGATCGGCTCGATTCATTGGCACTGCGAAGAGATGTTGCATCCCTTTGCATTTTCTTTCGCATATACCACGGGGAGTGCTCTGAGGAATTGTTCGGATTAATCCTAGCTGCCAAATTTCACGAACGCACATCGCGATAGAACTTCCGATACCATCCACACCATGTGGATGATTGGCGGTCCACCACTGTGCGATTTAGAAGATGTTTTCTTCCTCGCACGACTTCCTTGTGGAATCGATTACCATCAGCGATTTTTCCGGACCGATACGACTTAGGGACCTTCAAGGAAAGAGCGTACTCCTTTTTAAAAGGCCGGCAACGCATCTGCAATTCCCTCCCTGGTGTTGCAGTAGTTCATGGGCGGCGGTAGTCACTTACCATCAGGTGAGCCGCATGATCGTTTGCCCCCTCTGCTACAAAAAAAAATAATAATTAAAAGAAGTAAAACATAGGTTGTACAAATTGCTTACAAAACTTATTTAAAAAACAGCTTGGAAGTGGCCACCTCATGTCCAGGGGTTATTATCAACCTTGTATTCATTTATATTATAATAGCGCCCTTCATACAGTTTTTTTTTAAGTAAAATATTTTAACTTAATAATAGAGAGACCTCATATATTTTCTGGGGCTTAACTTAGTCTGCTTGCTAGTTTTGATATATGGGGGCTCCATTGAAGCTTCGCGTCTAGTGTGATTTCAAGAAAAATGGTGGTATCTACAAGACTTAGTTTCTCCCCATTTAAAATTATATTAGTATTTAATTGTTTGACATTTGGAGTCATGAATTTGATACATTTCGTTTTAGTGCCATTTAAATGCAAATTATTAACATTGAACCAATTTACTAATTTAGATATAGCATTATTTACTTCATCATATTTTAGTAACTGTCGAATTAATTTGCAAATTAAAGAAGTGTTATCTGAAAATAATACTATATCATGATTATCCCCTACTCTGTAAGTTAAGTCGTTAATGTATACAAGAAACAGAAGGGGGCCGAGAATTGAGCCCTGAGGCACGCCCATTTGTACCATCGACCCGGAAGAGCTCATACTGTTAATGACAACTTTTTGCGTTCTCTTAGTTAAATATGAAATAATTAATTTATGAGCATCACTTCTTACACCGTAGTGTTGAAGTTATTACAAATTCCGTCAACGTTATCAATACATAACAATGATTATCCCCTACAAGAGGAACTAATAAGTCATTAATATAGGCTAGATATACTCGTAGGAATTGGTCGAGCATTGGGCCCTGGGGATTACCCATTAGTGCAGGTGAAAACTTTTTTCATTGATAATAACTTTCTGCGTTCTATTACTTAAGTATGAAATGATAAGATTTAGTGTTATGTTCTTAACACCATAGTGCTGTAGTTTCCTGGTTAACACAGTGGAAGCCCTTGGAAAGGTTACAATATATACCCAAAGCATCCCTTTGAATTCACACTGGCGTCGGTTGTCGTGCGACCCCTTTTAAAACTAAATTGATTTTTATGAAACAATTTATTTTATATGTACAGTAAAAGCTCTTTATTCGCGGGGTATAGGTTCCGTAAATATGCCGCGAATACAGCAACCGTGAATATGGAATGGCAATTTATATGGAATTATAGGAGATACGTTCCTAGGTCACAAAATAAAAAACAAATATATTAAAAAAGAATTAATTGAAGTTTTTGACCATATTAATTAATTATTATCTTCAGGCTTAGGCAATGGTTTAAAGAATTTTGTAATTTTTTCTTGCTTGGCAGTTTTTAAAAGCTCCTTCAATTCAGACTGATATTCAGCAGTGGAATTAGCAATTTTCCTCTTAAAAATAAGACTTCGTTTCATAGACGGATCGATTTTCATAAAGAAATCACAAAGCTCATTTGCCATTCTTAAACCTTCACTAAGATTAATCAAATTAAATGTCACGTTTCCAGTGCTTGTTGAAGCCTCTTCTTCAATGAGCTGTGAATTTAACATTTGTTCCAAGTCGGTTTCAGTCAAATCTTCATCTTGCGATTCAAGCAACTTCTGCATGTCACTTGATTCTATCTGTTCGAATCCATGTCGTCCATATTCCATTCGCAATTTCGGCTGTTTGCAGTCAAAGTTTGAATTTCTACAGATCTTTCGTCATTTTCCGCAGTCAGAGCAGGCCAGTTTTTTCCAGCATGATTTCAATGTGTATGGCTTCAGTTCTTCCAATGATTCTATTATGTTTACGATGCAATTTGCTATGTCAAATTTCTTCCAGCATTCCGTAACATTCATATCAGGATCACATTCCATATTATCCAAAATGATTTTGAAAGTTCGTCTAATGTAATAGAACTTAAAAGTCTGGATTATTCCTTGGTCCATAAGTTGAAGCAAAGCCGTCGTGTTGGGAGGTAAAAATGTCACTTTTATATTTGGATGCATAGTTTCAAGTTCGCGAGGATGACCTGGTGCATTGTCCAAAACTAGAACTGCTTTAAAATCTAAATTCATTTTTTAAATAAGATTCAACTTCAGAAAAAAACAATTCCGGAACCAGTCACAAAAAAATTGCGCTTGTAACCCACGCTTTCTTATTAGCACGCCAAAACACTGGCAGGTCGTCCTTGTTTTGATTTTTTAAAGCACGAGGATTTAATGACCTGTAAAGCATCAATGGTTTAATGACACAATCTCCAGTTGCATTAGAACATAGCAACCAGTGTAACTCTATCCTTTGCTGCCTTAAATCTTGGGGCAGACTTTTCGCTTTTAGAAATGAATGTTTTGTTTGGCATTCTCTTCCAAAACAGTGCAGTTTTGTCTGCATTAAATTCTTGCTCAGGTTTGTATCCTCCATCAGCTACTAGGTTTGCAAATTCTTCTGGATATCTTTCTGCTGCAGTATTGTCTGCAGATGCAGCTTCTCCAACGATTTTAATGCTATGCAATGATTGTTTCACCTTAAATTTATTGAATCAACCTTCGGATGCTTGAAATCCTCCATCTGTACATTCACCACCACAGCTACCACCAGGTTCTTTAAAATGTGCGTAAAGACGCTTTGCCTTCTCCTGGACTATGGGTCCACTAAGGGGCACCCTTTTTTGGTTGCGGTCGTCGGTCCATAATGACAACGCCACTTCCATTTTTTCTATAGCTGGATCATGAACAATTTTCGCTGATAGTGAAGTTGAAGCCACAAAGGACCTTATTTTATCTTCGGATTTTCTTATCGATCGTACAGTCGATTCGTTGACATTGAATGAGCGTGATTTGGCTGCAAACGACTCTCCAAGGCGTAAACGATCAAGCATTTCTATTTTCACTTTAAGCGGTAACACAGATTTTTTTCGCGTCGAAACTAAATTTTCATAATTTTTAGTCAAATTATAAAATAGGAAGACGGCGGTAGAGACGTGTTACTCGATAACAATTTTTGTAACGAATGGAAAGATGAAACAATAAAACATGTAAAGCGGGTCTTACCAACGGACGGAACGTCAAATATGGCAACATTTAAAAAAAATACTTTATGCATTGAGTAATAAGGTTGCTTTCATTTGGTTTGTTTACATTCTCAAAACCACCGACCGTGGCGAAGGCGGCTTATGTCAAAGGCCGAACGTGTATGGGTTCGGCTTTTGACATAAGCTGCCATATCGTTTAACAACATGTTTTACTTTTTTAATGTCCATTTGTGGTCGCGTTTACAAAAAATATTAGGTTGAATATCTATTGGAATGATTTTTATTAATATGTATGTACCGATTAGATCCCAGAATAAAAAAATCTTTAGCCGCGAATATAGGAATTAGGTCACATTTTTTTAATCCGCGAATAGTGAAAACGCGAATGAAAGAAGCGCGAATAAGAAGCTTTTACTGTATTCAAAAAAATTACATCTAATCTAAAACGTTTTTTTAAAAATCCTACTAAATGTTGGTAGAACAGAAATTAGTATAAAATTGGCAGTGTCTAATGTATTACCAGATTTAAATAAAGGTATGAAAATACTGTTTCAATCAGTCTGATTCCAACACCATTAATTTTAATATTATTGACACACAAATTGATCAATCCCCTGTTGTTATCAGTTCCATTGAGGTGCAAGAAGCAGAGGTATCCAGACTTTTAAAGGCTATCAACCTGAACCAGACGGTATCCCGGCTATTTGCAGTGTGGACTCTCTTACTTTTCTTAGTTTATACAGACTGCAAAGCATTTGACAAAATTGATAATTTAAGCATTTTATGTAAACTCCTTGCAATGAGTATTAGGGGTGACTTGCTCAGATGGTTTACATCATATATCAGAATTCGAAGTCAATCTGGCGTTCGTTGTGGATATCATTCATCTGCAATACATATATCATCTGGCGTACTGCAAGGACGGCCCCTATTGGGGCCCTTGCTGTTCTTAATTTTTATCAATGATATCGACACGTGTTTTAAAAATTCCAAGATTATTCTTTACGATGTCTATAAGAAAATCTTATGTCCTATTCAGTGGCGTAGCGTGCCTTAGATGGGCCCTGTATCAAAATTTGTTGGGGGGGCCCCAATGATAAGTGAAGATTTCATAAAAGGAACAAAAACGCTTGCATTAAATTAAAATTATTATATATTCATTTTAAATTATTACTTACAATTAATACTCCTAGGAACTATAAGCTAGCCAAACATTATCATCATCATCATCATTACAGCTCTTCACAAGTCTACTGCTGAACATAGGCCTCCCCCAAGGAATGCCACAAAGCACGGTCCTGAGCCACCTGCATCCATAGACTTCCTGCATATCTTACCAGGTCGTCACTCCGTCTAGTGGGCAGACGCCCTACACTTCGTCCGCCGGTACGAGGCCGCCACTCGAGAACCTTTTTTCCCCATCGGTTGTCGGTTCTTCGAGCTATATGGCCGGTCCATTGCCACTTCAGCTTACTAGTCCTATGTATATGTCGGTCACTCTGGTTCTACTGCGGATATCCTCATTTCTAAGTTTATTACGCAGAGAATCTCCGAACATAGCCCTCTCCATAGCTTGCTGATCGACCTTGAGCTTCCTCATCTAGCCAGCAGTGAAGGACCACGTCTCAGTTCCATATTTCGTCGCTTTGGTGGTGAAGAGAGTCAAGCCACAACTTTGTTCAAATTGAGGTTAATACTCTAGCATAATCAAAAGAATACGATTTACACGATAGTGAAGAGATCTATCTGCCAAATTATTTTATCTGTCCAATAGTTTTGAAGTTAAGGACTAATTATTATTTTTTGTGTAGTATCGCATCTTAAATGCTTATTATCTCAAAACTTGTTAAGTGTGGATTGACTCTCTTCACTACTAAAGCGACGTGTAATCACTGGCAACACGCACTGGTTGTACAGTTTCGTTTTCAAGTTTTGAGGTATATCTGACGAGAAGATGTGCCGTAATTTCCCGAACGCTGCCCAACCAAGTTGAATCCGTCGATTGACCTCTCGGTCGAAGTTGGACTTACCTAGTCGGACTATTTGTCCCAGGTAAACATACTCGTCAACAATTTCGAGCTTAGTGTTTCCAACATCTACCGACATAGGTGTGACATGGACATTAAACATGATTTTTGCTTTGTCCATGTTCATCGTAAGACCTATCCGTTGGGAAACACTATTGAGGTCATTGAGCATAGTGTTTAAGTCCTCCAGCGATTCTGCCATAAGGACTATATCGTCAGCAAATCGAAGGTGAGTGATGTACTCGCCATTGATGTTAATACCATATCCATTCCAGTCCAGAAGCTTGAAAACGTCCTCCAATGCAGCGGTGAAGAGTTTCGGGGATATAACGTCACCCTGTCTTACACTACTCTGCAATTGGATAGGTTTCGTACTCTGGTTCTCTACACGGATAGCCATCGTAGCCCTACTGTACAAGCACTTCAGCACTTCGATACACCGACAGTCAACTTGGCACCGCTGAAGGGACTGAAGCACCGCCCAAACTTCGACGGAATCAAAGGCTAAAGTCCACATACGCTAGACATAGTGGCAAATTGTCTGGCGTTGTACTCCTCGGACTTCTGTACAATTTGCCGAAGGGTATGTATGTGGTCTATAGTGCTAAAGCCTTTTCGGAAACCGGCTTGTTCGGGAGGCAGGAAGTCGTCAAATCTGCGCGCGAGACGATTCGTAATGACTCTCGAAAACAGCACGTAGACGCGGCTCAGAAGGTAAATCGGTCTGTAGTTCTTCAAGAGAGCGTTGTCACCTTTCTCAAAGAACAAGACCACCGCACTTCTGCTCCACGCCTCCTACACAGGAGGATACCATCATGGAGGACGGAATTAAAGAGCTTCTGAAGGACTTCAAGTACCGGTTTTCCACCCGCATTTAGAAGCTCCGCTGTAATTCTATCCTCGTCTGGGGCCTTGCCGTTTTTAAGGTGCTGGAGAGCCATTCTAATTTCGCTCAGACTGACGTTCGGGACTCAGACTGACGTCCGGTAAGCTAGCCAAACAATTCAAATCAAATATATTACAATTTTCTTGCCTTTTGTTCGGCGAACATAGCTGAAGACGATTCGGCGGCATTCATAGCTGAAGACGAATTCAGTTTTACTAAATCCTTTGCTTATATAGACAAAAGTGATAGCCTTTCCTGTCCCATAGAAGTCCTTAGAATTTTTGCTTACACGCGTTCGGGGCCCCTGTAGCCCGGGGGTCCCGTATCATTGATACGGCTGATACGGCGGTAGCTACGCCCCTGGTCCTATTTACAGACTTTGAAAGTTGTTCTAGCCTTAAAAATGATCTCTACAGTTTAGAAGCGTACTGTTCTAACAATAAACTTCATCTGAATGTTTCTAAATGTTTTATCTGCTTATTTACTCGTAAACCTAATCCTATAATTTATAACTATAAATTACACCTTACTTCTCTAAATAGAACCAGCACTATCAGAGATCTCGGTGTTACTTTTGACTCAAAATTGCTGTTTGAAAATCACATTGACGATATTGTTACAAAGGCTAACAAAGCACTGGGTTTATTAAGATTATCGGCATATATATATATATATATATATATATATATATATATATATATATATATATATATATATACAGGGTGTTTGGTGGGTGGTCCGACAAACTGAAATGGGAGATAGATGGGTTCGTTAGAAGCATATTTTCTTAGTAAATTTTTTTTCCATCTCTTACCATTTTTTTTTAATTGAATTTTTAAAATTTTTTGTAATTATCCCAACTTTCTAGTATTTTGGTTCAATAACTTCTACTATTTCTAGTTTTCTACCATTTATTTTTATTTTTCCCAAGTATAATGATTTGTATATAATTTAAAAAAAAGATTTAACGCCCAAAAAGCATAAGAAAAAATACTTACGATACATTGAAAGTGAACAAACGAGAAAAATAATTGTAAACCTCTAAGTTTTCTCCAGCCCCAGAAAAATAAATAAAATTGTTGAGTAATTTAAAATGGCCTTAAAAACTTTCCTGATTTACCCTCTTTCTATCGGTATATCATATGTCAAATAAAACTTTAGATTATTTAACAAAATCATTGATAATTGAATGTGAGGGCGGGGGAATTAAAATATTTCCGCTTAGGACCCGCGGGTCAGCTACAGCTACCAGCTCATACGAGCGCATATTATTGTATTTAATACAAAAAAGTTAATGGTTGTGTCTACACTACACTAACCAGGGTCTTGCTCAATAATAATAAAAAAATAAGTACTAGTAATTTTTTACTAAATTTACAAATTTTGTTCAAAATATCCTCCTACATTATGCAGACACGCTCGATATCTTCGACGTATTTCAGTCGTGGTAGTTTTTAATCGTATTTCTTCTTTCATAATATGAAAAGCAGCATTTATTTTTCCAATGAACTCTTCTTTTGTTTGTATTTCATTTTCGTATACAATTTCCTTTGCTCGGCCCCAGACATAAAAATCCAGTGGAGTCAGATCTGGGGATCTCGCAGGCCATTCGATAGGTCCGAGTCTCCCTATCCACGTGTTCGGAAATACCGCATCTAAATATTCCCTCACGGTTCTGCGATAGTGGGCAGGGCAGCCATCGTTTTGAAATATTATTCTTGTGTCCTCATTCATTATTGGTACCTCGCTCATTAGTTCCGGGAGATCATTTTGTAAAAAATGTAAATAATTATCTCCGTTTAAATTATCAGGTAGATAATGAGGACCGATTAAATATCTTCCGATCACACCTGCCCACACGTTAACACTAAACCGTGTCTGATGCGATATTTGTCTCGTTTTACGTGGGTTTTCATCTTTATCTGACCAATAATGTAAATTATGTTGATTGAAAATGCCTTCTCGTGTAAACTTCGACT
The DNA here is from genome assembly GCA_033319125.1 of Parnassius glacialis. NCBI lineage: Eukaryota > Metazoa > Arthropoda > Insecta > Lepidoptera > Papilionidae > Parnassius > Parnassius glacialis. Next base: position 19,902,848 of record JAVANC010000019.1, read on the forward strand.
CGTCGGTCCATAAAATGCTCTTCAAAAATTGATTATCGTCGACATCTTTGTGCAGTATAAAGCTGCAAAATTCTGTACGCCGTGCAAAATCTCCTTCCACGATACCTAGCACAAAAAATAGTGTAAGTTACTTTACTCACTTTAAAATGTATGAAATAATTAATAATGTATAAGATAAACAGTAATTTTATAAAAAGAAGAAATAATAAGTACCTTGCACTGGGGTGAGGTGAAATGGGTGCTTGCAATGGTTGCGGAGAACCGACCACACTTTCCATACAGAAAAGCCGAGTTCAGTCGCTACTTTTCTAATGCTTATAATCATCGTCAAAAGCCGCCAAGATACGCTCATCCACAGCAACATCAAGTGGTCTTCCACGTACTCCTGGTTCCCTGTGTTGCAATTTGCCAGTTTCACGTAGCCTTCTATAAGTATTTGCAAACGTATCATGGCTAGGCAACCTTCTCGTGGGATACAGCTCTCCATAAAGTCTACGTGCTCTGTGGCCGTTATTTAGGGCCCGGCCATAAACCAAAAGCATATCAGCGTATTCCTGGTTAGTAAAATAAGTGCGTTGAGCCATAATCACTGCAGTGTTTTGAATTAAGTTTGAACACTACCGTCCGAAAACAGAAACAAATAACAAACAAAAACTTAACAATCAACGAAACAAAAACTAAACTCAACGAAACTGTTCAACAATGAATGTCGAAAAAGAACTCGCAAGTAGCTTCAGAGACAGTCAAATCACGACTAAATTAAATAACAACAGAAGCAGGTAGCTGATCCGCGCGTCGTAACTTCGCCTGTACCACCAGAAAGAGACAACATCTACCTGGCTCGCACACGCATAAATGAAACCATAAAAATATTTACACGGGTAAAAACCAGTTTAGGGTGCCCTGGCAATTTTTACGGAACTTGTAATATTTTAATTCCCCCGTCCTCACATTTGATTATCAATAATTTTGTTGATAATTTAAAGTTTTATGTAACATGTGATATACCGATAGAAAGAGGATGAAATAGAATTTTTTTTATGGCCATTTGAAATTACTCAACATATTTGTTTATTTTTTTAAGGGGCTGGAAACTTAAGGGCTTACAATTTTTTTTCTCGTTTGTTCACTTTCAATGTGTCGTAAGTATTTTTTCTTATGCCTTTTAGGCTTTCAATCTTTCTTTTAATTTAAAAAAAAATATATTTCTTAGGGAAAATAAAAAAACATGGTAGAAAACTAGAAATAGTAGAAGTTATTGAACCAAAATACTAGAAAATTGGGATAATTACAAAAAAATTTAAAAATTCAATAAAAAAAAAATGGTGAGATAGAAAAAAAATTTACTAAGAAAATATGCTTCTAACGAACCCATCTATCTCCCATTTCAGTTTGTCGGACCACCCACCAAACACCCGGTATATATATTACGATTATTGGCAGATTTTATAAACATAAAAACCTTCAAAATTCTATATTGCGCTTTTGTATGCAGCCATTTGGAATATGCCTCTGAAATTTGGAATCCAAAATATAAAGTATAAATGTTGATAGGATAGAGCATATACAAAAAAGATTTTTGCGTTTTCTTCAATTTAAATCAAAAAAGTTTATACTATTTATAGCTTTGATGTAAAAAATTTCACATATTACCTTTGTATGAGCGAAGAAATATTGCAGATCTCTCTTTTCTCTATAAAATTGTGAATGGTATTGTTGATTGTCCTGAACTAATGGGTAAAATAAGTTTACGTACCTTGTCATCTGGTTTGTGGAAACTTATGTATGTAAAAAGTAATTGCAGGCAAAACTCTTTTATTATTCGATCATGCAGATCTTTTAATGCTACAGCACATATTCACAAGGTAGATATTGATTTATTTCATTCCAGCATTCTCCAGCTTAGGCATTCACTTTCTAACAATGTCCTTTCTTTTTGATAATGTTCTTTAACGTTAAGTGTACTGTTGCTTGCCATATATTCTTATATATTTTCTGACACACTCTTGTTATATAAAGTATTATATAAGTGAAGACTTGTAAATGGCCTTCATTTTTGTTATAATTATATTATTTTTGTAAATTAGCTGTAAGTTTTCCAAGCAAATGAAAATAAAATAAAAATAATAAAAAAGTTTCTATCCAGCAGAATAATTACAGATGTTGATGCTGCTTCATGAGTATGAAGTAGCATCAAAAATCAGTGTCCAAGGATAGTATTCTGAATGTTCTTATCACTCCAAAATTTACTTTTAGAGTTTTTCTATAAGCTTTTTAATCAATTTATTTAGTTTTACAACTCAAAGGAGAATGGGATTTTTGAGCCTGAAGTTAACTAATTGCTTTATACTTTAAAAATTGGCCATATTTTTATAAAGTAAAATACAAAAAAGTAGCTCTTTTTACAATCTAGAATTCGAAAAAACAATAAAATGAGAAATAAGTTAGAAAATCGATTGTAGTATAATATTATTTATGGCAATCAATCGCTTACCATAAAGAATACACTAGTGAAATCCTCGTTTCTGAACGTCCAATAGAGGACTTCTCATTTTGAAACTTGACTTGACAGTTCAAACTTCAAAATGTTTACTTAAAAGAAAAAGACAGATTTTCGATTCGATTTCGAATGAGAGCAATATAATCGAGTATCGATTAAAATGAGCATTTTTAATTATTTTTCTATGTTATAGAGATAAAAATAATTGCTTATATATCTACAAAATAATAATAACAAATACAAAATATCAACATTCCAACAAGTAACAGTTACAACAACAATTCAAGTAATCCATCACAGAACAGTATCACAAATATTCACTTCACTTAGTTGTTGTCGTTTTAACTTTCGTTAATCGTTTCACCATTTCGTTTCATTACTAACCACAGCTTTTTTGGTGATTTGATACTGATCTTGCTTTTATATTTTTAAGTAATTATAGTGAAAAATAGCCTGTTACAGTGTAATAATGATGAAAAATTATCTGTTATAGTGTAGGTAATAGATAATCTCACTTTTACTTATTCTACAATAACTCAGCTCCTAGATTGACAAGTCTTGCCAGATTTTCAGCTATGAATTGTTTATACGCTTTTAAATGGTCCTACTTTCATCTTGTTAACACTTGGGCCCATGTGAAAGTTAAATAAATCTATTATTATTACACTTGAATTAACTAACTTATTATAAAATGAAGTTACGCTGCAAGGCGTATTCAAATCAAGCTATACATTGAATGCAAATTACGGTAATAAAATTTATGTCAATAGTGAAATTGTTTCCTAAAGTACCTTGGAGATATTTGATGAAACAGTACACAAAAAAGTTAAGAAAGTATTCAAGTCAACTCAAGTAGCCCCCAATTCGCATTTCGGGGAAGGCCCTCAAGCTTGTTTATTGCTTCCGTTGTAATGTCAGTGTAGCATATATCAGCATAGTCTAAACTACACAACAAAATGGAATGTGCTAACAAAATTTTGGTAGATATGGGAAGGAAATATCAGAGTCTCTTAAGACTTCGACAAGCTGCAAATATTTTCTTACTTATCTATTCAATCTGGGGTGCTCAAGACATTGCACTGTCAATTGAAAACCCTAGATTTTTTTAAAACTTAACTGTAAAGAATAGCAGAATTCTCAAAACAAACGAAGGGCAGCTTATGACAAGTAATTTTTTGTAGTAGTTTGTTGCTGCCTATCACTATTACCTGCATTTGGCTTAGCTGCATTTTAATAGGGTTAACCTTAATTCTATAAGATGTGTTAAATTCGCAAATAATTGTGAGATTACGATTTGTGGACTGATGGAAGATTTTCAATACTTGTTTGAGAATATATTTGGAGATAGTCTGCTTAAATATGGTAGATAGAATTATTAGGACTTGACTAATAAAAATACAGTCTATTCCTTATAAGAAATTGAACTATCAAATCGATTGTAGGTTTGAACAGCTTAGCCTCAACATTTATAAAAACTGATCTATCATGGTATATAGTTTTAGATTATCTACAAATAAATCAATTTAAATATAGATAAGATGCGTTTCTAGAGTAAGGAATTTATATGCAAATAAATAATACTCACATTTACTAGTATAGTAGTAAGATTTGTCCGGCCTGGATAACAACAGTTCCGGCCATTTATCTTCCTTGGTAGACGAAAGGGACGGAGATCTTTCAATAATTTGTGATTTTAGTGACGACGTCGATGTTGCTGGAGAGACTTCTGATTGTCTATCTTTTGAAGAAGCCATTCTTTAACTATCACATTAAACAAAAAACATAACTAGAAACATTTATTTAGAAACTTTATCGTGTAAATCGTGTTTGACTTTTGACGTGTGAATTATTTATCTATGGTGTGAATTATGGAGTGTAGAGTAGAAGGAGGACCATCTCTGTATATGAAAAGTGTCCCTAAAAACGCGTCCAATAAGGGTGGCGCTGTAGTAGCATAGGATAAATTTAAAAAATAGCGCCAAAATTAATTAGAATAATATGGAGAAATAAACAAGGACCGACCAATCCGCTTGGTTTTGTACTACGTAAATAGTTGAGGTTTTGTATACTGGCATTTTACTAACTACTCTAGTCATGAAATTTTTTAAATATTTTAATTCAGCTGACTTCACTCCATCTACAACAGCTATATTCATATCGTAGTTTTTCAGATGCCAGCGCTATTGTGGTAGGTTTTGGAACCTCTATTTTCAGTAAATAGTAGGACACTTTTTCAACTTTCACACCTTATAAGATGGTTCTCCTTCTACTCTACACTCCATAGTGTGAATTCACAAACTATATAGAAACCGTAGAGCATAGACTTGTCAATCCTCTATCTATGCCGTAGAGAGAGCATGAAAATCTATGATGAAAATACAAAGTCTATGCATGAAACACTGTGAATTGGTAATTGTCAAATGTCAATTTGTTTTGTTGCGATTCGCCTATGGAGTGTAGAGTAGAAGGAGAACCATCTTATAAGGGGCGAAAGTTGAAAAAGTGTCCTACTATTTACTGAAAATAGAGGTTCCAAAACCTACCACAACAGCGCTGGCGTCTGAAAAACTACGATATGAAGATAGCTGTTGTGAAAGGAGTGAAGTTAGGTAAATTCAAATATTTAAAAAAAATCTGGACTAGAGTAGTTAGTAAAATACCAGTATATAAAATATCAACTATTTACGTAGTACAAAACCAAGCGGATTGGTCGGTCCTTGTTTATTTCTCCATAATATTATTTTAATTACTTTTGGCGCTTTTTTTTATTTTATCCTATGCTACTGCAGCGCCACCCTTATTGGACACGTTTTTAGGGACACTTTTCATATATAGAGATGGTCCTAATTCTACTCTACACTCCATAGATTCGCCGTAGATAGAGGATTGAGTCTATGCGATTCGCCAATTAAGTTAGGCGAAGATCTTAGACCATACAGCCTAGTCTGATTTGTAAATTTTGATGCGTCACATTGCAAAATTCTTCGGAGATTTTGAAGACAGCCTATCGCCTCGAGCCTCAAAGCCCCTCAGCGAAAAATATCCTGAGATTTATATCTCCTTCTTGGTACTTGATACATCGTTTGTACTTGTAATTCACATCCGTAGACGTTTAATATAAAAAATCACGCTTAATTTTAGATACCAAAGTCTATTTCAAACCATTGTTTCTACAAAAATACAGAAGTAGTAATCCGTCGGCGCGGCGTTCAAGTTCCCGCCAAAACTCAGTAAAAATAGTAAATTTGGTGTATAATATCGTTTGTTTTGATGTTGCATTTATATTATCGTTTATTTAGGAAAGCGGTGGACGGCCATAGCGTGTAAGCGTGCAAGGGAGAAGTAAATTCCTTACGGCATATAGCAAGATAGAAAATGATAGCAAATCTCATATATAATTCTGTGACTGATTTTGAAGACAGGAATGAGCTCCTCAGTCGCCAAGATCTTTAAAAGTTTGTGAATGTTTGGAAATAAGGCCTGGTTGCATACTCCGTAGATAAGATACAAAGTCTATGGCATCCTCCCAGAGCTTCAAAAGCACATGTTGGTCGATCTAGTTCAGTTTCTTCCATCCATTTTATCCGCCACATGTCTAATTCAGCTTTTACAAAGTCCAATTCCAAATATTTTTTATAGAGCTCAAAGTAGTTTTCTTGATAATTTTGATTAATTTGTTCTTTGCAACACACAGACGAAATCAAAATGTCGAGAGATGATAATGTGGCTTTATTATTTTGGAATCTCGACTGAAGCTGATCAATGAAATCTTTCAAAAGTGGAATCATTATAGTAATTTTAAAGTAAGTTTCAGGATCATTTGTGTTTTAGTTTGCCCTATGCTCTTGGCGTGATATTATTTGCGGAATTTTTGATTTCCTCGTTTATAGTACTGAGCAAATTCTGTGCATTCTTGAAAAGTTCAGCAAATTTTGAATCAATATTTTGGCGAACATCTACAATAGTCTTTATAATTAAATCGACGCGTTGTAAAGCTGCTGCCAAATCGCATAGGGGAGATTGAAGTATTTTGCATAGTGTCAGTGTGTAAGGGAACAACATTCCTTAGCAACATAAGCTTATAATAAAATCATTTGAAATGACTGATCTCAGAAAAGAATTAGCCTTTGACGATGTTTTAGAATTGGGTCAGTGCTTAGGTCGTCTAGTGTATCAACAATCTATGTAATCTAAAAATTCGGTGTTTGTTTCCAAACTCCTCCGAAATGGCTAAACCGATTTGTATGAAATTTTGTGTGTCTGAGAATCGGCCAACATCTATTTTTTAAACCCCTAAATGATAAGGGTGACCCACTCCTAAATATTTATTTACTTTTTGACATTTTTTTTTTAATTTTATATTATTATGATTTAGCATTGAAAAATACATAAAACTTTACATTTTAACCCTTCTACGATCAACCCCTGTTTTTTAATCGCGATTTTTAAAAATAAAAAATATTTCCTAGAAATAATGTATATTATGGCAAGACAACGTTTGTTGGGTCAGCTAGTAGCTTTATAAATTTCTTTAAATCTTAGCAACCCATCATGATTTTCTACCCAGCGGGTCTTGCACATTGCCGTAAGGTTTTTCCATTGTGTTTCAGGGAAGTTTTTTTTCGATATTATCTTTTAAACACTTGGTTCGTTTTGCCGAGGACTTGGTACAATTTCCAACCGATTTTATAATTCCAATAGTATTTCGAATAGGCTGAAACTGCCAAGAATGACCCAGAGCTAAATTCAATGAATGTGAGCTGCAATGCACGTATAAGGCTTCTGGATGTGACTCAAGAATTAGTGCCTGCACACCTCTAAAACTTCCTTTCATCGAAGGAGCTCCATAATATCCTTGTCCGACTAAATATTCGCAATCTACTCCCAAAGATTTTAATTCAGATAAAATTATATTAGCTAAATATCTTCCTTTTGTATTCTCAACTGTTACAAAAGTTTAAAAGTTGTTACAAGATAAACCCATTATCTTTTGGCTCGGCATATCTTAAACAAATGGGCATCTGTTCTTGTCGTGAAACATCAGTAGTTTCGTCAACAAGGATTGAAAAAAAATTCGCAGAATTTAATCCTTGCACAATTATTTTCTGGATTATTTCACCACAAATTGCAATAAGTTCATTTTGTATGGTCGGGCTTAGGTAGGTAGCGTTCAGCGTCATATTTTCTGTGTGCTTTATTAGATTTGAATCTCCACATCTGCTTCTCATCCGTAAGATAGCACGAAAGTTTCTATCATTTGTTTCTGGCTCAGCATCATTGATTTTTATTGGACCTGAGTCGCACGTAACTCTCAGTACCAATTCCTGACGTCCACATAATTTAATTGTTTCAATAATCGGAATGAGCCGTTTCCGATTTTCAGCTATTTGCGCTAGATATCCGCTACATATCAAACTGGCTTATTATAAGGTACGTGAGGGTAATATGGTCACCTTAAGCTTTGCCGTCAAAGACAAATACACAATGTCGTATACTATAACTAATATATTAAGAAAAAAATAACAAACAAGCTTTGGCAATAATTAGCAACACTTCGAAAAATGAACTTAAAAAAAATAACTATAGTATGTGAGGATAATTTGGCCATCCGGTTAATATGGTCACTTTCTTATAACTCTCTAAGAACTCTAACTCTAACTCTTAGAACTCTCTGTGATACGATAGCTCTTGATCAGTCTATTAAATAATAAAGGGTCAAAAAGGCGCTCCTTTATCGACGCTATTTTCACAGTTGATATTATTGTAAATATTTTAGTCGATTTTTGTATTGTGTATAAATTATAGTGTAGTTAGTTTTTTAAGCAGATTTTTCGAAGTGTTCCTAATTATTTCCAAAGCTTGTTTGCTAATTTTTTTCTTAATATATTAGTTATAGTATACGACTATGTATTTTTGTCTCAGTTCTCCTCCCACTTTTGGTTTTATATGGCGATAAAGTTTAAGGTGACCATATTACCCTCACATACTTACTATAATATCAACTGTCAAAATGGCGTCGATAAAGCGGCGGCCTTTTGACCCTTTACTATTTGAATGACTGATGAAGAGCTATCGTATTACAAAGCCACCTATGCAAATTAGGCTGTAGTTTTTGAGTTATACGAAAGTGATAATATTAACCGGATGACCATATTACCCTCACGTACTCTATTTGGTTGAGATGTATTATACACCTTCATAAAATTATCAGCCAATAATACAGAAGATTTGCACTTTCACTGTGATGTTTGAAATCATGTACAGCATCTTTCCATTTAGTGAGTGGCTGAGTAACTAAAGATTTTAACTGCTGATGAAAGCCTTTACCTGCGCAATCTCTGGCAAATAATACACAGTATTTGCTTAGAGCACCTTGTTGCCCTGTACTCGTGTAAACCAACCACGAGAACCGTTCAAAGCATTGCATTTGAAATTTCAACTTTCTTGTATCGTCACGTCAAACTTGAATGTCTTTTCTGGCATCCAAGGAGATTTCAACAATTTGTTGATATCATCATCAATTTTGGTGTTTGATCCCGTATAATAAGAAAATATGCTGAGAAACATCATCCACAGGTTAAGGAACAGCAGCAGAAGTACCAGAACTACTTGTAGCAGTATCACTGTCGAAAACACTTGAACACTGATTTTCAGTAAACCCTCACCACCAGTACGAGGTTTAGGTTTTCTAAATAAATATTTGAATAATGTATTTCCTTGCGTCCTTTTTGATATTACAAATGTTGAACCAACCTGAAACAATTAAGAAAACAGCCAAGTATTAATTCCATTTGTACACAAATATTTACTTCGATAAAGATTTAAAAGAAAATGAACACGAGTAGGTACTACTCTACTCTTAGGCATCAAATCCTTTTAATTTTAATTACAAAAATTATTATACCACTTACTTCAATACTCATTCATAACACTATTATTTCACACTCTGCACTATTACTTCGCTTATATCGCCTTAGTCACATTGGATCACTTTCCAAGACAGAACTGCTTCTCCGTTTTTTTTTTTTGCGTCCAATGCAAGGCTACGAAAAGGGGGTGCAGGGCCTCTCCGTGCTCGACGGCTTGTTTATATATTCCGCAGACGCGGCGCAACGAAACATTGCAGAAAAACCCGTCTCATTCTATGCTTTATTGAATATTCCCGGAATGCAGTTCGCGCACGTCCCCGAAGTTGCGTTGCTTGTGTAGTTGGGGTAGCACGTAGTTTCGCCGCTCCCTAATAGATGTCGCTGCGCCGCTATTTAAGTATCGTCGTGCTAACATAAAGTCATACATAATAAAAATAACAGAAGGTAGAGAATTTTGTTTGTAGTGATTAACTATTATGTTGTATAATATTATTTTTTTATTTCGGAGGGGGGGGGGATCAAGGGGAATCGATCCCCCTCTGGCTACGGCGTTGGTTTCAAAAAGGAGTAAGCTCGTTTCTTGAAGATCGCTAAGTCGTATCGGTCGATAAAAATCGCCAATGGTGAACAATTCCTAAGAAAACTCCTAATAAATCGCACGGTAGTGGACCGCCAAGCACCCAGATGGTGTCGATGGTATCGGGAGTTCTGTCGCGATGTGTGTTGGTGAAATTTGGTAGCTGGAATTAATCCGAACAATTCCTCAGAGCACTCCCCATGGTTAATGCGATAGAAAATGCAAAAGGATGCAACATCTCTACTCAGCGCCAGCGAATCGAGCCAATCAAAGAGAACTCGGTCATCGACGATTCGAGCCGCTCTGATTTCTATGCGGTCAAGTGGAAGGCCAAAACTTCGCTTGTAAAGTTGCAAACTGTGTGTCAATTTAGCTTTCTCTTCCAAGTGACCATACTACTGCAATTCATTGCAGATATGTCGACGTCTGCGGCAACAAGGGAAGTGCTCTGAAATTGAGGAGATAGGAAGACAAAGGTGTCCTTTTTAGCAGTAAATGCGCAAACTTGTGAATTTGTATAATAATTTATCCTGTAACGATTTTTAAAGTTCAGTACTTTCCTAAAATGTGTTAGATTTAAAGTGTATTATTGTAAAAGAAACGAATTTGGAAAACATAGAGGCGCTCTCTTATTGGATTTGACGTTTCGCGATGTGTCTCCGACGCCGACCAATCAATTATATACTATTATTAAAGCGTGTAACAGGCCTAATGACGTCATCCAAGACGTGCGAGCTAAACGTTTTTGTATGAAAATGTTCCTTATGTCCGCTCTATAGTATACCTATATATTCAAACTTTGGGGCAGCGCTTCAAATCAGCACAAATATTTTTTATTGTAAAGTATAATAAATACTACAGTAAATAGCGGTGAAATACTGCAGTGCGGATAGGGCACAGAACACAATTACTCTCTAACAAGAGAAGAACGCCAACTTCATACTAAAAAACGGAAACACGTGGTTACGAGTGTACACGAAAAGCGCTACGGTGGACGCCCATATAAAACTTTTTAGCGGGAATTTCAAACCTTTGAATTCTGTAACTTTAAACTTTTTATTTAACGCTTATTCGAGTAATTTTGGCTCAAGCCTCACAAATCTATGGGGTAAATTCCCATATTTTTGAGAGGTTGCACCAAAATTACCCGAATATGCTTTAGATTAGTATGTGGGATAAAATAAAACTATAAATAAGTATAGTTATGTAATTTTATTTTCTGGAAGTCAGATTGTTTTATAAACGACACATTATTATTGTTGTTTTTTAATTGTTTTTGTACATAATATTTCCACGCTGGTTACTGATGTATAACACATGTTATTGTCAGAGAGTTATTCTATACAGAAAATTAACGTAAATTTAAATCAGCAAAATTCTCATGGTGAAAACTTAACTCAGCCCAAATACATGATCTGAAACAGATAAAATTCGAGTTAATATAGTAATAATCCCCACAAATAACGATCAATACATTTAAAATGCTTAAAGACTTACCACAATATTGTTAAAAGTTTTTCTTCTACTATTGTAGGAAACCTGCAGAAAGTAATTAGATGATTTTGTGCTTTTTGTTTGCACAACGCTTAATTTACTTTCGATTCTGATCACACATCGTGAATAAATTTTTTTAATAATAAATTTATAGTCAATATCTCTTAGAGTCAACATCTCAGAAAAAATATTTACAGACACAATCGCGAAGAAACGACTACAAACTGAACGAGAATGAAGTATTCTGAACCGATAATAACTGAATTGCAGCAAAAAGCAATAACAAATATTAAAATCTAAACCTATTAAATAAATTTTAATCAATTTCAGAAAATATTTTCAATATGAAACACGTTGACAAATAAATGTCATATTTTTCTTCTTTTAATTCTTGATAGAATTCTGCTAATATTAAATAATTTAATTTAAATGAATTAAATTGTGCAAATCTCACAGTAATATGTATGTAATTATACTTTAAAGAGCAAACCAAAAAAAGTTTAACACATAATTAACATTTTTAGTTTCTTTCGATATAATATGAATTTGTGTATCTAATTTTTAAAGTGGCAATCTAAAATAACATGAAGGAAAGAAACAGCGATATTTTTTCTCGCTTTACTTTAACAAGCCCAACACGAACATTGACAAAATCATGATTGTGTGCAGATTTTTCAGCTTTCATACAAAGTTGCCCCGTTGCCCCACCCCAGGGCCTAACTGAACAATGAACTTTTTGTGGGTTTTTTTCAGAGGTTCCTGTCAAAAAGAATATGATTTTCCTGTGTTTAAAAAATGTTAGTTGTTACATTGACGTTTATTTGATGTGTACTTACTACGTAATTTACAATAGGTATAAATATTTTATTTCAATAAATATATAGTAATAGTATACAAACTATTATGAATTTTCAACAAGAAATTGTAACAAAACCTATTAGAGTATTTATGGTAAACCCTCTCGTTCAAAGTTCCCAGTTAATTTTACTTAAAATGTTGTCTGGTGATATATTTGGTCACAATCATTTAATTGATTTGAAATTATTAGTGTACTCTAACGAAATATCTACTGCAGAGTCTTTAAAATTGGAATTAGAACGATGTGCGTTTTCTAATATGAATGTAATTGAAATTACCTCAGACTTACCTAGGTAATCCATTTTATTATATTACAATCATGTCATATGTCATACATGATATCTTCATCATTGTCGTCAACATTACAGCCTTTCGCAAGTTCACCGCTGAACATAGACATCCCTAAATAATGCCATAAAAACACAGTACTGAGCCAACTGCATCCATTGACTTCCCGGACGTCTTGTCAAGTCGTCACTCCATCTGGTGGAAGGGCCACCCTACTCTTTGCTTACCAGTACGAGGCTACTACTTGAGAACCTTTCTTTCCCATCGGTTGTCGATTGTTCGAGTTATATTGCCAGCTCATTGCCATTTAAGCTTACTGATCCATTGGCCTATGCCGATTACCCTGGTGCTGACTCGATGAGTAACCTTGAGCTTCCTCAGCAGTAAAGGACTACGTCAGATTATTTACTAATAACACGTAATTTTGTTTTTTGTATGTTGTATACTGTTTTTAAGTTTTGAGTCATACATGACGAAAAGATGTGTCCTGATGTGTGTGTGGCGATCGCTACCACCTTTTAACCTCGCGATTACCTTTTTCTTTTAACATGGGGAAATGCCTACGCATACCCGCCTCGCGGAGGCAAGGACGGGTTATGTCGGATTCGCACCAACTAAAACCCCATGGTGTTCCTCCTTCGCCGCATATTGCCAGCGCCGACCACCCCATGGAAGCCCCTTCACGGGGAGGACCTCTCCTCCCCATTCTTCTTCTCAGGCAAGGCGCACCAGGAACACAAGGCACGCCGTACTCCACGGCCTCCAACTCCATCTGGGGGGACTCGGGGAAGGGGCTGCCTCTTGACGAAAGAGTTCACAATATAGAGTCCCTGTTTGTCCATGAAATCAGTCAACTGTAAAACCTTTGAGTTTCGTTGCTGTATTCCAATTTTTCATACCTTCAGCTCAGCGCATTACTTATTTTGCCTTGGTTTGCGTTGAAGTCTCCCCATCAATATCGTATAGTGGGTTTTTAAAGAAAGAATGACTCTAGAGATATCCTCGTTTACATAATTCTTGTCAACACACTCCCGATCTTAACTACATTATATAAGATATATAAGGGCTTTGTGTATATCCGACATCTTTGGACTTGAGACGGATGGTCACCCTTCCGATTACCGTGTCCTCTTTCATTCTTTGAACCTCAGATTATCCTATAATATCCCAGCATGACTTATTTATTTGTTCTCCAAGCTCAAGGATCTTCTCGTCAGGCTTTAGAGTGCGTCCGTTTAATGTTGCCAGATCGTTTCATCAAAAGTGGCAACCGAATCTCAGCTCGTAACTAGGAATAGCGAGGCTGGGACTGAGAGCCGTCTTTCCATTATTTATTGGGAGTATGTTTTCCATAGTTGCCACGTTTGCCAGGCGGGTTGCCAACTGTAGTTTTTTATTACCTAGTTGTTATGAGGAAGGTGGCATAGGGAAACTATACCAGGAAAGGGCCTCGTATAGCTTCCCTCTGTCACTTCTTATGACATCCTCGAAATGATATACTGTTGTAAATATTGTTACACCGCCCCTTCATATTATTGACACGCACATATTATGATATACCGACAATATTTTTAAATTCACTACTGCACATAGCCCTTTTCAAGAATTTATCAACTGGCTCTTGCTCACTCTCACCATGGTTGTAGCGAACACAGAGCCGATAACGCTGAAAGAAATAGTTGGTAATGTTATTGCCCGTCACCAGTCTGTGAAATTATTGGTTCGGTGATTTTCGTGTTTTATAAATTTATTTTTATTTTTCAGAGTAAGAGATGCGGACATATTTTGCTTCATGTCTAATTTAGCAAATCCAAATAATTTTGACGCTGAAAATATTGAAAACGAAGCACATTTTGACACTCTTTATCTGTTAATAAAAGTGGCAAATCATTTATCGTGGCAAGAGGACGACGAATTAGAAGACTTAAAGAACGGAATTAAAACAAAGCCAATATTTCTAACTGATGGCTTATTAGCCTTAGATATTCTTGCGTCATTATCAAAGAATATGCCGGGCGACGTTTTTTTTGCTACCACGCCACTTGTAGCAATAGCAAAGTCTACCTTGGGAGATTACCTGAATGTTTGTTTGAAATTATCTTAGTGATAATATCTTTATTATTAACAAGTTAAAAAAAACTGTAATAAAAAACAAATATTTTTTCGTACTCAGCCCACTTAGTGGTCGGTTTGTTGAGCACAAATCCGATACCCAGGAATTTTGGAATAAAAAACTTGGTCATTAATAGTTTTTAATCAAATCAATTAAATGGACGAAATAATTAAAATCTTTGTCAATTTAAAACCCTAAATTTTTTACGATTAACTTTATAAAATATTTCAATATTTATAAAAAGACGTCCAAGGAAGTAGATTTGCTTTGTCACTCTTTCCTCGTTCATTCTTTCTACATGACAAATCACCGAAGCGTTCCTTTCTTAATTCTTATCACAGCATTTTTTTTTATAGGATAAGGGTGACAAAGGAGCACACAGTCCACCTGATGGTAAGTGGTTGCTGCGGCCCATAGACATCTACATCTATCCTCTATTACAATTCAAAATTTAGATGCGTTGTCACCCGTGAGGACTAAGATGGAATGCCTCATTTCCAGTAAAAAGGGCCTCCGGCCACCTGCACTCACCGAGCGAAACGCAGAGGTAAGCCTCTACTTCACGCTGGTATTCTGTGAGGTCGTGGTACCACCCCAGTTCGAGCCTGCCCATCCGTGCGACAGCAAAAGCTGCCGCGTGGCTCTACCACTGTTAGAATTAGTTAGCATAATCTTGCAAACCACACTTTTCTCTTATCACACAGTTTCTCATCCTGTCATTTAGATTCAGCCCTAACATACTCCTTAATAACCGCATTTCTACAGCATTTATTTTACTCTAGTGCTTCTTCTGTCACACCCAACACTCACTAGGAAGGGCCTAACACAGCATTGTGAATTGCCATTACGTGCTTTTTTTAATGCATTCTGACTTCGCACAGTTGAGTGTATAGCTCTATATCCTGCGTTCACACGTTATTCTATATCCTTATCATATCTACCATCCCTGCTAAAAACACATCCCAAATACACAAACTCACCCACTTGCTTAAAAAACTCCCCTTCTACTCTTATTTCACATATCGTTTTTCTTTCTTCACTTTCATAAACCATCACTGTCATCTTACTTGCTTTCACTTTCATTCCCCTTTCTTTTAATTACCCGTTCATTAATGTATGCATCATGTTTTGTAACTCGGTCACCGATGACGTAAATATGACTTAATCATCGGGGTACATAATTAAAAATTAAAATTTTCGTACAATCGACTTAAATATAAACTATTAAGAATAACTCAAAAACTATTAGTCGGACCTTGATTAAATTTATATGGGACTACATGTAAAGTACCAGCTTTCAAATAATAGAAATAATCATCGAATTCGGTTCACCCAATAAAAAGTGATGAGGTAAAACACACAAAAAAAAATATAAAGTCGAATTGAGTACCGTCTCCTTTTTGAAGTCGGTAGAACAGGCATTGGACGATTAACTCACTCATTTTTAACCCACATTCTTCAACTTTCAAAGTTTCCACACAACTGTACATAAATAGGTTGAAAGGCCACGGGAAAGCTACAAAGTCCTGTCTGACAACTTTATGGATGCCAAGCCATTCCGAGTAGGGCCCGTTGATCCTGACACAAGCACTAGAGTCCCTATAAAGAGACTAATGCCTGTATATGTAATGTAATATAATGTTTTGAATAAATGTAGATGTCTATAGGCCACAGCATCCACTTACCATCAGGTGGACTGTGTGCTCGTTTGTCACCCATATTCTATAAAAGAAAAAAGTATAAACCCAGCGCTCAGTCCAAATGAGTTCAGTGTTTGCCACAACATATCCACTCTGTCATAAGATCATAAGCCTTTTCCAAGTTCATGATCACGTAAGAAACTTCGTAGTTTTTGGCCAAGTACTTCTGCGCGATCATGCACATGGAAGAGACTTGATCCGTACACCCCATTCCATTTCTAAATTCAGCTTGCACATCCCAAATTTTTCCATCACTTTCTTTACTCTTTCAATTAACAACTTAGCATACAGTTTTCCTACAATGCTAAGCAGGCTGATACCACGGTAGTCTATAACAGCTTTGCATCAGTCTTCCAGTACCCGCTGCAGTTCCCAACATAAAATAAATAATATGTACAGCACGCCTGCCACCACTCCCTCTCCAGCCCTTAACATTTCGGCTGCATTACCTGGTTTTATGCTTTTCATAGCTTTCATTATTTCATCTATACTTATCTCCCTACTCTTTCCTCTTCTTTTGAAGTTTCCAGTTCATTTAATTCAAACGCCTCCTTACTCAAAAAAACGCTTTTAAAGTATTCCTTCCATCTCTTTAAACTCGAAACTTCGTCATTCAGAATACAGCCATTCTCGTTTCATTTATTTTAGACAATTTTCAATTTGCTCTAGCAGTTTTTACGAGTTTCCAGAATATTTTAATTTTTTCCTGGAAGTTATAGATATTCTTCTATTATTTTATCCATTCTATCTTGTTTTTTTCTTGCAACTACTTCGTTTACTCTCTTATTTAGACGTCTGAAAACTCACTTTTTTCTTTTAATCTCATAATTCATACCGCCAGCTTTGATTGCTAGTAAATGTAGCCATGCCCTTTTATTTGCTTTAATTTCCATCTGTACCTCATTGTCCCACCATAAAATATTATTTTTCCTTTCATTCGTTCCCTTACTTATAGCATATACTGCGGTAGCTGCATCCACCAAACCTTTCTTAACATTATCCCAAAAAGTCTTGAAGTCTAAATCATTCATACACAATTCATCCCAACTACAAATATTTTCCCTTAGTCTACATTTATACTTCTCTTTCACACCTTCATCTTGTAACCTTTTATTGTGATACGCTGTAACGCAGTGGTAAACAGACGTCCGATGCCGCCTGTCTAGTAACATTTGAACAGACCTAATTAATTAAGCATAACACCAAGTAACGATCCGTCCCTTCGTTGGACTCCCGGTAAACCCTTGCATCTACCATTGCGTTTCTAGTTCTTTCACCCACAATTATGAAATCTATCATGCTTCTATCATTACTCTTTCCCATGTATATATGTGAGTCTTCGTATGACGAAAGAAAGTGTTCCTTACAATAATAGTATTTTCTACACATACAACGGAGGCATTTATCATTGTTATGTATAGTTTCATCACCAAAAATTTCCAATATTCTTTCATGATCAGACTTCCTCACCTCAAAATATTGTTATTTTAGGAGATTTTAATGGAAGGGTTCCATTAAAATGTCCTAAAATAACAATATTTTCATTTATCTTTCATTTACACCAAGCTTACCATTTTGAAAGCTGTGGTATCTCAGGGGCTAAGCGCTCACTGTGAATTTCACAGTACGCGAGCAACCTGGCTTTGATCCCCGCCGGCACCAATGAAATTGTGAATTGAAATTTTAAGTGCTGGTTTACCACGTGCTCGGCAGTGAAAGAAAACGTCAGGAAACCTGCATGTCTGAGAAATAAGGAAAAAAATATTCGAAGACATGTGAAATCCGCGAACTCGCATTGGGACAGCGCATCGGACATTTTCTTGCCCTAAAACCCTCTCAGCAATGGGATGCCTGTACCCAACATTTGGACGTATATAGGCTGTAGCTTTAACTTAAACTATAATGCTTACCATCTCCCAAAACTGTTATCGGATATAAGTGGGCTTAGACATGTCTGGGGCGTACACCACTACAACGAACTAGTTCTATAAGTCCAATTTCATTCAAATCCATAGCAGTCTCGGGCTTACACATTCACACTCTTTCACACAATGACCCATTCTTTCTGAAAGGATGATACCGACTCCTTGGATGCGTGTTCGGTCTCGTCTACACCACACCAGTAAGCGGTACACATGCCATGTGTAGTGGTATTCTTTCCCTTCCTTTTTGCCTCATTGACACATAACACGCCTATTCCTCTATCATAAATTATTTTGCATACTTCATCCACCTTATCATTCAATGCTCCACATACATTCAGCGTAGCCAGACTGGCTTCTGCAATCCACTTTTTGCCCCTCAGGGGATAGAACGTGACGGGTGGCGAATCTCGTCACCGGTGTTACTCTCGGAGATTCTTCGCGCACTTGCCCCATTAAGGGGCGCCGAAAACTTGGGGCCGTTTCATTTATTTTACGCCTCATGGTGCGAACTAGGGAGCGGTAGTATTTACATCGCTACCACACGGCGAGGAGCCGAGTCTTTTCTTTGAGTTTTGTCGCTCGTTCAGCACCAACCGAGGAGCACGTGTGGGTGGGCCTAGGGTTAGGTGGTCGAAGCCTACGGATGCGAGCGACTCATCCCCTATCACGCTATAAAAATAGCTGAAATAGACAAATCTTGCTGTATTTATATTTTATTATAGTTTTTACCTATTTATAGTGAAACTAAGTACTTTTGATAAGGCTTTAATATGAGTTCTCCATTATAGATGGGCGTCTATAATGATTCCAAGGAAAACTGTGGAATATAATTTAAATCTTAATTTTTTATTTGGTAGAGCCATGCTGCAGCTGTATTGTAGTTGTAGCATGAATGGGTCGGCTCGACCGGGGAAGGACCACGATTTCATAGAATATGAGTGTAAAATAGCAGCTCGATACTGCTGTGTTTGGTATGGTGAGTGTGGATAACCGGATACCCTTTTTACTAGAAACGCATCACTTACCATTAGGTCGACCGTGTGCTCGTTTGTTACCCTTATTCTATGAAAAAAAAATATGAGATTGCCTTACAGTTGGTAAAACATATATGGCAGAATTTTTTTTGGCATTCAAAAGTAAAGCAGTGTTATAATTGAGATATGGCATAAGTTTTACATTGTCTCGAGTTTTTACTTTTATAAACTTATATAACATAGGTAGATAATTTGATGTGATACTGGTGCATTCTATTTCACCACAATTCCCTATAATTAATGTTTCCCTTTACTGTCGAACACATAGTATGTCTGCACTTAAAATTGCGGGTGACAATTTGGTTGATGCCAGCGGATATAGAGCTCGATTGCTTTTTTGTTATGGGTAAGTCTATAACAAAAGATAGCATGGGACCTGTGAGTCCCAGACCAACATGGGACTTTATATGTGCACATAATACATATTAAATCGTCAAGATTATTACTCTGGATATTTTTTTAATATAAAGTTTAATATATTAATGTTTTAGGTTCAATGTAAAGATATTAACGATGTGTTGGTTTGGGCGGCAAATGATGAAATATTTCACTTGGAAGTAGAAAAACCTTTGATTATTGGTGAAAAGGCCGATAAAAGAGCGCATTGTGATTACGATACAATAAGTAAGGAATTATTGCAGTCGTTAAAGATGGATTATACGCAGTTTAATTCAACATGGATGAGAAAAGATTTTCTCGAAAAGGTTAATTGCAATTTTATCTAATGTATCGTTAGTGGTCATCAGGGATGTACAATAATATATGTATTGTATTAACTTGGATACGACTTAAATAATGAATCATTATTGGTCTGGTTGATGGTAATTTATCCAATTATCTATTCATTTATTTATTATATGGACAGCAAAACAGATAATAATCAAATTACATCAAAAATAAAACACTTATTTAAGAGTTATGCACCAGATTAACAATCTAAACGGCTCCGTGGCGCAGAGGCTTAGCAATGAGTTGGTGCGCTGGGGGCCGCGGGTTCGAATCCCGCACGGAACAAGTATTTGTATGGTCTACAAATAATTATTCCGGGTCTGGATGTTTGTCCTTGTGCAATTTGTGTTTGTAAACTGCCTCGCGATACAGGAGAAAATCCTAGTGTGGGGGTAACGTTTAAAAAAATATGTTAAAATAAAAATAATGTTTTTTTTCCTAAAATTTATTTGAAAGCACAAATAATTTTTGAAAAAGAATAAGCCTGACCTTTTTAATTTTGGTTTGGCCAAACAAAATTTTTCCTTTTTATTCTGATCGAACCCTAACAAATAAAAAAAATTGTAGGGTATTCTCCCAAATTTTCTGTAGACAAAATACTATTTAAGTGTTGTAATACACACTTGCTCTTATCTGAAAGGAGTTTATACCGTGAATATAAAATATTATATTTCATTTATGAAATAATTTAAAAGCGTAACATCTTGATTCATAGAGTTTTCTATAGCCAGGCGAAGCAAGGTATTAATAAGGATTATAAGAGTAAAAAAAGCGTAGAAGGCAATTTAGGTAAATCGGGAAAAAAATTTAATTCCTGGATATTTTGTTTAAATATATTTTTGGATATTTAATAAATTTAAAGAGATTCTTAAACGATTCGGAGTCCAATGAAGAGCACTTACTTTGTTTATTTACTACCTAATCCGAGATTGACCGACTAAAGGGTGAGACCGTGAAATATCTTTTTCTCTAATTTGGTACAATATTAAAATAGTAACTGGAAGGATGTGGAAATAAGAAGATAATTATAATTCGTCTAGACTCGAAAACATTTTTGATATCTGTAATGTTTTAGCATTCAAACATAATAATAATGTCCTCCAGATAGAATTTCGGTCACGGCGGCCAGTCTTAACGGAGACTAACCTGCTGCAGCTATCTACCCAGGATAGGATTAAAGTGCCCGAGTGCACAGGTGCACTCTCTATTCCCTCACTAATATAGTCCGATGGGACAGTAAACGTAAAGGGAGGTCAAGCGCAGAACCAATGGTTTTATGTGCTTTCCGAGGCACGGGGGTAAAACACTGTCATCTTTCTGACTTCGGGCTGCTACCATAGAATAAATAATAGTTAAAAGAACTGCTAATAAGAAGTTCTTGATACATAAACCCGATAACTGATTTTAGTCCGACTTGGGATTCGAACCTGGATCTCATAATCAGTAAACGCGTTAACGAACAATGAGCTGGTAAAACATTGTACATGATTCCTATATTCAAACATAAGACTAATAACTTAGTACTCAGCTAATTTGAGTTTTTAATTCACTGAATCATGCAGTTTCCAACACAAAGAAAAGTTTTTTTTCATATTAGTTTGAAGATTGGTAAAGAGTAATTGTGTTCTGTGTTGAAGATGGAAACAGAGTAACACAAAAATGTCTTGTCAAATTGATGTAGATAGTTAACCTAATAAAATAAAAATATATAAAATTGTGTCACTGACTTTTGTATCATTAAATATCGTTTTAAAGGTGGCGTCATCTGCAGCACGAAATCCTTATGGATGTATTTATAAGGCAGCTGAATTTGCTAAAACTTTGAAACAAATCTGGAAAGCACGTTCCGGCGGGAGCGGAACGAAAGTTTATAGCAACATGGGCGTCATTAGTGATGGTTCGATTGGTACTATGAAAGGTAAGGTAATTTTAAAAGTACATTTTTTTTGTAAAGACGTTTCAACTATTATTTATAATATGTCATTTATTTTCATATTATTAATATGTATTTTTTTCAATTTTTGTAAATACTAAGTATTATTTGTAATTTCATTTATTTTTAAGGATATCCATACGTGCTGCCTTTGGTATTTTCTGGAAATACATGGGAAGTAAACAAAAGTTTCGAAGAAAGTACTTATTTAAAACAAGAAATTAAAAGAATTAATAAGACCGTAAAAAAACAACGGGAAAAGGTACATTATAATAATTCAGAAATAAACATATATATACTTATATTTGTCTAATCTTACACAGCTTAATTTTAAATAACACAAATTCTTACAACTTTCTGGGTAAATGGAAAAGAAAAAGTACTTTTTCTTTACCTTTAAAAATACCTACCTAAATTTTATTTTATACCTACTAGCTGGTACCCGGCACGTTGCTGCCGAAGAAGAAATAATGGTGGAAATATTGTTTTAAATTTGGAAGAGTTATATTGTTTAATTAGGAATCATAATACATTCATTGAAGTTCAATGATCTATAACTTTCAAATAAATTTGTCGATGCGATATGCGCGCCACCTACTGTAAGTTAATTGTATTATGGCTATAACCTTCGCTTAAGTGCAAGCAATAAGCTGACAAAGTTTTATATCAAATCAATCTGATGAAAATGGTATGGCAGCGCATAAAATACGAACAAACAAATATTAATTTTTATATACTTACTATAGCAGGTAACCACAAATTTGGAAGAGTTACTTATATTGTTTAAAAAGGAATGATAATAATACATCGATTGAAATTTAATGTTATAAAGCTTTCAAATAAATTTGTTGGTACGATACACGCGCCATTTATTGTAAGTTAATTGTACTATGCCTATAACATTCGCGCAAGTGCAAGGTTGACAAAGATTTATCGGAATCTGATTAACGGTGTGGCAGCGCATAAATTACGAACAAACAAACATAATTTTTTATATACTTATTAGATTATAAGTTTTAATTATGTTTTCCACACAATGTATATTGTTTATAAAATAAATGACTCTAAAAGTGTGAGACTACCAGGAGGTTACGAAAAATCCTTTCTTTCAACTTTTTTAACAATTTCACTGTCCGGTTTTCAGAAGCAATAGCAATGACCTATATGTAATGTACAGGACAGCGAAAGGGTTAACAAATAAGCGGGACTGTTATGGGCTGATACAAAGGAGATGTCATATTATAGAACAAACAATTAAATAAAATGTGTAGCGGCGTTGTCGTCGCGTCACGAAAACGAATTGATTGCTAAAATCACTTTATGGAAGTCTCCGAATGATTCACCATAATATAATAATGTAGAATAAGTTTTGTACTATCCTTTAAATGGTCTAAGTAATACTACATTGTATTGACCGTTCTGAATGACACGACAGGCGAAAGGTCTCCCATTCCCACCTTCCACACCTAAAAATGTTTTTTGGCTGTGGAAGGTGGGACTCATTCCGATAAGTAGTTGAGACTCATTCCGGTAACTAACGAAGGAAGCTAGTAATGCATTCCGGCAATCCGGAGCCGTGGTAGCTCAGATGTTTTGCGCTCGCTGTAAGCTTCACAGTAAACGAGCAACCCGGGTTCGATCCCCGCCGTCACCAATGAAATTGTTAATTGCAATTTTAAGTGCTGATTTACCACGTGCTCGGCGGTGAATAAAAACATCGCGAGGAAACCTGCATGTCTGAGAAATAACATAAAAAAAATATTTCAAAGACATGTGAAGTTCGCCAACACGCATTGGGGCAGCGCGGCGGACATTTCCTTGCCCTAAAACCCTCTCAGAAATGACGGAAGGCCTGTGCCCAGCAGTGGGACGTAAATAGGCTGCAACTTTAACTTTAATCCGGTATTGCAACGGAGGCGGTCCCAATTCAGGTGTAGGCCGCGAGGTTGCTGCCTTATTCCTTCGTCTGCATTCTTGTTAACGCTTCTTTTAGCTTAGTGTTTCTAGAGTAAGAATTAGAATAGTCTTAATTGAGCTCTCACATGTATCGGACATGTAAATTAAAAAACATCGCGTATTATTTAATGTATACAACAGTAGTATTAAGTATTGATTAAAAAGTCTTTTTAAACTCGTCCCTTCGCAATTTCGAATCTTGACTAACTTTTCGGACCTCTAATGGGATCCGTTAAAATACTTAAATACCACAGTCTTGTAACGCTGCTATTATGCTTTTTATAAATAGAATTAAGGATGACAAACGAGTACAATGTCCACTTGATGTTAAGTAAATGCTGTGATCAATAGGCACAAACATATTAATAGTTTTATTGGTTAAGAATCAAAATGTAGATACGTCATCAATCTTTACGCCGAGGACTAAGATGAAATGCCTCGTTAACAATAAAAAAGGTCTTCAGTTTTTGTTTATCAGTATAATATCAAACATAGCGGCACTACACTATTTCACGCTGACATTCCACATGAGTAGATAAACGGAACAGAGACAAAGCTTCTTAAGAACGTGCAATATTGTTACCTATTTCGGTAGGGTTGTCACAATAGGTGAAGACAAATTAAACAAAACATTTGTTAGTTTTATTATTCAGTATGATATATATATACTTTACAAATTACTTCCTCTAATAATTTTCTTTTTATATTTTTTTTTTAATAATTTATTGTTTCTTTTAATGGTGTGGTAAATGATACTTATTTTTTAAATATTTATTTAAGTAAAAGACATACCGACTAGTACCGACAAATAAGAATGATGTAGGTATAAATGATAAGTTTTAATTAATAATGATTTTTAAATGCATATGCAAACTTTCATGATCATGCTACTATAGCTGTTGAGGAGTTCCCTCATGAAGAAACTATCCTATCTGCAGCAGCAGTTTATGGTGAAGATCATGTTTAGCAAAATAAACTAAATTTAAAGACAAAGTTTCGAGTCCATGCTAATAACCGTTATAGAGTTCCTTCGTAAGGAGACAATGCTGGCTGCAGCAGCTGTTCATGATAAAAATCATGTTAAACTATCAAAATTAAACTAACGTACAAAATTTCGTGACCCTGCTAATATCCTTTGAAGAGCTCCCTAGTGAGGAGACAATCCTGCCTGCAGCATCAGGTACAAAATTTCAACTTAATCAGACATCGGGAAGTGGTTCAAATCTTACTTGCAACAAAAAATAAAAGAAGAAAATTACTAGAGTACGTAAGTAATTTATAAAGTATTTTATCATACTGAATAATAAAACTATTTAACAAATGTTTTGTTTAATTTGTCTTTACCTATTGGGACAACCCTACCAAAATAGGTAACAATTTTGCACGTTCTTAACCGGTTCAGTGCGGGTGAGACGCCAGGCACGCCATCGAATACGTTTGTGTGTGGCGTATGACACGCGAGGCGTGTCATTTTAAAAATCGTTATAACTCGCTCAATTTTCTTTTTTGGAAAATTTATCCAGAACAAAATATTCATTATTTTGCAAGTAGTTCATGCCTGCGGCTTATATGCGGCTTCTGGATATTTTGAAAAATTGATATTTTTAGGAGTTGACAACCTTTTTTAACTTGTACATGGTACCGTTTTTACTTAATAGGTTTTTAAAACATGTTGTGGACAAATACTCTAATAAGAAAAATGAACAAATAATAGCACTCATTGCGATCGCTCACAAACTCAAGTTGTAAACATGTTTCTAGAAAACAACTCTCCTGTTAAAAAAAAAAAACAATGCCTTTATCTCTGGTTGAAGTGCCGACTTATTACTATAATTTGGCCGAATGGACCTACGACGTACCATGTGCTCTTGTTATATGGTATAAGGTTTATTTTTGCTTGAAACAGTTCGAAACCGTTCATGCATAAAAAAAGTTTGCTAATAAATAGTCTTTTGTCAATCCGCCGTCGTATAGGCGTTTTTTTCCTTTTGAAAACACTTGTTTTGCTATTCTTACTAATTAGACGTTTTCAGATCGACTTTACTTTTACATTTGTATAACATTAAATAATATTTAACATTTGTAAATATCAATGATTGATATACCTTATTTTTTTTTTCAAATTAAGGTTCTTTATTGTTTGATATTTACAAATGTTATTATTAGGTGAAAATTTAATTTAATAAAAACCAAGGTTTCCAGGGTGATTTAACTGTACCTACTTATATAAATGATTTTTTTATAACAACAAAAAATAGTACAAAAGGTTTGTAATCTCTTCATAAAAAAAGTCACTTTCTCTCAATTTCAAAGAAAACGCGTAAAAAACACGTAGTTACCCACTAAAAACAAGTATCCTTCCATTTGTAACTTATGTTTGATGTCAAATAAACTTAATTAGGTCTAAACAAGTAAAAAAAGCATAAAAAAGAACATTACTTTTACACATGGCGGATGGCACAATAGGCGTGTTGTTTGTGGTGCTTGACACGCCCGGCGTGTCATAAAATATTTGTTCGCCGCCACAGCTAAAAGTTGTCGAAAATTGGTGCCGCAACTCTGTTCCGTTTATTTACTCATGTGGTCTATCTGACCCGTCCGTACTGCAGCCACAATATGTTGCGCAGTTGGCGGTGAGAATGGACAAATCCTTCCAACAATACGTCATTTGGCTCATTGTTAAGAAAAGACATTGTGTGTGTTAAGTGATCTAGTCGATTCCAAATGAGCGAGTTGTATGTAATAAAACAAGTAAATATAACTGTTAAAACATTTTATAATATGTTATTTTCTTTTCAGTTTATTTCATATTGTAAAAAGTTTCTACAAGATAATGTTATTAATTTAGCATTTATATCGACGGACAATGAAAGTAGTATCGGCGATTCATGCAGCAGTCGCAGCTTATTGCGAGAACAAAATACCTAAATACTAAAAAAAGATTTGCATAGAAATCTATGGACAATTAATTATATGTAGGTATACATACAAGCTTTTACGTCATTGTAGTCATAAACTATTAAAAATAATTAAATATCATTTATGTTTATTTTCCGCCATTTTATCCAACAATCGATTATCGATATTCAAAGTATGATAAGTAATCAAGGCATAAATCAAATGTCTGTAATATACATAATGCAGCTGCAGCGTCGCTCTACCACGTTATATAACATAATAATATATCTACATATAGGTAACAAAAAGTAACGCAAGAAATACGTTGGTCATATATTTTTAATCTTTAACGTGTGAAGAGAAAACTTTCTACCCCTTTTAAAGCATATTACGCGCCGGGAGGAATGTTAGATTTGGCATATTCAAAGAATAATATCTTGAAGAAGTGGAAAAAGCTATAATCAAAGATGTTTTAAAGGTCAAAACATCTGTGGCAATAATTTACTTATACATAATATGTGTTACAGATACATTAAATAAAACAATCGATTTAGTATAAACTGACAAATAAAACATAATAAAACGTTCATTGTTTACCTCAGAACAATAACTATGCTTTAGTTCTTAGATTATTAATAAGTCATATCAATAATCTAAGCTTTAGTTATTATTCTGAGCTGTTT
This sequence comes from Parnassius glacialis, assembly GCA_033319125.1. Lineage (NCBI taxonomy): Eukaryota > Metazoa > Arthropoda > Insecta > Lepidoptera > Papilionidae > Parnassius > Parnassius glacialis. The sequence continues at coordinate 19,930,405 of JAVANC010000019.1, forward strand.
AGGTTCATACAGGCCGATTGACTGAATAAGCTGTGAATTCTGTATCATTTCGAATGTTCCTTAATCCTTTCTAATCTTCCTGCTAGTCGTTGGAATGTATATATGTTGTATGTCGAGGCAAAAAACCAAAACAGCGTTTTCTATAGCATATAGGTGACAAACGAGTACGCAGTCCACCTCAAAATGAGTAAGTACTTTGTTTTTTTTGCGTCCAAAGCAAGGCTATCCTCCGGAAGCGGGGGATGGAGGTGGTGAATGCTCATACCACACCACGGCAGCCGCCTGCGTGGTTATGTGGGACTCACTTTGAAGAAGTGCCTACCCACTAAACACCACATGTAGGACTGGCATTGACCTGTATGGCCTTTCTGCCGAATCGGAAGCGACCCCATTTAGGGAAAAGGGGGCGCAGGTAGCCAGTATTCTGTGCGAGCGTGGTCATTCCCCGGTCGAGCCGACCCATTGGTGCTACAACTGTATTATTTATTAATATAGCTGCTGCTGTGGAATGGGTATTCTACTAGTGTCGGCAAGGAAGATCTTGTTGCTGAGAGGCTGTACATTGAGATGGGTAGTGTTGCTGTTGGTTTGCATACTTTGGTGTTATCATGTAATTGGATTCTTCACATTGCACCGGCGTGTGTTTGTGACGGGAACCCGTTACGGTTGGTCAAACTGTGTTGGTCTTTATTGAATGTATGGAGTAGTGCGCTGTATTGTTGCTGATAATGATTGGTTGCGTAAGCAGGAGAGTAAGTTGAGCATACGCTCTCACACCTTTGTAATTTTTGACAATTGGCCTCCAGAATAGTTTCTGATAGAAAAGAGGGTTTGTTACCGAGTAGTGTTCTTTTATTTAAATAATTTTGAGAATAGTTTGTAACATCAGAAGTGGAATAATTTCTTACAATATAATACCTATTATAGTCGTTGTATATTATCTTAAATCTCAAAGATGACATAAATTACATTAATAGACACCACCCAAGTGAGGCCGGGGCGAGTCGCTAGTCTATTCATATGCTATGACGACATAGGTACAAAAATTATAAAAGTTTGTATTAACGAAATTATAGAAATCTTGACTCCATTTAATAAATCAATCTTTCTCGTGTGGAACTTTTCCAGATGCATTTAAGTTATCTATTGTTAAACCACTGTTTAAAAAAGGAGAGAAATATATAGCCAACAATTATCGCCCAATAACGTTAATACCTATTATGTCCAAAATATATGAAAAGTGTATGTACAAAAGAATAATCGAATTCTGCAACAAATATAATATTATAATTACCGAACAATACGTATTTCAAAAAGACAAATCTACAACGTTGGCCATTTTTTCTCTCCTAAAAACAATACTGGAAAATTTAAATAATAACCATTTAACTACAGGGCTATTTTTTGACCTATCTAAACCTTTTGACTTGGTCTCACACGACCTCCTGCTACAAAACTCGAAAAGCTTGGGATTAGAGAACCTACTCTTCAATGGATATCTTCATACCTCAGTAACAGACAGCAATGTGTTACGGTCATGAAAATAGATGAAAATAAGGATCTCATACCGCATTCGTCTGAATGTAGATTCAATAGATATGGCGTTCCACAAGGAAGTGTGCTCGGTCCTATTTTATTTCTATTATATATAAATAACATTGTTAATATAACAAATCATAAATGCATATTATTCGCGGATGACATTTCAATAATTGTGACCTCTAATAAAAAATGATGTAATACTATTAATGACCACGAGACTGACATAAATAATACTATAGATAATTTAATTGATTGGCTTGATATAAACAATTTGAAAATAAATCTTCACAAATCTGTATATATACAATTCAATAAATGTAATAATAAGAAATATAATTTTAATCTTAACATACCAAAAATAAAAGCAAATAAAACATTTTTAGGAATAACTATAGACGAAAATTTAAACTAGAAATTGCATGTAAACGATGTATCTACGAGATTAAATAAGTTTGCATACGCCCTTAAACATTTAAAAAACGTTACAAACATAAAAACGGCTGTTCTGTCCTACCATGCAACCATACATACGTAGAGTCAATACTGCGCTATGGACTTATAATCTGGGGTTAAAGCTCGGATCAAAATAGAGCATTTAGTGCACATAAAATGTATCAGAGCAATATGTGGGCTTAAACCAACTGAATCATGTCAACAAGTGTTTAAAAAACTTGACTTATTACCCTTCCCGTGTCTTTATATTTATGAAATATGCACGTTCGTATGGAAGCATAAATATTTATTTAACACGGCATATGATGCAAATCCTCGAAACCGTTGAAATCCATACAAGCTCATTTTAAGTAACATACCTAGAATAAGTAAATATAATAAAAGTTGTCTATATACGTGCGTACGTATTTATAACAAGTTACCAAATAATCTAAAAATGTTAACTACTAAATTATTTAAATCTAAATTACAAGAATACCTAACTAAGAATAATTTCTACAGCATTATAGACTTTTTTAATCATAACCCTTAATGTACAAAACAAAACCTTTGTATGCCATATGTAACTGTAGCAAAACATGTTGTTCAATTGTATAATATCTGTAAAACCTTTTCATACCATGTTTTAAGCAAATAAATATATTATTATTATTATCATCATATAAATAAAAATTAATTGTCTGTCTGTAATATTAAAAATATTTGGCTTATAATAAGACTTATATAATATAGGCTTAGGATTAATTAGTAAGCGAAAGTGGCAATGGGTCGGCCATATGGCTCGAAACTGACAACCAATGGGGAAGAAAAGTTCTCGATTGGAAACCTCGTACCGGTAAACGAAGTGTAGGGCTTCCCCCCACTAGATGGAGTGATTCCTTGGGGGAGGCCTATGTTCAGCAGTAGACTTATGAAGGGCTGTAGAGATGATGATGATGAAGGTTTATATTAATTAATCATCTGAAATATAACATCATATATCAAATTACATCAAATATATTAACATTTTATGTTTTTAAACGTAGTAGAGTTACGCTGGCGGCAATGTTATGGTTGCAGCACGAATGGGTGGGCTCAACCAAGGAAGGACCACGCTCACACAGAATACAAGTGTAAATTATCAGCGTAATGCTTCTTTGTTTCGTAGGGTGAATATACAGATCCGGAAACCCTTTTGCCGGGAAATAAGACATTTCATTTTGTTCTTAGAGGTATCTATATGCCTTTGATTCTGATGATATACCAGGTATAATTCTAAAGGCTTGTGCACGTAAGTTGTGTCCTGTGCTGACACGCTCGTTCCGCCTCTCATTTAGGACTAGAATAGTGCCAAAATCCTGGAAGCTGGCCAATGTGCAGTCTGTTCCAAAAAAGGGCAGCCGTTCCAACCTTGCCAATTATCGGCCAACCTCAATTACCTCCATACTCTGCAAGTTTATGGAGAGTATATTGAAAGTCTGCCTCATGGTATACCTAGAACAGAATGATCTCCTCAGTGACCGCCAGTACGGGTGTCACCGAAATCGGTCAGCTGGGGACCTTCTAGCGTGTGCTACGCACACATGGGCCGAGACACTCGAGAACAGTTTGGAAGGTTTGCTGTGTCGCTTAATGTCTCGAAGGTCTTTTTTTTAAACTTTAACAGAGTTTGTTACGCTAGCCTTTTAGGTAAGCTTCCAGCGTACGGCTTATCCCCTGGCCGGATTTATTGGGTAAAGGACTTTTTGAGTGAACGGTCTTTCCAAGTCGTCGTCGATGGCTGCTCATCCGATTCTATGGCGACTAACGCCGGTGTTACTCAGGGGCCCGTCTTTCCTCAACTCTCTTCTGGCTGAATATTAATGATTTGCTTATGCCCGGTATCCTATGAGTATGCAGACAGCACAGTTGTGGAAAGATACCAACCAAGTACCCGGGCCAGTCGTGATCAAATTCAGTTCGAAAGAGAAGCTATGGTTGAGCGTGTGAATGTCACACTACAGTCAGTCTTCGAATAGGGTGATGCCAACCTTTTGAAATTAACCAAAAATCACAAAGCCTCAAAACACAAGCGTGTCTCTTCACTGCAAATAAGAGCCAGCCCCCTTGGCTCCTTCTTTCTGAAATGTATCACTGGAATACACCGTCCGCCTTTAGTTGTTAGGGGTAGAAAACTACAAACCTGAACTTCGAGAAATTCATTGAGTCTAAGGCCAAAGTTGCTGCAAGGAAGCTAGGACTTCTAGCAAAGGTGCGGAGGTACTTCACGCTGGAACAGCTCCTTGCTCTATTTAAAGCGCAAGTCCGGTTGTGCATGGAGTATTGCTGCCATATATGCTGGTGCTGCAAGATCAATGCAAAGGCGTGCTAAGAAGCTCATTGAACACTCAAATCTAGTTAATATATTATCAACCACGAACACAGGCGCAAAGTAGCCAGCCTTTTAGTTTTCTACAGGATGCATTCCGGAGAGTGTGCGCAGGAATTGCATAACTCAATTCCTCCCTCTATCTTCCATCTTCGGAAAACAAGACGTTTGGCTAGTCTTTACCCTTTCATTGTTGACTTACCACACATTTGAATCAAACGATTTGCTACATCGTTTATCATGCGTTCAACAAAGGAGTGGAATAAGTTGCCAGCATCTGTCTTACCATCTGATTACAACGTGGGTGTGTTCAAAGTAAGAGTGATTAAGCTTTTGTTAAATCGGTGCGCTTCACCGGCTACATCACCACTAACTGTCAGGTCTGATTGTAGATAAGCGCTGGCTTAGAAGAGTAAAAAAATGAATTTATTATTCTCATTTGAGAAATATGCAATAAAATACATAAGTAGGCCTTATATAATAGTTTAATGTGTTAATCAATCGGTGATCAATAAATTGTAGCATAAATTATGGACACACTAGTATTTATGCATATTCAGTAAATTGCTTTTTGGCTGATAAACTTTTCCTCTCAAAATAATGGAGTTATGCGGGCACAGTCACTTCATAACGACATTAAAATACGTAGTTTAAGTGTTATGCATAATTTACAATATTTTGAACATTAAAGCAGGGTTGCGATATTGAATGTTTTCCTCCAATATCAAGCAATATTAATTGACAATGACAATACATTAATGATAACTAAGAGTTGTTTGACACAAATTAAACGGCAGGATGTTAGGTGAAATACAAATTTCAGTAATGTGATATCAAAACAACGCATACGAGGTGCTGCGAGGTGTAACTAATTGTTGACATCAAATATACATATTTTGGATGTACACACAATCCAATTAATTTAATACAGTGTTGGTGGATTTCGCTCTGAATTTTGTGTAATGTATTATTGTATATTATTGCGTACGTTCGAAATAAAACTGTTCCCGTTAATTTTTTTTTTTGGTTGGAATGATCTGAAAGCCCCGAGCTGCTTGAGGGCCTAGCGGTCTTTGCAAAATACGTTTTCACGTGTTAAAATTTTCATGCCTACGAGGGCCTCCTTTGCATGAATATAATAGAATAATTTTAATTACAATATAATAGAATAATTTTAATTACAATATAATAGAATCATTTTAATTTAAAGAATACTTATTGAAACTCGTTTAAGCTCTACCACTAGTTAGGAAAAAACTTGTGTCCTGAAAAGAACCATCAAAAAGCCTAGCGGGACTTTGAAAATAATTAAATTTCATTATTAGGACCTACAAATTGCCGTTTTTTATGAAATAAGTTAACGTAATTTTTTTCCTTATTTTTTATTTTTATTAATCGAATTGCGTAGTATGAGAACGCGCGTTGTCGTGCAGGAGCAGTGAGGACAAGCGATTGACCAAAGCTGATAGGAGACGTACGAGCTTTTCCATCATTGTATTCAGTTCCTCACAGTACAAATCTGCAGTAATGCTCATCCCATTTGGTATGAAGCTGTGATGAATACCACCGGTGCTAGACTACCAAACAGTCTCCATCACTTTTCTAGGGGTATGTTTTCGTTTAAGGCATTGTTTAGGTGCTGAATCAGGATCCAACCAACTTGCTAGGCGCTGGCGATTGACAAACAGAATCCATTTTTCGTCGCAGCCTACTATGTGGTTCAAAATTCCTTCGTTTGTGTGCTTGTTGAGTTTGTGGGGTATCCACTTGTCAAGCTTTTTTACCTTGCCAATTTTTTTTTTAGATTAGTCGTGGTTTGCGAATCCAAACTGAAATTGCGAATGGTTTACAATTTCGGTTTGGGAATAGTCATTTGCGTTATGCCTGTGTACTGTTTTTGATTTAAGTTTTTTTCGGATTTTGATGTTAAATCTTTTAGACTTTACTAAAAATAAATATTTAGAGAACAGAGTGTGCGATTTCTAAGCAAAAGTTAATTAGGAAATTATTCAGTTACAGTTTAATTGTACTTAGTGTGTGTTCCTTTGATAGATAAATAAACTCTATGTTCCATTGCTGTTAAAGTGTTTAGGTTGTTGAACCTTGCCAATTTGACGCAAATGGACTAATTTTGTTGTTTCCACAATCACCTTTAATTCGCCACTGTCAACCAAATTTTTCAGGCGATCAAGGGGTTAATTTTTCAGGTCGAAATTTCCATAACCAAATCAAACAAACCAATAACAGGAGGTTTTTTTATAGGATAGGGTGACAAACGAGCACACAGTCCACCTGATGGTAAGTGGTTGCTGTGACCCATAGACATCTACATTTATCCTCAATAAAGAATCAAAATGCAGATACGTTGTCACCCGTGAGGACCAAGATGGAATGCCTCTTTTCCAGTGAAATGGGTCTCCGGTTCTCTACACTCACCATACGAAACACAACAGTGTCAAGCTGCCATTTTACACTGGTATTCTGTGAGAGCGTGGTCCTTCCCCGGTCGAGCCGACCCATTCGTGCTACAACTATACTACTAATATAGTTGCAGCATGGCTCCACCACGTATAAAAGTACGTTCTCACGTTCGTTTGTAGTATTCGCTTCGTAAACGTCGTTGATGTTGCGTGCCGCTTGTGCAGCGTTGCTCCCACAACGGTACTCGTATTCCATAATTACTCAAATTTTAAACGTATCCATGATGACGAAAAATATTCAAATGCGATGAAAACATAAAGCTTATCAATAAGAATCATGCCCACTTTCCATACATTTAAAAACCTGATAGTGAAAGTTTAGCTTAAAAAAGTAAGCTTAGAAAATAATGTCATATAGTCATTTTTACGATTTAAACGCTACGAATCCCAAATACTACTAATGTCACTTTTTAGGTTAGGATCTGCAGTAACCAAATAGGTAATAAATAAATAAATGTGCTATAACCTATAACTTATTATTAACGCTCGAAGTTAAGATAGCAATACTTATCTAGTTATGGTCTAAAACGTCTTTTTTACTTTGTCAATTTCTTGAAACCAACAGCCCCTAAGTCACCACTTACTCTCGATGATTGTCACCATAAATTTAGTGTCTAGCTCTATCTGCTATTTCTTCAGCACACATAAATACTTACTAACTACATTTAGTTCATCTTGTATTGTCAAAATAATCACTTATCAACCAAACACATTTCATTGGCCTATGGTACATACTTACATACATACCTGATGAACAAAATGGGATAAACAAATAAAACACTATGTTAAAGTGACATGGTTTATTAATTATCATCATTTTCACTTAAATCTCTCACTACTACGTCATCCAGAAATTCTGCTGGAGCAGAAATATTTTCTTGATACCATATAGGGTTGTAAAAGAAGTAACACAAACAAAATGGCACAGTACACAACGAGACGCAAACGCAACAACGAAGAACTGCGCCGATGCAAATTGCAGAACCGTCAAATGTCAAAAAAATCCGTTTCATTCGTCCGCACTCGATAACATACTGAATGATTAATTAATTTTATTATTATATTATATTATTTTATATTAATATTTACTACACAAATGCAAGTAAATAAATACTTTCTGATTAAATGAAACATAAAATAATGTATAAAACTCAGGAACAGAGTTAAATAAAGTAAAGTAGCAGTGTATAAAATGGAACGTCCTAGAAAAAGGGTAGGTGAGATGCGTTCAAAATATATAATACGTTTACCCTTGACGTAGAATATGCTTATAGAAATATGTAAAAATATTTTTTCCTGCGTTTCTTTTAACATTGTGATAAGCGTAATTAATTTACAATTCAATTAGCTGAATTTTAAGATTTATTTCATTTCTATACATTGTCAGGTGAAAAATGGGCATTGTTCTTTAAGAAAAGAATTTCATGTTTTAAAAATAAAATTAATTTGACATTAGAATGCTCAGTCAAACAAAAATTAATTCGATTTGATATCGCTAGTATTCCAGAACCGCAATTTCATAGGTAAAGACCTATTATAATACAACATGTACATATTTACAATATTATGTATTTTATTCAATTAAGTATGACAACTTTAGAAACGGCATTCTATCGATCACCTCATTCTCAGGAGTTATTATCTATCATGTACTCTTTAGTAGTATAATAACCCTTCATCATCATTACAGCCTTTCACAAGTCCACTGCTGAACATAGGCCTCTCCCAAGGAATTCCACAAAGCACGGTACCGAGCCACCTGCATCCATTGACTTCCTGTATGTCTTACCAGGTCATCACTGAATCTAGAGGGAGGAAACCTTACACTTCGCCTGCCAGTACGAGGTTATTGCCGGTCTATGTTCATTTTAAGACCTATTCATTGAAGGACACTATTGAGGTCATTGAGCATCCTCCTTAGGTCCTTCAGCGATTTTGCCACAATTGTTCTTATGGCAAAATCGCTGAAGCTAAGCTAAGTGATGTACTCGCCATTGAGGTTAACACTGTCCTTTCCAGTCCAGTAATTTGAAAACGTCTTTTAATGCAGCGGTAAAGAGTTTCGTGGATATTACGTCACTCTATCTTACACCTCTCTGCAGTTGGATAGGTTTCGTACTCTGGTTCTGTACTCGGATAGCCATCGTGGCCCTACTGTACAAACACTTCAGTATTTCGATATACTGACCCTTACTAAAAAATCCTCCATATATTTTTGGGACTTTGTTGTAAAAGCAAACACATTGCCCCATGACTCCCATGACTCTCTGGAGTCTAGTAACTGCTATATCTAACTTGTGCTTGTTACTAATATTTACAGAATGTACTTACATCACTATTGTTATATACATATATACATTATTGTTTTGTGGCATTCAAATATATGTGACATATGATTAAAGCCGAAATGGTATTGTAGTTTATTCTATTAGAGCGTAGATGTACAGACCGCGGCCCGCGGGCCGCATGCGGCCCGCCGGTCGAATACTGATGGCCCGCCGACAGCAAAAATAATACTCTCGTACATTCGAAAAATATTGAACTATATTCCAGAATAAAACCAAAAAAAATATGCTCGAAAAGTAATTTGAATCGCGCGCTCTTAAGTGCACTTATCGGTGCGCCGTGCATGCGTCGGTAACAGCGGTCGGTAATGTTTGTGCTGATCTCGGTTAAATTCGTTTTCTTGAGGAACCGCCGTGGCTGGCGGCGCGGCCACGACGGCAGCGCGGTGGCGGCTTATCCACGGTTATTGTTAGAGCAAGCGAGATAGCAATAGTCCCGAATTCCCGATTGCTCGCGTAGGTAGATACACGAAGCTTTCAGAGTCGGTTTCTTGATTTCTCCAGACAGTTTTCGACTCTATACGCGCGGTATAAAAGCCACGCTAACCGCAGCGACTGACAGTTCGGTTTTAATTTGAGTGAAGTGTCAACAGTTCTAGTGTAGATTTTAACTCGACTAGCCGGTGTCATATATTTTGATCCACATTCAACGTAGATTTCCCGTCAAGTGCCGTGTATAATTGTGTTGTGAAATCGTAAGTAAAACTCTGTTTGTGTTGTGTTTCCTTACCTATTTAATCAATTATATTTGGTAATTTAAGTAGGTACTGTAATTGTTTTTAGGTGCTGTGTTAATCCTAGCCAGGATTAGAACGCAACATGGACAAGCCAGGACCTAGTAAAAAACGTAAGGTTAAAGATGATGAAAATCGGCAGTTTCAAGAAATTTGGACTGAGAAATACTTTTTTGTATGGTCGCATAACAACTCGTTTGTTTAATTTGCAAGAATTCTGTTGCGATTGCAAAGGAATATTATGTAAAAAGGCACTATGAAACGCAGCATCCTACTTTTACCAAGTTTACAGGCGAATTAAGAAAGCAAAAAATGTTGTCTTTAAAACGGGAGCTTATTGGTCAGCAAGCTATGTTTACAAAACCCATTCAAGATTCAGAAACAGCTACAGAAGTTAGTTATGAAATTTCTCGAATGATAGCAAAGCGAAGTCGCCCCTTCAATGATGGGGATTTTGTAAAAGAATGCATAGAAATTGCCGCTAAGAAAATGTGTCCAGAAGCAGCAAAAAAGTTTGAGAAAATTCAACTGAATCGTGTGACTATCCAAAGACGAATTATGTCTTTGTCAGGTAATATTGCGGAACAATTAAATAAAAAAAACTAATATCATTGAATTTTTTTCATTATCACTCGACGAATCCACTGATATTAGTTCGACAGCTCAACTTCTGATATTCATACGAGGTGTTACTCAAGATTTTGAAGTCTTAGAAGAGTTATTAGGAATGTGTTCATTGAAAGGTCAAACCAGAGGAGATGATATACTCAATGTACTTTTGGATGAGTGTTCAAAAACTGATTTGGACTTATCAAAATTATCGGGAGTGTCGACAGACGGTGTTCCTTCGATGATTGGTGTCAATTCTGGGCTAGTTACTTTGCTGAAAAGGCATCTGCAAGAAAAAAACATAAACGCTGAAGATCTATACACCAAGAAGCCCTCTGTTCTAAAAAAATTGAATTTAAAAATGTCATGAAACTGGTAGTTTCGACTGTAAATTTCATAAAATCACGAGGACTCAATCACAGGCAATTCAAACAATTCCTTGATGACATCGAAAGCGAATATGGAGATTTACTGTATTATACAGAAGTAAGGTGGCTAAGTCGTGGATTGACACTGGAACGATTTCTAAATTTAATAGAAGAAATTGGAATATTTCTGGCGGAAAAGCAAAGGGATGTCTTGGAACTTAAAAATCCTGATTGGTTGTGTGATTTGGCTTTTTTAGTTGATATTACAAATCATTTGAATGTCTTGAACACACGGCTTCAAGGCAATAAATCAACTGATATCCCAGCTCTACGCTCATGTATCATCCTTTCAATGCAAGTTTTACACTTTTCAGATCGCAATTGAATTCTGGAAATTACAATCATTTTCCGAATTATAAGAAAAAGGACTGAAAAATTCAACAAAACTGCGATTAATTTCAGTTATGTAGAAAAGCTAGATATTTTGATTCAATCTTTTCAAGACAGATTTTCGGAGTTTTTAACAGTGGTAGAGCCAGGTGGCAGCTTTTGCTGTCGCATGGATGGGCCGGCTCGAACCAGGGTGGTACCACGACCTCACAGAATACCAGCGTGAAGTAGAGGTTTACCTCTGCGTTTCGCTTGGTGAGTGCAGGTGGCCTGAGGCCCTTTTTACTGGAAATGAGGCATTCTATCCTAGTCCTCACGGGTGAAAACGCATCTGCATTTTGATCTGTAACAGAGGATAGATGTAGATGTCTATGGGCCGCAGCAACCACTTACCATCAGGTGGACTGTGTGCTCATTTTTCACCCTTATCCTATAAAAAAAAAAGTTTAAAAAACTGAAACCTCTGTTGCTCATATTCAGCAATCCTTTCACGATTTCAGTTGAAAATACGCCAGATTCAATGCAGTTAGAAATTATCGACATTCAAAACGACCAAGATTTACGCAACAAATTCAACGAAGGAGACTTGCTGAACTTTTACCGCTACATTGATAAAAATACGTACAAATAGTTGCGCATAAACGCTCTGAAATGTGCCAGCTTATTTGGTTCTACCTATATATGTGAAAAAACCTTTTCAATACTAAATAATAATAAAACAAAAAATCGAAACCGCCTTGCAAATGAAAGTTTGGAAGCAGTTTTACGTGTTGCTACAAGTAAATTTGAGCCAAATATAAAAAAAAGATTGTAAGCACTATGCAGTGCCACGCTTCAAATTAATAAATTCTTTTTCAATTTTAATACATTAATTCTTTATTGTCTTTAATTACCTATACTTCTGGCGGCCCGCTATCAGTTCATAATTTGCCCGAGTGGCCCCTAGTCTTAATAAGTCTGTGCATCACTGTTTAGAGTACGGTTTTTTCTATAAAATCAGTACAGAATGTAATATGAGTTTAAGCAAATTACATTTTACTAAAAACTTAAAGTTGCGATAAGCTACGTTAGATTTGATTTCTTTGTGATTTGTATATTATGTTTCTTCTTAATAATAAATAAATAAATACTCAACATTACATAGTGAACTTGGGAAATAGGAACTATGTGTCCTTCGTCCCTTTCAACACGTGTTAGTTGCAACTAGAGAAAGTTGAAAAGACCAACTCGACTAAGGCCATTGGTGTAATCTTAGAATCGAGCCTGTCGTTCATTGAACATGCTAGGAATATGGTGGAGATGGCCGCTTAGGGCTTCGAAAAAATGATAGCAGTTTTCGCATCCTCATGGGGCCATATCCGGTACTCAGGTACTGTATATGTATGTATGTATGCAAGAGTACATGTCGACAGGCCTGTATTCGCATTGAATTATGTAACGGTCTGTCATTATGAGCAAATATACCCGTAATATTCCGTGTGACACAACGTAGCTCACTGATTCTGTTGAGCAAGGGTTATAGATCGCCCAGAATGGCAGCTTTTCCTGTTTTAGCTTAGGCATTCTGTCGCAAACCTGTTGTTGGTGCATGCTAACAGCACAGATCTAGCTTGTAGAGATTTGATCAAAAGAGAGTTGAGCAGGCGCAAACGTGAAATTCGGAAGAAGTGCTGACGCAGTTGAGTGAAAGGGTCGATAAATGATGAAGAGGACTTGCATGACAACTGATTTGACGACATACAGGTTGTCGATAGATGCAGGTAGCTCTGGACCATCCGGTACATTTGAGGGAGGCCTATCTTCAGTTGTGGCCTTGTGAAATGATGCAATGCACCGAATTGTATGTTATTGGTGTTTGCCAATTTTTTAAAAACTTCATATAAACCTCTTTACGAAATATTCGATTTACAAGTTGAACCACTATCCTAAGAATGTAAAAATTCTCTAATAAGGGTAAAAAAACATTGAGAAGTGGTGATTGTAAAGAAATTCTATATTTACTTTTAGTTGTTAAGAATTAAGAATTATATTTACAGCCTATGTACGTCTTATTGCTGGGCACAGACCCCCTTTCATTTCTGAGTTTTAGGGTAAGGAAATGTTTACCGCGCTGCCCCAATGCGTGTTGGCGAACTTCATATTACTTCAAAATATTTTTTTCTTATTTCTCAGACATACAGGCTCCTCACGATGTTTTCCTTCACCACCGAGCACGTGATAAATCAGCACTTAAAATTGCAATTAACAATGTCATTGGCGCCGGCGGGATCGAACCCGGATTGCTCGAGTACTGTGAAATTTACAGCGAGCGCTTAGCCCCTGAGATACCATGGCTCTGATTTATCATATTAATTATTATTAATTAACTAGCTGCCACCCGGCGCGTTGTTGCCACAGAAAAAAATATTTGTGGAAATATCGTTTTTAATTTAGAAGGGCTGTATTGATTAATTAGGAATAATAAAACATTCATTGAAATTGAATGCTATATTATGACTTCAAATAAATATCTCGGTGCGATACGCGCGCCACCCACTGTAATTTTTAATTGTACTATGCCTTCGCGCAAGTGCTAGCAATAAGTGGACAAGGTACCTACCAAGTAAATGACAGGATCTTGGTTGAAAACTCAAGTAGGTTTTTAGGTGTTCGTGTAATTATTCCCTAATTTGTCCCTAGTTTGTTTGTCCAATAGATTATACATAGACATCATCGTTTAGTTCTTTATAACCCAGAGCTCAAAAGCAAAAAGCGAAGATATGATTTAGTGTGCTCGAGCAAAGTATTTAGGACGAAATTCGCACAAAGATTTTTTGATTTTCTTGGTCCATATTTATACAACCTATGTAACGGGAAAATTGATTTATATTCATTATCATCATACGAATGCAGAAAAAAGGTTACCTCCTGGTTACTGGACCTAAGCTATGATGATACTGAAAATTTAATAGGAATTATTAGTTAGGTAATTATTATTATCTTATTTAATAATTATTTGATGTGACTTCCATAATTTTTATATTGTCTATAAACTTGTTAAATTATTGAGGCAATCAAAGGGGTGATAATATATGTATATTATAAGAACAAAATTAAAAAAGAAAGTATAAACTAAAAATAAAGTGTGGTGATTTATAAAGTATATATATGAGTAATAATAATATTTATGTCTGTTATTAACATAATAAAATACCTATTTACATATATTTAACTATACTGTTTTTATTTTATTTATGTAACTCTATTTATTACTCATTAACACATACACAAATTTTATTATTCTGCTCAATTATATGCATCCTAAATAATGCGGCCATTAATAGGTAAAATGAAGTACCTACCGTTGTAAAATGTTTAACTGTTGTCTCTGTGTGCTATTTAGTGAGACATTCCCCTTTTTTTGTTGTTCTCTTTCTTATTAGTTTTGTGCGTTTTTTTAATATTATTAGAATATAAGTAAATCTCGTTGTATTGTTTTTTATTACGAATGAAAACATTTATTGTAGCTTCATCTATTTAGTTTGTCCACGGATGCCTACAGGTGGGGACCTGGTGACCTAAGATACAGGTTTTACCTAGTTTAGACACCAGTTTTTCACCTAACAATAGTATTGTATCAGATGTAAGCACATATTTTTTTTTTGTTTTCTGAATGTATATTGTTGGTGGAAATAAATAAATAAATAAAAAAAATATTTCTACGAATATTGAATATTATATACAAACTTGTAAAATATTTATTTTTCTCAATGTTATCCAAACAAAGTAAAAAAAAAAAAAAACTATTTTCAATCGTATCGTATTGGCATCTCATCCGACACGGGGACATTGAATAAGCGAATGACATGAGATTTGATATAGAATATGACTTATATTGAAGAAAGTAACATTTATCTGTACACTTTTCTAACAAGTTAACTTCCCCCGGTATGAAATCTGAATTAAAATGCTGTTAACATTTTTTTTAAATTTAGGCACTTGCCGTGTGATAGTATCAAGGAGGTTATCCTTCGATAGGGTCATATAAACAGTTATTTTATTACATTAACTCGTCAGAGAAAAGCAAAACATATTTTGCTGGAGAGAGGTATGATGGAAGGGGTACGAGTAAGAGGTGTCTGATATTTTGTATCGTTTCTTATAGTAATGTTGCGCGCCACTATTAATGTCTTGTACATGGCAACACTAGTTACACTAGCGCCCTCTAGTGTCGAGTAGTAGAACTAGGAGAGTCGAGATCCTTCCAGAAATGTCGGGACCGATATGTACTCAAACATTCTAGATGTCGCTACAGTAGAAAGTTCTGAAAACTATCTGCGGCCCTTTATAAAGCCGGTATAGCCCACGACCAAGGCAGTATTGAATTGGCGATACAAGAGAATACTTCGAACTTCCCCCGCTATGAAATTTGAATTTAAATGCTGGAACATTTTTTTAAATTTAGGGATTTGCCGTGTGATAATGGCAATGAGGTTATCCTTGGATAGGGTCATAAAGGCTAATCATTACAGCCCTTCACAAGTCCACTGCTGAACATAGGCCTCCCCCAAGGAATACCACAAAGCACGGTCCTAAGCCACCTGCATCCATCTACTTCCTGCATATCTTACCAGGTGGTCACTCCATCTAGTGGGGAGGGAGGGGGGAAGCCTTACAATTCGTCCGCAGGTACGAGGCCGCCACTCGAGAACCTTTGGCCGAGCTATATGGCCAGCCCATTGCCACTTCAGCTTACTAATCCGTTGGATTATGTCGGTCACTCTGGTTCTACTGTGGATATCCTCATTTCTAAGTTTATCACGCAGAGAAACTCCGAACATAGCCCTCTCCATAGCTCGCTGAGAGACCTTGAGCTTCCTCATCTGGCCAGCAGTGAAGGACCACGTCTCAGTTCCATAGGTCATCACTGGCAACACGCACTGGTTGTACAGTCTCGTTTTCAAGTTTTAAAGGTATACCTGACGAGAAGATGTGCCGTAATTTCCCGAACGCTGCCCAACCGAGTTGAATCCGTCGATAGACCTCTTGGTCGAAGTTGGACTTATCTAGTCGGACTATTTGTCCCAGGTAAACATACTCGTCAACAACTTCGAGCTTAGTGCTCCCAACAACTACCGGCATAGGTGTGACATGGACATTAAACATGATAAGGAGTAAAGGATGTCCGATATTTTGTATCGCTCCTTATAGTAATATTTTGTAACGGGCTTTTTTCTGTTCGTAAAACTAAGTAGGACTCCTTTTTTGCCCAGGAGCCTTCTTGTCTAGGTACCCCCATCTTAACTATTTTCTGCCATAAAGCAGCAGTGTGTACACTCCTGTGTAAGGTAGAGAGAGAGCCAGCATAACTACAGGCTGTGAGGCATTCCATCTGAGTCCTCAGAGGCGATAACATATCTGCACAGTGTGTCAGAGAGTGGACTGAGTTTCTTTTTACATCTATTTATCACCGTATCATTGTTACGTGTACATACGTCATCACTGTCAACACGTACTGGTTGAATAACTCACACATAATTGACTTCAAATAAATTCATGTTTCATTATACAATTGAATAGAACAGTGGAACACCTTTATCCATTTACGCATTTATATACTTAATACTAGTTTTTTGCCGGTGCTTCGCTCGCGTGGACTTCGGTTTAGTATTCAATGCAAAAATTTGCAAAACGCAACTTCATGTCGATCATGTCGGTGTCTGCCAGTCTTTCACGATTCATTTACATAAAAGGTTGGAATTGGCAAAGCTATAGATGGCGCCATCTACCTGGTCTAATTGTGAATCTAACCTACCTAGGGACTTACTTAAACAGAAAAACTTTCATCAAATACTGTCTAGACGTTTAAGAGGAGTTCATGACAAACACACGTACAGACGATTTATATATATTTTAAAGATATGCAGTTATTTAAATTCAAACGTAAGATGTAAATCATTTTTAATGAGTAAAATGCGGAGTTGAAAAGATAAGCGTGTTGGGCGACATATAAAAGCCCTTTGACGCACTGATGCTATATCAAAGTTAATTCTTTGGTTTAACGTAAACAAATTGCTTTGAATTTTATAACATCAACATTTTAAATTTATAACATAGAATAGTATACATTTAAATACTAATGTAATTTGAAATGGGGAAGGGTTAGGATTTGTTGATATCACTGCTTTTAGGAATTACTCTAGACGCAAAGCTTCAATGGAGCCTCCACAATATATTTAAACGAGCAAGCATAATTACTCAGCGCATCAGCGTATGCTGTAAAAATATTAGAATATTAGATGAACAACGATGTTGAAATAGCTAAATCAGCTTATTTTAGTTATTTCCCAAGGACAATTTCGTAGTGTATTTATCTAAGGGTCAAAGGTGGAAAACTGGAAATTTTGTTATTGTCTGTATTTTCACGCAAATAGCAACAAACTTGACTTGACCGCGTGGCGTGACCGATTGGTAATTTCTTTTTTTTATTGTTATGATTTTAGGAGAACTTACAGCTAGGTATACATATGAATATATATATACGTATGAACAATAAAAAATAGATGTACTGAAGGCCAATTAAAAGTACCCACTTATAAATAATGTGCAGAGAAAAATTGCACAAGTAACGTAGACGAAGACACAATTAATTGCACAATAACAGATGATTTCAGAACAAAAATGAAATAAATAACTATGCATGGTACATGTAATACACATTAGTAAACGAGAAAACTTATTACTTAGTAGACGCTTAAGTTTAAGTTGTATGTATTTACTTAACTTACTTAAGCGTAAGTTGTATGTATTTTTCCACGTCATTGAAACACTTGCTCACTCTTATTAAATAAGAATATTGCCTGTATCTTGTATTTACTCCCGGCCTTAGAATAATAACATTATTCTAAGCTCCCGGCACATAATATACTCGTAGCTTGCACGGCTTGCGTGAAGATGCGTATGGAACTTGTATTGTATTTGCTCCAACCGTTCGGGACAGTCGATCGTCGTCGAATATATAAAATAAATACATAAATAAAAATATTTTCTTAAAAGTATGTTATCAAAATGCAAAAGACAACTGAGAGCTTAGATCTAAATTAACTCAATAAATAACTGTTTCATTCAATTGTTCTTAATTCAATTGAGCGAACAATATGTATAGTACGGTACAGATTTCTACAGTTCGAAATGCTCGAAGCGATAAATAAATCTTAACAGCATGTAAGATACGAGAACTGATTTTGTAACGTCCCTGGGTAACCGTAAATACGACATGTCTTTCAACATTTTAATAGAAAACATTTACTGGTAACGCAAAGGAAAACGTAGTGAATAAACCTACTGCTTTATAATATTTTCCTTTGCCGTTGATCATTTAGTAAATTTCTCTTCAACAAAATACAAGCCCAGTAACTTGTAACTTTTACGGTTTGATTGAAGATAATATTAAGACTGGAAATGTATGCGTTATTATACTTTCAGCCGAATTGCAGAATTTTAAGCCAATCGACTTTTTTGTTTTGTGTTTGTATAATTCTCGTTTATGTTAAAAATTCTAAACAAAAACTACAACAAACTAAGACACATCAAAAAATCTAATTTCCAGTTTGAATAAAAGTTCAAATTCTAATAACGAATTAAGATTAATTAAGAATTTAAAATTATATTGGTTTTACAAAACTTCGATCAAGTAGCAGTCATTTCACATTTATGATAGTGGTTGGTAAATTAAGTGCATTATGGAGTTTGGCGCTAAAAAAACAGAATTGCGGTGATTGCTTCGCACAAAATTGGTGTGGAGCTATTAGTAATTTTCTTTAAAAGCTAGACACCAGCAAATTGGGTTGTTGCCTAGCTTTAAGCTACAGCTCTTGTGTCACAGTAACGCCGTGTATTTAATTTTAGAAGACTGTTTGAAACAGAAACAGTAACAGAAACTTTTTTATTCAATATAGATTATAAATAATGCTTATTGAAAGTCACTCTTTTGTATAATTACCACTAGTTCGAAAAAAAAACCTCTGTCCTGGGAAGAACCAGCAAGAAACCCAGCGGGACTTTTTTTTTGAAATAACAGCTTACAATCATGTATGTTACACAAATTAACAACACAACAAATTAGAAATAGCTTGGTAGCGATCACCTCATTTCCAGGGGTTATTATCATCTATAAATTCTTTAATAAATACTATAATAACCCTTTTTATACAAACTTAGTTTAATAAAGTTTTTGAACTTTGAGCAGGTCAAATTTTGTATATTTTCTGAATTTTGTTGTAAAAGCGTATACATCGCCCCAAGAATGAATTACTGACTCGATGGAGTCGAGTAACCGGTACTACTAGCTTGTGTCTGTTCCTAGTATTTACAGAATGAATATCACTTATTTTTGTAAAACTACTTTTATTTTTGTGTACGTACATTACATTTTCATAAATGTATTGAGAGGCCAAAGTTAATACATTAATTTCCTTAAATTTTTGTCGCAGCGACTCTTTAGGCTTTAAATCATAAATTGCTCTTATGGCCCTCTTCTGTAAAACAAATATAATTTCAGTGTCAGCTGCGTGTCCCCATAGCAAAATACCATACGACATTATGCTATGGAAATAGCTAAAGTAAACTAGTCTAGCTGTTTCAACACTAGTTAGACTTCTAATCTTTTTTACGGCATATGCTGCAGAACTAAGTCTGTTTGCTAATTTTGATATATGGGGGCTCCATTGAAGCTTCGCGTCTAGTGTGATTCCAAGAAAAATGGTGGTATCTACAAGACTCAGTTTCTCCCCATTTAAAATCACATTAGTATTTAATTGTTTGACATTTGGAGTCATAAATTTTATAAATTTCGTTTTAGTGCCATTTAAATGCAAATTATTAACATTGAACCAATTTACTAATTTAGATATAGCATTATTTACTTCGTCATATTTTAGCAATTGTCGACTTAATTTGAAAATTAAAGAAGTGTCATCTGCAAATAATACTATATCATGGTTATCTCCTACTATGTAAGGTAAGTCATTAATGTATACAAGAAACAGAAAGGGGCCTAGAATTGAGCCTTGAGGCACGCCCATCTGTACCATCGACCCGGAATATATGGCTCTTGATATATCTCTGTTTGGCTCATATATCACCTCCACCTTCTCATCAGGATATTTTAAGGTTGGCGCGTAGGGCTGCATGATCTTCAGCGAATAGCATTTGGTAATTATGTGTACAACTCTCGACGACACTCCCAATTTTCACAACGTTGTTAATTGTTGTGGACGATAAATCCAACACCAGCTAGAGATCGTTTATTTTTTTAACGCTCAATAGGTGTACTGGCAAGCGGGTTTTTTTTTATTATCGAGCTATTATCAGAACAGCTGTGTACTGACGGTGTAAAAATATCCACTACGCCGTATTACCCAGTGGGATACCTACGAGGGACGAGAGGCCTCAGAGGGACACTGAAACAGGTGATGAGGGGCAGCATCTTCCTACACTCAAAATAAAAATCTGCGATTGCCAACACACTTGCCAAGTGATGTAATTATGAAAAATACCTCTTATGAGGTAATCTATTGCGGAGGCCCATGTTCACCAGTGAACTTTTATAGGCTGTAACGGATGGATACATATAATCAGACAGACGCTCCCGCTCGTCTGCTGCTTAAAATCTGTCATCTCTCATCGGGATCTCAAGGGATGACATGGGGTAGTGGACTCTCCACTATATGACAAAGATGATGTTGATAATAATGAAAAGACAATTATTGGTCTTTATGACTCCATACTTGATTTGGTAATATTGGCGTATGGGTATACATATATAGCTTGATATATTGCCAAGTATATGGGGATACAATTTAAGTTCCAACTCCTTCGACTTCGAGCCACGATTCATATAGTCAGAATATAATGTCAAACAAATATAAATCAGAAAAAAGAGGTTGTGGAAATGTGAAGTAAATTCGAAACCAACGTAAGATAAGAAAATAGCTTTCATAACGTCTTCGCGAAGTCGTAAAAACAACTAATGTGTTGAAGATATCTATCTATTGGGTGTAAAATATAAAGATCTGTGATAGAGTTTTTCACGAACCGGATAATTACTATGTTGACAATTACAATATTATTTTAACTTTATTTTAATTTTCGTCCGCTGTGAGTATTACACTATAAAAACATAAGGATGAGGATTTATTCAAATTCTTCTTAGATTGCTATAAAATATCATTTTCTTAAGATTCTCTTATTATATAATCAATAAACGAATAAAAAAAGCAATAAATTTATATTTTATTAGATTTTGTAAGAACCAGACAATAAAATTTACGGAATATTAATTTTTCTTTTATAATTAACAGTTTTGTGCACAAAACAAACAAACATTATTGCCTCAAAAAGATGCGATATCAATTGACCTATAAAATAAACAAGCTTCTAACAGCAGAAGTAATCGTAAATAAAATATATGTATACAGCGAAGATATATTAATATTATATAGTCTGGTTGTTGCAGGAATGTGTCGGCTTGACCTGGAAGGACCATGCTTTCACAGAATACCAGCATAAAATAGCAGCTTAATGCTTCTGTGTTTCTTTTGTTGAGTGTAGAGAACCGGAGACCCTTTTTACTGGAAAAGAGAAATTCCATCTTAGTCCTCACGGCTGACAACGCATCTGCATTTTGATTCGCATACGAGGATGGGAGTAGATGTCTACCGGCAACAGCAACCACTTACCATCAGGTGGACTGTGTGCTCGCTTGTTACCCTTATCCTATCCTATAAAAAATGCTGGTGTTTACATCCCGAGCCGCCGAAACCTCAGCTCAGGCTTGATAACACTTCTGCTTACTGCGTAATGCAGTCTTACAGAAGCGACTAAACCAAACCAATCTGCCTCCGATGGGTACCACAGATGGTGGAATAAATAGATCCATTCCCTGTAGCACCACATCAGTGACAGAGTACTGGTATAAGGTTACAGAGGCTGTTGCATTCTCGAAGATTTATATGGAATGCTTTCTAGCCTGAAATTATTATTCTTGCTCTTTATTTTGCATGAATTAATTTAAATACTATAAAGGAAAGGAAAGTGCAAAGTGAGTTAAAATGAAAGGAGGAATATTACCAGTAAATTTTAATTTTTCTAAAGAGAGTTCTACAGTATTGATTATTTTTCCATGTAATAAATGAGATTTTATCCTTTATCATAAGGAAGTATCAGGAAAATTTAATTCGATGACGTTAGACAACTTATTAATTTAAATTGAATAAATTAGTAAAAAAATAAAACTATTGCTGTATTATAAAACGGCGACTGGTTACTTAGATAAAGACATGTATTAAAAAGCAGGAAAGTTTTTAGACTATAAAGGTAGGGTAGGTAGGACTTTACTTTTTTAAATAGTTTTAAAAAAGATGGAAGATTTAAAGATAAAACAAAATTTTCATTTTATAATCATGGAAAGCATAGGACTGTGCTTTGTAGCATTCCTTGGGGAGGTCTATCTTCAGCAGTGATTTTTTTGTGATTGGCTGTAATGATGATAATGATGAAATTTGGAAAAAATGCATTATCCAAGTAAAATGTCTATGCATACCCGACATACCTTGCCGGGTGGGTTATGTCAGACTCGCAACATTTAAACGCCATGGTTTTCAACGGTAACGCTTTCGCACATATTTGCGTCTCCATCAGCGCTTCGCGCCCCTCAGTGGCTCTACTCATCGGGAGAAGACAACTCTTCCCCCTATTATTCTCCTCAGACAAAGTGTGTTTTCCTACACGAGATCGATCTTCACCTGCGCAACGGACCTTTCTCGTGTCGCCCGCCAAGTCTCCCTATGAGGCAATGTATGGAGAAGGCTTATGTTTAGCAATAGACTGTTGTTGGTCTGTAATGATAGAATGATATTTAAAAAAAAATATTGGCAGACTATTGGAATGTGTAATGTTTTTTTAATGTTATGGAAGTTTTTAACTGGCAATTAATAGATTAAACAAATAATCAACGAGCCTTTGCCATTGCGTCCAGAGTACTTCATTGCATGAACTTATCCCGTGTGTTTAGTCTTTTGACCCTTTTTTGTCTTTGGTCTTGGCTTCTTTGGCAATGACTATAACGTAATGATTATGATGTAGCGGGGTTTGTGTTGTTGATTTTTTGGGAATGTATGTTTTGTGATTGTATTAGTATTTTTGGGTCTTATAGTAAGGATTTTGGACATATACGAGTATCAAAGTTGTCATAAAGTAAGTGGAAATAGTGTTAAAATATTACCATTTCTTCCTCAAAGCTGACCTAACTTCATGCAAATAATAGAAAAAGTTAAATTCTAAATCCGAAATACGAGTGATGAGTGAAGCCTTTCTAGAATGATTAAACATTTTGGACAAAATGTTGTAAGAAATATTTTAAAACAGATGTAATTAAAAGTCAATAAAACTCTTTAAACGTAAAGGTAAAGTTTACATAAGGATATAACAATTTTCTAATATCAGAAAAATTTACCCAACTGTTCCAGAAGAAAATGTATTTGGTAAGGGTGTTTGTACGAGTATGTACCTATATTGTTTCTATGTGACTCGTAGCTTTAAAAAAATCTAATAAGAAGAAAACTGAAAAAAAATTATAGTTATTAATTAACATTCGATAAAGGCAATAATGTGTTCATTTGAAACCCATTCTGATGAACATGTCTTTTTATTACTTACTAACAGATTTTCGTTGTCATTTGGTTTTTGTTTTTAATTTTAAGTTTACTCTTCTATACATATAATAAATCTGTAGAAAAGTCGTGTCTGTAATTCTAATATATTCTAGAAAAAACAAGTCCAGGTGACTAAATAACGGGTTCTGAAGCCAAATCAGTGGTTTTTATAATTTTTGTCTGTCTGTCTGTCTGTATATTCCGGATTCACGTAAAAACTACTGAACCGATTTACATGAAATTTTGTATATAGGTAGTGAGTAACCCTGGGCAACTTATAGGCTACTTTTTATCCGATTACGGAACTTCAAAAAAGGAAGGTTAAGTTTTTTATTTCCTTTAGATGTTAATTTTCTATTAAATCTTGGTTATAGGCGGGATGACTGTTGCTTTTCAAATAAATACCATATTTGTAAATAAAGTTTAAAATATAGTTGTAATCTTGGTAAAATAATTTGAAACTACACCGATTTGGTATTTAAAACAGTGCCATCTATCATCAAACGGAAAAAGTAGTATATTTTGCCTTCAGTTACTAATAAATGAAATAATATAAATAACTTGCATGTATATGATTAAATGATTAGATTTTTAAAATTATTAAAAAACTCTAACGTTTAGTTTTTTAGTATTTTGTTATTTTATTTTAAAAGTGTAATAATTTCATTAGATAATAGTGAAATCTGTCAAAAATATGAAAATTGATAAGGTATTTATTGCAATTACTAATATATAACTAAAGTGATTAAAACTGGTCTGTCTACAATTGTTGCAAAATTTTCGTTATCATGATAGTTTTATTCAAGAGATTTTTATATATGTCGTGGCCAGATCGTAGAATTGATCATATATGATAAAGTAGTCTATCATTAAGTGAAATGGTGTCGTCATTTCATAATATTTAACATTATTTGTGTATTTGATGATATAGCATGACCAAATCAATAAATAGAAATCGTTTGAAGATATTAATACTAAACACAACGTTGTTATTTTTTTTTATAGAATAGGGGCAAACGAGCATGCGGCTCACCTGATGGTAAGTGACTACCGCCGCCCATGAACAACCGCAACACCAGGGGAATTGCAGATGCGTTGCCGACCTTTTAGAAAGGTGTAAGCTCTTTTCTTGAAGGTTCCTAAGTCGTATCGGTCCGGAAAATTCGCTGGTGGTAATTGATTCCACAAGGAAGTCGTGCGAGGGAGAAAACTTCTTCTAAATCGCACAGTCGTGGACCGCCAATCATCCAGATGGTATGGATGGTAACGCGAGTTTTGTCGCGATGTGCGATGGTGAAATTGAGCGGCTGGAATTAGTCCGAACAATTCCTCAGAGCACTCCCCGTGATAAATGCGATAAAATACGCAAAGAGATGCAACATCTCTACGCAGTGCCAGTGTATCGAGCCGATCAGAAATAACTCGGTCGTCGACGATTCGAACCGCTCTGCGCTGGATGCGGTCAAGTGGAAGGAGCTGGTACTGGGGTGCCCCGGCCCAGAGATGAGAACAGTATTCCATGTGGGGCCGAACTTGCGCTTTGTAAAGTTGCAAGCGATGTGCCGGCATGAAATACTGTCCCGCTCTGCTGAGCACGCCAAGCTTTTTAGAGGCCAATTTGGCCTTCCCTTCCAAGTGACCACGAAACTGCACACTATTCGATATGTCGACGCCAAGGATTCCGATACTGGCTGAGGCAGTAAGGGGAGTGCCTTGAAACTGAGGAGATACGACAAAGGGGTTCTTTTTAGCGGTAAACGCGCAAACTTGTGTCTTCTGGGGATTGAACTGGACTAGATTTAGTCGCCCCCAATCCGAGACTTTGTTAAGCAAAGACTCGACTTCAGACACAAGTTTGTCCCGGTACTCGGCGACGTTTTCCCGAGAAATATTGGCACGGCCGGTATATAAGGCATCACCAGTGCTGTCGTCCGCATAGCAATGAATGCTGCCAGTTAGCAACATGTCATTGATATGCAGGAGAAACAGCGTTGGTGATAGCACGCAGCCTTGTGGAACACCAGCGTTGATATTATGACGATATCATTAAATCGTTTTTCACCGCTAGCGGCGCTGATAGCATATTTTTAACAGAAACAGAACTTTTAAGAGAACATTGACATCACTTTATCCCTTGATATAATAAATAAATGTTCGCTTCAATTGCTGATATTACTAGATGGTATGGTTTTGGCTTTCATTATTTCATCTAATATTAGCGCCATCTACTTACTTCTAAATGAACTAAAATGGCAAGTCATTGATAAAATGAAATAATACAATGCTACTGAATATACGATGTAAATAATTGAATCATTAACATTACATTCATCCCGCGTTGGAATCAGCGCAGCGAACACTTTTTTGGCCAAAAATTCTGCGGCCTGTGCCGACTAGTAACATGTATGTAAGCTGCTATTTTTTTTTGTTTTCGTAGGGAAATATATGCAGTTTTTATTTCATTCGTGTTTTCGGGTATGTTACTTTTTGTTTTCACTCTACCGTAAATATTATGGCTTGCAAAGATGAGTAGAACTCATTATCGTCAGCCTATCAAAAGTCCACTGAAATGAACATAGGCCTCCCCCATAAATTGTCAAGTAGCTGGATATTTGCTATAGTTGCCACGCTTGGTAGGTGGGTTGGCAACCGCAGCTATTATTATTTTGATCTGTTGTCAAGAAGTTGATGCAGCCCATTCCATCTCCAGTTTGTTTTCCTATGTCACCTCTTACGACGGGATGATATGAGGTGGTGGATTTTCTTTCACCGCCACAACAGGGCGAACATTTTTCTACTCCCGTTCATGAGTGTTGTGATCCTCACGTTCACTGTGAATAATATTTATAAGGAATAAAACTAATTTGAAGGATTCTATCGCCTTTAATTTTAACTTTTTAAATTCCCGATGTTTTGGGCACTTTACAGCATCCATGGTCACGGGTGGAGCGAGAGAACCGAGGTGTTTGACGACCTGATGTCGTAGTTAAAATAGAAAAGAATAAATGCAGTAGTAGTTTGAATTTAATTTTATTAATTATGGGGTTCTTAGCAGATTGTAGCACTTAGCCATCTTCCCTATTAAAATTAGGATATTTTTAATTTCAATAGCCTCGCGAATCATCATTGGTAGGATTCGGTGTTCTATTGCAAGGATTTGTTGTCTATCAGATCCGATTTAATGGTTGGGACGATACTAAACATGTTGACATACTTGACTTCCCGGAGCTTCAGTGCTTCACATCAACGATATGTTCTTTTACTCGGAACTTTCATCCAAGATGCGTAAAAAAAACCCGTAACATTACTTTTAATTCATGTGTAGTATTCATTATTATAGAACTGTATTTATGAAATTTTCAAGTCTACTCGAAGTAAAAAAAAATCTACATCTATTTTATGGTGCTAATCAATATTAGATAGGACCAATGATATGAATAAAATGTCTCAAATAAACATTATATTACTTTGTTAAAACTAAATTGACTTTAACTATGAATAAATGTAAATAATAATAATACATTTTGATTTCAAGACTATTTACCTTTCTTATGGATACATCGGAATCGGAGGACACGCCCGATATAAAAAATAATCTAAGAAAAAATAGTGGGTGTTATTAGACATATATATTCACGTGTTTCTGTAGCATGTTAGCAATCATCTAGGTCTAATAGCATTTTAGAATGAAAAAAATATTTGACAGACATAGAGACAAGACACCGAGGTGACTCTAAAAGTGAACGAACTTTTTTAAATTTGGCACGGAACAGCTTTTTAATGATGTTCCTAAATTAAAGCGCACGCGAGCGAAGCCGCGGGTAAAAAGCTAGTTTAAAATAAAAACTTTGATCTTTGAAGAAAAAATGTAAATATCAAAACTCTAGTAGTCTTTACTGTTTAATATTTTTTATAGTTACCACTATGAAAAACTTCCGTGGGCTAGGATCGATTCAATGTTATGAACTGTTGATAGCTGTTTGAGAGTGACTCATAAACTACGAGTAGCTAATAAGTGCATCGCATAAACGTTATATTAAAATAAATTGGTTAAGAATAATGAGTATGTTAATATAAGATCTCCTGTCAAGTTGATATCTATACGTGAAAACATGGAGATCTGATGCAAAACTCGTAATCTCAAAATCGAACCGAAATCCTTAACTTCCTACTTTTGTAAATTATTAATTTTCAAAGCGGGAAGTTGAAATCAATGAAAAAAAGCCGCGGCGGGTCGCTAGTGATTAATAAAGTCCATAATGCTGTAGAAATCGTTTTTGTTCAGGTATTCCTGTAATTTTGATTCATTTCATTGGCGCCGGCGGGGATTGAACCCGGGTTGCTCGCGTACTGTGAAATTTACAACGAGCGCTTAGCCTCTGACATGCAATGGCTCTGCTTTTTATTTTAGTATATTAAGAGGACTACAAGACCTAAATGACCTCGAATGATGCACGCACACATTTACAGAAAAATGTGAGCGCCATCTAACGACAGTGAGGTTTAACACTAACGGATTAGCAAGGTTACGCCCGAATGTTATAATAGACGAAACGCAACGTAAGATAAAGATCTGACAAAAAATAGATGGGACAACGAAATTATTTTTAATTTTAATTTAATTTTACTTAATAATTTAAGGATGTGGTTGATTCTGAAATGAAACTGATGCGATGAAACTTAAAACATTTTTATTTATATAGTAATAGTAATAAACTTTATTTATATAAAAGTGATTGTAGTACATATGTAGGACATTACATCGTTTGTACTATCTATAAAATATTATATTCAATCTAGTGGATGTAGCTCTGCTCTCCTAGCTAGGTTACAGAATAATCTGTGTTATGGAGTAACAGTCTCAATGCCCATAATACCACTAGATATATATTAAATACATACTTACAGTTGTAAGTGCTACAATGACAACAAAATCTAGTTTTCAAATTATTAAATATAAAATTGAGAAATATATGTATATGTATGTGCGTCTGTGTGTGAGTGTGTGCGTGTGTATGTACGTTTGCGTGCGCGCGTGTGTGTTTGTGGGTGCGAGAGTATGTAAGTCAAATAAGCTATTAAACAATCAGTTTAGGTATTTTTCTGTTTCGTCATAAGATTTGTTTTGAAGGTATGCTTCTTGCAGTGATGATAACCCATATATTGAACATTTTCGCTTATTTTATTTTAAAGAGACCCAGGAAATAAGAGAAATTTTAGTAAATGATAAGCGAACTTGTGGAAAAGAACAAAAATTGTCTTTTTGGCGTTTACCTATTTCCTTGTACAACAATGGTCTTTGGTGCTGTTCACCTATGAGTCCGGATTTGGGTTTCATCCGGATTCACGAAATGAAATCTATGGAAAAAATGAATATTTCAAATTATTTAGATATTATGTCAATTCTAAATATTCTAGTACTATGGTTCACAAGATTGATAATAAAAATTTGCATTTCGTTTATTTTTTGTATTTGCCTCTGTAAAATTGTTAAGCTACAAGTAAAATACCTAACATTTATATATAATTATAATTCCTAATTATAAACAAAATCAATAAACCTAAACTCTTACATGTGATAAGTAGCATCGCAATTTTCAGATGATTCTATTTTTTCGTCATGCCTATTTGTTATTTATGAATAAGCCGCGGTCTTTTAACAAAACATTATGTATTTTTAGTTTTTTTTTAATGTTATTATAGCTTAGAAAAGTTGTAGGTATACATTGGGAATATTAACTTCCGTGTTGATATTTTCTACTTTCTTTCTCCTGTAAACAATTATTACATTTCATACGGTTTTTTTAGTTATTATTTATAAAAGTAAATAATAAATTTATATAAATATGTAATACTTAAAATAAAAAATAAAAATTGACTTCATATTCCTGGAATCGAACCCGGGCACTCTCGAGTGCAAACTGCAAATATAGGTTTATTAGTATAAAAATAAATATTTTTTTATTTATTATTCATAAAAGCACTTAATAAATTTTCTAAATATATAAAACTTTAAATAAAAAAGAAAAATGAAAATATGACTTTATATTCCTGGAATCGAACCCGGGTACTCTCGAGTGCAAAAGCTGCAAATCCATAACTCTACAAAATGCACTACTGTAATACAGTAAGTTTCCTAAATTCATGGCTTTATTGTTATGAAAATAAATATATATTATTAGTTATTATTTATAATAAATATTCAATAAATTTATCTAAATACATAATACTTCAAATAAAAAATAAAAAATAAAATTTGACTTCATATTCCTGGAATAGAACCCAGGTACTCAGGTATACACTACACTACCCTTCCAAATCATTAAGTTTATTGTTAAATATAAAATATATATAAAAATAAATATTTAGTAATATTAAAATGTTCTTAACTTTTAATGTCGTTCATATGTTTTTTATTGTTTAATATCGTTCTTCGTAACGGGTTTAACTTTATTTTCCATATTTACCAATTAAAATTATTAACTTAATTTTAATTAATCTAAACTTAAAATCTTTTATATTTACACGAAAGAATAATATCTATGAATATGAAACAACAAATTTGAAAATAAAATTATACAAAACCATTAAACCATCTTTACGTAAATAATGCGGCAAAAAGAGCGACACGTCTGTATAGCACCGGGCCTCGGCCAGCAGCAGGGGGGGTACACTTTCATACTGTAAGTAGGGATCCAATAATCTGCAAAGACACTAGTGCCATCTTATACGATATCCGCATAAAGTTTCGAACATCTAATTCTAAAAGGTGCGCTAGATGGCGACTAAACCAATTTTAGTTATTGGGTATGGAGTTTAATGGAATTCTCTAAAGTTGTAACATAAATATAAAAGATTAATAATTATACGGGCATTCAAAAACCTCTTTAAAAATATATTGAATAAAAATATTTATTTTGTCGGTCTGAGATGCAATAAGTTTCTCGTTTTGGCAAGTGGCAACTTTATTACTTTATCACATAATGGCTACCGGCGTGTGAGCAAGTCGTTGTTTTCACGAACGCTTTTGCCATTTATGTAATTTTCGGTTGTTGTTGCTACTCGTATTTACAATAAGTTTGGTTGAATTGAGATTAGCCCTCATCCCGTCTTATCGTTTAGTTTTTCATGCTGGAACCACATTGTATGTACATATGTGTAGTGTTGTGCGAAATATTTAACAACAAATATTTAATTTGGTTTGGTGCCGTATTGTGCGGAATAGATGCTTTTATATCTTGTTTGTTAAAATGCCGAGGACGTGTGCTATTGGATGTACATAAAACAAAGTTAAATCAATATTTCATTGATGTTACAAATAATATACGTTTTCACGAACTATTTTGTACTTTATATAATTTTAGGTTGTTGTAAATAAATGTTTAAATTACTGAAATCTGTAATACTTATTTAATAGAACCCTAATACCTTAAAATATAAATATAACTGCCTATAGTATAAATAGCCGTATATGCATAACTACATATAACTATCTATAGTCAAAATATTGAGATTAGTTCAACGGATATGGTACCAGACGGCGACACTGTGCATCTATTTGTATTGGGTGACAAAAAATCGTAGAAGCTGGCTCTCTATTCCGGTATATATTACTCTACTCTATGGCCAGCAGTGTCGGTACACAGCAGGCTGGTGCAACTTCCATAGTAAAAATTATATGTACTACAGGGGTCAAATTTTAATGACGGTTATCTCTTCTTTCTGCATTTCGTAATATGTCTATTAACGACATTGTCAAATGAAATAGGTTCAAATGTCAAATCAAACAATTATATTTGTATATATTATATTAATTTAAGATTCCTTTTAATTTTGCTATAGGAGCTGTTGTTCATTTACAGAATTGTTAAGAAATTAAATATGCATTATAAAACTTTCCAATTAAATGGTACAAGAAGCGGAATAAATGATAACAAGAAAAGGCTATTTGTAGCAATATTTCCCTCAGATGATGAAAGGTATGTGGTGATTTCAACTTTTCATAGTAATAAGATATTTAACGCGAGTACATTTTTGGACTAGCCATCTATGTAGGACAGGTTTTTATAGTGTACGAATGTGTGCACAAATACAAACACACTATTTCCTAAATCTGATAGCTCGATGGTATGGCAATCCGAAACGAACTATACTTAGAAACTACACAGTCAATTCTGACTGCTAACATTCTATTTGTTCAATAAAGATGTGATTTTATTTATATATTATATTATTATTATTATATTATTTTTCAGATGCAAGCAATGGGTAAAATAGCTGGCACGTGCTTGAAAAGATTCACACGTTAAGACATATTTGTGACAAACATTGCATTTGAACCTAACTAAAACGAGCTGTTATTTCTTCCGTGGACTTAATTTAAAATTCCACAATTATGTGTATGTTAATTAGGTTATCATTTACATGTAGCAAAAGATAATATACCTCTTAAGTCACATTTTGGTAAGAATTCGATTATATAATTGAACTCAAAGTTATTTGTAACTACCTGGTTACAAATATTTTTTTATAGATTCTTCTACAAATGTTAGCTATAATGAGCACTCATTTTGAAAGCGACAATTAGTAAACGATCTCTGCGAATAGTATGTACATAGATACCTCTGTGAAGAAGCCTAGCGATTTGTACATAGTATTTGTTACACATAAACGCAATTTAATCCAATCAGTATTAAAAACCCAATACTTTTACCCTTAAAAAAACTAACGTTGAAAACAAGCATCCAGACGCAGACTTTTTATTTTACAGCATAGCAACAATTGTTCAGTGCGGGAAGGAAGCCTCGGTCCTGCAGTGCCGTGGCTACGGCTTAGCCACTGCGCTACGGAGTCGTCATTTATTTTTTACCTAATATAATAGTGCATATGTTATACATATTTTTGTACCTAATTGTAGAGATATAATTATGAATTGCTGTGTGTAAAATACATTGATTTCTTATCCTCATCGGCATTTTTACTTTCCAATCACACTTTCCAATTTTACAATCCCCATGTTAAAAAATTTATTTCTCATAAATAATTCAGTATAGAGATCTAACTTTTCTTATGTAAAAATATCGATAAACAATATATCGATAAAGGTTATATCGATAAAATTATTCGAGGATAGACATTTACAGCACTATTGTAATTCGTCAATGTTGTCAGCAGTGTTTCTCAAAACTAAATGTCATATCTTGATGTTGGTAGAGTAGATTGGCGTAATTTCATGCAATTATTTTTACTATGGAAGTCCCGCCTCTTAAACGTAGTGATTATATTCTCTTTGGTACACAGGCGTTTACGCACACATCCATACGTATTATTTCAGAAATAAGAAAATGCGATTTAAAATAGAATCTATTAATTTAATTAAAAAATTAAAACAGTATTACGTTAATGTGTTGCTTGTAGAATAATCTGAGAAATAATCAAAATAATTGCATGTATATTAGTATGGTTTTAACTCGTTAAAAGAAATTTTTAGAGGTATCTTTATGATTTTTTTCTATCGTATCAAATTAGTAGTATCATGTTTTCAACACACTAACTAACTAGCATATATACTAAAAAATATCATATATTTTTCTGATTTAGTTTACTGCTTTGTATCATACATTTTAAGTCAATATAAAACTTGCGTTTAGCTCCTGTAGTCCCCTTAATTATTATTAATTAACTAGCTGCCACGCGGCGGGTTGCTGCCGCAAAAAAATCTGTGGAAATATCGTTTTAAATTTGGTAGGGCTATATTGATTAATTGGGAATGGTAAAACATTAATTGAAATTAAATGCTATATTCTGACTTTCAAATAAACATCTCGGTACGACACGCGCGCCACCTACTGTAATTTAATTGTACTATGCCTACAACCTCTGCGCAAGTGCAAGCAATAAGTTGACAAAATTTTAGCGTAATCTGATGAACAGTATGGAAGCGCATTAAATACGAACAATCAAAAATTATGTTTTTATATTACAATTAGGAATTATAATAATAACTTATTAAAAATTTAGTAAGTTTTAGTGACAAATTTTTCATTTTTTTTTATAGAATAAGAGTGACAAACGAGCACATATTCCTTCTCATGTAAGTGGACGTTACGGCCCATAGAAATCTACATCTATCTTTGATTAAGACTCAAAAAGCAGATGCGTATGATATGAAAACTTGAAAACTAAGATGGAAGGCCTCGTTTCTAGTAAAAAGGGAATTGTTAAATTGTTATTTAGAAAACCTTCTTTTCAAAGTAATTAAGTAGTTTCCATATTGGTCAATAACATTTCCACGATTCATATTTACATTTGTATCCTTTACCTTTTTTACCTTTTATCAAATAAACAATTCAGGAAATAAGATCGATTTTCACATTTCGAATTGTTAAGCGATAAACAAATCTAAGATGGACGTAAGATACGAGAATTGGTTTTGTAATGTCTTTGGGTAGCCGTAAATACAACAACGCTACGCACCGTACATTTCTTTTAGAAACAACATTTGTGGTTATTGGTGTTGAATGTTGATTAATGTATAGTTTTAGTTCAACGAGGGCTAATAATCTTCCACTCACCAGATGTCGCTAGTTGGAACTGAGGTAAAGCTTTTGTCACACAACGCCATTTAATTGAGAAATTAGTTTTAAATGTTTATCAGTTTCTAAAGTGTTATATTAATACACAAAACAATGTCTCAATTTTGCTCTTTAATTATTTGCATATATTAATTCTTAATTTTTAATTTTTCTTCTTTTAGGAATCCTCCAGATGTAAAATACTCAGACTTACATTCGCGTAAAATGGACAAGGCGGTTGAAAACGATGATGAGATGTACTGTGTAATGGCAGCGTAAGAAAACCCACTACGCTTCTGTTAACTCTTACAAGTGTCGACTCTAACGACGTGTCATAGAGGGGACAGTGGAAAGCTGAAACGAGAGATGGGCGGCAACATCAACCTTATAATAAATTTAAATAATAAAAAGCAGCGGGAGCCAGCCCGCTTGCCGAGTGTGGTAACTACGGTAAGTACCTCACATGTGAGGCAATACATAGGGAAGGTCCATGCTCAGCAGGTGACTTTTGGTAGGCTGCAATGGTAATGGATAGTAACAAGTGTCAAAGGTGCGAGACGTTGGGTACGGTGATCGTCAATTCACCAAGTTGAAAATTAGGGCAAATCTGCACAAATACAACGGAAGAGACCAACTCCAGCAGAGGGCTTTTACGGGCTAATGAAGAAGGTATAATTATAAAAATATATTTGAAATAGTCCCCTATGTGCCAAAGTGACCAGAGTACCTACCAAGTAAATGACAGGACCTTGGTTGAAAACTCAAGTAGTTTTTTAGGTGTTCGTGTAATTATTCCCTAATTATTTCTACGAATATTACCTAGTCAGGTCATAAATTCTGTCACATGTTTAATATAAAATAATTCAAACAAGTTTAATCATTATGTAACCATTTATATACCAAAATGAACTTAACAAAACATAGATTCTTATGACACTAAAGTTTATTCAAAATGACCTCCGTGATTTTGAATACAGGCCTTCAATCTGCGCGGCCAGTCGTCTATCGCAGCACGAACGAAGTCCATTTCAATATCGGCGGCTGCCTTAATCAAGGATGTCTTGAGTGACTCCAAATTGGGATGAGGCTTTGAGCACGCCTTTTCCTCCAAGTGTTGCCATACCTTGTAATCTAACGGATTCAAATATGGACTGGAGGAGGGCCAGTCTTCGTGCCGGACGAAGTCGATTTCACGCGCCGCCAGCCAGCCTTGTGTGGTCTTTTCTCTATGAGCTGGCGCCGAATCTTGTTGGAATACCCAGTGCCTGTTATTGAACATGGTATGAGAAACAGGTTCCACAAGGTTCGTCAGGACTGTATTTTGATACACAACTGCATTCGTTTTTACACCTTTCTCACAAAAATGTACCTCTGTTAAGCCCCAATAAGAAACTCCCAACCATACCATGAGCGAGGATGGAAAATGACCTCGTTGGACACGCGGACTACGGTTGCTCGCTTCTTCACTACTGTGTGCGTACACCTTATCATTTTGTTTGTTGTAGCTCTCTTCTACGGTAAAAATTTTTTCATCCGAAAAAAGAATTTCCCGATATTTTTTTCCCGCGTATCGCTTCAACAAAGCGCGGCATCTCTTCAGTCTCAGGTCCATTAGACGAGCATTCAAACGATATCCTGTTTTTCTTCGATATGCCCGAAGCCCTAAGTCTTCATTTAACACCCTTTTCACCGTGGTTCTGCTTAACCCCATCTGAAGGGCCAACAGTTTCTGCTTACGTTTGGGATTTCTTTGAATTCGCGCCTTCACAGCTTTTATCACTGCTGGAGTCCTAACAGACCGCGGGCGACCACTTTTTGACCTGTCATCTACACTATAGTCTTCATTGTATCGTTTGATGGTACGATAAATGAATCTTTTGGTTATATTCAAATTTTTCAATATGTCAAAAATTTGAATTGGCGCGCAACCGCAACGATGCAACGCAATAACTGCAACACGGTCTTCTTTAAGCGTCCACTCTATATTTAAAAATGAGTAAAATTCTAAAAAGTATACACTTTTATTATCATGAACAATTCTTAATTCGAATTCGATAAACTTTTTTGTGGCCAGCATTCTAAAAGAAAAGTTTTTACTGTGTGACAATACTTATGACCTGACTGTGTATATCCAAATTTGTAAAATATTTATTTTTCTCAATGTTATCCAAACAAAGTAAAACAAAAAAAAACTATGTATTTTCAATCTCATCGTATTGGCATCTCATCCGATACGGGGATATTGAATAAGCGAATGAGATTATATTTAAGAAAGAAACATTTATCTGTACATTTTTATAATAAATTAACTTCCCTCGCTATGAAATTTGGGGATCTGCTGTGTCATGGTGGCACAAAAAGTTATTTTATTACTTCAACTCGTCAGAGAAACGCAAAACATATTTGGCCGGAGAGAGGTATGGTGGAAGGGGTAAGGGGTGTCCGGTATTTTGTATCGCTTTTTATAGTAATATTATGCAACGGGCTTTTCTCTGTTCGTGAAAGTAAGTAGGACTCCTTTTATTGTATAGGTACCCCCATCTTAACTATTTTCCGTCATAAAGCAGCAGTGTGTACACTCCTGTGTTCCGGTCTGCAAGCTAGAGAGAGCCAGTATAACTACAGGCTGTGAGGCATTCCATCTGAGTCCAATGAAGCGATAACGCATCTGCACAGTGTGTCAGAGAGTGGACTGAGTTTCTTTTTACATCCATTTATCACCGTATCATTGTTACGTGTACATTTGGTTGAATAACTCGCACATAATTGACTTCAAATATATATATATTATATTTCGAATGCGTCGTAATGCAATTTAATGGAACACTGAAAAACCTTTATCCATTTACGCATTTATATACTTAACACTAGTATTTTCCGGGTGCTCGGTGTCTGTCAATCTTTCACGATTCATTTACATAAAAAGTTGGAATTGGCAAAGCTATAGGTGGCGCCATCTAACGGGTCTAATTGTGAATCTAATCTACCTACGAACTTACTCAAACAGAAAAAATCATCAAAATCTGTCCAGCCGTTTACTTAAATACAAACCCACAGCCAGCAGCAGAGGAGTGAAGTATATATATATATTAAAAAAGATATGCAGTTATTTAAATACAAACGTAAGATTTAAATCATTTATGAGGAGTAGAATTTGGAGTTAAAAAGATAAGCGTGTTGGGCGACAGATAAAAGCCCTTTGAAGCAATGATGCTATGTCAAAGTTAATTCTTTGGTTTAACGTAAGCTCAAATTCTATTATTTATCTTATGTAATTGTATTGCTATAAATTGCATATTTAATGTTATGAAATAAATAAAATTGACTAGTGCCCTGTATGTTCCTGGCAATATATAAAATGTTTTGATCACACGACTTCCAAATTATGTTAGGCATAATATTAAAGTCGCCAAGAATTATGAATTTATCGCAAAGATGTTTTAATATAGTATCACAAAGTTTTTCGGAGTATCCGGCTAACTGAGTTGGTAGTGAACAAAATATGCCTTTGTTACATTACTACTTTGTACTACCGTACAAATATGCAATTTATACACTATCTTATTATTTTTTAGGTTATATATTTAGGTGCCAATGTTACCCATAAGTCCTCGTTATTCGAATACCAATCGCTAAAAACCTCTGCTGAGAGGTTCCGGCGAACAGCAATTAACACTCCACCCCCCAATATTTGGATTAAATCTTTTGTAATCTCGATCCAGTCACCAAACTGTGTACCTATCATCGAATAATTCGCTATCTTTAAAGGTTTCATTCAACCAAGTTTCTGATGAATTCATGATAATATTTCTATGGATGGCCGAAGTTTTTGTACGCAAATGACGTACATTTTGGTAATACGAGTATATATTAATCGCCATTTTTGAACCTTAAAACTAGTACATAATTAGTTATAATAACGGGTAATCAGTGCAGAAAGGCGGAATGAAGCATTATCTTTGAAAAGATGCGTAAAAGTTTGTTAAATTTGTAGGCAATATTAAAAAAAAAACGAATAATACAATAAGGCTATAAGCATAAACAAAAGATACAAAAATGCAAAAGCAAATAGACGGTGGAGCGA
The DNA here is from genome assembly GCA_033319125.1 of Parnassius glacialis. Lineage (NCBI taxonomy): Eukaryota > Metazoa > Arthropoda > Insecta > Lepidoptera > Papilionidae > Parnassius > Parnassius glacialis. Next base: position 19,969,023 of record JAVANC010000019.1, read on the forward strand.
TATAATACGATTGAGTAAATTAACAATTCTACTATATAACTATTGTGTAGTATAGTAATTTAATTGTACAATATAAAACCTACCTACATAATTATAGTAAATTGTGCTTTATTACAGAAAAGAAGTCTAGCTGGGTTTCTTAATGGGTCTTCCAAAAACAGGGATATTTTTGTACTAGGGGTATGTACGTTAAACATAAAAATAACTTTCAAAAAGTATTATTAATGATATATATAAAATTAGTAAACATTTTTATTTCTGTTTCTGTTTTAGAGCACAGTTAGTCTGTTATTATTATCTACATTTTTTTCTATTCATTATAGCCTGGCCAAAGTCCGATGATGAACATAGGTCTCTCCATTCTGATTTGTCAAAATGTTTTTAGTTTCTTTGTCTCACCTCTTACGCAGTGCCAGTTCCGACAGCCCTAGGCTAAATATGAATATGCGCCCGCCCCCTCCCCCGGCCTGTTCTGTCTGTGCCTGCCCAGCCCACGAATATATTTACTAGAAATTTATGTTTTACTGCGTAATACTATTATTTATTCTGTGGTTTTACTAACTTTTTACTCCGAGGTTTTGCCCACATTAAAACAAATTGTCTTAATAGTAAGCGTCGACCATCGCCCATCAACAACTGCCGATCAGAATAAAAGCCGATCAGAAAGAATTCAGTCGTCGACGATCAAGTGGAAGGAGCTGGCACTGTGGTGTCCCGGTCCAGAGAAGAGAACAGTACTCTATGTGGGGTGAACTTGCGCTTTGTAAAGTTGCAAGCGATGTGCACTCCATGCATTTTAGAAGCCAATTTAGCCTTCCCTTGCAAGTGACCGCTGTACTGTACGTCATTCGATATGTTGATGCCGAGAATGGTGATGTTGGATGAAGCAGCATGGAGTGCCCTGAAATCGATGATATATCGATAAATATTCGGTAGTCGACGATCAAGTGGAAGGAGCTGGCACTAGGGTGTTCCAGTCCAGAAAAGAGAACAGTACTCTATGTGGGGTGAACTTGCGCTTTGTAAAGTTGCAAGCGGTGTGTACTCCAAGCATTTTAGAGGCCAATTTAGCCTTCCCTTGCAAGTGACCGCTGTACTGTACGTCATTCGATATGTTGATGCAGAGAATGCTGATGCTGGCTGAAGCAGCATGGAGTGACCTGAAATCGATGAGATACGACAAAGGGCTTCTTTTTAGCGATAAACGCGCAAAACCGTGTCTACTGAAGTTTAAACTGGATTAGAGTCGTCCCCAATTCGAGACTTTGTTTATTAAACAGTTTATGAAACAGGGTAGTTGAAAGCATGCAGCTTTGTGGAACGCGAGCATCAATAGGCTCGCAGTCAGTGTATGCACCGTCTACTACGACATTGATGCTCCGATCTGATAAAAACTGATGATCTTGTGGCGCCACAAGCGGGATGCACAGAAGCCTAAATCACCCTATCAATGTTCCGAAGTACTGCACTATATATAGAATAGCTCTGTTACACGGAGCGTTACCCGCTCCCCTGGTTGAAAACCTTGCCCCTTTTCCCCTTTTTCTTCCACGGCCAAATTGGAAAGCACCCGACGTGATGTGAACACGCAACATGGTACCTTCGGAAACCTCAATTTTAAGCTTTCGTCATCGTCATTAAGTACCTCATACATTCGCTTACGAGCAGATATTATTTTTATTATTCAGGTCCTGCAAGCCATATAGCTTTACAAGTTTCATCGCAGCACTGGAATAACACTTCCTGTTCGTTCAAGCTACCCTATGCGCCACAGTGTTTGGCACGGCTCTGAGCTTTAGTGCTCGCTTCTGCTCTCGCAGATTATTCTCTACTTGCCTTCTTCTCGTCCCACCGCAGACAAGACAATCTATGTTACTTGCACATTTGTCGACAACTAGACTGCACCATCGAGCTCAGGTCTGAGCAGGAAGGCTGATGTGGCAATCGTCACGCCACAAACGAAACGCACCGAAGCCTAAATCACGCTATCGAAGTTCAGAATTACTGCGCTATTTATAGAACACCTCTCTACTAAAATAGGGAACTTCCCGGATGCATGGAAGAAGGCAGACGTAATAGGAATCCCAAAACTGGGTCGAGTTACAGATCAATTAGTCTCTTCACCACGCTGGGGGAAGTTTACAAGCGACTCATATTGAATCGCCTTTGTAAATACGTCTTCATCAACAAACTTCTTCCAGACGGGCAGTTCGGCTTCAGACCCGAACACTCGTGCACCGATCAGTTACATCGCCTGACAAAATACATTTTGAAATGATTTAAACACACAAAACACACACAAAATAATCGCAAAACTACCATAACCGGTGCCCTCTTCCTCGATGTCGCAAAAACGTTTGACAAAGTCTGACACGGCAGCTTGCTTTACAAGCTGTATAAACTCAACGTGCCTGATAGGCTCATTCACATCATCAGAGTCTTTCTTGCCAATCGCCACTTTCGCTATCGAATATAAGGTTCTCGCTCTACAATGCGTCCTCTCAAGGCTGGAGTCCAACAATGCTCCGTCCTCTCCCCACTACTATTCACACTCTTCACGAGTGACATCCCTAAGCACCCAGTAGAGAATACTGCTCGTTTTACAGATGACACTGCACTTTTCCTCACTCATCCCAATAAAACATACCTCACCAAGATGCTCCAAATAGCCGTCAACCGCCTAGGCAATTGGTTCCGCATATGCAGAATCGAAGTGAATACTGAAAAAAGTGTAGCAATACACTTTTAAAGGATCTCCACTTCCAACCGTCAAATCAGAAACCCTGGCAACCAACGTCGAAATTTCTAGGAGTCACATTCGATGAAGGTATGACATTCGTGAAACACATTCGCAATGTTCGCTATCGAGCGCAAAAATCGTCACTAGTCGCCTCTGCCTGCTAGTTAACAGAAAGAGCAAACTGTCCTTAAGACAGGCCCTACCTTTATAAAGCGGGCGTAAGACCCATCATGTCTTATGCAAGCGTAGTTTTAGCGCACGCAAGCCATACTGATTTGTACGACCTCCAAGTCGTCCATAATAGATTCATTTGCATAGCGACCGGAGCTCGTTGCTACCAACGAAACCCCAACCAACAAAACTCCACTTTTATAGCTCGCGGAAATTCAGGTCGCGAGCTCTAAGTTCGTTGAAGCTGTAAGAGCAGCTTAGGCTAACAGCATTAACACCACAGAAACTAGTCATAACATAGGGAGCGTTGGACGCTTCTCAGGTTGAACCTTTGAAAAGACCCTTTTCCCTAACACATGTAATTGCCCAATAATTCAGAAAGTCAGCTGTGCTAAATACCTCGGAATCATTGTGGATCAGAGATTAATTTGGTATCCACACCTAAAACTTTCTATAGGGCGGTTAAGGAAGCTCATGTGGGTTTTCAAATCTCTGAGACACGTGATGAGTACCGAATTATTTAACAATATATATATCGCACTAGCCCAATCTGTAATAATCTACATCATCTCGGTATGGGGAGGAGCATCTAAATCATAGTTTGTAGATCTATAAAAGGCGCAAAGATCTTTGATTAAAATAATGTATATAGGTTATTCAGATTAGGCCTATATGTTTTCCACCGAAACCCTATACCAAACATCTAAGCTGCTCTCCATTATGAAACTTTATATTATACACATAATACTAAGATATCACAAAACCTTACCTCTTGACCATACCAAACTTATAAAAAGACGGTGCGATATCGTGGCTCTTTCATAACCTGGACGTACAGTTTTTGCCAAACAACAAAATATAGCTCAAGTCCCTCATGCCTATAACAAGGTCAATAAATTACTTAAGATTTACCCCATGCAAATGTTGGAGTGTAGAAAAATTCTGACCGAATGGCTCTCCACTCTTAATTATGATGGCGTGAAAGACATTTTGGTAAGAAAGAGTTGAACAAGCTGTAAATAACACACATACAACACAAATCAGTAGGTGAGACACATTCATAAACTTGCATACACACACCCATTCACATACGTGTACATGCACATAAACACAAACATTCACTCACATACACACACAGAGACACTCACTTTCTGAGAGGCCTCGACAAATCAATTGTAATAAAGATTTACTGAAATAAAACATTTTTTTATTATTTTTTATTTATTGGGGTTATCTATAAAGTTTTCTCATCTGGTTGGGCAATATAAATATATAATTGTAAATAAACATGGTAAACGTATATAAATATCAATAAAATAAAATAAATACATAAAAACTACATAAATATATAAAAACCCAACCAGATGGAACCCCTCGGCAGAGGAGACCAGACGGCCGAGGGTTAGGGGGAAAGGGAAAGAAACCGGCGGACGATGCGGGCGGTATCGAGGAGCACCGCCTTCTGGATTTGTGCTTGGAGCGGTCCGTCACGGAGTCCCAGTCGCCTCAGATGAACCGAGAGGCTGACTGGAATTAACCCATTCGCAGAGACGACTACAGGTATAATTTCGGCCGGCAATCCACCCCACATGTCGGTCACCTCGTGAGCCAGGTCCAGATATTTAGTCAGTTTATCTGTTTCGGCTTTCACGAGGTTCTCGTCATAAGGAATGATAATGTCGACCAAAAATATCCTTGACTGTGCCCGGTCCATCAGCACAATATCAGGCTTATTCGCAAGAATAGTCCTGTCTGTGATGATGGCCCGGTCCCAGTAGAGCCTGGCGCGGTCATTTTCGAGCACGGCTTCCGGCAAGTACTTATAATACGTTAGTTTCCGATCCACGAGACCGTATTTCAGAGCGAGCTCCTGGTGTAGAATCCTGGCTACTAAGTTGTGCCTGTGCAAATACCCAGAGTTAGAAATCGCCGAACAACCGGAGATGACATGCCTAAGTGACTCACCGGGATGGCGACAAGCTCGACAGACGTCAACGGTGCCATCCTTTAGGATGTATCTCCGATAATTGTTGGTCTTAATAACCTGATCCTGTATCGCACAGACAAAACCCTCGGTTTCCCCAAAGAGGTCACCGAAACGTAGCCAGTGGAGGGAGGCGACTGTGTCTACGAAAGGCTCATGTAGAGCCTTGTAGAATCTCCCGTGGAGCTCCTTCTCCTTCTATACGGTCTCCCGTTCGGAAATGCTCTGTACTGCCGGGTCTTGCCATTGCTCGTTGGCTAAGGATAGAGGGGTAAGTCCTTTATCACAAGAAATAACGTCCCTATAGTATGGATCATCCGCTCTCGTCAGAAAGTAATTACGGAGGCTGCACACTTCGCGATTACGCATGGTAAGCGCGCTTAAAAAGTCGCGTCCACCATGCTTCTGCGGCAAGTACAGCCTCATTACTGACGATCTCGGATGATGCATCCTGTAGGACGTCATTATAGTGCGGACTTTTCTGTCCAGAGCGTTCAGTTCGGTCTGAGTCCATCTGAGTATGCCAAAGGTATACATGAGAACAGGCATGACCCAACCGTTATATGCGTGCGTCTTATTCACACCGGACAAAAGGCTGTTAAGCACTTTGTTCAAGCGTGCATAAAACACATAGCAAACTGACGGTTTCATACCCGCCTCATCTACACCGATGTTCTGTGACATACCCAAGTATCGGTATGTTTCAGCCTCGGAAAGGGTCCTTATGTTGATGGGCATAGATAAGTCTATGCCCTCAGAGTTAGCAAACCTTCCCCTTTCAACATGGAGGACCGCACACTTATCCGTCCCCAGCTCCATTCTAATAGAATTGCTAAAATCACAAGTGATGTTTAGCAATTCCATAAGATGAGAGCGACTGGAGGCGAATAACTTGAGATCATCCATATAGAAAAGCTGGGTCACTTTTGTACCTCCTTTCCGAAGCTAAAATCCCCTTCCGGAGCCCTCTAGTAAGGTACTGAGAGGGTTCAGAGAGAGGCAGAACCAGATTGGACTCAAACAGTCGCCCTGGAAGATACCCGTTCTTATCCTTATGTGGCTCTCCGCAGCCGTCATCCGCTCGCCTAGATGACAAAGGATCGTACTCCATTGCCCCATACACTGTCCGAGGAAGTCTCAAACTGTACAATTGACCTTATACAGCTCGAGGACCCTCTTAAGTCATGTATGAGGCACCGAGTCGAATGCCTTTTTATAGTCTATCCAGGCGGCGGAGAGGTTCCGACGGTTGCGTTTAACCACCTTGCCAATGACCGCGTCAATGAGGAGTAGTTCCTTGGTTCTACGACCACCGCCCCGACATCTATTTTGAGCGCGCGACATCACCTGATTTGAGTTCAGGTGACGAGTGATTCTCGCGCTCAAAATGGATGTTAGTGTCTTGTATATGGTAGGTAGACACGTTATGGGGCGGTATTTGCTCGGGTCTGTGGAATCCCGGTCTTTAGGAACCAAATGAGTGATCCCAGTAGTGAAGAGGCTCGGGAGCGACTTTTGGTCGAGAGCCTCTTGAAACTGTTGGGCGAGCACAGCGTGACACACCACGAACCCCTTCAGCCAGTAGTGATGCAGCCCGTCGAGCCCCGGACTTTTCCAGTTCGGGGCCCTACGGACTGCCTCAGCTACGTCATCCGGCGTTATGATGACGGGGTCCATGGGCGTAACATTCGCACACTGACTCGCCACAACTTCCGTCCAAGGGCCCTCGCTGTGGTTTACGGGCTCTGACCACAGGCCGCGCCAGAATGCGATTGTGTTTTTTTTTATAGGATAAGGGTGACAAACGAGCACACTGTCCACCTGATGGTAAGTGGTTGCTGCGGCCCATAGACATCTACATCTATCCTCGTTTGCGAATCAAAATGCAGATGCGTTGTCACCCGTGAGGACTAAGTTGGAATGCCTCATTTCCAGTAATTCCAGTGTCGGCCTGATTCGGTGCTGGGCCCGTTCCACGTACCATTGGTCGCTCCAATGATTCATAGAGCCTCTTCTGATCACTTTCTGATCACTCTGGAAGAGACGATTCTGGTTGAACTGTGTCGACCTCTCGGTATATCGCCGAATCCGCTTCCGCCAAGCAGCAATTATCTGCTTCAGGTCTATGCGCTCCGTCAGTTTTGCGTTATATCCGGCTGGGACAAACTGATGTTTCTCCCAGCAAACGTCATCCTGACGGTGCGCACAATTCTCGGCCTATTATTGCCCGACCTGAAGCTTATCAGCCTGCCGATGAGGGCCCTTGCCTTTGCGATACGGTCCTCAATCCTTCTTCTCTAGGCTGGGATGGCGCTACTTTGTCTAGTAGCGCGTCCAGCCGTGGGAAGTTTGGCACCAATAATACGGGAAACTGACAGTGCGGCGCCAAAAAGAATTGAGTCCGTCTCGCAAAGGTCCCGGCTGGCTTTCAAATAGGTCACCAGCATTGGGTTGAGAACCCTCACGACAGTCCGATTCCGCTTGCTTAGGGGTATACGGGGAAGTCGCGGTCGATTCTCGAGAGGCGTACTGCGCGTTTCCCTAACCGCCTCTTCCAATATGCTCCTCATTTGCTCTTGTTCCTGGGCGACTATTCCATCGTCCCCTGAGTCAACCACAAGAGATCTACGGCGGCATCTACATGTGCGGGTTGCTCTGCAACTCGTAGAGCCGCATCTCCTGTCGTAGTATTTTCATTCGACAAAGGAATAGCCTCACGTCGTAGCCGTTCGAGTTCGGCGTCATCAAATATTTTTGAGCGCATGATGTACCGAACTCGGTCTGCCAGGTTTTGCTCGGTAACAGTAATAGACGGCTCGAGCTCAGCAAATAGTCGATGCATCCTAGCCCGTTACGCAATACTTCCAATTTCCTCCCCTTTCGCCCTAAAATACGCCCGCAATGCATTTCTGTTCATTTGTATTGACCAACGCACGTGGCGTACTCCACCAGTGGCGGGTGCTGATTGCTGGGCCCGCGAAGACCCTGCCAACACCAAGCCAGCTGGTGGGGATGATGGATGCGAGGGGCTGCTGGGTGGTCGTGCAGCACCTCGCGCCCGGCTGGCGGTTCGCATGCTGTTGCGTCCAGCACCAGCTCCAGGCGCGCCCTGGCAACCTCCAGAAAGCGGCCCTTTGCGCGTATTCATTCTTTCCATCATCCATGTAGTGGGCGTCAGTTAACGGGAGACGCCCAGACCCGGCACCGTTATTATTTATTATTATTATAAATCCTAGAAAAAATACAAAATTTGACCTGCTGAAAGTTCAAAAACTATATTAAACAAAGTTTGTATAAAAAGGTTTAATATAACATTAAGGAGTTTATGGATGATAATAACCCCTGGGAATGAAGTGATCGTTATCAAGATATTTCTAATTTGTTGTGTTGTTAATTATGTAACATACATGATTGAAAACTGTTAATTAAAAAAGTCCCACTGGGTTTCTTGCTGATTCTTCCCAGGACAGAGGTTTTTTATCAAACCAAAGTAATTAAACCAAAGAGTGACTCTCAATAAGTATTATTAATAATCTATATTGAATAAACAGTTTCCGTTTCTGTTTCCGTTTCTGTTTCTGATTTAATTATTTTGGAGAACAAGAAGGCGACGGTGATAAGCCTGTAGTTCGGTCTAAACGGTCGCATTTTTAGAGTTCGGGTGCACTAAATCTGTCGTATCTCGAGCTCAGCGCCCCCTTGAAATTTGCGCTCTAGGATCCAGCCTGGTTAGCCTGTGGGTAAATCAGGCCCTGCTCTTACGACACGCACATTAGGTATCTATTCTATTTCTAGGAAAGTCTATTTTAAGCGTTATTTGTAATCAAAATAAAAAAACGAAATTGAAAAACACTATTTACGTTAACAAAAGCTATTTACGTTAAAATATTTTTATAAAAACAGCTCAGCCAGATAAAAGTTAAGTTCTATTTCTGGATTAATACTTATTCTGTTATACGATGGTAAGGCGATAAGGGCAAAGGGTTCGTCCAATTTATTATGCGAATAGATTAGGTTAAGTAGTAAGTTGTAATTTAACACTTGAAAATGGTAATGGAAAACTTTTATGCCCCGAATAATAATAAAAACAAGCATTCATATTTTGTTCGTTAATATAAGTTTATACGAGGGTGGATTGAAAAGTACTCGGCCTAACACAGATCCATTCAATTCTAAAAATCAAATCTACCCACATTATTTAGTTCAGTTCAGACTAGTTTATTGTGTGAAGTTCGAAACGTGTGCGATAATTAGTTGTGATTTTATAAATTTATTAACAAAGTAATCGGACATAATTTCCGCGAATGGAGCAAATCGAGCAGCGTGCCGTCATTGAGTACCTCCATAAGAAGGGGCTATCATCAAAAGCCATCCATGATGACATGGTCAGTACATTAGACGATTGTGCTCTGTCATATTCATCCGTCAAAAATGGATAGCAGAATTTAAGCGTGGTAGAGAGAGTGTGAAAGATGAACCCCGCTCTGGAAGGCCTTCGACGTCAACTACTGACGAAAATATTAAAAAAGTACTTGATTTAATAATGGGAGACCGCAGATTAAAAATTAGAGAGATAGCCGAGATTATAGGCATCTCTTATGAACGAACTCAAAACATCATTGTCAACGAGTTGGGTTTCCACAAGGTGTCTGCGAGGTGGGTTCCGCGACTGCTTTCAGTTGAACAAAAAAGGACGCGATTGACTATTTCACGCGACTGTTTGGAGTTATTTGAAGCCGATGCAGATGATTTTTTGAATCGTTTTGTTACTATAGACGAAACATGGGTTCATTACTGTACACCAGAAACAAAACAACAATCAAAACAGTGGAGAAGACCTGGTTCACCACCCCCTAAAAAGGCTAAGTCGATTTTGTCGGCAAATAAGGTGATGGCTTCAGTATTCTGGGACTCGAAAGGTGTGATTATGATTGATTATCTTGAAAGGGGTCAGACTATAAACTCTGATTACTACTGCACCTTACTACGTCGTTTACGAGAGGAAATAAAAGAAAAACGTCGAGGAATGCTCAGAAGAAAAGTCCTGTTTCATCAAGATAACGCCCGTGTTCACACGTCAGTACAGTCAATGGCTGAAATTCACAACTGTGGTTTTGAACTGTTACCGCATCCGCCGTATTCACCTGATCTGGCACCATCAGACTTCTTTCTGTTCCCTAACCTAAAAAAGCACTTGGGAGGTCAAAGATTTTCGACAAACGACGAGGTCAAAGCAGCTGTAGACGCATATTTTGACTCTAAGGAAGAATCATTTTTTTTCAACGGTCTAAATGCTTGGAAGGGGAGGTGGCAAAAGTGTATTGAACTTGATGGTGATTATGTAGAAAAATAAAAATATAACTGATTTAGTATGTGTTTATTTTCTTGGTTAGGCCGAGTACTTTTCGATCCACCCTCGTATTAATAAGACTAAGCTCGTTTTTAAATTTCATGTAAGTTTCATAGTTGCACCTTAATGTATAAATTTTTATGGATTCTAAAATATACCAATTTTTCAAGTGAACTATGAATTGTTTAGAAAACTTATAAGTTCACTTAATCAGAATAATATTATATACTTATAATATTAAAAGTGTAATCATAAATAAATAATACTGTAAAAGTGAATTTGACCTAGTGTGTGGCCTCACATATGTTTCTTCAGGTTTTTTACGTAAAAATTTCGGTTTTGCAAAACAGATCGGTTCCCGTGTTTAATTATATTTTGTATGTGACGTCAAAGGTCTAACCCCGTTTTTTAAATTTCTTTATCATATTAACCCTTTCGCTGCCCCGTGTACTACATACAGATCATTGCTATTGTCTTACTATTGTGTCTGAAAACCGGACAGTGATAGTGTTAATACGTAAATTAGACGTAGGACATGACAGCGGAATGGCCTTAGTCTTTGTGGATTTAATTATGACATGATCTAGAAAAGACATCTAGAGAAATGTATAAAGTTCCAAGAACGTTGCACATTCCTTTAGATCTTATGTTTGAAGCAACTGGTATGAAGCTTGGCGTACGTTTAGATCTCGGCGAAGCCGGCAACTTCGAATAATTGTTATAAATGATCTAGATATATGAGTTATATACCTAGATAATAATTATATAACATGTGAGGGTAATATGGTCATCCGGTTCATATGGTCATTTCCTTTTAACTCAAAAACTACAGTCTTATTTGTATAGGTGGTTTTAGGATACGATAGCTCTTCATCATTCATTCAAATAATAAAGGGTCAGAAGGGCGCCACTTTATCGACGCCATTTTGACAGTTGATATTATAGAAAATATTTTAGTCAATTTTAGTATTGGGTATTGTAATTAGTTTTTTAAGTTGATTTTTCGAAGTGTTCCTAATTATCGCCAAGGCTTGTTTGCTATTTTTTTTATTAATATATTAGTTATAGTATACTACATTATGTTTTTGTCTCTGTTCTCTTCCTAGTTTTGTTTTATAGCACGGCAAAGCTTAAGGTGACCGTATTACCCTCACGTACCTTATAAAATAAATGAATAAATAAAAATATTTTCTTAAAAGTATATTACCTAACCTACCTAAAATGCAAAAGACAAGTGGGAGCTTAGATCTAAATTAACTCAATAAATAACTTTTTTGTTCAATTGTTCTTAATTCAGTTGAGCCAACAATATGTACAGTACAGTAGATATTTCTACAGTTCGAAATGCTCGAAGCGATAAATAAATCTTAACATCACGTAAGATACGAGAATTGATTTTGTAACGTCTTTGGGTAACCGTAAATACAACATGTCTTTCAACATTTTAATAGAAAATATTGACTGGTAACGCAAAGGAAAACGTAGTGAATAAACCTAGTGCTTCATAATTATTTGGTAAATCTCTCTTCTACGAGATTGATTGAAAGTAAGATTAAGAATGGAAATGTATGCATTTTTATACTTACAGTCGAATTGCAGAATTTTATGGCCATCGACTTTTTTAATGAAATGAAATTAAAGCAGGATGCTCGTCTAGTCAGGATGTTAGAGAACTTAAGCAAAAACTACAACAAACTAGGGCACACCAAAAATCTAATTTCCAATTTGACTAAAGATTCAAATTCTAATAAACGAATTAAGATAAATTAAGAATTCAAAATTGTAATTAGTTTTACAAAACTTCGATCGATTGGACATTACTTTACATTTATCACCGTGGTTGGAAAATCACATTATGGAGTTTGGCGCTAAAATAAATAATTGCAGTGATTGCTTTGCACAAAATGGGTAGCTATAAGTAATTTTCTTTAAAAGCAAAGACATCAGAATATTAGGCTGTTGCCTAGCTCTAAGCTACTGCTCTTGAGTCACAGTAATGTCGTGTATTTAATTTTAGAAGACTTTTGAGTTCATGAGATATCTTCACACATTGCCTCCACCTTCTCATCAGGGTATCTCAAAGTTGGTGCGTAAGCTAGCATGACCTTCAGCGCATAGCGTTTGGTAATTATGAGTAAAACTCTCGTCGACACACCCAATTTTCAAAACGTTGTTAGCTGTTGTGGACGATAAATCCAACATCAGCTAGAGGTCGTTTATTTTTGTGCCTCTCAATAGCTGTGCTGGCGAGCGGGTTTATTATTATCGAGCTGTTATTAGAAAAGTCGTGAGTTCGGTGAAAAATATCAACTACACCATGTTACCCCCTTGGGATACCCATGAGAGACCAGAGGCGACAGAGGGAAACTGAAACATGAGATAGAAGAGTGGCAGCATCTTCTTGAGCTCAAAAAAAACTACTATTGCCAACACACTCGCCAAGTGAGGTAGTGAACTCTCTTACGCCGCCACTACAGGACAAGTATGATGTTGATATAATAATGTAAAGGCAATTATTGGTCTTTACGACTCCATACCTGATTTGATAATATTGGAGTATGGGTATTTAAAGCTTGATATATTGCGGGGATTAATTTTAAGTTCCAACTGTTTCGACTTCGAGCTACGATTCATATAGTCAGAATATAATGTCACATAAATATAAATCAGAAAAAAGGATGTGTAAATGTGAAGTAAATTCGAAACCAACGTAAGATAAGAAAATAGCTTTCATAACGTCTTCGCGAAGTCGTAAAAACAACTAATGTGTTGAAGATATCTATTGGATGTAAAATATAAAGATCTGTGATAGAGTTTTTCACGAACCGGATAATTACTATGTTGACAATTACAATATTATTTTAACTTCATTTTAATTTTCGTCCGCATGTGAGTATTACTCTATATAAACATAAGGATGAGGATTTGTTCAAATTCTTCTTAGATTGCTATAAAATATTATTTTCTTAAGATTCTCTTATTAGGCCTGTATAAGTAATAAACTTATATTTTATTAGATTTTGTAAGAACCAGGCAATAAAATTTACAGAATATTAATTATGTTTTATATTTAACAATTTTGTGGGATGACATTATTGCCTCAACAAGATGCGACATTAATTGGCGTATAGAATAAACAAGCTTCTAACAGCAGAAGTAATCGTAAATAAAATATATCTATACAGCGAAGATATATTAATAGTATATAGTCTAGTTGTTGCAGGAATGTGTCGGCTTGAACTGGAAGAACCACGCTCTCACAGAATACCAGCATAAAATAACAGCTTAATGCTTCTGTGTTTCTTTAGTTGAGTGTAGAGAACCGGAGACCCTTGTTACTGGAAAAGAGGCATTCCATGTTAGTCCTCACGGCTGACAACGCATCTGTATTTTGATTCGCATACGAGGATGGGTGTAGATGTCTATCGGCAACAGCAACCACTTATCATCAGGTGGATGTGTGCTCGCTTGTCACCCATATCCTATAAAAAAATGCTGGTGTTTACATCCCGAGCCACCGAAGCCTCAGCTCAGTCTCAGTTCAGGAAGCGACTAAACCAAGGCTGAAATCTGCCTCTGATGTGTACCACAGATGGTGGAATAAATAGATCCATTCCCTGTAGCACCACATCAGTGACAGAGTACTGGTATAAGGTTACAGAGGCTGTTGCATTCCCGAAGATTTATATGGAATGCTTTCTAGCCTGAAATTATTATTCTTGCTCTTTATTTTGCATGAATTAATTTAAATATTATAAAGCTTTCTTGCAAGCTGTAGTCTCAGCTGTGCTCAACTTTTTGCGATCTCAATTACATTTAACCTATGTGCAGAACGGATTAAACGCTAGGAAACTGCAAATTGAGGTAAAATGAAAGGATGGAATATTACTCGTAAATTTTAATTTTTCTAAAGAGAGTTCTACAGTATTGTTTATTTTTCCTTGTAATAAATGAGGTTTTATCCTTTATCATAAGGAAGGATCAGCTAAATTTAATTCAATGACGGTAGACAACTTATTAATTGAAATTGAATAAAATAGTAAAAAAATAAAACTATTGCTGTATTATAAAACGTCGACTGATGATTTACATACCTACATAAAAATATGTATTAAAAAGCAGGAAAGTTTTTAGACTATAAAGGTAAGGTAGGTAGGACCTTACCTTTTTGAATAGTTTTAAAAAGATGAAAGATTTATAGATAAAACAAAATTTTCATTTTATAATTATGGAAAGCATAGGACTGTGCTTTGTAGCATTCCTTGAGGAGTTCTATGTTCAGCAGTAGTATGTGATGGGCTGTAGTGATGATGATAATGAAATTTGGAAAAGATGCTTTCCCAAGTAAAATGTCTACGCATACCCGGCATACCTTGCCGGGTGGGTTATGTCGGACTCGCAACATTTAAACTCCATGGTTTTCAACGGTAACGCTGTCGCACATATTTGCGGCTCCACCAGCGCTTTGCGCCCCTCGGTGGCTGCATCAGGAGACGACAACTCGTCCCCCCATTCTTATCCTCAGGCAAAGTGCGTTTTCCTACATGAGATCGATCTTCACCTGCGCAACGGACCTTTCTCGTGTCGCCCGCCAAGTCTCCCTATTAGGCAATGTATGGGTAAGGCCTATGTTTAGCAATAGACTGTTGTTGGTCTGTAATGAATTAATGAAAATTCTAAAAAAAACATTGGCAAACAAGTTTTTAACTAGCGATTAATAGATTAAACAAATAATCAACTAGCCTTTGCCATTGCGTCCAGAGCACTTGATTGAATGAACTTATATTAGCCCATGTGGTTAATCTTTTGTCCCTTTTTGGACTTTGGTCTTGGGTCCTGGGGCAATGATTATTAAGTAATGCTTATGATGTAGCAGGATTTGTGTTGTTGGTTTTTTTGGAATGTGTGTGTTGTGATTGTATTAGTATTTTTGGATCTTAGAGTAAGAATTTTGGACATATATAAGTATCATAATTGTCATAAGGTAGTAGACTGGAAATAGGGTTAATAGTAATAGTAATAATTTCTTCCTCGAAGCTAACCTAATTTCATGCAAAAAATAGAAAAAGTTAAATTCTAAACCCGAAATAAGAGTAATGTATGAAGCCTTTCTAGAATTAGTAAAACATTTTGGACAAAATGTTGCAAGAAATGTTTTAAAACAAATGTAATTAAAAGTAAATAAAACTCTTTAAAGGTAAAAGTACAGCTTACCTAAGATATAACAATTTCCTAATATAAAAAAAATGTACCCGACTGCTCCAGAAGAAAATATATTTGTTAAGGTGGTATGTACGAGTATGTACCTATACTGTTTCTATGTGACCCGTCGCTTTAATAAAAACTAATAAGAAGAAAACCTAAAACTTAATTTTATAGTAATAAATTAACCTTCGAAAAGGCAGTAATGTGTTCGTTTGAAACCCATTCTGTTGAACATGTCTTTTTTTTACTTACTAATAGATTTTCCTTGTCAGTTGATTTTTGTTTTAATTTTAAGTTAACTCATTTAAAATAAAAACTTTGATCATAAAGAAGAAAAAGTTCCTACATTTGAAAATTATTAATTTCAAAGCGGGAAGTTAAAAATCAATAAAAAAGTCGCGGCGTGTCGGCAAGGAAGATCTTGAGGCTACCTTGTGTTACATTGCGATGGTGGTGTTGCTGTTGGTTTGCATACTTTGGTGTTCTCATGTAATTGGGTCCTCTACATTATAACGGTGTGTTTGTGACGGGAACACGTTATGGTTGGTCAAACTATGTTGGTCTTTACTGAATATATGGTTCAGTGCGCTGTATTGTTGCTGATAATGAATGATTGGTTGCGTAAGCAGGAGAGCAAGTTGAGCACACGCTCTCACGCCTTTGTTATTTTTTACAATGGGCCTCCAGAATGATTTCTGATAATAAGGAGGGTTTGTTACCGAGTTGTGTTCTTTTATTTAAATAATTTTGAGAATAGTTTCTTACATCAGAATTAGAATAATTTCTTATAATATGACATATATTATATGATTATCTAAAATCTTAAAGATGACATAAATGACATTAATAGACCACCCTAGTGAAACCGGGGCGGGACACTAGTCTATTCATATAAATATAATTCAATTGTCTGTCTGTTATATTAAAAAAATTGGCTTATAATGAGACTAATATAAGTCTAGTATAGGCTTAGGATTAGGAATTAGTCGATGGATGCAAGTCGCTCAGGACCGTGCTTTGTAGCATTCCTTGGGGGAGGTCTAAGTTCAGCAGCAGACTTGTGAAGGGCTGTAATGATGATGATGATGGTGAAGATTTATATTAATTAATCATCTGAAATGTACCTATATCTATGGAGCGTATATTGAACACCCGCCTCATGCTTAGAACAGACTGACCTACGGGTTTCGCCATAATCGGTCAGCTGGGGACCTTCTAGCATGTGCTACGTACACATGGGGCGAGATACTCGAGAACAGTGGGGAAGCACTTGCTGTTTCGCTTGATATTTCGAAGGCCTTTGACAGAAGTTTGTCGCTAGCCTTTTAGGTAAGATTCCAGCATGCGGCTTATCCCTTGGCCGGATTTACTGGGTAAAGGACTTTTGGGTGAACGATCTTTCCAAATCGTGGTCGATGGCTGCTTGACTGCGTTAACTTACATGGTACAGAAGTGGCAATGGCGTGAAGAACTGACAAGGATATGAAAGAAAGGGCCTCCCACTAGATGAATCGGCGACATACAGGATGTCGATTAATGCAGGTAGCTCTGGTCCGTGTATGCTGTATACTTTGGGGGTCGCCTATCTTCAGTTGTGGACTTGTGAAATGATGCAAAACACCGAGATGTATACGAGGGTGACAATTAAAGTTCTAAGAAAATTAAAAACTGAACAAACTAGGAAGTTATTATATTTATTATATTTTTTTTACAGAATAATGGTAACAAACGAACACATAGACCACCTGATGGTAAGTGGTTGCTGTGACCCATAGACATCTACATTTATCCTCAATAAAGAATCAAAATGCAGATGCGTCGTTACCCCTGAGGACTAAGAAAAAATACATCAATACATCGCTGCATCCGATGGAAGCACTGAGGAAAGCACTTTGCCCACTAGTCCTTCAGCCACTGCTTCCTCGGCGTCCATAAAACGTTTTCCTCGAAACTTTCCTTTTATATTATCTATCGATTAAAACTCAAAATGCAGATGCTTATGATATGAACCCTTGAAAACTAAGATGGAAGGCCTCGTTTCTAGTAAAAAGGGAATTGTTAAATTGTTATTTAGAAAACCTTCTTTTCAAAGTAATTAAGAACTTTCCGTATTGGTCAATAACACTTCCACGATTCATATTTATATTTGTATCCTTTACCTTTTTTTTACCTTTATTCAAATAAACAATTCAGGAAAAAAGATCGATTTTCACATTTCGAAGTGTGAAGCGATAAACAAATCTAAGATGGACGTAAGATACGAGAATTGGTTTTGTAATGTCTTTGGGTAGCCGTAAATACAACAACGCTACGCACCGTACATTTCTTTTAGAAACAACATTTGTGGTTATTGGTGTTGAATGTTGATTAATGTTTAGTTTTAGTTCAACGAGGGCTAATAATCTTCCACTCACCAGATGTCGCTAGTTGGAACTGAGGTAAAGTTTTTGTCACACAATGCCATTTAATTGAGTAATTAGTTTTAAATGTTTATCAGTTTCTATAGTATTATAATAATACACACAACAATGTCTCAGTTTTGCTCAGGTTTGCTCTTTAATTGTTTGCATGTTTTATTTTTTTTAATTTCTTCTTTTAGGAATCCTCCTGATTGAAAATACTCAGACTTATAGTCGTGTAAAATGGACAAGGCGGTTGAAAACGGTGATGAGATTTACTGTGTAGTGGCAGCGAAAGAAAATCCACTATGCTTCTCTTAACTGTTACAAGTGTCGCCTTAACGACGTGTCATAGAGGGGATAGTGGAATACTGAAACGAGAGATGGGCGGCATCTACCTTACAATAAATTTAAATAATAAAAACCAGCGGCTGCCGAGTGTGGTAACTACGGTAAGTACCCCACATGTGAGGCAATACATGTGGAAGGCCGATGCTCAGCAGGTGACTTTTGGTAGGCTGCAATGGTAATGGATAGTAAAAAATGTCAAATGTGCGAGATGTCGGGTACGGTGATCGTCAATTCACCAAGTTTTTAATGCTATATATAAATTATCACATAAGAATTGTATTAGTGCCATAATGACTACTGATAATAAACATAAAGATAGAAAAGTTGATATTGACATATTTTCAGATAATCTTTGGAAATTTAAACGTGATTTATTACATTTATATTCCTCAAATAATTGTAATTCACAGTAAAATTATATTATTTTTCTTGAAGCTGAATTGTGATTAGGTAATAATTGTATATTATAATTTATTAATGATTTTATTTTTGTTATATTTCACGTTTATAAATTTTTTTATAAATTTTTTTATGTTAATAACAATTGTGGATTATGCATGATTTAATTTAAATAGTTATATAATACTAAATTCTGATATATTTATTGATCTCTTAATTTTTGTATACAATTTAATTCACTGCATATGTTTACTTGTGTCTATTTTTTTTTAATGAAATGTGTGTAACACCTGTAATTAAGTCAACACTTAGTTTTTATGATTTGTTGCAAAAATATTATGCTTTTGTTAGTGTATGTCTTGTTGGTGTTAAATAAATGAAAAAAAAAAAAAAAAAAAAAGTTGAAAATTACGGCAAATCAGCACAAATACAACTGGAGAGGCCCAAGTCCAGCAGAGGAACTATACGGACTTGTGAAGAAGGTATGATTATAAAAATATGTTTGTAATAGGTTTTTAGGTGTACATTTAAATATTCCCTTATCATTTCTACGAATATTGAATATTATATCCAAACTTGTGAAATATTTGTTTTTCTCAATCATATCCAAAAAAAGTAAAACAAAAAAAAACTATTTTCAATCTTATCGTATTGGCATCTCATCCGACACGGGGATATTGAATAAGAGAATGACATGAGATTTTTTATAGTGTGTCAGAGAGTGGACTGAGTTTCTTTTTACATCTATTTATTTATCACCGTATCACTGTTACGTGTACATTTGGTTGAATATCTCGCACATAATTGACTTCAAATATATACATTATATTTTGAATGTGTCGTAATGCAATTTAATGGAACAGTGAAAAACCTTTATCCATTTACACATTTATATACATAACACTAGTTTTTTGCCGGTGCTTCGCTCGCGTGGATTTCGGTTTAGTATTAGTCATGTCAGTGTCTGTCAGTCTTTCACGATTCATTTAGATAAAAGGTTAAAACTGGCAAAGCTATAGGTGGCGTGGATGGACTTACTCAAACAAAAAAAATCATCAAAATTTGTCTAGCTGTTTAAGAGGAGTTCATGCCAATCACACATACAGACGAATTATATATACTCGTATTATAAAGATATGCAGTTATTTAAATATAAATGTGAGATTTAAATTATTTTTGAGGAGTAAAATGCGGAGTTAAATAGACAAGTAAAATGTAGAGTTAAAAAGATAAGCGTGTTGGGCGACATATAAAAGCCCTTTGAAGAACTGATGCTATATCAAAGTTAATCCTTTGGTTTAACGTAAGCAATTTGCATAAGCATTTTAGATTTGTAACATCAAATAGTATACATTTGAATACTAATGTAATTTGAAATGGGGAAGGGTTAGGTTTTGTTGATATCATTGCTTTTTGGAATTACTCTTGACGCAAGGCTTCAATGGAGCCTCCATAACATATCTAAAGGAGCAAGCATAATTAGTCAGCGCATAGGCTGTATAAATATTAGAAGTCTCAACGGTGTTGAAATAGCTATATCTTCTAGCTAATCAGTTTATTTAAGTTATTTCCAAAGCACAATTTCGTATTGCATTTTTGCGTGACCGATTGGTATTTTTTTTTATTTATATGATTTAAGAGAACTTACACGTAGTTATAAATGTATGAACAATAAAAAATAAATGTACTGAAGGTCAATTCAAAGTTCCCACTTATAAATTAAGTACAGAGAAAAATTGCACAAGTAACGTTGACGAAGACACAATTACACAATAACAGATGATTTAAGAAGTAAAATGAAATAAATAATAATGCATAGTATGTGTAATACACATTAGTAAACGAAAAACTTATTACTCAGTAGACGCTTAAGTTGTATGTATTAGTCAAGCCGAACATGCGCTCGAATTAATCTATTCGTATTTATCATAGATGGCGGTGGTGTGAGTAAAAATTGTCACTCCACTTCACCTTCAAAAGGAAAAGGGTCATTAGTTCAATATAGTCTTCGTAAATACGCGCCCGCCGCCCGCTGTTGCACCTTGTTGTGCTCTTACCGCAGTATCAATTTAAATAGTTTTAAATTTTATAATCGCTAGTGTTTTCGGCTATACACTATCATACATACAGTAACACATACAACATTACACACTACAATATTTAGAACGAACGCCGATTAGTGATTGTGAGTACGAGCTTCTCGGTAAGTAAATT
This sequence comes from Parnassius glacialis, assembly GCA_033319125.1. Taxonomy (NCBI): domain Eukaryota; kingdom Metazoa; phylum Arthropoda; class Insecta; order Lepidoptera; family Papilionidae; genus Parnassius; species Parnassius glacialis. Next base: position 19,989,836 of record JAVANC010000019.1, read on the forward strand.
TAATTCCTCTAATTTAAGATACATACATATATTCTCCCGCGCAATCACGTAATTAACGGCTACGAGGTAATAGCTAGTGCCCGGCGTGATTATTTTTCTGGTGCCTCCTGTGAGGTTTTCGATTTCTTACCGAAATTTATATTTTCTCACATAGCGTCGGTTAATTTCTTCGCTTACCGCCCGCCATTTTTATTTCCCGCAATTATTATTCATGTGTTCTGGATGGCGTTGATTATTTTATAGTGTGTGTGACTTGTTAAAATATTGCATTTATTATTATTTGTACCGTTATTTGTGCGGATACTGGTATAAATACTTTGTATGTTTTGTAATTTTACATCATTAATTTGCACTCCGTTTTCCGCAAACGATGAATGCTTCCAAGCCTAAGATCGCGTTACCTAAGTTGCCTTCCATAAAAATTCCAGAGTTCCACGGAGACCCTTCCAAATGAAGATTCTTTTATGAAACATTTAATTCGACGATTAATTCTAATACTGAGTTAACGAACTCGGAAAAAATCTATTATCTAGTTAGCAAACTTAAAGGCAAAGCGCAACATGTTTTTTCGGGTATTAACCCCACCGCTGATAATTACGATTCTATATGGGATGCTTTAATAAAAAAAATATCAGGACAAGCGTTACCTCGCGAGCACCTTTCTCGACTCAATATTAGAGATGAAAGCTTTACCTAATCCCGCAACTTCAACTCAATTGGAAGCATTCATTGATAAATATGCTGCATCTATCGCTGCTCTTAAAGAATTAAATATACCAAATCTTTGTGGTTACGCGTTTATTCATTTTGCGCTCAAGCGCTTATACTTCGAAGGCATTTGAAATGTCTGTCCGAGACGTGGACATACGGACCGTGCCACGAAAGATGAGACTTGGCGAGCGTCAGTAGTGGGGAGCTTGCGCAGGTACTGTCGTGTACGAAATATTATCCCTAATTTGTATATCTATTCAGGGATTTTTCGACGACATTTGAAATTAACACAACGTAACAAAATTCTGAAAAATATTTATTACGAAATAATAAATTTAAAGATAAAAATGGCTGATTATCCTAGTCACTGTCACTGTCAATAAATGATACACCAGCGGGAAGATTATCGTTTGTAACGCGGCTGCAACCAGGTACATTAACTCTAGAAAATACACTACTTGTTCCAGGAGTTAACAGATTATCGTTTTCGTCAGATGACGATGAGGAACTACCTGAGTCCCCTGAGTCGCTGTCAGAGGAATCTTCTCCTAGTCTGATAATTATCTCCGTATCCGTCAAATTGTCTATTATGTGATCACTTTCTATGTAAAAGTCTTCAATTTTTTTTGTTTTATCACATAGAGCTTTCCATTCATTTGGTCCCATTTGGCTTGCCTTTTCTGTTACTAACTCTATCACACGTTTGAGGTTCCATTGCACATTCTTACTACTCACATAACCTTTTATTGAAGCCCAAGCCATTTCGATTGGATTTAAATCTGGGTGGTATGGAGGTAATCGCAGTACGTCATGACCGTGTTCAGATAGTATTTTGTCAATGCTGAATGTCTTATATTGTTCTTTATGTATTTTTATCAATTTATACAATTGTGGTTTAAGCATATCTGGAGTGTAGGGAATTCCTTTTTGGGTTAGCCAAGATTGCATATCAGCTTTCTTGGTATTTGAGCTTGGTGCAGATTCATACTCCTTATTGTGATACGGGGCATTATCAACTACCACGACGGCATTTGGTGGAAGATTGGGTATTAGCTGGGTTCGAAGCCATTTCTGATAATTTTCGTAATTCATGTCGTCGTGGTAATCACCCGTTTTTGACCCCGATTTAAAAGTCAGTAAAGCGTTTGGTATGAAACCACTTTCAGATCCAGCATGTACAATAACTACGCGCTGACCTTTAGATATTGGTTTTTTGAGCCCTTTATCTGAATTATCAGACCAAGATTTGGAGGTACTATGCGTGGAATGCACGTAAGACTCGTCAGTATATACAATAGGACGGCCTTCTTGGCGATATTTTCTGACTTTTTTTAAATATTCAATTCTTTTCAGTCTGATATTGGATTTTTCTATAAGAATTTTTCGATTATTTTCGGTCCTCCTCCATCGAAAACCAAGGTCTTTCAAAATGCGGCGTAGACTTGTTTTCGAACCTCGAAAGGCAATATCATCACGCAACTTTGCTAAAATTTTATTAAGGGTCGGCAGTTCCTTGTTCGTAACATGGAAGTTGTGAACACATCTTTTTATCACTCCTTTGTCAAAGTCATCTATGTCGGTTAAAAGTTTAGGTCTTGACCTTTTTTTTCCGGGAGTGCGGAAAATTGGTAGTAACTCGGAACTGTTTCCTTCCTTCACAATTCTTTTTACTGTAATTAATGATGTTCTAGTTGCGGCCGCTGTACGCATTTGTACCTGCTTCAAATTTTGTACACCTTCCTTTGCTTCTTTTGACATATAGGTGTACACGTCGTAAACCATCTTCCTACTTTGTCGTCTTAATGTTTTACCTCGAGGCATAATCAAGATTTCACAAAGTTTCACTCGTATAGAACAACACAACTCTAAACAAAGTAGAAATTTATAAACACAAGTTGCACTTGTCTGTACTTGCGGAGTCAAGCGGTAAGTGCACGGGGCGCGGAGAGCGGGAGGCAACTAATATGAATGAGCGGCGCCGATGACGCCCGGTCCCTTCCCGCCTCAGACTTTATACCGCTAAAGAGACCGATAAATCGACTAATGCGCAACTCAAACCACGTGATGTGTCAAGTCTCATCTTTCGTGGCACGGTTTATATCTACTTATGACAGCTTTATAAATTTTGTAAAAGGTTAAGTCAAAATAATGCAACGCGTAAACATATTACATCGAATTCTAATGACGTCACATCGACATGTAGACTTTGTAGTAAATCGCACGACCATATTTATAATTGTCGCGAACTCATGAATTTGTCACCCGAGCAACGCCATAAATTGTGCTATGCTATGTAGCTATGTAGACATAACTGAGGACCAGCTAAATAAGCTTGAGAGACTTCAAAATACTAGTATTCGGTTCATATTTGGATTGCGCAAATTTGACCATATTTCCCAATTTCGCTCACGTCTCAAGTGGTTACCTATCCGACTTCGCCGGAACATGCATATACTTTCTATTCTGTACTGTATTTTATTTCACCCTACTACTCCTCCCTATCTAAAGGAGAAGTTTAATTTTGTGGGGCTTCCGGGGAACTTTTACGCTCTTCTAGAAAATTCATTTTAAGTGTACCAACTCACAATACATCATTTTTCAATAAATCTTTTACTGTCCAGTCTATTAAGCTCTGGAATGCCCTACCTTTGCGTATACGTGAGGCACAAACTATTGTTATATTTAAGCGATTACTTATAGAGCATTACTTGTCTCAATCGTTCGAACACCGTTAGGATAGATTGTGTGATTAGGTATTTATTGTATCTATCAGCTTTATATTATTGTTTGAGGAATTTTGTATATATATGTATATTGATATATATGTGTTGTGTGTATATTTATGTATATATTTATATGTATGTGTATATATATATATATATATATATATGTGTATGTATATATTATATGTTTTACTTTATCTTTTATTATGTGTTAGTAATTTATTTTATTTCATGTATTACGTAGTTATTTATATCTTTTTTGCATTTTTTTTTATTTGTATATTTATATTGCACCACCTACCACCTACCTATTCATTGTTTGTATTACTTTACACCTTTGGTTGCCTAGAAGAGATCGCTATGTAGCGATAAGGCCGCCAAATTGTACATATTATAATCTGATTTTTGTTATGACATTTGTATTTTTGTTAGTGGTGTACAATAAAAGTATATTCATTCATTCATTCATAAATTTGTGAAAGAAAATCGTTTATGCACAAATTGTCTCAGTTCTAAACATATTTGGAACGCTTGCAAAAGCACTAATGTTTGTCGTATATGTGGGTCACGCCATCATTCGTTAATTCATTTGCAAAAATTAAATTATATCAATAAGCGAGATAAGGATTCTCAAATTGTTACAAATCCCGACACGGTTGCAACGCGCCCGCGCTCTCCCGCTCCAACTCGACAGCCAGAGCTTAAGGATATATCCGGGGGTGTAGTCTTTCTGTCGGCTGACAGCGCAGACAACAAACTAAGACATAGTTTGTTGTCTGCGATATCAAAGCCACAAAATATTAACACATTATTAGGTACTGCGCAAGTTAATTTGCTAGACCGCCATAATAACATGGTTACTTGTAGGTGCATCATTGATCCAGGTTCGCAAAATAATTTTATCACGACCGCATTGCCACAAATTAGGGCTGAATATTAAACAGTTAAATCGCAAAACTATCATAAAAGGATTAGGCGATCATTCGAGTCTTGCAAAAGGAAAGGTGAACATCAACTTATTTAGTCGAATAAATCCCATCAAAACATACGCTATTGAAGGTTTGGTTTTAAATCAAATTACGGGTAATTTACCTACCGCGCCCATTAATACCACGTCGCTAGATTTTCTTAAATGCCTACCGCTGGCTGATGAAGAATTCTCTAAGCCGTCAGAAGTCGAGATACTTCTCAGGGCAAAATTATTTATTGAACTGTTGCTGCCCGTTAAAGTAACTGGACCCCCGCAACAACCCTCTGCGTTTTTTACGACATTAGGCTACGTAGTCATGGGAGACGCGCAGGTTGAAGTCAACGACTCCGTTGACGTATCTCACTCTTAACTGTCCAGCATCCTCCCCGCATTCAATTCATGACCAGTTAAGCAAGTTTTTTGAAATAGAGGACCTCGGCGATGCCCCCATTCTCTCCGAACAAGACAGTTATTGCGAGGAGTTTTATTCTGTCACTACACAACGTGAGGAGACCGGGCGCTTTGTTGTAGGTTTACCTTTCAAGGACGAAACTACCCTCTTAGGAGATTCGTTACAAACGGCTCGTAAACGTTTCCTTCATATAGAACGCAAAGGAGATGTATGAAATTGGGTTGTTGACATCGTTCGTAACAGTTATACAAAAATATGTATGTAATATAAAGATAAATTATAAGCATAAATAAATGGTTTTTATTTCTGTAGTCCTTGGGACAATCATAAAAACATTTTTTAAAAACTGAAATAGAAAGCTAATGCTTTTGCTTTAGCAAAAACGAAACGTTTTTAAATATCTTTCTGTTCTGTATATGGCAATAGATAATGAAGGCTATTTTTATAACAAAATAACCTTCCTTACCAAAAAAAAATATTATAATATTGAAACATTGACGCGAATCTGTAGTTATTAATATTGAATAAAATAATATATTTAGAAAACGATTGAACAGGCTATGTCATTAAATTAAAAAACGTTTGAATATTATCCTACACGACTGAATAGGCTGTATGGTTATTGATCATTGCATATTCCGAAGGAGACTTAACTTGGTAGCTTCAAGTTTCAACTTGTCAAGCGGCATGCGCATTTGGCATTGTAGCTGTTTTTTGGATAGATTTCGTGTTTTTACTTTCGTGTATTTATTTAACTTGACTCGTGGATTTTCTCTTGGATCACAGGACAGTAGTGTGTTGCGCCCATATAAAGAAAATAATGTGATACTAAGTTTTGAGAGGAATAGAACAGACAATGTACAGCCTCCGGCTGTTTTTTAGATGACATTTTACTGATAATGGCAGAAAATAGTTAAACAATTAAAAAACGTTGAGTTTTATTTTACTTTATTTTATAATAATAACTACAAAACTGCATTCTTTTGTGTTTTTTCAATTTATTCAAACAACCTATCACAAGAACGAGTGATTTTACTACATAACCTACAAATCATAAAACAACATAAAAACAAAAACCCCAGGCCCGGCAAAAATATGATTTTTGGATATAAGTAGCAAATATTTTAATCTTCAAACTAACACATATTTTAAGTTTGTTCACACCGGGCCCAAGTTTGTATGGAATCAAGTTCATCTCCTTTCATAAAAATCTAGCATTTAAATCGCAATATGATGAAGTAATCCGTGAGTACCTATCTAAAGGTTATCTTAAACAAAATCTGGAACCGCAAAATTATAGCAAGGGTTACGTTATACCGCACCATGGGGTGATCCGCGATGATAAGCTCACTTCCAAACTGCGCATCGTCCTTGACGCAAGCACTCACACCGACTCTGGAGTATCATTAAATGATATTTCACACGTCGGACCGCCGCTACAGTGTAATTTATTTCAAATCTTATTAACCTTTCGCCTTTTCGAAATCGCCGCAACTGCTCATATACGTCAAATGTATTTACAGATTGTAGTTCGTGAGGAAGATCGACCTTATCAGCAAATAATATACCGCTTTGGTAATAGAGAACCGCTAAGATATTTTGCTTTCCAACGCGTATACTTTGGTTTACGATCTAGTCCCTTCATAGTCATCCGAACCATTCTTGAATTAGCTAAACGCGAGGAAACTAATTTCCCCTTCGCTGCGCAACTCGCTACTACCCAACTGTACGTTGACGATATAGCCTGCTCTTTTCTCAATAAAGATGTTGCTCTAGACGGATTACAACAGCTCATCAAAATGTTCGCATCGGGTGGTTTCGAATTGGTAAAGTGGTACAGTAACTCCCATGAGTTACTAGAAAATGTTCCCGAATCGCATCGGTTAGCTAAACCAATTGACCTTACAAAAGATGAGTCTCTTAAAATTCTTGGCATGCAATGGTTGCCGACTTGCGATAGATTTTCGTTTACTATTTTAGCATCCGAACGCACTTGTACGAAACGCAGTATGTTATCAACAGTGACTCGCTTGTGGGATATACTTGGGCTGGTAGGTCCGGTTATTACATACGCCAAACTCCTTATCAAGGAAGTTTACTTAATGAAGTTAGATTGGGATGATATCCCTCCCGACTATATTGTTAGTGCATGGACTCAGTTTCAGTCATAGTTACCGCTTATCGCAGATTTAAAAATACCGCGGCATGTGAAGGTGTTCGAGAATGCCAATCGTGCATATGGAGCCGCTGTATATTTACATGCGAATAACCACGGCAAGCTAGCGACTACCTTAGTGTGCGCGAAATCCAAAGTCTCGCCTAGCAATCGGGTTATTACGACGCCGCGACTCGAACTTATGGCCGCCTTTCTACTTGCAAAGCTACTACGCGCTGTGTCAGATAGCTACTCATCGCGTTGTAACATTAACCGCATTTATGCATTCTCTGACTCCACCGTAGCACTACACTGGATTAATACATCTCCATATCGCCTGCAGGTTTTTGTCGCTAACAGGATTTCCAAAATTCAATATCTCTTACCCGCGAAACATTTTTATCACATTCCTGGGTGTGACAACCCCAGCGCCTGTTTATCCCGCGGTTTATTACCTTCGCAACTCTTAGTTCATCCACTTTGGATGGGCGGCCCTAGCTGGACACAAAGAGAAGAGACTGATTGGCCCATATCATGTTTTAATCTGGAACCTTCTTACGACGTTCCAGAACTGAAATCGGTTTCTCTCAACACAACCACCGAAGATATCCCATTATTGTGTCGTATCGCTTCTCGACATTCTAAATGGACCAAACTTTTGAACACTATTGTGTATATTATAGATTTCTTAAATATTTTCCGCGCAGTAATTTTATTTTCGTTTCGTAATACTATTTATATCTTGTTTACAAATTTTAATTAGTCATCACACACTGTCCGTAATTCGCATCATATCTCTCTATTTCAGATATATTTTGTCACTTATTTAATTAAGAATATGTTACTCTTAAAATATTTTGAAAGGGAACCTTTCAAAGGCCGGGAGTATAGTCGCGCCGAACATGCGCTCGAATTAATCTATTCGTATTTATCATAGATGGCGGTGGTGTGAGTAAAAGTTGTCACTCCACTTCACCTTCAAAAGGAAAAGGGTCATTAGTTCAATATAGTCTTCGCTAATCCGCGCCCGCCGCCCGCTGTTGCACCTTGTTGTGCTCTTACCGCAGTATCAATTGAAATAGTTTTAAATTTTATAATCGCTAGTGTTTTCGGCTATACACTATCATACATACAGTAACACATACAACATTACACACCACAATATTTAGAACGACCGCCGATTAGTGATTGTGAGTACGAGCTTCTCGGTAAGTAAATTTAACTCCTCTAATTTAAGATACATACATATATTCTCCCGCGCAATCACGTAATTAACGGCCACGAGGTGATAGCTAGTGCCACTTTTTCCACTTTGCCCACTAGGACTAGCATAAGCAAATTTTAAGATCTAGAAGTGTTTCCAAACAAAACGAAAAAAAAACAAATCATCACACTGAAATAATTATAATCAATATAAGTCATAGATTTACATATTGTTTATAAAATTTTGTGTATGTCATTTGCAATTTGCATTATATATTAGGTAGTTCATATTTTATCTTTGAGTGTTAGTGAGTGTAATATTGACTGGTGGCTCTTGTAACGATTGTTTAGCTTTGTTACGAATTCATTGGCTTGCACATGCATATCGGATTAGTGATTGGATATTTTATCAATACTAGGTAAGTTTTTGATCTTAATATGAAATACTAATTAATTCTTATTATATATGTATATATATATATATATATATATATATATATATATACATATATTTATATATATATATCCTTATATATAAAAAGTACGTGTCACGTTGTTTGCCCGCGCTGGACTCTCTAAACTACTGAACTGATTTCAATGACATTTTTGGTCAATGTGTAGTTTCGTCCAACTTAAAAGATAGGATAGCTTACATCTCAATTTATAGTCGAATACAATATTATTTTATTGAAAATTATTTGTATATTATTTGACAGTCACAATTATCTGTTAGCTCCAAACGATTCTGTCAGATGACGATATCTGTTGACTGAATTGAGTAAATATTTAATAGATGGCGCTATGTTTAAAATACAAATGTTTAATATAAGCTACAATTTAGTAGTATAACCACCACGTGTTGCTGTAAGTATTCAACAGATAGAAGATTCGTAGAAGTCTCTACAACAATGATCAATGAGGAAGATGTTGTGACGGCTAATCGAACATGGTCAGGTACGGCCGAGCGCTGGTAAGAATGAGCCTACACCGCTACGGTCGGTAACTTATCGGCTGATTTTAGGGCAAGGCAATTCAAGCAGCCGCCGAACAAATGGTGCTTTGGCGCTGTAAATGGACGTCTGAGGTCGACTTTCGTAAATTTTGCGCAGTTGCCTCCTTCCCTTTGAAATATGTTGTGGTATTTGCCTCTACACATACTTTCTGTTTTTTTTTGCAATATTTTCAAATGTCATACAGTTGTCATTTCTTAAGAGAATATGTGATGAATTTTGGAAGCTCGGAATTCCATGGTTCGCAATACGTTTATCTCGATTTCTTTCAATTTTGCAAAGCATTGCAACGATTTGCTAGCGCTAGTACGGCGCGACGGCTCGCTGGCGCGAATGTGGAATGAACGCAGCAGAACGAAAAGCTGGAGTGCGTTTGTCTGGAGGTAGCCATATCGGCGCCGTTCATGACTTAAATGAAGTCTGGGATGGTCGACCGTTGTAATATTTAACAAGAGTTAATATCTGTTAGCAGGTGGTGATAACTCCTAGACCGTATGCTGTTCACTGTCAACCGCACGAGCACGTGCGACAGTCAGAGGTAGCCGTGTCTGTGCATCTAGAAAATACTAGAGACGTTGCAACACTCTAGCGAAGTAATTATTCTTGTGCAGGAAAGGAACATGGAGTTGCAGGAAGGCTGGTCTGTGCTGCACTGGGATGTGTCGTGTTGCTGTTGGTTTACATACTTAGGTGTTATCATGTCACTACGTCCCTTACGATACACTTTTGTGTGATTGTGACAGGTACATGTTTGCGGTATGGTTGGTCTGTACCTGTTCTATATTGAATTGAAAAAAAAGAGAGTAAGAAAAAAAAGTGGTTCTTACTATCATTGCAGGGCGTTTGCCGGTCCAATGATATAGCTACAGGGAATAGTGATTCCGGACTAGCAATAGTACTTGAAAAAAAAGAGAGTAAGAAAAAAAATAGTTCTTACTATCATTGCAGGGCTTTGTGCCGGTCCAATGATATGGCTATAGGGAATAGTGATTCCGGACTAGCGAAAACAGTACTTGAAAAAAAAAAAAGAGAAAATAGAAAAGCTACAGACTAATCATTCCGACCTCGCATAAAGTTGATTAAAGTTTTGTAGGGCTTATTGCCGGATCAAAACTGATTGTCACCCAAGTTTGAAAGGTCAATATAGACCGGACCAGACATTTATCACAGAGATATGCTACTAAATACTTTACCAAATACAACATTTGTCGTTCGCCAGAAATCAACTAAAATAAAATCCCGAATTACTTAAATTAAATTAATCAATATAAAAATATGTATCGAATATGTATCGGCGTGAAAATTTAATATTCACAATAGGCTGGATTCACGTAAGCCGGTATAACCTTATTAGATGTATTACTGTACTTTAAAAAAACAGAATTTGAATCGTTTATTACTTTTTTTAGATTTTTAAAAATGACTGAGGAAATAAAAGTGAATGAATGACAAGTGGATGTGAGAATATTGAATATTTAAATAAGGGGGGTGTTAAAATTCTTTTTCGAGCTGGAAATCAGTATTATTTAAACAAAAACACAACAAGAATTTTTCAGAAATTCGGGAAAGCGTTAAAAGAAGAAAGGAAATGGATCAATTAGAGTGAGTGAGTAGAGGACTTACACATAAACGAAAAAAAAACTATTTTACCTAAAACTATGATGAAAATTTACTTAAAATAAATTAAAAAGAAATAAGTAAAAAATAACAAGCTAATATTAACAAAAAAAAATATTGCAAATTTTTGATGTTTAAATTATATTAGGTAATACATATTACTAAAATTTAAGGCCTTATATTTAAAATATTAGATTATATTATGTATTGCGTAATTTTCCTTTGAACTATTTTGCTCTGCCAATATTTAAATTGCCCCTGTACTCATGGATATACATTTTTTTGTATATCAATGCCTGTGCTACATATTTTTCATATCCATTGAAAAGTTTATTGTATTGAATGGTAGGCAATAACCATAATAAACAAAAGAATTATACGTGTTTGTGAAGTCCCTGGTCCCTGGAACTTTCTCTAACATCTGAGAATCCCGACGCTATTATAGTTAATATCTGGTTTACTGTAAGTTGTTTTGCGTCCAAACCGCTAAAAAGAGCGTGTTTTATCTATTAAAGATTCATAGTTGTATTATTGTAGCTACACTGTCGAATTAGGGTACTCACCCTGTAATGATTGTGTATGTGATTGTGTAACACCCTGTAATGATTGTGTAAATAAATAAATAAATATTTTATTAAACACGTCTTAACTCTACTCTACTCTAATATGTATTAAATTCTTGTTTCTCCCCCTACATAAAAACTAACTGTAATTGATAATAAAAATAAAATGTTTTTTTTTTCAAGGAAATCATATCCTTAAAGAAAAACTCATAGGTGTCAACCAGATCTTGAAAGAGAGAAGGTGGCTAAGATAATTAACAATTTAAGAGAAATTTATTCGACAGAAGTACCAAGCATTTCAAGTACGTATAACAAACATTTAATTTCATGGCAAGATAGTAATATCGTTAGTAAAATTCCCATATTTTTAAAAATAATATTTGAACTGTACATAGGCAGGAATAAAGCAACTGGTGTTAAAAAATATACTACAAATATTTATCAGGAATTGAAATTCCTGACAAATTTCAGTCATTTATATTAACCACGTTGCATACAGTATTTGAAGATACGGTTATTCAGGTTTTTTGTTCAGAAGAATCTTTTTTTTTATAGAAGAGAGGGCAAACGAGCATGCGGCTCACCTGATGGTAAGTGAATACCGCCGCCCATGAACAACCGCAACACCAGGGGAATTGCAGATGCGTTGCCGGCCTTTTAGAAAGGTGTAAGCTCTAAATTTCATTTGAAATATTATGAGAATTTTTGGGAGATGGTACATTTAAAAGTTGCCCTCATCCCTTTTTACAGTTGTACACTATCCATGGCGACTTGGGTAGCAGCGAACAATCAACAAATATAATACCGTTGATATATGCTATAATGAACAAAAAAACGCGTTAAGCTTACACTGCTCTTTTTTTCTATGATAAAATCACAAATTCCGGAATGGAATCCTAATAATTTCAGAACAGATTTTGAGATGGCTGCTATGACTGCTTTTAAAGAAATATTTGGATCCATTTTAGAATTTTTAGAAATGATCTCTCTTTAATCAAATAATGCTGATTTTTTAATTTTTTTTGATATTTTTGTTTTTTTTTGTAAATTTAGAAATTCACGGGTTGGTAACGCTTTTTGACATAATAGGATTAAAAGTTTATGAATACATATGTATGACACATATTAAGAGTAAAATAAACGTAAAATCGCAATGTAATTAATTTGATTTTTAGGGATGACACAATTGATATGATCTCCAAGGTTACTAAAAATCTTGAAAGGGTTTTCTGATGGAGACATTGGTACTCCTGTGATCTCGATGTTATTCATACGAGACCTTTGTTGAAATTCCCGTATGGTCTTCAAAGTTCTCAAAACGTTGCTTCAATTGAACTACATCATCTTTTGTATTCAGCAAAGTCTGTATTTCTTGATTTATTTCTGTGATCCTACTATTCAATGATTCAACAGAGCACTGAACGAATTCCAAGCAGGTCTTCATATCAGCCACCTTCGGCTTCATAAGCTTAAGATTTTCGATATCGGCCTTTATGGACTTTAGTTCGGTCACATCAGTCTGTATAGCCTTGATATTGCTATTAAGGTAGGAAGTAAGTTCATCTGTGAAGATAGCTCCACAGCTAGACAATATAAATTATTAAAGACTCATAATATGTATCGTCTACGGAGTTTCATACATTTTTACGGCACTTTGAATACTATTTAATATTATTAAAATCGTTTATTTAATTTCACTTGTACGTGTGTTCTGGAATTTTGAAATCAATATTTCACTCACTTCTAATGAAGTTATCGGGCTAAAATTTGGCATACTACACCATTGCGTTATTATGTACTACGTACTAGAGGCGACACTGCACTAAGTTACGCTATCCCATTCAACTGCGGCAATATCACCGCACTTTAATCAGTCGCTCGTTCAGCGCTTGTAAAGTTGTCACGTGTTGTGTTGATTTAAAAAAAATATCTTGATAAAATATGCCGGGGTGTGTTCTTAAATATTGCACAGAAAATTCACGAAATGTTAGTAAAAACCAAGGGATCACTTTTTATCGGTAAGTAAGATACTTAAATAATAAAAAAACATTATAGATTAATAATTAAAAAAGTATTTCTTTGGCGCCAACCATTGTGTTATTATGTACTACGTACTAGAGGCGACACTGCACTAAGTTACGCTGTTCGATTCAACTGCGGCAATGTCACCGCACTTTAATCAGTCGCTCGCTAGGCGCTTGTATAGATGTCACGTGTTGTATTTATTTTAAAAAAATATCTTGATAAAATATGCCGGGTTGTGTTTTTAGATATTGCACAAAAAATTCACGAAATGTTAGTAAAAACCAAGGAATCACTTTTCATCGGTAAGTAAGATACTTAAATAATAAAAAACATTATAGATTAATAATTAAAAAGTTATTTGTTTGGCGCCAACTTGTGTCTTGGAATATAGATTATGAAATTAATTTATTCAGATACGATATTTCTGTGACCATTATATTATGCACAATTTTTTTTGTAGAAATAAATAGAAGTATTTATAATTAGGCTAAATTTATTACGTTTATATTTGCTGATTATTCTTTTATTTTATTTTTAGGTTTCCACGTCCAAACCACGAAAACCGAGAAAGTGGATTAAATTCGTCCAAAATAATCGTAGAGAAGAGATCTGGTTACCAACAAATCATACATACATTTGTTCCTTGCATTTTAAGGAAGAGGATAAATATAGTACGAAGAAGGCAAAAATTAACAAAACATATTGTTTAAAGGCACTTAATTAAATTCCTAATACATATTTTTACAATAACATTTATACGTTTTATTAATTGAAATTAATTTTCAGCAAAAAACAACCAAATAAGTGTATAAACATATAATTCAAGCAGAAATGGTAAAAGTTTTTAAAGTTTTACTATGTTCTTTTACAGTAATTCATAAGGCATAATATAAAAAGTATCAGCTCAGTGTCCATGCCTCACGCGAACTTAGGTTAGGGCTTTTGGGGACCCACTTCTAGATTTAAATAAATATATTTCATTAGATTCGATTCCTTCCAATTTATATAGTTATTTTATAAAATATTTATATAAACGGCCAAGTGCGAGTCGCACTCACCCATGAAGGGTTCCGCAGCAGCAAGTAATATAATCGATTTATGACGTTTAAAAAAACTACTTACTAGATCTCGTTCAAACCAATTTTCGGTGGAAGTTTACATGGTTGTGTACATCATATATTTTTTTAGTTTTATCATTCTCTTATTTAAGAAGTAACAGGGGGGGGGGGGGGGGGACACATTTTACCACTTTGGAAGTGTCTCTCGCGCAAACTATTCAGTTTAGACAAAAATGATTTATGTAACCTCAATATCATTTTTGAAGACCTATCCATAGATACCCCACATGTATGGGTTTGATGGAAAAAAAGTTTTTGAGTTTCAGTTCTAAGTATGGGAAACCCCCAAAATTTATTGTTTTTTTTTGTTTTTGTGTGAAAATCTTAATGCGGTTCACAGAATACATCTACTTACCAAGTTTCAACAACATAGTTCTTATAGTTTCAGACAAAAGTGGCTGTGACATACGGACGGACTGACAGACAGACATGACGAATCCATAAGGGTTCTGTTTTTTGCCATTTGGCTACGGTACCCTAATAAAAATGTAATTATAATGATGTTGTGATAATATTATATATTATCATATTATTTTACCTCATATCATGCAAAATAAATGACAAATTATTAAAAATTGAACTCGTTTTAATAAATTAATTAACAATATATGCACATACTCTAAATAAACAATAATTAAATACCTACTGATCATTCTAGCTACGCATAATCTATTATGATAAAAAACCGCGTATGCGCGGTAAGACTGTTACAATGACATAGAGTAGCGCACAGTTTTTGTTTGAAATAGCTGTTCTATTACGTAAGTATGTATTTACTTCAATGGCGCCAACTTGTGTCATGGAATATAGATTATGTAATTAATTTGTTTAGATAAGACATTTATGTGAGTAAGTGTAGGACGATTATATTATGCACAGTTTTTTTTTGTAGAAATAAATAGAACCTATTTATAATTAGGCTAAATTTCTTACGTTTATATTTGCTGATTATTCTTTTATTTTATTTTTAGGTTCCACGTCCAAGCCACGAAAACCCAAAAAAGTGGATTAATTTCGTCCAAAATAATCGTAGAGAAGAGATGTGGTTATCAACAAATCATACATACATTTGTTCCTTGCATTTTAAGAAAGAGGATAAATATAGTACAAAGAAGGCAAAAATTAAAAATAATTATATTGTTTAAAAGCACAATTAAATTCCTAATAAATATTTTTACAATAACATTTATACATTTTATTAATTGAAATTAATTTTCAGCGAAAAACCAACAAATAAGTAGTGTATGTACGTATAATTCATGTGTAAACAGAAATGGTAGAAGTTTTTAAAGTTTTACATTGTTTTCTCACAGTAATTTATAAGGCATAATATAAAAAGTATCAGCTCTGTGTCCATGCCTCACGCGAACTTAGGTTAGGGCTTTTGGGGACCTAGTTCTAGATTTAAATAAATATAGGTACGACTTTCCATTGACTCCCGTCGAGTTGGGGGTTGATACGTATTTTTACAGAAAAGTTACACTATTATAAGCACACACACAAAGTTACAACATGCAGAAACGCGTAATTTTTGAGAAAAAAGTTATTGAAAATCAATTATTCTTGCATTGTTTATGTCTAACCTATATCTATATCTATACATCTATACAAATAAATAAAATTGAAGTGTCTGTTTGTAATGTCAAAATTACAGCTTTTTATTAAATGCATATGAAAGTATATACGGTACTAATAACAAAAATACAATTTTTAAAGTTTTTGTCTGTATGTCTGTCTGTCCGTCTGTCTGTCTGTTTGTTCCGGCTAATCTCCGAAACGGCTGGACCAATTTTGAAGGGATTTTCACTGACAGATAGCTGATGTCACAAGGAATAACTTAGGCTACTTTTATTTTAGAAAAAGAATTAGGGTTCCACGAAAAAAAATTAAAACTCCAAATACCACGCGGGCGAAGTCGCGAGCAACAGCTAGTCCTACAACAAAACTGACGCCATTTATAGTTATTGTCTGTAGGGATGTCGATTCTTTCCGAAAAAGATCGATTTTTTAAATAGATTCGAATTGTAAGCTGATGTATCGATTCCCAAAAAATCGATTTCTTAAATATCTATATTTTTTTCATGTTTGCATTTATAAGGTAAATATAAATCCATTTTATGAGAAAAAAATCCCCTTCATCATAAAATATAGGGGGACTGATTCAGAAGGATTTCTGTATCTATTTTGAGACTGCTACGTCTCCGGCGCTTTAAAACCACTCTAGGGGTAGGACAGACTCGTACCAGGTGCAGTCGGGGTCAATCAATTCGTTTCTTTGACATAAGTTGAACCTAACCTATTTTATTTGTTATCTGCCCTAATTGGTACTGTTAAAATAAAACAAATTTCAATAAGAGATTATTTATTCTGGTATCTTTCTTGTTTTTCATAAAATGGAATTATATTTACATTATAAATGTAAACATAAAAAAATATAGATATTTTAGAAATCGATTTTTTGTGAATCGATACATCAGCTTACGATTTGAATCGATTTAAAAATCGACGTTTTTCGGAAAGGATCGACATCCATACTGACGACAATAACATTCCAAAATGACGTCGGTTTTATGGTAGGATTAGATATAAACAATGCAAGAATAATTGATTTTCAATAACTTTTTTCTCAAAAATTACGCGTTTCTGCATGTTGTAACTACGTGTGTGTGCTCATAATAGTGTAACTTTTCTGTCAAAATACGTATCAACCCCCAACTCGACGGGAGTCAATGGAAAGCTAAGCCTAAATATATTTCATTAGCTTAGATTCCTTCCAATTTATATAGTTATCTCATAAAATATTTATATAAAAATGTAATTAAAATGCTATTGTGATAATATTATATATTATCGTATTAATTTACCTCATATCATGCAAAATAAATGACAAATTATTAAAAATTGAACTCGTTTTAATAAATTAATTAACAATATATGTACTCTAAATAAACAATAATTAAAAACCTACTGATCATTCTGCCTACGCATAATCTATTATGATAAAAAACCGTAAGACTGTTTACGGCGTATGCGCAATGACATAGAGTAGCGCACAGTTTTTGTTTGAAATAGCTGTTTTAGTACATAAGTACATTTTACTTCAATGTACTGCACATACGTTTGATTCTCGTAGCAATCCACATTTACTTAAATGCCGCCATTTTTAATCCAATATGGCGGACGTCACAAAATGGCAATTTATTGTTTCCATAGTAACCTCGATGTTAAGGATATTAAAAATGAAAGGGCTATATAAATTAGCGGACACCCAAAGATGGCGGACTATGTATGTATGTTTTTGCACCCCCATGAAATGCATATTAAATGAAAGAGTTTGCTGAGAAGAAAACAAATAAAATGATGTCCGCGTTCAGATAAGCTTTTATATCATATAAGTTATGTAGTGTAATAAATTGATGGGTGTGATTTAATTTATAATTTATTTTCTTCTTTTTGGAGCATTTAAATAAATTTCTCTCGTTTAAAAAATGTTTTTTTACTAATAATTTATTAACCCTGAGGTTACAGCTTTGGTTAGATGTTTAATTACAGCATTCTTACTGAAAAGCATTGTTTTTAGGGTTCCGTACCTCAAAAGGAAAAAACTGAACCCTTATAGGATCACTTTGTTGTCCGTCTGTCTGTCTGTCAAGACCCTTTTTCTCAGGAACGCGTGGAGGTATCAAGCTGAAATTTATATCAAATACTCAATTCTACTGTCCCTTGAAGCTGTGAAAATCAAACTTCTAAGCCAATGCAATCAAAAGATACAGCCGTTTATGCCGCAAATTTTCGACATTCGCAAGGGAATTCTTAATTCGCAAGGGTACTTCTCGTGAACTCAGAATCATAAAATTTGGTATGAAGCAACGTATTATAGCACAGATAAAGGGAAAATTACGAAAAGCATAAATTTTTAGTTACATCATATAATAAAAATATTTTTAATAATTTTAAACTTATATACATACGGATTTGTTCGGAATCCTCGGTGCGCGAGTCCGAGTCGCACTTGGCCGGTTTTTTTTATTGATATAACATCAAACCTTTTGTAACACTTTTTGAATAATTAAAAATAAGAAAAATAATAAGTATATTTAAATGAAGCTAGTTTATTCGTAAAAGTTTTTAACGATTTGGATTGATTTGGATGAAATTATGTATTCAGATAATGTTGTACTTTTAGTTTCTTATTATATCTTTTCTAACGCCGAACAAAACTCGGTCGCCCAGTACCTATTTTAAAGTGTTACTATAAAATATATTATGACCCAGGGGAATGAGATGATCGCTACCAAGCTATTTCTAATGAGGTTAAATTAATTGAAAGCCGTGGCCAGCCGTGTGATAGCGGCGCAATCTAATCAATCACCCCATTTCTTTCGATGCATGGCGTAAAATGCCAGAAAGTTCTCCGGATTAATAGATGGCGGTATGATCATCTAGATTCAACAAGACATGAAATACCTGGACCATTGAAAGGAAGCAGCTACAGCCGTAGATGCCCCGAGGCCCAGGTGCGAGACGACTAATATATACATACGCCTGCTAAGTCATGATTAAGAAATATCATATCACGCAGTTAACTTTAACAATCTGTTCATAATGATGATGATGAATTAAATGTACAACATAATACCTACCTACATAATTATAGTAAATTGTGCTTTATTCAAAAAAAGGGTCTAGCTGGGTTTCTTACTGGTTCTTCCCAGGGCAGGGTTATTTTCGTAGTAGACGTACATTGAACTTAAAATAACTTTCAAAAAGTAGTATTCATGGTATATATTAAATAAGTATAAAATTTTATTTCTTTTTCTGTTTCAGACCACAGCTAGTCTATACCGTTATTATTACCTACATTTTTTTCCAGTCGTTATAGCCTGTCAAAAGTTCACTGATGAACATAGGTTTCTCCTTTCTTACTTGTCAAAGCTGCCTCACTTGGCAAGCTGTTTTCAACTGTAGTTTTAGGGTTCCGTAGTTAAACAACAAGGAACCATTATAGTTTCGCCATGTCCGTCTGTTCGCCTGGCCGTCCGTGCCTCCGTCTGTCCGTCCGTCCGCGGTTTTACCTGTGGTTTTACTCACACACCATAGGTGTTAAAAGTCTGCAATTTGGAATAGTTATAGATATTAATCCCGCCTACAAAACTGTGAAGTAAAATCTAGAATTTTATTTTTATTTTGGTTACACCTGATACGGTTAAAGGGAGGATGGTTCTTTTTTACCCGTAATTCATCATGTGGAGTGTCGTTGGATAGGTCTTTTTTCGATTCAGTGGTCCGTTTGTCAAATATTTGGCTTTAAATTGGTATATTTTTATTTGAGTCATGTGTCCTCCCCATCTAATAACGAAATCCCTGTTTTTGGAAATGTGAAAAGTATGCACGATAGTAGTATAATATAATATTATAATGAAGTTAGAAGGAATATTATTACAGCTAAGTAGTAAATGCCTAACATTCGACCAACTTTTATAAATAATAGTTTAAAAAAAATAAAAAAAATACGCTTTTGTAGATAACCGAACTAAAAAGTAGAAAATAATTTTCAATACTTTAAAAGTAAGTAATAAAATAAAAGTGAGCGAAGTTTCAATTCAGTCCGACGTTTTGAAGAGGATAAAAATCACATTCAAAAATTCTGTTATAAAAGGGAGTTAAAAATGTACTTGGATTAGTAAAAGTTTAGTTAAAATTCCTTATAAAATGACCTAAAACTAGCTCCATTATAACTTCATAATGTTAAACTAAACACTTTTCGAAGAAAACGACATATGCATTACTACTATAGCTTTACTTTTTCCTTTGCGGGGTAAGCAGAGAGGATCGATGGTCAAGAGACCGATTCTGATATACCACTTTCACTTATTTTTGGTTGGTAGTAATTGTAGGCCTCATTAACAGTATTCATAGATCCATACAGCCTCGCACAGTTTCATTCGTGGTACTCTTGGCTTACGCGGGCAGTGAGGGTTTACAGGAAAGTACGTTACGGTTATATCTTAGCGTTCCACTGCAGGGAACTTATAGATGGACAGTGAACTACAACCATTTTTATGCGGATGCCTGATGAGAAGATGTGTCGTAATCTCCTATGAACTCACTTAATATGCTCATATTATCAAGGAGGCCTCTTCTAAATTCACGTATTGCGAGTGGTGACAACGGAACCCTCTACATCGTGTTTGATCCGACACGCACTTGGCAAGTTTTTTATTAGTTTGATTTGTTGATTTGCTGTCAATCTTCTGTTTCAGTTTCCCCCTCTCGTCTCCTACGACATCTACATTAGACATCGAATTGTTATTTCTTGGAAAGTCTATTTTAAGCGTTATTTGTAGTTACAATTAAAAAAACCGAAATTGAAAAACATTACTTAAGTAAACCAATGCAATTCATAAAAATATTTTTATAAAATCAGCCCAGCAAAATAAAAGTAAAACTCTATTTCAGGATTAATACTTATTCTGATATACGATGGAAAGATGATAAGTTCAAAGGGTTCGTCCAATTTATTATGCGAATAGATTAGGTTAAGTAGTAAGATGTAATTTAACACTTGAAAAAAGTAATGGAAAACTTTTATGCCGCGAATAAGGATATAAATATTGTGTTCGTTAATATAAATTATATTAAAAATAGTTAAAAAGAGTATAAATTTTTTATAGATTCTAACACGTAGGTACCAATTTTGCACATGAACTATAAATTATTTAGAAAACTTAAGCTCACATGATCAGAATAATATTATAATATATATAATACAATATTAAAAGTTTAATCATAAATAAATAATATTGTAAAAGGGGACTTCACCTAATGACCTAGGCTTTTACATACGTTTCCTCAGATTTTTTACGTAAAAATGCCGTTTTGCAAAAAAGTTCTGTTTTCGTGTCTAATTATATTTTATATGTAACCTCAAAGATCTAAAACCGCCTTTTTAAATCTCGTCATCATATTAAAACGTTAATTGGACGTAGGGCATGAAAGAGAAATGGACTCAATCTTCGTGGATTTAATTATGATACGAAAAGACGTCCTATGTTTGAAGCAACTGCTATAAAGCTTGGCGTACGCTGATCTCAACACCCAAACTCGTTTTTAGTGAACATAGCCCCCTTTTCACATCAATGTTTTTATGTATGTAGTTGCATATTTAAAAAAAATATCTAGATACTCGTATATATCACTTTTATATATCTAGATAATATATGAAGTTAATAAATAAATAAAAATATTTTCTTAGAAGTATGTTACCAAAATGCAAAATACAAATGAACGCTTAGATCTCAATTAACTCAATAAATAACTTTTTCATTTAATTGTTCTTAATTCAATTGAGCCAACAATATGTACAGTACAGTGTCGATTTCTACAGTTCAAAATGCTCAATCTGATAAATAAACCTTAACAGCATGTAAGATACGAGAATTGATTTTGTAACGTCTTTGGGTAACCGTAAATACGATCTATCTTTCAACATTTCAGAAAACGTAGTGAATAAACCTACTGCTTTATAATATTTTCCTTTACCGTCGATCATTTGGTTAATTTCTCTTCAACAAGATATAAGCCTAACACTTTACTTACGGGTTACGGGTTGATTGAAAGTAAGATTAAGACTGGAAATGAATGCATTTTTATACTTCCAGCCGAATTGCAAAATTTTAAGCCAATCAACTTTTTTTGTTTGGGGCTAAAGCAGAATTCTCGTCTGTGTTAAAGAATTTAAACAAAAACTACAACAAACTAAGACACACCAAAAAATCTAATTTTCAATTTGAATAAAGATTCCAATTTGAATAAAAATTCAAATTCTAATAAACGAATTAAGATTAATTAAGAAGTCAAAATTGTAATTGGTTTTACCTAACTTCGATCAATTAGCAGTCATTTCACACTTATCGAAGTGGTTGGTAAATTATGTACATTATGGAGTTTGGCGCTAAAAAAATAGAATTAGAGTGATTGTTTTGCATAAAATTCGTATGGAGCTATTAGTAGCTCGACATCAGCAAATTAGGATGTTGCCTAGCTTTAAGCTACAGCTCTTGTGTCACAGTAACGCTGTGTATTTAATTTTAGAAGACTGTTTGGCTCTTGATATATCTCTGTTTGGCTCATATATCGCCTCCACTTCTTCATAAGGATATCTTAAGGTTGACGGGTAGGCTTGCATGATCTTCAGCGAATAGACTTTTGTAATTGTGAGTATAACTCCAATCGATACACCCAATTTTCACAATGTTGTTAACTGTTGTGGACGATAAATCCAACACCAACTGGAGGCCGTTTATTTTTGTATCTTTCGATAGCTGTGCTAGCAAGCGGGTTTTTACTATCGAGCTGTTATGAGAAGTGAGAAAAGTCGTGTAGTGACGGTGTAAAAATATCCACTACCCCATATTTCCCTGTGGGACACCCACGAGAGACGAGAGGCGACAGAGGGAAACTGAAACAGGAGGTGGGTGGCAGCATCTTCTTTATAACAACTCAAAATATAAGCTGCGATTGCCAACATACCTGCCAAGCGAGGTAATTATGGCAAAATAACCCTTATGAGGCAATCTATTGGGGAGGCATATGTTCAGCAGTGGAGTTTTATAGGCTGTAACGGATGGATACGTATTATCAGACAGACGCGGCTGCCCTTCTGCTGATTTAGCTTCAATCTATTACCTCTCATGACCCCCACGGGATGATATAGGGTAGTGAACTCTCTTAAACCGCCACTTCAGGACAAAGATGATGTTGACAATAATGAAAAGGCAATTATTGGTTTTTATGACTCCATACCTGATTTGATAATATTGGAGTATGGGTATATCCATACTCTAATATTATATACACAGTCAGGTCATAAGTATTGTCACACAGTAAAAACTTTTCTTTTATAATTCTGGCCACAAAAAGTTTATTGAATTTAAATTTCGAATTGTTCATGAAAATAAAACTGTATACTTTTTAGAATTTTACTCATTTTTAAATATGGAGTGGACGCTTAAAGAAGACCGTGTTGCAGTTATTGCGTTGCATCGTTGCGGTTACGCGCCAATTCAAATTTTTGACATACTGAAAAATTTGAATATAACCAAAAGATTTGTTTATCGTACCATCAAACGATACAATGAAGACTCTAGTGTGGATGACAGGTCAAGAAGTGGTCGCCCTCGGTCTGTTAGGACTCCAGCAGTGATAAAAGCTGTGAAGGCGCGAATTCAAAGAAATCCCAAACGTAAGAAAAAAACTGTTGGCCCTTCAGATGGGATTAAGCAGAATCACGGTGAAAAGGGTGTTAAATGAAAACTTTGGGCTTCGGGCATATCGAAGAAAAACAAAACATCGTTTGAATGCTCGTCTAATTGACTTGAGACTGAAGAGATGCCGCGCTTTGTTGAAACGGTACGCGGGAAAAAAATGTCGGGAAATTCTTTTTTCGGATGAAAAAATTTTTACCGTAGAAGAGAGCTACAACAAACAAAATGATAAGGTGTGCACAGTAGTGACAGTAGTGAAGAAGCGAGCAACCGTATTCCGCGTGTCCAACGAGGTCATTTTCCATCCTCGCTCATGGTATGGTTGGGAGTTTCTTATTGGAACTTAACAGAGGTACATTTTTGTGAGAAAAGTGTAAAAACGAATGCAGTTGTGTATCAAAATACAGTCCTGACGAACCTTGTGGAACCTGTTTCTCATACCATGTTCAATAACAGGCACTGGGTATTCCAACAAGATTCGGCACCAGCTCATAGAGAAAAGACCACACAAGGCTGGCTGGCGGCGCGTGAAATCGACTTCGTCCGGCACGAAGACTGGCCCTCCTCCAGTCCAGATTTGAATCCGTTAGATTACAAGGTATGGCAACACTTGGAGGAAAAGGCGTGCTCAAAGCCTCATCCCAATTTGGATTCACTCAAGACATCCTTGATTAAGGCAGCCGCCGATATTGACATGGACCTCGTTCGTGCTGCGATAGACGACTGGCCGCGCAGATTGAAGGCTTGTATTCAAAATCACGGAGGTCATTTTGAATAAACTTTAGTGTCATAAGAATATGTGTTTTGTTAAGTTCATTTTGGTATATAAATGGTTACATAATGAATAAACTTGTTTGAATTGTTTTATATTAAACATGTGACAGAATTTATGACCTGACTAGGTATATTATCTTTATATATATAAATTACGTGTCACATTGTTTGTCCACGATAAACTCCTAAACCACTGAATTGATTTCAATGAAATTTGTGCACACTGAATTCAGTTTGCTCCAACTTGAGAGATGGATAGTTTTTATCCCGATAAGTGACCCACAGTATTTTTTATTGCAAATTTAAGTATTTTTATAGTACAGAGGTTCGCCGCTAAGGGCAGTACAACGTCTGCCTGGCCAGCTAGTATTTTTTTATAGGATAAGGGTGACAAACGAGCACACAGTCCACCTGATGGTAAGTGGCTGCTGTGGCCCATAGACATCCACATTTATCCTCGATTACGAATCTAAATGCAGATGCGTTGCCACCCGTGAGGACTAAGATGGAATGCCTCGTTTCTAGTAAAAAGGGTCTCCGGTTCGCTACACTCACCATACGAAACACAGCAGCATTAAGCTGCTATTTTACGCTGGTATTCTGTGAGAGCGTGGTCCTTCCCCGGTCGAGCCGACCCATTCGTGTTACAACTATACCAGAAATATAGCTGCAGCATGGCTCTACCACGTATAGTATTATATATAATATAATATAATATAATATTATATATTAGCTTGATATATTGTCAACTGCACGAGGATACAATTTAAGTTCCAACTCCTTCGACTATTCAGCGATTCGTATAATCAGAATATAATGTCACATAAATATAAATCAGAAAAAAAGGATGTGGAAATGTGAAGTAAATTCGAAACCAACTTAAGATAAGAAAATAGCTTTTGTAACGTCTTCGCGACGTCGTAAAAACAACTAATGTGTTAAAAGATATCTGATAGAGTTTTTACGAACCGGATAATTACTATGTTGACAATTACAATATAATTTTAAGTACATTTTAATATTCGTACGCACGTGAGTATCTCTACACATAATAAACCTATAAAAAACTCGTGTCTGTAATTCGGGTAAGGTTTAGAATCAAGTCCCTGAATTTGGGGGTAGGGTGTGGTGGGCGGAGGTGGAGGGGAGTTGTAGAGTCACCTCCCACTTCCATTTCCTGCCGGACGTGCTTAGTTTTTTTTTATAAATTTTTAAAAATCTCACTTTGAGGTTATGTTTTCGTAATGTTTTTGACAATATAAACCTGATTTGTGAGGGCAGAGAGTTGGGAGAGGGTAGCTCAACGCCACTCAACGTGACGCAGTCGAGGGAAGCCGGGTCGAAGGATCCTCGCTTTGCGGGGCTCTTATTTCTGGATGGTTTATAAAAAATAACCACGAAGGGGATGGAGGGGTCTGTTCGCTTGCTTCGCTCGCTCACTCGACCCCGCCATCCCCTTCTAACCTAACCTGTCCGAGTCGGGAGGCCCAAGTTCCGAGCTCGCTTCGCTCGCTCTTGCACCAAATAAAACACCAAAATGTTAACTTTTATAATTACTTTAATAAGTAAACATATTTTATAACTTTCACCATTTCCAAAAACGTCGTAAAATAGCAAGTAATCGGTCTCCAGAGGGGTTGCGAAGTCGTCCAAAAACAGTAGGTAGATAATAACAATAAGGAGCACATTCACGTGAACTCGGACGCAACGGAATGACGCTTATGACGCGAGTCGCGAAGTCGAGTATAAACCAAGGAGGTTATAATACTCGTATAATATAGGGAGTGAGCGCTTAGAACATTGTAACCGTTCCTCATTTTTCTTAGAAAGTGAGGCACCTAATTTGGTATTTTATCCCCTTCTAACATTGATAAATGTTTACACAAGATAAAAACATTACCAACGTTTAGACAGTTATTGACTTAAAGTAATATTTTAGACGTATGCTAGAACGATAATCTTACATTTTTTATCGCTAATCACAGTTGGTATATTCCATATTGTATTTTAATTAAGCTTGTTATTAAGTAACATAAAAAAACAACTAAAACACTTTAATGTATGAAATTTATGACTCCAAATATCAAACAATAAAATTCTAATTTAATTTTAAATGCAGAGAAACTGAGTCTTGTAGATACCACCATTTTTCTTGGAATCACATTAGATGCCAAGCTTCAATGGAGACCCCATGTATCAAAATTAGCAAGCAGACTTAGCTCTGTAGCATATGCTGTGAAAAAGTTTAGTTTTGTCTTACTAGTATTGAAACAGCTAGACTAGTTTACTTTAGCTATTTTCATAGCATAATATCGTATGGTATTTTGCTATTGGCACACGCATCTGACACTGAAATTATATGTTTTACAGAAGAGAGCCATAAGAGCAATTTATGATTTAAAGCCTAAAGAGTTGCTGCGACAAAAATTTAAGGAAACTAATATATTAACTTTTGGCCTCTCAATACATTTATGAAAATGTAATGTACGTACACAAAACTAAAAGTAGTTTTACAAAAATAAGTGATATTAATTCTGTAAATACTAGGAACAAACATAAGCAAGTAGTACCACTTACTCGACTCCATCGAGTCAGTAATTCGTTCTTGGGGCGATGTATAAGCTTTTACAACAAAATTCCAGAAAATATACAAAAGTTCTGCTCAAAGTTCAAAAACTTTAATAAACTAAGTTTGTATAAAAAAGGTTATTATAATATTAAGGAATTTATGGATGATAATAACCCCTGGAAATGAGGTGATCACTACCAAGCTATTTCTAATTTGTTTTGTGTTGTTAATTGTGTTACATACATGATTGTAAGCGGTGATGAATTTGATCACTCACGCTCGAAACAGAAAATCACAAATTTAAGTGTGTTTGTTTAGGGCCTCTCAAGAAGCCTCTCTTAAGTGCGATTGTGAAGCCGTTCTAACTACCTTCAAAGACCGCGACTGTTACATAGATGGAATACGAGACTTGACGGGAATTAATAAATATGACTAGGTGTGTAGTGCCAAAGCATGTTTGGTAGAATAGATCTATTGGGTAGATATTTTAAACGAAAGAAAAGGGGCCTCGCTGATGCATCTTCGCCCACGTTTATATTAGTCCACGCTACGCCTCTGATTGTAAGCTGTTATTTAAAAAAAGTCCCGCTTGGTTTCTTGCTGGTTCTTCCCAGCACAGAGGTTTTTTTTTCGAACCAGTGGTAATTATACAAAAGAGTGACTTTCAATAAGTATTATTTATAATCTATATTGAATAAAAAAGTTTCTGTTTCTGTGTCAATAACTATAGACCCTTTTTCATTCTTCGCACTGTGTCAGTGTCGGTGTCGCACTGTGTATATTAACTTTTGGCCTCTCAATACATTTATGAAAATGTAATGTACGTACACAAAACTAAAAGTAGTTTTACAAAAATAAGTGATATTAATTCTGTAAATACTAGGAACAAACATAAGCAAGTAGTACCACTTACTCGACTCCATCGAGTCAGTAATTCGTTCTTGGGGCGATGTATAAGCTTTTACAACAAAATTCCAGAAAATATACAAAAGTTCTGCTCAAAGTTCAAAAACTTTAATAAACTAAATTTGTATAAAAAAGGTTATTATAATATTAAGGAATTTATGGATGATAATAACCCCTGGAAATGAGGTGATCACTACCAAGCTATTTCTAATTTGTTTTGTGTTGTTAATTGTGTTACATACATGATTGTAAGCGGTGATGAATTTGATCACTCACGCTCGAAACAGAAAATCACAAATTTAAGTGTGTTTGTTTAGGGCCTCTCAAGAAGCCTCTCTTAAGTGCGATTGTGAAGCCGTTCTAACTACCTTCAAAGACCGCGACTGTTACATAGATGGAATACGAGACTTGACGGGAATTAATAGATATGACTAGGTGTGTAGTGCCAAAGCATGTTTGGTAGAATAGATCTATTGGGTAGATATTTTGAACGAAAGAAAAGGGGCCTCGCTGATGCATCTTCGCCCACGTTTATATTAGTCCACGCTACGCCTCTGATTGTAAGCTGTTATTTAAAAAAAGTCCCGCTTGGTTTCTTGCTGGTTCTTCCCAGCACAGAGGTTTTTTTTTCGAACCAGTGGTAATTATACAAAAGAGTGACTTTCAATAAGTATTATTTATAATCTATATTGAATAAAAAAGTTTCTGTTTCTGTGTCAATAACTATAGACCCTTTTTCATTCTTCGCACTGTGTCAGTGTCGGTGTCGCACTGTGTATATTAACTTTTGGCCTCTCAATACATTTATGAAAATGTAATGTACGTACACAAAACTAAAAGTAGTTTTACAAAAATAAGTGATATTAATTCTGTAAATACTAGGAACAAACATAAGCAAGTAGTACCAGTTACTCGACTCCATCGAGTCAGTAATTCGTTCTTGGGGCGATGTATAAGCTTTTACAACAAAATTCCAGAAAATATACAAAAGTTCTGCTCAAAGTTCAAAAACTTTAATAAACTAAGTTTGTATAAAATGGGTTATTATAATATTAAGGAATTTATGGATGATAATAACCCCTGGGAATGAGGTGATCACTACCAAGCTATTTCTAATTTGTTTTGTGTTGTTAATTGTGTTACATACATGATTGTAAGCTGTTATTTAAAAAAAAGTTCCACTGGATTTCTTGCTGGTTCTTCGCAGCACAGAGGTTTTTCTTTCGAACCAGTGGTAATTAAACAAAAGAGTGACTTTCAATAAGTATTATTTATAATCTATATTGAATAAAAAGATTTCTGTTTCTGTTACACGAATGTTCTTTCCCTAAAAACTAGGAGGTGCATTTTTCGCTATAGATGACAACACTATTTTACAATTTGACGTTGTCAAATGAATGAATATATTGTTTTTTTTTATATAGAATAGGGTGACAAACGAGCACACAGTCCACCGGATGGTAACTGGTTGCTGTGGCCCATAGACATCTACATCTATCCTAGTTTGCGAATCAAAATGCAGATGCGTTTTCACCCGTGAGGACTAAGATGGAATGACTCTTTTCCAGTAAAAAGAGTCTCCAGTTCTCTACACTCACCATACGAAATAAATCAGTGTTGAGCTGCTATTTGACGCTGGTATTCTGTGAGTGCTATACTACTTATATAGCTGCAGCATGGCTCTACCACGTTGAAAACGACTTGTGCTAATCATTCGCTAAATCTATGTGGAGTGCACTCACTTAACTTTTATTCGGAACAGTAGAAATAGTTTACAGGTTCTTTTCATCATCCACACGTCAATGGGAAACTTTAATAAAAAGTGTAGGCGTATTCGTCAAAAGACTCTCATAGACAAAATGAATTGCTCATCGTGGCGTTGTTAAACCACTGCAGTATAATTTAAAAAAAACTAGTATAAACACTCGAAGATATATATGATCCCAGCAAAAACAGAGAAAACGTCGATACAAAAGAAGCAGTATCTACACTCTTACCAGCTTTGTGTGACTTCAGTTTTTTATGCTATCTTTCGATTTGGTGTAAAATGCTAATAGAAGTTAGTCAGACACAAAAGAAAATACTAAATAATATAATAATAATCTAGATTATCACTGGAAAAGTATGAGATAAAAATCAAATTCAAAAAATTTTTCTTCAAAGCCATCGTATTCAACTAGTGAAAAAAGCTATTTCCTACGTAAAAAAAAATGTGAGAATGTGGAAATTTCGATTGAAGGAAGAAGAGGAATGAGGAGATTTCTAAAACGTTTACCAGGAGAAATAACCCGATATGCTGGACTAACATTGCCAGAGGAGCTGCAGAGAGCTATGTTAGAATGTCTTGACAGATTTTACGAGGAACTAGAATATCGCTACTGAGCAATGGATGATATTCTCGTAACATTTATCCTTACACTCTGCTAACGTCATCAGATAAAGATCTTCAAATAATAGTTCAATATCTGACAAAAATCTGCGATGATTTTTCTGCAGGATATATAATTTTGGAGACTTCACGACTTGAAAGCTACCAGCATTTCTTCCCAAGAAGCGGTTCAATGTAACTCATTGGAGCTTTTCTCGTAAAAGTGGGCTATTTTGAATCTGTTCCGAATCTAACGCTGTGTCTAAGATATTTTTTTACTATTAATTTTCATGTGAAGGAAGCTTATCAAAACTCAAGTTAATAAAATCTAACTTAAGGTTCACAATGAGCCAAGCGAGACTAACCAATCTTTACATTTTATCTATTGAAAATGACAAGAAAGTAAACTTTGATAATATATTAGAATATTTTAGCAAAATAAAGTCCCGTTAGCATGTATAGCATTTTTTGTTTTATTTTGGGGGGTGCTTAATAGAAAACCGTCCTGGGTGTCAACCCACGCTACGCCGCCACTAGTTACCGTAAGGTTTGATACTGTAGCGAAACAATAATGTAATCAAAATATTAAACGGAGTTTAATTATAACACTATTCAGCACTTTCCATATGGCAAAAAAATACGCATTTCGTTTTCCGTGGTGGTGTATACACGAGTAAATATTCTCAAAATATTGTATCATGGACACTCTATTAGAAAGAAATGCAACGCCTAACTCGTTGCCTTTCATTCATTTCAAGGTCACTGATTTAGGAACGTTTCTCTAGTATGAAGTACGCACTCCCTAAAATTTTCATTATCATTATAGTTTTATTAAAGAGATTTGTATATATGTCATTATATATTATTATTAAGTAGTTTACCATTTCGTGAAATGGTGTGGTCATTTGATGATATTTAACGCTGTTTAATGACCATGTCATGATATAGCTTGACCAAATCAATTAATAGTAATCGTTTGAAGATATTAATAACTAAACAACACGCTACTATTTAATGATATGGTCATATGACAATATCACTAAATCGTTTTTCACCGCATGCGGCGCTGAAAGCGTATTTTTTAACAAAAACAGAACTTTTAACAGAGTTGACATCACTTTGTGCCTTATAGATATAATAAATAAATGTTCGCTTCTTTCGCTGATATTACTAAATAGTATTGTTTTGGCTTTCGTTATTTCACAGATAAAATTAAATAGAATGTACTGTTGGATGTGTAAATACTAGGTAAA
The DNA here is from genome assembly GCA_033319125.1 of Parnassius glacialis. Lineage (NCBI taxonomy): Eukaryota > Metazoa > Arthropoda > Insecta > Lepidoptera > Papilionidae > Parnassius > Parnassius glacialis. The sequence goes on from JAVANC010000019.1 coordinate 20,021,479, forward strand.
TGTGATCAATAATCATACAAAAGCTTAGTTTCCGCTTTTATGAATTGTATTTAAAAAAATACGAAGGCCGTGTAGCTCGCCGCGAGATTTCATTATGGCACGGTAGCAGAACGTGTACGATTCCCTCGAGGATGTATTTGTTATAGAAAATTTTAGGTGGTGACTTGACACGTTTTCGTTAAAGTGGTAAAGAATAACTTCGAGAGTAACTATGTAAAATCATAAATGATAATATGATAAAAAAGTATATGACTAAACCCAAATATAAAATAATCTTATGATGATAACAAACAATACCTATTAAATAAAGTTGCGCCAAGATCTTCGCTATATACATATATTTTATTTACGATTACTTCTACTGTTAGAAGCTTGTTTATTTTATAGGCCAATTGATGTCGCATCTTGTTGAGCCAATAATGGCATCCCACAAAATTGCTAACAATAAAATAAAAATTAATAGTCTGTAAATTTTATTGTCTGGTTCTTACAAAATATAATAAAATATAAGTTAATTCCTTATACATGCCTAATAAGAGAATCTTAAGAAAATTATATTTTATAGCAATCTAAGAAGATGTAAAAGAACAAATTATGCTGTACCTCAAATTGAATAAATACTCATATTTATGTTTTTATAGTGTAACTAGCTTCGTTCCAACATAGTGTTCCACGACACTCACGCATGTTTTTTTTATAACGTTGAACTGATACACGAGCTTGCAGTCCACTCGATGGTATGTGGTTACTGGTATACAGTTAGAGGGGCTGTTTCATTCTCCAAGATATATATGGAATGCTTTCTAGCCTGAAATATTATACTGGCTCTTTATTTTGTATGAATTTAATTAAATATTATAAAGATTTCTTGTAAGCTGCAGTCTCAGCTGTGCTCAACTTTTTGCAATCTTAATTACATTTAACCTATGTCCAGAACGGATTAAACGCTAGGCAACTGCAAATTGAGGTGAAATGAAAGGAGGTAATATTACTGGTAAATTTAAGTTTTTGAAAAGTCGGTTCTACATTATTGTTAATTTTTTCTTGTAATGAATGAGGTTTTATCCTTTATAGTCATACAAGAATCGGCTTAAAGTAATTCGATGATGGTAAACAACTTATTTATTTAAATTTAATAAAATTGTATAATAATGTTTCTTTCTTGCTGTATTATCATAGAACGGCGACATATTTTTTACATGCCTATATAAAATATATATTAAAAAAGTAGGAAAGTTTTTGGACTAAACATAAATTTTATTCTATAATTTTGGAAAGGAGAGGACGGTGCTTTGAAGCAGTCCTTGGGGAGGCCTATGTTTAGCAGTGGTTTTGCTTCTCCTCAGACGTTTCCATACACGGAATCGATCTCTACCTGCGTAACGGACCTTTCTCGGGTCTGTAACGCGTAATTCAGGAAAAATGCACATAGCAGAACCAGCCTTCCCGATCTTACCGGTGATTCTGGTCTATGGCTCCGCGACTGACTACGGTTCGATCACAGAGGGTAAAGAGATCGGAGGATCGTAATATTGGCACCCCTCTTCTTTTGCGATCTCATCACCTCCGCGTCAACACTACGCCGCTGCCAGAGTCATCATAAACCTACTTATGTGACGCCTATCATGCTATTGACACATATCAGAGTCATAGATAGAACGAGATGAATGGTGAGGCTCCACTTCGTCATAAATTATAAGTCGATATATATGCTATACCGTACTTCTCTTCTGCAGCAATTTTACTTCGCCGCGGAGAGCAGAGTGAATCACTCCTAACACTAGCATTTTAAGTTGATTAGGAGAATAGTACCTATTCGTGGTATCTCTACTACACCATATCAACTCATGGGTGTCGTAAGAAGCAAAAAAGGAAATTGAAATAGGAGAAGGGCAGCAGCATCTTCCTGATAACTCAATAATTATAATAATGAGCTGCGGTTGCCGACCCGCCCACCAAGCGTTGCAACCAAATATCTCCCTATGCGGCAATGTAAGGGGGAGGCCTAAGATCAGCAATGGAGTTTTGTTGGTCTGTTATGAATGAATGAACTTTCAAAAAGAATAAATTGGCAGACTATTGATTGTGTAATGTTTTTTATTGCTATGGAAGTTTTTATCTGGCCACTAATAGATAAAAGATACCTATTGCAGCCGCTATCTTGGATTTACATTTCGACAGCACTATCAGCTTCAAGACCCTCGAAAACCATGAAAATGACACCCATGATGAAAAAATTGATATCTATTGCAGCCGCCATCTAGGACTTAAATTTCGACAGCAATATCGGCTTCAGCACCCTCGAAAGCCATGAAAATGACACCCATGATGAAAAACTTGGTACCTACTTCAGCCACCATCTTGGATTTACATTTTGACAACACTATCGGCTTCAACACCCTCGAAACCCATGAAAATGACACCCATGATGAAAAAATTGATACCCATTGCAGCCACCACCTTGGATTTATATTTCGACAGCACTATCGGCTTCAACACCCGCGAAAACCATGAGAATGACACCCATGATGAAAAAAATTATATCTATTGCAGCCGCCATCTTGGATTTACATTTCGACAGCACTATCGGCTTCAACACCCTCGAAAACCATGAAAATGACACCCATGATAAAAAAATTATACCTATGGCGGCCGCTATCTTGGATTTACATTTTGACAACCATATCGATTTCAACACTCTCGAAAACCATGAAAATGTCACCCATGATAAGAAAATTGATACTACTTACTTTTAGTACGTACTACTATTATTTATTCTGTGCTTTTAAAATATTGTAATAAAAAAATCTCTTATTATTATTATAATCAGGTTTTTAAGAAATTTGGATATTCGAATATTGTGTATTTGTACAGCGCTCTTTTTGAGCCGCTGCAAACATCCGAAACAATGTCCACTCACGACGGCGACTGACCAGTATATAAAAAGTACTCTGTGCGTCGAACTGAGTGAGTGAGTAAACTACTCTGTGGCTTTAGCTCCCTTTACAGAATTAATTTACATACAAGGCAACCAAATCAACGAAAATTTCGCCATTTTGGAGCCGAAAAAAAAAATTATAGCTAAACAAAACAAAATTACACTGCCATTTACATTCAGTGGCTTCCCACATGATAGATGAAGAGATTAAAAAAATAGATTGAGTTAAACAATTGATATTTTCAAAAGTTAGAGTGTTTACAAGCCTTCCGGACTTGATAAATCCACACCATAAGCCACTAAAACCCCTTTTTTATTTAAAAATAGCAATTAATCGATTTAAAAAAAATTTAATAAGTTCAACAATTATTTATCTTTCTAACAATGTGCTTTTTATATCATTTATATGTATAATATGATTGCTAGATACGATTTTATTCGATAAAACGTTGGAATCTTAATTTTTAGGCGATAGTAGAAAATACCTTGCGCTTTCGCTTAAGGTATGCAAAATTCTAAACCCGAAATAAGAGTGATGACTGATGAGCGAAATCTGTTTAAAATTAGTAATAAATTTTGGACAAAATATTGAAAAAAAAATGTAAAAAGAGATGTAATTAAAAGGTAATCAAATCTTTAAAGGTAAAAGTAAAGTTTACATAAGAATATAGCAATTTCCTAATAACCGAAAAATGTACCCGACTGTTCCAGAAGAAAACATATGTGGTAAGAGTGTATGTACGAGTATGTATGTTTGCACTTACATTGTCTGTTGTTTTGTGACCTGCCGCTTTAATAAAAACTGATAAGAAGAAAACTGAAAACTTAATTTTATAGTACCTAATTAACCTTCGTAAAACGTACCTAATAAGGTGTTCTTTTGAAACCCATTGTGATGAACATGTCTTTTTATTACTAACTAACAGATTTTCGTTGTCAGTTGGTTTTTGTTTTTAATTTTAAGTTTACTCATATAAAATAAAAACTATGGTCTTGAAGAAAAAATATAAATATCAAAATCATATAAATCTTTACTTTTTAAGCTTGGTTTTTAAAGTTACCATTATGCTTAGAATAATAACACCTAGAAGCCGAGTCCGCGTCCGTAATGTGAGGCAACTCAAATTAAGCCAGTATGGCTTAGTTCAATACTCGGCCCGTTAGTGCTCAAAGTCGTGTCGTGTTGACAACAGCTCCCGAAATTTTAATTAAAAATGACGTTTTATGCAGTGAACGGATGTCAGTACATCGAGAAACACAAGAAACATAATAACATTACATTTCACGAGTAACTAATGCTTTTGAACTTATATTTTTACGTAAAACATTCATCAAAAATAAATATGAATTTTAAAAACTGACATATTAACATTATATGGAAATGTTGCCAAAGTGAAAGAAAAATTCTCCCACCTTTTTTAATTAAAACTAAAACACGTCAATAGGAATGAGGGCATCCACGACTTTTTCTGCTACCAGGGTGGCGCCACTTTACAGTGAGGTAAAATATTTGACAGATTTCATAGCGGGGATAATAATTTCTTAAGAAAATGTAATATTTAAGGTTTCCTTCTGTATTATTAGTTATATTTTATATTAATTACATTAGAAATGAATAAACTAAACTATAAAATGTTACTAAAAGCCGATTTTTTTAAAAAGAGTTATAAAGTGAAAAAAATTAAAAAATCAAACCTCTTACGCATTGTGTTGTGTAATAATATAATATTTTAGATAATGATAAACTATTATTTAAAAATAATTTCCCAATTAACTGACAGTATGTTACAAAAAACTTTACCTCAGTCACAACTAGCGACATCTGGCGAGTGGAAGATTATTAGCCCTCATTAAATAGAGTGCGTAACGCAACTTGACAACTTATTGCTACGAGGGCTGCCAACATTGAAAAAATGCAACGCATTGTTTTTATTTATCGACGGCTCCGTGGCGCAGTGGCTTAGCAATGAGTTGTTGCGCTGGGTGCCGCGGGTTAAAATCCCGCACGGAACAAGTATTTGTATGCCTTACAAATCATTGTTCCGGGTCTGGATGTTTGTCCTCTTGCAATTTATGTTTGTAAGCTGCCTCCACGATACAGGAGAAAATCCTAGTGTGGGGGTAACGATTTAAAAAAAAATTAAAAAATATGGAATTTTAAGGAAACTTTTTATATGGTCTGATAATAAATGCATGTTTGTTTTTCGTTTTATGTTTCTTTCTGATCCGATCATTGCGGCTTGTGAGACAGAATACATCAGACACAATCGAAATAAAAGCAGTTGGAAGCCCACTAAAATACAAAAATTAGTTCTTTACATTTTTTTTATAGATGATGTGACCCATATACATCTACAATTATCCTCAATAAAGAGATGCATTGTCATCCGCGAGGACTGTGTAAAACCTACCAAAATTAAAATTTTCTTGTGTTTTTCGTATTGTAGCTTACATTATGCATACAGTAAGGTACACCATTACTCGACGATTATTAAAAAAAATTGCTAAAACAAACTGAATAATAGATACTGAATACGGTCAATGGTTCGCCGAACAGTCGTGTGTCAGGCATCGGGCGGGAGTTTATCGAACTTGCATTAGTCATATAATTATAACGTCTCTATACAGTTACAAAGAAAAATATGATGCAATCACATTTATATGGTTCATAAAAGTTTCTCACTTGGCTAGATCCTATTCAAAAATATTTTGAATTTAGCGGGCTACACTTCGATAATAGAATTCAAACAAACTTATTTTCATATTTGTGTGAGTCATACGTTACGTTGTAACTATTAGTCCAATATAGTTTCAACTTCCATACTTTTCGGGAAAATTTAATGTATTGGCCACATTATTTTTTCATTTATGTGTGTTTCGTCTAGCGTAAACACAAGTTGATAACGCACACATAGATTTTGTTATTGCCCCACTTTTGAACGTCCGCTTTGTAGGGAACTATCGTTCTAGGTGTTATTATTCTAAGCCATTATGAATATCTTCCGTAGGCGAGGATCGATTCAATATTATTAACTGTTGACAGCTGTTTGATAGTATGTAATAAACTACGAGTAGCTAATAAGTGCATCGCATAAACGTTATATCAGTAAATTGGTTATAATGAGCATATTAATATAAGTGTATATGATCTCCTGCGAGGTTGAAACTTATGCATAATTATCTGAAAAATATCGCAGTGGTCGAAAGGACTAGGACAATATCAAACTATAGGCTCAACTTCCAATGAATTATAAATAAAGAATTGGCAGGTACTTTGGGAAGAAACCTGTTGCCATAACATACCAATATTAATATATTTACATTTTATGATATATGTATAGGATATCCTCTATATATATGTATACTAGCTGACCAGGCAGACGTTGTTCAGCCCTTTTCGACGACCCTTCATATAAAAAATCCTTAAATTCGCAATAAAAATATTTGAGGGTCATTTATCGGGATAAAAATTATCCTATCTCTCAAGTTGGACCAAAATGCACATAGTGTGCAAAATTTCATTGAAATCAGTTCAGTAGTCTAGGAGTCCATCGCGGACAAACAACGTGACACGTAATTTTTATATATAAACATTAGTTTACTTTTGCTGCACTACCTCCCATATGTTTATCTCTGCTTAGCCTAATGGTTGACTGGGAGAGAATGCCTTAAGGCATTAAGTCCGCCACATGTACGATTTTTCTTTTGTGCATAAAAGTTTATATAAATAAAAAAAAACAAATATGTAGTTTAAAAAGCATATAATATTCCGATCGCTAACGATTTGCAAAGAAGAAAATACGACAAAAATAAAAACGAAAAGCAATATCATTATGCTATAAATAAGTTAACTGCCGTACTAACTGCTTTTACCGTACAATATCATTCTTTAATACTTCTTAGGAAGGGCGACGTGAATCCGTGCTACGAGCTCGTATATTACAAGCGGTTATCATTAAGAGCTTTACCGTACTTGCTAACTCTCTGGAGAACAGTACCTCTATTTTCTTTTGTTTTTGTCGCATTCCTTAAGATTTCCCTTTCAAAGGGATTTTACGTAACAGTTGGAAAAAATGTTACCTTTTTTGTGTCAATCCCTAGATAAGCGTCAGATAAGTATGTTTATGAATTTAGTCTTATTACTTAAATGTATCTAAAGAAAATGTATTTCTTTAATATTTTGTCTGTGTGTTTTATCTGTGGTTTTATCTGTATTTGTGTAGTGTAGATAGAATCTGTGAAATAACATATTGACTGTATTGACTGTTGAACACAGAACACAATTACTGCTGTTGAACAATGATAAGCTGCCTGTAGAAAATTATAATTTAAGTTTATTAAAAACAGAATTGTTACAAAGGGAACTGACATATTAAGGAATAAACTATAAATGTCGTTTCTTTGTTTACAGGTTTGTTTTTAGTTATTATTGTAATAGTGTAGTTTCGTAATGGAACTTAAAATTAATGAAATATAAAACTTTGTTTACAGAGCAACACAACATAGTTTATTTTAGTCAACCCTAAAAACAATTTACCTTACATCTTATATGTATTTATTTTTATTTTTATAATAACTAAATTTAGTATAACTAATTTAACGTTTCTATTAAAAAAAACCTTTTGAAACGTTTATTCGTTTTTATACATACCTAAATAAATCTGAAACGAGGCCTATTACACAAAGGGAAGAATTGTATTGCATGTTTAGCAGATGGGCGTCTTTCTAATAATAACCAAAAAAACAAAACTGCAGGTTGCCCACCCTATGGCAAATATCTCCTATATGAGGCAAATCCAGGGAAGGCCTATATTATATATTCTGCAGTGGACTGTGATAGGCTGTAATTAATAAAGTGCCTGCCACTGGAAATGTGTTCCGTGGATTTTTTTTATTATTGTGAAACTATTAAAAATTACCCAAATTACATCCCTAACAAAACCTGTGCTTCATCGCAGTATAGAGATTTTAATTTCATAATAGGGTAAAAAACGAACATATAGTCCATCTGATGGTATGTGGATGCTGTGGCCCATAGACACATTCATTTATTCTAAATTAAAACTCGGATCGAAATTAACAGATCAACTGCAGCATGGCCTTACGCTGTAAAAATTCGCCATTATTTTTACGGTACACTAGTAACCCGGGAAGGTAGTTCGAAAAAGGACCAGCATCAATAAAACATCATCTATCATTACAGCCCTTCACAAGTACACTGCTGAACATAGGCCTCCCTCAAAGAATGCCACAAAGCACGGTCCTGAGCCACCTGCATCCATCGACTTCCTGCATGTCTTATCAGGTCGTCACTCCAACTAGTGGGAGGTCGCCCTAAACTTCGCCTACACCGGTACCAGGCGGCCACTCGAGAACCGTTTTTCCCCATCGGTTGTCGGTTTTTCGAGCTATATGGCGGGCCCATTGCCATTTCAGCTTAATAATCCGTTGGGCTATGTTGGTCACTCTGGTTTTTTTATAGTATAAGGTGACAAACGAGCACATAGCCTACCTGATGGTAAGTGGATGCTGTGGCCCATAGACATCTACATTCATCTTCAATTAAGAATCCAAATGCAGATGCGTTGTCACCCCTGAGGGCTAAGATGGAATGCCTCGTTTCCAGTAAAAAGGGTATCCGGTTCTCTACATTCATCATTCGAAACACAGCAGCGTGAAGCCACTATTTTACATTGGTATTCTGTGAGAGCGTGGTCCAACCCAGGTCAAGTCGACCCATTCGTACTACAACCACAATATAGCTACAGCGTGCCTCTACCGCGTAATAATATTTTACTGCGAATATCCTCATTTCTAAGTTTATCACGGAGAGGAACTCTGAGCATAGCCCTCTCCATATCTCTATGGGCAAACTTGAGCGTCCTCATACGCCTAGCAGTGAAGGACCACGTCTCAGATCTATAAGTCATCACTGGCACTTAAAATATTGAAATGAAATATTATTTTTTATTGAAATATTTTCAACTTCTATAGGTAAAGCCGTATCCACGGTAAAAAATTGGTAAGTAACATGTTTCTGACCGAGTTACAACGTTGCTGACAGCATGTTAACAAGTCACCGACCAGCGAGCTTCACAGCAACACGAGCTTGCATCAAAAGTTTTTTAGAGAGTTGGTTAAAATTGCAGTAATAATAATGCAATATCAATATATTGCATTATTATTACTGCAATTTAATGATATTGCATTATTATTACTGCAATTTTAACCAACGGATTATTTCCATTGGATCTTTGAAATAATCCAATGGATTATTTCAGTCAAAAGCATAGTGTATAATATATATAATAAGTGTATGTATCGTCGATTTGCTTATTATTGCAGCAGTGCAATGAGTTATTATGAGCCAGTATTAATTACTAATAATTAATAATTAATTAAGAAGTAAAATAAAATATAAAGCCTTGACAGCTTGTCAGGTTTACCATCTTAGTGATAATGCATTTGTAGTTTAAATTTGACTGTTGGCTCATTTGTTACTTTAATTTTATTTTACTACTTTCTTGTACAACGTCATTGTAGAAGCGTGCTCGTCGCGACCCCTGCCAGCCCTTTTCAGGGATGCAATTCTACACAGCTGCGCACCCATGCCAACGAGGGTTAGGGCATCCCCCCAAGGCGACGCACACTAGCTCGTCCCCGTTGGTGTGGAATGCAGTGCGAAAAGCGGCAATGGGGACCGCCAACCGTCACGCACAGCCCGACACGGCGGAAGGTGGAGGACAGAGTGCAGAGTTGGCACGTGGAATGTTAGAGGAGGCATGAGAGATAAGACGAATGAGTTGATCAAAATAATGAAAGAAAGAAAATTAGATGTCGTGTATATGTCGGAGACCAAACGGAAGGGCAGTGGTACTGAAGAGCTACCTGGCGGGGCGTTATCTCTATGGTCCGGAGTCCCGGAGAGCGAGAACGCCTGCCAGGGAGTGGGGGTGCTGCTGTCGTCTCGGTTAGTCGATGTTATGACTGAATATAAGGTTGTGAACTCAAGACTTCTCTGGGTTCGCTTTAAATTCGGACTGACGAAGTTATTCCTTTTGGCTGTTTATGCGCCGGTAGCTTCGTCATCCAAGGCTGAGCTGGAGGAGTTTTGGGAGAATGTAAGAGAAGTTTTAGATTTGGTTAGAGGAAACGAAATAATTGTTGTATGTGGTGATTTGAATGGATGGGTTGGTACCGCTCGAACAGGGTACGAGTCGGTGCTTGGAAAGTTTGGCGATAAAACGGTTAATGCTGGCAAGCTTATACTGGCTGTATGCAAGGAAAAGGGTCTTCTTGTGACAAAGTCTATGTTTAATCACAAGAAAATCCATATGTATACTAGAGAAAGAAAGAATGAGAGAAGTATGATCGATTTGTTCCTGGTGGATGACGGACTGCGAAAACCGGTGATGGATACGCGAGTGTTCAGGGGTGCTGACCTGGAAACGGATTACTATCTAGTGATTACTAGGTTTAGGGGTCTGTTCGCGGGTTGGCGCTACCGGACGGCAGTAACAGAACCACAGTCGGTCTGTCGCATCTGAAGCTGGAAGCTTCAGGAAGTGGATACTAGGGACAAATATCATGCGAGGGTAGCCGAAAAGCTTGACACCATCGATAGTAGAAGAGAATGTGTGAAAAAACATGGCAGAACCTTAGGGATGGAATGGTAAGTGCAGCGGAAGAAGTGTGTGGAACGATTAAAAGGGGCAGTAGTAAAAGAAGACATGCATGGTGGAATGATGAAGTGAAAGAAGCTGTAAAGATGAAGAAAAAAGCATGGTTAGACTACTTGGCCTCTAGTAATGATAAGGATATGAGAGAGAAGATGAAAGAAAGATATCAGCTGCAGAAAGTTCACACGAAAGCATTGATTGAGGAAGTGCGTGAAAGGTGTAGAATGGAAGCGGACGAAAGGTTGTCGCACAACTTTAAGGAGAACTCCAAACTCTTCTGGAAAGAGGTTGGAAGGACCTGAAGTGGTGCGACGGCCTTAAGAATGAACAAAGTGCTTTCGAGAACCAATGACGTCCTCTCAGAAAAATCGGACGTCATGCAGCGATGGAGCGAATTTTATAGAGAAATGTATGCGTGTGATGATCATAGTGAGGGATCCGGGGCTGACGCCGTGACTGAAACGTCAGACCCGGACCTCGATGACACTGAGGTCATCAGTATGAAAGAGATTGAATGTGCGATTCGAAGTTTGAAATGTGGTAAGGCTGCGGGACTAGACAGAGTTTCTGCTGAAATGGTTAAGTATGGTGGGCCCCGCGTCTGGGACAGCTTTCATCTGCTGTGCAATTTGTGCTGGCGGACGGGGGATAACCCGGATGATTGGCGATCCGCAGTCATTGTACCTTTATATAAAGGTAAAGGTTCACATTTTGACTGCGGGTGCTATCGGGCGATCAGCTTGACCAGTTTAGCAAGTAAAGTTTACTCGAAGGTTTTAACACGTAGGATGCAAGAGAAATCAGAAAGATTTCTATGGGAGGCACAATGCGGATTTAGACCTGGAAGAGGATGCACGGATCAAATGTTTTCTCACCGCATGATCACTGAAAAGCTTCTGACTGCTAACCAGAAGATTTTTCTGTGCTTTTGTGGATCTTGAGAAAGCATTTGATAAGGTTGTAAGGAAGAGAACTGTTTCCGGGGTATGGTGTGGATGGTCGATTGTTAAGGGCTGTGCAGTCACTTTACTGTGACTGTAAAGGCTGTGTGCGGGTAGGGCATGACGTGTTGCCCATGTTTGGCGTCCAAACGGGCATAAAACAGGGTTGTATCATGTCTTCCTGGCTGTTCAAACTGTATCTCGACAGTTGTTTACAGAAGCTGACAGATAGCTGTTTGGGTGTGAAATTGGGTGACATTAATGTAAATTGTCTACTGTATGATGATGATGCAGTGCTTATTACACCATCAGAGGCAGAACTGCAGGCATTAGTCACGTGTATGAAAGAGGAATGTGAAATTAAAGGTCTCCGTTTGAATGCTAATAAAACTAAGGTTCTGGTATTTAAAAGGGACGAAGAGAGAACGAAGTGTGAAATATGGGTAAATCAGGAATGACTAAAACAGGTAAATGAAATTGTATACTTGGGGAGTGCTTTTAGCCGGGATGGAAGATGTGATTTAGATGTGGACAGGCGTGTCGTTGCCGGGAACAAAGTCAATGGTGCCCTGACTGCGTTAGTCAAAAGGCAAGGCGTAGTGAAGAGTGCACGCCTTGCAATACATAACGCAGTGTTGGTACCGACTTTGTTATATGACAGCGAAATCTGGGTATGCCAGAAGAAGCATAAAAGCAAGTTGAATGCAGTGGAGATGCGATCTCTTCGTAAAATGTGCGGCGTTACCATGGCCGACCGAAAGCGAAACGAAGAGATTCGTAATATGGCAGGTTTGAAAGATGACCTTATCGCAAAAATTGATAAGGGCGTGCTTCGATGGTTTGGGCACGTTGAGCGAATGAGTGAAGGCCGAATGGTGAAGAAAATATATAGCGCAAAAGTTAATATTAAAAGGTGTCGAGGTAGACCGAGACTAAATTTCGAAGACCATGTGAGCAAATTGCTCGAAGAGGGGAGGGTCAAGAGTACTCGGATACCTAGACGTGCATGTATGAAGAAGTTAATGAATCTGAAAGAAGTGAAAGAGGTATGTAAGGATCGTGACACTTGGCGATCTGTTCTCTCTGGCTACCCCGTCAGGGATTGTGCGTGAAGATAATCAATAATCAATAATCAATTGTACACCGTGTTAACTAAGACTTAGTGCGGTAAAAAATTTTGACGTTTTCAGTAGTAACACAGTGAGTTTACCAGCAATGATGTTGAAAAACTATTATAATATTAATTTAATGCTTTTTAATACTTAATTTTCAAATGGTTAATATTAATGTGGTATTATTTAATAATACAGTTATTAACTTCATATATTTTTATCGATTAGAAAAATGTCCACGAGACTAAATTTCGGTCACGGCAGCCATTATGGAGGAATACTGCCTTCTGTCTGCCTACCTTCTGCGCAGGACAGATCGAGTATCGAGTGTATGCGCAAGCTCAGGTACACTCTTTATTCCCTTCCTCTCATAGTTCGATAGATATATTCTTTTTATATTCTTTTATATTCATTTAAAAAAAACGTTACCCCCACACTAGGATTTTCTCCTGTATCGTGGAGGCAGTTTACAAACACAAATTTCACAAGGACAAACATCCAGACCCGGAACAATTATTTGTAGGCCATACAAATACTTGTTCCGTGCGGGATTCGAACCCGCGCCCCCCAGCGCAAGCAACTCATTGCTAAGCCACTGCGCCACGGAGCCGTCAAATATAATAGATATATAGATCAGGTGCAGGACTAATGAATTAACGATACGTGCTTTTCGAAGAACGGGGGTGACGCCCGCTATTGAGATTTTTTAAAAGCATAATCCAATAACTGATTTTGGCCCGAATCGAGATACATACCCGGGACCTCGTAGCACATGAGTAAATAAACGAAACAGAGATAAAGCTTCATACAAATGCGAAACGGGTTGCACTACAACAAGCACGCATGTGTGACCACTGGCCGCTTGTCGCGTACGCGACGAGACTGGAAAAAATCGTTTACGCGGGCACAGCCAGTGGACAACAATCTCAGGGTCAGTGCGACGCATTTTGTTTGTTTTGTTAGTTGCAAGATTGAATATTTGAATGTAAAATCGTGATATTATTAATAATGGTTGTTTATTGTACTGTGTGTATTGTGTGTTCCGATGATATCCCGGACGTCAGTCTGAGCGAGATTAGAATGGCTCTCCAGCATCTTAAAAACGGCAAGGCCCCAGGCGAGGACGGAATTACAGCCAAGCTTCTGAAAGCGGGTGGAAAACCGATACTTCAAGTCCTTCAGAAGCTATTTAATTCCGTTCTCCATGGTGGCACTACACCGGAGGCGTGGAGCAGAAGTGCGGTGGTCTTGTTCTTCAAGAAAGGTGACAACGCTGTCTTGAAGAACTACAGACCGATTTCCCTTCTGAGCCGCGTCTACGTGCTGTTTTCGAGAGTCATTACGAATCGTCTCGCGCGCAGACTTGACGACTTCCAGCCTCCCGAACAAACCGGTTTCCGAAAAGGCTTTAGCACCAAAGACCACATACATACCCTTTGGCAAATTGTACTGAGGTTCGAGGAGTACAATTTGCCACTATGTCTGGCGTATGTGGACTATGAGAAAGCCTTTGATTCCGTCGAAATTTGGGCGGTGCTGCAGTCCCTTCAGCGGTGCCAAGTTGACTGTCGGTATATAGAAGTGCTGAAGTGCTTGTACAGTAGGGCTACGATGGCTATCTGAGTACAGAACCAGAGTACGAAAGCTATCCAATTGCAGAGAGGTGTAAGACAGGGTGACGTTATATCCCCGAAACTCTTCACCGCTGCATTGGAAGACGTTTTCAAGCTTCTGAACTAGAAAGGATACTGTATTAACATTAATGGCGAGTTCTTCACTCACCTTCGATTTGCCGACGATATAGTCCTTATGGCAGAATCGCTGGAGGACCTAAGCACTATGCTCAATGACCTCAATAGTGTTTCCCAACAGATAGGTCTTAAGATGAACATGGACAAAACAAAGATCATGTTTAATGTCCATGTTACACCTATGCCCGTAGTTGTTAGGGATACTTAACTCGAAGTTGTTGACGAGTATGTTTACCTGGGACAAATAGTAAAAAGAACAAAAACAAAAAGAACCCCTTTGTCGTATCTAGTTTCAAGGCACTCCCCTACTTGCCTCAGCCAGTATCGGAATCCACGGAGTCGACATATCGAGTGACGTGCAGTTTCGTGGTCACTTGGAAGAGAAGGCCAAATTGGCCTCTAAAAAGCTTGGCGTGCTCAGCAGAGCGGGACAGTATTTCATGCCGGCACACCGCCTGCAACTTTACAAGGCGCAGGTTCGGCCTCACATACTCTCTCTCTTGCTACACGGTTTATCACCAGCAAGTCCGTTTGCTGGCGGCATTTGTGCCGTCTGGTGTAGCTGCGCCTCCACTCACCGTTGGGGACCTGGGAGGTATAGTCAAGGCCTTGCCTAACACAGCTCCGGGACTCGATGGGGTAAGTGCGAGAATCGTGAGGAATATATGGATGGCAGCGCCAAGGGAACTTCACTTGGTGTATGCTAAGTGTGTAGTAGAGGGAGTTTTCCCCAAGGTATGGAAGGACGGAAGACTAATTGTCATTCCCAAGGATAATGATAAGCCGCTCACCGACGCCAAGGCATACCGTACAATTACGCTCCTCCCTGTTTTGGGAAAATTGCTGGAACGCGTAATGCTGAGATGTGCTCCTGCGATTAGTCGTGGGATATCCAAATACCAGCATGGATTTTCTCCGGGGCGATCTACGGTAACAGCGCTGCGTGTCTTGCTCAGCACGGCAAAGTATTCTCGGGCATGCTACGTGCGGGCAATCTTTCTTGATATCTCCAGCGCCTTTGACAACGCCTGGTGGCCGATGATGTTGGTCAAGGCGAAACGAGGTGGTTGTCCACCCAACATTTACTGGTGGACTACTTCACCTCCAGACGTGTCGGTCTTTTCATCGGTGACCGGGTAGAGTGGAAGACGTCGACCATGGGATGTCCTCAAGGCTCCGTGCTGGGCCCTACACTGTGGAACGTATTGATGGACGACCTTCTCCGACTCCCTCTGCCTGAGGGAGTAGCAATGACTGCCTATGCTGACGATGTCACGATTCTCATTGAATCACAAACCAGAGCGGGCATCGAATCCAGGGCCAGAGCCACTCTGGACCTTGTACGGGAGTGGGGGCTAAGGAAACGACTGGAGTTCTCCTCATCAAAGTCGACCACAATGACTGTTAGAGGGAAACTTCAGCGCCCCCCCGTTATTAAACTTGGAGGAGAATCCATCAAGAATGTGACCAATGCTAAGGTATTAGGCGTGGTTTTGGATTCGGGACTATCGTTTGTGCAACATGCGTCCGATATTTCTGAAAGAGCGACCAAGGGATTTGGTAAAATGACTCGCGTATCGACATCATCATGGGGTGTCCGATACCCAAGCCTAAAAATAATCTATAGCGGAGTGTATGTATCCACGCTTACGTACGCGGCAGAATGCTGGTACGAGCGTGCGAACATGTACGCAGTTCGCAGTGCACTACTCAGATCGCAGCGCACCGCCCTTATATTATTAACCAAGGCGTACCGATCCACTAGCACGGCGGCCTTGCCGGTGCTAGCTGGTGTTCTTCCTGCTGACCTGGAGATCATCCGTGCTGGTAGGATGGGTTGGCACGAATGAACGTGCCCAAAGAGGAGTTGAGCAGGCGGAAACGCGAAATTTGGACTGAGGTGATCGGTGTATGGCAGGATCGATGGATGAATGACTCAAAAGGACGCGAGCTCAATCGATTTTTCCCGGAGATGGCGTTGAGACTCGGGTATTCCTGGGTCTCACCGGACTATCAAACCTCTCAGATTCTCATCGGACATGGATGCTTTCGGAAGAGACTGAGTGAAATGCGATTGTGTGATACAAGTATGTGTGAGTGTGGTGCGATAGAGGAGGACGTTCACCATGTTCTATGGGAATGTCCTCTGTATGACGACCTAAGAGCGAAAATGATGGATGGACTAGTTCGTTCGGTTCAGGGGCCGGTCTATTACCCGGATCTCGTCAGCGGCGAGGTGAACTACGGGCTGTTGCGCGAGTTTGCGCACAGATGGCATGACCGCAGGAGAAGTCATGATAGAGTGTTGGCAGGAAGGACTGACGACGTAGGCGTCAGTGTGCCGTCAGCCCCAGAAGGGGGAGAATGACGTAAATACAGGGACAAGGAACAGATTAAATATTTGTAGGGAGTCAAGAAAGTGCGCGCGGGAAAGAGCCACGTGCAAGTACCGCGCGCATCTCCCGAGATTCGGCCCGTATGACCTGAGGGTCGGTGGGGCCATGGAAGGTGGTGGGTTGTTCCCATCTCTGAAAAGGGGCTCCCCAGTGCCAGCTACTTCCACTTGACCGCATCCTGCGCAGAGCGGCTCGAATCGTCGACGACCGAGTCCTTTCCGATCGGCTCGATTCATTGGCACTGCGAAGAGATGTTGCATCCCTTTGCATTTTCTTTCGCATCTACCATGGGGAGTGCTCTGAGGAATTGTTCGGATTAATCCCAGCCGCCAAATTTCACGAACGCACATCGCGGCAGAACTCTCGATACCATCCACACCATCTGGATGATTGACGGTCCACCACTGTGCGATTTAGAAGATGTTTTCTTCCTCGCACGACTTCCTTGTGGAATCGATTACCATCAGCGATTTTTCCGGACCGATACGACTTAGGGACCTTCAAGAAAAGAGCGTACTCCTTTTTAAATTCCGGCAACGCATCTGCAATTCCCTCCTTGGTGTTGCGGTTGTTCATGGGCGGCGGTAGTCACTTACCATCAGGTGAGCCGCATGCTCGTTTGGCCCCTCTCCTATAAAAAAATTCCGACTAGATAAGTCCAACTTCGACCGAGAGGTCAATCGATGGATTCAACTCGGTTTGGCAGCGTTCGGGAAATTACGGCACATCTTCTCGTCAGATATACCCCAAAACTTAAAAACCATACTGTACAACCAGTGCGTGTTACCAGTGATGACCTATGGGACGGAGACGTGGTCCTTCTCTACTGGCCGGATGACGAAGCTCAAGGTCACTCAGCGAGCTATGCAGAGGGCTATGCTCGGAGTTTCTCTGCGTGATAAACTTAGAAATGAGGATATCCGCATCCAGAGTGACCGACATAGCCCAACGGATTAGTAAGCTGAAGTGGCAATGGGCTGGACATATCGCTCAAAGAACCGACAACAGATGGGGAAAAAAGGTTCTTGAGTGGCGGCCTCGTACCGGCGAATGAAATGTAGGTCATTCTCCCACTAGATGGAGTGACGACCTGGTAAGACATTGTAGTGTTATGTTACTTACATATCATTTTACACTATTTTTCCATTCTGTTTTTGATTTTCTGCATTCATATTTTGCATCACTTTTCACGATATCAGTTATGTTACTTACATATCATTTTACACTATTTTTCTATTCTGTTTTTGATTTTCTGCATTTATATTTTGCATCACCTTTATTTCTCTTTATTTTAGATATATAGAGATTCATAAATTCGTCCGAGCGTCGAGTAATAGACACCTGTAATTCTGTTTTTAAAGTTATTAATTCGTTTTAAGCAAATTTCTTAGTTATTAAGCAATAATTTTTTTCTTACTGTGTTTAATTATCGTGTAGTAAACAATGTGTGAAGTTCTAGTTCAATCAGTGTTCTCTGTCTGAAGATATTTAGTAAAAACTTTTAAAAATTATATGTTAAACGGTCGTTGTTAACCTTGTTTAGTAATCGGAGCGTGCAAGTGCTGTTGTACTTCACATATAAAAAACATTAGTTCGTTGACCTCATTTACTACAGATCGTCGCTAACGTAAATATTAGTGACTAATTTCGCCACCTAACATAACATAGACTGTAGCGCTACAACAAAGCAAGTGGCAATACGCTGAGCGTCGTGGGTTCAAATCCAAAACTAATTTTTTTTAATTTATTTTTTGGTTTATTTAGTTTTTTTTTGTAGACAATTTGTATCATTAAATCATGGCTAACTTTGAATGTGCTGGGAGCCCTAAAGCACTGGATAACTCCATGTCATTGCAATGTCACCGATGCAATGACAAATACCTATCATGTAGCATGCACGCGAATCACAATGCAAGATTTCAACGTGATGAGCTCGGAAATGAAGAGTTTATGGATATGTGACGTTTGCAGGTGTAAACAACCAAGAGGTGATCATTCCAACACTCCAGTTCGAAACTCACCGGTGGAAATGGAATTCGTAACTCAACGTGTCAAAAGTCGTTCTAATTGCTCTTGTTTATCGGCTAGTAATATACGTGAAATAATTAGAGAAGAATTGCGCAACATTTTTAGAAACGATTTACATCCTAAAATTCACGAAATAAAAAATACACTTGCCTCATTTCAAACTTCTTTGTCGTCGTTAAACCAAGATATAGATAAAATTAAATCCGATCATGCTAACCAATCTGCACAAATGCAACACATAACTAAGGAGAACGAAACTCTGCGTGCAGCTAACACGAGTATCATAACTCGTCTTACGCAACTTGAACAGCAGACACGAGCTTCAAATATTGAGATCCAATGTGTTCCAGAGAATAGACAAGAGAATTTAGTTAACATAGTACAACAACTAAGCAATATCATAAAATGCCCTATAGCCCCAGAAAATATACATTTTTGTGCAAGACTAGCGAAAATGAATACTAAAAGCCCTCGACCGAGATCGATATTAGTAAAGTTCAGTAGTCCAAGACTACGTGACGAATTTTTAGCAGCTACCATTAAATATAATAAAAAAAATAGTACGGATAAGCTTAACACTTGCCATTTGGGAATCGCAAGCGCGAAGAATACTCCAATATACGTTGCTGAAAATCTTACGCCAGAGGGAAAAATCTTACATGCTGCAGCTCGCCGTAAGGCGAAAGAGCTCGGTTTCCGTTTTGTTTGGGTTCGTGATGGAAAGATTTTTGTCAGAAAATGTGAAGGATCAAACTACATTCATATACGAAATCATGATACTGTTAATAATTTGTCATAGAGTGGCGCTAAATTCGCTAAATTGGTTTTTTTATTACATAAAGGCACTTTACAGAATAAAATTTCCATCTACTACCAAAATGTTCGAGGTCTAAGATCAAAAACAATTGATCTATTTAATAACATAGTCTGTAATTCATACGATATTGTAATTATGACGGAAACGTGGTTAAATAGGAGTGTTTTCGATTCTGAAATTTTTGATGATCGTTATAATGTTTATAGACGTGATCGGGAGAGTAGTGGTTTTCACGCTTCAAAGAATGGCGGGGGTGTACTTATAGCTGTATCTAAGCAAATAAATTCGGAGCGGCTCTTTAGTTTCGAGTCCAAGTGCGAGGATCTTTGGGTCTGCGTAGAAGTAGAAAACGTCCAAGGCAAGTCTGAAAGACTTTATATATGTGCTGTGTATATTCCCCCACCCGTCCAAAAACACATTTTTGAGCATTTTATTAATAACTCGAGTCGAGTATTGGAATCACTCGATGAAAATATAATTGTTGCTGGAGATTTTAATCTAAGTAGTATAACATGGTCTTTAGAGCCCCACGGGCATCTTTGTGCAAAATACTCCAACAGCTATCTACAGAATCTCTTAACAGACTTTCACTCGTGCAATGAATTGAACCAATTTAATCTAATTAAGAACTCTAAAAATAAAATGCTCGATCATGTCTTGTCTAATACTAACATTGTTGATATTCTGTCATGTCCTGAGCCTTTGACATGTGTTGATCCCCTTCATCCACCATTAGTTTTTCCATAGATTTTACAGATCTGGCACCACTAGTCCCTAATAACACAATTACAAAATTTTGCTTCCACAAGGCTGATTATGAAAATATAAGGAAGGATCTAAATGAAATTGATTGGAGGGAAATATTGGGTGAATGTCTTTGTGTTGATGATATGGTTGCAGTATTTTATGACATAATTCGTAAGTTAATACGGAAATATGTACCTAAGGCTAAACCGCGTAGTCATAAATACCCAGTTTGGTTTACTCCGTGTCTGATAAAATGTATTAAAGAAAAATATAAATATAGGATGAAAGTTCGCAAATATAACAATCCCCGCGATAAACTCTGTTTTGACTTACTGAAAAGAAGATGTGAGGAGATGCTAGCATACTCCTACGCTAAGTATATAGAATGCCTTGAACTCTCTTTAAAGTCAAACCCAAAGTTGATTTGGCCATTCCTAAAACAAAAGAAAGGTAAAAGTTCGTATCCTTCTAAAATTAAAGACGAGAATAAATTTGTTTCCAATGGAACAGACATTTGTAATGTTTTCGCTAGTCATTTTTCGTCAGTATACAGTCGCAATAATAATATCCAAAACTTCGATACTAGTCCTAATCTTATGAACTTGTTGCAATGTGTACCTTGATTATATATCTTATACAGTGGACCAGGTTTACAATGTTTTAAAAAGACTTGACATTAGGAAAGGAGCTGGAGCAGATGGCATTCCATCAATATTTGTACGCAATTGCGCTAACGCATTGACCTTGCCTATTGCACTGATAATCAATAGATCTGTTAGGACTAGTACATATCCAACCTTGTGGAAAGAAGCCCTTGTGTTGCCTTTGTTCAAAACCGGAGACAAAGAGGAAGCTAAAAATTATAGACCTATTTCCATTATTTCTGTTTTTGCAAAAGTGTTTGAGAAACTTATATGTCCCGTTGTTTCATGGCACTTTAAGCAATTTGTTACATCTGAACAGCATGGGTTTGTGAAAGCTCGATCAACAGTAACTAACCTAGTTTCCTTTGTGGAAGACATTACTGAATCTCTTGATACTGGCGAATCCGTTGATGCAATCTACACAGATTTCAGTAAGGCCTTTGACAAGGTTGATCACTCTATTTTACTTTTCAAACTCAAACGGATAGGTATAGCAAACCCTTTGCTGGACTGGTTTAAGTCATACCTTGCCAATCGGTCGTCAACTGTTGTTGTTGATGGTTATGCTTCTGAGCCGTTTTTTGCCTATACTGGCGTACCTCAAGGATCTCATCTTGGGCCGTTGTTGTTTAACATTTTCATCAACGACATCAGTAATTGCTTTAAGAATTCTAAATTTTATTTATTTGCTGACGATCTAAAGATCTTTAGACCTGTCTCCTCAAATTCTGATGCAGAAATCTTACAGGAAGACTTAAATAACTTGACATTATGGTGTCGTAGCAACGGTATGACACTAAATGCTGACAAGTGTCATGTTATAAAATTTTCTAGAAAGAAAACATCTCTTGCAACAACATATTACATTGATGCTCGTATTCTGTCTGAAGTTCCTCACATACGCGATTTAGGAGTTATGCTTGGCAATAAGCTTCGTTATAATATCCACATAGATAATGTTGTCAACAAGAGTTTTAGGACTCTTGGCTTCCTCTTCCGTAACTGTAAGCAATTCAGGGATACTCGCACTAAAATAATTATTTACTCAGCTTTGGTACGAAGTATCTTGGAATACTGCAGCGTAGTATGGAATCCCCACTTTAATATTTACTCACATAGAATTGAAAGGATACAAAAGAGATTTCTTTTGCATTTATCTTACGATCATAACCTAGTTAAAACTCTTAGAACTTACGAAGATAAGCTAAATTACTTTAAGCTTCAGCCACTTTCGAATCGAAGACAGCTCCTTGACCTTATTTTCTTGTATAAGTTGGTGAATGGCGTCATTGATAGTTCTTACTTACTAGCCAAATTAAATTTTCGTACCCCATTGAAGTCAAAAATGCCGTCGTCTTTTATACCAGTCGTAGAAAAGAGCACACGTTCTCGTCAAGCGCGCTATTCTCCGATTAATAGATTGATGTTGAGTTTTAATGCTATATATAAATTATCACATAAGAATTGTATTAGTGCCATAATGACTACTGATAATAAACATATAGATAGAAAAGTTGATATTGACATATTTTCAGATAATCTTTGGAAATTTAAACGTGATTTATTACATTTATATTCCTCAAATAATTGTAATTCACAGTAAAATTATATTATTTTTCTTGAAGCTGAATTGTGATTAGGTAATAATTGTATATTATAATTCATTAATGATTTTATTTTTGTTATGTTTAACGTTTATAAAATTTCTAATGTTAATAACAATTGTGGATTATGCATGATTTAATTTAAATAATTATATAATACTAAATTCTGATATATTTATTGATCTCTTAATTTTTGTATACAATTTAATTCACTGCATATGTTTACTTGTGTCTATTTTTTTTTAATGAAATGTGTGTAACACCTGTAATTAAGTCAACACTTAGTTTTTATGATTTGTTGCAAAAATATTATGCTTTTGTTAGTGTATGTCTTGTTGGTGTTAAATAAATAAATAAATAAATTTCCATAGGATCCTGTAACGTTTTTACACAATAATAAATCATTTTCACTTCGTATTTTCACGCTATCAGCACCTTTTAAATCGCTGTCAATAGAGTCTTACCTTGTTCTATCTTTTATTGAGTTCTCCGTAACTCTGCAATTTCAGGTTTCGTGCGCGCTGCCGCGCTATAGTTTTTCCTATATGAATAATATCTCATTTCTTACTTAAATGTAGCTGTTTTTCAATTATATACCTAAAACCAAAAATTTTTAACAACCATTATTTATATGGTTGTTATGGTAACTTTTATTCAATTTCGTCACTGGTCTGATGTTCTTATTTCGATATTTCCACATAAATACTCTTTTGCTCTAGGTCATTTACAATAAATTTCCTTTTAATTTAAATAATTTCTCGTTCTCTCTAAAAAAGGTATAAAAGCCGAACAATCGGAGAATACAGGGAGTCTCGCTTCAGTTTTCAAACGTGAAGCATCTACTAAAGGCCTTATCCCGGGGCCGCATTGCCCCGGGATTCTGCAAGCCTCCATCTACATTTGAAGACGTCGGCGTAGTCTACTTCAAGTGCGGGGCCACACTACTCCGGGCGCTACGACTGCTTGCTCCAGGCGCTGAGTGCACCTACTGCCCGCGCTACCTTTGGGCGCTACGACTGCTTGCTCCAGGCGCTGAGTGCACCTACTGCCCGCGCTACCTTTGGGCACTGCGACTGCTTGCTCCAAGCGCTGAGCGCACCTACTCCAGGCGGTACGTGCGCCGGCTCCGGACGCTGCGTGTGCCCAGACCAGGCGCTGCGTGCCATCACCGCCAAGAAACTACAAGCTCAGCGTGTGCCTACTTCTACTCCAAGCGCAGCGTGTGTCACTTCGACCTTTAGGCTCCACTACAATACAATATTCTCCTATCTTTACTTTTTTTATCTAATTGTAATTACACGTCATCCATCATCATCATCATATTTCATTTTTTTTTATAAAATTGTAAATACCTTTTTAAAAATTTAAATATATTATTTTCTTGTTCTACTTTTGTTGTTTTGTTGTTCTTAGGTTAGGTTCTATTTTTTTTAATTGTCGCTTCACGACAGTTTGGCGCCCAACGTAAAAGTCCTCTTTCTCTCTTAATTCTTCACCTTTACTGCGCCTTGTCCATTCCCTTTTGAATTAATTGCTTTCCCTTTCGTTCTTAACTCATTATTCATCATTCATTTATTCATCCTTTTCATATCTTCCAAATTCTAAAACAAAACTTCTTCTAGTTTTTCAACTTATCTGGATTATATTTAGACCTTTATATAACACTTCACTTACATTCATCACTCTAATATTTTTATTCTAGATAACTTAAAGAGGTACAATTTTTAATAAAATTTTTATTTCTTAAACTTAACTTTACACTTAATTATAACAATGAAAAGGGTTATTAAGTACGAATTCCTTAACAAGGCCGAACTTGAATACGAAGTGAAGATTAGATGTGAGGAACCAGCTAATACTGTTTTGCTTCTAAAAAAACAAGTTTTGCGTTTAGTTGCGAATTCTCACCCTGAAGATATTCTGACTTCTCCAATTCCGATCGAGGATGACTTGTCTCAAATTGATTCTACTTTGACCTATCTGGACTGTAAAATTAAAAAAATTTTACAAGGTGAAACCAAATACTTACGACTAATAGAAACTTTTATTAACCATGTTTTTTTTACAGATTAGAGCGAATAGATACTGACTTATATCCAGACTTTAAAGCTAATTTCGATACTTTGAAGATGAAATTTGACGCTATTGCTAAACAATTCGAATCCTTGACTCCATTTTCAACTGAAAATGACTCTCCATCACTTGACCCTCCTGTTGACCAGACTGTCATGGAAACTCATCTTGTTTCTCAAACTTCTGTTATGATCCATACCCCGTATCCTTCACCAACACCTCAATCTTTTTCTTCAATTAACGTCTTCAAAGATCTGAAAAGACACACCTTCAATGGTTAAAGCTGTCCAAGATCCTTTCTTCAAAAACTTGAAGAATACTGCTTAGCTCGTGGCTTGTCCAAAGAGTTATTGATTTCTCAAGCGTTCGAAATTTTCACCGACAATGCTCTTCATTGGTTCAGATTTAAATATAATCAGAATCCAAACATAACTTGGAACGAACTTTCCTCTTTATTAATCAAAGACTTTGGTGGTTTTGACTATGATCATAAACTTCTAGAAGCGATTAGGAATCGAACTCAAGGCCGTGATGAAACTATCGTCATCTATATTTCCATTATGTCTGGAATGTTCTCTCGTCTTTCGAATAAACTTTCTGATAAAGAACAATTGGAGATTATTTTGAGGAATATTCGCCCATGTTATTCAGTCTTCGTAGCTCTAAAAGACATTGACTCTATCGACTCTCTTCTGGCTACTTGCCAAAACTATGAAAAGTTCCTAGACAGAGACAAACAATTTAAAGAAACAAATGTACAACAAAATCCTCTTATTTCTGAATTCAACTACAAGCATTCCACTTCAAGTTCAGTTGACTCTCCAAATTCTTCCAATAACTCACGACCTTCTCCTCCATTAATGAATAAATTCACTTCATCCTACAAATACCCTTCTAGACAAATTAATAGTCTCTCTCAAACTAAAGCCCCTCAAGAAAGCTCTTTTTGTGTTCGCTGTCGCAAACAAGGTCATACTTTGAACACTTGTACTCAACCACAATTCGTGATTTGTTTCAAATGTGGTCTTAAAGGTTTAAAACTGCAGATTGCCCTACTTGTTCTCCCAAACCACATACTAGTTCAAAAAACTAACTGCTGACTTGAAAAGTAACTTAAACTTTGATAATGACGATTGAACAAGTTGGATTAAAACAATTCAAAACTTCTTTTCTTGTTACAAAATCTCTTCTACACTCTACTCCAAAGAACAAGATATTAATCGTCCATTCGTTAATGTAAAAATTTATGACTTAACTTTATCTGGTTTACTAGATTCTGGCAGCTCAGTAACTATTCTGGGTAATAATT
The DNA here is from genome assembly GCA_033319125.1 of Parnassius glacialis. Lineage (NCBI taxonomy): Eukaryota > Metazoa > Arthropoda > Insecta > Lepidoptera > Papilionidae > Parnassius > Parnassius glacialis. Next base: position 20,047,518 of record JAVANC010000019.1, read on the forward strand.
CTCATTTAGAAATTCTTAAACTGGGCTGTAAACTTTTCAAGTCAGATCTTATTACTGTCTCTACTGCTAATAATCAAAAAGTTAATTCCTTGGGTTATTTTGACTTACCTGTTCATTTCAATCATCAAACTCATTTGATTAAAGCTTATGTTTTCCCTGAAATATTTCCTTCGATAATACTAGGTATTGACTTTTGGAGAAAATTTAATTTTTTACCTAGTGTTTTATCTTCTCTTAACTTTACAGAATCTAAATGCTCTGCTATCGAAACTAACGATATTAAAGTTTTACCTTATGAGCATTTAACTCCTAACCAAAAGAACATCGCTAACGACATCATCCAACGCTTCAAGACAATTTCTTTTGAGGAAAAAGGTATCCTGGGAAGCACACATTTAATCACCCACAAGATTGATACTGGTGATTCTCTTCCAATCAAACAAAGATGTTATAGACTGTCTCCTGAAAAACAAAAGGCGTTAATTAATGAAGTTGACAAGATGCTGGGATGTAAGGTCATTGAACAATGCGAAAGTCCTTGGTTATCTCCAGTTCTCATCACTCCGAAGAAGAATGGTGAATAGCGTTTCTGTGTAGACAGCAGGAAGCTTAACTCAATTACACGTCGTGATGCTTATAAGTTGCCACTAATAAGCGAAGTTTTGGACAACCTGAAGAATGCCAAATACTTATCAAGCATTGACATTGCGAAAGCATTTTGGGAAATTCCCTTGAATCCTGCTGATAAAGATAAAACTGCATTTTATGTACCTGGAAGAGGTATGTTTAGATTTAAAGTAATGCCTTTTGGCCTCACCAACTCACCTGCAACTCTACAAAGATTAATGGATATGCTGTTTACTCCTGAATTTGAGAACAAGGTATTTTGCTATCTGGATGACATTGTTATTATTAGTGAGACTTTTGATGAACACATATTGCTTCTCATGAAAGTTCATGAAAAACTTTCATATGCTAATCTAACTATTAACTTTGAGAAGAGTCAATTCTTCAAGAAAGAACTGAAATACCTTGGTTTTCTAGTAGACGAGTATGGTCTACGTGCGGATCCAGATAAAATAAAAGCTATTTTAGAATATCCTGTACCTACTTGCAGAAAAGAAGTACGAAAATTCTTAGGCACCTGCAGCTGGTTCAGAAGATTCATTCCAAACTTTAGCACTATTGCCTCTCCACTCAACCAACTAACCTGTTCCGGGAAGAACGCTCCTAAATTTTTATGGAATCCACAAGCTGCAGCTGCTTTCCAGAAACTTAAAGAAGCTTTGGTAACTGCTCCTGTCCTTGCTTGCCCTAACTTCGAACTACCCTTCTCTGTACATTGTGATGCATCAAATTATGGCATAGGAGCAATGCTTACTCAACATCAAGATGACAAAGTAGTCGTGATTGCTTACATGAGTAAAGCACTAAACAAAAATCAACAGAACTACTACTACTACAACAATATTTTCTACAATTAATAAACAAAAAATACATAGAACATACATTATAATTTTTAAACATTACTTACACAACAATATACACTAACTTATACATTTGTACATAATTATATCTATCTTCATAATAGCAATTTATAAATACACGTAAGCATTTATATAATATAAACACTAAAATATTAATATATATGTGCGTGTGTATGTATATATATATATATGTGAGTATGTGTGTATATGTGTATGTATATGCATATATACATGTATGTGTGTATGTGTATATATTTATGTATAATTATATTTATATATAATATAATATGAAAACAAAATTATCCACTTACAAAACAAATACATAAAATACATATACATAGTAAATATAAACTAACAACACTATATAATAATAATCACGAACCATACTTTATACCATAGCTCTTCAAACCGTAATGCTAAAAAACATCCTGTAGAATAAAAAGTAGCAAAAAATGAAGACAGCGCTGCATAGGAACGTCCATAAAAGGTTTTTACGTAACCGTATCGTGTGATATACCCTCATTGTGTTTATAAAATGTGTAGCTGTCTTATGATTGTTACTTAAGTATGTATGTATGAAGTGTGTAGCAAATATAGTAATAAATAGTTTTAGTCTATATTAATGTGTAACGACGGCTTGGGGTGTACGGTAAAACTCAAAAGAGTTTATGTTTACACCTTATTAATTGTTATACTTCTTACTGTTTATGAAATAAATAAAAAAAAAAAAAAAAAAAAAAAAAAACTACTGAAAGAGAAACATTGGCTGTAATAACTGCATTAGAACATTGGCGATGTTACCTAGACAATGGTAAAGAATTTACAATATATACTGATCATGCTGCACTTAAATGGTTTCAGAACTTATCAAATCCATCAGGAAGACTTGCTCGCTGGACTTTACGCTTATCATGCTTTAACTTTGTCATAAAACATAAAAAAGGAAAGGATAACGTTGTTCCACATTTATTATCAAGACATAGGAATCAAGAACGTCCTGATACACGAGAAACTTCACCTCAAGGCGTACATCCCATTACGATTGAAGAACCACCTGATCGTAGACTTGAGCATTACAACAAGATTTTTCTCGGATGCTCCAACAACCCAGACGCATATCCCAACTACACTATCAGGGATAACAAACTTTACCGCTGTATCCATTCTCCCGATCGTTTAAACGATGACTTTATTTGGAAAGAAGTTCCACTACCTCAAGATAGACATGCACTTATTGAAGCTAACCATGGTTCCCCTTCAGAACTCCATCTTGGTATCTTCAAGACATTCAAGAAAATATCTTTAAAATACTATTGGCCTTGTATGTTTAAGGACATTGCCGAATTAATCTCGACTTGTGAAACCTGCTTAACCGTCAAACATCCAATACTGTGGCGACTAACGCCGGTGTTCCTCAGGGGTCCGTTCTCTCCGCAACTCTCTTCCTGATGCATATAAATGATCTGCTCATTCCTGGTGTCTTTGGGTATGCAGACGACAGCACAGTTGTGGAGAGATACCAACCAAGCGCCCGGGCCAGTCGGGATCAAATCCAGTCAGAAAGAGAGGCTATGGTTGAGCGTGTGAGTCTCACACTACAGGCAGTCTCCGAATGGGGCGATGCCAATCTCGTGAGATTTAACGCCTCCAAAACACAAGCGTGTCTTTTTACCGCTAAAAGGAGCCCGCTCACCTTAGCTCCTACTTTCCGGAATGTATCCTTGGAGTACACTGACCGCCTTCAGTTGTTAGGGATTGAATTTTCTCCGAACTTTGGGCGGTTCATCGAGTCCAGAGCCAAAGCAGCCGCAAGGAAACTTGGTGTCCTTGCAAGGGTGCGGCGGTACTTCACGCCGGGGCAGCTTCTTACCTTATATAAAGCCCAAGTCCGGTCGTGCATGGAGTACTGCTGTCACATATGGGCTGGTGCTGCAAAATGCCACCTGGCAGCATTGGACTCAGTGGAGAAACGTGCTAAGAGGCTCATTGGTGACCTTGATTTGGTTGAAACCAATCTTGTCAGCCTTGAGCACATGCGCAGAGTAGCCAGTCTCTCGGTATTCTATAGGATGCATTTCGGTGAGTGTGCGCAGGAATTACACGCCTTAATTCCTCCTTCTCCTTTCCACCATCGGACAACCAGACGGTCGGCGGGTCTTCATCCCTTTGTTGTTGATATTCCACGCATTAGAACCAAACGGTTTGCTTCGTCTTTTGTAATGCGTACAGCAAAGGAGTGGAATAATTTGCCGGCGTCTACTCGTATCTTTCCGTCCGAATACAATCTAGGCGTCTTCAAGGCAAGAGTGAATAGGCTTTTGTTACGATAAGACAGTGCGATTTACCATCTAAGGCTGCATCACCACTTACCACCAGGTGGGATTGTGATCAAGCACTAGCTTATAATAAGTAAAAAAAAAAACACCCTAATCATTCTCCCTATGGTCTTATGGGTAAACCCAAACTTTGCTCCAGACCTTTTCAAACTATATCCTTAGATCTTATGGGTCCATTGCCTATGACTCGAAGACGAAATCAGTATATTCTAGGAATTAACTGCAATTTTACTAAATATACTATGAGTTTTCCCCTTAAACGTGCTATTTCAGCTAATATTATTAATGTTTTGGAAAATTCAGTTTTTCTAGTTCATGGCATTCCCCAAACTATTATAATGGACAACGCTGTTCAATTTCAGTCGCGAGAATTCCACTCATTTTTAAATTCTTATAATGTTCCTTGTATTTTTCACACAGCTTTATATTGTCCGCAGGTTAATCCTACGGCGAAGTTTAATAGTACAATTGTTACAGCTCTAGCATCTCTAGTAGGAGACGATCATAGATCCTGGGACAACCATCTTGCTAAGATTCAGTACGCAATGAACAGCGCTACAAATGTAGCTACTGGTTTTACTCCAAATTTTTTAGTCTTTGGTAGGGAAACAATACCTTGTGGTTCCTTCTATACTCCAACTCAGAACCTCGAGGAATTGGTATTTATGCCTCGTGATATTTACGCGTCTAATGCTGGTCTCCTCTCATCTATATTTCACAAAGTTCAAACTAAACTTCACATAGCTCACGCTAAAAATAGCGCTCGCTATGATCTTCGCCGGTCTTTTAAAGAATTTAATGTGGGAGACACTGTTTGGCGTAAAAACCATATTTTAAGCGATGCCGGCGCATATTTTAATGCTAAACTTGCCCCTAAGTTCATCAAGTGCAAAGTGATAGCTAAACTGTCACCACTAGTCTATGTGCTTGAAGACCCTAATGGAGTTAGAGGCAAGTGGCACATCAAAGATGTAAAATCATAAATTTTCTTAACTTTTATTAACTGTTAATTTGTATATATGTATAAATATCACCATCATTTTCACCTTATTATTTTTATTTCTTTTAATTTGTTTGTTTGTTTGGTGATCCTGTGTTCTTCAACACATCTTGCTTCAAGACCTCGAATTTTAGTTGGATTAATCTTCACTTTTTATGTTTGTTTCAGACACATCTCGTTGGTGATGTTGCATAAGTCATAGCGACTAATGCTTGCTTAAGATTAAGTTCTTTATCTTTATCTTCACTTGGGAACGGCTGACTACTCCCTTAATTTTCTTTACCTTTATCTTCACTTGGGAGCGACTGACTACTCCCATAATTTTTTTCCACGCAGGAGCGGATGACAACTCCTTAAATAAGCCTGAATGTCCTTTCGAAAACACACTTTTAGAGTGGTGTCTCTTCGACTAATTTTTTTTTCCACGCAGGAGCGGTTGACTACTCCTTAAATAAGCCTGAATGTCTTTTCGAAAACACACTTTTAGAGTGGTAGTCATTGAATGTGAACTCCACCCTTACCTGAATGCAGATGATGAATGTAAGAGATAGTATATCTGATTTTGCCTGTTGATGTCTGTTTCTGCAAAGCTGTGTTTTTATGGTTTATTTTAGAATGTACATGTCAAAATTTTTGCTGAGTCAAAAATTTTCCAGGGTCGGGGGAAAATGTAGTGTTATGTTACTTACATATCATTTTACACTATTTTTCTATTCTGTTTTTGATTTTCTGCATTTATATTTTGCATCACCTTTATTTCCATAGGATCCTGTAACGTTTTTACACAATATCAAATCATTTTCACTTCGTATTTTCACGCTATCAGCACCTTTTAAATCGCTGTCAATGGAGTCTTACTTTTTCTATCTTTTATTGAGTTCTCCGAAACTCTGCAATTTCAGATTTCGTGCGCGCTGCCGCACTATAGTTTTTCCTATATGAATAATATCTCATTTCTTAATTAAATGTAGCTGTTTTTCAATTATATACCTAAAACCAAAAATTTTTAACAACCATTATTTATATGGTTGTTATGGTAACTTTTATTCAATTTCGTCACTGGTCTGATGTTCTTATTTCGATATTTCCACATAAATACTCTTTTGCTCTAGGTCATTTACAATAAATTTCCTTTTAATTTAAATAATTTCTCGTTCTCTCTAAAAAGGTATAAAAGCCGAACAATCGGAGAATACAGGGAGTCTCGCTTCAGTTTTCAAACGTGAAGCATCTACTAAAGGCCTTATCCCGGGGCCGCATTGCCCCGGGATTCTGCAAGCCTCCATCTACATTTGAAGTCGTCGGCGTAGTCTACTTCAAGTGCGGGGCCACACTACTCCGGGCGCTACGACTGCTTGCTCCAGGCGCTGAGTGCACCTACTGCCCGCGCTACCTTTGGGCGCTACGACTGCTTGCTCCAGGCGCTGAGTGCACCTACTGCCCGCGCTACCTTTGGGCGCTGCGACTGCTTGCTCCAAGCGCTGAGCGCACCTACTCCAGGCGGTACGTGCGCCGGCTCCGGACGCTGCGTGTGCCCAGACCAGGCGCTGCGTGCCATCACCGCCAAGAAACTACAAGCTCAGCGTGTGCCTACTTCTACTCCAAGCGCAGCGTGTGTCACTTCGACCTTTAGGCTCCACTACAATACAATATTCTCCTATCTTTACTTTTTTTATCTAATTGTAATTACATGTCATCCATCATCATCATCATATTTCATTTTTTTTATAAAATTGTAAATACCTTTTTAAAAATATAAATATATTATTTTCTTGTTTTACTTTTGTTGTTTTGTTGTTCTTAGGTTAGGTTCTATTTTTTTTAATTGTCGCTTCACGACAATATGCAGGAAGTCAATGGATGCAGGTGGCTCAGGACCGTGTTTTGTGGCATTCCTTGGGGGAGGCCTATGTTCATCAGTGGACTTGTGAAGGGCTGTAATGATGATGATGATGATTGTACTGTGTGTATGAATAATACTAGAAAAAATAAAAATATATCATACTTTTACTATCCTAAGGAGTAACAATGGGTAAGTAAATATTTGATTATTACTTTTTCAAGTAAGTACCTTTATTTTATTGTATTAACCTTTTTTTATAAGGATGAATGAAAAATGTAGTACCCTCACACGGTGTATTTTTACATTTTTATTGTTATTACAAGCTTTTACTAAACATTTGTAGTGTGGGTTGGTATGTAGTAAGTATATGTGTTAAGTTCACATATTGCAAGTAAGATTCCCGATAGAACCCCTTGCCGACGTCTAATTGAGTTGAAATATATTTATAACTTCAGTTACAATGCAATACTATGATAGATATAACCTGATGCTGAAGCCAGGATTGTCTCCACACTACAGATCTCTTCAACGGGTAGTAGGAGGGTCACGAAATTGTGTATGTTAGTTTCATTTTGATAGTTTTAACACAATTTTTATCATGAACTGCTGCTGTAGCCAGCGTTCTCTCTTTATGAGGGAACTCTTTAACGGTTAGTAACCGTAAGAGAGTTCTAGACCACATTAACTCGATATTTCGAGTAAGTAATTTGTAAAGTATTCTATCATGTATATAATAAAATTATTTAACAAATGTTTTGTTTGATTTGTCTGCCAGTTTTGCACGTTTTTAAGGAGCTTTGTCTCTGTTCCGTTTATCTCCTCATGTGCTCATAGCCAGCATCCGTGTTTACTTTAGACCAGTGAGGCATTTTTATTAACTACTAGCGCTCCTGATTTTGACCCTCCCCGGCTCTGCCTGGATTGGATGTATTAAATCAAAAACCATTTATTCTTTCAATTATTCGTTTTTGAAAAAAAATATCGTCTACTATTTCGGATAAAATCTATGTGTTCGTAAAGTTATATTACAATCAGTTTAGCCATAAGAAGATTAGACAGACAGACACAATTTTTAAAAATGGTTATTTATGTCTTAATAGCCTTCAAATAATAGCTTGATAGAAGCCAATAAATTATTTCAAATTAGAGACAGGCACTTCAATTTTATTTATATGTATAGATTACGTTACGATCATTTAATCTACAAGCAGAGTTATAAAAGGGATATTGTTTCATTTAATTAACCTTAGAATCTACAGGCCAGGACGTTCAAAAGGTCCGGTCGTCTAACCACCAATTAGTATACGATGGACTCTGGTCTTAATTTGCTGACCATATCATCTGTTTAAGCCCTAAAATCAATTTGCCCCTACCTTGGACCTACATAATAAGTTTAATACAGGTTCTTTGTTGTTTGCAGAAACTCATTATAGTTAATTTTTGGTGCAGTTGTTACAAATTAAAAATTCTTCGTAAAATAATTAGTATAGAACTTATCATAATACTTGACTACACTTTACTTAACTATACTTTAGGCTTAATTTTTTTCGTATTTCAATTATAATCATATTCATCATCGTAATAGCTTCAACTTCCTGCATGTCTTATCAGCTCGTCACTCTGTCTAGTGAGAGATTAAATAAGATCTTCATACATAATATAATATTTAATATTATTTTACATAATATAATACTTTAAGGAAATGTAAAATGGTGCCATAAAATCACAAGTATGCTCTGTCAAATGTGTATATAATATTTACTATTACCTGTGCTCTCGACTTCGTTCGCAGAGAATCTTTATTAGTAAGTTATTTGTTTTGAAGTTTTAGCACTTTGGTCCTAATTGACTATATTTTATAAAACTACAGTTCCAACTCAAGCAGTAATAGTATAAGATTATTTATACTTATATGGAGTAATTTCATCATAAAACCGATCAAGTGCATTAATGACTTAAACAACGAAGGTGCCGTATCCGTTCAATATTGTATTTTAAAAAAAACTTAGCAACGTAACGTTGTATGAAATAGAAACTAAAGAAGAAGAAGTTAACAATTAATATAATTTGTAAAAATATGTGATATCCTTGCATTGCAAACTTCACTAATAAGTAGTGAATAATAATTCGTTTGCCTGTTTTCTTTTAAGCGAATTCATCGAATGAAAGACCTTATTTTAGAAACAGCAAATTTTAGCCTAGTATCATTGTAAAGTTTTGGAGGATATTTATTAATAGTGAACAGTGAAGCCTGTCGGTAAAAGTTAAAAGAATTAAAAAATATATATCTACGGCTAACTCATTGAATACTAGCTGTACCCTGAACCCTAATACTCATTCTAAAATAAAAGTAGCCTAAGTTACATTACACATGTATATTAAGTTACATTATAAAATCTGCCAGTGAAAGTCCCATCAAAATCGGTCTAGTAATTTTGGAGATTAGTCGGAACAAACAGACAGACAAAAATTAATATTTTTTTTGTTATTTGACATTGTTTTTTATTAATGTTATTATATGTTATTTTGACATTACAAATAGACACTTCAATTTTATTTATTTGTATAGATGAGAACGTAGTCCATGCGATGGTAAGTTGCCTGCAGGTCTCAATTACTGCGGTAGCCACTTATCATCAGCTGGCCTTTTAAGTTCGTTGGTCACTTCAGTTTTATGAAAACAACCCATAGAAAGCGACATGTATCCTTCTTTAAGAATCAGATGTAAACGCGTTGTCGCAAGTGAGGCCTTGTTAAAACGATCTGTGGAAAGGATACGAAACATAATAGCGTTATCCTGCTATTTTATGTTGATCTTCTGTTAGAGCATTGCCATTTCTCGGTAGAGAGGATCTTTACCATCTTTTTTCTTTATTTTCGTCGTGTGATATGTATAAATATCATTTAGTACTAAGCAATGTTTTTGATAAATAACATAATTATTTGTTTTGTTTACTGAAGAAGAAGAAAGAGAAAAATGTAGAAGAAAAATAACGGTTTCAACAATTCAAGAACCGTGTTTTCGAAAACCAAGAAGTATGGAAATGGATTTTAATGAACGTAATAAGTTTGAACGTTATATAATCGAACGAAGTTTTATATGGTACGGAATGTCACGGCTGTGAAGTACGGAAAACCTGGACAAGCAGGAATAGCTTTAAACCGTGAGAGAGCAATGCTGCAATGGTTGTACCACGAATGGGGCTCGACCGGGGAAGAACCACGCTCTCACAGAATAAAAGAATCGACCTCTGTGAGGGTTATTTTTCAAGTATAAATCTAAAAATAATGATATATCGTTATTGCAGTTTTAGAAAATACGAGTAAATAAGGCTTCTACTTTTATTTGAAATTATCCCAAATCGAATGTGATTTATGGGCAACAAAGTTTTTGCCTACCGAGCGACCCTTATGAATGTATGCCAGGGCAGTGAAATCAGTTAAAATAATGCACGAATTTTGAATTTAAAAGATTTAAAAAAAAAAACAAATGGTTTGAGTTTTTTTCAAATAAATTTTTTTCACCATTTTCATATATTACTTAATCTAAACCTGCTCTTCAAAGGCCGGTTATTGCAAAATAACTCTGTATAAAAGTACGCTAGACTGGCTATACACCGTGACATAATGAGGCAATTTGATTTTCGCCATTTTGGCACTGATAGCAGTAGTGAGTGACTACGGAACATATAATAGAGATGGGATAGTGCGACAAAATATATCGATAAAAATGTCTATAACCAGGCGTACTCGTAACATCCATTCTATTTATGTATTATTTTAATATATTGCCATACAATAAATAAATGTATCAATGAATACTTATGTCTTAGCCACAAGCTTTGTAAAAAAATCAATGCAGCGTTAGTCTATCTACCTTTTTCTTCATAACTATGGAACAGGCTTTGTTCCGGGTTCTATTAGGTATGTATGGTTCATTCGAGAGTTTTAAAAACCTCGTACTAGAAATAAAAATAAGCTGCCATAATAATGCCCAATCCAATAGGTAATATCTATAGGTACAAATTGAATTTTACAAACTTTAAATAAAATTAAAGAATAATATACCACAAATTATTCATAATCAATTTGAATCGGACGCCAATTACAAGTTTTAAGACTTTTAATCACAATTTTACCATTGAGTCAGTTGAAAACAATTGCGTTAGTTAATAAATATTAGATGTTGTCAGCGACTTTTATTATTGTAAACCATAAAGCAACACAGGCCGCCGGTGATGCTCTATGTTCTAAACAGATATAAGTAGAAAAACACATCGCTAAGTATTATCGACAACTAACTCGTTAACCCTATTGAATTTTAATGTTAAAAAAATAGGTAATTTAAAGCCAAACATGCAGAGGCGGCTCTAGCCCTTGTAGCGCTCGTGTGCAAACAATACTCTGGCGCTCTATAGTAGGCGCGCGGTCAAAATGAGATACCTACTTACAGTTATACAGTAAAACCCCCTTAAGACGATTTTGAAGGGACCCAGCGAAAATCGCGACTTAAGCGGGAAAGCGTATTATGCGGGATAGGAAAAATAAGACATCATTTACAAATATTGTGTAGGTATTGAATTATAGGTATACGTATTTATAAATTTGTTAGAAAGGTATAATGTTGTGCATATGTATATGTATTTAAATACGTTACATCATAGTTAATTATTATTTATAAAGACATTACTTAAAATAATCACTTAATTTAGTTTTACAAAAAGATTTTGATGTATTATTAATTACAAGGCTTTCAATATAATTTAACTTTTGCAGTGCGTCTTCACTTTTCCCGAAAGAATATACATAACGCCTTAAATCGTATACTACTGATATGCTTCTGCGTTCGCAAATAGGAATTGATTCTCCTTCATCTTCATCGTCATCACTTAGGGCCTCTTTTTGGGTGTTATTCACATCCTGCCGCTGCAGTGTTTAGGATCGCGTCATGCACAGTCAAGGCTCGTTTGCTGTCAGGGTCTTCCATTTCTTTAAGATAGCGATGTATCAATCGTGTTCTGTAGCCTTGTTTAAAGACTTTTATAATGCCCTGATCCATCGTTGCAACTTGCTTGTCGCATTCGGAGGAAAGAAAACAAGCGTGATGTTCTTTAGTTCAACATCTTTAGGGTGAACGGGGCAGTTATCAATGAAGAGAATTATGCGTCTTCATTTAATCTGGAAATGATCATCTTAAGCTTTTAAACAGTTAATAAAACGAAGGCCAGTCACCCAAGCTCGAGATTGTGCATCATATGTTGCAGGGAGCGATTTCACGTTTTTGAAGCAATGTAGATTTTTCGCCTTACCAATCACTAGCAAACGTAACTTTTCCGACCGAGATGGCGTATTAGACGGGATGACGAATCGTACTAAGCGTGTTAAAAATGTATGAAAACATGCCTTAAGTTGCAGGGACTGACATAAAATGGCGTATTAAACGAGAAATCGTATTAAACGTGATCGTATTAAGCGAGTTTTACTGTATTTTCAAATGGAAATTCGGGTGTAAATGGTGCAAGTTTAAATGATGTCGAGAAGCAGTTGTACACGAGTAAACAGTATTTTTAGGCAGGAAGAGGTTACAAAATGTAATTACTATCATGTTTGAAACATGTTAGTAATTACATTTTTTAATAAGATAAGTAAAAGATTTTTAAGTGCCTATTTTATAAAATAGTTTTAATTTTTTAATATAATAAACTGTAAATCCCCTTACTTCTGGAATGTTACCATACTTCCCTTCTGGTAAAGAGTTTTACAAATCACACACACTATTATTGTTATTAAAAATGTTTTTATTATATTACTAAAGCATAACCAAACTATATAACATACACTTTTTTCACGTTTGTAACGTTCAAATACTTTTAGACGTTTCGAGCAACATTTGCAAATTATGTCAAATTTACTTCCCGGTATACTAGATGGATGGATGAGCTATAGTAACTTAGGAGCTAAGTAATTTTTTAATTAACAATTTAATTATTTATTAAAAAAGTACTTATTTTATTATTATTAATTCACAGCGAATTTCACAATACGCGAGCAACCCCGGTCCCCATCGAAACCAATGAAAGAGTTGTAGTGCTAATTCACCACATGCTTAGCGGTGAAGGAAAACGTGAAAAAACTTGCATGTCTGAGAAATAAGAAAAAAAAAATATTTCGAAAACCTGTGAATTTCGCCAACACGTATTGGGCCAGCATGGCGGACATTTCCTTGCCATAAAATCCTCTCAAGAATGAGAGGAGGCTTGTGCCCAGTAGGACGTATATAGGATGTAACTTTAACATTCGATGACGGCATTTCAATAATTCGGCGCAAATATTTTGTAGGGTATAGTTAGTCCAGTGTACTAATATGTAAGGAGGACAGTATATAAAACTTACACAGAAGACAGAGATAAATAATGTTCTTTACTTGTTTTTTGAACAATGTCACTATTTTGATTTTACGAATTAGAGAAGGAAGTGAATTCTAGAGTCTTACGGCGTGTACAGAAAATGAACGGAAACATGAAATTTAAAGATGGGAATATTAAAAGGGTTTTATTTTAAGGGGAGATCTATAAATTGCATTTGAGGATTTGATAAAGGTAAAATGAGGACGGAGGTAAGAAGGGAAGGTTGGACTGTGTAGGATGTTAAAAAGAGATAAAGAATACGCGTATAACAATGGAAATAGATCCAATTTCATACATTGTTAGCGATAACAATAGGACGCAGACTACTAAGAACATGCTACGTAGTGGAATTAGCTCCACAGTCACCCACTGTTACGTTCCAGCTTAAACAGAAACAATACTAGAAATACATTAAGTAGTATAGCCATATTTAAAGACTGAATACTTCATTTGGCAATAGTTTTAGGCCTCCCCCAAGGAATTCCAGAAAAATAGTTTAATTTAGGAATTGGCTTTACATACGTATTTTAAAAAGCGTTAATTCACAGGTAATCTCCAACTTGATAGTTACTATAGCTAGTGTAACTGGCGATGCTCTATGAATAACTTACATTAAATATAAAGCTGCTTCTTTCACTCTCCTATAAAGGTTCTTCTACCGTAAAAATTGTGAGATCCATGTAACCAAGTCGGTTAATTTATTCAGTCCCTACCTAAGGGTCCTTCTGTCTCAAGTTATTACGTAATTAGCTAACCTAACAACATCTTATAGTGACCATAGCAATATTAAACATCTGTTATGTTTTAAATAAATAGATTGACTCGTTTTAAATAAATAGAATGATCGAAAATGGCCTTAACTGCTTCGTGATAAGGATGGTACGGCCGTGCCGCTTTTTTGCTCGACTTGGCGGGGGCACTGCAGTGCCGGCAGATAAAGAAAAAGTAAAACTAACCTCTCTGCTATATATTAATTTATTGTATAGTTTATTATATTATAAATATAATTTATTTTACTATTTATAGTTTTACTAAACCCCCTATAAATATTAAGTAAGCTGCAACAGTGCCGTATGGTGGTACCGTTAGAGGGCCCGTCATACCCGTATAGTTAATGATAGACAGATATCATGACTTCCAAATATCTGGTAGATGGCGGTATGATAATCTAGTTTACACCAGACGTAAAAAATTCAAATCCATAAGGGGAGCATCTTCAATTGTCAAAGGTGGGAGGCGTCTAATACTATGCCTGCCATTGAACGAGAGAAACCCATGTCGAGCAGTATACTATTGAGGTAGTTAATCATGATGATGATTGCTATATTATTGTAAAATATAAATTTAAAAGAAATGAAATAATGTAATCTTTTTTTGAATTTAATAACAACATCAAATATTTACAAGAACAGCTTTCATACCAAGGTGAAACAGATATTGTTACAAAAGCTGGATAGTTGCATAAATGTTATTCAGCATGACGGAAAGAAATAATCAAAAGCTGAATGTAGGCGGACGTTTGTAATGTATATTAATACGTGTAGAGAAAACTTTCTACCACTATTTAAGCAATATGCGCGCACAGAGCAGCTATACAGCTGCTTGTAGATATAAAACGCATTAAGCACATAGTATATATGTTAAGTGAATAAAACAGTCAATGTAATTTTTGACAAAGCTTCCTCTTCTTATCTTGGAAATCGCATTGTCTTCCCGGTAAGTTGCTTAAACTGTTCAAAATGAATGGAATAGTTCTTCGCTACGTCAAATGCTGAGTGAGATATATATTAATCGCGTTCGGCTACGTCTGATTATTATTCCAATTAAAAATTAGTCAGTTTTGCAAAATGTAGCGTAATAAATGTTTTCGTTTTCTACAGACTCCAAAAAGGAGGAGGTACTCAATTCGACTGTATATCCTTCTTTTATGCATGTTATCTCATAACTTTTTTTGCGTGAATCGATTTCGATGATTCTTTTTCTATTTAAAAGCTGGTGCTTCTCATGTAGTCCCATATACATTTGATCAAAATCTGACCAATAGTTTTTGCGTTATTCTTAATAATTTATATTAAAGTCAGTTGTACAATTTTTTTAATTTTAAATTATTTTTCTTTCTTTTAAAAACGACTTTGGTACAGATTATCTAATAGTATCATACTGTTGCGACACCACTATAACCGTTTAGAACAATATGTTCACCTTAGATAGGAAGGCATTAAGTTTTTGCATCGTAAGCCTTACAATATTCTTCTTGTTAATTATATTCTTGTCAGTTATAACATAACTTCTTTTTCCATTCTCCTTTCATCCGGCACCGTCATCTCTGCACTCTCTCATTTCATACGCACATCATCCCTAACACAGTCCATGCATATTTTCTTAAGATTCATTCTACACTTACATACTTATATCCTTTCAATTTCATAGATAGCAATATTACAATATTACAACACACAAAATTACGTCTGTGTATTAATAAACTAAATTTTTAATATCCGTAGTATTATTTTTTTGCGGGAAAATGTCTTATTTCTGTTACAGGTACCTGGGAAAGGAACATTTATTCCGGTTAACATTTCACACTATTCTTTTTCGTTGCATTTAGTTAGGATTATGGGTACCTTGGCTTGGCGCTCGCCAAGCGGGGCAGCTATGGCAATATACTCCCCATGAAAGTAACGAAGAGACGGCCCCCAGTCCCCGGCGGCCCCACTATTCCTGGCTACGGTGGCGATCATGGTAACGGCGGGGCAGGGGGTGCTAAGAATCTTCGGTGGAGGTTCGGTTGCCACCTAAGACGACTCGACCTGGCAACATATAACGCACGCACCCTGAGGACTAACGAGAAGATCGTGGAGCTGGAAGAAGAGATAGTCAAGTTACGCTGGCATATTATAGGATTATCCGAGGTCCGAAGAGAGGGGGAGGACACGGTAATCCTCGAATCCGGTAACTTGCTCTATCACCGGGAGGGTGACCATCTGTCCCAAGGAGATGTCGGATTTATCGTCCACAAGTCTCTCGTTAACAACGTTGTAAAGATTGAGAATGTGTCGGCGAGGGTTGCGTACCTTATACTCAGAATCACCAAACGGTATTCGCTGAAGGTCAAAAGGTATACGCACCAACCTCGGCACACTCCGATGTGGAGGTGGAGGAAATGTATGAGGATATGTCTAGAGCAATGCATTCCTCCAAAACCCACTATAAGGTGTTAATGGGAGACTTCAATGCAAAAAATTTAAACTTATATACCTACGGATTTGTTCGGGACCCTCGGTGCGCGAGTCCGACTCGCACTTGGCTGGATTTTTTATTGATATAACATCAAACCTTTTGTCACACTTTTTGAATAATTAAAAATAAGAAAAATAATAAGTATATTTAAATGATGCTAGTTTATTCGTGAAACTTTTTAACGATTTGGATTGATTTGGATGAAATTATGTATTCGGATAATGTTGTGCTTTTAGTTTCTTATTATATCTTTTCTAACGCCGAACAAAACTCGGTCGCCCAGTACCTACTTTAAGGTGTTACTATAAAATATATTATAACCCAGGGGAATGAGATGATCGCTACCAAGCTATTTCTAATGAGGTTAAATTAATTGAAAGCCGTGGCCAGCCGTGTGATAGCGGCGCAATCTAATCAATCACCCCATTTCTTTCGATGCATGGCGTAAAATGCCAGAAAGTTCTCCGGATTAATAGATGGTGGTATGATCATCTAGATTCAACAAGACGTGAAATACCCGGACCATTGAAAGGAAGCAGCTACAGCCGTTGCCCCGAGGCCCAGGTGCGAGACGACTAATATATACATACGCCTGCTAAGTCATGATTAAGAAATATCATATCACGCAGTGAACTTTAACGATCTGTTTATAATGATGATGATGATGAATTAAATGTACAACATAATACCTACCAACATAATTATAGTAAATTGTGCTTTATTCAAAAAAAGGGTCTAGCTGGGTTTCTTACTGGTTCTTCCCAGGGCAGGGTTATTTTCGTAGTAAACGTACATTAAACTTAAAATAACTTTCAAAAAGTAGTATTCATGGTATATATTAAATAAGTATAAAATTTTATTTCTGTTTCTGTTTCAGACCACAACTAGTCAATACCGTTATTATTACCTACATTTTTTTCCAGTCGTTATAGCCTGTCAAAAGTTCACTGATGAACATAGGTTTCTCCTTTCTTACTTGTCAAAGCTGCCTCGCTTGGCAAGCTGGTTTCCAACTGTAGTTTTAGGGTTCCGTAATTAAACAACAAGGAACCATTATAGTTTCGCCATGTCCGTCTGTTCGCCTGGCCGTCCGTGCCTCCGTCTGTCCGTCCGTCCGCGGTTTTACCTGTGGTTTTACTCACACACCATAGGTGTTAAAAGTCTGCAATTTGGAATAGTTATAGATATTAATCCCGCCTACAAAACTGTGAAGTAAAATCTAGAATTTTATTTTTATTTTGGTTACACCTGATACGGTTAAAGGGAGGATGGTTCTTTTTTACCCGTAATTCATCATGTGGAGTGTCGTTGGATAGGTCTTTTTTCGATTCAGTGGTCCGTTTGTCAAATATTTGGCTTTAAATTGGTATATTTTTATTTGAGTCATGTGTCCTCCCCATCTAATAACGAAATCCCTGTTTTTGGAAATGTGAAAAGTATGCACGATAGTAGTATAATATAATATTATAATGAAGTTAGAAGGAATATTATTACAGCTAAGTAGTAAACGCCTGACATTCGACCAACTTATATAAATAATAGTTTAAAAAAAATAAAAAAAATACGCTTTTGTAGATAACCGAACTAAAAAGTAGAAAATAATTTTCAATACTTTAAAAGTAAGTAATAAAACAAAAGTGAGCGAAGTTTCAATTCCGTCCGACGTTTTGAAGAGGATGAAAATCACATTCAAAAATTCTGTTACATAGACATACCAAGCAGATAAAAGGGTGTTAAAAATGCACTTGGATTAGTAAAAATTAAGTTAAAATTCCTTATAAAATGACCTAAAACTAGCTCCATTATAACTCCATAATGTTAAACTAAACACTTTCGAAGAAAACGACATATGCATTACTACTATAGCCTTACTTTTTCCTTTGCGGGGTAGGCAGAGAGGACCGAAGGTCAAGAGACCGATTCTGATATACCACTTTCACTTATTTTTTGTTGCTAGTAATTGTAGGCCTCATTCACAGTATTCATAGATCCCTACAGCCTCACACTGTGCGACTGTTCATTCGTGGTACTCTTGGTTTACGCGGGCAGTGATGGTTTACGGGAAAGTACGTTACGGTTATATCTTAGCGTTCCACTGCGGGGAACTAATTGATGGACAGTGAACTACATCCATTTTTATGCGGATGCCTGATGAGAAGATGTGTCGTAATCTCCTATGAACTCAATATGCTCATATTATCAAGGAGGCTTCTTCTAAAGTCACGTATTGCGAGTGGTGACAACGGAACCCTCTACATCGTGTTTGATCCGACACGCACAACAGTGGTAGAGCCACGCGTCAGTTTTTGCTGTCGCACGGACGGGCTGGCTCGAACCGGGGTGGTACCACGACCTCACAGAAAACCAGCGTGAAGTAGAGGTTTACCTCTGCGTTTCGCTTGGTGAGTGCAGGTGGCCGGAGGCCCTTTTTACTGGAAATGAGGTATTCCATCTTGGTCCTCACGGGTGGCGGCGCATCTACATTTTGATTTGTAATAGAGGATAGACGTAGATGTCTATGGGCCGCAGCAACCACTTACCATCAGGTGGACTGTGTGCTCGTTTGTTACCCTTATCATATAAAAAAAAGAAAAAGCACTTGGCAAGTTTTTTATTACTTTGATTTGTTGATTTGCTGTCAATCTTCTGTTTCAGTTTCCCTCTCTCGTCTCCTACGACATCTACATTAGACATCGAATTGTTATTACTTGGAAAGTCTATTTTAAGCGTTATTTGTAGTTACAATAAAAAAACGAAATTGAAAAACACTACTTAAGTAAACTAATGCAATTCATAAAAATATTTTTATAAAATCAGCCCAGCAAAATAAAAGTAAAACTATTTCAGGATTAATACTTATTCTGATATACGATGAAAAGATGATAAGTTCAAAGGGTTCGTTCAATTTATTATGCGAATAGATTAGGTTAAGTAGTAAGATGTAATTTAACACTTTTACAAAAAAGTAATGGAAAACTTTTATGCCGCGAATAAGGATATAAATATTGTATTCGTTAATTAAGTTGATTTAAAAATATTTAAAAAGAGTATAAATTTTTTATAGATTCTAACACGTACCAATTTTGAACATGAACTATAAATTATTTAGAAAACTTAAGCTCACCTGATCAGAATAATATATATAATACAATATTAAAAGTGTAGTCATAAATAAATAATATTGTAAAAGGGGACTTCACCGGTCGGTTTGCAAAAAAGTTCTGTTTTCGTGTCTAATTATATTTTATATGTGACCTCAAAGATATAAAACCGCTTTTTTAAACGTTAATTGGACGTAGGGCATGAAAGAGAAATGGACTCAATCTTCGTGGATTTAATTATGATACGAAAATACATCCTATGTTTGAAGCAACTGCTATAAAGCTTGGCGTACGTTCTGATCTCAACACCCAAACTCGTTTTTAGTGAACATAGCCCCCTTTTCACATTAATGTTTTTTATGTATGTAGTTGCATATTTAAAAAAAATATCTAGATACTCGTATATCACTTTTATATATCTAGATAATATATGAAGTTAATAAATAAATAAAATTATTTTCTTAGATGTATGTTACTAAAATGCAAAATACAAATGAAAGCTTAGATCTCAATTAACTCAATAAATAACTTTTTCATTTAATTGTTCTTAATTCAATTGAGCGAACAATATGTACAGTACAGTATCGATTTCTACAGTTCGAAATGCTCAATCTAATAAATAAATCTTAACAGCATGTAAGATACGTAAATTGATTTTGTAACGTCTTTGGGTAACCGTAAATACGATCTATCTTTCAACATTTCAGAAAACGTAGTGAATAAACCTACTGCTTTATAATATTTTCCTTTACCGTCGTTCATTTGGTTAATTTCTCTTCAACAAGATATAAGCCCAACACTTTACTTACGGGTTACGGGTTGATTGAAAGTAAGATTAAGACTGGAAATGAATGCATTTTTATACTTCCAGCCGAATTGCAAAATTTTAAGCCAATCAACTTTTTTTGTTTGGGGCTAAAGCAGAATTCTCGTCTATGGTAAAGAATTAAAACAAAAACTAAAACAAACTAAGACACACCAAAAAATCTAATTTCCAATTTGAATAAAGATTCAAATTCTAATAAACGAATTAAGATTAATTAAGAAGTCAAAATTATAATTGGTTTTACGAAACTTCGACCAATTAGCAGTCATTTCACACTTATCGAAGTGGTTGGTAAATTATGTACATTATGGAGTTTGGCGTTAAAAAAACAGAATTAGAGTGATTGTTTTGCATAAAATGCGTATGGAGCTATTAGTAATTTTCTTTAAAAGCTCGACATCAGCAAATTAGGATGTTGCCTAGCTTTAAGCTACAGCTCTTGTGTCACAGTAACGCCGTGTATTTAATTTTAGAAGACTGTTTGGCTCTTGATATATCTCTGTTTGGCTCATATATCGCCTCCACTTCTTCATCAGTATATCTTAAGGTTGACGGGTAGGCTTGCATGATCTTCAGCGAATAGAGTTTTGTAATTGTGAGTATAACTCCCATCGATACACCCAATTTTCACAATGTTGTTAACTGTTGTGGACGATAAATCCAACACCAACTGCAGGCCGTTTATTTTTGTATCTTTCGATAGCTGTGCTAGCAAGCGGGTTTTTACTATCGAGCTGTTATGAGAAGTGAGAAAAGTCGTGTAGTGACGGTGTAAAAATATCCACTACCCCATATTTCCCTGTGGGATACCCACGAGAGACGAGAGGCGACAGAGGGAAACTGAAACAGGAGGTGGGTGGCAGCATCTTCTTTATAACAACTCAAAATATAAGCTGCGATTGCCAACATACCTGCCAAGCGAGGTAATTATGGCAAAATAACCCTTATGAGGCAATCTATTGGGGAGGCATATGTTCAGCAGTGGAGTTTTATAGGCTGTAACGGATGGATACGTATTATCAGAAAGACGCGGCTGCCCGTCTGCTGATTTAGCTTCAATCTATTACCTCTCATGACCCCCACGGGATGATATAGGGTAGTGAACTCTCTTAAACCGCCACTTCAGGACAAAGATGATGTTGACAATAATGAAAAGGCAATTATTGGTTTTTATGACTCCATACCTGATTTGATAATATTGGAGTATGGGTATATCCATACTCTAATATTATATACACAGTCAGGTCATAAGTATTGTCACACAGTAAAAACTTTTCTTTTATAATTCCGGCCACAAAAAAGTTATTGAATTTAAATTTCGAATTGTTCATGAAAATAAAACTATATACTTTTTAGAATTTTACTCATTTTTAAATATGGAGTGGACGCTTAAAGAAGACCGTGTTGCAGTTATTGCGTTGCATCGTTGCGGTTACGCGCCAATTCAAATTTTTGACATACTGAAAAATTTGAATATAACCAAAAGATTTGTTTATCGTACCATCAAACGATACAATGAAGACTCTAGTGTAGATGACAGGTCAAGAAGTGGTCGCCCTCGGTATGTTAGGACTCCAGCAGTGATAAAAGCTGTGAAGGCGCGAATTCAAAGAAATCCCAAACGTAAGAAGAAACTGTTGGCCCTTCAGATGGGGTTAAGCAGAATCACGGTGAAAAGGGTGTTAAATGAAAACTTTGGGCTTCGGGCATATCGAAGAAAAACAAGACATCGTTTGAATGCTCGTCTAATTGACTTGAGACTGAAGAGATGCCGCGCTTTGTTGAAGCGGTACGCGGGAAAAAAATGTCGGGAAATTCTTTTTTCGGATGAAAAAATTTTTACCGTAGAAGAGAGCTACAACAAACAAAATGATAAGGTGTGCACAGTAGTGACAGTAGTGAAGAAGCGAGCAACCGTATTCCGCGTGTCCAACGAGGTCATTTTCCATCCTCGCTCATGGTATGGTTGGGAGTTTCTTATTGGAACTTAACAGAGGTACATTTTTGTGAGAAAAGTGTAAAAACGAATGCAGTTGTGTATCAAAATACAGTCCTGACGAACCTTGTGGAACCTGTTTCTCATACCATGTTCAATAACAGGCACTGGGTATTCCAACAAGATTCGGCGCCAGCTCATAGAGAAAAGACCACACAAGGCTGGCTGGCGGCGCGTGAAATCGACTTCGTCCGGCACGAAGACTGGCCCTCCTCCAGTCCAGATTTGAATCCGTTAGATTACAAGGTATGTCAACACTTGGAGGAAAAGGCGTGCTCAAAGCCTCATCCCAATTTGGAGTCACTCAAGACATCCTTGATTAAGGCAGCCGCCGATATTGACATGGACCTGGTTCGTGCTGCGATAGACGACTGGCCGCGCAGATTGAAGGCTTGTATTCAAAATCACAGAGGTCATTTTGAATAAACTTTAGTGTCATAAGAATCTGTGTTTTGTTAAGTTCATTTTGGTATATAAATGGTTACATAATGAATAAACTGGTTTCAATTATTTTATATTAAACATGTGACAGAATTTATGACCTGACTAGGTATATTATCTTTATATATATATAAATTACGTGTCACATTGTTTGTCCACGATAAACTCCTAAACCACTGAATTGATTTCAATGAAATTTGTGCACACTGAGTTCAGTTTACTCCAACTTGAGAGATGGATAGTTTTTATCCCGATAAGTGACCCACAGTATTTTTTATTGCAAATTTAAGTATTTTTATAGTACAGAGGTTCGCCGCTAAGGGCAGTACAACGTCTGCCTGGCCAGCTAGTATTTTTTTTATAGGATAAGGGTGACAAACGAGCACACAGTCCACCTGATGGTAAGTGGCTGCTGTGGCCCATAGACATCCACATTTATCCTCGATTACGAATCTAAATGCAGATGCGTTGCCACCCGTGAGGACTAAGATGGAATGCCTCGTTTCTAGTAAAAAGGGTCTCCGGTTCGCTACACTCACTATACGAAACACAGCAGCATTAAGCTGCTATTTTACGCTGGTATTCTGTGAGAGCGTGGTCCTTCCCCGGTCGAGCCGACCCATTCGTGTTACAACTATACCAGAAATATAGCTGCAGCATGGCTCTACCACGTATAGTATTATATATAATATAATATAATATTATATACTAGCTTGATATATTGTCAACTGCACGAGGATACAATTTAAGTTCCAACTCCTTCGACTATTCAGCGATTCGTATAATCAGAATATAATGTCACATAAATATAAATCAGAAAAAAAAGGATGTGGAAATGTGAAGTAAATTCAAAACCAACTTAAGATAAGAAAATAGCTTTTGTAACGTCTTCGCGACGTCGTAAAAACAACTAATGTGTTAAAAGATATCTGATAGAGTTTTTACGAACCGGATAATTACTATGTTGACAATTACAATATAATTTTAAGTACATTTTAATATTCGTACGCACGTGAGTATCTCTACACATAATAAACCTATAAAAAACTCGTGTCTGTAATTCGGGTAAGGTTTAGAATCAAGTCCCTGAATTTGGGGGTAGGGTGTGGTGGGCGGAGGTGGAGGGGAGTTGTAGAGTCACCTCCCACTTCCATTTCCTGCCGGACGTGCTTAGTTTTTTTTATAAATTTTTAAAAATCTCATTTTGAGGTTATGTTTTCGTAATGTTTTTGACAATATAAACCTAATTTGTGAGGGCAGAGAGTTGGGAGAGGGTAGCTCAACGCCACTCAACGTGACGCAGTCGAGGGAAGCCGGGTCGAAGGATCCTCGCTTTGCGGGGCTCTTATTTCTGGATGGTTTATAAAAAAATAACCACGAAGGGGATGGAGGGGTCTGTTCGCTCGCTTCGCTCGCTCACTCGACCCCGCCATCCCCTTCTAACCTAACCTGTCCGAGTCGAGAGGCCCAAGTCCCGAGCTCGCTTCGTTCGCTCTTGCACCAAATAAAACACCAAAATGTTAACTTTTATAATTACTTTAATAAGTAAACATATTTTATAACTTTCACCATTTCCAAAAACGTCGTAAAATAGCAAGTAATCGGTCTCCAGAGGGGTTGCGAAGTCGTCCAAAAACAGTAGGCAGATAATAACAATAAGGAGCACATTCACGTGAACTCGGATGCAACGGAATGACGCTTATGACGCGAGTCGCGAAGTCGAGTATAAACCAAGGAGGTTATAATACGAGTATAATATAGGGAGTGAGCGCTTAGAACATTGTAACCGTTCCTCATTTTTCTTAGAAAGTGAGGCACCTAATTTGGTATTTTATCCCCTTCTAACATTGATAAATGTTTACACAAGATAAAAACATGTTTAGACAGTTATTGACTTAAAGTAATATTTTAGACGTATGCTAGAACGATAATCTTACATTTTTTATCGCTAATCACAGTTGGTATATTCCATATTGTATTTTAATTAAGCTTGTTATTAAGTAACATAAAAAAAAAAACAACTAAAACACTTTAATGTATGAAATTTATGACTCCAAATATCAAACAATAAAATTCTAATGTAATTTTAAATGCAGAGAAACTGAGTCTTGTAGATACCACCATTTTTCTTGGAATCACATTAGATGCCAAGCTTCAATGGAGACCCCATGTATCAAAATTAGCAAGCAGACATAGCTCTGTAGCATATGCTGTGAAAAAGTTTAGTTTTGTCTTACTAGTATTGAAACAGCTAGACTAGTTTACTTTAGCTATTTTCATAGCATAATATCGTATGGTATTTTGCTATTGGCACACGCATCTGACACTGAAATTATATGTTTTACAGAAGAGAGCCATAAGAGCAATTTATGATTTAAAGCCTAAAGAGTTGCTGCGACAAAAATTTAAGGAAACTAATATATTAACTTTTGGCCTCTCAATACATTTATGAAAATGTAATGTACGTACACAAAACTAAAAGTAGTTTTACAAAAATAAGTGATATTAATTCTGTAAATACTAGGAACAAACATAAGCAAGTAGTACCAGTTACTCGACTCCATCGAGTCAGTAATTCGTTCTTGGGGCGATGTATAAGCTTTTACAACAAAATTCCAGAAAATATACAAAAGTTCTGCTCAAAGTTCAAAAACTTTAATAAACTAAGTTTGTATAAAAAAGGTTATTATAATATTAAGAAATTTATGGATGATAATAACCCCTGGAAATGAGGTGATCACTACCAAGCTATTTCTAATTTGTTTTGTGTTGTTAATTGTGTTACATACATGATTGTAAGCGGTGATGAATTTGATCACTCACGCTCGAAACAGAAAATCACAAATTTAAGTGTGTTTGTTTAGGGCCTCTCAAGAAGCCCCTCTTAAGTGCGATTGTGAAGCCGTTCTAACTACCTTCAAAGACCGCGACTGTTACATAGATGGAATACGAGACTTGACGGGAATTAATAGATATGACTAGGTGTGTAGTGCCAAAGCATGTTTGGTAGAATAGATCTATTGGGTAGATATTTTAAACGAAAGAAAAGGGGCCTCGCTGATGCATCTTCGCCCACGTTTATATTAGTCCACGCTACGCCTCTGATTGTAAGCTGTTATTTAAAAAAAGTCCCGCTTGGTTTCTTGCTGGTTCTTCCCAGGACAGAGGTTTTTTTTTTCGAACAAGTGGTAATTATACAAAAGAGTGACTTTCAATAAGTATTATTTATAATCTATATTGAATAAAAAAGTTTCTGTTTCTGTTTCTGTGTCAATAACTATAGACCCTTTTTCATTCTTCGCACTGTGTCAGTGTCGGTGTCGCACTGTGTATATTAACTTTTGGCCTCTCAATACATTTATGAAAATGTAATGTACGTACACAAAACTAAAAGTAGTTTTACAAAAATAAGTGATATTAATTCTGTAAATACTAGGAACAAACATAAGCAAGTAGTACCAGTTACTCGACTCCATCGAGTCAGTAATTCGTTCTTGGGGCGATGTATAAGCTTTTACAACAAAATTCCAGAAAATATACAAAAGTTCTGCTCAAAGTTCAAAAACTTTAATAAACTAAGTTTGTATAAAAAGAGTTATTATAATATTAAGGAATTTATGGATGATAATAACCCCTGGGAATGAGGTGATCACTACCAAGCTATTTCTAATTTGTTTTGTGTTGTTAATTGTGTTACATACATGATTGTAAGCTGTTATTTAAAAAAAAGTTCCACTGGATTTCTTGCTGGTTCTTCGCAGCACAGAGGTTTTTCTTTCGAACCAGTGGTAATTAAACAAAAGAGTGACTTTCAATAAGTATTATTTATAATCTATATTGAATAAAAAGATTTCTGTTTCTGTTACACGAATGTTCTTTCCCTAAAAACTAGGAGGTGCATTTTGCGCTATAGATGACAACACTATTTTACAATTTGACGTTGTCAAATGAATGAATATATTGTTTTTTTTATATAGAATAGGATGACAAACGAGCACACAGTCCACCGGATGGTAACTGGTTGCTGTGGCCCATAGACATCTACATCTATCCTAGTTTGCGAATCAAAATGCAGATGCGTTTTCAACCGTGAGGACTAAGATGGAATGACTCTTTTCCAGTAAAAAGAGTCTCCAGTTCTCTACACTCACCATACGAAATAAATCAGTGTTGAGCTGCTATTTGACGCTGGTATTCTGTGAGTGCGTGGTCCTTCCCCGGTCGAGCCGCTCCATTTGTGCTACAACTATACTACTTATATAGCTGCAGCATGGCTCTACCACGTTGAAAACGACTTGTGCTAATCATTCGCTAAATCTATGTGGAGTGCACTCACTTAACTTTTATTCGGAACAGTAGAAATAGTTTACAGGTTCTTTTCATCATCCACACGTCAATGGGAAACTTTAATAAGTGTAGTGTGGCGTGTAGGCGTATTCGTCAAAAGACTCTCATAGACAAAATGAATTGCTCATCGTGGCGTTGTTAAACCACTGCAGTATAATTTAAAAAAAAACTAATATAAACACTCGAAGATATATATGATCCCAGGACCAACAGAGAAAACGTCGATACAAAAGAAGCAGTATATAGTAGTACTCTTACCAGCTTTGTGTGACTTCAGTTTTTTATGCTATCTTTCCTTTTGGTGTAAAATCCTAATAGAAGTTAGTCAGACACAAAAACAAATACTAAATAATATAATAATAATCTAGATTATCACTGGAAAAGTATGAGATAAAAATCAAATTCAAAAAATTTTTCTTCAAAGCCATCGTATTCAACTAGTGAAAAAAGCTATTTCCTACGTAACAAAAAATGTGAGGATGTGGAAATTTCGATTGAAGGAAGAAGAGGAATGAGGAGATTTCTAAAACGTTTACCAGGAGAAATAACCCGATATGTTGGACTAACATTGCCAGAGGAGCTGCAGAGAGCTATGTTAGAATGTCTTGACAGATTTTACGAGGAACTAGAATATCGCTACTGAGCAATGGATGATATTCTCGTAACATTTAGCCTTACACTCTGCTAACGTCATCAGATGAAGATCTTCAAATAATAGTTCAATATCTGACAAAAATCTGCGATGATTTTTCTGCAGGATATATAATTTTGGAGACTTCACGACTTGAAAGCTACCAGCATTTCTTCCCAAGAAGCGGTTCAATGTAACTCATTGGAGCTTTTCTCGTAAAATTGGGCTATTTTGAATCTGTTCCGAATCTAACGCTGTGTCTAAGATATTTTTTTACTATTAATTTTCATGTGAAGGAAGCTTATCAAAACTCAAGTTAATAAAATCTAACTTAAGGTTCACAATGAGCCAAGCGAGACTAACCAATCTTTACATTTTATCTATTGAAAATGACAAGAAAGTAAACTTTGATAATATATTAGAATATTTTAGCAAAATAAAGTCCCGTTAGCATGTATAGCATTTTTTGTTTTATTTTGGGGGGTGCTTAATAGAAAACCGTCCTGGGTGTCAACCCACGCTACGCCGCCACTAGTTACCGTAAGGTTTGATACTGTAGCGAAACAATAATGTAATCAAAATATTAAACGGAGTTTAATTATAACACTATTCAGCACTTTCCATATGGCAAAAAAATACGCATTTCGTTTTCCGTGGTGGTGTATACACGAGTAAATATTCTCAAAATATTGTATCATGGACACTCTATTAGAAAGAAATGCAACGCCTAACTCGTTGCCTTTCATTCATTTCAAGGTCACTGATTTAGGAACGTTTCTCTAGTATGAAGTGCGCACTCCCTAAAATTTTCATTATCATTATAGTTTTATTAAAGAGATTTGTATATATGTCATTATATATTATTATTAAGTAGTTTACCATTTCGTGAAATGGTGTGGTCATTTGATGATATTTAACGCTGTTTAATGACCATGTCATGATATAGCTTGACCAAATCAATTAATAGTAATCGTTTGAAGATATTAATAACTAAACAACACGCTACTATTTAATGATATGGTCATATGACAATATCACTAAATCGTTTTTCACCGCATGCGGCGCTGAAAGCGTATTTTTTAACAAAAACAGAACTTTTAACAGAGTTGACATCACTTTGTGCCTTATAGATATAATAAATAAATGTTCGTTTCTTTCGCTGATATTACTAAATAGTATTGTTTTGGCTTTCGTTATTTCACAGATAAAATTAAATAGAATGTACTGTTGGATGTGTAAATACTAGGTAAATGTGATCAATAATCATACAAAAGCTTAGTTTCCGCTTTTATGAATTGTATTTAAACAAATACGAAGGCCGTGTAGCTCGCCGCGAGATTTCATTATGGCACGGTAGCAGAACGTGTACGATTCCCTCGAGGATGAATCTGTTATAGAAAATTTTAGGTGCTGACTTGACACGTTTTCGTTAAAGTGGTAAAGAATAACTTCGAGAGTAACTATGTAAAATCATAAATGATAATATGATAAAAAAGTATATGACTAAACCCAAATATAAAATAATCTTATGATGATAACAAACAATACCTATTAAATAAAGTTGCGCCAAGATCTTCGCTATATACATATATTTTATTTACGATTACTTCTACTGTTAGAAGCTTGTTTATTTTATAGGCCAATTGATGTCGCATCTTGTTGAGCCAATAATGGCATCCCACAAAATTGCTAACAATAAAACAAAAATTAATAGTCTGTAAATTTTATTGTCTGGTTCTTACAAAATATAATAAAATATAAGTTAATTCCTTATACATGCCTAATAAGAGAATCTTAAGAAAATTATATTTTATAGCAATCTAAGAAGATGTAAAAGAACAAATTATGCTGTACCTCAAATTGAATAAATACTCATATTTATGTTTTTATAGTGTAACTAGCTTCGTTCCAACATAGTGTTCCACGACACTCACGCATGTTTTTTTTATAACATTGAACTGATACACGAGCTTGCAGTCCACTCGATGGTATGTGGTTACTGGTATACAGTTAGAGGGGCTGTTTCATTCTCCAAGATATATATGGAATGCTTTCTAGCCTGAAATATTATACTGGCTCTTTATTTTGTATGAATTTAATTAAATATTATAAAGATTTCTTGTAAGCTGCAGTCTCAGCTGTGCTCAACTTTTTGCAATCTTAATTACATTTAACCTATGTCCAGAACGGATTAAACGCTAGGCAACTGCAAATTGAGGTGAAATGAAAGGAGGTAATATTACTGGTAAATTTAAGTTTTTGAAAAGTTGGTTCTACATTATTGTTAATTTTTTCTTGTAATGTATGAGGTTTTATCCTTTATAGTCATACAAGAATCGGCTTAAAGTAATTCGATGATGGTAAACAACTTATTTATTTAAATTTAATAAAATTGTATAATAATGTTTCTTTCTTGCTGTATTATCATAGAACGGCGACATATTTTTTACATGCCTATATAAAATATATATTAAAAAAGTAGGAAAGTTTTTGGACTAAACATAAATTTTATTCTATAATTTTGTAAAGGAGAGGACGGTGCTTTGAAGCAGTCCTTGGGGAGGCCTATGTTTAGCAGTGGTTTTGCTTCTCCTCAGACGTTTCCATACACGGAATCGATCTCTACCTGCGTAACGGACCTTTCTCGGGTCTGTAACGCGTAATTCAGGAAAAATGCACATAGCAGAACCAGCCTTCCCGATCTTACCGGTGATTCTGGTCTATGGCTCCGCGACTGACTACGGTTCGATCACAGAGGGTAAAGAGATCGGAGGATCGTAATATTGGCACCCCTCTTCTTTTGCGATCTCATCACCTCCGCGTCAACACTACGCCGCTGCCAGAGTCATCATAAACCTACTTATGTGACGCCTATCATGGTATTGACACATATCAGAGTCATAGATAGAACGAGATGAATGGTGAGGCTCCACTTCGTCATAAATTATAAGTCGGTATATATGCTATACCGTACTTCTCTTCTGCAGCAATTTTACTTCGCCGCGGAGAGCAGAGTGAATCACTCCTAACACTAGCATTTTAAGTTGATTAGGAGAATAGTACCTATTCGTGGTATCTCTACTACACCATATCAACTCATGGGTGTCGTAAGAAGCAAAAAAGGAAATTGAAATAGGAGAAGGGCAGCAGCATCTTCCTGATAACTCAATAATTATAATAATGAGCTGCGGTTGCCGACCCGCCCACCAAGCGTTGCAACCAAATATCTCCCTATGCGGCAATGTAAGGGGGAGGCCTAAGATCAGAAATGGAGTTTTGTTGGTCTGTTATGAATGAATGAACTTTCAAAAAGAATAAATTGGCAGACTATTGATTGTGTAATGTTTTGTATTGCTATGGAAGTTTTTATCTGGCCACTCACACGCACACGCACACGCACACGCACGCGGACCCGCACGCGCACGCGCACGCGCACACGCACGCGCACGCGCACGCGCACGCGCACGCGCACGCGCACGCGCACACGCACACGCACTCGCACACGCACACGCACACGCACACGCACACGCACACGCACACGCACACGCACAACACACGCACACGCACACGCACACGCACACGCACACGCACACGCACACGCACACGCACAACACACGCACACGCACACGCACACGCACACGCACACGCACACGCACACGCACGCGCACGCGCACACACACACACACACACACACACACACACACAAACGCGCGCACGCACGCACTGAATTGCACGTATTGAATGAACTATACATAGTACATACACCCATTGATGTCTGAAAATCTGCAATTACTATAATCATAAACTCCTTTTTTTATTTGTATTACTCAGATTGTTGCTCTAGCCGCGGGGGAGCCCTGGTGATCTGTAATACAGGTTTTTATACCTACATCAGGCACCAGTCTCTCACAAGTTAGGTGCCAGTCTGGCAATTTTATAATACTTAGCATTAAGTCTACCTATTGTGAGGAGAAAATTCATTCATTCATTCATTCATATAATATAGTTTGAAAAGCATATAATATTCCGATCTACATCGATTTGCAAAGAAGATACGACAAAAATAAAAACGAAAAGCAATATCATTATGCTATAAATAAGTTAACTGCCGTACTAACTGCTTTTACCGTACAATATCATTCTTTAATACTTCTTAGGGAGGGCGACGTGAATCCGTGCTACGAGCTCGTATTTTACAAGCGGTTATCATTAAGAGCTTTACCGTACTTGCTAACTCTCTGGAGAACAGTACCTCTATTTTCTTTTGTTTTTGTCGCGTTCCTTAAGATTTCCCTTTCAAAGGGATTTTACGTAACAGTTGGAAAAAATGTTAGCTTTTTTGTGTCAATCCCTAGATAAGCGTCAGATAAGTATGTTTATGAATTTCGTCTTATTACTTAAATGTATGTAAAGAAAATGTATTTCTTTAATATTTTGTCTGTGTGTTTTATCTGTATGACTTTTATGTGTATTGACTGTTGAACAATGATAAGCTGCCTGTAGAAAATTATAATTTAACATTATTAAAAACAGAATTTTTGCAAAGGGAACTGACATATTAAGGAATAAACTTTAAATGTCGTTTCTTTGTTTACAGGTTTGTTTTTAGTTATTATTGTAATAGTGTAGTTTCGTAATGGAACTTAAAATTAATGAAATATAAAACTTTGTTTACAGAGCAACACAACATTTTATTTTAGTCAACCCTAACAACAATATACCTTACATCTTACATGTATTTATATTTATTTTTATAAGAACTTAATTTAGTATAACTAATTTAACGTTTCTATTAAAAAACCTTTTGAAACGTTTATTCGTTTTTATACATACCTAAATAAATCTGAAACGAGGTCTATTACACAAAGGGCAGAATTGTATTGCATGTTTAACACATAGATATTTATAAAGTCCATATCTTGAAAAATGTTTCAGGTCACAGCAACCACTTACCATCAGGTGGACTGTGTGCTCGTTTGTCACCCTTATCCTATAAAAAAAATTTAATGGCGGTGTAACTACACCCATTACCTCATATCATTGCGGGGTGTCATAAGAGGTGACAAAGGAAAACAAACTAGCAGATGGGCGTCTTTCTAATAATAACCAAAAAAACAAAACTACAGGTTGCCCACCCTATGGCAAATATCTCCTATATGAGGCAAATCCAGGGAAGGCCTATATTATATATTCTGCAGTGGACTGTGATAGGCTGTAATTAATTATAAAAATTAAGTGCACTATTGAGCCCAGTTATTATAATTTGTTAGTCGTCCAAAGTGCCTGCCACTGGAAATGTGTTCCGTGGATTTTTTTAATTATTGTGAAACTATTAAAAATTACCTAAATTACATCGCTAACAAAACCTGTGCTTCATCGCAGTATAGAGATTTTAATATCATAATAGTAAGGGTAAAAAACGAACATATAGTCCATCTGATGGTATGTGGATGCTGTGGCCCATAGACACATTCATTTATTCTAAATTAAAACTCGGATCGAAATTAACAGATCAACTGCAGCATGGCCTTACTCTGTAAAAATTCGCCATTATTTTTACGGTACACTAGTAACCCAGGAAGGTAGTTCGGAAAAGGACCAGCATCAATAAAACATCATCTATCATTACAGCCCTTCACAAGTACACTGCTGAACATAGGCCTCCCTCAAGGAATGCCACAAAGCACGGTCCTGAGCCACCTGCATCCATCGACTTCCTGCATGTCTTATCAGGTCGTCACTCCACCTAGTGGGAGGTCGCCCTAAACTTCGCCTACACCGGTACCAGGCTGCCACTCGAGAACCTTTTATCCCCATCGGTTGTCGGTTTTTCGAGCTATATGGCGGGCCCATTGCCATTTCAGCTTAATAATCCGTTGGGCTATGTTGGTCACTCTGGTTTTTTTATAGTATAAGGTGACAAACGAGCACATAGCCTACCTGATGGTAAGTGGATGCTGTGGCCCATAGACATCTACATTCATCTTCAATTAAGAATCCAAATGCAGATGCGTTGTCACCCCTGAGGGCTAAGATGGAATGCCTCGTTTCCAGTAAAAAGGGTATCCGGTTCTCTACATCCATCATACGAAACACAGCAGCGTGAAGCCACTATTTTACGTTGGTATTCTGTGAGAGCGTGGTCTAACCCAGGTCAAGTCGACCCATTCGTAATACAACCACAATATAGCTACAGCGTGGCTCTACCGCGTAATAATATTTTACTGCGAATATCCTTATTTCTAAGTTTATCACGGAGAGGAACTCTGAGCATAGCCCTCTCCATATCTCTATGGGCGAACTTGAGCGTCCTCATACGGCTAGCAGTGAAGGACCACGTCTCAGATCCATAAGTCATCACTGGCAATTAAAATATTGAAATGAAATATTATTTTTTATTGAAATATTTTCAACTTCTATAGGTAAAGCCGTATCCACGGTAAAAAATTGACCGAGTTACAACGTTGCTGACAGCATGTTAACAAACAAGTCACCGACCAGCGAGCTTCACAGCAACACGAGCTTGCATCAAAAGTTTTTTAGAGAGTTGGTTAAAATTGCAGTAATAATAATGCAATATCAATATATTACATTATTATTACTGCAATTTTAACCAACGGATTATTTCCATTGGATCTTTGAAATAATATATATATATATATATATATATATATATATATATATATATATATATATATATATATATATAATAATTATTTCAGTCAAAAGCATAGTGTATAATATACAGGGTAATTTTTAATTCACTGAAGACCTTTTGGGAATATATTATTTACATCATAACAATAACATCTGTAAGAAAAAAAATATATTTTTCTTCAATTTATATTTTCATACAAAAATAAAAATATTTTAATTGGACCTTCTAAACGGCAATAGCCCTAGTTAGCAAAAGAAAGCGCGTGGCGGGGTAGGGGTGGAGGGGTGTGGGAGGCGGCGCTTGCTCATTTGAACTTGACCTAATTACCTGTGTCAGTCGCTTTTGATGCGCCCGCTACGTTTCTCCTTCCGTTGTGAGATTAATATCGCGAACGTTACGTTGTACGTTAGTATCGGTAAGCAATCGGGCTTACCGATACTTAAATGTTGAGTATATCGAAATAGTGCGAATTTTAGCAATTTGCAATGATAACGTTAGTGAAGCCTGCCCTGAATATTCAAGGTGATTTCCCAACTGCCAACGTGCACCGAGCTACGCTACGATGCTAGTTACTGCACAGCGATTGCGAGATTACGGGCAATTCCAGCCTGTATCAATCGATCGTGGTCGTCCACCGCGGCGCACAGTACGTGCGCAGGAAGACATACTGCAGCTTTTTGAACAAAATCCAGCAGCGAGCACTTATGATGCAGCCCGACAGTTCAATGTTTCACAGTACTTACTACGCATGGAGTGTCATACACAATGAAGGGAAGTACCCATTCCACCTGCATCGTGTTCATGAACTCAGCGAAGCTGACAAACCAGCGCAAGTTACATTTTGTAACTGCTGAACGAGCTAACATTTTATGGACTGATGAAGCAACATTTGGCAGAATAGGATTATTTAATTCGCTCAATGAACACTTGTGGTGATATGAAAATCCACATGAACCAAGACCGCATAGCTTTCAACGCCGGTTTAGTGTCAATGTGTTGGCAGGCCCGGTCTTCATGGAAAGATTAAACGGTGAAAGCTATCATACTTTTCTCACCGACACGCTGCCAGAGTTATTAAAGGACATACCACTTGCATCTCTACGCAATATGTACAACATGATGGGGCGCCGGCGCACTATGCTCGCCAAGTTCCTTAACTTTTTCTTTAAACAGAGAATACCCTGGTCACTGAATCTGTCGTGACGGGGCTTGTGCATGGCCTCTCAGATCGCCAGATATCACACCAATGGATTTTTATTTGTGGGGGCATGTAAAGACATTAGTGTATACTGGTCGCGCATTCAAAACCCGTGACATGTTGAAAGAAAAAAATAATTTGGGCATTCGATCAAATCAAAATGAATCATCAAGTATTATCTCGTGTCGGTGAACAGTTAAGTTTTAGGTGTCACCTATGCATAGAATGTGGAGGTGATTATTTTGTGTTTTGAACGCTATGTCCGCGATACTCACCGCCATCCGCGGACAAGTCGAACGGCCCGGCGTTCATACTTACTTATTATAAATTTTAATATTTGTGATTTTTTTTGAATGTCATTTGCTTATTTAATTATGTTTAATGATTTCAACACAATGTGTGATACTGATAACAAGTGTAAAATAAATAAGGCATTTTCTTTGACGATTTATTCTGACATTGTTTATGTACTACAAAATACAGACTTAAAAGGAGTCAGACATGACAACAAAAACTTAGAAGTAGTTTTTTTGTAAATGTATTATATTCTGTAAAGAGTGATCTCGCTAAAATTGTTTGTAATGATGTAACCAATATATTCCCAAAAGGTCTTTAGTAAATTAAAAATGACCCTGTATATAATAAGTGTATGTATCGTCGATTTGCTTATTATTGCAGCAGTGCAATGAGTTATTATGAGCCAGTATTAATAACTAATAATTAATAATTAATTAAGAAGTAATATAAAATATAAAGCCTTGACAGCTTGTCAGGTTTACCATCTTAGTGATAATACATTTGTAGTTTAAATTTGACTGTTGGCACATTTGTTACTTTAATTTTATTTTACTACTTTCTTGTACAACGTCATTGTAGAAGCGTGCTCGTCGCGAACCATGCCAGCCCTTTTCAGGGCTGCAATTCTACACAGCTGCGCACCCATGCCAACGAGGGTAAGGGCATCCCCCCAAGGAGACGCACACCAGCTCGTCCCCGTTGGTGTGGAATGCAGCGCGCAAAGCGGCGATGGGGGCCGCCAACCGCACGCACAGCCCGACACGGCGGAAGGTGGAGGACAGAGTGCAGAGTTGGCACGTGGAATGTTAGAGGAGGCATGAGAGATAAGACGAATTTGTTGATCGAAATAATGAAAGAAAGAAAATTAGATGTCGTGTGTATGTCGGAGACCAAACGGAAGGGCAGGGTACTGAAGAGCTACCTGGCGGGGCGTTATCTCTACGGTCCGGAGTCCCGGAGAGCGAGAACGCCTGCCAGGGAGTGGGGGTGCTGCTGTCGTCTCGGTTGGTCGATGTTATGACTGAATATAAGGTTGTGAATTCAAGACTTCTCTGGGTTCGCTTTAAATTGGGACTGACGAAGTTATTCCTTTTGGCTGTTTATGCGCCGGTAGCTTCGTCATCCAGGGCTGAGCTGGAGGAGTTTTGGGAGAATGTAAGAGAAGTTTTAGATTTGGTTAGAGGAAACGAAATAATTGTTGTATGTGGTGATTTGAATGGATGGGTTGGTACCGCTCGACCAGGGTACGAGTCGGTGCTTGGAAAGTTTGGCGATAAAACGGTTAATGCTGGCAAGCTTATACTGGCTGTATGCAAGGAAAAGGGTCTTCTTGTGACAAACACTATGTTTAATCACAAGAAAATCCATATGTATACTAGAGAAAGAAAGAATGAGAGAAGTATGATCGATTTGTTCCTGGTGGATGACGGACTGCGAAAACAGGTGATGGATACGCGAGTGTTCAGGGGTGCTGACCTGGAAACGGATCACTATCTAGTGATTACTAGATTTAGGGGTCTGTTCGCGGGTTGGCGCTACCGGACGGCAGTAACAGAACCACAGTCGATCTGTCGCATTCGAAGCTGGAAGCTTCAGGAAGTGGATACTAGGGATAAATATCATGCGAGGGTAGCCGAAAAGCTTGACACCATCGATAGCAGAAGAGAATGTGTGGAAAAACATGGCAGAACCTTAGGGATGGAATGGTAAGTGCAGCGGAAGAAGTGTGTGGAACGATTAAAAGGGGCAGTAGTAAAAGAAGACATGCATGGTGGAATGATGAAGTGAAAGAAGCTGTAAAGATGAAGAAAAAAGCATGGTTAGACTACTTGGCCTCTAGTAATGATAAGGATATGAGAGAGAAGATGAAAGAAAGATATAAGCTGCAGAAAGTTCACACGAAAGCATTGATTGAGGAAGTGCGTGAAAGGTGTAGAATGGAAGCGGACGAAAGGTTGTCGCACAACTTAAAGGAGAACTCCAAACTCTTCTGGAAAGAGGTTGGAAGGACCCGAAGTGGTGCGTCGGCCTTAAGAATGAACAAAGTGCTTTCGAGAACTAATGACGTCCTCTCAGAAAAATCGGACGTCATGCAGCGATGGAGCGAATTTTATAGAGAAATGTATGCGTGTGATGATCATAGTGAGGGATCCGGGGCTGACGCCGTGACTGGTACGCCAGACCCGGACCTCGATGACACTGAGGTCATCAGTATGAAAGAGATTGAATGTGCGATTCGAAGTTTGAAATGTGGTAAGGCTGCGGGACTAGACAGAGTTACTGCTGAAATGGTTAAGTATGGTGGGCCTCGCGTCTGGGACAGCTTTCATCTGCTGTGCAATTTGTGCTGGCGGACGGGGGATGTCCCGGATGATTGGCGATCCGCAGTCATTGTACCTTTATATAAAGGTAAAGGTTCACATTTTGACTGCGGGTGCTATCGGGCGATCAGCTTGACCAGTTTAGCAAGTAAAGTTTACTCGAAGGTTTTGACACGTAGGATGCAAGAGAAATCAGAAAGATTTCTATGGGAGGCACAATGCGGATTTAGATTAGGTAGATAGAGACAGGTAGAAGAGGATGCACGGATCAAATGTTTTCTCACCGCATGATCACTGAAAAGCTTCTGGCTGCTAACCAGAAGGTTTTCTGTGCTTTTGTGGATCCTGAGAAAGCATTTGATAAGGTTGTAAGGAAGAAAATGTGGGAACTGTTGCCGGGGTATGGTGTGGATGGTCGATTGTTAAGGGCTGTGCAGTCACTTTACTGTGACTGTAAAGCCTGTATGCGGGTAGGGCATGACCTGTCGCCCATGTTTGGCGTTCAAACGGGCGTAAAACAGGGTTGTGTCATGTCTTCCTGGCTGTTCATACTTTATCTCGACAGTTGTTTACAGAAGCTGAAAGATAGCTGTTTGGGTGTGAAATTGGGTGACATTAATGTAAATTGTCTACTGTATGTTGATGATGCAGTGCTTATTGCACCATCAGAGGCAGAACTGTAGGCATTAGTCACGTGTATGAAATAGGAATGTGAAATTAAAGGTCTCCGTTTGAATGCTAATAAAACTAAGGTTCTGGTATTTGAAAGGGACGAAGAGAGAACGAAGTGTGAAATATGGGTAAATCAGGAATGTCTAAAACAGGTAAATGAAATTGTATACTTGGGGAGTGCTTTTAGCCGGGATGGAAGATGTGATTTACATGTGGACAGGCGTGTCGCTGCCGGGAACAAAGTCAATGGTGCCCTGACTGCGTTAGTCAAAAGGCAAGGCGTAGCGAAGAGTGCACGCCTTACAATACATAATGCAGTGTTGGTACCGACTTTGTTATATGACAGCGAAATCTGGGTATGCCAGAAGAAGCAAAAAACCAAGTTGAATGCAGTGGAGATGCGATCTCTTCGTAAAATGTGCGGCGTTACCATGGCCGACCGAAAGCGAAACGAAGAGATTCGCAATATGGCAGGTTTGAAAGATGACCTTATCGCAAAAATTGATAAGGGCGTGCTTCGATGGTTTGGGCACGTTGAGCGAATGAGTGAAGACCGAATGGTGAAGAAAATATATAGCGCGAAAGTTAATATTAAAAGGTGTCGAGGTAGACCGAGACTAACTTTCGAAGACCATGCGAGCAAATTGCTCGAAGAGGGGAGGGTCAAGAGTACTCGGATACCTAGACGTGCATGTATGAAGAAGTTAATGAATCTGAAAGAAGCGAAAGAGGTATGTAAGGATCGTGACACTTGGCGATCTGTTCTCTCTGGCTACCCCGTCAGGGATTGTGCGTGAAGATAATCAATAATCAATAATCAATTGTACACCGTGTTAACTAAGACTTAGTGCGGTAAAAAATTTTGACGTTTTCAGTAGTAACACAGTGAGTTTACCAGCAATGATGTTGAAAAACTATTATAATATTAATTTAATGCTTTTTAATACTTAATTTTCAAATGGTTAATATTAATGTGGTATTATTTAATAATACAGTTATTAACTTCATATATTTTTATCGATTAGAAAAATGTCCACGAGACTAAATTTCGGTCACGGCAGCCATTATGGAGGAATACTGCCTTCTGTCTGCCTACCTTCTGCGCAGGACAGATCGAGTATCGAGTGTATGCGCAAGCTCAGGTGCACTCTTTATTCCCTTCCTCTCATAGTTCGATAGATAGATATATAGATCAGGTGCAGGACTAATGAATTAACGATACGTGCTTTTCGAAGAACGGGGGTGACGCCCGCTATTGAGATTTTTTAAAAACATAACCCAATAACTGATTTTGGCCCGAATCGAGATACATACCCGGGACCTCGTAGCACATGAGTAAATAAACGGAACAGAGATTAAGCTTCATTCAAACGCGCGAAACGGGTTGCACTACAACAAGCACGCATGTGTGCGTGACCACTGGCCGCTTGTCGCGTACGCGACGAGTCTGGAAAAAATCGGTTACGCGGGCACAGCCAGTGGACAACAATCTCAGGGTCAGTGCGACGCATGTTGTTTGTTTTGTTAGTTGCAAGATTGAATATTTGAATGTAAAATCGTGATATTATTAATAATGGTTGTTTATTGTACTGTGTGTATTGTGTGTTCAGATGATATCCCGGACGTCAGTCTGAGCGAGATTAGAATGGCTCTCCAGCATCTTAAAAATGGCAAGGCCCCAGGCGAGGACGGAATTACAGCCAAGCTTCTGAAAGCGGGTGGAAAACCGATACTTGAAGTCCTTCAGAAACTATTTAATTCCGTTCTCCATGGTGGCATTACACCGGAGGCGTGGAGCAGAAGTGCGGTGGTCTTATTCTTCAAGAAAGGTGACAACGCTGTCTTGAAGAACTACAGACCAATTTCCCTTCTGAGCCGCGTCTACGTGCTGTTTTCGAGAGTCATTACAAATCGTCTCGCGCGCAGACTTGACGACTTCCAGCCTCCCGAACAAACCGGTTTCCGAAAAGGCTTTAGCACCAAAGACCACATACATACCCTTTGGCAAACTGTACTGAGGTTCGAGGAGTACAATTTGCCACTATGTCTGGCGTATGTGGACTATGAGAAAGCCTTTGATTCCGTCGAAATTTGGGCGGTGCTGCAGTCCCTTCAGCGGTGCCAAGTTGACTGTCGGTATATAGAAGTGCTGAAGTGCTTGTACAGTAGGGCTACGATGGCTATCTGAGTACAGAACCAGAGTACGAAAGCTATCCAATTGCAGAGAGGTGTAAGACAGGGTGACGTTATATCCCCGAAACTCTTCACCGCTGCATTGGAAGACGTTTTCAAGCTTCTGAACTGGAAAGGATACTGTATTAATATTAATGGCGAGTACTTCACTCACCTTCGATTTGCCGACGATATAGTCCTTATGACAGAATCGCTGGAGGACCTAAGCACTATGCTCAATGACCTCAATAGTGTTTCCCAACAGATAGGTCTTAAGATGAACATGGACAAAACAAAGATCATGTTTAATGTC
Source organism: Parnassius glacialis (assembly GCA_033319125.1). Taxonomy (NCBI): domain Eukaryota; kingdom Metazoa; phylum Arthropoda; class Insecta; order Lepidoptera; family Papilionidae; genus Parnassius; species Parnassius glacialis. The sequence continues at coordinate 20,088,804 of JAVANC010000019.1, forward strand.
CATGTTACACCTATGCCCGTAGTTGTTAGGGATACTTAACTCGAAGTTGTTGACGAGTATGTTTACCTGGGACAAATAGTAAAAAGAACAAAAACAAAAAGAACCCCTTTGTCGTATCTAGTTTCAAGGCACTCCCCTACTTGCCTCAGCCAGTATCGGAATCCACGGAGTCGACATATCGAGTGACGTGCAGTTTCGTGGTCACTTGGAAGAGAAGGCCAAATTGGCCTCTAAAAAGCTTGGCATGCTCAGCAGAGCGGGACAGTATTTCATGTCGGCACACCGCCTGCAACTTTACAAGGCGCAGGTTTGGCCTCACATGGAATACTGTTCCCATCTCTGAAAAGGGGCTCCCCAGTGCCAGCTACTTCCACTTGACCGCATCCAGCGCAGAGCGGCTCAAATCGTCGACGACCGAGTCCTTTCCGATCGGCTCGATTCATTGGCACTGCGAAGAGTTGTTGCATCCCTTTGCATTTTCTTTCGCATCTACCATGGGGAGTGCTCTGAGGAATTGTTCGGATTAATCCCAGCCGCCAAATTTCACGAACGCACATCGCGGCAGAACTCCCGATACCATTCACACCATCTGGATGATTGACGGTCCACCACTGTGCGATTTAGAAGATGTTTTCTTCCTCGCACGACTTCCTTGTGGAATCGATTACCATCAGCGATGTTTCCGGACCGATACGACTTAGGGACCTTCAAGAAAAGAGCGTACTCCTTTTTAAATTCCGGCAACGCATCTGCAATTCCCTCCTTGGTGTTGCGGTTGTTCATGGGCGGCGGTAGTCACTTACCATCAGGTGAGCCGCATGCTCGTTTGGCCCCTCTCCTATAAAAAAAATTCCGACTAGATAAGTCCAACTTCGACCGAGAGGTCAATCGACGGATTCAACTCGGTTTGGCAGCGTTCGGGAAATTACGGCACATCTTCTCGTCAGATATACCCCAAAACTTAAAAACCAGACTGTACAACCAATGCGTGTTACCAGTGATGACCTATGGGACTGAGACGTGGTCCTTCTCTACTGGCCGTATGACGAAGCTCAAGGTCACTCAGCGAGCTATGCAGAGGGCTATGCTCGGAGTTTCTCTGCGTGATAAACTTAGAAATGAGGATATCCGCACCCAGAGTGACCGACATAGCCCAACGGATTAGTAAGCTGAAGTGGCAATGGGCTGGACATATAGTCTTCAACAGTGGTAGAGCCACGCGGCAGCTTTTGCTGTCGCACGGATGGGCCGGCTCGAACCGGGGTGGTACCACGACCTCACAGAAAACCAGCGTGAAATAGAGATTTACCTCTGCGTTTCGCTTGGTGAGTGCAGGTGGCCGGAGGCCCTTTTTACTGGAAATGAGGCATTCCATCTTAGTCCTCACGGGTGACAACGCATCTACATTTTGATTTGTAATAGAGTATAGATGTAGATGTCTATGGGCCGCAGCAACCACTTACCATCAGGTGGACTGTGTGCTCGTTTGTCACCCCTTTCCTATAAAAAAAAAGCTCAAAGAACCGACAACAGATGGGGAAAGAGGTTCTCGAGTGGCGGCCTCGTACCGGCGGATGAAATGTAGGTCATTCTCCCACTAGATGGAGTGACGACCTGGTAAGATATGCAGGAAGTCAATGGATGCAGGTGGCTCAGGACCGTCTTTTGTGGCATTCCTTGGGGGAGGCCTATGTTCAGCAGTAGACTTGTGAAAGGCTGTAATGATGATGATGATGATTGTACTGTGTGTATGAATAATACTAGAAAAAATAAAAGTATATCATACTTTTACTATCCTAAGGAGTACAATGGGTAAGTAAATATTTGATTATTACTTTTTCAAGTAAGTACCTTTATTTTATTGTATTAAACTTTTTTTATAAGGATGAATAAAAAATGTAGTACCCTCACACGGTGTATTTTTACATTTTTATTGTTATTACAAGCTTTTACTAAACATTTGTAGTGTGGGTTGGTATGTAGTAAGTATATGTGTTAAGTTCACATATTGCAAGTAAGATTCCCGATAGAACCCCTTGCCGACGTCTAATTGAGTTGAAATATATTTATAACTTCAGTTACAATGCAATACTATGATAGATATAACCTGATGCTGAAGCCAGGATTGTCTCCACACTACAGATCTCTTCAACGGGTAGTAGGAGGGTCACGAAATTGTGTATGTTAGTTTCATTTTGATAGTTTTAACACAATTTCTATCATGAACTGCTGCTGTAGCCAGCGTTCTCTCTTTACGAGGGAACTCTTTAACGGTTAGTAACCGTTAAAGAGTTCTAGACCACATTAACTCGATATTTCGAGTAAGTAATTTGTAAAGTATTCTATCATGGATATAATAAAATTATTTAACAAATGTTTTGTTTGATTTGTCTGACAGTGTTGCACGTTTTTAAGGAGCTTTGTCTCTGTTCCGTTTATCTACTCATGTGCTCATAGCCAGCAACCGTGTTTACTTTAGACCAGTGAGGCATTTTTGTTAACTACTAGCGCTCCTGATTTTGACCCTCCCCGGCTCTGCCTGGATTGGATGTATTAAATCAAAAACCATTTATTCTTTCAATTATTCGTTTTTCAAAAAAAAATATCTTCTACTATTTCGGATAAAATCTATGTGTTCGTAAAGTTATATTACAATCAGTTTAGCCATAAGAAGATTAGACAGACAGACACAATTTTTAAAAATGGTTATTTATGTCTCAATAGCCTTCAAATAATTCAAATAGCTTGATAGAAGCCAATAAATTATTTCAAATTACAGACAGGCACTTCAATTTTATTTATATGTATAGATTAGGTTACGATCATTTAATCTACAAGCAGAGTTATAAAAGGGATATTGTTTCATTTAATTAACCTTAGAATCTACAGGCCAGGACGTTCAAAAGGTCCGGTCGTCTAACCACCAATTAGTATACGACGGACTCTGGTCTTAATTTGCTGACCATATCATCTGTTTAAGCCCTACAATCAATTTACCCCTACCTTGGACCTACATAATAAGTTTAATACAGGTTCTTTGTTGTTTGCAGAAACTCATTATAGTTAATTTTTGGTGCAGTTGTTACAAATTAAAAATTCTTCGTAAAATAATTAGTTTTTTTTATATGATTAGGGTGACAAACGAGCACACAGTCCACCTAATGATAAGTGGTTGCTGCGGCCCATAGACATCTACATCTATCCTCTATTACAAATCAAAATGTAGATGCGTTGTCACCCGTGAGGACTAAGATGGAATGCCTCATTTCCAGTAAAAAGGGCCTCCGGCCATCTGCACTCACCTAGCGAAACGCAGAGGTAAACCTCTACTTCACGCTGGTTTTCTGTGAGGTCGTGGTACCACCCCGGTTCGAGCCGGCCCATCCGTGCGACAGCAAAAGCTGCTGCGTGGCTCTACCACTGTTAGTATAGAACTTATCATAATACTTGACTACACTTTACTTAACTATACTTTAGCCTTAATTTTTTTCGTATTTCAATTATAATCATAATCATCATCGTAATAGCTTCAACTTCCTGCATGTCTTATCAGCTCGTCACTCTGTCTAGTGAGAGATTAAATAAGATCTTCATACATAATATAATATTTAATATTATTTTACATAATATAATACTTTAAGGAAATGTAAAATGGTGCCATAAAATCACAAGTATGCTCTGTTAAATGTGTGTATAATATTTACTACTACCTGTGCTCTCGACTTCTTTCGCAGAGAATCTTTATTAGTAAGTTATTTGTTTTGAAGTTTTAGTACTTTGGTCCTAATTGACTATATTTTATAAAACTACAGTTCCAACTCAAGCAGTAATAGTATAAGATTATTTATACTTATATGGAGTAATTTCACCATAAAAACGATCAAGTGCATTAATGACTCAACGAGGGTGCCGTATCCGTTCAATATTGTATTTTTAAAAAAAACTTAGCAACGTAACGTTGTATGAAATAGAAACTAAGGAAGAAGAAGTTAACAATTAATATAATTTGTAAAAATATGTGATATTCTTGCATTGCAAACTTCACTGATAAGTAGTGAATAATAATTCGTTTGCCTGTTTTGTTTTAAGCGAATTCATCGAATGAAAGACCTTATTTTAGAAACAGCAAATTTTAGCCGAGTACCATTGTAAAGTTTTGGAGGATATTTATTAATAGTGAACAGTGAAGCCTGTCGGTAAAAGTTAAAAGAATTACAAAATATATATCTACGGCTAACTTATTGAATACTAGCTGTACCCTGAACCCTAATACTCATTCTAAAATAAAAGTAGCCAAGTTACATTACACATGTATATTAAGTTACATTATAAAATCTGCCAGTGAAAGTCCCGTCAAAATCGGTCTAGTAATTTTGGAGATTAGTCGGAACCACAGATGTCTTATTATTTAGATTTCTGTGGTCGGAACAAACAGACACAAAAATTAATATTTTTTTTTTGTTATTTGACATTGTTTTTTATTAATGTCATTATGTGTTATTTTGACATTACAAATAGACACTTCAATTTTATTTATTTGTATAGATGAGAACGTAGTCCATGCGATGGTAAGTTGCCTGCAGGTCTCCATTACTGCGGTAGCCACTTATCATCAGCTGGCCTTTTAAGTTCGTTGGTCACTTCAGTTTTATGAAAACAACCCATAGAAAGCGAAATGTATCCTTCTTTAAGAATCAGATGTAAACGCGTTGTCGCCAGTGAGGCCTTGTTAAAACGATCTGTGGAAAGGATACGAAACATAATAGCTTTATCCTGCTATTTTATGTTGATCTTCTGTTAGAGAATTGCCCTTTCTCGGTAGAGAGGATCTTTACCATCTTTTTTCTTATTTTTCGTCGTGTGATATGTATAAATATCATTTAGTACTAAGTAATGTTTTTGATAAATAACATAATTATTTATTTTATTTACTGAAGAAGAAGAAAGAGAAAATTTTAGAAGAAAAACAACGGTTTCTACAATTCAAGAAACGTTTACTCGAAAACCAAGAAGTATGGAAATGAAATTTAATGAACGTAATAAGTTTGTACTAATAAATATATTTATAATTTGTAAAAAAAATATTTATTTATTTAACAATTTAACAATACATAAACAACGGAGAGGACACATCATGAAAAAGCGATACTACAACGACGCTATTTATTTAATAATTAAATTTCTTCCAGAGGCCAGTTGCAAAGATATGATATACGATAAATAAAAGATAATAAGGTGAATATTATACAACACATACAAGGTAAAAAAATACATATGTCGGCACATATACCTTAATATATTAATTCCAATATACACATGTATATAATGCACACATGATTATATATTATATAATCTTATAAGTTATTTTTCAAGTATAAATCTAAAAATAATGATATATCGTTATTGCAGATTTAGAAAATACGAGTAAATAAGGCTTCTACTTTTTGAAATTATCCCAAATTGAATGTGATTTATGGGCAACCAAGTTTTTGCCTACCGATCGACCCTTAGGAATGTGTGCGAGCGCAGTGAAATCAGTTAAAATAATGCATTACCACGCATTTTGAATTTAAAAGATTAAAAAAATAGAATGTTTGAGAATTTTTCAAATAAATTTTCTCCACCATCATCATATATTACTTAATCTAAGCCTTCTCTTCAAAGGCCGGTTATTGCAAAATAACTCTGTATAAAAGTACGCTAGACTGGCTATACACCGTGACATAATGAGGCAATTTGATTTTCGCCATTTTGGCGCTGATAGCAGTAGTGAGTGACTACAGAACTAATAATAGAGATGGGACAGTGCGACAAAATATATCGATAAAAATTTCTATAGCCAGGCCTACTCGTAACGTCCATTCTATTTATGTATCATTTTAATATATTGCCATACAATAAATAAATGTATCAATTAATACTTAGCCACATGCTTTATAAAACAAAAAATCAACGCCGCGTTAGTCTATCTACGTTTTTCTTCCTAACTATAGAACGGGCTTTGTTCCGGTTTCCATTAGGTATGTATGGTTCATTCGAGATGTTTAAAAACCTCGTACTAGAAATAATAATAAGCTGCCAAAATAATGCCCATTCCAACAATATCTATAGGTACAAATAGAACTTTACAAACTTTAAATGACATTAAAGACTAATATTATACCACAAATTATTGACGTCATAATCAATTTGAATCAGACACCAATTACAAGTTTTATGCTTTTTAATCACAATTTTACCATTAGGTCAGTTGAAAACAATTGCGTTAGTTAATAAATATTAGATGTTGGCAGCGACTTTCATTGTTGTAAACCATAAAGCAACACAGGCCGCCGGTGTTGCTCTATGTTGTAAACAGATATAAGTAGAAAAAAACATCGATAAGTATTATCGGCAAGTAACTCGTTAACTTTATTGAATTTTATTGTTAAAAAAAAAACCAGGTAATTTAAAGCCAAACATGCATAGGCGGCTCTAGCCCTTGTAGCGACCCTTCTTCTTCTTAATAACTGGCTTTACGGCTCTGGGATCTAGCCCTTCTGAGCTTGAAGTTACTATATATTATAATAATTATCCTTCATAGTATACTGCTTCACAATATGTTGATGCGTCACATTGTGCCCTTGGGAGATTTTGATGGCAACTTGAGCCGGCAGACAGCTGACGGTTGGCGATGGTATCTCAAGGCGCCTAAGCAGACAGACACCTTATTTTGGGAATCACATCACCATCAGAGCACTTGTTTCACAGTTTACACTAATAGTTCATATGCGCAGATACTTAATATACAAAATCGCACCACTTTTACATTTTAAAATCCACTTCGAACCATTATTTAAACAATAATACAGGAGCAGCAAGCCGCCGCCGGTCAAGTTCCCGCCAAAACTCCTTGTAGCGCCCATGTGATATGGAGTGTTGAGTAGAAGGAGAACCATCTTATAAGGTGCGAAAGTTGACAAACTGTCCCACTATATACTGAAAATAGAGGTAAACCTACCACAATAGCGCTGGCGTCTGAAAAACTACGATATAAATATAGCTGTTGTAGACTGAGCGAAGTCAGCTGAATTCAAATATTTAAAAAATTTCATGACTAGAGTAGTTAGTAAAATCACAGATTACTTAATAGTTTACTAAAGTATACAAAACCTCAACTATTTACGTAGCACAAAACCAAGCGGATTGGTCGGTCCTTGTTTATTTCTCCATCCTATTCTAATGATCCACGACTTTTTCTGCCACCAGGGCGGCGCCACTTTACAGTGAGGTAAAATATTTAACAGTGGTAGAGCCAAGCGGCAGCTTTTGCTGTCGCACGGATGGGCCGGCTCAAACTGGGGTGGTACCACGACCTCACAGAAAACCAGTGTGAAGTAGATGTTTACCTCTGCGTTTCGCTTGGTGAGTGCAGGTGGCCGGAGGCCCTTTTTACTGGAAATGAGGCATTCCATCTTAGTCCTCACGGGTGACAACGCATCTACATTTTGATTTGTAATAGAGGATAGATGTAGATGTCTATGGGCCGCAGCAACCACTTACCATCAGGTGGACTGTGTGCTCGTTTGTCACCCTAATCATATAAAAAAAAAACTAATTATTTTACGAAGAATTTTTAATTTGTAACAACTGCACCAAAAACTAACTATAATGAGTTTCTGCAAACAACAAACATCAAACGTTTGTCACCCTTATCCTATAAAAAAAAAGATTTCTTAGCGGGGACGATAATTTCTTAGGAAAATGTAATCTTTAAGATTTCTTTCTATATTATTAGTTATATTTTGTATTAATTACATTAGAAATGAATAAACCAAAGTATAAAATATAACTAAAAGCTGATTTAATAAAAAAAAAATAGTTATAAAGTGCAAAAAATTAAAAATCAAACCACTGACGAATTGTGTTGTGTATTAATATAATACTCTAGATGATAATAAACTATTATTTAAAACTAACTTCTCAATTAACTGACACTGTGTAACAAAAAACGTTACCTCAGTCGCTACTAGCGACATCTGGTGAGTGGGAGATTAGCCCTCATTAATTTTGGCGCTTTTTTTTTAAATTTATCTTATGCAACTGCAGCGCTACCCTTATTGGACGCGTTTTTAGGAATACTGTTCATATACAGAGATGGTCCTCCTTCTACTCTACACTCCATACCATGTGCAAACAATATTCTGGCGCCCTCTAGTAAGCGCGGTCAAAATGGGATACTTATAGTTATATTTTCAAATGGAAATTCGGTTGTAAATGGTGCAATTTTAAATGATGTCGAGAAGCAATTGGTACACGAGTAAAAAGATTTTTTTTGGCAGGAAGAGGTTACAAAATGTAATTAAAATCATATTTGAAACATGTTAGTAATTACATTTTTTAATAAGATAAGTAAAAGATTTTTAAGTGCCTATTTAATGAAATAGTGTTATTTTTTTAATATAATAAACTGTAAATCCCCTTACTTCTGTAATGTTACCATACTTTCCTTTTGGTAAAGAGTTTTACAAATCACACACAGTATTATTGTTATTAAGAATATTTTTATGAACATATATATAGAATTAACATGAAGCATAACCGAACTACACAACATGCACTTTTTTCACGTTTGAAACTTTCAAATACTTTTAGACGTTTCGAGCAACATTTGCAAATGTCAAATTTAGTTCCCGTTATACTAGATGGATGGATGAGCCATAGTAGCTTATGGGCTAAGTGCTCGCTGTGAATTTCACAATACGGGAGCAACCCCGGTCCCCGATTCACCACGTATTTGGCGGTGAAGAAAAACGTGAAAATACCTGCATATCTGTGAAAAAAGAAAAAAAAATATTTTGAATACGTGAATTTCGCCAACACGTATTGGGGCAGCACGGCGGACATTTTCTTTCCATAAAATCCTTTCAGAAAGAGGAGGCTTGTGCTCAGTAGGATGTACATAGGATGTAACTTACACTAACACTCGATGACGGCATTTAAATAATTCGGCGCAAATATTTTGTAGGGTATAGTTAGTCCAGTGTACTAATATGTAAGGAGGACAGTATATAAAACTTACATAGAAGACAGAGATAAATAATGTTCTTTACTTGTTTTTTGAACAATGTCACTATTTTGATTTTACGAATTAGAGAAGGAAGTGAATTCTAGAGTATTACGACGTGTACAGAAAATGAACGGAAACATGAAATTTAAAGATGGGGAATATTAAAAGGGTTTTAAGGGGAGATCTATAAATTGCATTTGAGGATTTGATTAAGGTAATATGAGGACGGAGGTAAGAAGGGAAGGTTGGACTGTGTAGGATGTTAAAAAGAGATAAAGAATACGCGTATAACAATGGAAATATTTCCAATTTCATACATTGTTAGCGATAACAATAGGACGCAGACTACTAAGAACATGCTACGTGGTGGAATTAGTTCCACAGTCACCCACTGTTACGTTCCAGCTTAAACAGAAACAATACTAGAAATACTTTAAATATAGCCATATATAAAGACTGAATATTTAATTTGGCAATAGTTTTAGGCCTCCCCTAAGGAATGTCAGAAAAATAGTTTAATGTAGGAATTGGCTTCACATACGTATTTTAAAAAGCGTTAATTCACAGGTACTCTCCAACTTGATAGTTACTATAGCTAGTGTAACTGGCGATGCTCTATGAATAACTTACATTAAATATAAAGCTGCTTCTTTCACTCTCCTATAAAGGTTATGAAATCTGTATTACAAAACATCGTTGTAAGTCGCTATCCTTTATGGCATAAGAGCTATAAAGTATCGTTATATACATAGGTTATATATAAGCATAAAATACGAAAATATAAAACTTCTATAGGCCATAATAAAAGTTTACGCAAGGGTGCTTGTATTCCGTATCAAATTGTCCGGCGTTTTTTTTTATAGGATAAGGGTGACAAACGAGCACACAGTCCACCTGATGGTAAGTGGTTGCTGCGGCCCATAGACATCTACTATTACATCTTTCATCATATTACATCTTACATCTCTATTACAAATCAAAATGTAGATGCGTTGTCAGCCGTGAGGATTAAGATGGAATGCCTCATTACCAGTAAAAAGGGCCTCCGGCCACCTACACTCACCAAGCGAAACGCAGAGGTAAACCTCTACTTCACGCTGGTTTTCTGTGAGGTCGTGGTACCACCCCGGTTCGAGCCGGCCCATCCGTGCGACAGCAAAAGCTGCCGCGTGGCTCTATCACTGTTAGTTAGTTTCATTGTTGTAAACCATATTTTAGTTTATATATACTGAGTGAGTATTTTAAATTTAATTTAGATATACATCATATTTGGTTATTTTGTACTTACAGTTAAAACTTTTGCAGATATTATTTTATCAATTTCGAGTAAACATATTAAATGCCATCAAAAACATAACTTGTAAAAAATACCAAGTCTCGCAACTCAGGTCTTCTACCGTCAAAAGTTGTGAGATCCATGTAACCAAGTCGGTTAATTTATTTTGTCCCTACTTAAGGGTCCTTCTGTCTCCAGTTATTACGTAATTAGCTAACTTAACAACATCTTATAGTAACCATAGCAATATTAAACATCTTTTATGTTTTAAATAAATAGATTGACTCGTTTTTAATAAATAAATTGGACGAAAATGGCCTGAACTGCTTCGAGGAAAGGATGGTACGGCCGTGCCGCTTTTTTGCTCGACTTGGCAGGGGCACTGCAGAGCCCCCAGATAAAGAAAAAGTAAAACTAACCTCTTTGCTGTATATTATTTTATTGTATAGTTTACTATATTATAAATATAATTTATTTTACTATTTATAGTTTTACTAAACCCCCTATAAATATTAAGTAAGCTGCAACAGTGTCGTATGGTGGTACCGTTAAAGGATCCGTCATTCCCGTATAGTTAATGCTAGACAGATATCATGACTTCCAAATGTCTGGTAGATGGCGGTATGATAATCTAGTTTACACCAGATGTAAAAAACTCAAATCCATAAGGGGAGCATCTTCAATTGTCAAAGGTGGGAGGGCGTCTAATACTATGCCTGCCATTGAACGAGAGAAACCCATGTCGAGCAGTATACTATTGAGGTAGTTAATGATGATGATGATGATTATAATGTAATCTTTTTTTGATTTTAATAACAACATCAAATATTTACAAGAAAAGCTTTCGTACAAAGGTGAAACAGATATTGTTACAAAAGCTGGATAGTTGCATAAATGTTATTCAGCATGACGGAAAGAAATAATCAAAAGCTGAATGTAGGCGGACGTTTAATCTCACTCGTGTCTACGATAGTGCTTACGAGGGATGATCTGTTTTTATTGAAACCTCATATTGCAAAATATTGACAGCAAAAACGACGCCAAGAGATCTGAGTATACATAATAGATATTATTTCTCCTCTTTGCAAAGGGAGACGCTAACGGCCAGCAGTCGATTTTTGCGGGATGGTGAAGAGGAATATTAATTATAAATTTATTACATTGTGTTTTATGCTATATATTTAAGAGATTTAAATATATAGCTTAAATGTCTTTGCATATTAATGAAAAATATCAAGAATGTCTAATAACTTTATACGTACATGTTTAAAGTCTGTAATGTATATTAATACGTGTAGAGAACACTTTCTACCACTATTTAAGCAATATGCGCGCACAGAGCAGCTATACTGCTGCTTGTAGATATAAAACGCATCAAGCACATATATATGTTAAGTGAATAAAACAGTCAGTGTAATTTTTGACAAAACTTCGTCTTCTTATCTTGGAAAATCGCATTGTCTTACCGGTAAGTTGCTTGAACTGTTCAAAATGAATGGAACAATTCTTCGCTACGTCAAATGCTGAGTGAGATATATATTAATCGCGTTCGGCTAAGTCTGATTATTATTTCAATTAAAAATTTGTCAGTTTTGCAAAACGTAGCGTAATAAATGTTTTCGTTTTCTACAGACTTCAAAAAGGAGGAGGTACTCAATTCGACTGTATTTCCTTCTTTTATGTGTTTTATCTCATAAGTTTATTTGGCGTGAATCGATTTCGGTGATTCTTTTTCTATTTAAAAGCTGGTGCTTCTCATGGAGTCTCATATACATTTCATCAAAATCTGACCAATAATTTTTGAGTTATTCTTAATAAATTATATTAAAGTCAGTTGTACAAAATTTTTTATATTATATTATTCCTTTTTCTTTTAAAAACGACTTTGGTACAGATTATCTAATAGTATCATACTGTTGCGACACCACTATAATCGTTTAGAATAATATGTTCACCTTAGATAGGAAGGCATTAAGTCTTTGCATCGTAAGCCTCAATATTCTTCTTGTTATTTATATTCTTATCAGTTATAGCACAACTTTTTCCATTCTCCTTTCATCCGTCACCGTCATCTCTGCACTCACTCATTTCATACGCACATCATCCCTAACACAGTCCACGCATATTTTCTTAGGATTCATTCTACACTTACATACTTATATCCATTCATTTTCATAGACAACAATATTACAATATTACAACACACAAAATTACGCCTGTGTATTAATAAACAAAATGTTTAATATCCTTAGTCTATTTTTTTTTTTGCGGGAAAATGTCTTATTTCTGTTCGTTTGTAACGGGTACCTGGGGAAGGAACATTCATTCCGGTTAACATTTCACACAATTCTTTTTCGTTGTAATTAGTTAGGATTATGGGTACCTTCTTGCAAATTATCGTAGCACTGACGACGAAGACAATTTAAAACGAATTTTCGATTACGAGAAATGAAAAAAAAAAGAAGTTTCTATGCAAACATTACTCTGATACTGTTATTTTACGCCTTATATTTTCAGTGACGTCAACTTTATATATATAACGTCAACTATAGCTTGTTTGTTAGGGATTCAAGAGAGTCCGATAGGCACTCTTTGTCTCATCCGAACGGGTTCGTAAGCTTAGTAGCTTAGGCTTGGTCACCCACGGTGAATAAAGAGAGACCCATATGACTGGCCCGAGGTAAAGTGTCGGCCTGAGGCGGCAACTCCGAGTGGGCCTGGCGATCCGACTTCTGATGTAATTTGGTGGACTACGGCAAGCGGAGTGTCCTTTCTCACCACAGCCCCAGCGTCGGTGGCTGGTGCTGGTGGGTTCGCGGATTACTGCGAAAGCGTTCCCGTGGCCCCGCCAATACGCTGTCCGTGTCCGACATCTCTCGTTCTTGTCCCCGCAATGCGTTGGCATTTCTCCATGTAACGAGGAAAATGTAAAAACATTTACATGGGGAAAATGTAAAAAAAATACATGGGGAAATGCAAATAACATTAGTAACAAAGTAACTAACAAAACTTGTCAAAAATAGTAGCGATTCGCGAGAAACTGTCACCTACGGAGAAGAACTGTTCTGGAGTAGCAGCTTGGCAACTGTAGTATAGAGTAACGCATCACTAGTTGAAGTAACAATCTAGAAAGACATGTAGAGTATCGACGGACACTCAGTGCTAAGCTTCGTGGCAGTTTTTAGGGAAGGTTTGTGATAGGTAGTCGTAGGTAGGTGACATCAGTGATATTAATGTGAACACCGTCGCAGTCTAAGATTAAAGAATTTAATTAAGAAGTAAAAAGATAAATGTGATGCAAAGAATTAAGTGAAGCACAAAAAAAAAAAACCAAATAGCAAAGTAATATCATGCAGCTCGCAATACTTACGCTTACGAGCCGCTAAGATTGTTCGTAATCGTAGCAAAATAATATTTGTGATTATTACGTACGGTTTAGAAAACAATTTTTGTGACTTTGATCAAAAAAGCCTCGACTTTAGACACAAGTTTGTTTCGGTACTCGGCGACGTTTTCCTGAGAAATATTGGCAAGGCCGGTGTATAAAGCATCACCAGTGCTATCGTCTGCATAGCAATGAATGTTACCGGTTTGCAATATATCATTGATATGCAGAAGAAAAAGCGTTGGTGATAGCACGCAGCCTTGTGGAACACCAGCGTTAATGGGCTTGTAATCGGAGAATGCACCGTCTACTACGACGTAGATGCTCCGACCAAAAATTAAATTGAAAAAATTAGAGAGAATTAATTGAAAAAAAGAAAATTGGTGATCGAATTGGACAATTTCTCGGGAAGCCCATAGGAAGGGAGCTTCGAAAGAAGCGCTTTGTGCCAAACCTGATCAAAGGCCTTCGTTATATCTAATCTAACGGCCAACGCCTCCCCCTTGGACTCCACTGCCGCCGCCCATCTATGAGTTAGGTAACCTAGAAGATCACCAGCTGGACCACCTCGACAGAAACCGTACTGGCGTTCACTAATCAGCTGATGATCCTCAAGGTACCGCATGAGCTGGCCTTTAATAATGATTCCCATTACTTTGGAGAACAAGGAGGAGATAGCTATAAACCTGTAGTTGGATGGATCTGAGAGATTGCCTTTCTTATGGATCGGGTGCACCAAAGCTGTCTTCCATGAGTTCGGGACTACGCCTAGAGAGTAGGAGTACCGGAAAAGATGCGATAAAACCGGTGCCAACTCCGGAGCACACGTCTTCAGCATAATAGGTGGAACTCCATCAGGTGCACTCAACTTGTTGACGTCCAGGGAGAGGAGTACTTTACGCACCGAGCGCTATGTAAACAGCACATCCTGCATGGAGCACTCATATCGCGGTACCGTCGGTGGTGTGTTCCCCCCGTCATCTAGAGTCGAGTTGGAAGTAAAAAGAGAGCCTAGCAGATTGGCCTTCTCCTTTGCGTCATGGCCCAGTGAGTCGTCTACCCTGTGCAGAGTTGGCAGAGATGGCTGACAGAAGTTTCCTTGGACAGCCTTAGCGAGAGACCAGAATTCTGCCGATGTGCTCTGACTTTGCCTTGGCAATGACACATTTGAAGACCTGGAGGCAGAATTATACTTCTTTTTAAGAGCGATGGTGTTTACATCCCGGGAAGTTGATGGCCAGGCCCGGTAGCACTACTGCTCATAGCATGATCCAATTTTACAGGAGCGACCAAACCATGGCTGAGTTCTGCCTCCGATAGGCACCACAGATGATGGAATAAATAACTCCATTCCCTGAAGTTTCAAATCAGCGACAGAAACAGCAATAACGTTGGGATCATCCGGCGAGAAACAAATCCGCTCTCAAGAGTAGACGACAGATAGAAGATAAGACCGCATCCCGTCCTAATCGGTCGGCCTATAGTGCCAAACACGGCGGCAAACTGCAGATCGTAACTGCGATGGGAGCGTGAGTGGCACCGTAATCCAGATCAGACAATTATCCGAGGAGCCAAGAGGGGCATCGACAAAGACCTGATATCCGTCTGGATGAGAGGTCAGCAGAAGGCCTAATAGTTAAGGTACATGATTCTCCACATCTGGCATCCGCGTAGGCGAAGTGACAAGTTGTGTCAGACCATATGCCAAGGTAAAGTCATAAACAGATCTAATTGCATGATCGGTTAAATCGGAACCATGTCATTCAGCGTGGTGGGCGTTAAAATCACCGAGCATCTCGATCTCCGCGGATGGGACCTGTTGTAGTACGGAGTCTGCAGCATTTCGGACGTGGTCGATGAGTCGGTCTTTGTCAGCACTACCACTACGGGACCTATAGAGGCACCCGTAGACGCGGGGATGATCGTCGCTGTCTACGCGCAGCCATGGGATGGACAAGTCCGTACCTTCAAGACTGCCGAGGCGTTGAAAACAGATGTTCTCTTTGACGTACACGCAAACTCCAACCCGGGGCACAAAGGAGTGTTCTAATTTGTACCCCAGATAGGAGAGATACGAAATATCAGCCTGTCGGTTAGATAGAGCAAGGCCGGCTTTGCAGTCTCCAGATGTTAAGATTTGAATGAAGTCCCCTGATATTGCAGAAATTCACGGAAAGCGTGGCAGGAGTTGCCTTTGTCTTATTGCTCCGCTTGCCCCAAGCAGGTCTCATCTTGAGTGGAATTTCGCTCCCCAACCCAGAATATGCGGGGCAGCCTGAGCACCCACACTCAGAAAAAGGAGTGTAGCTTGGGCGTGGATGCTCAGCGTGGGATTCTCCAGGGATGCTGGTACCCTCCTGGGATAAATTTGTATTTAATTCCGCTACCATGTTGATGGGAGGGGGGGGGGGGAGAATTGAGCCTCGTCCACCTGCACTCACCAGGCGAAATACAGAAGTAAACTTCTACTTTACGCTTGTATTCTATGAGGTCGTGGTACCACCTCGGTTCGAACCGGTCCATCCGTGCGACCGCAAAAGTTGCCGCGTAACCACTGTTAAAATATTACACACTGTGAGTGGAGAAACAATTTACGCTATTTGATACGTAGAAAAGTGATTATCATATGTGATAAAATGAAATTCTATAATGAGTGTGTGAAAGTAGAATGAACTATTCTATAAACTTTTAAGCTAATTAATAAAACATGTTATTTAGTGGCACGTAAAGCATATACAAAAATAAAAACTAATAGCAACTGCTATTAGTTTTTATTCAACTGCAACTGCATACTACAATTAACATAGTAATAATATAGAAATTTTACATAGGTGATTAACAAGAGATACAGTAATAAAAGATAATAAAAGGGCATTGTAAAACCTTACATATTCTTAATCTATAATTATTAAACAATAATAACGAAAACAAAAAGACCTTGTAAAATTTTACATCTTCTTAGTCTATATAACTATAAAAACTAGCAGATTAATAACAAAAAATGCAGCAATGAAAAAGAACAGAAAGACATTCTAAACCTTATATATTCTTTAATTTATAATTATTTTTATACCTACTTACTAATTTAACCATGTTTACCGCTATTTACAATGTTATTAAAGTTCCTTAGGTTCTTAAGTATATTTTAGTAGTAGAATCCAGAGCCGATACTTCCTCATCAGTTCTGTGAGTTTGTATGGCGAGACTCTTAAGTTATTGCACAATAATTCATGATGTATTCTGTATCGGCAGAAGGTGGGGCAGTTCTCCAATAGATGTTCCAACGTCTGAGCTGTGCGGTTGTCGCAGGGACATTTATCGTTTTTAATGATTTTAAAACGGTGCAGATATGTTTTATGATAACCGTGTCCGGTGAGAAATTGTGTAAGGTAGAAGTTAGATGGAGTCAATTGTTCGCATCATTTAGCGTGGGAAGAAGGTTTCTTGTGCGTTTGCCCTGTGATGCACTGAAGTACCTAGTTTGTCAGGTGGAGCGATTGTTTTTCCTAATTATGTGCTTGATGTGTGTAATGGGGAACTCAGGGTAATCAGGCGACTTGTGAAGTCTAGAGCCCGCACTGGCGGCGCCATCGGTGGCTTCGTTACCCAAAATACCTGATTGTCCCTTAAAACAGTTGATGTGTATGGTGCCTTAGATTTGTGTTGATTTAAGTATTTGTGTATGTGTATGACCATGGGGTGTGTTACTTCTGTTCTGAATTTCATGAATGGATGAGCGTGAGTCGGTGTATATAATTGCGCGTGTGTATTTGTGTGAGGTAGCCCATTTGCATGCTTCCCGAATTGCGAAGAATTCCGCCTGGAACACTATGTAACTGACATGAAGCTTTAACTTTTTGGTTGTCACTATGAAGTGAGGGTTGTGTTAAATGAAGCATATAAAAGCGGTACCCACGGCTTCATGCTCCTGTTTGCTACCATCCGTGTAAAATGTATAATGTGCTGTCTCTTCGTCAGTACATTGGTGATTGGGTGTGTTATATGGGCGTATAGAGATTCGGTCAGCGGGATGAAGCAACTCATGTATAGGAGTGGGTTTCTCAAAGGAAATGTCATGCGGATTTAAGTCAGATATTCCCAGCAGTCTAGTCTTTTCAATGTTATTGATCCCTTTGATTTTATGGTTTAGGGGCATAAACTGGATGAATCCAATGGCTGCAGGCTTTGCTATAGTGCAAAATGCTCGGACGGCCTTGTAATAAAACAAACAATAATAGAGTCACCTCCTGATGCACTTTTAGTGTACAATATGTCCCCATATTCTCGCAGCATATGTAACGTGGATAAAATCACCTAATGATAAATTGTACTAACGTTTTCTGGGTGAGCGCCCCATGTGGGCCTCGAGTATGTACATGCAAAGCGTATTAAAGATTCGCATAGCATTGCTTATAACATATCGGACATGATGCCCGAAAAGTTGCTTTTCGTCCAGTATGACCACCAGCAGTTTTAATTCAGGTTCGAAAGTGAGGTGTCTATTGATGTAAATGTTGGCCGATTTGGCTTGGGGTGTAAAAGCAATAAGTTTTGTCTTGGCGGGTCCGAATATTAATTTGACACTCGCTCCCCACTGAACAATTTGGGAGAGTGCCAGATTGGTAGTGTTCTCTAAATCGCATATGTTTGCAATAGTGACTAATAGAAGGACATCATCCGTGACTTCCTGTAGATGGCAACCTGCTGGTAGCCTCATGTCTAGGAGTTCATCAAGTATGATATTCCATAAGAGGGGACCACACGCAGAGCCCAGTATTTAGTCATTCCATTGTAATGTTGTGTATTGCTAAAAAATAATACTTCTTTAAAATCATTCACGGTGCACTAATTGTGCACAATATTATACCACTTGACCGATTTTGTAGTCTGAGAGAAACAGAAAATAATGAAAGATCATTATAATAATACCTTATTCATTAGGTCAAGTCAAACAAAATAATTGCATCTCCTGCTTACATTTAGATAATATTTTTTAGGGTCTTCCTGTACGTAACAACATTTATTTGTGATGTTTATTTCGTTCTTTTAGTCAATCCTTTTGTCAACTTTACGATCCTCACTGGTTAAAATGAATAAATGTCTTATCTTACGCTACCATTCACGGCAAGTAGCTTACTGTAATAAATAAACACATTTAACTTTTTATTTTGGAAATAGCTTCGTCACAAACTTAGCCAAATTTTAGATAATGAATACCATATTAGAAAAAAGAAGGACGACATTTTGAAAACATGGCATCCTTTTTTTTAATAAGTCATTCGTTTTTTGATTAGCGTCATGTTTTCATCGCATTTGAATCTTTTTTGTCATTATGGATACGTTAAAAATACGAGTAATTATGGAATATGAGTACCATCGCTGCAGCAACGTGGCACAAGTGGCACGCAACATTAACGACGTTTACGGAGCGATAACTACAAACGATAGCACCACCTGTTATTGGTTTGCCCGCTTTCGTATTGTAAATTTCGACCTGAAGAATGTACCCCGTGGTCGCACGAAAACTTTGTTCAACAATGATGAATTAAAGGCGATTGTGGAAGCTAATTATACTCAATCTATGGCTGAATTAGCAGCGGATTTCAAAGCTTGCATCAAAAAAAAATATTGGTCCATTCAGTCAAATTGGCAAGGTAAAAAAGCTTGATGAATGGATGCTCCACGAACTTAATGATCGCCACCGCGAAGTAGGCGTACAGGCACACAAACGATGAAATTTTGAACCACATTATTACCTGCAACAAAAATGGATTCTTTTTGATAATCGCAAGCACTCAGCAAGTTGATTGGATCCTTGTTCAGCACCTAAACAATGCCCGAAACGAAAACTTACCCCTAGAAAAGTGATCGTCACTTTTTGGTGCTCTAGCGCCGGTGTGATTCATCTCAGCTTCTTACCAAACGGGATGAGCATTACTGCAGATATGTGCTGTGAAGAACTGAACACAACGATGGAGAAGTTCAAACGTCTCCAAGCAGCTTTGGTCAACCGCTCGTCCCCGCTGCTCCTGCACGATATCTCGTGGTCTCTTACTACAGAACAGACGGTATCCAAGTTACAAGGGCAGGGGTCGGAAGCTCTCCGTCATCCACCATACTCACCAGACCTTGCACCTACAGACTTCTACTATTTCCAGAATTTCGATAACTTTTTGGCGGGCAAAATAATCAATACCCGAGAGTCAGTACAAAATGCCTTTGAAAAAATTGTTGCTTCCCGTTCAGCTGATTTCTTCAAGAAGGGCAATCAATAAACTGCCACTGCGTTGGGTAAAATCGATTGCATGGGTGATTTGATTAATAAAAGATTACTTTGATTAATAGAAAAAAATATATAAAAAAATTACGTTAACTTATTTCATAAAAAACGGCAATGTCATAGGTAAAGTCGTAATATCAATTTTAACCTTCCACGTTCATATATTACGTATGACGATTTGTTGTATTTTAAGCTTTAATCCATTGGAAGGTTAACCGACATTATAATTGCGATAGCTTAATAACTGACATCTGCGGCCACGGAGTTTTAGTAGATATGTAATTGACTTCGTAAACAACGATAGTAGCTTCATGCATAAGACACCAGAAGAATTGAAACTTATTGCGCATATTGTATTTATTTTATGTAATAGCTATAAAATTAACAACTTTAATTATTTCGTCTTGCAAAGAAGCCTTTATATTTATTATTTTTGTCTATTAACAAAAATTCAGTTTATATCCATCTAAACAAATATTTTAGCAACAATTTTTAATCATAGCAGCACAGCGGTTAAAAGTTTTAGTTTCCTTTTTTTTTTTACTGTATGATATATTTCATGCATAATTGTATTAAAAACAGATACAGATAATAGTAATGATAAAATAGATGCAAAAGTTTTGTTCTTGTAAATTACGACTTATCTCTATATATAAAAATCAATTGCCGTCCGTTAGTCTCGCAAAAACTCGAAAATGAAAACTCTAAAATGGTTCGATCGATTTTGATGATTTTTTTATGTGTGTACTTGAGTTGGTCCCTGGATGTTTTAAAAACTCAGTTGTACTGTAGGTAGGTAAATATATTGTATCCAAAGACATTTAAGTACTAATAGATATATTTAAATCTCTTTGATTGTATCTGTAGGCGGCGCTGTTGTCTAGAGCCAGAAATCATCCGTGCAAAGCCGGGGCGGATAGCTAGTAATTAATAGTCTATATGTATTTCTGATTTATATAATCTAGTATTTAACATTTTAAGATTGTTTGGTAGCTTGTTATATAAATGTACAGAAATAGATGAACACTAAACAGCTTTTATTATATTTACTTACTAGCTGTTCCCCACGACTTTGTCCGCGTGTTATTTAGGGTTCCGTCAATCCCGTCAAAATCGGTCCAGCCGTTTCCGACAGACAGACAGACAGACAAAAACTTTAAAAATTGTATTTTTGTTATTAGTACCGTATACACTTTGATATGCATTTAGTAAAAAGCTGTAATTTTGACATTACAATCAGACAATCCAATTTTATTTATTTGTACAGATTCTAGGATTGTCACTTACAACGAGATTGTCTGGGTTTAGTCAGTTCGAAAGATTTACATCATCTGCCGTTTTAAGTAAATACTTATGCTTCCATACAAACATGCTTATTTCATAAATATAAAGAGGTGGTAGTGGTAATAAGCCAAGTTTTTTAAACACCTGATGACGTTATTTTTTTTTAATTAAGCCCACTTATTGCGTTGTTACATTTTTTGTGCGCTGCAGTATAGACTCTACGTATATATGGTAGGACAGAACAGTCGTTTTTATGTTTGTTATCTTTTTTTTATTTAAGAGCGTATACAAATATATTTAATCGCGTAGTTACATAGTTTATATGTAAGTTTAAATTTTTTAACAATTTTGGTATCAGTTTAAATTTTCATCCCTAGTTATCCTAAAAAAATGTATTTGTTACTGGAGGATTGTCTCTTTTTAGGGTTCCGTAGTTAAACAATGAACTCTTATGTTTTGCCATGTCCCTCCAACCAACTAATTACATACTAATTTAGCATATTTATAGATATTAATCACGCCTAAGGCTGGATTTAGTGCTCGACAGACGGTGAGCGCTGACCTCGGTTGAGCGTAGCTATATCAATGAAAATCTATTACCGGCTACATTGCAGCGCTGATGAAGAACTACGCGCGTACGGCTACCTCGTGCGTACGAGGATCGTCGGTCGAGCTCGTCCGTCCGACGTACGTCGGTTAACTGACGCTTTATGACGGTAAATGCATGCGTTCAGTGCGACGCTGACAGAACGACCGACCGTACGCGCGTACGCATTTTCGCGAACGAAAATGAACATTGATATATGAACATTGCTTTCGCAATTTCGAATACAATGAACAAAGTTCTCCTTAAATTAAACGGTCTACAATTATTGGGTGCATATGATATCTTCTCCGTCTTTTATGCCGTAATCGTTTGCGTAAATAGTACGCACATATTATAAAGTTAACAAATGGATTTATTTTTCTTCGTAATTGTACACGCCTACACAAAACTTGCCGTCAGTTTAGTACTAAACGCATTGTCTCGACCGACGATCAGGACGTACCGTCAGAGCGTACGGTATGTGCTGACCGTCGGTCGAGCACTAAATCCAACCTAAATCCAGCCTAAAAGGTTGTGAAATAATATCTTGAATATTTCTTTCTGTACCCATGTACTCAGGTGATTTTTTCTGCCCATCTATCCTATTGGATGGGGTGCTGTTGGATAGGTCTTTCAAAAATATTGGAGGTGCGGATCAACGTTTTTTTTAATTCAGGAGTTCATTTCCTACATATTTAGCTGTAAAATGGTATTTTTTATTAAAGTCATGTGTCCCCACCCCTACCAAATAATCCGCTGGTTTAGGAAGTGTGAAAAGTATGCTTGATATATATTTAATTAAAAAAAATATCACAGCTAAGTAGGCCTTATAAGTTACCCAGTAATTGTCGACCAACTTATATAATGCACATTAGTAAAAACTTCCATAGAAATTGACCTAGAACTATATTATTACTTTGTAATGTTATTGTAAACTGTGAAAAATATTTTTTTTTGAGGAAAACCACTTGTGCATTACTACCATAGCAGAGAGAATCGATCGCCAAGAGACTGATCTGGACAGAACACTTTCGCTTATTTTTTAGTTAATAGTTATTGTAGTACTACACAGTAATAGTTTCAATCGTGGTACTCTTGATTTACGCGGGGGATCTTCAGGATAGTTTAGGGCAATGGTGGTTTAGAGAAAGGTTTGTTACGGTCATGTATACCTTAGGGTTGCACTGCCGAGAACTAATAGATAGATAGGGAACTATGATTATTTTTGTACGGACTTAGCATCGGAATGAGTTGATGTCGATTGTATTATTTTCAAAATCGAAAAGTGTTTTTTAATATTTTTTAAATACCACTCCCTATAAGTATGCTTGGAAAATAAGTACTGCATTTACCAAAGTCCGATTTGGATCGTTATGGCTTTCAAACCACAAATTCATTTAATATTATGCTCATAGTACGTAAGTCCACTTCTAAGTTCACGTATTGTGACGGGCAACTACGGAGTAGAGTACATTGTGCGTGACCCGATACTTACTTGGTGGTTTTATTTGGGTTCATTTATGATTTTATTCATCTAAGACTAGACTTATTACTCGCTATACGTTTACCGATTTCGCCAGGGTTTAAATATTTTTTTGCATAATCATTACATCATCGGGGAAGCGTACTATATATTTGCGACGAATTGCTAACGAGCC
Source organism: Parnassius glacialis (assembly GCA_033319125.1). Classification (NCBI taxonomy): domain Eukaryota; kingdom Metazoa; phylum Arthropoda; class Insecta; order Lepidoptera; family Papilionidae; genus Parnassius; species Parnassius glacialis. The sequence continues at coordinate 20,112,322 of JAVANC010000019.1, forward strand.
GTTTATTATATTTTCTTGTACTTTATGTTGTAACGCACGCAAATTTGCGTCATTCATCATGAGTGTATCTGAGCATGATCCTCTTTCGCCTACATATATTTTCAATAAGATTTAACACAATCGTCGTATTGTTACTAAAGGTGTCTTGTATAAATTTTAGATAAGATAGCACTAGCCTCATATTATATTCCCCTATAAAGATGATAAGTTTATCGTCTGATTTTTGCATCGTATTTTGGTATATCTTGATACTACTGCAGCCAGGCCGACGCATTGATGAAAACCGATGATGTGAATTATTTTGCAGGATCTGGTTTATGTTGCTTTGTGATAGGATATGAGGTTTTGTTAGGTTTTTCTATCGTGTTTTTAAAGTAGTTTTTCTTCCGGCTTCAAAAAAGAGACAGTACTCAATTCGACTGTAAGTTTTTTTTATGTATTAACATTTTACTGGGGGAACCGATTTCGATAATTCTTTTTTTATTTGAAAGCTGGTGCTACATATGTGACAATAATAAATCAAAAAAGAAATTGATCAAGGTCTGACCAATAGTTTTTGAGTTATTCTCAATAATTTATATTGTAGTCGGTTAAACAAAATTTTTAATTTTTAATTATTTGTGTCAGATTCTTTATTTTTCCTTTAGTTTTGAATAGTTGTTTTTGCAAGTTGCTGATTTTTTGTTGCAGGCATAATATTGTTGTGTTAATATTGGAATTGACATGTGACTTGACTGTCAACAAAGATGGTAGCGAGGACACGCTATGAATTAATAAGGAGTGTATTTTCTTCTTATTTTTATAACAAACTCCAGGACTACCTTCTATTGTTGTAGAAGAATGGCAGAATAACTTTAAAGTTTTATTTTCCGAGGTTAACCTATGTATTTGTCTGTGCAGATCATATTTTTTTAATTTATAAATTTTCTAATTCGTTTTGAGTACTTTGAAGTGTACAGGTGAATTGAGACATCGTTGTTTTCATTTCTGAGATATATGTTATGTCAGAAACGGTTCCGTCTACACTCTTAGGCTGAGATCTTAGCAGCTTAATGCTGCTGTGTTTCGTATGGTGAGTGTAGAGAACCGGAGATCCTTTTTATTGGAAAAGAGGCATTCCATTTTAGTCCTCAGGGGTGACAACACATCTGCATTTTAATTCTTTATTGAGGATAGATGTGGATGTCTATGGATGACAGTAACCACTTACCATTAGTTGGCCTGTGTGCTCGTTTGTCACCCTATCCTATAAGAAATACATTTATGAATTTAATGTACGTACACAAAACTAAAAGTAGTTTTACAAAAATAAGTGATATTCATTCTGTAAATACTAGGAACCGACACAAGCTTGTAGTATAGAGACGTAAACATGTGCTATGGGCCACAGCATCCATTTACCATCAGGTTGATTGTGTGTTCGTTTGTCACCCTTATCCTATAAAAAAATCTATGGACCATATTTTGACTTTGCTCAGACTTTACTTAAGAAAAACTTATGAGTATATTCTTTGCATAATCTTTGGTTCTGAATTTATTGTTGTATCAGGCTAAAATTAAGCACGGGATATGCCATGGCTCAGGTAGTCAACAAATTAATGGATTGCTTCATTTCACGCGTTATTTTCGTCATAAATAAATTATTATTACATGAAATAGAAAACGGGCGTGTTTAAAGAGAGATGAAAGTACATTAAACTAATTTTAGTTAAAAGAAACGAAATGTTTCATCAGCTGGTCGCACGCTGAAATTGCTAAATTTATGGCTAAGATTCCTGTTTCCTGTTACAGGTTTCGCTGAATTCGACGATTGTGGACAAAAACGGATGAGAACAGTGCAAAATCACAAAGAAAAAAGAAGATTTAAAGAAATTTGAAATTGACATTACGTACAAAGAAAATGGATTAATGCTATTTAAAGTTAGAAGACGGCCTAAAACTACCTATTTATTATTAGAAATAATTAGAATAACATAAAAACAAAAATTTAAAAATAATACGGTAGTTTTGGTTAATATCCTGAGTTTTTCGTAAGTCGTCTATTCGTTGACTTAGGCTTTGCTAAGCGCTCATTCAGCACGACTTCGAAGTTAGCTCTATAAATATCGACATTGCCTTAGCTCGAAAGTAAAGTCAAAGTACGGTCTATAGATCTCAGCTTTAGACACTTTACTAGATGTGGAAAATGACTTATCTGATATACTAGATCCGAAAGATAGTTCCATGATACGTACAGATGACCGTTTGTGTTTGCTGGTTAATATATTTTTTAAAGTTTATTTTGATAACATTTATTACATAAAATCATTTTTCATAGAGCTGATTTTTCAATGTTTTATTTTATGAATAAATTTTATTTGAGGATTGAAAAATCGGCCTTTAGTATAAAATATCTAACATTCGTATAAATCGGATCAATTCGGACATTTTGTGCCTGCATTTCAAATTGTAAAGTAAATCCCTTTTTAAAGTAAATGCTGAGAAAGAAATGCGATAAATACAAAAGAAAACGGAGTCCTTTAGCAAGTACTATAAAGCTCTCAATGACAACCGCTTGTAAAATACGAGTTCAAAGCACAGAATCACGCCGTCTCCTTAAGATGTATCGCTTCGGTTACAATAATTTAGAAGCTACTAAGTACAAATTAAAAAGAGATGTAAACTTAGTTTATTACTTTCAACTCTCAATTAATAATGAAATCGCAGTATGCTCTTACATATAATACGTTAACGGTGTAAGTAAAAATATTGCATTGTGTACACGTTGCCGTGTTATTATAATAATTAGATTATTTTTTCAAACCTCTTCCAAAGGTAAGATCTTTTAGGCTATGTTTCTTCTATAGTACCATATGTACGTCATTCTACCGAAAGTAATATTTTTTGTAAAAAGAATAAATCTGCATATTATGATATTTTTTTAAAAATTTGAATTGTTAATCATCTCTAAAAATAATACCTTAGTTAGAGCCTATTAAAGTTCACCGTTGAGCCTACCCTATAGATTGCCTCATAGAGAGGATATTTGCCATAGATGCGACGCTTGGAAAACGGTTTTCTTATTTTTAGTCGTTATTATGAAGACGCTTTTATCTATGATTGATTTTGTTTCCCTGTTTCTCTTCTTACGATACCAACGGGATGATATAGGGTGGTGGATATTTTTACATCGCCACGACATGGTACAATACAAAAGTAAAAATCATCAAAATTATAAATATGGCTGATAATAGAAATGATGCAAATGTTGACAGAAATGATAAATTCTAAAAATTCTAAAAATCTAAAAAAATAATAACAATGTTTTATGTCATCCTGTGGACTTCTGAGTGAGATATGTGCACACTTAATATGAACATTAAACCGTGCTTATGGTTTATTATATATAGTTTACGATTCATAATAATTAAAAGACAAACAAAAAATAAAATTCTAATGTTTACAGAAATGTAGGATTTAAAAAAAATCAAATAGCCTAGGTATAACAATAAAATCAATAAATAGGTACAATGGACGATAAAAATCTAAATATTATTTCATCATCTGATGAGGTGGAAAAATTTAAACGATTTTGGTTAGACGACGGGTGGGCTTTTGCATAATGCATCGTCATCGTCATCATCATTACAGCCTTTCACAAGTCCATTGCCGAATATAGGCCTCTCTCAAGGAATGTCACAAAGCATGGTCTTGAGTTACCTGCATCCATCGACTTCCTGCATGTCTTACCAGGTCGTTACTCCATCCAGTAGGAGAACGCCCTACACTTAGTCCGCCGGTATGAGGCCGCCACTTGAGAACCTTTTTCCCCATCGGTTGTCGGTTCTTCGAGCTATATGGCCGGTCCATTGCCATTTCAGCTTACTAATCCGTCGGGCTATGTCGGTCACTCTGGTTCTACTGCGGATATCCTCATTTCTAAGTTTATCACGCAGAAAAACGCCGAGCATAGCCTTTTCCATAGCTCGCTGAGCAACCTTGAGCTTCCTCATACGACCAGCAGTAAAAGACCACGTCTCAATTCCAAAGGTCATCACTGGCAACACGCACTGGCTGTAGAATTTCGTTTTCAAGTTTTGAGGTATACTTGACGAGAAGATGTGCCGTAATTTCACGAACGCTGCCCAGCCGAATAGAATCCGTCGATTGATATCTCGGTCGAAGTTGGACTAACCTAATGGGGCTATTTGTCCCAGGTAAACATACTCGTCAACTACTTCAAGCTTAGTGTTCCCAACAACTACCGGCATAGGTGTGACATGGACGTTACACATGACTTTTGTTATGTCCATGTTCATCTTATGACCTATCCGTGGGGGTGCATTATTGAGGTCATTAAGCATAGTGCTTAGGTGCTCCAGCTGCATTAGAAAAAGTTTTCAAGTTTCTTGACTGGAAAGGATAGGGCATGGCTATACGTGGTAGCTCTCACAGAATATTAGCGTAAAATAGCAGCTTACCACTGCTGTGATTCGTATGGTGAGTGTAGAGAACAGGAGACCCTTTTGACTTGAAAAGAGGCATTCCATCTTAGTCCTCACGGGTGACAACGCATCTGCATTTTGATTCGCATACGAGGATAGATGTCTATGGGCCACAGCAACCACTTACCATAAGGTAAGGACGTAAATTTTTTTTTGGAAAATTGTTTGCGCGTAATGGAGCTGAGTCTCTTAATGCTGATTGTAATCGTTGTAATCTTAATTTTTCGGTTAAATCAAATTTAATATCATAGTATATCATAGCGCGCAAATGTTCACGGTTAAGATCCATCGTTTTAAATGAACAGCGCGGGAAGCGTTGTAGGAATAATAATAGAACTTTGTTTTTTTTTTTAATATTGAGCAATTGGCTTATGGAGTTCTATTTTTAAATAAATTTTCTTTTTAAAAAACATATAACACGGGTGCGTTCCGTTTTTAAATTTCGAGCATCTCAAAACTTATTGAGTGACCTACGTACTGAGACCGTCAATCCGCCTGCAGAGCGTGACGACTAGGGAAAATCTTCCTTACGACGAGTAAGGCTGTTGTTGAGCAGTAAGCTTTTACGGACTGGTGAAGAAAAAATATTTTATTGTTACCAAAGATGCAGGGGGAAACATGTTGGCTTTTTCTATAAGTGTTATCCTCACCTCTGAGGATTAGCTAAAATGGAAGAGTTCGTCCAATAACGCTGAACTGATTTTTCATGAACTAGTAATCATCAATACGATTACAGTACATTACAAGTCTGCTAAACATAGGCCAACCCCTATTACTGCCATAAAGCGCCTACACAATTAATATCCATCCACTTTCTGCTCATTTTACCAGGTTGCCAATTGATTTATCAGACTGGTCATAAGAAACAGAAATTTAAATTGTTAAAACTAAAAAAAAAAAAAGCTTTGAAGCTTCGTCCAGGCTTTTGAAAGGTTGTGATATGTGAAAGATATTATTCAATTCTTTAACACTTTCACTGTCCGACTTTCAGACACAATAGTAAGACAATAGCAATGAACTATATGTAGTACACGAGACAGCGAAAGGGTTAACCCTAAGTATTAATATGCCGTTAAAATTTGCCAAGTATTGGCGCTATGTTTCGTCTGGTGAGTGGAGAGAACCCTTTTAACTAGAAACAGGAAATTCCATCTTTGTCTTCAGGGATTACAACGCATCTGCATTTTGATTCTTAATCGAGGGTAGATGTAAGTGCCTAAGGGCCACAGTATCCACAGACCGCCGCCCTTATTCTATATATATATATATATATATATATATATATATATATATATATATATATATATATATATATATATCATTGTTATGTAGCAATAAGACCGCCTTTTGTTTTTCACTCAATATTTTTTTTTGTTATGTACAATATTTCCTTGGTGTTTAATAAAGAGTATTATATTGCATTGTATGACGAATGAAATAAATGAATAATAAATTAGAATTTATAATTTGATCTACATTTAAATGATTCACGTCTGTAATTTTGCAGATATTATAGTTAAATTCTAAATAGTTTAAGGCGTACTTATTTTTCGTTTAGTAACAAATGTGGAAACGTTGTTATTCTTGAGGATTAAAATGGAATGCTTCATTTTCAGTTAAATATTCTCCAGTTTTCGTCTCTCACTAACGGTACACAGCATTATACTGCTATTTTATGTCGTAAGAGGCGACAGAGGGAAACTTAAGGAGGTGGAACTAGGTTCTTCTTGATTACAGCTCAAAATAATAATAAAAACTTGCTAACCTGCCTACCAAGTATAGCAAATATTGCAAATATCCCCCCCCCCCCCCTCCTTTAAGCAATTTATGAAGAAGGAAGCAGTGCACTATTGATAGGCTGTTAAAAACGAACGAAACATGCGCTAGTATTGTGTAAAAGCGTACATAATTCTTACTCGGTCGAGCGGAGTTATGTTGTTTTAATGCCAAAAGCAAATTAAATAATCCGGACCCGATAGTTACATAGCGGTGATGTCGAGTTAATAACGAACTTTATACCTATTCACACTGTAAAAATTCCGGAGTAACACTCATCGCGCTACCTTCCGGAAAGTGCAGAATAACGTCTGTCGGGAAAGCGTATAAGTGCAAAGAGCAATGGCAGAAAAATAGTTGACAAAAATTATAGCGTCTAGAAATAAGTTATATATAAAATGAGTTTTATTATTTTTCTATGATTTTTCAAATAAAAATGTATTTTAATTAAAGCCACAGAAAAAAAGAACCATTTTTGAGAATATCAAATGACTGAAATCATTTTACTCTATTCAAATATTGCCATTTAGTATATTCCTACTATTTTCGTATACACTTTGTAAGACTACCAACACAACACACAAAATATTTTTATATTAAGTTATTATTAGTAATAACTCTACTATCAGTAATAATAAAAATAAAAGTGATATGGCTGAGAATAAGTCTCTTACAAAGAATTTCCTACAATAATACATTATCTCAATCATAGTACTATGTAACAATTCCATTTAATGTTATGCCAACACTACTTAAAATAAAATGTCACAGTTTTTTTACTGGCTTTACGGCTCTGGGTTCTAGCCCTTCTGAGAATGTCACTATGATACAAAAGGCCTGGAGCCATGCCAGAAATATACATTTATAGTATGCAAATATATAATAGAGATTAAATAATCTAAAAACTCTCAATTATGTATTATGTATTAAGCTAACATCAAACAACCACAGGAAGCATGCCTTTTTCCAAGTGACATAGGACATAACCTAAAAAGGTTCAAATGTAAATATCTTTTTTTTGACGCCTTCTCAGTACAAAATTCTTTGACAGAGTTATTATGGGACCGACACTTAACATTTCAAGATATTTTTGGTATATAGACGCTACCATTTCTTCTCAACTAATTTCATGTATGAAAGTCTGCCATTGTTCTTTTCATTCGATGACGTAAAATTTCGGGTAACCATTAGAAAAAAATTATACGAGTTTTGTCCAAGGGTGTAAGGTAAAATTCTGCAAAGTAATAAATGTTTAATTCATGGCTATCAAAAAGGTATTCGATGCTTATCTTGTTCATACTTCTTTGCTGTTCGGTTACTCCTAATTAGTATTATATTTCGAATGTGTTTGGTAAACGTTTGGGTAGAATATTATTTTAAAATGACTTACGTTTAAGAAAGGCATGAAATATAGGTGAAGTATTTGAAATTTGAAGCTATTGAAACTTTTAGCATGTTGTTTGTATATTGCCGTTTATTAGTAGTAACTAATAAGTACGGGTCAACTTACAACGGATTTATATTACCAACTAACAGTCGTGAGTTCGAATCAGGCTCTTGACTTTTGTTATTGTGATCCACTCCTAACAAAGTGGAGTGGTTAACAAGAACATTAGTAAGTTTGAAGCAGTAGTAGTATAGAAACCGTTGCTGTTATAAAATGAAATAATTTCACACGAAATTGACTGTTATATTAGAAAAATGCTTCTCATTAACTTTTTACGAGGTCACGAGACGCTACGAGAACGAAAGCCACACACAAGCCAAATTATGACCGTAGCTCAAATAATAATGTAGGAATTAGTAATTTTAGTATAACTTCTTATTAATATTAACTACGTCCTTTGCTTTGTTAATGGTCATAGTAACATAAGGTGGCTGAAAACCGTACTTTATAAATATCGGTGATCGGACATAATTAACACATTTCAAGAAAACAATACCAACATTTTTTGTTTGTTTATATTTTATGCGCTATCACACCCTTCATCATATTGCAGTAAAACTTTGTAAACTTATTGATTGCACTTGCGCGAGGGTTATAGGCATAGTACAATTAAGTTATTGTATGAAGTTGCATATGATCGGTTTCTTTACTCATGTGCTTATATATCATTCAAATTCAATGAATCATTCCTATCATTCCAATTAAATTGTATCAAAAAGAACGGTCATCTGTGACCCAGACCCGACAGAAACGAGACATATCTTAGTTATTTTTTATACAGTTAAATTAGATATTTTTTATATTCGAAATCAATGGCTGACACTAATATATTGCCTTATGTTTTTGTTCAGGCGACACACAAAAAAAAATACAAAATGCCTATTTATCTACAAAATTCGTAAATGTATGTAACTTAATGACGATACAATAGCTATGGGATGTATCTAGGCGATCTGGAGATGTAGCTGGACTATGTAATTTTTAAACTTTTTGTACAAAAATCAACTTGGATTCATTAAATTATCACGTCAGATTAGCACAGTCGTACTGCAGTGAGCATTTGAAAACCACGGGTATATATCTCTATAGACATCCAGTAGCAGTAGAGGGCAGAAATAATAATACTTTAATCAGGTGCAGAATTCATTCACGACACGTTACGACAAAAATGCATTATACTTATATTATGTTTGATGAGAATATAAATGGTATAAACGCAATAACAGAATATTACTGCTCGTGCTGCCAAGTAAAAGGACATTGGGAAGTTGCTCACACCTTATTAGTGTTGTCTATTACTTAGGGTGGGCTAGACATCGAGATCACTTTGACCACCCCGTACTGGGTATGGATTATGTTTTAAGGGACATAGAAATTCAATAAAACTTTATTTCGACATATTGGGTTTTTTTAGGGTTCCGTACCTCAAAAGCAAAAAACGGAACCCTTATAGGATCACTTTGTTGTCCGTCTGTCTGTCTGTCAAGACTCTTTTTCTCAGGAACGCGTGGAGGTATTCTTATCAAATACTCAAATCTAATGTCCCTTAGAGCTGTGAAAAAATCAAACTTCTAAGCCAACGCAATCAAAAGATAGAACAGCCGTTTAAGACGCAAATTTTCGACATACGCAAGGGAACCAAAACCTACAGGGTACTTTCCGTGAACTCAGAATCTTGAAATTTGGTACGAAGTAACGCTTTGTAGCACAGATAAAGGAAAAATTGCGAAAAGTATAAATGTTTAGTTACATCATATAATAAAAATATTTTTAATAATTTTAAACTTATATACCTACAGATTTGTTCAGAACCCTCGGTACGCGAGTCCGACTCGCATTTTGCCGGTTTTTTTGTTATAGATCATGGAACTCCAATGATAGGTACCTACATCTCTGATGTGCAATGAATCATCGAAAACAACAAATTTAATGTATCCTTAGTTGATTGTTGTACTAGGAGTTCAAAAACTATATTATCCAGCTGTATCTCCAGGTCACTTAGATACATCCCATAGCTATTTTAGCGTCATTTAGTTACATACATTTACGAATTTTCTAGATAAATAGGCATTTTGTATTTTTTTAGAGTAACGCCTGAACAAAAACATAAGGCAATATTTTGGTGTTAACCATTGATTTCGAACATAAAACATGTATAAGTTAACTATATAAAAAATAAAAAAAAACTGAGATATGTCTCGTTTCTGTCGGGCTTGGGTTTTTTTCTATGGGGTGTGACCGTCCTTCTTTCATTTCCTCAATTATTTCTTCTGCGGCAGCAACGCATCGGTTACCAGCTAGTTACAAATAAAAATCACTTTGATTTGTTTATTCTTCGGAACTTCCCGCCCTTTTTTAACTATAGTACTCTCCCGGGCAGGCCTTTTTGCACAGCGTACAGCCATTAGGTATTATTGCATTAACGCGTACATATTTCTTGTGATGGCCACACGCAATAGAGTCATGTAAAGCTGGCCTTACAATAAAACAGCTGATACTGAGATTCACACCGGCCACTCTCAGCGTCTGGCTCTGCGCTTTGTTGATTGTCATAGCTTAACTTAAGCTGACTGGAATCTATACATTATAAAAATCGGTGATCGTACACGACAAACTTCAACCAAGAAAACAATACAATCATTACAAACGTGGATCACTTATAAAACTGGTTAATAGACAATGACGACCGTCATTTTCTTCCAACTTATTAAGTATTTCATCTAAAATTATATCTAAATTTTAAAAATTATATTTTCAACAACCGTTTTGGTCAGCGCACATGTATAAATTAGCCAAGTGCGATACCCACTTTATAATTGACATAATATATTTTTTTTATAAGTCAACCGTTCCAAATGAGATAAGCATTAAATATAAGCTCATCAATCCAATCACACTCACACACACTCCAATAACAACAATCAATCATTGAGCACAAAGAAATTGGTTCAGCCATTGTGGTGATTAAAGACAAAAAGAAACTTGTAAAACATTTTGTTGCTAACAGGGTTAGCAGATGATTTTCTGCCCTTTACGGTGTTGAGTTCCTCAATGAATTCTCTCAGACCATTTACAGTGTATTATAAAATGTATTTATAACTCGACCAAAGCGGCATCTATGTTTGAAAACTATTTTCATTTTATGTGTGACTGTGTGTACGTCAATGACATGGGCAGTTGCATCGTCAACTGCACGTACTACGTGTTTCCGAATGACACTTTTCTTGTATTTGGTGATAAAAATCCATAAAAGGATTGTGACCTTTTGCAGTCTGTCGTAGATATCCTAACAAGGGGTTGCCATGATACTGGGCTTGTTCTTAATGCAAGCAAAAGTAAGTTGTTAGTAATTAAATCACCGTACCTATAACCTACTTAAATTAAAACATTAGTCGCACACAACCACATCTGCCTACATAATAACAGTGCTGCTGAATGTTGCTGACCAGAAATTGATATAGTTGACACACAAACATATCTCGGACTAGTTACTGACAGTAAATTTCATTGTAGCCAGCATATTGAACGTGTATGTACTAAACTAAAACAGTTTCTAGCAAATATCACTATCCTTCATAATCGCATTCCATTAAAAATAAAGTTAATGTTATTTACTACACTCGCGGAGTCGCACGTCCAATACGGGCTAAGTAGCTACGGCCGAACTTACAAAACATACCAATCTTGATCAGATCCATAATTCACAAGCAAGAGTACTTAAAATTATAGTACGAGTATCAAATTAAGTAAAAATAAATTCCGGGAGGACGTCAGTGGTCTCTTCAAACACTAGAATTTTACCAATACATATACAAGTATTAAACATTTTATTAAAAGAACAATTTTTTAATGAATCGTTAAGAAACTCGAACGAGCATTCTGTATACACTCGAGCAATTCTAGGACTCTAAGAACCATCTCAGCGAGCCGCATACTAACAACTACTACTTAATAACTCGGCTTATCAATAACTTACCGTCAGAATTGGTGGATAATGTCACTAAAATAACATTAAGTGTTAGCTAAATGATCACATTATTATGGTAACGTGCTTTCTGATTTTTTTTGATTGTTTGCATGCTTTTTCATGTTTCCTTTGTTTTTATAGTATCTAATCTAAACATATAATAAATCTGTAGAAAAGCCGTGTCTGTAATTGTAACATATTTGAAAAAACAAGTCCATATTACTAAATAAAGTGTGCTGAAGCTAAATTAATGGGTTTTAGAATTTTTGTCTGTCTGTCTGTCTGTCTGTCTGTCTGTCTGTCTGTGTATTACCGATTCACGCAAAAACTACTGGACCATCTATTCTATACATATAATAAATCTGTAGAAAAGCCGTGTCTGTAATTGTAAAATATTTTTGAAAAAACAAGTCCATATTACTAAATAAAGTGTGCTGAAGCTAAATTAGTGGTTTTTAGAATTTTTGTCTGTCTGTCTGTCTGTCTGTGTATTACCGATTCACGCAAAAACTACTGGAACAATTTCCATAAAACTTTATATGTAGGTAGTGAGTACCCCGGGGCAACTTGTAGGCTACTTTTTATCCGATTACGAAACTTAAAAAGAAGGTTAAGTATTTTTCTTCCTTTACATGTTAATATTCTATTATATATGATTATTTTAGTTAATAGGCGGGACGACGGGTGTTTTTAAAAGAAATATTATATTTGTAAATTTAGTTTAAATTAGTTTTAACCTTTGCATAACAATTTGAAACTCCGCTGACGATATACGTTTTAATTATCAAAACAGCGCTCATTCATTCATTCATTACAGCCCTTCACAAGTCCACTGCTGAACATAGGCCTCCCCCAAGGAATGCCACAAAGCACGGTCCTGAGCCACCTGCATCCATCGACTTCCTGCATGTCTTACCAGGTCGTCACTCCATCTTGTGGGGGGACGCCCTACACTTCGCCTACCGGTACGAGGCTGCCACTCGAGAACCTTTCTTCCCCATCGGTTGTCGGTTCTTCGAGCTATATGGCCGGCCCACTGCCACTTCAGCTTACTAATCCGTTGGGCTATGTCGGTTACTCTGGTTCTACTGCGGATATCCTTATTCCTAAGTTTATCACGCAGAGAAACTCCGAGCATAGCCCTCTCCATAGCTCGCTGAGCGACCTTGAGCTTCCTCATACGGCCAGCAGTGAAGGACCACGTCTCAGTTCCGTAAGTCATCACTGGCAACACGCACTGGTTGTACAATTTTGTTTTAAGGTTTTGAGGTATTTCTGACGAGAAGATGTGTCGTAGCTTCCCGAACGCTGCCCAGCCGAGTTGAATCCGTCGATTGACCTCTTGGTCGAAGTTGGACTTACCTAGTCGGACTATTTGTCCCAGGTAAACATACTCGTCAACAACTTCGAGCTTAGTGCTCCCAACAACTACCGGCATAGGTGTGACATGGACATTAAACATAATCTTTGTTTTGTCCATGTTCATCTTAAGACCTATCCGTTGGGAGACACTATTGAGGTCATTGAGCATAGTGCTTAGCTCCTCCAGCGATTCTGCCATGAGGATTATATCGTCGGCAAATCGAAGGTGAGTGATGTACTCGCCATTGATGTTAATTCCGTATCTTTTCCAGTCCAGAAGCTTGAAAACGTCTTCCAATGCAGCGGTGAAGAGTTTCGGGGATATAACGTCACCCTGTCTTACACCTCTCTGCAATTGGATAGGTTTCGTACTCTGGTTCTGTACTCGGATAGCCATCGTAGCCCTACTGTACAAGCACTTCAACACTTCGATATACCGACAGTCAACTTGGCACCGCTGAAGGGACTGCAGCACCGCCCAAATTTCGACGGAATCAAAGGCTTTCTCATAGTCCACATACGCCAGACATAGTGGCAAATTGTACTCTTCGGACTTCTGTACAATTTGCCGTAGGGTATGTATGTGGTCTATGGTGCTAAAGCCCTTTCGGAAACCGGCTTGTTCGGGAGGCTGGAAGTCGTCAAGTCTGCGCGCGAGACGATTCGTAATGACTCTCGAAAACAGCACGTAGACGCGGCTCAGAAGGGAAATCGGTCTGTAGTTCTTCAAGAGAGCGTTGTCACCTTTCTTGAAGAACAAGACCACCGCACTTCTGCTCCACGCCTCCGGTGTAATGCCACCATGGAGGACGGAATTAAAGAGCTTCTGAAGGACTTCAAGTACCGGTCTTCCACCCGCTTTCAGAAGCTCCGCTGTAATTCCATCCTCGCCTGGGGCCTTGCCGTTTTTAAGGTGCTGGAGAGCCATTCTAATCTCGCTCAGACTGACGTCCGGGATATCTTCGGAATAGTGTCGAATAAGACTCGCTCTTGGATCGTTACTCACACTTGCGTGTGGCTCCAACGATGACGTGTACAGCTGCCCATAGAACCTCTCAATCTCACTCAAAATCTCAGGTGTCCCGGAAACGATGCTGCCACATTCGGTCTTCAGCTTTGACAGTTGGCTCTTTCTGGCAGACAGATCTCTGGCAAAGACTTTGGAGCCTTGGTTCCGCTCGATCGCTTCTTCAATACGAGCTGTATTGAAGTTGCGTAAGTCAAGAATTTGGAGATCTGTCTGTTCAGTTGCCTGTATGCTGTCAAATCTGTTGAAGAACGTAGCCTCATCTCCCGTCTAACAGCCATGAGATTAAGAGTGTGATCGGAGAGTTTTTGTGTTCTTCTGCGGTGGGTCTTGCAGAACTTAGCTCCGACCGCATGGACAGTTTCCACGAGCTTGTCATTCATATCGTCCACTTCATTGCAGTCTTCTAGGCACTGAAAACGGTTTTGTAACTCGAGCTGAAAGGTTTCGGGACTTTGGATTAGAGCACGAGGGGGACGGAGCGTTGACTTCATCAGACGAGACCTCTCCAACTTAACATTTAGGTTCAGTGTGCCTCTAACCATTCGGTGATCGCTGCCGGTTTTCACCCTCGCGATCACTGAGACATCACTGAACAGTTGTCGTCTGGTCGTCATAATGAAGTCAATCTCATTTTTTGTCGAACCGTCGGGGCTCGACCAGGTCCACTTCCTGTGGGGCCGCTTCTTGAAGAAAGAGTTCATCATAAAGAGTCCCTCTTTCTCCATGAAGCCGGCCAGCTGCTGGCCCCTTGGGTTCCGTTGCCCTATTCCAAATTTCCCTACTTTCAGCTCACCGTTCTCTCTTGTGCCTAGTTTTGCATTGAAGTCTCCCATTAACACCGTATATTGGGTTTTGGAGGAATGCATGGCTCTAGAGATATCCTCATACATTTCCTCCACCTCCTCATCGGGGTGTGCCGAGGTTGGTGCGTAAACCTGTATGACCTTCAGCGAATACCGTTTGGTGATTCTGAGTATAAGGTACTCAACCCTCGTCGACACACTCCCGATCTTTACAACGTTGTTAACGAGAGACTTGGGGACGATAAATCCGACACCTCCTTGGGACAGATGGTCGCCCTCCCGGTGATAGAACAAGTTGCCGGATTCGAGGATTACCGTGTCCTCCCCCTCTCTTCGGACTTCGGATAATCCTATAATATGCCAGAGCAACTTGTCTATCTCTTCTTCCAGCTCCACAATCTTCTCGTCAGTCCTCAGGGTGCGTGCGTTGTACGTTGCCAGGTCGAGTCGTCTAAGGTGGCAACCGAACCTCCACCGGAGATTCTTAGCACCCCCTGCCCCGCCGTTACCATGGTCGCCACCGTAGCCAGGAATAGCGGGGCCGCCGGGGACTGGGGGCCGTTTATTATTGTCATTGCTCATGGGGGGTATATTGCCATAGTTGCCACGCTTGGCGAGCGGGTTGGCAACCGCAGTTTTTTTATTGTATTTATGCCGTTACCAGGAAGATGCTGCTGCCCATCTCCTGCCTGTTTCCCTTTGTCGCCTTTTACGACACCCACGGGAGGATATGGGGTAGTGGATATTCTCGACCGCCACTACACGGCTAACAGCGCTATCTATCATCAAATGAAAAAGCTTACATTTTGCCTTTAGTAACTAATAAATTATATAAATAACTTACATTTATATGTTTAAATAATTATATTAATAAAATTATTTTAAAATCCTAAGTCTTAATTTAATCGTTATTTCATTTAAAAGTGCAATAATTAAAATTTAAAAATAATTGATAAAAGGGACATCTATTATCTAAAAACATCATGACATCATCTATCAAACGTATGAACATTTATATTATTTTGAAGTAAAAAACATATCAATTTTCATACGTTTAATACTATATCTGTATGTAAACTGATTAAAACTGGTCCGTCCTGCAATTATTGCAAAATTCTCATGAAATCATTATTTCGTGAAATGGTGTCATTTCATGATATTTATCACTGTTTGTTGACCATTTCATAATATAGCTTAGCCAAACAAAGAATAGAGATCGTTTAACGATATCACTAACTTAACACAATATTGCTATTTCATGACAATAACTTCATATCGTCAAATAGTTTACCATCGCTAGCGGCTAAATAAGATTTTTGTGACAGTAGTGGTTTCATACTCGTAGCTCACATTAGATATGGAAATGAACAGGCTGTTGCGAAAAAAATACTTTAAATATCGAAGATTGCAGATTTTACTTAAACAAAGATATTTTTTATTTTACTTGTCAAAGGCAAAGGTAAATTTCATAGTACATAAGCATTATTATATATTTTACATATATGTTAAATGCAATTTGAAGGGTCGATTTACCACGTTCTCGGCGGTGAAAGAAAACTTGAATATCTGAGAAGTTCCCCAGCTGAGGTGATCCAGCGTTGGCAATGTTTTAGCCAAAAGCTCTGTGGCCTGTGCCCAGTAGTGACATGTATGTAGGTCGCTACTTTTTTTAGTTTTAATGGGGCAATTATGCTGTTTTTATATTATTTATATTTTCGGAGATGTTACGTTTTTGTTTTCACACTACCGTAAATATTAACGGTAGCAAAGATTCAAAAGAATAGAACTCATCACCTTTATCATTACAACCTATCAAAAGTCTACTGAACTGAACATAGGTCTCCCCCATAACTTGTCAAATAGGCTGGATTTGCTATAGTTGCCACGCTCGGCAGGTAGGTTGGCATCCGCAGCATTTATTATTTTGAACTGTTGTCAGGAACATGATGTTGCCCATCTCCTGTTTGTTTTCCTCTATCGCCTCTTAGGACACACACGGAACGATATGAGGTGGCGGATTCTCTTTCGCCGCCACAATAAGGCGAATATTTTTGTGCTTTCGATCATGAGTGTAGTTCTATCTACGTTCACTGCGAATAAAACTTCATTTGCAATAAAAGTAATCATAAGGATTTTAGCGTGTTTAATTTTAACTTTTATAATTGATGACGTTTCGGGCAATATACAGAACCCATGGAGAGGGGGGCGGGGGCTTATTTGTTGTCTATCAGATCTGATATAATGGTTGGGATGATACTCAACATGTTGACACACTTTCAGACTTCTCGGAGCGTCGGTGCTTCACATCAGCAATACGTTGTTTTACGCAAATTTTTATTGAAGTTTCTTCCAAAGATGTGTTTTGTACAACCCGCTTAAATAGAATTTAAAATGTAACGTGATTTATTACAATTTGTTTTATCATATGTGTAGCATTCATCATTATCAGAACTGCATTTATGACATTTTGAAGTCTACTCGAACGTAGAAAAAAAATCAGAATCTATTTTATGGTGCCAATCAATATTAAATGGTAACAATGATATGAATCAAATATCGCATAGTATAAGATCATGAATTCATCATTATTTCGATAAAAATAAATTATGAATGAATGTAAAGAGTAAATAATAATAGTAAATTTGGATTCCAAGACTATTTATCTTTATTATGGATAGATAGATCGGAAGACAGGTCCAGTATAAAAAAGTTGTAGATATTTCTAGACATATGATATTAATGCAATTCTGAAAAACTTATTTCTGCACGTGTCCCTCAATTATCTAGGTCCAATAGTCTTTGGGAATTAAAAAAATTCTTTGAAAAACTGACATAGATACACAGATACCGACTTGACTCTAGAAGTGATCGAACTTTACTAAATTTGGCATGGAATACATTTAATGATGTTTCTAAAAAAGAAGACCACGCGAGCGAAGCCGCGTGTAAAAAGCTAGTATACAATATAACGCTAGTTTATCATATAAAATTGTAAACTCTCGATAGCTGAGGTATAAACCTTAGTGGTTTCTTATGCTGTTACTACAAATATTTGTAATGCTTGTTCATTTGATAATTAAATGAAAAAAATAAATAAATACCATTTTCGCCTTTTTTAAGTCAACGTTTTACCGTTTTAGACTTAGAGTATAAATTATTTATCATAAACAATTATCAATATTAAATAACAAGCCCTACAGGTTTCCTTCTGTGTATGAGTAAGTTTGGGTAGATACCATCCCATTTACCTGTTTATAGGTTCACAGCTGTGCATACATTGGTATAATAGAAAAGTAATATGAGACTAAAAAAAAATAAGAGATGCAAGGGTTCCTATTCTTAGCCTCAAATGTCAACTCATCAACAATACTCTTTGTTTGAAGTTTGTTGCAATAGCTTTCTTACTCTTAACAACAGGTGGCTCGAAGTTCATTTCATTGTTACAGTTATAAATAAGTTCTTTAAAAAATTTATGTGCCTTATTTAGACAAGATTAACAGCTTATAAAGATGTATTTTTAAGATATTTTATTATTAAGTTATGAAAAGGCAATTTCCTTTCCTTACAAATTTCCTACACCGATTTACAAGTTAGCGCCGCTTACTCCGCCTTCAATTTATTTATTGAATGAATTTTTTATTGACAGTAACCATAAATTTTTATCCCGCAAGTATTAACACATCTGTAAATTTATTAACGATATTTTTTTGAAGTTTTAAAATATGGGAGACCCTTAAACTTATAACAATGCGATAAAATATGTATTGGTTATAAAAATAATTACGGGTAAATTTTAATATTAATATTTTTTTAAATAATAGGGGTAACAATCGAGCACACTATCCGCGTCCACCTGATGGTAATTGGATGCTAAATAGACATCCACATTTGTCCTCGATTAAGAACCAAAATGCAGTTGCGTTGTCACCCTTGAGGCCTAAGATGGGATGCCTCGTTTAAAAGGGGTCTCTGATTCTTTACATTCAAAATACGAAACACGGCAGCATTAGGCTACTATTTTACGCTGGTGTTCTGTGAGAATGTGGTTCTTCTCCAGTCGAGCCAACATAATCATGCTACAATCACAGTACAGCTGCAGCATGGATCTACCACGTGTAAAACATGTGATTTAAAGTATATATAAATTAAGTGGTAAAAATAACAAACTTATTGTTATAGAAACGTATTCTTCCGACGTTAGATCCGTAGCGCAGTGGTTAAAATTTCGCATAGAAGCTGTGTTTAATTTATAATGAATAATTATGTTCGGTCTGAAATCATACTCTTCATTGTGAGTTCACTTCATTCAGTCTTTTATGAACTAAAATATAAGAGAATACTGACATGATCCATTGCTAAAAATAAGGATTTTTACTCAGGGGCTTGTTTTATAACTTGATCAGAATGGGTCGCAAAGAACACTGGTAGAAATAACTGCCTCAGCCTAAAATAAATTGAAATTGTGATAAAACATAAAAATAAAACTTACCTTATGTGTTTATTATTCCCTCTTACAATATTTTTTCAAATATTTACAGTTTTAAATTTCTTCATTTTTAATATATAAGATACATTAACTCTCACACCCGTCACCCAGAGGTGTAGGCAGGAGACTACGGATTTCCATTTGGTATAATTCTAACACATCTCTCTCGCTTGTCTCACATCTCTACCACATCACCCACGTATACATATATTTTCATCGGTTACCATAATTTTTAACAGATAGTGTAAATAATGATTTCTTATATTTATAATATTAATTATAAACAACTTATGCAGAATTGCGAGTTAGAGAATCATATATAAAACGCACAGAGCATTTTACGTGGTAGAGCCATGCTGCATCTATATTATGGTTGCAGGTTACCGGCGAAGTACCACTCTTTCACCGTATAACAGCGTGAATAA
Organism: Parnassius glacialis; assembly: GCA_033319125.1. Lineage (NCBI taxonomy): Eukaryota > Metazoa > Arthropoda > Insecta > Lepidoptera > Papilionidae > Parnassius > Parnassius glacialis. The sequence goes on from JAVANC010000019.1 coordinate 20,132,102, forward strand.
ACAGTTTAATGCTGATGTGTTTCGTATGGTGAGTGTGGCGAATCGGATACCCGTTTTATTGGAAATGAGGCATCCCATCTTAGTCCTCACAGCATATAGTTCACGTGATGATAAATGATCACCGCCGCCCATAAACATCGGCAACACTAGAGGAATTGAGACAACGTACCTGGCGTTGCCAGCTTTTTATAAAGGAGTAAGAAAAGTGAAGTGAAATAGAAAAAAATATGAAAAAAGTACAAAATAAAAAAATATTTTATTTATTCGACGCATCCCCGTGTAGTAGTTAGAAAGAATACCCACTACCCCATATCTTCCCGTGGGTGTCGTAAGAGGCGACAGAGGAAAACTGAGAGAGAAGATGGGCGGCAACATCTTTCCGATAAAAGCAAAAAGCAATAAAAACTGCGGTTGCCAAGCCGCTCACCAAGCGTGGCATCTATGGCAATATAGCCTCCATGAGCAACGACACAAATAAACGGCCCCCAGTCCCCGACGGCCCCGATATTCCTGGCTACGGTGGTGACTATGGTAACGGCGGGGCAGGAGGTGCTAAGGATCTCCGGTGGAGGTTCGGTTGTCACCTAAGATGACTCGACCTGGTACCATACAATGCACGCACACTAAGGACTGACGAGAAGATCCTGGAGCTGAAATAAGAGAAAGACAAGTTACGCCGGCATATTATAGGATTATCCGAGGTCCGAAAAGAGGGAGAGGACACGGTAAACCTCGAATCCGTCAACTTGTTCTATCACCGGGCGGGTGACCATTTGTCCCAAGGAGGTGTCGGATTACCGTTCACAAGTCTCTTGTTAACAACGTTGTAAAAAGATTGGGAGTGTATCGACGAGGGTAGCGTACCTTATACTCAGAATTACCAAACGGAATTCGTTGAAAGTCATACAGGTTGACGCACCAACCTCGGCACAGCTTAGTGAGGTGAAGGAAATGTATGAGGATATCTCTAGAGCCATGCAGTCCTCCAAAACCCTACTAACTACACGGTGTTAATGGGCAAAAGGGCAATGACTTCAACGCAAAACTACGCACAAGTAGGGAAATTCGGAATAGCGCAACGGAACCTAAGGGTCCAGCATACTATTTAATAAAAAAGTATCATGAGATTATCTTAAGAGATTCAATTTGATTAATTTTCTCCTCATACTCATACAAACCTAAGTAAAATATACAACGAATGCCTTTAGACTATTCTAACATTTCCACTTATAAATGTACAACATTACTGGCATGACATTAACCGCTCTTGTTGCCCAAATTAGAGTACACCTTCGAACTGTTTTCATACCAAAAGCAAGATAAATCATAAACACATTATGGTGTTCTTATTCACCCCAGTATCTGTGTTTACGAATACATTTAATCGGATTTAATATGTGACACACGTAGCGGTTTTTGGAAACTTATTTATTTATATTGGAAAATTATTTCAGAAAATTTGTTCACCAATTTTCATTTGAATTTTAGTTTTGATAAACTTACGATATATTTTTGTAAATTGACTCCAAGTCAATTTAAAAGTAAACATTTTTCAAAACAATTCTACCGAGATTACATTACAAAGACGGCTTTAGTTTATTTTTAATAACTTAACAAAAGGTATGGGTACAGCAATTTACTAACTTTTGTAAATACGTGCAGGCAAGAGCATTCAGAAGGTCGATTATCCAACAACCAATTAGTATTCTACGGACTACGGTCTCAATTTGCTGACCATGTCATTTGTTTCAGTCCTACAATCAATTTTATCCCTATCTTGGATCTACGTAATTACTGTAATACAGGTGAGATCTTTGAACCTTTCTTTGTTGCTTGGTGAAGTTTATTACACTAGTTATCAGTATACACAAGAAAAAAAATTATTATATATTATAATTATATATTATAAAAACAGAGCGCAGGGATCTGCACGTACATAAAAAAATAAATGTTATTAAAACGATGCAATCTCTTTCCTTAAAATTATATTTTATTTTGATTATTTACAATTTGATATCCAAAATAAAAAATTGTTTTTAACAATTGTTATGATTGGATGATAGACTATGCTATGCAATTTTTAGAGAGGCTTAAATACTTTGTTTGATATTATGAACGGGTTACGTCCAGGGAAGGATCACGATAAACGAAATCTAACTAAAAAAATCGTCAATATTCTACTTCTTAAAGAATATTGCAACTATAGTTTTCGAATATAATAAAAATAATTATGAAAACAATGTCGCCGTGTAGTGACGCTGTACCTACTACAATTTTTTCTACTTCCCCATATCGCACCGTCGGTTTCGTAAGAGGCTACAAAGGGTGAGATGCAGGAGATGGACAGCAGTATCCTGCTGATAACAACGCAAAATAATAAAAAACTGCGAATGCCAGCCCCCTTGCCAAGCGAGACTGCTACGGTAAATGTATGAGACAGTCTATGGGGATGCTTGTGTACATTAACACAGGTATCCCCATAGATTGCGCATTAATTGTGGATTTTTGATAGGACAAATATGTCCCCAACTTCTTCCCATTCTTTTTGTTTTTTATGATTTTCTACAAATGGGAACAGAAGAAAAAGTCTTTCTCTATATTAAAAGTGGGTGCGTGCGTGCGTGCGAGCGTGCGTGCGTGCGTGCTTGCGTGCGTGCGTGCGTGCGTGTGTGTGAGTGAGTGAGTGAGTGAGTGAGTGTGTGTGAGTGAGTGAGTGAGTGAGTGAGTGTGTGTGTGTGTGTGTGTGTGTGTGTGTGTGTGTGTGTGTGTGTCCAGTTTGATCATAGGTAAGTTTTCTTAACCAGTGTGCTACGGTTTTATTACAGTCATGGGAATTCATAGGGTAAATATTGATTTTTTGGTTTATTTTATTATATAAGCAAATTGAAAGTCTTGTATACTGTCTTGATGCAAACTTATTCTTAAATGAATCTTCGTAAGGTACTGTATATTTTCTACGTCTTGTGGTCGATGACGGTTGGTATTTTAGGAAACTATGAAGTTTTAAAACAGTTGCTAAAATGTAAAGTTTTCTTACCGAAAGTAAATTGCACAATTCATAGAGTTCAGTTGTAGAGAATCTATAGGGCTTTAAGAACATAACTTTAACTAAGCACCGTTGAGCTTTTTCAAGCTCAAGGAACCTGGTTTTTGTTGAACCACCCCATATAGGAATACAATAGCCTACCGTTGACTGAACCAGACCTATGTATATTTTATTTAGTAAGGACTTCATGGGGACATGTTGTAGTGACTTAAATATCCAAATAAACTTCCTAGGCCGAGTTGCCATTAATTCTAGGTGTGAATACCAAGACAGTCTTTGGTCAACCATTACTCCTAGATATTTTATATTTGAGACTTTATTTATTTGAGAGCAGTTACAACTAGAGCTTTGGACGACAGAGCATTCGTGAATTTTAATTTGAAAATCAGGTGTAGGTTGAGTGCTGCTGTACTTGGTAAAGCAAATATATTTAGTTTTGGATATATGCAAAGTGAGTAGATTCTGATTGAGCCAATTCACCATCCTAGCAAGACCTAATTCTGCTGTTTTCCTTACAGAGTCCCATGTATCTCCTGTAAATACAATAGCTGTGTCATCTGCATAGGAAAAAATTCGCCCATTCTAAAGTTTCATATTACACAGTTCATTAATGTATATCAAAAACAGAGTTGGGCCCATCACATTTCCTTGGGGTTTTACTTACAGTTGTTACAATTTTTACCGACTGTTTTTCTGTTTCTAAGGTAGCTACCAAAGAGAGAGAGAGAGAGAGAGAGAGTTTATATGTTTTTAAGTTTTTATATGTGTGTTTATTCCTTTTTACCTCTTGTTTTTTCTCTATCACACCAATTTGCCTTGCCCTTGTCATATTCGTGCGATCCTGTCCACTCATTGGTTGTTTGGAAGAAACTGCTGTCAACAATAAGAGCGCCCATTGAATACTTCTTTTATATATATAATTTCTGTAATTTATGTATGGTGTGCAATAAAGAATATTAAATAAATTAATTAATAAATCATTACCATCATTTAAGAGTGATTGACATGCACTAATGTTTAAGTTAGAGGGTTCATAAATAGTCAACAAGTCTTCTATACTCTTTGTATGTTATTTTAAAATAGGCAAAATTAAAAAGAACACAATATTGATTTATCGTCATTCATTCATTCTTTACATCCTATCAAAAGTCTACTGTTGAACATAGGGCTTCCTATAAGTTGTCTCAGAGGGTACTTGCCATCGTTGCCACGTTTGCAGTCATGCTGGCAACCGGAGTTTCTTATTTTCTAGTTATTATCGGGAAGATGCCGCTGCCCATCTCTTAGTTTGTTAACTTCTTCCACTGTTTATGACATTCATGGGGTGATATTGGACTGTGGATATTCTTACACCGCCACTTCACGGTAGTATTATTACATCATTGGTGAATTTGAGTTATTAGAGGAGGAGCCTGTTAAAGTCCAGTGCTAAACATAGGCCTCCCCCATAAATTTCCTCATAGGGGGGATATTTGCCATAGTTGCCAGGATTGGCAAGCGGGTTGGCAAACGCAGACTTTTTAATTTTAAGTCATTATTAGGAAGACGCTGCTGCCTATCTCCTGATTTGTTTCCCTCTGTCGCCTCTTACGACTCCCAAAGGATGGTATGGGGTTGTAGTTATTCTTACACCGCCGCTACACGGCCCATACATACATATTAATGTATTTGTTGTTTAATGTTGTGTAATTTACTGTAATGTAGTTGTTGACATAACTTTCAGTACTAAAGTATTCGTAACATTTCAATCAAAAGTATTAATTATAAGCAAGTACAAGCTTTTTTTTGTGATTTTTACTGGAGTTATTTAAAAAACACTTGTGTCGGAAAGCTAACTTACATTCTAGAAAAAGCTTCGGCTAAAATCTGCCATCCGGGGCAATGCCCACCTCCTCTTCTCTTGCTACGCGACTTTTGTAATTTTTATGCGCATTATACTGCAGTCTCGTCAACAAATGATCAACGTAGTAGTGCCACTTGCAGCCTATAATGGCAACAGCACGTATGAGAAGGAATATACCAACCTCATTAGCACACACCTATACCAGCGTGAAATAGCAGCACAATACTGCTGTATATCGAATGGTGAGTGCCAAGTACTGGAAAGGTCTCGACCCTCGACAAGGTTGACGACACTGCGGTACTAGTAATAGCCTTATTACTAGTACCGCAGTGTCGTCAACCTTGTCGATTCCCTTAAGACTACGATTGAATGCCTATTCAATCGTAGTCGTAAGGGAATCTGTATCTTGATTTTTAATCGAGGGTAGATATAGGAGAACAATCACGTGCATGATGGTGAGGACTTTTGTACAAAAACACAAGAGTTCTAATACAACAAAAATGTTTTTAGTACTCTCAAATTATTTTCTGAAATAAAAAAATCTGGTTTTTGAAAGCAAACTTTAGCATAACTGAGAATATTTTTTTATAGCGGTTCATCTCGATGGACACTAATCTTAAATTTTGAGCTCACTCTTTCCAACATTAGGGCTCCATTTTAATAATAATTGCTTAGATATTATGATGTAGACAGACAATATTCCTAATTCAAAATTTAATATAATTGACGGCTGATTTTGTTTTTGTTTTGATTGTTTTGTTGATGTTGTTTCTGATCTTTTTATTAGAAGATTTCCATCCTTTAAATGCATTTTAGTTTAAATTCAAATTAAATTCCTTTTTGTTTATAAGCACGTCCTAAATTATGCGTATTACCTGAATATTACGTTTTTACATATTCCAGCTTTCAAATTATTTTCATTCATATCTTCCATTAGTACTCAATTTTTAATGCATAGTGATTGCAAAACAGATTGTAAATTGTCTTGGAATAGTTGTAAAGCTTTCGTAGGAATGTTCGTATATTCGTACGATAATATATTAATGTCAAAGAAACAATGAATGAAATTTTTGTTTGAAGCTACAAAGACATTATAATTCAATCGCATGTATATTTTATGTCATCCTTATTGCAGCAATAAATAGGCGTCCGACTTGGCATTTTGCTGCAGTAGTAATAACCACAGCGCCGATATTTTGCCGATTCTGTTATCTAGAACTCACGAACAGTCGACAATAAGAGGTGTATAATAAAGTGCATTGAAATTGGAAATTGAAAAAATGCAGGATAGAGTTAAATATTTATTTTACTCATTAAGAGTAGAAAAAAGGTCGTAATATATTACAGTTTGTACTTATTTACATTGTTAAAACATAGTATACATTAAATCTAACTGAAAGGTTACATAATTTATTTAAAAAAAACTATAGTCAATAAAACCTGAGGCTAAAAATTTAAACTGTCATACAGTCCTACTTCCCGTGGTATCGTGCCAAGAACGCTGGCTGCGTTTCCTCGCTGAATGGCTATACTTAGCCGCTGACCAGTCACGGATACAGTTCCTCTAGGCTCTCTGGATGATTTTGTTCAAAGAACCGTGACGGGAAAACCTACCTGTACTTTTCTTACGTGAAACTCCGTGGAGGCCAAACTTCGACGCTGCTGCCACTGGTGACACCTAGACGGATTCCTACGGCGATGCGCATGCTTTGCCCTTAAAACAATGTACGAAGATTATTTGATGGTAAAGCGTGTAACCAGCGGCTAGATTCTTTAGTAGAAACAGACAGAAAGCGGGTCTGATCTCGGTCACTGTGGAAATTTTGTTGAAACAAATCTTTAATTAAATTAAATTAAAAATAATAAAACTAAATACAGTGTATAAAACTAAACATTGATAAACTAAAAAAAAACTCAAATTAACATTAAAATAATTTTTACTTCTTCGAACAACTCTGTCAATCTCTTTTTAGATGCCAAAGATTTTACATTCAAACTACACATCTGTAAATATGTTTATAGTTTACTTTTTGCTTTTGTGTTTACGGTGAGAGTTTGTATGTGCAAACGAAAGTTCCTGTTTATCTCCAAAACGGTTTGCTTGATTTTGATATGGTTTTATTTAAAGGGTGTGTTTGGCGATGGCTTTTAGATATGTAGGTGTTAACTCGCCAGGGGGTGCTGCAATAAACATTTTTCGCTCATTGAAATCAGTTTTTTTTCGAGACAGTTTGACAAATTTATATGCAGTTACTTTGTTAAGTGTTTGATATTTATTTGAAATGATTCTTAGATAAGTTTGATTGTGACAAATCAGTAATAATTTTAATTTATAGATTTTAGTTCCTTTTTATAGTGCTAGGTGAAAAGCATCTGTACATGAATTGCTGAGGGTATGAGGATGAACATCTTGGGAAATTCACATGTGGTTCTTATTGGGGAAATCATATTGTTATTCAGTTCCTGAGATTTTTTGTTTTAGAAACTACTCTATATATCCATTATATTTTTCTTTTAAGGATTTTTTCTGTCCTAAGTCTGTGGAATTTTTGTATTTTGACGATTTTCAGGGATTCCAACATGATTCTTTTACTGTTATGCTATCGGTTGTATTGGTCAAGAGTCATACCAAAAAGCTAGGACAGTTCACTGTGGGAAGCCAAACCACAGCCGTCTTCCCATCATGGCTAGGCGGGAACCCATTGCAAGACCAGAAAGTATGCACTGAACTTGTACGTTTAGTGTTAGGCTTGGCACCTAAGGCCCTTGGAAGGGAAGGTGTTGTTGGTCCAATGGTTGTCCATTGCTGTACATTGCTGTTGGTATCCTTGTTTTTAAAATATTCATAAATTTATAGTTCGACTTTGATTTCCCCTGGAATATATATTATGTGAAAATTATTTTTCCTTTTTACTTATTAAAGTCGGTTTTTATTTCTTATTTAAAGTTTATATTACATTGTAGCCAACATTACATATAACGTAACTGACATCGAGGAAGTTATAATATTTTAGTAAAACTGTTTTTGCTTAGCATGAAATGCGCGATATTTATTGTGACATTTTGACGTTTGTTTCCTAGAGATTATTTCAAATTTGACATCCATAATGTTATGAAAAATTCATGATTCCAAAACAAAACATTAAACCTATTATTTTGAATGTATGTTTTAATATAATATAGCTTTGATATAATGTTTTATCAATCTCTAAGGTTTTCTTGTCCTATTCATTTTGTATTAATACTCTATTTATTGTCAAGGCGGCTTTGTTAAAGTGTTTGCTTATAAATCATTATACAATGACAACACTTCATTGCTAGGAGACAACTTTCATGCATTTATGTTATATTTCGTGACAAACAAATCAATAGGAAACTAAAACAATGCACGATAAATAGGCCAAGTGCGTGTTGGAATATACGTTTCGGGTTCGTTTTGCAGATTATATCTAATGTTTTACTTTTTTAGTTGCAATATCTATTGGTGTTTAATTGGCCAATAATTTGAAAGTTTATGTTTCAAGAAAGTAACCTTAATAGCTAAAATTGACTAAAAACTTAAGAAAGTACAGAATTATTTTAAGCAAACAGCTCGCAAGTTCGTATAATATAATAAATGTAATAAATTAATATTTTTTAGTATTTCTATTGTTTCGATGTATTTAATACTTTAGGTCTAACTGTTTTCTTATTTTTTTTTTATAGGATAGGGGGCAAATGAGCATGCGGCTCACCTGATGGTAAGTGACTACCGCCGCCCATGAACAACTGCAACACCAGGGAGGGAATTGCAGATGCGTTGCCGGCTTTTTAAAAAGGAGTACGCTCTTTTCTTGAAGGTCCCTAAGTCGTATCGGTCTGGAAAAATCGCTGATGGTAATCGATTCCACAAGGAAGTCGTGCGAGGAAGAAAACATCTTCTAAATCGCACAGTGGTGGACCGCCAATCATCCAGATGGTGTGGATGGTATCGGGAGTTCTGCCGCGATGTGCGTTCGTGAAATTTGGCGGCTGGGATTAATCCGAACAATTCCTCAGAGCACTCCCCATGGTAGATGCGAAAGAAAATGCAAAGAGATGCAACATCTCTTCGCAGCGCCAATGAGTCGAGCCGATCGGAAAGGACTCGGTCGTCGACGATTCGAGCAAAAAAAATATAAACAACACTACTATTCCAACTGAAACAGGAAAAATTTAAGGAATTCATCATCATCATTATTACAGCCCTTCACAAGTCCACTGCTGAACATAGGCCTTCCCCAAGGAATGCCACAAAGCTTGGTCCTGAGCCACCTGCATCCATCGACTTCCTGCATATCTTACCAGGTCGTCACTCCATCTAGTGGGGGACGCCATACACTTCGCCTGCCGGTACCAGGCTGCCACTCGAGAACCTTTTTTCCCCATCGTTTGTCGGTTCTTCGAGCTATATAGCCGGCCCATTGCCGCTTCAGTTTACTAATCCGTTGGGCTATGTCAGTCACTCTGGTTCTACTGCGGATATCCTCATTTCTAAGTTTATCACGCAGAGAAACTCCGAGCATAGCCCTCTCCATAGCTCGCTGAGCGACCTTGAGCTTCCTCATCCGGCCAGCAGTGAAGGACCACGTCTCAGTCCTATAGGTTATCACTGGCAACACGCACTGGTTGTACAGTCTCGTTTTCAAGTTTTGAGTATACCTGACGAGAAGATGTGCCGTAGTTTCCCGAACGCTGCCCAACCGAGTTGAATCCGTCGATTGACCTCTCGGTCGAAGTTGGACTTACCTATTCGGACTATTTGTCCCAGGTAAACATACCTGTCAACAACTTCGAGCTCGAGCTAAGGAATTCAATTTTAGCCAATTAATCAAATAATATTTTGATGTATAGGTGGTATCTATTATTATTATATTAACTTGAATAGCAGCTTGTCCTGTTGAAGATCCTTATATTAATACTGGACAAATATTTACTATTTTATACTATTCTTATTTTAATATTACTCCTATTATTAATAAATTTTGAGATAATTTAATGTTTAACTAATAATTAATGAGCTTTTCAAAACATTTGCTTTGAAAACTTAAGAAAGAATACATTTATCCTATTAATTTATGCTAACGTTATTAACTAACTTAAAACTTTATTAATGCAATAAAAAATAATAAATAGTTTAAAGAAATAAATGAAAATCTAAGAAATCTTCTATATATATTATATAAAAAGAAAAGCCCTGACTGACTGACTCACTCACTCACTGACTGACTCTGTTTAGGTTTTTAATATTAAAACATGTGTTAACACTAAAACTGCTCAGAGCGAGCAGAGTAATAAGAAAAGGTGATCCCTATCAATCTATTAGTAAATTTCTGCAACATCAGGGGACTACACGCGAGCCTTAACGCCGTGCAACCCCATCTTGGGACGGCGAAGCCGGCCTTGCTCTTTCTAACGCAGGTGTCCTTTCTGGCTGATACTTCGTATCTCACCTACTCGAGGTACAAATTAGGACATTCCTTGCCTCGGTCTCCAGCGCGTAAACTCCTGTTTGCGTATACGTCAGAGAAGACATCTGTTCTAGACACTTAGTCTTGAAGGTACGGATATGTTCATCTTTGGCTGCGCTTGGATAGCGACGACCATCTCCGCGCCTATGGGTGTAACTCATCGACCATGTCCAAATGGCTGTAAAAGTCGTGCTACAATAGGTCCTATCCACAGAGATTGTGATCCTTGGTGACTTTAATGCCCACCACGCTGAATGGCTTCTCTTGTTTATGACTTTACCATGGCAAATGGTCTGGTTAATTCGACACAACTGGTTACTTCACCTACGCAAATTCCCGATGTGGAAGATCAGGTAACTTCCTTGTTGACCGTGCTGACCTCTCATTCGGACGAATATCGGGTCTCCGTCAACGCTCCTCTTGGCTATTCGAACCATTGTCTGATCAGCAGTATGGTGCCACCATTCTAACATCGTAGTGCGTTTGGCAAACTGCCGCTGTGTTTGACACTATACCTATTGATCTTTTTTGTATCCTACGTTGAGGGGCGAGTTTAATTCTCACCGAATGATCCCAACTTTGTTGCAGTTGTTGGTACTTCAGGAAATGAAACTTTAAACCCTCGGTGTTTAAGTAATCCGTAGATTCGTTTAATAAATATTACAAATATTCAAAACAAATACGTTACTACCAAAGATTTATACGAACGAAGGCGCGGGCACAACTAGTATTTCTAATAATATGTTTTTAGTGTATATGTATGTATGTTTTGTTGTAGTTAGTACGAAATGTGGCTTGCTGTTAAAATCTTATTGATATTGGTGAAAAAAGCTAGTATTATATTTAATTTCCGAATGAAAAGGAATGGAAAGGAGCCTGAAAGCAGGCATTTAATCTCACCCATATTGAAACATTCGCGATTGTGTTTACGAGGGATGATCTGCTTTTATTGAAAAATCATATTACATAAGGTTGGCATAAAAAGCGAAGCTAGAGAACGTCTGGTTGATGTATAAGTAATAGTGTTTACTTATTGTACCTTGTTATGAAGATATATTTTAGTGTTATTAAAGTTTGTTGATGTGGTAGAGCCACGCTGTTGTTATATTATGGTTGTAGCACGAATGGGTCGGCTCGACCGGGGAAGACCACGCTCTCACAGAATACCAGCATAAAATGGCCACTCAGTGCCTATTTTGTTTCGTATGGTGAGTATAGAGAAAACGTGTGTAGCAACGCATTTGCATTTTGATTCTTAAGGCGAGGTGTATAGACGACTTTTATGAATTTGAGGGGGTGAAGCAGACGAGTAAGGGACGAGTAGTCCCGCCCACTGCGGGGTGCACCGCGTGAATCTCGCCGACGCTCGACGTAAAATGTACAATTGGTACAGCGCGCCGCCGTCCGCCTTCGCACCGCGTTTCCGCGATGTCAGGTGGTTCGAATCCCATCAGATATATATATTTTATCCCATTTTTAAAATGTTTCTACGTTTATTTTCGTATCTAAAATGTGTATATATTTTTGTTTAGTTATTCTAAAAATATTATGTACCTACATATTTTCGTGTTGTTATTTTTAAAATATGTACATATTCTATTTTCTTAATTTTAAAATAATCAATAATTGTTATTTTCTAGAAAAGGTTATCGAGAACTTTTGTAACAGATTCATTAAATGAATAATAAATTAATGCTTAAATAAAATGGCTTCGGACCAAAATGGTCAATCATAGAAATGGCCTATTGTCGAAACGGCAAATTTTCAAAATTGTGAATTTATAACAACAATAATTTTTATTCCTATAGACATTTTTCTTCAGAATCAAGAGTAAAGTAAACTATTATGAGCAAATTTTACAATAGCGCTAGCCCTAAAATCGAAAAAAAAACAGCCGTTTCATAATTTTTTTCCTGAGTGAATAACCTTTTTGCATAAATTTTTTTGGATTTGTGGGTTGTTTGAAGAATACATAAAAATTAAACATGCTAATTATTTTAATTTTATTTTATTATTTTGATGTATTTACGCATATGGAGGGAAATCTAATTATATAAATTGTGGAAAGAAAAATAATTCAGTCAGCATTTTTCTATGCACCAAGGCATATTTTGTGTCTTTGGTTACAGCTCTCAACTTATCGCAAACATTGCGCAACACATGGTTTCGGCATTCAACTTTTTGAACGGTATGATTCAATGACAATGCCGTATAATTATTTCCGTAGGATCGCGATGAACAACAGCCGTCAGCATTTATGTCTATTAGAGGTATGCCATCTTTGCTCAATATTCCTTCAGGTATCACTGCATCACGCTTACGCATAGCTGCTGCCGCCGTCACCAAAGTACACATTCAGGTCTTTGCATCAAGTTCGGAGGAACGGTCTTATCATAACTAATAAAACGAGTCCAAGCTCGGCATACTTAGTTCTATTCATCCTGGAGATCCATTAGCAGTCACCGAAGTACACCATCAGGTCTTTCCATCAAGTCCGGAGGTAAGGTCTCATCGTAACTAACAAAACGAGCACAAACTCGGCACACTTAGTTCTACTCGTTCAGGAGTCCCAGTAGCAGTCACTGAAGTACACCATCTGGTCTCTCCATTAAGTCCGGAGGTAAGGTCTCATCATAACTAGCAAATCGAGCCCAAACCCGGCACATCTAGTTCTACTCGTCGAGGAGTTACAGAGTAGCAGGCACTGAAGTACACCATCAGGTCTCTCTATCAAGTCCGGAGGTAAGGTCTCATCATAACTAACAAATCAAGCCCAAACTCGGCACACCTATTTCTACTCGTCAAGGAGTTCCAGTAGCAAGTCACTGAAGTACACCATCAGGTCTCTCCATCAATCCCGGATGTAACGTCTTAGCATAACTAACAAATCGAGCCCAAACTCGGCACATCTAGTTCTACTCGTCGAGGAGTTCCAGTAGCTGTCACCGATGTACACCTTCAGGTTACTTCATCAAGTCCGGAGGTAAGGTCTCATCATAACTAACAAAACGAGCCTAAACTCGACACACCTTATTCTACTCGTCCAGGAGTTCAGAGTTTCAGGAGCAGTCACCGAAGTCTTTCGGTCACACGGGTAGATATTCGAATTTCGTATCTAAGTATATTTTTGTAGTTGTAAAAAAAATCAATCTTTCAAAGTATCAAAATGTTTTACTTGATTACGATTCCCGCAGCTAACCGTGCGTACACTTGTGTGTGTGACCCGTGTCAATGTAATAGTTCGATTCTATACCTATTAATTTTGTAAATGCGTCCTTAAGAACAAACAAATACGTAAATGATTTTTGAACGGCGAGCGAAACAAATTGGTACAGGTCCGTCTAGCAGCGTGCCTCAACGATCACTGTCGCTCCGCGTAGAAATGAAAGAGAAGCGAAAAGACGCCACGATGGCGCGATGCGAAACATGGATTCGTTCGAGTTATTTTTCATTAAATATATTAATACTTACAAATATTTCATTTCAATCGATATATAAAAACAACAGTTCTCCTTATTATTATATATTACATCACTATTATTAATTTTATTAAGATTTGCTTATAAATAATACAGTTAAAATTGCTGGAAATTCAATTTCAATGGCTATTTTATGATTTTTTTCTATCGAGAAAATTTACCGAAAACGTGTTTTGAAAACAGTGGTCCACTCATAAATGTGATCAAGATTAACATACATTTCTTTTTCCGCTCTAAAATGTATATATTTTGTTAAAAAACTGTTTTGTGAAGCCTAGTTTGACTAGGTACCGCGCCTTAATCGGGGATTGATGTAGATGTCTATGGGCCACAGCATTTACTTACTATCAGGTGGATTGTGTGCTCGTTTTCCACCTTTATTCTATAAAAAAGTGCTTTTCACTAACTTCATTATTTTTATCCTGTATCCTTGAGAAATTAAAAAAAAAACTATCTATCGACGCAATGGACACTTCCTTACCCTAAAATGCTCTCAGTAATAAAAAGAGGCCCGTACACAGGAGTAGGACGTACATAGGCTATAATTTGATTTTACTTCAATGTGTGTGTAGCAAGCTGCTAACTTTTATCCTAAGAGTAGGTATAATACATACCTTTACATTAATGTAATAAAAGTATTAACCAGTTTCGATAATAACTGAATTGAGTTTTTAGAGTATGAAGGAGAGAAAAGATATAGAGAACCCATGAATGTACGCCTGTAAAATCGCAACAGATGTTATAATTAATATTTTACATTTAAGCCGTAAAATATGCAAACTGGCGACAAGAAGTAGCATTCAAGGGGGGTGTCGCCTGCTACTGCGATTGGCAACCTCAGTTTCAACTATTTTGCTGACGAACAAGTAAAGTTGCAGGCCTATTCTTAGACTTAAGCTCTGCCTTTGATACCGTAGATCACAGCATATTAATAAAATAAAAATTAGGGATCAATCACTAAAACTTATTAAATCTTATTTGAGTAATAGGAGACAATTCGTAGAAATTGTAGATACAAATGAAACAGGAGTGTATAACAAACATAGCTCTGTAGTAACTATAGTAACAAGAGGTTTACCTCCAGGTTCTGTACTGGGAACGATATTTTTCATAATATTTTCAACGATTTAATAGATTACATCTGCAATCTGGGTCCTGATATTCAAGTAATTACTTTTGCAGATGATACGAGTGTAGTACTATCATCAAAAACTGCAGAAGAGTTAAAGGACAGGATTATTGTAGCTATGACAACATTCCGAAAATGGTTCACAGCAAATGGCTTATTTCAGAATGCAACTAAAACTAATATCGTCATGTTCAAAGCCACCACAAGAAATAATGACATAACAGAAGTGAAATAATAAAAACTGTAAGTTCTGTGAAGTTTTTGGGAATTCATCTGGATGATCTCCTAAATTGGAATGTTGAGCTGGCAGCCATAACAGACACAATAAGTTCACCTAGCTAGGCCTTACGCATCTTGCGGGAAGAATTAACAATTGATCAACTTTTAAACGTGTACTATACGTTTGTTGAGTCCAAGCTAAGATATAGCATCAAATTCTGGGGCAATAGCTATAAATATAATATGAAAAAAGCATTTACTGCGCAGAAAAGAGCTATAAGAGCAATGGTATGCATTCTGCCTTGGGAATCGAATACTTCAAATAGCTAAAAGTTCTTACAGCACCCAGCCTGTATGTTTTGATACTTCTGACCGATGTTATTAAAAACAGACATTATTATGAAAGTGATGAAGAAATGAAAGAGAGAGTAAGCACCAGAAGGATAGACTTGACTTTGCCTATTATGCCTATACTGGAAATTGTAAAACACTGTCCTCATTATCAGGCAGTTTTACTTTTTAACAAGATTCCTAAAAAACTAAAAGAAATAAAAAAGTTAGGTGTTTTTAAAACAGAGTTGAAGAAACTACTTATAGACAAATGTATTTATAGTGTTGATGAATTTTAACTATAGAGTAATCAGAATATTTATTTAAATGTTAAGAAAGGAGACGGTCCATTTCTGACCCAGTCTATGTACAGTACACCGTAAAAAAGAGAAAAATTCAGGGATTTTGTTAAAAATAAAATGAGAGAATAAATCAAACTAAATAACTTGCTAAAAATAAAAATGCAATCACAAGTTTTTGATGGTTTTACAAGATGGTGCCCTTCTAGTCATAAAAAAGTAAAATAGACAATTTTATAGGTATTTGTATAGGTTATTTGTCAAATGCCATTTCTGTCAAATTATATTTTTATTTATTCCGAGCTTGGTTGTGTAGTTCTGAACTCATGAATTCACTTAATTGTGGATTTCTTACGAGATTTCCTTTTTTGTTTGGACTTTGGATCAGTTATTACTTGTTTGACTCTGCTTTTGTTTTATGGACTTAATGATTTACGTGAGATTTTAATTTCATTAATATTGATGACATCTGTATTCTGTAGAATCACATTTTGAATCAGAATCAGTAAGCAGGTATGTACTAAAGAAAGATATTTCCTAAAGCCATTAAATGCATTTGAATGACATGCTTCTATCTGCAGTCTGTTAATAATTATTAATTTCTGCATAAGTTCATAATGGCTGCAAAATCTTAATATGATGTAATTATCTTTTAGTTCACCTGTTAAAATATGTAAAATACGCTTCTGCAATATAGATAGTATATTAAAATAAGATTATTTTGTTCTAGATGGATGAAAATGCACCAATATGCTCACACTGCTTTGCAAACGTATTACAAGAATTATCTGTCGGCACAAATCTTGAAAATGAGCTCCAGCGCCTTAATGCCAATACTATCAGTATATTGTATGTTTGGTGTCAACGAAGTCTGGGTAGCAGATAAGTTGTGACCCAATTAATATCATCCCAACAAGACTGTTTTAATAAGAGGCCGTATAAAATCTCGCCATCACTCGGGCAGAGCTTATTATACATATATACTGTTGGCGATACAAGGGACAAGTTGGGATGAGATGATTGCAGGTTCTTATTGCAGTTGCACTTCTAGACAACAGACAGTGGGTTACTGTGCCCACATAATGATCGTTGTCTGGTTTTTGTGTTGGGCTCGGTATCAAAATTCCATAACCGCACTGGCCTCAATTCTGGATGGCATTTTAGTAAAAGAGGATTTTGAAGTAGGATAAATAAATAAAAAATAAAAAAAATTAAGCTGTGTATATATATTACCTTAAGTATCCAAAACATGATTGACCTAATGTTTCACTTTCTATAATTCATAGGACTGTTAACCTTTGTTATGACATTATACATGCTTTAAATGTCTGTCAAGGCTCAAGACATACTCTGACACGATGAGGACCTGTTATATGAAAATATTTGTACGCCGAAACGGCAGAATATTTAGATTGCGAATTCTTTTGTAACAACTGTAATGTACCATATTATAACAAATAAATTATATTATCTATGATTGTACCCTAGAACTAATGAATGCAATGAAATAATTTTGTGCGTAGGCACCGTTGATTTATCTCAACAATCTTCTTGTTTGGAATTAGGTAGTACTTTTTACATTTCTTTCCTCTTGAACTGCATTTATGATATGCAGATATCAACAAGAACGTTAGTTGTTTTAAGACCAAAAAAACACATAAACAATCTATAGTACACTTTATTCGTGTTTTGATAAAAAATACAACTTTTTGCCCTACTTTCCTACTAGTTTCGAGACATTTTAGCTATTTTACATTATAAATCTACCAGGTAGGCTATAGGCAAAGAAAATATACACCTATACAGCTAACGTCAAATAAAAACGACATCAATCCGCCATTAGTGTTGCATTTTTTGGTGAGAATAAAATATTAATACCACTGAAATTAAGGCAAATTCGTGGATTTTTTTTTGGATGATCAATAGTGGTTTAATATTTTATTTTTATTTATTTCCATACTATATGTAGTACAAAACTACACTACGCTTCATACAATTTTGGACCGTCTCCTTTAATAGTTTGTTTATTTCTTATTTCTTTTTATTTTGGAAGTTTAGTTTATTTTATGTTTTCTTAAAATTATGGAGTAGGTTGACATTTGTTAGCTTTCTTTTAATTGGTTTTTCTTTATTATATTTATTTTTTATTTATTTAAAAAGCACGTTACCCCCACACTAGGATTTTCTCCTGTATCGTGGAGTGAGTTTACAAACACAAATTGCACTAGGACAAACATCCAGACCCGGAACAATTATTAGTAGGCCATACAAATACTTGTTCCGTCCGGGTTTCGAACCCGCGGCTCCCAGCGCAGCAACTCATTGCTAAGGCACTGCGCCACGGAGCCGTCTGAGTTATATAATGTAAATAATATATTATTGAACATTTGTGATGAATATTAATCGCTAAGTAGGTAGAATAATGATAATATAGATAAGAAAGGTACAATGACATTTATTAGTTAATTTAATTTAATTAATATTTTGTAAATTTATTTAATTGTTTGATTATCTAATTAATTCATTTTGTTCAACTAAGTTAAGTTTTAGCAATATAAATAGAACATTGTTGTAATATTCGTACACAATTTATTGTTAATGAATAAAGATATTGATTGATTTATGGAACAGTTTTGTATAGGCCTACGAATCTATGAAAAATATTAATTAGGCTTATGTCATGTCATAATGAAATAAATAAGGTGCTCATGAAAAAGGTCAGAACGATGTCATTACTGCGTGGCTCAATAGTTTCTGGTCTATGTCCGATCATAGCATAATTTATTGCGTTCTTCATCTATTGCATTAAACCATATCGTAGTTCTATAACACGTAGGTAAATCTAATTAAAACAGAAAGAAATTGAAAAGTTGGGAAAAATTGTACTTATAATAGTTACCTGTATTTATGTTTCTCAGTGTTGGACTCAGGTGTACCTTAAAAATTAAGAGTCCAGTTTACTGCATTTAGATTTGTTATATTGGGATATTATGTTTTATTTAATATATAAGGAATATGTCCCTTATATATTAAAGGATATGTCCTGAGGGAGAGTATGAAACCGAGCGGGGCGTTCATCATGACAAACATATGCTTTTGTATAGTATTATTAGTACTGGCCGTTCAAAATGTATACTGTACGTGCCACTACGCCGTACGCTACCGAGGCCTTACCTAATATGTGGCGTTGAAACGGCATGCCTTTTTTCCTGTTTGTTTATTATGTATTATAGAAAGCAAAGCACAATCTGGAACTTTCTTATTTATCATGGGGATTGTAATTACAAAGTGTACTTGAGTCCGCCTAATAGGTAAATCTTGTAAATCCTGTATGCACATGTAAATCCACAACGGCTGGACAACAGCCGTTGTGGATTTACATGTGCATACAGGACATATATGTGCATCAAAATCGACCAAACAATTTAATCGTTATGCAACTGTCACAACCACACAACTCGACTAAGTAGTTTAATCGATTTAACAATTTTATGTATGCGGTGGATCTACTAAAAGGGTTAAGAAGAGTTCAAGTTGTCAACTTACATAATTACTTAACTCATGTCACGAATTTAAGCACTTTATGTTACCAAGTGAGTTAAGTCAATTTGATTTTAGTAATGAAACTGGAATTTAAATAATATGAAAGTATTGTTCGATGAATAATGCAGCCAAAAGAAATGCAGTTTAGAACAATAAGTGCCATCGTTTAGTGTTAGTAGTAGTTTTCGGCTTAAGGGAATACCTTCGCTCCAGTATAAACATAAAACAAAATGTTCTTCCCCAATTCCCTTTATCCGATCAAACGAACAATCGGTACAGTAGTCAGGCGAAGATTTTCGCAGTAAGGATTCTTCGAGACGATAAATAAATTTAAGGAGCACGTAAGATACGAGAATCGGTTTTGTAATGTCTTTGGGTAGCCGTAAATACAACAACGCGCCACACATTTACGTCAGAAGCACAACGTGCTGAATAACGCATGGTTTTAGTTCAATTACAAATACTGTTTTAAAATTTATGGACTTTTCATAATTGCAATAGTTTGTTTAATATATACATATTTATTTATATATATTAACAATACAGTCAATATCATTCGAGCGTTTGTAAGTCGCTTCTTACAATATATCCTTGGGGTGATATGAGGTGATGTTTTCTTTTATATCGCCACCGGAAAATCCATCACCCTCAATTAATACTGTGAGATTCACGTAATTAGTTTTAAAGAAATGGCTGCAATAACTTATGCTATCCATTGGATGTTGAAATTAAGAGGGTCATTTCCACATCAAAGTTGTCAAACTTACACATTGTTATTACAAATCGTGATTTTTGATAGTCTCGGGTTTAAACTATGGTTTAACTTATCACACCAAAAAATTCGTGAAATGTGATACGGACTCTAGACAAGCATTATCATTATAACCTTTCAAAAGTCCACTACTGAACATAGGCCTCACAGATTGCTTTATACTGGGAGTATTTATCATAGTTACATGCTTGGCAAGCGCAGTTTGTTATTTTTAATCAGCTGTTATTAGTAAGATGCTACTGACCATCTCTTGGTTCCGTTTCCCTCTGTGGCCTCTCTTATGGCAATCACGGGATGGTTTGGGGTAGTGGCTATTCTTACACCACCACTACAAAACCACTCTAGTTTAAGCCTGAAACTGAAACTGTAACTGAAGTGATAAACAACATTTTCTATTAGTCGAAATGTATCTAAACTGGTTAATTAACAGCAATATTTACGAACATAATCGGTAAGTGAAACCCTGATTTGCGTGACGACTGTAAGTGAAAAAATTCAGTAACGGCTTAGGTCATAAACATTCTTGTTTTTAGCTATAGATTTTATTTGATTTTGTAATCTACTTCAAAAGGGAGGAGGTAATTAATTTGAGTATATACCCTTTTTCATTTAATAGTATCGTCAGAGCTTTCAAATAGCAGAGTGCATCACGTGCAGTAGACATTGAAATTGAATAGTGTGTATACCTTCTTACACTCTCAGCACGGATTAATTAAAAATGGACAAATCACAGGACTACACCCGGAGTCTTTTAAATTTGTGTGCTATTTATTAAATCAAGAAATTATTTGTGTATGTTATGGCATTTTTGTGTCATGTGAGTACAAGGTAATTATAAATGATAATCATAGTTTGGTTCCTTATTTTTGTATTGTTGGAGCTTTACAAAATTATTCTTATCAACAGTCTTTTGTCACTTACTTACTGTATATATTTTTTTTTACTTTTGCAGCAGTGTTCGTGGTGATAAAACCTTAGATGGTAAATCATACTGTCTTAGCGCAACAAAAGCCTATTCACTTTTGCCTTGAAAACGCCTGGATTGTATTCGGACGGTAAAACAGACGCCAGCAAATTATTCCACTCCTTATTATACATATAACATTAAGGAATGTAACAAACGCGTTGTATGTATGTGTGTGTACCTTAAAATATGCACTAATAAATTTCTTCCTCTGCAAGGTAAGTGGGCTACGTACTCAACACGGTAGTCCACTATCTAACGGTTGCCAGAGCTTCTTTCGTAAGTAAGCATGGTGCATCACGTTTAGGTAAGATTGGCATTTGAAAGAAAAAGTTGTTAGATAACTACTTATATACAAATTCCGCTTTACATCTCTTTCCATTCTACCTTAATAAATATATATTAAGGTCACTTACTGAATTTGGCTGCTCTGGTGAAAAGTTTTGAAGAAGGGATAGGAAAGGGTTATTATACTATAATACAGTTAGTTATAGCTCTGTAAAAATGAAAACCGTAAATAAAATATTATTTAATGTGTATGTTTCCCGAATGAAATAGAGCCTAGATCACTCCTGGCATTGCTATCATTCTTTTTCTTTTCTTTTTATTCTTTTACAAAAACATTACCCCCACACTATGATTTTCTCCTGTGTCGTGGGGGCAGTTTTCAAACATAAATTGCACGAGGACAAACATCCAGACCCAGAACAATTATTTGTAGGCCATACAAATACTTGTTCCTTTATCTGTTCGTGAAGGTTTATCACAATCCGTTCATCCATTCCTAAGATTAGCCCGGACAGATAGACATACGTACTTTTGGATTAACAGCTTGCAAATAACCCCCCTGAGCCTAATAGAAGCTAGTTATTTTAATATTACAGACAGATATTTCAATTTTATTTATATTTATATATTTCAGTATAATAAATAGCTCCGCTCACTTTTTCCTAATCACGGACATACTAACATAACTATTTCACTATGAACAGATTAAATTATGTGTGAAAAGATTGAAAAGTGTATTAACATATGAATAGTGTATATAAAGTTTTCTTGAATTAGTATTTATCTTGTATTTTATTTTAAAAAAATGAGTCAAGAACTCTACAAATTACTGACTTGGCTTTTTCCATAAGATTGAAGGGAGTGACTTTTTCTACAGATTACTCTATAGATAAAATTGTGCAATACCTAAAAATAAAAATTAAACCTTCAACATACTCGTTTTTGGTTTTACGGAGAAACTGACTAACACAAAGTCGCATGAACACAATCAATCTTATTTAATACTTTTAGCTCGAGGCTGTCATAACGATAAATAAGCTTAAGGGGCACCGGGGTTCGATTTATTTCAGTATGATATTGTCTCTAGGTAGTCATAAATATAACAACTATGACGTCTATTCTTGAAGTCAAGTCGATAACTATTTTAAAACTGACTAGTTATCAAAAGAGAACCCATTTCAATTACTATTTTTTTATTTCTGGTCTGATTTAATCTTATTTGATTATATTGAGTCTGGGTGAAACAGTACGGTGTATAGCATGGTTGTTAATGGTTCACTTATTTGTATATCTTTGCCTTACTTTATAAAATGATCCGGGGCTAATTTATAAATTAAATTTCATCTTATAATCTTTACGTAAGTTAATAAAACATTTTCAAAATCTCAGTAAGGAGTGCTACTTAACGTTTCTTAAAGAGGTCGACGTAAACCTGTGCATCGAGATCGTATTTTACAAGCGGTTATCATTAAGAGCTTTACCGTACTTGCTTACTCTCTAGAGAACAGTCCCTCTATTCCCTTTTGTGTTTGTCGCATTTCTTTGCATTTCTTTTTCAAAGGAATTTACTTAATAGTCCGAACAAACGCTAGCTTTTTTGTGTAAATTCCAAGATAAGAGGCAAATAAGTATGTCCTTTTCGATTTAATAAATAATGACTATTGAATAGAGTATGAATGTTTTGTTGTATAAGCGACGTTAGTAGTTATAGCATGATAACAAAGGTTAAGAAGCAACTTTAAGAATTTCATGTCTGATTTTTGATATAAAGAATTAATCGTTTTTCTTTTACTTATGTGCCCTTACAGTCAAATATCGCTTACAAAAGGTTATAAAAAAAAGATAGCTTCACGGTTCAACTTATTTCTTGGTTGGTAGCTGCAGCTATTTATGACTTATGCCTTTGCCGGATTCTACCTCCATATGCTGTTTGTGTGGGGTGTTCGCTGTGTATAACGAATGCATGCTCTTTTGTTGCAGTGTTCTGAGTAGCAGCTGCTTTAAATGTTTTTAATGTTGATTTTTATATAAGTCTTTTGTATTCCTTGTAATTCTTTTGATAATCATGATTTTTCTTTGACGAATGATTTTTTTTATTGGTGTTTGAATGGTTACTCTTTTATTTCTTTAATCAACGTTGTAACTATAGTGATAACAATCGTGCACTGAGTGAGGTGAGTGTATACGAGTATATTGGTCTCAATTCTATTTCATTGTAAGTAGTTGTTTTACGATGAAATAGTAATAGTGTTTCGTATGGTGAGTGTAGAGAACCGGGGACCCTTTTTACTGAAAACGGGGCATTCCAACTTAGTCCTCACGGGTGACAACGCATCTGCATTTTGATTCATAATCGAGGGTAGATGTAGATGTCTGGACCGCAGCAACCACTCACCATCAGATGGACTGTGTGCTCGTTTGTCACCCTTATCCTATAAAAAAAGACTATCGGCTTTGTAACCTAGAAAACTTTTCTCATATGGCTGGTAGTAAAAAACTATACTTTGGTTCCATAAGTCATCATTAGCAACACACACTGATTGTACAAGATTATGAGAAATAATGAGACCAAAATGAGTTGTATTTTCCTGACTATTGCTCAGTTGAGTTCGATAAGTCGATTTAATTCTTTGTCGAAATTCGATTCTCTGAAATTATTTTTGAGGTAATTAATACTAGTTAACAGCTTCAAGCTTAGTGTTTCCAACAACTGGGGATGTGGACGCTAGATATGATCTGGGAAAAGTAATGTGTTTTTATTTAATTATAAATAATAATAATAGTATATAAATTAAATACTATATGCTAGGAAAACATTATGTATATTATCAATATTTTTTATTTTAGGTTTTAGTACAGTAGTTGATTCTATACATATTTAGAGATCAAAAAACTACTATTGCGATTTTACTGTTTATTAATATGTGTAAATCAGATGAAATATACGAAAGAAATATTTATTCAAACCACAAAATTTTTCATTTATCTATTCATTACGGCCTATCTAAATCTACTACTGAAAATTGGCTTCCGCATGGGTTGCCTCTTAAGGGGGATATTTGCTATAAATACTATCCTTGGTAGGCGCGTAAGCACCGCAGTTTTTCATTTTCTGGTAGTTTAAGGACGACCTCGTGTAGTGGCGGGTAAGTTTACTCACTAACCCATATCTTCCCATGGGTGTCGTAAGAGGTGACAGAGGGAAACTGAGGCAGAAGACGGGCAGCAGCATCTTTTTGATAACAGCAAAATAAAAATAAAAAACTGCAGTTGACAAACCGCTCGCCAAGCGTAGCAAATATGGCAATATACCCCTCCAGAATAAAGTTACGTCCAGACAGTCCCAAGTCCCCGGCAGCCCCGCTATTTCTGGCTACGGTGGCGACCGTGTACGGTGCTGAAGTGTTTAAACTGTAGGGCTACGATATCTATCCGAGTACAGAACCAGAGTACTAAACCTATCCAACTGCAGAGAGGTGTAAGACAGGGTAATGTAAAATCCCCGAAACTCTTCACCGCTGCATTGGAAGACGTTTTCAAGCTACTGGATTAGAAAGGATACGGTATTAACATCAATAGCGAGTTCATCACTTACTTTCGATTTACCGCCGATACAACCATTATGGCAGAATCGCTGGAGGACTCAAACTGCTCAATGACCTCAATAGTGCCTCCCAACGGATAGGTCTTAAGATGAACATGGACAAAACAAAGATAATGTGTAACGTCCATGTCACACCTATGCCGGTAGTTGTTGGGAGCACTAAGCTTGAAGTTGTTGAGGATTATGTTTACCTGGGGCAAATAGTCAGACTAGGTAAGTCCAAACTCGACCGAGAGGTCAATCGACGGATTCAACTCGGCTAGGCAGCGTGACGGGAAATTAACGGGAAATTAACACACATCTTCTTATCAGTTATACTTCAAAACTTGAAAACGAGATTGTACAACCAGTGCGTATTGCCAGTGTGCCAGTGATGACCTATGGATCTGATACGTGGGTCTTCGCTGCTGGCCGTATGACGGAGCTCAAGGCTTAGAGAAACCTGAGCATGATAAACTTGGAAATGAGGATATCCGTAGTAGAACCAGAGTGACCGACATAACCATGTCAGCCTTTATTTCAATCTTTGAACATTTTGACACTTCCTTGTCTATATTATAGAAGGCGGAAAAATTTATAAAGAACAATATGAATAATTTCACACAAGCTAAAAATGTCTACAAAGGAAGCACCAGAAATAGGAATAGGTTGGTTCCCGCTATAATTCCCAAGAGTGCGAGGTTCCATAAAAATTACTATTGGATATGTATGACAGTGTGACTTTCATTAAATTCAATTTTAAAGAGAAATTTAAATCGGTCCGTGGGGTCCACGTGCCGTGAAGTTCCTAAAGGAACTCCATCCGCGGCTGGTCGTTGCTGCTGGTGATAAGAGGGCTGGTTCTTTCCTCGCTCAAAGGCTAAGTATAGCCATTCAGCGGGAAAACGCAGCCAGCGTGGAGTAGGACTATATGATATTTAAGTTTCAGTACTAGTAAGTACATTACATTTTCATAAATGTATTGAGAGGCTAAAGTTAATATATTAATTTCCTTAAATTTTAGTCGCAGCGACTCTTTAGGCTTTAAATCATAAATTGCTCTTATGGCCCTCTTCTGTAAAAAAAATATAATTTCAGTGTCAGCTGCGTGTGTTTTTTTTTTTGAACTACGATAGGTAATAGCAACTTGAAAAACAAATTTAATGGACCAATTATGAAATCTTTATTAAATATTTCCTATTTATTGACTACTTGTTGACATTTTGTTATAGACACTACTCTTAAATATTACTATCCCGACATTTTATAGTTCTAAAGATTTGCATGCTATTAATCATGGCTGATTAAGCAGATGTTTAATTACTATGACCACCTTTAATGTACCTTAACCAAACTCAAATTTCATTTCAATGTAGGATAACAATGATAAACTTTATTTTGAAATAATTAAAATATTTTAAGGATATTATGTGAAGTACATACGTACATTAGTCGGCAGCGCCAAATGATAGAATATAGGCCGTTGCTTCAAGGCGCGCAGCTCTTTCTCCGCATCGGGTACTACTTCCGCATCAGCTTAGCGGCGGTAGTCACTGAGGAAGCAAAAGTGTCAGGTCATAATACGAATACCACTTTCCTCGCCAAACTCTATCTTAATTACGGAGGACAGAGAATTCGATGTTTTGCAACATACTTTTCCCCCTTTTAGCATACCAACAAGTGTTAAATGTTCGCTCTCCAAGTCACTGTAGAGCCACCTTTTTTATAGGATAGGGTGACAAACGAGCACACAGTCCACCTGATAGTAAGTGGTTGCTGTGGCCCATAGACATCTATATTTATCCTCGTTTGCGAATGAAAATGCAGATTCGCTTTCACCCGTGAGGACTAAGATGGAATGCCGCTTTTCCAGTAAAAAGGGTCTCCGGTTCTCTACACTCACTATACGAAACACAGTAGTAATAAGCTGCTATATTACGCTGGTATTCTGTGAGAGCGTAGTCCTTCCCCGATCGAGCCGACCTGTTCGTGCTACAACTATACTACTAATGTAGCTGCAGCAGGCTCTACCACGTATAACGCATAATAATCTTTCAAAATGTCTTTGTGAATACAACACAAAATTTTCTTTGCGCCTGATTTCTTGAGCATAAAAATGATAAGTAAAACTATTCTGAGAGGCTTTTGTGAAAGGAACAAGTCTGCCACGCAGTTTCAGTGAGGACTGGCCGTCATGAGACGTCTGCTAAATATTCTACTGCGATTGCAACCCGCAGACTTTTGCTGTTAACTTCAAACACAGACATTTTTACAGTTTTGGTGTTGTCACCTCTGAGGGCTAGTGTGAGTGTAGTGTGAGCCATATTTCGCTGTAATCGTTTTACCGCTACTTGTTCTATGGAAAATTCTAGCAAAATCGCTTGCGGCTTTCTAAAGATAGTGGAAAACATGCCGTTTACGTCAGAGGTAAAATACCCAGACCGACAACAGCGTCAAAAGTGCATAAGTCTGGTACTAAAAATATCAATCCGCCAACTGCGCGTTACTATTAAGGAAGATCCTCTTGATAACGGATGAAGCGTAAGTCCAGCTGTGGACTTTTAATGGACTAATGAAGAATATTGCACAAACTTTATCAATTTCCTTTGTTTTAACAAAATAAATGCTTTGGAGTAACTCGAGACGAAAAAAAATATTACTGAAAATACGTATAGCTTTTAGAATATAACGTTGCACTTCGTTCTTATTATAGTGTATGTCATGCTCGCACTACATGTTAGCAAATAGTGTCCATAAATATCAAAGCTAGACAGACTAAAACACTAAAAGCTTTACATCAAAACGGAAAGCCAGTTGACAACTCAAATGGGGTCAGCAGAATTTGTAACGGATATAAGTGTGTGTTAACAGCTAAAATGAAATTTATTATTTATTTAAGTGACATATAAAAGTGTTTTTAGAAAATTACTGGCAGTTAATCTCACTTGCAGCTTGTGCTACCTGTTTTATTAAAAAAAGAAAACGTTAAAATAACAATATATGGCACATTAGGATTTTATTTTTTATTGTGGAAGCGTTTTCCATTTATAAATTTTACATTGACAAGCACCCACATATGAAACAATTATTTGTAAGCCATACGAATACTTGTTCCGTGCGGGTTCCGCGACTCCACGACTCCGTAGTGAAACGCTTAACAATTGCTTTACCTTGTTGAGAAAATGAAACTGATTATTCATTCATTAAATTATTCATTTACTATAGCCTATAACTGTCCACTGCCTGTACTGCAACGTACACTACTAAACGTATGCCTTCCCCATAGATATCTTCACAGACGTACGTTCCGATGGATTAGCGACCGCAATTTTTTAATATTTTTAGTTGTTATCGGGAAGATGCCATTGTCCATCTCCTATTTCAGTTTCTCGTACACAAAAACCCAAATAATTTAAATAGTGATATCGATTTAGTAAATGTAATAACATGTGGCTCAGTATCGT
The DNA here is from genome assembly GCA_033319125.1 of Parnassius glacialis. Taxonomy (NCBI): domain Eukaryota; kingdom Metazoa; phylum Arthropoda; class Insecta; order Lepidoptera; family Papilionidae; genus Parnassius; species Parnassius glacialis. The sequence continues at coordinate 20,160,550 of JAVANC010000019.1, forward strand.
GCTTTGTAGCATTCCTCGGTGAGGCATGTTCCGCACTGTACTTGTGAAGGGCTGTAATGAATAATAATTGGATAAATATATCTAAAAACACTAGAAACAAGCACAAGCTAGTAATACCAATTATTTGACTCTAAAGAGTCAGTAATTCCATCATGGACCAATGAAAAGGGCCTATTTTTCAACAAATTTAAAATTTTACTAAGCCAAATTGAAGTTACTCTAAGTATTAAAAGAACATGATCGATAATAACTAACATGCCATACCATCTGCCATATTACTCTACCAAGCTGTTTTTTAATCTTTTTATGTCAAACTGTACAACAAAAAATATTGTTAATAAAGATTTAAAATAGTCCTGCTGGAATTTTGCTGGTTCTTCCCAGGATAGAGGTACTTTTACTTCAAGGTATGTCTACTTATCAGTAACAATTTATGTAAAAATATTACCAATTTCGTAAAATATATACCTATAGTACTGTCGTTAGCTCAGATGGTTAGCGCTCGCGGTAAATTTCACAGTACGAGAGCAACCTGGGTTCGATCCCCGCCGGCACCAATGAAATTGTTAGTTGCGATTTTAAGTGCTGATTTAACACGTGCTTGGCGGTGAAGGAAAACATCGTGAGGAAACCTGCATGTCTGAGAAATAAGAAAAAAAAGTATTTACAAGACATGTGAAGTTCGCCAACACGCATTGGAGCATCGCGGCGGACACTTCCTTGCCCTAAAGCCCTCTTAGAAATGAGAGGAGGCTTGTGCCCAGCAGTGGGACGTATATAGGCTGTAACTGTAACTTTTTTTAACTTTTATAGCACTATCATCTGGTGCTTCGTCAGTTCGTACTTGTATTCAACCAATGCCAGATACCAGCTGGATTACTTTTTTTATAAAAGCAATCTACGCAGGACAGGATTATAGTGCACGAGAGTGTTCGCAAACACAGGTGTTCTCTCTGTTCCCACACTCTCATAACTCGATCAGGCTCAGGACAAGCGGCTTTACTAGCTTTCCTAGGCCCGGGGGTGAAGCACCGGCATCTTATTGTCAAACCAACAGCAACCCAATAACTGTTTTTGCTCAGCCCGGGACTCGAACCTAGACCAATGAGGCAAGACAATTGAAGACTAGTAGGATTAGTGTATTGGCCCATTTTTGCGTTGATTAATATCGCACTTTTAAAAATGCTAGATTAAGTTGTGTTTATTAAAATGTAGCTTTTACCGGCACGCTTTGCTGTGCCTATATTATATACATACGTAGATATGAAATATCTAGCTGTAACTTAATAAAAAGTACCTAATAAAAATAATATAATCTATTCCACAACTTCACCACCTTCTATCTCAAATATACTTATAATCTGTCAAGAGGTTCAATCTTTATTGAAAGGCAAACATTCTAACAAACAACTATATACATATATATTTTTTTAATTTTTGAAAGACAATATAATTTTGCTAAATTTCTTCATAGATAAGTACTGTTTTCGTAAAAAAATTTTAAAATACCCACTATATTATATTAAAATGGCTTAAATTGTATTAGTTCAATGTCTTTTGTTTAATTTAATTCTGGATCAGTTTATCACTAAAGCTATTTTAAATTGGAAAGTAAAGTTCTAAACTAGATATTATTATGTAAATTATCAATTAGATGCATACAATGAACGTTCATACGAGTACAAATAGAATCGACGTGGTAGTGGTAATTACTAGAACGATAATTACTGAGATAAAAGCAGTATCCTGCAGATAGGAATTAAGTGAATTCTGCGTTTATTTCACCATAATAGACTTAAACGTTTTTATTATATTTTTCAGCTCATTACTTCATGATATACAAAAACACATTGTTAAATTTACACAAAATAATTACTAAAATATACATATTATCTAAATAAATATAAAAGAGCCATTTATGCTAGATAAATATAGATACTGAAAAAATCATAGAATAAAGGATTTGTAAAAAAAGGTAGAAGGGGAACCTATTACTCTACGTGACTTTTGATTGACATATAAAACTCGAATCCATTCAAAAATGAGACCATCAAAGAAAGATAGACGGAGCGCTGCATGCATTTTAAGTGAATCCAAAACTACGCTCATTGTCTTTACACGCCTTGTGGTCATACAATTCTTTCTTTATTTCGCGGCCCGTATAATTCTAATATTGGACGCACACTTACTATGTTACGCACCTTAAACCATGTGCATGAAAATTCATATCCATGCGACAGCATATATACAGGGTTATTTTTCAAAAAGTAGCCAAATTTTAAACCTAAGTTCAAATATATAAATAATCATATACAGTTATTGCAGTTTTTGAAAATACGAGTGAAACTATCCCAAATTGAATGCGATTTATGGGCAACCATGTTTTTTTTGCCTACCGATCGAACCCTTACGAATGTGTGCGTGCAAAGTGAAATCAGTTAAAATAATGAGTTACCACGCATTTTTAATTTAAAAGATAAAAAGGACTGAATGTTTGAGATTTTTGTAAATTAATTCCTCTTCACCATTTGCTTATATTACTTATTCTGAACCTTCTCTGCATATTTGGTCGGTTATTGCAAAATGACCCTGTAACTTGAGAGAGACCTTTATTCAATAAAAAAAGACATACGACTATATGCGTAACTGCGTGTTTATCGTGCATGTTCTTTTCTTTGTTGGTCTATAATCTAAAAACGCTAACCACAAGTTTCACAGATCAGTGATGGTGAGCAGCATTATCAATGTGTGTGCATTGGCTCACGTCTATCGGAGTATGGACTATCTTCGAAAATATGTTTGCCATTTGGCGTATCCTTTCAAAGGGTCTTGCCCAGTTATGCACTTAAAAACGCCAGGCACGTTAGTAACGACGACATTTAAAATGATTTAAGTATAGTAAAACCTGGTAATAAATTTCTAAAAAAAATAAATTGCAAATTTCAGGAGACTAGAACAAATAAGAGCATACTGGCGAACCGATTAGTATTCTACGGATAACGGCGTTCATTCATTGGCCACGTCATTTGCTTAACCCCGTGTGTCAATTCGATTTTCGAACTGAGTGCATTTCCATTTTAGAAGCTAGAGTTCATTTAGCAGTGTAAGTTCGACGAGTTTTGAGTTTATTTTGAATCCATGTGAAAATTACTTATGTTGTTAAGAAATTGGAACTGGAAAAGAAATGGATTAAGTATTAATCATTTCTTATATTTTAGCGCTTAATATTAACTTCTATTTTTGATCCCCATGGTCTTCGGTTTTGGTTTACAAACATATTGCTTGCTCCGAAATTTTTTATTTTTAGAAATAGTTTAGTCCCGAAGTTGGTGGTGTTTCACCGCCGTGTCACGTCAAGCCGTTATTCCTGCGCCTGATCTTTCTCAAGTCGTGACGGAGGGTCGTCTCACAGGACTATGAGTGTGAAGGAATAGAATGTACACCTGTGTTTTCGCGCAAACATCATAATCGTCATGCATTATAATCCTATCCTGCGCAGAAGAAGAAAGGAGGAGCACTAGTTGCCGTAGAGACTGTCGCTGAGACCGAAATTCGGTATAGAGTATATAATTATTATTAATATTATTCTGTTAAATTAATTATTTACAATAATAATCAGTGTAATCGATCGTAGGAGGCCATTACTTAAAATATTAAAAATTACTTTAACTTAAACTTATCTTCACGCACAATTCCTAACGAGGTAGCCAGAGACAACAGATTGCCAAGTGTCACGATCCTTACATACCTCTTTCGCTTCTTTTAGATTAATTATCTTCTTCATACATGCACGTCTAGGTATCCGAGTGATCTTGCCCCTCCCCTCTTTGAGCAATTTGCTCACATGGTCTTCGAAAGTTAGTCTCGGTCTACCTTGACACTTTTTAATATTAACTTTCGCACTATATATTTTCTTCACCATTTGGTCTTCACTCATTCGCTCAACGTGCCCAAACCATCGAAGCACGCCCCTATCAATTTTTGTGATAACGTCAACTTTCAAACCTGTGTAATGTTGGAACTCGGAAGGTGCTGAATGAAGGAGACGTGTTGCTTGTACAAGAACTTTAATTATACTGTCGCTATTCTATAATTAATACTAATATCATAAATTTATATTGTTGGAGGTAAAGGGGAGTCTACAGGGCACTATACCTCCCACCGACAAAAAAAATAAAAAGAAAAGGACTGATTACATTTTTTTATAAACTTTAAAAATATTTTGTAATATTTTGTCTTGCATATCAAGATACTTTTATTTAATTCACTTTTGTATTAACTTTATATATTTACTTTATTCTTCGGTAACTATTATTTATTTTTCATTTTACTGCATGGCATTAAATATCATTAATAATAATATTCATCAAATAATTGCGTCCTTTCTTTCACGTACACAGCTCGCGTATACATAATTAGGAAAATGGCCAATATATATAGTCCTTTCCATGATTCTCATTTCACTTAATAAAAATAGTTACGTACGAATAACTTAGTCATAAAAATTATACATGTCTTTTGCAAGAAGAATTATATTCTTTACATATATATATTTTTAAGAATCGTGGCTCACAATTTAATCATATATCATAAAAAAACTATTTATATCCCTCAAATACTTTCTTAAAAGAATAATTTCAAAATATTATAAATCTTATAATTTGCTGAGGTCATTCAATTTAACTAAAAAAATTAATTATTTAATTTCATATTAAGATGACTAGAACAAAGAAGTCAATGTTAAGCAACGTAATCATTTTCAATAACAATAACATAATCACATAACAAAAGACAGATCAAAATACAAATTGCATTCCCAGCCGCGTAAGCGATTTGAGACACCTTTGTTTTAATTACCAAAGTACGGATATGGAAACGTTTACAATTACATCGTATTATGATCACGCTATTTTAACATAAGTTGTACAATGTTATTATTACATACATATATGGATACATGTAAAATGACAGTTTTAAATTTCTTATTTGTACAAAATTTTAGATGGTTACATTAATTTTACATCCATCAAAAAATAATGCGTTATTTTTTTTAAATTACAATTTCTAGAAGTATGATATTTACTATATCGTTTACAGAAAATAATTGAATAATCACTGTAACACCTATCAACTTTACACAACAAAACATTAAAAATTTATACATTCAAAAGAACACTTTTAATTTTTAAGTAGGTTATTACATAACTTTAAGGTCCCTGCTTTTATAAAAGAAAGGAAAAGCTAATACTTATTAATAATACCGAATTGTTTTTAACCCTTTTCAAATTGAATCTTACGTTTAAATGAAATTTATTATAGAAAAAAAAAACATGTGATATAGAGATATAAGGAAATACACGGTTTGCTCACTCAGTTCAATAGTTTAGCTTGATTTATTTTTTATTTTTACATTTTGTTAACTATTAGGTATTTATTTTACTTCTTTATTAGATATTCTTTATTACATAATTTTACCATAACTTTCAAAATGTTTTATTATGAATACACTTAAATTGTATCTGAAAATTATTGTATTAGACGCTTTTTAATTTACGTATTAAATATTTTACATTGCATTGTGTCATAATAAATTTACATACATTATCAAGTATTTATTATTATAAATGTTATTTATCATTAATAGTCGTAAACGCATTATTACCTTTTTAAGATGTCAGGACTCCTAAGGAAAATGTTTATCTCATTTGAAACTAAATTATGAAAAAATAGGCTACCTATTACACAAATATAAGTTTGTATAGCAAAATATATGTTGTATTAAGTATTTTTAGTAGATAGTAACATAATTTTAGGTTTCATTGTCTATAATAAAAGAAAAAAAACTATTATATTATGAAACTTATAATAATAGCGGTTCGATACTGTTTCGACTTGATTTTAAAAAGCAATATATGTATAAACCAACTTTAGTTTAAAATTGTACAACTTTTACATAAACAAAAAAAACATAACATAAAATAGAAAATTTAAGGTTAAATTATTAGTTTAAGGAAAAAATCTTGTAAATTCATATAAAATATACGCGAAATATATACGCGAAAATGTTTTTTTTTTCATATTTAATTATTTATCTTTTTGTGTACGTGTGGTTGTGTCTATAATTACTACATGTTTAATTTGTGAGTGTTAAATATTTGCTTGTATTTAATTAATATTAGTTGGCTGAAATGTGCGCCATGCACTGTACTTTATTGTATAAATATAATATTTATACTCTGTTCTGATTACGTTCGTATCTCTAATTTATTTCAACATCTCCTATTATTTTTTTTAATTATGTTGAAATTTAAACTTTAAGTAATTGAATCTATATAATACTAAACAATCTTTTATACCTATTCATCATTTTTATAACGTAATTATTAATATTACTTGTATAATATGTACCTATTACAATTAAAATTGACATAATAATTTTATTTTATTTTAAGCCATATACTCTATATTATTGCGTTTATGAATAAAATATATTATTTGCTATATGATTATAACACGTGAATTATATTAGGTATTTATTTAATTATACATGTAGTTATGTGGATCGATCCTAAATGTGCAACTAGTAGGTAGCATTTTGGGTAGCATCCTAGTAAAGAAATGCAAATAACTACCTATCTCACTTTATAGATTTGGTCGGGGATCCCTTTATTACCTTGTACGTAACTCATATTAATTTTTCTCGTGACCTTGTGTGATTTGAATTTTTCTCATGTCATTGTACTTATTTTCATACTACCACTACTCCGATTATCTTGTTTTAAATTATTAGGCTTTAGGTTATTTTTTTTTATTTCATAATTCTGATATGTACATACTTTCTTTCGTTTCTTAATTATTTTTTCTTTTTCACCTTTAGCTAACTTAATTTCTTTTCGTAATTCTATTCACTTATATATTTATTTATTTCGAATTAAAATTTTTTAAAAAAATTTCGAATCGGAGTTTGAATTCACTTCATTTGTATTTTATTTCGTGATATTTATCACGCGGGTACTTTATAAATATGGGCCCCCCATTTATTTGGGTATTATATTACTTTTTCATAACATTCATTTCATTTTATTGGTACATTAACTTTTTTATCATACTATCTCAAGGTAGAACTGTACCTTGGGTTGTGCGCACAACCTCGAGGTCAACTTTTAAATCGTTTTAAAAGGACTCCAACAATTGTCACGGAGGAAAACTAAGTTCACACTATGATCCAATGAAGGATGTGACCTCTATGTACCATTATCAAGGGTAACAAATTTAAGACTTCTCTGGTCGCCAACAGTACTGATATGAGTAGACTCGTTTACATCTCACTTGTACTGAAGATATTGTTCTCTAGTACCCGTTACTCCCGATTTTATCATCCAATCATGGAAACATACCCTGCTCGAGGACTATATGCTTTACCAGTGATGGACGTTCCCGTATCTCTCCATTACTTGTTTATCAAGGTCAACATGTGTTTTATTTCTATTCTCTTAATAAATCTTATTTCCTTCTTTATTTATACATGACCGTATTTTTTTAACATCTTAATATCTATTTGAGTGTATCGGTTATTTTTTATTCACTTGCATGCTCCACTTCCATATACTAACTTGCATTATTCTCGCTCATAATAAAAATCATACCAGGAGTTTAAGCATTCATCAGTATCTGAGTGATCAGTCTAATATTGAGGAAACTTAGCAACTCAATCATTCGTATTCACACTTTCGAACATTCTTTTCTTCCATTCCTCATATCTTTTAATTACACACATTTTAATTTTGTACAAGTGGGATAACATTTTTGTCACTCAATTTTTTTTGTCGTTTTTTACTCTATTAAGGAACATTAGTACTAAACCCTCTCTTAATTATTTTATTTCTTACTTTACCTTATTATTTTCATATTTTTATTAATACTATGACAGATCATTTATTATTTATTTTCTGATATTATTATTTTCCTCTTTATTAGAATGTTGTTATGATTTATTTTTATGTACCTGTTCATATATCGCATGTTGCTCTCTATTGTTTTAAGATAAGCTCATTGCATAACATTACATGTCATATTTATAGATATATCATTCATAATAAAAGTTTAGCAGACCTATTATATTCACTGTGTAAAGATTGAATCTTGTTACATTTGAATTTCGAATTGAAATTGAATTTAACTTATCTAGAGTAATTTGTAATCGTTAAAAAGAAAATGTGTGGTTTTAACTATAAAAGATGAAAAATGTAATTTGTGATGAACTATGGTAAATTTAAGTACGTAAAAATGTAATCTATCACATTACTTCATTAATTTTTGCACGACACAGTAATAAAAATAATATAAAACGATAACTGAATAAAAGTGAATATAAAATTGTCTTGTACCTTAATAAAAACATGCCACAGATCTGCTAACACAACTTAATTATTTTTTTTATAATTTATTATTATTGCGTTTTGATTATTTTTTCAGATACAGTTAGGAAAATATTAAAAAATCAATTGAATCGTAAACTATCTTATAATTATTTTCAATTTAAACATAGGTAACATATTAAATACAGAATATTTAATACATAACTTTAAAAAAATAAAAAAATATGATATTAAAAAAAATATAAAAACAATCTCAAATTGATAAATAAAGTTTTAAATGGAATTAAAATCACACAGGTGCGAAGTTACCTCTTAATTTCTTCTTTGTTCTTTTTAATTTCATTTTCATATTCTTCTGGACGAAGCTTACAAAAGTTTTTTTAATTTTTTTTTATTTATATGATAAGGGTGACAAACGAGCACACAGTCCACCTGATGGTAAGTGGTTGCTGCGGCCCATAGACATCTACATCTATCGTCTATTACAAATAAAAATGTAGATGCGCCGCCACCCGTGAGGACCAAGATGGAATGCCTCATTTCCAGTAAAAAGGGCCTCCGGCCACCTGCACTCACCAAGCGAAATGCAGAGGTAGACCTCTACTTCACGCTGCTTTTCTGTGAGGTCGTGGTACCACCCCGGTTCGAGCCGGCCCATCCGTGCGACAGCAAAAGCTGCCGCGTGGCTCTACCATTGTTAAACTGTGTAGTACAACTGTTTCTTTCCTTTTAAAATTTATCTGCTGTTTCTTGAATTTTGCTCAATACGAGTATACAAAAAATCACTTTATTTTCCTCTTACTTGACTTCGTAGTACTATTTCATATACATTATACTTTTTAATTTTTCAGTCACCTTCTGTAAAATTATTATTAAGGCCTCTTCTTGTATTCATATTTAGTAATTTTTTTCGTCATATCCGGGTATATATTCCGTGTAGTCCGGGTATATAATTGTGTCATTTTGAGTAAATTACAATAATTACATTATATTGTAATTTTAATCATTTTCTAGGCGGCGGCGGTGCGCGTGCATTGTAGCAGCGCACCGCCTGGCAGGGTCGCCATGTAATGTCGGAACTCGGAAGGTGTTGAATGAAGGAGACGTGTTGCTTGTACAAGAACCTTAATTATACTGTCGCTATTCTATGATTAATACTAATATCATAAATGTATATTGTTGGAGGTAAAAGGGAGTCTACAGGGCACTATACCTGCCATATTGCGAATCTCTTCGTTTCGCTTTCGGTCGGCCATGGTAACGCCGCACATTTTACGAAGAGATCGCATCTCCACTGCATTCAACTTGCTTTTATGCTTCTTCTGGTATACCCAGGTTTCGCTGCCATATAACAAAGTCGGTACCAACACTGCGTTATGTATTGCAAGGCGTGCACTCTTCACTACGCCTTGCCTTTTAACTAATATATATCTTCCATCCCGGCTAAAAGCACTCCCCAAGTATACAATTTCATTTACCTGTTTTAGACAATTCTGATTTACCCATATTTCACACTTCGTTCTCTCTTCGTCCCTTTCAAATACCAGAACCTTAGTTTTATTAGCATTCAAACGGAGACCTTTATTTTCACATTCCTCTTTCATACACGTGACTAATGCCTGCAGTTCTGCCTCTGATGGTGCAAAAAGCACTGCATCATCAGCATACAGCAGACAATTTACTTTAATATCACTCAACTTCACACCCAAACAGCTATCTTTCAGCTTCTGTAAACAGCTGTCGAGATACAGTATAAACAGCCAGGAAGACATGACATTACCCTGTTTTACGCCCGTTTGGACGCCAAACATGGGTGACAGGTGCCCTACCCGCACACAGGCTTTACAGCCATAGTAAAGTGACTGCACAGCCCTTAGCAATCGACCATTCACATTATGATGTGGTAAGGCGGGGTAAGCCCCGGCAACAGTTCCCACATTTTCTTCCTTACAACCTTATCAAATGCTTTCTCAAGATCCACAAAAGCACAGAAAATCTTCTGGTTAGCAGCCAGAAGCTTCTCCGTGATCATGCGGAGAGAAAACATTTATTCCGTGCATCCTCCTTCAGGTCTAAATCCGCATTGTGCCTCCCATAGAAATCTTTCCGATTTCTCTTGCATCCTACGTGTCCAAACCTTCGAAAAAACTTTACTTGCTAAACTGGTCAAGCTGATCGCCCGATAGCACCCGCAGTCAAAATGTGAACCTTTACCTTTATGTAAAGACACAATGACTGCGGGTCGCCAATTATCCGAGACATCCCCCGTCCGCCAGCACAGCAGATGAAAGCTGTCCCAGACGCGAGGTCCACCATACTTGACCATTTCAGCAGTAACTCTGTCTAGTCCCGCAGCCTTACCACATTTCAAACTTCGAATCGCACGTTCAATCTCTTTCATATTGATGACCTCAGTGTCATCGAAGTCCGGGTCTGGCGTACCAGTTACGGCGTCACCCCCGGATCTCTCACTAAGATCATCACACGCATACATTTCTCTATAAAATTCGCTCCATCGCTGCATGACGTCCGACTTTTCTGAGAGGACGTCATTGGTTCTCGAAAGCACTTTGTTCATTCTTAAAGCCGTCGCACCACTTCGGGTCCTTCTAACCTCTTTCCAGAAGAGTTTGGAGTTCTCCTTAAAGTTGTGCGACAACCTTTCGTCTGCTTCCATTCTACACCTTTCGCGCACTTCCTCAATCAATGCTTTCGTGTGAACTTTGTGCAGCTTATATCTTTCTTTCACCTTCTCTCTCATATCCTTATCATTACTACAAACCAAGTAGTCTAACCATGCTTTCTTCTTCTTCTTTACAGCTTCTTTCACTTCATTATTCCACCATGCATCTCTTCTTTTACTACTACCTCTTTTTATCCTTTCACACACTTCTTCCACTGCACTTAACATTCCATCCCTAAGGTTCTGCCATGTTTTTTCCCCACATTCTTTTCTGCCATCGATGGTGTCAAGCTTTTCAGCTACCCTCGCATGATATTTGTCCCTAGTATCCGCTTCCTGAAGTTTCCAGCTTCGGATGCGACAGACTGACTGTGGTTCTGTTACTGCCATCCAGTAACGCCTACCCGCGAAATCTAGTAATCACTAGATAGTGATCCGTTCCCAGGTCAGCACCCCTGAACACTCGCGTATCCATCACCTGTTTTCGCAGTCGGTCATCCACCAGGAACAAATTGATCATACTTCTTTCATTCTTTCTTTCTCTAGTATACATATGGATTTTCTTGTGATTAAACATAGTGTTTGTCACAAGAAGACCCTTTCAGCCCAGCATACAGCCAGTATAAGCTTGACAGCATCATAAGCCCTTTTATCGCCAAACTTTCCAAGCACTGACTCGTACCCTGGTCGAGCGGTACCAACCCATCCATTCAAATCACCACATACATCAATTCTTTCATTTCCCCTAACCAAATCTAGAACTTCTCTTACATTCTCCCAAAACTCCTCTAGCTCAGCCCTGGACGACGAAGCTACCGGCACATAAACAGCCATAAGGAATAACTTCGTCACACCCAATCTAAAGCGAACCCAGAGAAGTCTTGAGTTCACAACCTTATATTCAGTCATAACATCGATCAACCGAGACGACAGCAGCAGCCCCACTCCCTGGCAGGCGCTCTCGCTTTCCGGGACTCCGGACCATAGAAGACCCGCCAGGGGGCTCTTCAGTACCACTGCCCTTCCGTTTGGTCTCCGACATACACATGACATCTAATTCTCTTTCTTTCATTATTTCGATCAACTCATTCGTTTTATTTCTCATGCCTCTTCTAACACTCCACGTGCCAACTCTGCACTCTGTCCTCCACCTTCCGCGGTCTCGGGCTGTGCGTGACGGGTGGCGGTTTCCATCGCCGCTTTGTGCGCTGTATTCCACACCAACGGGGACGAGCTGGTGTGCGTCGCCTTGGGGGGACGCCCTAACCCTCGTTGGCATGGGTGCGCAGCTGTGTAGAATTGCAGCCCTGAAAAGGGCTGCCAGGGGTCGCGACGAGCACGCTTCTACAATGACCCCCTAAAAATCAGCTTAAAATTGACAAAAGTAAAATACTATGAAGCTCAAGGCAATATAATTTTGAGGTAACAGTATTATTTAAGCATGATTATAAAGTAATTAGAAAATGTCGCCGAGTATCGAGACAAACTTGTGTCTGAAGTCAGATCTTTGCTGAACAAAGTCTCGGATTGGGGGCAACTAAATCTAGTCCAGTTCAATCCTAAGAAAACACAAGTTTGCGCGTTTACCGCTAAAAAGAACCCCTGTGTCGTATCTACTCAGTTTCAAGGCACTCCCCCTGCTGCCTCAGCCAGCATCGGAATCTTCGGCGTCGACATATTGAATAGTGTGCAGTTTCGTGGTCAGTTGGAAGGGAAGGCCAAATTGGCCTCTTAAAAGCATGGCGTACTCAGCAGAGCGATACAGTATTTCATACCGGCACATCGCTTGCAATTTTACAAAGTGCAAGTCCGGCCTCACATGGAATACTGTTTTCATCTCTGGGCCGGGGCACCCCAGTGCCAACTTCTTCCACTTGACCGCATCCAGCGCAGAGCGGTCTGATCGGCTCGATACACTAGCACTGCGTAGAAATATTGCATCTCTTTGCGTATTTTATCGCATCTAACACGGGGAGTGCTCTGATGAATTGTTCGGACTAATTCCAGCCGCCAAATTTCACGAATGCACATCGCGTCAAAATTCACGATAACATCATCACCATCTGGATGCTTGGCGGTCCATCTCTGTGCGTTTTACTAGAAGTTTTCTTCCTCGTAGAACTTCTCGGTGGAATTGTTCTCCACCGGCGATTTTTCCGGACCAATATGACTTAGGGACCTTCTAGAAAAGAGCTTACACCTTCCTAAATGGCCGGCAACGCATCTGCAATTCCCCTGGTGTTGCGGTTGCGCATGGGCGCCGGTAGTCACTACCATCAGGTGAGCGGCACGCTCGTTTGCCCCCTCTTCTATTAAAAAAATCACGTCGCTAGCGTTAAAATATAATCGTTAAGAGCCATTAACAAAAAAGGCAATTTAAAAAAGAGAAAAATAAATACCGTGAAAGTATTGTGACAGTTCTAGGGTAACATACAAACTAGAAAGCTATCACGGTCTCCTCAGGCTCCTTTAATGCCGAACCTCTCATCAAATCTTTGATTTTTGAGAAAATAAAGAAATTGCATGGTGCAAGGTCTGAACTGTATGCGGGGTGGGATCACGAGCTCCACCTTTTTAGAAGCCAAAAATGCCTTTGTCTTGTTTGCGGTGTGCACCCAAGCATTGTCAAGGTGCAATATGATGCGACATATTAGTTGTTTTTACACTTTGATACTCTGAAAACACATGGTAGTATAAACAGTCTTTTGCTCATCTAGTGCTATCGTACAGACAGGCTTCGTCTGGGAGAAAAAAACAATCCTTTTATTGCTTACAATTCTTGTCTGCCTCAATTTTGTTGGTTGGTTTACTGTCGCCTTCGAACACTCATAAAAAGGATTGTTGCTATCTTTCCGAAATATATCCATAATTTATCTCCTGTCACAATACCGTACTCAGTACTTGAACGTCCGTGATCATACTTTAACATTATTTTTTTTATACTAATCAACTGGAGCCTGTTTTTATTCTGGAGTAAGTTCATGAAGAATTCCGCGGCAACAATCTTTTCTAACTTTTGAATGTTGATGTAAACATTTTTGGATTTGGTTCATACCAATACACAAATGTCTTTGAATCTCCTTATATGTGATGCGCTGGGTTTCTACAATTAGGCTTCTGACAGTAAACGGCTCCGTGGCGCAGTGGCTTAGCAATGAGTTGCAGCGCCAAATGCCGCGGGCCTAGAAATAATTGTTCCGGGTCTGGATGTTTCCTTGTTAAATTTATGTATGTAAACTGCCCCCACGATACAGGAGAAAATCCTAGTGTGGAGGTAACGTTTTTAAAAAAAAAGAGAAAAAAAGAGTAGCCACATTTTCACAGTGGTCGCAGAGGAGGGTCAACCTTTACGAATTTCATGATGGAGAGAGAAACACGACCACGATCAAATTGTATTAACGCCTTGCGGTGCTCAGATGAGGTGCTTCCTTCTCAAACTGAATTTTATCTACGTTACAATAGGAGATGGCCAAATTTGCGGAGAGAGTAAACTTTTAAAATCATCGCTTGTGTAGGACCAGTAAAAAAATAATTAACAGTCAATAAATACGAATAACTACGAATATAGAAAACATCATACTTTCTACTTCTTTCTCCATTCTTGAAGCAAGAATTCGTTTAAAAAATTAGAATGTAAATTTAACACATTTTCCTTACTACCAGACGCTTTACAAAGCAATGGTCCAGTCCGGGGTTGCTGTTAGGCTATCAAGTTTTACGGCCTATTAAACCTGAGCCTCTCTAAACTGGGGTAATTGTAGGATTATTTATACGTACTAAAGTCCATAAGCTGTTAAAACGATTTTAAAATTATATCAAGATTTTACGGATTTATAAACAGTTTAATAACGCTTAAGGTGGGCTTCATAAAGAGTTTTTGACTAAAAATGTATAACATAGATGTATTAGATTTCTAATATCGTTATACAAAACATATTTGTATAAAATATAGTTATAGTTTTTATATTATTTTTCATAACTAACCGATATTTATATTTTAAATACTACTATTACTATTGCAAGCCTCATAACGCGTAGTGATAGGCATTGTAGGCATATGTACATGTATCGATGGTTATAGGTGTTCTACTCTCGATACGTCAAGATGAAGCAATTTTGTGTTCTTAAAACGCCTCTATCATAACCAAATTGCACTTCTTCGATAATATGAGTAGCCGTATATCAAGAAAACACTCTAATTATAAATCTATCTTATATTTTCTAAAAGTCATTTTATATTGCTACTTTGAAAAAAAAAACGGTTTGAAAAAATGTTTACATGGACGTCCGGATGTTGATTTCGTACGTGGTCACGATGCCTCCCGAAAAAATTGACGTATGGACACCGGTTTTTTATTGGAACGAAGTTCTTTGCCGGACGGTACGGGTTTGGCGGATGGGAGCTAGGCGACAAAACGTGTAAGATTTTTCGTCACTACCCCTTGTGTCATAGTGTAGACGGCCTCGGTGGCGAAATAAGGAAGTGAGATGGAATAATATCCATCTCCCGCGCAATTTTTCTTATCTTGCCATGAAAGAAATATTATTTTATTTCAAATGACGCTTCATTTTAATAGACGCTAGTATGTAATTCATTTGTTTGTATTTATAATCAATAATATAATGCCTACGTTTAACAATAATAATATACTACGCAAGGAACTTCGTTCCAACCGAGTGTTCCACGACACTCACGCATTTTTTTAGGTTCATAATTACATCAACTGGTTTCCTATTTCATATATAGCCTAGTATACCTGGTTTGGTAATAAAATTATTTCCAACTTTTATAAGATTTGTTGCCATTAAAAATATAAAGGCGCTGGCGCCATATTTTTTTTATTTGATAGACAAAGGACAAATGTACCATACAGCGTAAATCGATTTTATACTTTGTGTAATCGGTTTATTTTGGTAAAAGTTTTTTTTCCTGTTCACACTACCTGTTAAAATAATAAATTGCTATAATGAATACACGTAGATAACATATTTTAAAAGTCAGCAATACAATTTATTATTTTCATTAAAATTAAATGAAACGTTCATGAGGCGTGCATTTTTAGATTTTCCAAACTATTATGTTAATTAAATGAGCTTAACAATATATGGACATTTGATTTTACATTATTTTTTAAATTACAGTAATTGTGAAGACATTTTAATGAAATAATAACGTTCTTTTAGACTCATAAATTGATGTGGAATAAAGTGACAACCTGTACAAAATAGTAGTTGGCTTCTTGGATATACATATGATTTAGTTTTATGATACAAACAATTTCTGTTGATATTTCTTTAAATAAATACAACAATTAGATAACCTAATCTAACCTAACGAAGCTAAAATTTTGTCATAAACAGGTTCAGGTTTATAATTAAAAAACAGGATTTGTCAGTTTAATGATAAGAATAAGTAATAATTTTGTTTTCTTCCCGTTCTTGATCCAATGTGTTTGATCAAAAACCTGATTTTATCATAAACCTGCCACATGTAAATAAAAAAGAGGAAATATTTTACTTTTGATTCCTTAACGATTCCCATTTTACATATTTTCTGCATACTACCCCATCTCAAGAAGCCGATCCTATATTCATGCAATAATGTTTGTACGAATATGTATGTTTATGTGATATATATTATGTATTGTGTGCGTGGGCGAGCGTAAGTGCAATAAAAAATTGGGCAATCTATTGGTGAAAAGAAATTAACGACCTTTATACAATGACAACGTGTAAGTCAGCGGGTAGTTACCAGTACCATTACAGCCCGTCTAAAATCCACAGCTGAATTATAGGTCTCCCTATAAATTGCCTTATAAGGGGGATATTTGCCATGCGCTAAGAGGGTTGGCAACCTCATTTTATTATTTTTATTCAGCTGTTATCAGAAAGATGCTGCTGCCCACCTTCTGGTTCAGTTTATCTCTATCGCCTCTTACGACACCCACGGGATGATATCCTAATGTTCTTCTATAAAGTTATTGGAAACTACATATGCTCTCCAGAACTTCTCTCAAAATTTTGCTTTAGAGTGCCGCGGAGAATACCTCGTGCTCCTATTAAGCCTCTAGTATGCCCATTCCGTAGGACGCTACTTGGATCGAATTCCCCGATCTCTTGAATAAGCCACATTTACAACAATATTGTGACCATCACCAAATCCTTGACGTACATTGTATGACAACCACTAAATTTAAAAAAAACATTTTAGAGATGTAGCTTTTAGTCTTTAGCCTTATTATTTAATGTTTTATTGTGTAAGCGATGATTACCTATAAGTGATTGTGCATTATGTCCTAGATACTAAGCTTTAGCAATTAAAATTTTGAGTAATGTAACAATCGTTGGTAATCTAATTAAATAAATAAAAAATAAAAAAATAAATATCGGGTAGTGTTTACACCGCCACTACATAGTTAAGTTAGGAAATATTTCTTCTTCATCAGCTCGTAAAAGTATATTGCTGGATATGGATTTCTCCTGTTGTGGATAGGATTTTCTTTAATTGCCGCTTAGCAAATTAGTGGTCACAGTTCCAGATGTCTCGCATTTTTCAGGCGTTTTCCTTTACTTAAGCCGCCAAGCAAAACTCGCTTGTAAAAGTAGTATAGGTTCTTAAAATGTGAATATAATCAATTGAAAGGTTGTGGTATATACTAATTTTAAAAGCAAAGTGGATATATCTTAACACACACAGACTTGTTTATTCAATGTAATTTAAAGACCAAAGATTTACGAACAGCTATGGATTGCATAATTCTAAAAATTTAAAAAAACGGCCTTAATTAAAAACATTACATACGATCTTGAAATGAAGACGTCTTTTTATAACGTACGATCTAATTAAGTACGGAAAAATATTCTCAACTCTTAAGACAACTTTTCAGAAAGCCCTGTTAAAGGTTTAGCTATTAACTAAGCTTTTCAAAGTAAGAAGAAAATGTTTTATTGTTAATCTTAACCGTTGTGGTGACGTGATAATAATCAATGTAGGATACTGTGATTGCTACCGCGTAGCAACCAGGGTACCCTAGTCTTCTACGCTGCGGGTCTACATCACATACGCGAGATACTACATCAGAGTTTATCTTCGATCTTATAGTAAAGGCGTACGTTGGGTAAAAGTGGATCTACCAGGGCCCGAGTGGATCTGAGTTTAGGCGTATTTATGACTATATAATATCTCCTGCGCAACTGATAATCACTCAATTTACTTGTCAAAGTTAAAGATGTGGTTGATCAATTTTTGGTTAAAGTCAAACAGGAAAAAAATACTGTTTAAGAATATTTATAATAAAAAATAAAAGATCCAATTTCTGTTTGTTCCATTGTTTTGAATTGTTGAACTGCACTCTTTGAAAGAAATAACAACCGCCGGTCCAATTCCTTATGCGGAACTGTATAATTGGAGTTTGGTTCAAAGGAACTAGAGCTAGAGTATTAGTTTGTCTAGTTGGTTTTAATCGTTATTAGCGGCAGCTTAGTTTCTATATACGAAAATATTTAAATATCTATCCCTCTAAATAATAATAAAAATATTATTATGTTATAAATAAATTGGAAAGAGTATTTAAACCATAAAATAACAATTAACTATACTCTGGGAGATTTTTTATTTTCATTTTATTTTATTTATATTTCATTTATTTTAAAGGACATCCTACACTATATAGTTATAATAATTATACTATTTAGGTATTTCTTTCTATATTTGCATTACATAGTATGCTTATTGAACTACAAATTACAGGTTGTCACAACATGATTAATTAGAATGAAAATAGGAGAAAAATTAAAAGAATTAAGAAAAAAGGCCAATATTTACAAAAAAAATATAAATAAAATACGTACCAGAGGTATATCCACCCACTTTGAATAATTTTTCTATTATAATTATGTAAGGTGTCGTCAAAAATGTAGAGATCTGTGTTATCAGTTTATTTTATATTATATGTACGTGTCAAGCGGAAAACTGGCTAGTTTTTTCCTAAATTACTGTTATGTTTATTTACTTTAAGTATTCCGGTTGGATGATGAGGTAGCCATGTGGGTACCTTTATGGAAAATTTGTTAAGTAGATTTGGGCAGTCAATAGCATTATTAAATAGTTTATATTAAACAGTCATATCTAGCAGTGATTGTCTTAATTCTAAGGAATGCATGTTAAAATCTTAAACCTGTGTGTATAGGATGTCCAACGCGATAACTGACTTCGATATGCTATGCTAAGTGCCTGGTTAATCGTTTCTGTAAACGTTATATTCTCTATATGTGAGTATTGTAATAAGGTGACCATACTGTATAGTATTCTAGCTTACTTCTTACTTAGCTATTTTACACTGCTATGATTGTTCCGGTTTTCTTAAATTCTTTGCAATTTTTTATGACACAACCGAGTGCTTTATTGGCAATTTAGTTTCTGTTCATATGGGGTACGAAGTTAAGGTGGTGATCTAGCGTTGAGATTATCCGCCATGACCGAAATTGGGTCTGTTGTCCTACAGACTTAATTTTAAAATAATCATTTATTATATGGACAACAAAATAAGTAGCAATTAAAAACGACTTAACAAACGGTAATGTACAATCTCGGTATCCTACGTATTATGTTGACACGTCAATTTTATATTAATTTTATAGGAGAGATTCTTCATCATACTTGTGGCATACTTAACGACATAAGTACTTAAAACTTAAGTGATATGGGAATAAGTGCAAGCTTTTGGAGCACTTTTGGATTTTGGGTCAAAAATATACAAGCCGGTCAAGGCTATCTCATAAAGCTGACACATTCTAATTATGAGGTTATAAAAATGGTATTATTCTTATATGTTATGTGGTAAAATTTCTAGAATGTTCGAAGACGGCGCTTTGTCGTTAGATTTAATTTACTTCGGAGGTAAAGAAAATCGATTTCATTACGGAAAATATGTAAATGCATAAAATCATGTTCCTCACGGCGAATGAGTAAACACTTTAAATTTATCGAGTCTCGCTACAACTAACGGGGCTGCGAACAAGACTACATTTGTACCTAAGTATGTAGCTTTATATACTCTATCCGATGCAATGTGTAGCAGGACGACCAAAGCACAACACCAGCATATTCTTGAATGCTATTAATATATGTATAATATAACGGAACATCCTCCTCCATAGACTGCCGCAAAGCCTGGCCCTAAACCACTTTATTTGTCATGAGTTTTTCATTTATGTTCTAATTTGTGATTAGTATTACTAAGTTATAGTTTTTGCTTATTATATATATATATATATATATATATATATATATATATTATGTAGACATAGATGTTATTTACTTAGCTGTTTGCACTTTGCACCCACAATATTTTCTTTGCTTAGCCTGGAGGTAGACTGGTAGAGAATGCCCTGTTGCATTAAGTCCACCTTTTTGTACTTGGTGTGCAAATAAAGCATAAATAAATAAATAATAAGGCTGTATTAAATGGTGAAGATACTTGCATCTCGTTATAATATAATACGGTAAATAAGTCTTTTCACGGAAAGATGTGCCCTCCCACTGCCATTCGCAGTCAAGGTTATTTCGCGGGGGATGGGGAATTGATTTTATGTTATATGGTACAATACATCAATGGTTCCACGGAGTGAGTCCCACACAATGTTACGACGACGCGGCAGGCCCCGAGATGGCGGGATGAACCAGACATCATCTGTAC
Source organism: Parnassius glacialis (assembly GCA_033319125.1). Classification (NCBI taxonomy): domain Eukaryota; kingdom Metazoa; phylum Arthropoda; class Insecta; order Lepidoptera; family Papilionidae; genus Parnassius; species Parnassius glacialis. Next base: position 20,181,309 of record JAVANC010000019.1, read on the forward strand.
CGATTGGATACAAAAGCCTGATTTAACGAAGTGTGGATAATGGTTAGGGAGGCCTTTACCCTATAGTGAGACATAAAAAGCTGAATACAACAATAATGAAAGGTGCGTTAAGAACTTGGCTGTTTTAAAAATGTTCTGAAAACTCCGCAATTTGACGGGATAGTTTCTTTTCACTTGGTGACACTTGTACCCATAAAAGTACAACCGTACTAGTTTATAAGTAAGAAAAATTATTAGTTGTTTATGATCCGTGCTGGAAAGCAGTGGAAAAGTGAGCCAGCGTTTGTCTTTTCAGCCGATTAAAAAGTAGGCTTCTCAAGGTTTTACCATCTAAGAATACATAGCAACGTATTTTCAAGTGGGATTATAATCAAGCGCTCAATGGTTTATTGGAAAAAGACACGTTTGTAACTGAAATACCATAGTATGCACATACACAGCGATCATGAACAATGTGTCTACATGCAGACTCTTTGTTATCAAAATCTCTCAAGCCTACAGTGTACATTGCAGACTTGCATGTAGTTTAGTTTCAAACAGATTGAAATGCATTCTCGTTTCACTGAACTAGCATAACTAGCCATTGTGTTCACTTGCGAAATCAACTACAGTAACAAACCAACTGTTCAACTTATTTAAAATCTAAACATGTTATGCAATTTGGTGTTTGTGTATTAAGATTCTCGGCAAATTAAAATAAGACGTTGTAATTATTTTTTTAAATTGTTAATAACTATTATCAAAACGTTCTCTGACAGTTCATTCATCAGACACATTCCAGACAACTTTGAGAAAGGAAGAAAAATGTTAGAAAGTGCAAAAATGTTAATTACATATTTAATAGAAATAATTATTATAAGATAATGATAATATTTTGACAAAGATATAATTAAACAAAACATTCCATGAATTTAATAACACCAATACCTAAATTAAAATAGGATTGCTAAGAAATTTATATTGATAAACTGATATCGAATACGATGTTAAATTGTAGGTACAAAATGTTGTATTTTAAAACTTAGGTTTAGTAATTTATATTGCCATTATTAGACTCTCTTTTGTGTTATAAAAAAAACGTCATGTTAATGTTTATATTACTGTTAAGAGCTAGGGGTTCGACACAATTAAAAACTGCCGAGTGAATTACCAAAATTGACACTTTAATTACAGAACACTAATTACAATTTAAAATCACACTAATAACAAAACACAATTGTACTGCTGATCACTTTAGCTCGCAGTTGTATCGCTTCGAAGTATTCGCTTGTTTCGCCAACTCAACACTGACTTAGGTCGCTTTTTTTTGTGCCCATAGCAAGGCTACTCTCCGGAAGTGGGGGAGATAGGTGGTGAATGCTCATAGCATACCACGCAGCCGGCTGCGTGGTTATGTGAGACTCATTATGAATTGCTTATCCACTCAACACCACCTGTGGGACTGGCTTTGGCCTGTATGGCCTTTCTGCCGAATCGGAAGCGACCCCCTTTAGGGAAAGGGGGCACAGAAAACGCGATTGCGGTCTATACCGGCCTTATATAGGGCCTCAGATAGTTCCAGAATCATGGTAGAGCCATGCTGCAACTATATTAATAGTATAGTTGTAGCACGAATGGGTCGGCTCGACCGGGGAAGGACCACGCTCTCACAGAATACCAGCGTGAAATAGCAGCTCAATGCTGCTGTATTTCGTATGGTGAGTGTAGAGAACCGGAGACCCTTTTTACTGGAATATCATAGTCCTCACGGGTGACAACGCATCTGCATTTTAATTCGCAAACGAAGATAGATGTAGATGTCTATGGGCCACAGCAACCACTTACCATCAGGTGGACTGTGTGCTCGTTTGTCACCCTTATTCTATAAAAAAATAATCTGTAGAAACATCTAGAATGTTTGAGTACATACCGGTACCGTTTGACTAGGTGTCGATAGTTCTAGAAAGTTCTTCCATGGAAATTTCTAGAAGGATCTTGACTCTCCTAGTTCTGCTACTCGATACTAGAGGGCGCTAGCGGTAACTAGTGTTGCCATGTACCAGGGATTAATGGTGACGCTCAACATTACTGATACAGTAAGTTGAACCGCTAAAGAATCATAACTAGATCCACTATTCATTGGTTTTATTGCATTTCAATAATATAATTCCATTGAAATAATTTGATAAACGAATAAAACTATACAACATTCGATAAATATTTATCCTTTTCTTTAACATAAGCCCCTTACAGCATGTATTTATCGGTAAAGCTTTATACGAGTGTACGCTGGAATCTCTTTGTAAATTCAACTGGCAATGTATGTGTTTTGTATAAAGGATCTTTAGTGCAAGAAAAGAAAGACTTAGCGGCAACGGTATAAAAAGAAACACCAACTATATTTTGAATAACATGTTAACTAATATCACAAATACTTGACCATTGATACAGATCCATAGAAGGTTTAATCAATGTATAATGGATGATTCGATTCTAAAGTTTAAACATATGATTTATTCATGAGGAAAGGCGGAGACAAGGACGGGATATATTGTACTCACATTGACTAAAACTGAGGCCACGGGAACGCTTTCGCAAACATACCCTCGGTAGCCCCCCAGAGGGGAGCCGAAACATATTCTTCACCTTTATCTGCGCAATGTACATTGCGCCAGATTAAACACATAAAAGTGTACAAATATCGATCAATATATCTTTTTCGAATTATTTATAAATACAATCAGTTATAATAATACCATAATTATAATTATAACTATGATAATATTATAACTTAGATTAGGAGTACCCTTAACCGACGAGCATGTATGCGTAGATATATGAATGTAAAGGAGGCGAGAGAGGTGTGTCAGGATCGTGCCAAATGGAAGTCCGTAGTCTCTGCCTACCCCTCTGGGTGACAGGCATAAGTTTTGTGTATTTATAATAAATATCCATATCAAATTATATAAAGAGGATGTCCTGAGTGACTGACTCATGTATCAACGTACAGTCCAAACTACTAGACTTATAAATCGTAAATTTGGACAGTGGCTGCATTTACAACGTAGGCATCCACTTATGTTAACCAATTTTGATATTATTCATGTTTCTCATTTAAGCCATACGATTAAATATAACAATAAATTCATTCTTCATTCATTCATTTATTACAGCCCTTCACAAGTCCACGGCTGAACATAAGCCTCCCCCAAGGAATGACACAGAGCACGGTCCTGTGCCACATGCATCCATCATCTACTTTCTAAAGAAAAAAAGATTATAGAGTGGCAGCGTCGTACCGGTAGGCGATGTGCCCCACAGGATGGAGTGACAACTTGTTAGGATATGCACTAATAAGTAAATGTTATAAAATAAATATAACCAACGAACTATCAATATCAAAGCGACAAAACTCTAAATTGATGGATCAGTGCTTTTTTAAACATAAATGACACCACGTGTAAATTGCACCCGCCCGTGCGAAGCCGGGGCGGATTGCTAGTATTTAATATACGGATCGATGAGGTGTGTTTTTATATCACCAACTTCATCAGTGCTATGAATTTTTAGATACCACAGTGTATCCTTAAAATCTATTTCGTACAACAGCCCTAATAAAGGATTAAAGTGATCACAAAATGCTATTGTGCATTTTGCTATCCTATGCTATGCTATATTTGCTATCCATCGATGCTAATTATAAATGATTTTTTTTGACAAAATTATTGAATCCCAGCAGAAACAGAAATATGTGAAAAATTGTGCAAAAACATGAAGAATTGGTTTTCAAATCTTGTTGTGTTTTTGTCCCCATATTTCTGACTACATCCTAGTCCACCTCTAATATTATCGCAGAAGCGTTACATGGACACGTGTAAGTTACTATGAGTGTGCGTGCACTAATCTTTCCTCAGTTGTTTCCCTTCGTGTTTGTAAGTACACTGATATCTTCTACTTATTTGATAACATTAGTCTTCAGAATTTATAGCCGTGGTTGAAATCAACTAGGGCGACATATCATTATTGTCATATTTCGGAAGTTCTTATAAGAAGTTTGTGAATATTTGACATAATTTTACTTTGATAAATATGGATATAGTAACGACATAAGGTTATTTCCTTTACGGTTGGTAAAATTCTCTCATGGATGTGAGCTTGTTAGTTATTGATTCGCCAGGTTGGACAAATGGATTAGTACCGGTGGTTCCAGAGAGTTATAAATGTTATATTTATTAGCAGATAACGAGAAAAGTCCAAAGTTAGAGTGAATAGGCTTTTCTAAGCTGAGACATTGCGCCTTACAATATTCGGCTTAATTATCACTTAAAATCTAACACTGGCTTACAATAGTTAATAAAAGGCAAATTGAAACATTTCTCTGTAGTGTTTTATACTAAAATACAAAATATCCATTGTTTAATAAATGTATTTACCATTCCTTTGATGAAAATATAATATAAATATCTACGATTATGTACATAATATTATCTTCCTGGTCGCAGTACCTAATTGTTGTTGTTAGACCGCCTTGATACTAATTAATAATGTTGCGATAACAATGGGGACTTTGTTCAAGCCAAAACTACTCCGTAATTACAGGAATAACTAGAAGATACATAACAAGATAGTTAAGTTTAAATTACGTACAGTGTTCTATGACAAAATTTATCACAGGTAACTTAAATTCATTTATATTATGAGACTATGATAAGATTTAAAAATAATTAAAAATTAAAAATTGTGTACAGCCAACTTCAATATAAATTATTAAGAATTACTCAAAAACTATTAGTCTGACCTTAATCAAATTCATATTGAACTACATGTGAAGTACCAACTATCAAATAAAAAAAGAATCATCGAAATTGGTTTACCCAGTAAAAAGTTATGAGGTAACACACAAAACATACAATCGAATTAAGTACCGTCTCCTTTTGGAAGTCGGCAGAAAAAGTAAAGATAAAGAATTGGTAAATCCAATTGTGCATGCCTTAAGCGCATTAAAAAAATTACGTATAACATGATTATACGTAACTTTTTTAAAGTAGCTTAAATACGAACAATTTTTCAGTAGTAAACTTATTATTATACTTCCAATTTTCCTTCAATTACAAAATATATGTTCTTACACTGCCATTATAATACATAATGTATCAATCGCGTCAAAATTTTTGTCATCTGTTTTTAAAAACTTGTGATAATAGCACCACCTCAGTTTAAATACAATACTAATATCCTATTTTATATTTTACTACGGATGAAAAATATTTTTATGAACCGTTCTATTAACGAATATAAAAAACTGACTATTACTTTCCAAACTTTACTTCATTTATAGGAAATTGTTACGACGTTGTACTTTATTATTTTATATTGTGCTACGTGCTAAAGTAAATCTCAAAAGTAGACAAACATTACATTATTTAACGTAAGTCTAATTTATTATTTTTTTTTAAATTTTGTATATGAAATTTCGTTAATACTTGAAAGATCTAAATCTGTACAAGTATCGATAATTGTATAACAAACATGACCATTGCTATATTTCATTTAGTAGGCCATAGATTTTGTTTGTTTTTATTTACATATTTTTCTTGAGAACCCTTTTTACTGGAAACGAACGAACATTCCATCTTAGTTCTCATGGGTGACAACTCATCTGCATTTTGATCCTTAATCGAGGATAAGATGAGATGTCTATGAGCCACGGTATTCACTTACCATCAAGTGAACTCTGTGCTCGTATGTCACCCTTATTCTATATACACAAAAACATTTAGTACTTTAATATTGTGCCACGATGTAGAAATTTCGAAAAATTATTCCGTATAAATGTGAAATATATACAGAGAATAATAATAATTAATTTGTGAAATCGTGCTACAAAAATATTTTATCTGGCAGCTCACACGACTATCCTTTTAGCTTCTCATTTCTCTGTCAAAAATAATCTGAATCTCAAACCTATATTTATGACCTGCATACATAGACGTCACAGAACAAAACAGATGGAAACCTTTAACCCATGAGTGTTCCGTTTTTAAAATTTTCGCACATAAGTCTATTATATTGACATTGTGTGATTGTTTAACTTAATTTTTTCTTTGTTATACCATGGTAATAATATAACATATCGTGATAATATTATATTATTACCATCGTATATCGTCATTACATATTAAAAATTAATTATGATTGTTATGATATGAGTTTTTTTTAAATTTGCTTAAAAGTTATATATTAAAGTATTAATTTACATTCATGAAACAATAATAAGAATCAAATTTTGCTACAGTAATTAGCAGAACGAAACATAATTTTCATTATAAACAAATAATCATCATAATTTATTTGCGTATAGTAAAATCGTAAATAAGCTCGTAAATAAGATCGTGGAGCTGGAAGAAGAGATAGACAAGTAACGCTGGCATATTATAGGATTATTGGAGGTCCGAAGAGCAGGGGAGGACACGGTAATCCTCGAATCCGGCAACTTGCTCTATCACCGGGAGGGCGACCGTCTGTCCCAAGGAGGTGTCGGATTTATCGTCCACAAGTCTCTCGTTAACAACGTTGTAAAGATTGAGAGTGTGTCGACGAGGGTTGCGTACCTTATACTCAGAATCACCAAACGGTATTCGCTGAAGGTCATACAGGTTTACGCACCAACCTCGGCACATCCCGATGATGAGGTGGAGGAAATGTATGAGGACAAATCTAGAGTCATGTATTCCTCCAAAACCCACTAAACGGTGTTAATGGAAGACTTCAATGCAAAACTAGGCACAAGAGAGAACGGTGAGCTGAAAGTAAGGAAATTTGGAATAGGGCAACGTAACCCAAGGGGCCAGCAGCTGGCCGACTTCATGAAGAAAGAGGGATTTTTTATGATGAACTCTTTCTTCCAAAAGCGGCCCCACAGAAAGTGGACCTGGTCGAGCCCCGACGGTTCGACAAAAAATGAGATTGACTTCATTATGACGACCAGACGGCAACTGTTCAGTAATGTCTGCGTGATCGCGAGGGTGAAAACTGGTAGCGATCACCGAATGGTTAAAGGCACACTGAACCTAAACCTTAAGTTGGAGAGGTCTCGTCTAACGAAGTCAATGCTCCGTCCCCCTCGTGCTCTGTTCCATAGTCCCGAAACCTTTCTGCTCGAAATACAAAACCATTTTCAGTGCCTAGAATACTGCAATGAAGTGGAAGATATTAATGACAAGCTCGTGGAAACTGTCCATGCGGTCGGAGCTAAGTTCTGTAAGACCCACCGCAGAAGAACACAAAAACTCTCCGATCACAGTCTTTATCTCATGGCTGTTAGACGGAAGATGAAGCTACATTCTTCAACAGATCTTGACAGCACACAGGCAACTGAACAGACAGATCTCCAAATGCATGCGGCGAGATTTGCGCAATTTCAATACAGCTCGTATTGAAGAAGCGATCGAGCGGAACCAAGGCTCTTTGCCAGAGATCTGTCTGCCAGAAAGAGCCAACTGTGTAAGCTGAAGACCAAATCTGGCAGCATCATTTCCGGGACTCCTGAGATTTTGAGTGAGATTGAGAGGTTCTATGGGCAGCTGTACACTTATCGTTGGAGCCACACGCAAGTGTGAGTAACGATCAAAGAGCGAGTTTTATCCGACACTATTCGGAAGATATCCAGAACATCAGTCTGAGCGAGATTAGAATGGCTCTCTAGGACCTTAAAAACGGCAAGTCCCCGGGCGAGGATGGAATTACAGCGGCGCTTCTGAAAGCGGGTAGAAAACCGGTACTGGAAGTCCTTCAGAAGCTCTTAAATTCCGTGCTCCATGGTGGCACTACTTTGGAGGCGTGGAGCAGAAGTGCGGTGGTCTTGTTCTTCAAGAAAGGCGACAACGCTATTTTGAAGAACTACAGACCGATTTCCCTTCGGAGCCGCGTCTACGTGGTGTTTTTGAGAGTCATTACGAATCGTCTCGCACGCAGACTTGATGACTTCCAGCCTCTCGAACAAGCCGGTTTCCGAAAAGGTTTTAGTACCATGGACCATATACACACCTTTCGGCAAATTGTACAGAAGACAGAGGAGTACAATCTGCCACTTTGCCTTGCGTATGTGTACTATGAGAAAGCCTTTGATTCCGTCGAAATTTGGGCGGTGCTGCAGTCCCTTCAGCGGTGCCAAGTTGACTGTCGGTATATCGAAGTGCTGAAGTGCTTGTACAGTAGATCTACGATGGCTATCCGAGTACAGAACCAGAGTACGAAACCTATCCAAATGCAGAGAGGTGTAAGACAGGGTGACTTTATATCCCCGAAACTTTTCACCGCTGCATTGGAAGACATTTTCAAGCTACTGGACTGGAAAGGATGCGGTATTAATATCAATGGCGAGTACATCACTCACCTTCGATTTTTCGACGATATAGTCCTTATAGCAGAATCGCTAGAGAACCTAAGCACTATGCTCAGTAGTATCTCTCAAGGGATAGGTCTTAAGATGAACATGGACAAAACAAAAATCATGTTTAACGTCCATGTCACACATATACCGGTACTTCTTGGGAACACTAAGCTCGAAGTTGTTGACGAGTATGTTTACCTGGAACAAATAGTCCGACTAGGTAAGTCCAACTTCGACCGAGAGGTCAATCGACGGATTCAACTCGGCTGGGCAGCATTCGGGAAACTACGACACATCTTCTCGTCAAAGATACATCAAAATCTTAAAACGAAATTGTACGACCAGTGCGTGTTACCCGTGATGACTTCGGATCTGAGACGTGGTCCTTCACTGCTGGCCGTATGAGAAAGCTCAAGGTCGCTCAACGAGCTATGGAGAGGGAGGGAGGTTTCTCTGCGTGATAAACTTAGAAATGAGGATATCCGCAGTAGAACCAGAGTAACCAACATAGCCAAACGGATTAGTAAGCTGAAGTGGCAGTGGGCCAGCCATATAGCTCGAAGAACTGACAACCGATGGGGAAGGAAGGTTTTCGAGTGTCGCTTCGTACCGGTAGGCGAAGTGTAGGGCGACCCCCCACTAGATGGAGTGACGACTTAGTAAGACATGCAGGAAGTCGATGGATGCAGGTGGCTTAGGACCGTGCTTTGTGGCATTCCTTGAGGGATGCCTATGTTCAGCAGTGGACCTATAAAAGGCTGTAATGATGATGATGATAATGAAATAACCCTTAACTTCTAATTTAATTTATTATTGTTCACGTTATTTTTAATATACATTCATACATACATTAAAATTCATGTCAATCACCCAGATACTTAATACATCACTGAAAGGGGAGTCCTTCAGCTTTCTCCCAACTTAGATCCTTTTTCTGAAAGGATTCAATCAAACTGTTTTTCCCAGAAACACCAAGTTGGGTTCGGGCTGTCAACGAGGTGGATGTGAACCCCGTGAAGGAGTATCACAAGAGAGCCCCTGAAGCCCCTTTCTCAAAAGAAAAGGTCAGACGACGAAGATTACGGGTCCTCTTGAAGTGGTCTCGGTCCAGTCGCCTTATACTTTTTGGTGGACTGTATTTCTTAGGTGGTGGATGATCCTTTAGGAATCAAACAGCATTTATCTTTAAAATTTCTCTATAAGAGTGCAATTGATTACTTTCCCTATTCCTATCTTTTCCCTAGACGTTTTCTTTCTTGATTACAAGTTTTACTGGTAACTGGTCCCGAACTGTCCCGAACAAATTACTTTTTTTTTTGCGCCCAGAAGCAATTGGAAAATGGGCTACCCCGATACGCGAGGAGGCGGTAAATGCTTTATGCATACCACGACAACCGGTCTGTCGTGGTTATGTGGGACTCACTGTGTCTAACTTAACCGGGAGCATAAGTAATACTCACTAAAAACCGCCTGTGGGACTGACAATTGGCTGATTAAGGTTCTTTGTCGGATCGGAAGCGACCCTTTTTTGAGAGAAGATGGCGCAGGCGGCTACAAAGAGCCGCTGAGGAAGAGCCTTCTTAGGCAAATTTAAGGAGAATCGGCCTGAGCCGCCAGGAGGCAGTTCAGGTCGGTAGAAATTTTATTTGGCGGGTCCGAGAGAGAGTTTCTCGGCCTGCGGACTCGATAGCAAGAGTGGGTGATGCTGCATAAGTAGCTGCCTCACGAATAAAATGATTGAAATGCGACTCTGAGGCTTTGAAGAAGTTCTCAGAGAGTTTTTTTTAGAAATTGTTGGATTGTAGGGAGCCCTAAGGCCCGATGAAGGCCAGCATTACGGACGTACCAAGGTGAGTTCGTAGTTCGACGACAAAAGAGGTTTTGCCCTACTTATTCTTGATTAATGATTTTAGGGTTGGCGTGGGCAAAAACAGGGCCCGCGTAGGACATGACTGGTCGTATATAGACCTTATAAAGGGTTCGCTCGTTACGGAGGGACATTTTACTGTGTCGGCCCAACATACTGTTGAGCCTACTCAGATAGAATCGTGCGCGACGGGTTACTCTTTTGACGTGGGGCCCGAAGGTGAGCCTCGTGTCAAGGGTGACGCCTAAATATTTGGCAGACGTATGCCAGGGGACTGGAGTCCCTAGCATACGTATTTGTGGAGTGTTTTTGAGACGGCGTCGTTTATAATCGAAGTGAATGGCGGAGCTCTTCTCCGGGTTCACATCGATGCGCCATTTTTGGAACCAAGCTCCTAGGTCATCAACTGACTTTTGGATCTTGTTCCGTATGAAAGGTAGCGAGGTACCTTTACAGTAGAGGGCAGTGTCGTCTGTGAAGAGGGAGAGCGGAACACCTTTCGACGGGATGGGAATGTCGTTTTGTCGCCTTTATGCCAGACTCTATCAAAGGCTTTAGCTCTGAAATATGGTAGTACAGCAGGCACACGCTCTATTGTGGCCGGTTTCACTCGGTCACTGTGGCATAGGCACGGGACCCACAATTTGATGTCGTGCTGAACCTGCTTGACGTGCTGAATCTCGGCGGCCAGGTGTTTCCTGTCACAGACCCCTCGTGCTCTCTGTAACAAAAATTTGCGGACGGTAGCTAACTGTGAAGGATGATGGTGGGATTCAACGTTTAAATATTGGTTCCTATGGGTCTTTTTTCTGTACACAGTGTGACCTATGGTGTTGTTAGAATTTCCAATGACTAACATATCTAGGAAAGCTAAAGAATTATTTGCCTTTAACTCCATCCTAAATTGAATAATAGGGTGTATGGAAATAAGATGTTCTAAAAATGCAGTTACTTTAACTGATTGTAAAATTGTGAAAGTATTCGTCGTCTACGTACCGCTTGTAGAACCTTGAAGTACAGGCGCATTAAGCAGGGCTTTCTCCTCAAACTCCCCCATGAAAATATCAGCGACAATAGGAAATACCGGTGAGCCCATCGCAACGCCATCTATTTGATTGTTAAACTCTTCCTTACACAATAGATTGACAGATGTAAGGCAATGTCTGAGTAATACTGCATATTTTACTGGCATGTAGTTTTCTTCTAGTTTCCTTAGTTTCGTTAGTGCTCTTGTGTTTCGCAAGACAGACACTAAGTATTCATAACATTTTGTCATTGAGATTAAAGACCAACGTCTTACTGACAATGAAACCATGGTCAGTTTTCATGTTAAGTTTCTATTTACATGCCTACCTGTTGAAGACTGCATCTCAATTGTAACAAAGTTCACACTAGTGCAATATTCATAGCATCACGCTATTTTCCCCAAAGAGCGCGTGGAGCTTCAAATTATATTCCCAGCTCACAATTATAAATCATTTAGAATAGTTAGATATAATAAATTTAGTAATTCTCTTGAAGTGCCACTAGATGCCCACGCATGAGACGCGCGGTTCAATGTGTCAGGACAGTATAAATTCCATATTATTTAATAATCACCACGCTCGATGTCCGATTCATTCTTGATGGCCGATGTCATTCTGCCGAGAGATTAAATAGCGTAGTTCATCACTTACATCGTTAGTCGAAGAGAAGAGGAAGTCGTGGTTAAGTAATAGCTGCGCGGATCAATAGATCTGTGAGAATAAGTTGCACTTGCCGCGGTCAGTCTACGAATGAGTGACCATTTTCTTAACATACCGAGATTGAGAGAATAGAGAGTGCATCTGTATCCTCAGACACTTTGTTCACTTTACTCTGTTAATATCATTATGTTTTTAAAATTCATGCCGCAAGAATGATAATAAGTTTATTATTAATTTATACTTTTCAGGTATAGATGAAAGAATATAAACATGAAGCATGATGGAGCCTCTTAAACATATTGACCTTTAAACAGGGCGATATTATTTAACTGATTCCTACAAGTTTTCTTAATTAAATTATTAATTTTACATTCATATTTAAGTGGAATGTTAAAATAAACTTCTATAATGTATTTGTCGGAAATAGCGCGGATACGTCAGGAAAGGTTATTTGTTAAAAATAGTAAGTGTGAGAGCGGATGTTCAACATGCTCTCTTGCTTACGCAATTGATCATTAGTGGCAATAAAACAGCGTAGCTGCACTATATGTTCAGTATAGGAAATTATATTTTGCCCATACCGTAATACGTCCCCGCCACAATCACACACCAGCGTAACGTGAGGTACGTAATTACATGATAACACCAAAGTATATAAACCAACAGCAACACTACTTATCTCAGTGTAATGCAGAACAACGCCTCTCACCAACACCACCCTCCTTGCCTGCACTAGACGTATTACTACCACGAACAGAATCACGACACTATCTTAGCACTCGTAGAATGACTTCACTCGTAGAATGACTTATGCAGATTTCTCACGCTCTGCACCTACACTGAACTTTATACTGCACAAACGAGTATAAGGGGGTTCTATAAACACCCTTAATTCATATTTGCCATCATAGATATGACGCTCCACTAAAGTGACGCAACCTCTTGCTCACTCTCGATCCAACCGGTATTTTACAGACGCGCCTACTTATTTAATTATTAATTATTAAATGTTTGTAATTATCAAAAGTAATTCTTATATAAAAATAAAGCAGCCATTGTCCGTGTCATCGTTTTTTATTTCCCCATCAAAACATTTTATAAAATATATAATATATAAATTGATGTACACTTAATAAAATATCTACCTATTTATATTAACAATATGTCAAATAAGAAATTACGGGGAAACTGTCTATGGTAGTAAATATTTTTCTCCACTCGAAAATACAACTTTCCGATCTTATTCTTTGGAAGTTTTTTTTTAAGTTTATCGGTAGAGTCACCTGGGATTTAATAATATTTTTTAATTATTTTAGAAGTATCAGGGTAAAAATTCATTAAATTTTGTAGTTATTTAGTTTCGTCCGCTAAACTATTTTTTTAAATCTTTTTACCGCTTTTTAACAATCATTTTTTGATAGTACTTATAAGTATAATTTAAAATTAAAAATTTTGTACAGCCGACTTCAATATAAGCGACTTCAATACAGGTTATTTAAGAATAACTCAATAACCATTGGTCTGACCTTGATCAAATTCATGTGGGACCACACGAGAACTATCAGCTTTCATATAAAAAAAGAATCATCCAAATCGGTTCGCCCAGTATAAAGTTATGAGGTAACACACATAAAAAAAGCAAAAAAAAAACATACACTCGAATTGAGTACCGTCTCCTTTTTGGAAGTCGGCAGAAAATGTACATCACTAGCTAACGCACACAACCACAAATCAAAATTAGTCAAGCGTTTTCGGGCTGTCAGTTCGTCTATACGCTAGTATATTCTAAGTCTGTGTTCGCTTGTCACATTAGTATAAGATAAAGGTACTTGTTAATTAAAATTCTGCTTTTACAGTAGATTTTGTAAACTCAGGCTATTTTATGTTCACTAAGGTGACAAAGTATTCGTTATAATAGGTAGAATTTTTAGAAAGTGTTCATGATAGTTAAAAAAGGGAAGTATTGAATCTTCTTTTGTGTATTATTGAGATTTATTTATTTTTTTATAGTTTGACATGTGGCATCTCCGGTTTCCTACACTCACCATACGAAACACAGCAGCATTAAGCTGCTATTTTACGCTGTTATTCTATGATAACATGGTTCTTACCCGTACACTCGTATGGGTCTTTACCTATGAAATTGCCGTTCTGCAGTACCGGGCATTTCAAATCAAAATAATTTTATATTTATTTTCAAATGAATTTTATTTTAAAATCATGTAATTTGTTTTTCAAAATAAGTCATTTGTTTATTGATAAGCGTTATGTTTTCATAACATTTGAATATTTTTCTTCATCATGGATACTGTAACACTCCCCCCCCCCCTTTCTATATAGGTTACTTATTTTTGTCTTTCTTTAAAATTTATATTTATAATATTTATAAATATATCAAATTTACGTGACCAGAATATTAACCATATATTGATCCTTCTAAAGGATTAAATATAGGCCGTTTAATAAATTTATGGCGCGATTGTCTTAGTTACGACCCTTATTTACGTTGTGTTTATTTAGTAACTTAGTTCTTTTAGGTGTTTCTTGGAAGAATGAATATTTACCAGAGCAATTGAAAGCTGTTGGTAGCATCTTATACGCTAAAGAACCCCGTTCACGAAGACAGAGTTCAAAAAAATGTTAAGAACTATAAATTGTCCCTATTCCACTTGTATCAGGTTCACAACAGTCAATTCCTTATTAGTTAATCCCTTCCCGCTTGGAAAAGGCTAACAATATTTATACCAAATACTAGATACAAGGGCTTCGCTCTCCCACATTAAAAAAAATGTGGGGGAGGCACGCGGCTCCACACACGCGGTGCGCGGTGAGCGCCAACCATTTAATGCGCTCCCTCGAAGAAAACGTTAAGTTGGGAACTGGACCGTAGTCCACAGCAAAAAAACTGGCAAACCAGTAAAAGAGGGCTTGGCCCCTTGGCAGTGCGTAAGCACAAACATCGACTGAAGTCGCGCATGTCAATGCCTGGAAACGCCATACAGAATACGATCAAATCCAGCCACAGTGAATGTACGTCACACGGGTTAGGCATTAATAGGCACACTGGCCATAAAAGCCCTCCGTGAGCACCACCACCTGCCAGACCGCCGTTCATGCAGACGTGATGTAAGTGTAAGATATTACCACCAAATGCATGACCAGCACGGCCAATTGGCCGCAGAGCGTGTCATGAGTCTACCGCTCACCTCAAGGGAATGGGGTCCCACGTTGCGCGGCTTTCGGCCGCAGCCTTGAGAGCCTCCTCAGATTCTCCCTCCAGCTACCACCCACATGAGGTCGATACATATGCTCCACCAACCAATACAATGGCAGATATAGGCAATAGTCAGTTATAAGGTAATAGTAATAATTCGCCATCAGAAAGGGTTTGTGTTACTGACGTTGAGTATATGCATATTTCGTTCATGTTTGTCTCACCCACCAACAAGTTGCATTCAATCTTTCAAATGTGGGAGCTTTATAGAGATATGTTATTATGTTGTTATATAAAACATCATGGAGGTCAGACAGTCTGCAGCCCCGCAATGAAGGGATCCGACTTGGGCAAATCTACTTAGGTTGTGAGTCAAACCAAGACGCAGGGAGTGCCATTGAGAATAGCGACCCGCCAAACAACGATCGCAGAGACGCAATGCTACAAAATGCAACAATAATCAAGTCCTACTATCGTCGGCTTACATCATCCCAAGGTCCCATACAGTCCCACCAGATATCACCACCCGGATACCTCCATCGAACTAAAACTATCTTTGTTTATGTGAACACACATTAAATTTTCGTAAATATACTGAGAGGCCAAAGTTAATATATTTATTTATTTAAATTTATCTCTAAGAAACTCTCTCGGTTTTAGATTGTAAATAGCTCTAATGGCCCTCTTCTGTAAAACAAAAATAGTTTCTGAATCAGCCGCATTTCCCCATAGCAAAATCGCATAAGACATTATGCTATGGAAATGACTGAAATAAACTAATCTAGCTGTCTCGATAATAGTGAGACCTCTAATCTTTTTTACAGCATAGGCTGCAGAACTTAGTCTGCTTGCTAATTTAGATATATGGGGTCCCACTTAAGCTTTGTGTCGAGAGTGATGCCAAGAAAAACAGTGCATAAAACAGGGCTCAATTCACCCCAATTTAAAAACACATTGGTATTCAGATTTTTAACATTCGTTGTTGTAAATTTAACACAATTAGTTTTTATTTCCGTTCAAATGCAGATTATTAACGTTAAACCTATACACTAATTTTGATATAGCATTATTCACTTTGTCACATTTAAATGATTGACGTTTAAGTTTAAAAATCAAGGAAGTATCATCAGCAAATAATACTATATCATGACTATCCCCTACAAGGTGAGCTAAGTCATTAATATACACCAGAAACAGGAATGGGCCGAGAATCGAGCCCTGAGGGACAGCCATTAGTACAGGTGACCCGAAAAAACTTTTACCATTGATAATAACCTTCTGCTTTCTATTACTTAAATATGAAATAATAAGTTTAAGCGCTGTTTTCTTGACACCATAGTACTGAAGCTTCCTGATTAATGTCTCATGGTGAACACAGTCGAAGGCCTTGGAAAGTTCACAAAATACGCCAAAGCATCCTCTGCATTCTCCCATGCACAACAAATATATTTATTAAGCTCAACTCCAGCGTCAGTTGTCGAGGGATCCCTTGTAAAACCGAATTGATTTTTATGTAACAATTTATTAATATTAAAGAAACTTAACATTTGATCTAAAATATTTTTTTAATAATTTTACTAAATGTTGATAGTACAGGAATTGGTCTATAATTGACGGGGTCTAATGTACTACCAGATTTAAATATAGGTATGACTTCACTACGTTTCACTAAATCAGGAAACACATCAGATTCGACGCTTATATTAAATATAGTGGCTAGATAAGGTGCTATTATATCTATTATAGATAAAATAACTTTAACGGAAATTCCCCATAAGTCTGCCGTTTTCTTAACATCAATAGCTTTAAAATATTTAACGATATCTTTTGGCAGTACTCTATGGAATTTAAAAGTATTAGAACAAGCCTTTACATTTTGTTTGAGCAACGATTCGGCGACAGTAGGAGAAGAATTTAATGATTTTGTTGTCAAAAAAGGAACATCAGTAAAATGTTTTTCAAAAGCCATAGCAACTTCTTGATCAGATCGCGTTAAATTATTGTTAATATTCAATTGAAAATCCGAGTTACGCGGTTCGACCTTGCTCATTTCACTATTTATTATTCTCCAGGTCATTTTAATTTTGTCGGATGCAGTTTTAATTTTTTTGCTTAAATATAAAGCCTTAGCAGTGGATCATACTTTTTTAAATATTTTAGAATATGATTTTACATAATCTCTAAATATAACACTACTATTATATGATCTTTCATCATAAAGCTCGTATAACCTTCGCCTACGTTTATAAATTCCTACTGTCGCCCATTCATTAACTGATTTGCGACTGTTAAAAGAGAAAGTTTTAGAAGTAAATATTCTACTAAATTCACAACTTATATAATGTAGCATACAAATAATTAGCACTATTTATAAACGAAAGTGATGGAAGTCTTTTATTATATTACTTCTAAACCTCTCCAAGTGATGTTAATTTATTGGAACAGACACTACTTTCTTATTTTTCTGATTTTTGTGTATGTAAGGTAGTGATACCAACTATCTACAGTGATCTGAACTTAAATTTTGAATAATTGATTTATGCAAGGGCTTAACATCTGTAAAATCTCACTAGGTCGCACTAGGCCCAGAAATACGTGTTGATTCTAAAAATAAATTAACAAGATTTAAACAATCAGCTAAACTTAATACTAATGGAAGAAGTTTCAAGGAGATTGATGTTAAAGTCTCCACATATTACAACAGACTTGTTCTGTTTACTAAGTTTGAGTAAACTTCTTCCACAATCCTTACAAAATAGTCATAAGTAGCACATGGGGGTTTGTAAACACTTACAACAATGAGGTGCTCGAGCTCGACACAAGCAATTTCTACAGTTCGCTTAACAGAGAGGCTCACAATATCCTTACGTTCTTTATATAATAATAACTTACCTGATAATATTAAGGAGCCACCACGAAAACTTTTTTCTCTATTGAAGGAACTGACCACCTGGTGATTTGTGAAATTAAACATGACATTATAATCTTTTAGCCAATGTTCAGTAATACCAAGGATATGTATATTGTTACTATTTAAAAACAATTCAACTTCCAATTCTTTGCCCATCATGCCTTGTATATGATGCACCAGGTGTAAATAATTTTTATTACTTATTTCTGGGCTGTATTCAAAATTAATTAAACTCTTATTATTGATAGAGATTGCATCTATTGTCACGTTCATTAATTTAAATTAGTTGGAACTGATTCCAAATTAAATGTCAAATGATTATGCTCAATAAAAGCTGTCTTGGTAGCCAAAACCTTGGCTGAGTTAAAAGATAATAATAAGATAACACATTTGCTACCAGTCTTAAATTATATTTGGATAGGTAATACTTATCTTTTGTCCAAAACTTTTTTATTAAATTATTTATGTCAATTACATGAAATTTATGATTATTATCATTACAATTATATGTCAAATTTAAATTATTATTACATATTAAATTATGCATTTGTATATTTAAATTATGTCTTAAGTTAATTTCCTGTGGCAATCACTGTATATAAGGCAGTGTGAACAAGACAATTTTGTGTACGTTTAAGTTATTAAGTTGTTCAATATATCTTAATAACTGTTTGTTGTTTACACTGCCTCTTCATTTTTTTAAAGGATAAGGGTGACAAACGAGCACGCAGTCCACCTGATGGTAAGTGGTTGCTGCGGCCCATAGACATCTGCATCTATCCTCGTTTGCGAATCAAAATACAGATGCGTTGCTACCCGTAAGGACTAAGATGGAATGCCTCCTTTCCAGTAAAAAGGGCCTCCGGCCACCTGCACTCACCAAGCGAAACGCATAGGTAAACCTCTTACTTCACGCTGGTATTCTGTGAGGTCGTGGTACCACCCCGGTTCGAGCTGGCGCATCCGTGCGACAGCAAAAGCTGCCGCGTGGCTCTACCACTGTTAAATACTAACAAAAATATTATTGTACTATTTGGGCAAAATTTAGTAACAATAATTTATTTAGGATGTCACTAAAAGATGATCCAGGCATGCAGCAATTTGTAACTTTTTGTCCCTTTAAAGAGTTAGTTAAAGTTATGCCTAGATTTTTTCCCATGTCATTGCTATACACAATTATATTATTTTTAGTGATATTTGAGTTATTTATTATTTTAATATCCTCTGGTATGGCACTGTCATAGAGTTTTGGTGGCGGTGTAATATTATCAGCACACTCTGAAGAAGCTGGCATTGAACGCTGACCTGATTGAAGCTTACCTCGGTGTCGAACGCTGTGAAGCAATCTACACGCCACTATAATAATCCTTTTCAAGTCCCATTTCTTTCAATATAATGCTTTTACATATCTAAGACCTTCAACATATTTGCTTTATTTCAAAGACCCATACTATTATAAGTCTTTTACTTATGGGATTTCAAGTCATAACTCTGCTGTCATAATGCTTATGCACCATAGATGCCTTCTATATTAATGCTTTTGTATCATAGGCCTTACTATCATAAGTCCCTAATATAGGACTAGTCATTGTACCTAGTACAAGTAGTAGTTGATCAGCCGACCACCCCAACTATATGTACAACCTTGGGTATGTGTCTCCAGCAAGGCCCCTCTTATAAGGGAACATTACAATCATTAACTTAGAAATTTTCCGAGTAATACAAGTACACCTTCATCAACTTAGACAAATAAAAGATTTTCAAAGACAAAAATGCAGAACAATCAGTGAAGAACAATCAGTCTGAAAACATGAAATGTGTTTTTTACACTATAATATTTAACATTCCAAATAAATATATTTGAACTTTATGCTAATCATTGCATTTTAATTGTTTATAATATAATTTCTATGACATTTTTAAATATATTGATATTAAATTGAATTATTATATATTAAAAATAATTATGACGAGTCACAATACGTTAAGAATTCGAGTAATTATGGAGTAAGAGTACCATCATGGCAGCATCGCGGCCCAAGCGGCACGCAACATCAACGACGATTACAGGGTGAATACTGCAAACGAACGCTCCAACTGTTATTGGTTTGTCTTTTTTATAGAATAGGGTGACAAACGAGCACATAGTCCACCTGATGGTAAGTGGTTGCTGTGGCCCATAGACTACGTGAGGACTAAGATGGAATGCCTCTTTTCCAGTAAAAATGGTCTCCGGTTCTCTAGACTCACCAAAAACTTCCGTTCAGCAATTTTCGACTTATAAAATGAACCCCGTGGTCATTCGAAAACTTTGATCGACAATTACAAATTAAAGGCGATTGTGGAAGCTGATTATACTCAACCTACGGCTGAATTACCAGCACTTTTCGATATTAGCATTAAAACAATATTGGTCCATTTGTATCAACTTGGCAAGGTAAAAAAGCTTGACAAATGGATGCCCCACGAACTCAATGATCTACAGCGTGAAGTACGCGTCGAGACGTGTCTTACACTGTTGAGCACAACAGGCACATAAACGAAGGAATTATGAACCGCATTGTTACCTGCGACGAAAAAATGCATTCTGTATGACAATCGTAAGCGATCAGCAAGTTGGTTGGATACTGTTTCAGCACCTAAAGTGATGGTCACTGTTTGATGCTCTAGCGCCGGTGTGATTCATCACAGCTTCTTACCAAACGGGATGAGCATTACTGAAGATGTGTACAGTGAAGAACTAAACACAATGATGTAAAAGTTCACACGTCTCCAACCAGCTTTGATCAATGGCTCGTCTTCGCTGCTCCTGCACGACAAAGCGCGATCTCATACAGCACATCAGACGGTTACCAAGTTATAGGAGCTGGGGTTGGAAGCTCTCCGTCATCCACCATACTCACCAGGCCTTGCGCCTACAGAATTATACTTTTACCAGAATTTGGATGACTTTTTGGCGGGAAAAAATTCAATACCCGAGAGGCAGTACAAAACGATTTTGAAGAATTTGTTGCGTCCCGTTCAGCTGATTTCTTCAAAAAGGGATCAATAAACTGCCACTGTTTGGTCAAAGATGCATCGATTGCATGAGTGATTAATTTGATAAAGAGAAATAAAAAAATATAGAAAAAAAAAGAATGTTTACTTATTTCAGGTAAAAGACCAAATATAACTGCACCTTGTCTCTACATACCACATAAAATTTTAATTTTTATTTAATTCGTGAGTATTATTTACTTTTAAAATGAACAGATAGAGAGATATAAGTTGTGTATTATAATTTGCATTGCTTCTGATTAGATTCTAGATCAGATCGGTTGCAATATGTTGCCATGTCTCGATGCAGACCTTGTAGTAGCGGTTCAACATCATTTCGTATGAGGTGACAGAGGGAAACACCAGGAGATGGGAGATGGTAAATATTCCTTTTATTAGGCATTCTATGGGGATTCCTATGAAGTAGTAGTGCCACGCGGCAGCTTTTGTTGTCGCACGGATGGGCCGGCTCGAACCTGGGTGGTACCACGACCTCACAGAATACCAGCGTGAAGTAGAGGTTTACCTCTGCGTTTCACTTGGTGAGTGCAGGTGGCCGGAGGCCCTTTTTACTGGAAATGAGGCATTTCATCTTAGTCCTCACGGGTGACAACGCATTTTGAATTGTAATAGAGGATAGATGTAGATGTCTATGGGCCGCAGCAACCACTTACCATCAGGTTGACTGTGTGCTCGTTTGTCACCCTAACCCTATAAAAAAAGTGGACTTTGACCACGTAAACGACTACTTATTAATTACTATGATTTCATATAATTTTATATATCCCATCAATGTTAATACCTTTATGCGTTAAGTGGATATTGTAAGAACCGACTACATGGTATTCAAAAGTAATATCTTGTTGCTTCCACTAGATGATGGTATAACAATCTCGTATATGCCAGGCGTAAAATACCCACATTCGCAACGAACAGCTGCGTCAAACTTGCGTTTCGTCTGATATTGCTATCGTCAATACGCCTGCTAATCGATGCGATGGCAAATCCTGTATAATGAGACAGGGCCATGTACAGCAGTGGACTTTTATAGGCCGATGAAGGAAATGAGGAAGAAATACATGCTTGGTTATTTAATATTTCTGTGAAGCGAATAATATAATATTGCAATTAAGTGTTTTAAATATGATTCCTTACAGAATTTTGATTAAGCGGTAGAGAACCGTTAATAAACATTTAGAAGTTAATAAGGATTCCAGTTGCCGTAGACAGGACAATACTGCTGTCAAAACCAACCAAGTCTGCCGCTTTAAAACGATTAAATTAGATATACCCATTTCGCCCGGAATCAGATTGGATTAAATATAATCCAACAAAAAATAATTTTTTAACGACACAAAAATATCCTTTTTATTTTATGACAATGAATATTAAAAGTAATTGCACGATAATGCTTGACTACTGCCGAGGACTACTCCTATTACAAGAATTAAAACTGAAAAAGTGGTTAAACGTAGAATTAGTAGTGTTATAGCACTGTTAGTAATATTTAAAAAAATTAAAAACCTGACCAGAGCGAGTAGGACTCGTACCCTGAGGGTTCCGAATAAAACTAATTACTTATATGAAGATCCCATTCCATCCCATCGAGTCTCGATTATTTTGCCTGACGTCTTGCAACATTTTATAATTCTAGGCCACGGGCAAGGTGTCATATAATAGCCTCTCTTGTACTGGTAGAGTTGATCATCAAGTTTATGACTTTTGGATCAGCGTTTCATAATTGTTTTTTAAGTATTACATCTCTAAGGTACCATACATACAAATATTTGATATAATGAATTTTTATATTTACGCAAATACTACACATTTAAGTATACTAGTTTTTACGTGTTCTATCGTGTATATTAACTTATTTTATATTCCGGCGTTTTGAGCACTTTAAAGCACCATGGTCACGGGGAGGGGGAGGGGGGGGAGGTAAGGTGTTTGACGTCCCCATGTCATAGGTAACCACCGTTACCAGCAGATTAAAATTAATAGTATTATTATTTTAAATTTATCATTTTCCAAAAATTAATAATTTTAACCTGGAAGTAGCCGTAGTTAACTATGACATTGGGACGTTGAAAACCTCAGTCCCCTCCGTGACCATGGATGCTGTTAAGTGTTCGAAACGTTGTTAATATAAAATAAGTTAATATACTTGATAGAATCCGTAAAAGCTAGTTTTATTTAAATATTTCATATTAATGTTTCTACTTGACACCTGAAAAAGAGTCAGTCGATGACGATCGGACCATTCGATTCTGTATTTATCCATTTTTTTCCTTTTGAGGTATGTTAAATTGAAAGTTATGTTAAATTTAAGGTTTATTGTCAACCATGTATTCCGTAATATCTATCATCATTTCTTTTATACAATCAAATTGTTTCACTATTTTTTTTGAACTTGGTTATAGACAAACTTTGTACATTTTTAGGGGACTTTTTGAAAAACGTACACACATTGTCAAATCTATGAACTATTAATTACTGAATGTTAGATAACTCAGACATAAAGATTATAATGATATTTATTTGACTAAATATGCAATTTATGTTTTGTATTTCATATCGAAAGTTATAGAAATAAAATTCAAACACACGGAAGTCGGACACAAGCGATCCAGTCAGATAGTGGAAACTTCTTCTTTAAATAATAATGAGTCGGTGGAAACACTCTGATTCTTTTCTTACCGTTTTGCAGAGTTGCGTTGATTTGTCAGTAAAACTTAAACATCTCTTTTTGTTTTTTTCCATCAAAATTAATTTTTAGTTAGTTTCTTTAAAACAGGACTATAAACTTCGTACATGTTAATGCAAATGCCACTTTTACCATATTTTTGACAAAATCTTCCCAAATAATTAAGAATATGAATAATTATATGTTTAGAAATAAACTTTCTAAATTAACTAAGTAGGTCACTCAATAAGTTTTGAGATATACAAAAAGTATTCTAGATACTATTAATATTTATTTTACATCTTTTCAAAATATTCTCCATCATGCTCTATACAAAGTTCTATTCGCTTAAACCAATTCTGAAAACACTTTTGTCAGTCTTGATCTGACAGGTCGGAAATCGCTTCTTCGTAGGCAGCCACGGCTTCTTCAGCGCTTAAAAAAAACTTGACTTTTATTTTTTATTTCATCCTTGGGAACAAAAATGTGGGTGACTTAGAGTTTCAACACCATATTCCTCTATAAATGCTTTTGTTCTAAGGGAGGTATGTGAAGAGGCATTGTCGTGATGCAGCATGATTCCCCGAAGCCCAATCTTTGGTCTTCTTTCCCGCACAGCTTGAAAAGCTTTGGGTAATGCAACCGTAGTATACCATTCAGTGTTTACTGACCTATAGTTTTCCAGCATTGACGTCGATAAATGTCCGTTCCGCGAAAAAAAAGTAGCCACCATTTTTGTGCCGACGTTGCGAGGTCACTGCAGTTTTGTCGGTAACTGTCGTTCTCAGCAGACCCATACCGATGATTTATTTTATTCCCTGGATCATATTGATAGATCAATGTCTCGTCACCAGTAACGGTTATTAAAACATGCCTAGATGTCCCGTTTTCAAAACGTAGACGCATTTCACGGCATCAATCCAGACGAGTCTGTTTTTCGCTTTCGGAGAGCAAACGAGGGATCCATCGACAACAAAGCTTCCTCACTCCAAGATGTTGATGTAGGATGGTATGAATGCTCCCCGAACTAATGCCTACAATCTTTTCCATGTCCGTATATGTGATTTGTGGGTCTTCTCGCACCAACATTTCAGTGTTCCATACATTTTCTGCCGTTACTGCTGTTTGCCCCCGGTGTTGCAACCCGGGCCCCGGTTCTTTGGTCATCTTTAAGATTAATTTTACCCATTTTGAATTCAGCAAACCACTTAAAAATTGTTGCGCGTGATGGAGCTGAGTCTCTGAATGCTGATTGTAACCGTTGTAAACTTAATTGTTCGGTTAAACTAAATTTAAAATCATAATATACCATAGCGCGCAAATGTTCACGGTTAAGATCCATCGTTTTAAATGAAAAGCGCGGGAAGCGTTGTAGGAAAATTAATAGAACTTTGTTTTTTGTTTTAATATTGAGCAATTGACTTATGGAGTTCTATTTTTAAATAAATTTGCTTTTTAGAAACATATAACACGGGTGTGTTCTATTTTAAAATTTTGAGCATCTCAAAACTTATTGAGTAACCTACGTATCTTGTTTGGTTAGTATTACATCTTTCGTTATTTCGAAGATTCAGAAATAATGAGTTGTTCATCAAAGTATCATAGTAGCATGCTACATTTGATATCAATAACCAAATATTCACATATCCACACGCTTATTGCACTTCGAAATGGAGTTGTTGCACTAAAAAGTGCTGCGAAACACACGTTCGCTGATCCGAAAGATGGCCAAAGTATCATTTTTTAATGTGGGGAAATCTTCATAAATACCTTTCGCAGTGTGATTAACGAAAAATGTATGCCAGTCTTCTACTTACCTAAATCCCACGGTGGGTACCTAAAATATTACCAGGTGCTAGGATCTCCGTTCAGGAAACAACTGGGGCCCTTCCATCGCTATGTTTTGCTTGAAGCGTCTCCTGGAGGTGGTACTTGCACGATAGTAATGTGATCGTACAACTTCGCCAGTATATACGGAGGTGGAAAATGAGTTAGAATTGTTGCTGCCTGTTCAAAGGATATCGTGCGTTACCTTCGCACGATCTGTATAGCCAATAACCATACTCTGATGTATCATAATGCATCGCGTTAAGATGCCGTGCACAATCGATAGTGGTACGCGCTGCGCGTTCAAAGGTAAACCGTATTGCTACAGGAAACCATATCTCCACCGTTAGTATGATGATATACTTAGGATATATCGGTTATCGAGTGAATTTTTACCACGGTCGCGGTCCCTGGAAGGAAGTCTAAGTGATTCTATAATAATACTTTTCAAGTCCATTCCTATTAATATAATGCTTTTATCTGAAACCCAACTTTATTCATTGTAATGCTTTGACATTTTAGAGACCTTCTATATTATTGCTTTTGTTTCATAGACTTTAATTTTATATGTCTATAGTATTGGACTTATATGACAGTACTTCGATAGGTCGACTTTATTACCTACATAATATGTTTGACTACTGATATGCATCTACGGCAGATTGTCGTGAAGCGACAATAAAAAAAAGAACCTAACCTAACAACAACGACATAACAAAAATAGAACAAGAAAATAATATATTTAAAATTTTAAAAAGATATTTACAATTTTATATAAAAAAAATAAAGTATGATGATGGTGATGGGTGACGTGAATTAGAATTAAATAGAAAATAAAGATAAGATGAATACTGAAGCGGAGCCTGAAGATCAAAGTGGCACACCGCGCTTGGCGATGGTGGCACGCAGCGCCTGGTCTAGGCACACGCAGCGCCTGGAGTAGGCACACGCTGCGCTTGGAGTAGGCACACGCAGCGCCCAGAGTAGGCACACGCGGCGCCTTGATTAGGCGCTCTCAGCGCCTGGAGTAAACGCTCGCAGCGCCTGGAGCAAGCACGCACAGCGGCTAAAGATAGCACGAGCACTAGTAGGTGGAGGCGTAGGCGACGACTTCAGGTGAAAGCAAAGGTCTGCAGGATCCCGGAGCAGTGCGGCCCCGCGCTTGGAGTAGGCTAGGCGACGACTTCAGGTGAAGACAGAGGCTTGCAGGATCCCGGAGCAGTGCGGCCCTGCGCTTGGAGTAGGCTAGGCGACGACTTCAGGTGAAGACAGAGGCTTGCAGGATCCCGGAGCAGTGCGGCCCCGCGCTTGGAGTAGGTTAGGCGACGACTTCAGGTGAAGACAGAGGCTTGCAGGATCCCGGAGCAGTGAGGCCCCGCGCTTGGAGTAGGCTAGGCGACGACTTCAGGTGAAGACAGAGGCTTGCAGGATCCCGGAGCATTGCAGCCCCGCGATAAGGCCTTTAGGAGATACTTCCCTTTTGAAAGCTGAAGCGAGACTCTCTGTATTGACCGATTATTCGGCTTTTATACCTTTTTAGAGAGAACGGGAAATTATTTAAATTAAAAGCAATTTTTTGTAAATGGCCCAGAGGAGAAGAGTATTTATGTGGAAATATTGAAGTAAAAACATCAGACCGGTAACGAATTTAAATAAAAATTGCCATGACAACCAGATATACAACGATGTCAAAACATGTCAATTTTTGGTTTCAGGCTCATAATTGAAAAACGGCAAGATTTAAGTAAGAAATGAGATATTATTGATATAGGAAAAAAGGTAGCGGAACAGCGCGCACGATACCCGAAATTGCAGAGTTACGGAGAACTAAATAAATAGTGTAAATAATAGTGTAAAATGATATGTAAGTATCATAACACTACAAGATATCGAATAATGTAATGTGAAAAATATTTTCACTTCTTTCCCCAATTTTTGACACCTGGATTTGGTTCAAACGTTGTGCGGAAGATACATAATACTATGTGAAATCATTATACAGAAAATTATTTAAAAAAAATAAGATTCATGCAATATGTAAATAAATACGCTCTATACAATAAAATATTTTGAACCACTTACCTATTATAATATAACACATATAAATGTTAATAATTAGTATTATTGTAAAGCACCCCATATTTTTATTATTTGATATGTAAACTATTTTGAATTTTATTTACATAACGTATATTACATAAAATTTAAAATATATACAATATTAAAATATAATAATAAAAACTAATAATATGGATATTTTAAACGTTTTAGTAAATTTAATGAATTTTTAAGTCAATTTACTGTTCTATAAATTTATTATTCCAAATGAATGTAGGTATTTTAACGTTGCACTATTTTTAATGATTTTTAATTGCTTAATTTTTTTATTTTGATAATCCAGTGCTTCACTACTATTCCACACGATGATGAGTGGTGATACAGCTGAAGATATATATTCACTCTTGCTTTAAAGATACCTACATTATAAATTAAAATAATACTTCTTTAATATTTTTATACGATTTCAGAATTCAATTGTTTGACGCATAGAAATAATCGAAGCAATGAGGAAACAAAATCCAATGTAATGGACACACGCTTATTTGACATTAACATGTCAAATAAGCGAGGTTAAAAATATTTATTTAGGCATTTGACAGGTGAAATGTTCTGTAATTAAGTGTATTAAGCGCAGTACGTAAACAATGTACATATGTATATATAGAAAAGAAAAGATCTTTGAAAAGTAAGAGTAAATGAGATTTTTTATTTTTATTTCAAAGGTCATATAAGCTTGAACCATATTATATCCGTAGGCAAAACTCAAATTGACTGAAGACGTTAAACAAACGATCGGGATCAGAGAATAGAAACCCTTATTCGTTGATTGAATATTAATGGACCGATAGGCATACTTTTATTTATTCTTACGAAAGAAGCAGTTATTTAGCTGACATTACAGTAATATTACAAAAATGTAATATCATTAACAGTTCGGTGAAGAAATTAAGGTTTGATTCGAAATAATCTACATTTTTCACTAATCTTTTGATTGTAAGAGAGAACCAAAAGAAATTAAATACTGTTTTACTAATTTGTTTGACATTGGAAAGTTATACTTGTGGTTGGGTGTTTTTTACTTATTCAAACTTTGTTGTACAAAAATTACAGAAACGGTTTTTCTCTACAAGTCAACCTAAGGAAAGCAGAGAACAAGACTACCACTGCCTACTAACATATTTAATAATAAATTTGAAAAGCAATGGAGCTCGGTCAGAGTGAACAAGCCAAATCGACTTGATTTTCACGCTATGAATAAACTATAAAAAAGCTTGAAAGCCACCAGAATGTTTGAAATTTTACCTTCTTACTTTTGATGAGTCTGTATGTTTAAGGGCAACCGTTAATTGGTTTGCTAAAAGTTCAAAAGACGGTGAACGAGCTTCAAAGCGACGAAAGGTCAAATATGGAACTTAAAGATTTTTTCGTAACTCCAAAAAAAGTCGCTGCGCGCGAAGCATACAGAAATAAATAGCCACCTCATTTTTATACAACACTCAAATTAATTTTTAATTAAAACTCTTCTTTAAATTAGTCATTTAGTATCATAAAATTGTAAGATATCATCAAAAAATATAAGATGTCCAAACATATAAGAAGATGTTTTGAGTCATGAAACTTTTGCACTTTTGTGATTTTAAGGACCGGTTGCTTAAAACAAATTGGCCTTTGTTAAGAATGTTACGAGGAAAGGCAATAATTCTGTATACGGCTTAAGAGAAAATCCGTGCCTCCGCTACGCTGCGTAATATTAAAAATATCGCAGCGATGTCTGAAATTAAATTCAATTTCATGTGCCTTATTACTTTTTTTATTATATTTTACATTGTTTACTTGTTTATTTTTACAAATACATGTTAAGTTTTTGGAATTAAAAAAAATATATTCGTAGCAGGATGTGAAGAAGACATACTACGCTTAAAAGCAACACCTCAAAATGATATTTAATTAAAAAAAACCGCTGTTTTAACTCTTATAGTGTAGTATTAAATTCAAATTTAGATAAAACTAATAACCATACATATTTTTTTTGTATGAATAAGTGTAAACCCCAGTGAGTTTAATTGTATAAAAATATGGACTAGCCATTGCAGGAGCCACTGCAGCTATTTTCACTAGGTGCTGGCGCAGGATGACGTTAGAAGACAGGAAATGTTTAACCTACTAATCCTTCCAGAGTAAATAAAACCTTAATTTTATCTGAAAAAAGTAATTTTGTAATATTCATAAAATAATTTGGTCCTACAAAGAAATATATATCTCACATTACGTACATACGCGATTTAGATTTATCTTCTATACATATAATAAATCTGTAGAAAAGTCGTGTCTGTAATTCTAATATAATCTTGAAGTAAGAAGTCTAGTGGACTAAATATAGGGTTCTGAAGCCAAATTTGTGGTTTTTAGAATTTTTTGTCTGTCTGTCTGTGTATTCCAGATTCACGCTAAAACTACTGGACCGATTTACAGGAAATTTTGTATGTAAGTACCTATAGTTAGTTAACCGGGGCAACTTATAGGCTACTTTTTATCCGATTACGGAATTTCAAAAAAGAAGTTTAAGTATTTTCCTTCATTTAGATGTTAATTTTCTATTATAATATCTTAGTTATAGGCCGTTGTTTTTATTTAAATAAATACCATATTTATAAATTAAAATTAAAATATAGTTATAATTTTGGTAAAATGGTTTGGGACTACACCGATTTAGTTATCGAAACCTTGCCATCTATCATGAAATGGAAAAAGTAGTATATTTTGCCTTCATTTAGTAATACATTAAATAATATAAATAACTTACATTTACGTGTTTAAATAATTAGATTTTGAAAATGGTTTAAAAATTCTAACGTTTAGTTTTTTAGTTTTTTGTTATTTTATTTTAAAAGTGTAATAATTTCAATAGATAATAGTGACGTCTATCAAAAATATGAAAATTGATAAGGTTTTTATTTCAATTACTAATCTATATGTAAACTGATTAAAACTGATCTGTCTGCAATTATTGCAAAATTTTTATTATCGTTATAGTTTTATTAAAGATATTTTTATATATGTCGTACCCAGATCGTAGAATTGATAATATATCATAAAGCAGTCTATAATTTCGTGAAATGTATTGTAGTGTGGTCATTTCATGATATTTAACACTGTTTGTTGACAGAGAGCACGAGGGATCTGTGACAACAAACACCTGGCCGCCGAGCGTCAGCACGTCAAGCAGGTCGCAAGGCAGTTCACAGTGACCGAGTGAAACCGGCCACAGTCGAGCGTGTGCCTGCTGTACTACCATATGTCAGAGGTGTCACAGACAAGATTGGCTGCATCTTGAAGAGAGCTTCTATTAGAACATTCTTTAAGCCACCGAAGAAGATTCGTTAATTCTTACCACCCGTCAAGTGCAATATCCCTCTACAAGATGCAGGAGTGTACAAGCTTGATTGTGAATGTGGTCTCTCATATATAGGGCAAACAAAACTATCAATAAAAACCCGCGTAAAAGAACACATAGCTGGCGTGAAGCACCAACTTTCCGGGAAGTCTGCAGTTTGTGATCACATCCTAGACGGCCCCCGCCATTACATTAGATTTGATTAACCACAAATTCTCGCGAAAGAACATCGATTGCAAGGATGATACGTGAGGCTATAGAAATTAAAAAACATCCTAATTTCAATACAAAGGGAGGCTGAGTACTACCAACTGTTTGGTATCATGTAATTAATAAAATTAAAACTAAACCCAAGCATACCACTGCAAGACTTTAAGACACAGTGAGTTCATTCTGCGTAGATCGGACCAAAAGTAATAATTAAAAAAGCTGAAGGTACTCCGGGTTGACTCTGATATCAGGACGTCAATCACCTCAGTCCCCGTGACCATGGGTGCTGTAAAGCACCCGAAACGTTGGGAATTAATAAAAATAAGTTAATTAAACGCGATAAAATCCGTAAAAGAAATTTTACGTTTTCCTTTAACACGATGAAGTAACGTGATGTGCCGCGACATCCCATGAAATGCCGTGACGTGCCGCGGTATCCTATGGGATGCCGTGACGTGCCGCGGCATCTCTTGGAATACCGTTACGTGCCGCAGCATGCCGCGGTATCACGCGAGACGTTTCGGTCTATTTGTGTTGAAATAAAGGAATGTCGGAAAAGATGAAAAAGGAAGGTTATTAAAATAACGTCGAAAATCTTTTTTTACGAAAAAAATCATTTGACACGCCGTGCCATTCCGTGACGTCTGTAAGTGCAGGCCTTAAGTGTCACAAAGAACGCAAGTGTTATTTTGTGTTGTTGTCACTTAGAAAAGAGGCGTTTTCATGATTTATAACTATTTCAGAAACTAGATGAAGCTTGTGTTCAATTTAGGATGCCCTTAGTAAGTTGTCACTTTTTACCATATTTACGAAGTTAATACTCACATATTATAGAATTCATTTAAAGAAAATGTAACCGGTTAAGGAAATACTTTATTTGTTCAAGAGTTATCTACGTCGGAAATAGGTTGTCCTTTTAATTAGTTCACTTTGAAAGTTCAATTCAACTATTTTAAATTCATGCTTCGCTACAATACAAAACAAATTAAAAAGAATTTTCCAACCAATTAATATTCCACGAACTACGGTTCTAGCTTTGCAGCCGCATCGTTTATTTAACTCCTTCAGCCAATTTGATTTCCGAGCTCAGGGCTGTTTCTTTCCGTAGGACAGGACATATATTTTACTCTTTACAATTAAACAAATAAATCTGCTTCAATTTTATAATTATGTTATTTATAATACAATACAATACTCTTTATTATACACCAAGGGAAGGTTAATGAAAAAATAACTTTATTAAATTTATTGCTACTCGTACAAAGCAATCTCTTCCAGACAACCCAGAAAAAGAAGAGAAAGATTAACGAGTAGGTAAAATAAGAAAGGATGTCAACTTATGCATTAAAAAGACAACATACCTTTAATAGATCAATCATCATAATTAAAAGGAGGAAGAGAGAGCGGATTCAGGATAGAGCATTAAAAAAATCTATTTAATGTGGTATTGTTCAAAACTGTAATAACTGTGACTGATAAAAACGCTGACTTGGATATTTTCAACCTATCCAAGAGCAGCATCAAACGCGATATTGTAAGCAAAAATATGGTACAATCACACATGAACACACACACACACACACACACACACACACACACACACACACACACACACACATGCAAGTAAGCACGCACG
Organism: Parnassius glacialis; assembly: GCA_033319125.1. Taxonomy (NCBI): domain Eukaryota; kingdom Metazoa; phylum Arthropoda; class Insecta; order Lepidoptera; family Papilionidae; genus Parnassius; species Parnassius glacialis. The sequence goes on from JAVANC010000019.1 coordinate 20,214,204, forward strand.
GGCGCGCGCATGCACGCACGCACGCACGCATGCACGCATGCGCGCACGCACGCTCGCTCGCACGCACGCACGCACGCAAGCACACACGCACGCACGCACAAACGCACGCACGTACGCACGCACACACGCACGCTCGCACGCACGCAAGCATGCACGCACGCACGCACGCACACACGCAAGCTCGCTCGCACGCACGCACGCTCAATCGCACGCACGCAGCTCACTCGCACGCACGCACTTACGCACGCACGCACGCACGCATTCACGCTCGCTTGCTCGCTCGCACGAACGCACGCACACACGCACGCACGCACGCACGCACGAACGTACGCAAGCACGCAAGCACGCACGCACGCTTACAAGCACGCACGCACGCACTCACGCACGCACTCCCGCACGCACGCACGCACACAAAAACGCACGCACGCTCGCTCGCACGCACGCAGGCACCCGCGCACGCACGCACGCACGCACGTACGCACGCACAAACGCACGCACTTACGCACGCACACATGCACGCTCGCACGCACGCAAGCACGCACGCACGCACACACGCAAGCTCGCTCGCACGCACGCACGCTCAATCGAACGCACGCAGCTCACTCGCACGCACGCACTTACACACGCGCGCACGCACGCACTCACGCTCGCTCGCACGCTCGCACGAACGCATGCACGCACACACGTACGCACGCACGCACGCACGAACGCACGAAAGCACGCACGCACGCATGCAAGCACGCACGCACGCACGCACGCACTCACGCACGCACGCACGCACACACGCACGCACGCACGCACGCACGCACGCACACACGCACGCTCGCACGCACGCAAGCACGCACGCACGCACGCACGCACACACGCAAGCTCGCTCGCACGCACGCACGCTCAATCGCACGCACGCAGCTCACTCGCACGCACGCACTTACGCACGCACGCACGCACGCATTCACGCTCGCTTGCTCGCTCGCACGAACGCACGCACACACGCACGCACGCACGCACGCACGAACGTACGCAAGCACGCAAGCACGCGCGCACGCTTACAAGCACGCACGCACGCACTCACGCACGCACTCCCGCACGCACGCACGCACACACGAACGCACGCACGCTCGCTCGCACGCACGCAGGCACCCGCGCACGCACGCACGCACGCACGTACGCACGCACAAACGCACGCACTTACGCACGCACACATGCACGCTCGCACGCACGCAAGCACGCACGCACGCACACACGCAAGCACGCTCGCACGCACGCACGCTCAATCGAACGCACGCAGCTCACTCGCACGCACGCACTTACACACGCGCGCACGCACGCACTCACGCTCGCTCGCACGCTCGCACGAACGCATGCACGCACACACGTACGCACGCACGCACGCACGAACGCACGCAAGCACGCACGCACGCATGCAAGCACGCACGCACGCACGCACGCACTCACGCACGCACGCACGCACACACGCACGCACGCACGCTCGTTCGCACGCACGCACGCACCCGCGCACGCACGCACACACGCTCTCTCACGTGCTCGCACGCACGCACTCACGCACACACACACACACACACGCGCGCGCATACACGCACACATACACACACACACACACACACACAAACACACACACACACATATACACATACACATACACATACTCATACACATAAACATACACAAACACATACACACACATACACGTACATACAAATACACAACATAAACAAATAAGCACAATCGCGTGCGCTTACTCGTTTGTGTGTGTAAAAAATAAAAAGATAAAATAAGGGATAGGGATATAATAAGGATAAGGACGTAAAAGGCGACAAAGGGAAACTGAGGCAGGAGATGGGCAGCAGCATCTTTCTGATAACAGCAAAATAACAATAAAAAAATAGCGGTTGCCAAATCGCTCCCGAAGCGTGGCAACTGTTGCAATATATCCCCCATGAGCAATGACATTAATAAACAACCCCCAGTCCCCGGCGGCCCCGCTATTCATGGCTACGGTGGCGACCATGGTAACGGCGGGGCAGAGAGTGCTAAGAATCTCCGGTGGAGGTTCGGTTGCCACCTACGACGACTCGATCTAGCAACTTATAACGCACGCACCCTGAGGACTGACGAGAAGATATTGGAGCTGGAAGAAGAGATAGACAAGTTGTGCTGGAATATCATTGGATTATTCGAGGTCCGAAGAGAGGGGGAGGACACGGTAATCCTCGAATCCGGCAACTTATTCTATCACCGGGAGGGCGACCATCTGTCCCAAGGAGGTGTTGGATTTATCGTTCACAAGTCTCTCGTTAACAACGTTGTAAAGGTTGGGAGTGTGTCGACGAGGGTTGCGTACCTTATACTTAGAATCACCAAACGGTATTTGCTGAAGGTCATACAGGCTTACGCGCCAACCTCGGCACACCACGATGAGGAGGTGGAGGAAATGTATGAGGATATCTCTAGAGCCATGCATTCCTCCAAAACCCACTATACGGTGTTAATGGGAGACTTCAACGCAAAACTAGGCACAAGAGAGAACGGTGAGCTGAAAGTAGGGAATTTCGGAATAGGGCAACATAACCGAAGGGGCCAGCAGTTGGCCGACTTCATGGACAAAGAAGGACTCTTTATGATGAACTCTTTCTTCCAGAAGTGGCCCCACAGGAAGTGGACCTGGTCGAGCCCCGACGGTTGGACAAAAAATGAGATTGACTTTATTATGACGACCAGGCGACAACTGTTCAGTGATGTCTCAGTGATTGTGAGGGTGAAAACCGGCAGCGATCACCGAATGGTGAGAGGCACACTGAACCTAAACGTTAAGTTGGAGAGGTCACGTCTTATGATGTCAATGCTCCGTCCCCCTCGTGCTCTAATCAAAAACCCCGAAACTTTTCAGCTCGAGCTACGAAACCGTTTTCAGTGCCTAGAAGATTGCAATGCAGTAGACGATATGAATGAAATGCTCGTGGAAACTTTCCATGCGGTCGAAGCTAAGTTTTGCAAGACCCGTCGCAGAAGAGCACAAAAACTCTCCGAAAATGAAGCTGCAGTCTTCAGTAGATTTGACAGCATACAGGCAAATGAACAGACAGATCTCCAAATGCATGCGGCGGGACTTACGAACTTTAATACTGCTCGTATTGAAGAAGCGATTGAGCGGAACCAGGGCTCCAAAGTCTTTGCTAGAGATTTGTCTGCCAGAAAGAGCCAACTGTCGAAGCTGAAGACCGAGTGTGGCAGCGTCGTTTCCGGGACTCCTGAGATTTTGAGTGAGATTGAGAGGTTCTATGGGCAGCTGCACACATCATCGTTGGAGCCACACGCAAGTGTGAGTAACGATCCAAGGGCGAGTCTTATCCGACAATATTCCGATGATATCCCGGACGTCAGTTTGAGCGAGATTAGAATGGCTCTCTAGCACCTTAAAAACGGCAAGGCCCCAGGCGAGGACGGAATTCCAGCGGAGCTTCTGAAAGCGGGTGGAAAACCGGTACTTGAAGTCCTTCAGAAGCTTTTTGATTCCGTCTTCCATGGTGGCATTACACCGGAGGCGTGGAGCAGAATTGCGGTGGTCTTGTTCTTCAAGAAAGGTGACAACGCTCTCTTGAAGAACTACATACCGATTTCCCTTCTGAGCCGTGTCTACGTGCTGTTTTCGAGAGTCATTACGAATCGTTTCACGCGCAGATTGTCGACTTCCAGCCTCCCGAACAAGCCGGTTTTCGAAAAGGCTTTAGTACCATAGACCACATACATACGCTTCGGCAAATTGTACAAAAGTCCGAGGAGTACAATTTGCCACTATGTGTGGCATATGTGGACTATGAGAAAGCCTTTGTTTTCGTCTAAATTTAGGCGGTGCTGCAGTCCTTTCAGCGATGCCAAGTTGCCTGTCGGTATTGCCTGTTGACATAGCCCAACGGATTAGTAAGCTGAAGTGTCAGTGGACCGGCCATATAGCTCGAAGAACCGACAACCGATGGGGAAAAAAGGTTCTCGAGTAGCGGCCTCGTACCGGCGGACGAAGTATAGGGTGTCCCCTCACTAGATGGAGTAACCTGGTAAGATATGCAGGAAGTCGATAAATGCAGATGGCTCAGGACCGTGCTTTGTGGCATTCCTTGGGGGAGGCCTATGTTCAGCAGTGGACTTGTGAAGGGCTGTAATGATGATGATAAATTATAATTGATATTTTTGAGTTTGAAAATCATTCTTGAACTTCCAATAATTTTTGCTTGCGATTTTAAAGGATGTACTGTTTACTCATACGATTGATTCCAGTCAAAAATATAAGCCAAATCTTTGTTGATACATTTTACTGTTTTAGGAAGGGGTCTTCAATGGTTGTTTGTAAATATATTTTAAGATTATCTGCATATAAGTGACAGAGCCAAGATAATTAGGGTGTAATCGTATTAATAAAGATTGCAAATAAAGAGGTGATAAGATGCCACCTTGCGGAACACAGCATCAAGCCACAGAGTCTATTATAGACACGAAATCGTTGAGGGCGTTCATATAAATAGCTATGAAAACAGGAAATTGCCGTTGGAAATATGTTACGAGAGCGCAGTATCTATCCCTAGCATAATATAAGCGTCTATCTATCCCTAATATAATGATCAATAGTATTAAAGGCATTGCTGAAATCCAGAAACATCAATACTGTGATTTGATGACTCTCTATACCATAGCGAATGTCTTCTGTGGTTTTTAAAAACGCCGTAGGCGTACTATGACCTAAGACAAACAAAATATTTGTTGTTGGACAAGGCATTCTAAGACTTTGGAAAGGAAAGGAAGAATCGAAATAGGTAGATATTCGGAAAATTTTGAAGAATTTGGTGTTTTGGGTAAAGGTGTGATTTGGGCATGCTTCCATTGGGTAATAAAAGAAGATGAGAAAATGGAACAATTTAAGATAAAGGTGATAAAAAGTCTAGGAAAGAAATATCATTTTAGGACCAACGTCATCACTTTCGTGATCTTTATTACATCGTATTATGTGTTTTCTCCATAGTTCGGTTATGCCATGAAAAAACCACATTCTATGATGTAATAATAATAATAGTAATTTTAATATACGTAAAACTGAAACAGAAGATGTGCAGCAGCATCTTCTTGATAATAACTCAAAATGATAAAAATCTGCGGATACTAAGCTGTCTGTCAAGGGTGGCAACTGTAGATGTAATTTATAGGGTAGACCTATGTCAAGCAGTAGATTTTTTTAGGCTGTAATCGATAGATTGATGAAAGTTTGATATTGTGATGATGAATCCAGAACAACCAAAGATAGGTTGATTGACCCTACCATTCCGTAAAATGGAAACCTCGTGAAAGACGAACAGATAAGAAAACAAAATATCCTGACTTGGCTCTTATGAGCCAGATATTGATTTCATAGCAGTCACCTCATGGTGACCCATACGTAGCGTGGTCCGTCGAACGTAATTATTTTTGTGTTCGTTTCTGTTGACAAGTTCATCCCGGTTAGCCTCTCAGTCATCTGAGACTTGATTCAGGCCCAAATGTAGAAGGAGGTGCTCTTGAATACGGGCGTCTCTTACGCCGGTTTCACTTCTTATCCCCTAACTCTCGACCGTTCGATCTTCTTGGCCGAGGAAGTTTTGTGAGGGAAGGGTATTTATTTATACATAAACCTATTTCATTCTGTTTTTTTTTAATAATCGGCTGGTTTGTTTTATGTTTATATGTATATTTTTATACATTACTCCAGACCAGAAGATTTGTACTCCAAATAATAATAACATTAAAAATCGATACAGATGTAAAATAAAGATTCTTAAATAGAAAAATATGTTGATTCTGTATCTCTTTAACGCAAACTCATAAAACATGCTAACAATGAAACCTAAGAAAGGATTTCGATAGGGCCTTTCCCACAGTATTTAGGAGCATACTAACATAGTATTATGTAGTAAAGAATACATTTAGAATCATCACACTATCTATTACAGGAGCTAGATAGCACATAACACGAAAAACGTATAAATGTTTTTATATAATTTTACACAACTTTTATAACTGCATTTTTCATCACTTTTAACCACAACCTTAAAGGGATTAAAATCAAACTTTGTAACTTTTTTTTTTATAGGATAGGGTGACAAACGAGTACACAGTCCACCCGATAATAAGTGGTTGCTGTGGCCCATAGACATTGTAGTGTTATGCTACTTACATATCATTTTACATTTATTTTTCCATTCTGTTTTTGATTTTCTGCATTCATATTTTGCATCACCTTTATTTCCATAGGATCCTGTAAAGTTTTTAGACCATAAGAACACAATACCAAATCATTTTCACTTCGTGATTTCACGCTATCGATGGAGTCTACCTTTTTCGATCTTTTATTTAGTTCTCCGTAACTTTGCAATTTCGGGTTTCGTGCGCGCTGTTGCGCTACCTTTTTTCCTATGTCAATAATATCTCATTTCTTACTTAAATCTTGCCGTTTTTCAATTACGAGCCTGAAACCAAAATTTGACATGTTTTGACATCGTTGTTTATCTGGTTGTCATGGCAATTTTTATTCAAATTTGTTACCGGTCTGATGTTTTTACTTCAATATTTCCACATAAATACTCTTTTCCTCTGGGTCATTTACAAAAATTTGCTTTTAATTTGAATAATTTCCCGTTCTCTCTAAAAAGGTATAAAAGCCGAACAATTGGTCAATACGGGGAGTCTCGCTTCAGCTTCCAAACTTGAAGCATCTCCTAAAGGCCTTATCCCGGGATCCTGCAAGCCTCTGTCTTCACCTGAAGTCGTCGCCTAGCCTACTCCAAGCGCGGGGCCGCACTGCTCTGGGATCCTTCAAGCCTCTGTCTTCACCTGAAGTCGTCGCCTAGCCTACTCCAAGTGCGGGGCCACACTGCTCCGGGATCCTGCAAGCCTCTGTCTTCACCTGAAGTCGTCGCCTAGCCTACTCCAAGCGCGGGGCCGCTTTAATTAAGGGAGTAGTCAGCCGCTCCCAAGTGAAGATAAAGATAAAGAAAATTAAGGGAGTGGTCAGCCGCTCCCAAGTGAAGATAAAGATAAAGAACTTAATCCCAAGCAAGCTTAGTCGAAGAAACCGAAGCCCATATCTTCATCGTCAGACTAGATTCTTCCTTCTTGGTCTCTTTCTCTTCCTTCTTCTCCTCAGCTGCCGGCGCTGCAGCAGCGGCGACCGCGGCCACGGGCGCTGCTCCACCGACGGGTATGGACGACAACTTCTCACGACCCTGCGCGATCAGTTCTTCAACATTCTTGCCATTGAGTTCCGAGATGACCTTCTTCAGTTTCTCGGAGTTTGCCTCAATACCCACAGAGCTGAGGATCTTCTCAACGTCAGCAGCGCCTGGCGTGCAGGATCCCGGGGCAGCGCGGCTTTGGGATAAGGCCTTTAGGAGATGCTTCAAGTTTGGAAGCTGAAGCGAGACTCCCCGTATTGACCAATTGTTCGGCTTTTATACCTTTTTAGAGAGAACGGGAAATTATTCAAATTAAACGCAATTTTTTGTAAATGATCCAGAGGAAAAGAGTATTTATGTGGAAATATTGAAGTAAAAACATCAGACCAGTAACGAATTTTAATAAAAATTGCCATGACAACCAGATAAACAACGATGTCAAAACATTGAATAAAACTGTTTTTTATGGATTTTATCGCGTATATTTTATTATTTTTTTATTTTTTTTTTATTATTTTTATTCCCGACGTTTCGAGTGCTTTTCAGCAACCCATGGTCACGGGGGGGACTGAGAGGTTTGACGTCCCGATGTCACAGTTAGCCCGGCTACCTTCAGTTTTTTAATATTAATTTTTGGTTCGATTTACGCAGAATGAACTAACAGTGTCCTGAAGTCTTGCAGTGTTATGCTTGGGTTTGGATATAATTTTGTTAATTATAGGATCCCAAGCAGATGGCAGCACCCATCCATCTTCTCTATTGAAATTAGGATGTTTTTTAATTTCAATAGCCTCGCGTATCATCCTTGGTAGGAATCGGTGTTCTTTTGCAAGGATTTGTGGTCTATCAAATCTGATGTAATGGCGGGGACGATCTTGAACATGTTCACAGACTGCAGACTTCCCAGAGCGTCGGTGCTTCACGTCAGCTATATGTTCTTTCACGCGGGTTTTAATGGATCTTTTTGTTTGTCCTATGTAAGAGAGACCACATTCACAATCAAGCTCCTGCATCTTGTAGAGGGATATTACACTTGACGGATGGTAAAAATTGACTAATCTTCTTCGGCGGCTTGAAGTATGTTTTAATAGAAGCTCGCTTCAAGATGTAGCCAACCTTGTCTGTGACTCCTCTGACATAGGGTAGTACAGAAGGCACACGCTCGACTGTGGTTGGCTTCACTCGTTCACTGTGACGTAGGCGCGGGACCCGAAGCTTGTTGTCTTGCAATACTTGCTCGACGTACTGAAGCTCGGCGGCCAGATGTTTTCTGTCACAGATCCCTCGTGCTCTCTGAAACAAACATTTTCCCACGGTAGCTAACTGTGATGGATGATGGTGCGATTCACCATTTAAATATCGGTTAGTATGGGTCTTTTTTCTATACACAGTATGACCAATAGTGTTATCAGGATTTCGGATGACTAAAACATCTAGGAAAGCTAAAGAATTGTTTGCCTCTAACTCCATTGTGAATTGTATTTTAGAGTTTATGGAATTAAAGTGGTCTAAAAATGCAGTTACTTTGTCAGATGGTAAAATTGTGAAAGTGTCGTCTACATACCGCTTGTAGAATCTTGGATTTACAGGAGCAGTAAGAAGGGCTTTCTCCTCAAAGTTCTCCATGAATATGTCGGCGACTATGGGAGATACAGGTGAGCCCATCGCCACTCCATCTACTTGCTTGTAAAACTCCTCCTTCCACAATAGATAGCCAGATGTAAGGCAGTGTTTGAGTAATACTGCATATTCTGTAGGCATGTTGTATTCTTCTAGCTTCCTGGTTACAATTGAGATGCAGTCTTCAATAGGTAAGCATGTAAATAGTGACTGAACATCAAAACTGACCATAGCTTCATTGTCAGCAAGATGTAGGTCTTTTATCTCACTAACAAAATGGTACGAATCCTTTGTGTGTGCTTTAGTTTGTCCTCTCAGTGGTGACAGAATTTTTGCCAGGTGTTGAGCCAACTTATAAGTTGGTGAATCGATTTGGCTCACGATGGGACGTAGTGGAGCGTTTGGTTTGTGTATTTTCGGTAACCCATATAACCTCGGTGCTTTAGTACACGGTGGTGTTATCGAGTTTACGTCGAGATTTAATTTTTCGGAGTAATTCTTTATTAGATCGCTAGTTGTTTTAAGCACATTGGTTGTAGGGTCTGTTTTGACCTTTTTGTACGTACTTTCGTCCGATAAAAGTTGTTGTATTTTCAAATTATAATCTGACGTATCCATTATTACAAAACATGTCAATTTTTGGTTTCAGGCTCGTAATTGAAAAACGGCAAGATTTAAGTAAGAAATGAGATATTATTGATATAGGAAAAAAGGTAGCGCAACAGCGCGCACGAAACCCGAAATTGCAGAGTTACGGAGAACTAAATAACAGAAACAGAAACAGAAACAGAAACTTTTTTATTCAATATAGATTATAAAATAATGCTTATTGAAAGTCACTCTTTTGTATAATTACCACTGGTTCGAAAAAAACCTCTGTCCTGGGAAGAACCAGCAAGAAACCCAGCGGGACTTTTTTTAAAAATAACAGCTTACAATCATGTATGTTACACAAATTAACAACACAACAAATTAGAAATAGCTTGGTAGCGATCACCTCATTTCCAGGGGTTATTATCATCTATAAATTCTTTAATACTATAATAACCCTTTTTATACAAACTTAGTTTAATAAAATTTTTGAACTTTGAGCAGGTCAAATTTTGTATATTTTCTGGAATTTTGTTGTAAAAGCGTATACGCCCCAAGAATGAATTACTGACTCGATGGAGTCGAGTAACCGGTACTACTAGCTTGTGTCTGTTCCTAGTATTTACAGAATGAATATCACTTATTTTTGTAAAACTACTTTTATTTTTGTGTACGTACATTACATTTTCATAAATGTATTGAGAGGCCAAAGTTAATACATTAATTTCCTTAAATTTTTGTCGCAGTGACTCTTTAGACTTTAAATCATAAATTGCTCTTATGGCCCTCTTCTGTAAAACAAATATAATTTCAGTGTCAGCTGCGTGTCCCCATAGCAAAATACTATACGACATTATGCTATGGAAATAGCTAAAGTAAACTAGTCTAGCTGTTTCAACACTAGTTAGACTTCTAATCTTTTTTACGGCATATGCTGCAGAACTAAGTCTGCTTGCTAGTTTTGATATATGGGGGCTCCATTGAAGCTTCGCGTCTAGTGTGATTCCAAGAAAAATGGTGGTATCTACAAGACTCAGTTTCTTCCCATTTAAAATTACATTGGTATTTAATTGTTTGACATTTGGAGTCATAAATTTCATACATGTCGTTTTAGTGCCATTTAAATGCAAATTATTAACATTGAACCAATTTACTAATTTAGATATAGCATTATTTACTTCGTCATATTTTAGCAATTGTCGACTTAATTTGAAAATTAAAGAAGTGTCATCTGCAAATAATACTATATCATGGTTATCTCCTACTATGTAAGGTAAGTCATTAATGTATACAAGAAACAGAAAGGGGCCGAGAATTGAGCCTTGAGGCACGCCCATCTGTACCATCGACCCGGAAGAACTCATACTGTTAACGACAACTTTTTGCGTTCTCTTACTTAAATATAAAATGATTAATTTAAAAGCATCACTTCTTACACTGTAGTGTTGAAGTTTCCTGATTAATGTTTCATGGTGAACACACAATCGAAAGCTTTGGATAGGTCACAAAATATACCCAAAGCATCCTGTGAATTCTCCCATGCATTAAATATATATTTAATCAGCTCAACACCGGCATCAGTTGTCGAGCGACCCCTTGTGAAACCAAATTGATTTTTATGAAGTAAATTATTTATATTAAAGAAATTTAACATTTGATCAAGAATAATTTTTTCAAAAATCTTACTAAGTGTTGGTAGTACAGAAATAGGTCTAAAATTGGCGGGGTCTAATGTACTACCAGATTTAAATAAAGGTATTACTTTACTATACTTCACTAAATCAGGAAACACACCAGATTCGATACTAGTATTAATGTAAAGTAATGATTCGGCGACCGCAGGAGAAGAATTCAGTGACTTAGTGGTTAATATCGGAATATCAGCAAAATATTTCTCAAAAACCATTGCAACGTCCTGATCTGATTCGGTTAATTTGTTATTAACACTTAACTGGTAGTTTGAATTGAATTGAATTGCAAAAGATCGAAAAAGGTAGACTCCATCGATAGCGTGAAATTACGAAGTGAAAATGATTTGGTATTGTGTTCTTATGGTCTAAAAACGTTACAGGATCCTATGGAAATAAAGGTGATGCAAAATATGAGTGCAGAAAATCAAAAACAGAATGGAAAAATAAATGTAAAATGATATGTAAGTAGCATAACACTACAACATCTAAATCTATCCTCGTTTGCGAATGCCTCTTTTCCAGTAAAAAGGGTCTCCGGTTCTCTACACTCACCATACGAAACACAGCAGTATTAAGCTGCTATTTAACGCTGGTATTCTGTGAGAGCGTGGTACTTCCCCGGTCGAGCCGACCCATTTGTGCTACAATTTTACTACTAATATAGCTGCAGCATGGCTCTACCACGTATAAACTTTGTTTTTGGTAAGCATTAAAGGATAACTAAATAAGCAAAACAGAAATCTCTGGACAAGCTTAGATAGAACTTTTAATATTGAATATAGTTTGAAAATGTCTAGATTTTAAGGCAGTTGTTGAAAGAAACATCCTGACAAATCAATGGCATGAACAGCCCGTCGCAAAATATGAGCGAATATATCCGAGTCCAGACAAATTCCAACCATCTAGAAACACTAACTCCATCGAATTTAATATTCTAAAAGAGCTATGCTAGAGACATAAATAAGTGTAGAAACCAATAAAGTTATTTAATGGTAATTTAAGTTTTGCTACAGTGTCTCTAACGTGTCACGCTGTTATTACAGTATATAGTATTAAATATCTTCACGCTACTAAATAACGATGATTTTTGTATTTCATTTTGAACTGAACTTAAAAGGAACACCTATTAGAACATTTATGTTACAATTTTCTACTATCATACTAACCTTGTTCGAAGAAGATTAATGTGAAAAGAGGATAATAAATAATGAAATTGGAAATGAAATAAATTATATTTTTCGATAGTAAAAAGAAGTTAAACTACCTACTCTATCAATATTCATAAGTTAATGTATGGTGTCTAAATATCACAATGCTAAATACGTTAAATTATATTACTTACTTACTTACTTATCGTCACGCACAATCCCTGACGGGGTAGCCAGAGAGAACAGATCGCCAAGTGTCACGATCCTTACATACCTCTTTCGCTTCTTTCAGATTCATTATCTTCTTCATACATGCACGTCTAGGTATCCGAGTACTCTTGACCCTCCCCTCTTCGAGCAATTTGCTCACATGGTCTTCGAAAGTTAGTCTCGGTCTACCTCGACACCTTTTAATATTAACTTTCGCGCTATATATTTTCTTCACCATTCGGTCTTCACTCATTCTCTCAACGTGCCCAAACCATCGAAGCACGCCCTTATCAATTTTTGTGATAAGGTCATCTTTCAAACCTGCCATATTGCGAATCTCTTCGTTTCGCTTTCGGTCAGCCATGGTGACGCCGCACATTTTACGAAGAGATCGCATCTCCACTGCATTCAACTTGCTTTTATGCTTCTTCTGGCATACCCAGGTTTTGCTGCCATATAACAAAGTCGGTACCAACACTGCGTTATGTATTGCAAGGCGTGCACTCTTCACTACGCCTTGCCTTTTAACTAACGCAGTCAGGGCACCATTGACTTTGTTCCCGGCAGCGACACGCCTGTCCACATCTAAATCACATCTTCCATCCCGGCTAAAAGCACTCCCCAAGTATACAATTTCATTTACCTGTTCTAGACATTCCTGATTTACCCATATTTCACACTTCGTTCTCTCTTCGTCCCTTTCAAATACCAGAACCTTAGTTTTATTAGCATTCAAGCGGAGACCTTTAATTTCACATTCCTCTTTCATACACGTGACTAATACCTGCAGTTCTGCCTCTGATGGTGCAATAAGCACTGCATCATCAGCGTACAACAGACAATTTACTTTAATGTCACCCAATTTCACACCCAAACAGCTATCTTTCAGCTTCTGTAAACAGCTGTCGAGATACAGTATGAACAGCCAGGAAGACATGACACAACCCTGTTTTATGCCCGTTTGGACGCTAAACATGGGTGACAGGTCATGCCCTACCCGCACACAGGCTTTACAGTCACAGTAAAGTGACTGCACAGCCCTTAGCAATCGACCATCCACACCATACCCCGGCAACAGTTCCCACATTTTCTTCCTTACAACCTTATCAAATGCTTTCTCAAGATCCACAAAAGCACAGAAAATCCTCTGGTTAGCAGCCAGAAGCTTTTCCGTGATCCTCTTCCAGGTCTAAATCCGCATTGTCCCTCCCATAGAAATCTTTCCGATTTCTCTTGCATCCTACGTGTCAAAACCTTCGAGTAAACTTTACTTGCTAAACTGGTCAAGCTGATCGCCCGATAGCACCCGCAGTCAAAATGTGAACCTTTACCTTTATATAAAGGCACAATGACTGCGGATCGCCAATCATCCGGGACATCCCCCGTCCGCCAGCACAAATTGCACAGCAGATGAAAGCTGTCCCAGACGCGAGGCCCACCATACTTGACCATTTCAGCAGTAACTCTGTCTAGTCCCGCAGCCTTACCACATTTCAAACTTCGAATCGCACGTTCAATCTCTTTCATACTGATGACCTCAGTGTCATCGAGGTCCGGGTCTGGCGTACCAGTCTCGGCGTCATCCCCGGATCCCTCACTAAGATCATCACACGCATACATTTCTCTATAAAATTCGCTCCATCGCTGCATGACGTCCGATTTTTCTGTGAGGACGTCATTAGTTCTCGAAAGCACTTTGTTCATTCTTAAGGCCGTCGCACCACTTCGGGTCCTTCCAACCTCTTTCCAGAAGAGTTTGGAGTTCTCCTTAAAGTTGTGCGACAACCTTTCGTCCGCTTCCATTCTACACCTTTCACGCATTTCCTCAATCAATGCTTTCGTGTGAACTTTCTGCAGCTTATATCTTTCTTTCATCTTCTCTCTCATATCCCTATCATTACTAGAGGCCAAGTAGTCTAACCATGCTTTCTTCTTCTTGTTTACAGCTTCTTTCACTTCATCATTCCACCATGCATCTCTTCTTTTACTACTGCCTCTTTTAATCGTTCCACACACTTCTTCTGCTGCACTTACCATTCCATCAATAAGGTTCTGCCATGTTCTTTCAACACATTCTTTTCTGCCATCGATGTTGTCAAGCTTTTCGGCTACCCTCGCATGATATTTGTCCCTAGTATCCGCTTCCTGAAGCTTCCAGCTTCGGATGCGACAGACCGACTGTGGTTCTGTTACTGCCGTCCGGTAGCGCCAACCCGCGAACAGACCCCTAAATCTAGTAATCACTAGATAGTGATCCGTTCCCAGGTCAGCACCCCTGAACACTCGCGTATCCATCACCTGTTTTCGCAGTCGGTCATCCACCAGGAACAAATCGATCATACTTCTCTCATTCTTACTTTCTCTAGTATACATATGGATTTTCTTGTGATTAAACATAGTGTTTGTCACAAGAAGACCCTTTTCCTTGCATACCGCCAGTATAAGCTTGCCAGCATCATTAACCCTTTTATCGCCAAACTTTCCAAGCACCGACTCGTACCCTGGTCGAGCGGTACCAACCCATCCATTCAAATCACCACATACAACAATTCTTTCGTTTCCCCTAGCCAAATCTAGAACTTCTCTTACATTCTCCCAAAACTCCTCCAGCTCAGCCCTGGACGACGAAGCTACCGGCGCATAAACAGCCAAAAGGAATAACTTCGTCAGTCCCAATTTAAAGCGAACCCAGAGAAGTCTTGAGTTCACAACCTTATATTCAGTCATAACATCGACCAACCGAGACGACAGCAGCACCCCCACTCCCTGGCGGGCGCTCTCGCTCTCCGGGACTCCGGACCATAGAGCTAACGCCCCGCCAGGGAGCTCTTCAGTACCACTGCCCTTCCGTTTGGTCTCCGACATACACACGACATCTAATTCTCTTTCTTTCATTATTTCGATCAACTCATTCGTCTTATCTCTCATGCCTCCTCTAACATTCCACGTGCCAACTCTGCACTCTGTCCTCCACCTTCCGCCGTGTCGGGCTGTGCGTGACGGGTGGCGGTCCCCATCGCCGCTTTGTGCGCTGCATTCCACACCAACGGGGACGAGCTGGTGTGCGTCGCCTTGGGGGGACGCCCTAACACTCGTTGACATGGGTGCGCAGCTAAGTAGAATTGCAGCCCTGAAAAATAAATCTAATTTAATATAATATGTATTACTTGTGAGATATATTGTGTTTTCATGCGATTGCCAAGTCAATTTATGTATCAATTTATGGACTGAATAAATTAACCGACTTGGTATTACATGGATCTCACAACTTTTTACGGTAGAAGAACTGAGTTGCGAGACTTGGTTTTTTTTACAAGTTATGTTTTTGATGGCATCTCATTTCTTTTTGTAGATAGTTATATCCAGGTAGCTATTTACACCTATTATTCCATTATACATATATAGGTACACTGATTAATTCACTGCAAAAGTAACTTTGTAATACTATATGTTTATATGGGATTACAAAGTTATTAATGCAGTTGGTGTATCTCGAAAAGTGGACCGAAATTGTAAAATAATTTAATTTTTTCTTGATTTATATATAAAACAATAATTGTATTCCAAATTTGAAGTTTCTATGTCTGCTAGAAGTGCCTCAGAGTCTTGATGATCGGTCAGTCAGTAAAGACAAAACTAAGAAACTTTGACTGGTTATAATTCTTAAACTACTAGTTCAAATTTAATTAAATTTGAAATATACCGAGTTTATAGAATGCCTATTTGATGAGTAAAAATTCAAGCTTCTAATATTATCCATAACGAAGTTATAGGGTTTTGAAAATGGCCTGAACTGCTTCGAGAAAAGATGGTACGGCCGTGCCGCTTTTTTGCTCGACTTGGCGGGAGCACTACCGTGCCCCCAGACAAGGACGGATTTATAACGAAAATGACTGTATCATAATCAGTGAAAATTTCAAAATTATAGACTAATAATATTTTAAAAAACCTCTTTTTACGTCTCTGAATACTAAATTGAAACTCTTTCCACTTGTGGTGCCAACTAAAAACTCTAGTAAAAACATCCTTTCCTGGGTGCTTATCTAAAATACGATCTAATAGCCACTTTCTTGGAGGAAGCTTTCATCCTTAACTACAACGACAGTACCAATTTCTGGTTCATCACTGTGATTGGAGCGTTTGTAACGATGCGAGACCTGAAATTTTGTAACATTCGCTGAAGTAGTTGCCGTCGATTTAGATAAGATAATTTTACATATTCAAGGTTTTCCTCTGGGACAGTGATAGGTCCCTCTCCAATCAAAAATGTCCGGGTGTAATAAGGGAAACGTCATCAACTGAACTACTTACAGGAGTTAATGGTCGCGATTTGACACAAGATTCTACTAGAGCCAAGAACGTGGTATACTCTTCAATAGTTTAAAGTGTCTGTCCAATAACACGTTTCAAGTGACCTTATATTCTTAAATATTTTTAAATATTCTATTGATTCTGTTGGCCTTAAATTCAAAATTCAATGTCAGATTGATTAATAATTAAATAGATGAAATCATTATCATGAAAGCATTTCCTTCAAATTTCCTATTTGAAAATTTTATTCTATCGTAAATCCTCCCGAATAAATGACGAATCATCATCATCATCATTACAGCCCTTCACAAGTCCACTGCTGAACATAGGCCTCCCCCAAAGAATGCCACAAAGCACGGTCCTGAGCCACCTGCATCCATCGACTTCCTGCATGTCTTACCAGGTCGTCACTCCATGTCTTGGGGGGACGCCCTACACTTCGCCTACCGGTACGAGGCTGCCACTCGAGAACCTTTCTTCCCCATCGGTTGTCGGTTCTTCAAGCTATATGGCCGGCCCACTGCCACTTCAGCTTACTAATCCGTTGGGCTATGTCGGTCACTCTGGTTCTACTGCGAATATCCTCATTTCTGAGTTTATCACGCAGAGAAACTCCGAGCTTAGCCCTCTCCATAGCTCGCTGAGCGACCTTGAGCTTCCTCATCCGGCCAGCAGTGCAGGACCACGTCTCAGTTCCGTATGTCATCACTGGCAACACGCACTGGTTGTACAATTTCGTTTTAAGGTTTTGAGGTATGTCTGACGAGAAGATGTGTCGTAGCTTCCCGAACGCTGCCCAGCCGAGTTGAATCCGTCGATTACCCCCCCCGTTGGAGTTGGACTTACCTAGTCGTACTATTTGTCCCAGGTAAACATACTCGTCAACAACTTCGAGCTTAGTGCTCCCAACAACTACCGGCATAGGTGTGACATGGACATTAAACATAATCTTTGTTTTGTCCATGTTCATGTTAAGACCTATCCGTTGGGAGACACTATTGAGGTTATTGAGCATAGTGCTTAGATCCTCCAGCGATTCTGCCATAAGGACTATATCGTCGGCAAATCGAATGTGAGTGATGTACTCGCCATTGATGTTAATACCGTATCCTTTCCAGTCCAGAAGCTTGAAAACGTCTTCCAATGCAGCGGTGAAGAGTTTCGGGGATATAACATCACCCTGTCTTACACCTACCTGCAATTGGATAGGTTTCGTACTCTGGTTCTGTACTCGGATAGCCATCGTAGCTCTACTGTACAAACACTTCAGCACTTCGATATACCGACAGTCAACTTGGCACCGCTGACGGGACTGCAACACATACGTCAGACATAGTGGTAAATTGTACTCTTCGGACTTCTGTACAATTTGCCGTAGGGTATGTATGTGGTCTATCGTGCTAAAGCTCTTTCGGAAACCGGCTTGTTCGGGAGGCTGGAAGTCGTCAAGTCTGCGCGCGAGACGATTCGTAATGACTCTCGAAAACAGCACGTAGACGTGGCTCAGAAGGGAAATCGGTCTGTAGTTCTTCAAGAGAGCGTTGTCACCTTTCTTGAAGAACAAGACCACCGCACTTCTGCTCCACGCCTCCGGTGTAATGCCACCATGGAGGACGGAATTAAAGAGCTTCTGAAGGACTTCAAGTACCGGTCTACCACTTGCTTTCAGAAGCTCCGCTGTAATTCCATCCTCGCCTGGGGCCTTGCCGTTTTTAAGATGCTAGAGAGCCATTCTAATCTCGCTCAGACTGACGTCCGGGATATCTTCGGAATAGTGTCGGATAAGACTCGCTCTTGGATCGTTTCTCACACTTGCGTGTGGCTCCAACGATGACGTGTACAGCTGCCCATAGAACCTCTCAATCTCACTCAAAATCTCAGGTGTCCCGGAAACGATGCTGCCACATTCGGTCTTCAGCTTTGACAGTTGGCTCTTTCTGGCAGACAGATCTCTGGCAAAGACTTTGGAGCCTTGGTTCCGCTCGATCGCTTCTTCAATACGAGCTGTATTGAAGTTGCGTAAGTCCCGCCGCATGCATTTGGAGATCTGTCTGTTCAGTTGCCTGTATGCTGTCAAATCTGTTGAAGAATGTAGCCCCATCTCCCGTCTAACAGCCATGAGATTATGAGTGTGATCGGAGAGTTTTTGTGTTCTTCTGCGGCGGGTCTTGCAGAACTTAGCTCCGACCGCATGGACAGTTTCCACGAGCTGGTCATTCATATCGTCCACTTCATTGCAGTCTTCTAGGCACTGAAAACGGTTTTGTAACTCGAGCTGAAAGGTTTCGGGACTTTGGATTAGAGCAGGAGGGGGACGGAGCGTTGACTTCATCAGACGAGACCTCTCCAACTTAATATTTAGGTTCAGTGTGCCTCTCACCATTCGGTGATCGCTGCCAGTTTTCACCCTCGCGATCACTGAGACATCACTGAACAGTTGTCGTCTGGTCGTCATAATGAAGTTGTAATAGTGGCGTATGGGTCCACTATTAACAGACTCCGAGTGGGCTAGTGGCGGAGAAATGAAACTACTTCTTGATATGCCTTACTATGTGCAAGCGAATGGTGTGTTTTATTCAGCTAACCCTGCCTATATTTATACGCCCGGCTACATCCTTAACTTACCAATAGAATAATATTTTATTTAATTAGCCCATTATAATACATAAATTTTGTCCAATAAACATTATACAATAAGATATTAAGTATAGCTATTATATGTATGTCGCACTCCGTTTGCCGGCGTAAGACTCGTCGATAGCTTCTCGTGTCTGCGTTGTTGTACGGAGCTATAAAAGAGGTGCAGACCGGCGCGCGCGCGTAATCGGCGAGCGGCGGCGGCGAGGGACACATCTCCGGAACAGCAAGAAGAACCAAGCTGAGGCGTTGAAGAAACGGCTCGAAAATGGTCGACGGATGCTTGAAGATAGCCGGCGTGTGAAGACGGTGCGGCGCTGATGATATCTGTGGCTGCTTCTTGTTTCTATATAGAACGGTAAATATATACGTCAAATTATCTCACATTCATATGCAGCCCGCAGTATCTCGGTAGCCGGGGGTAATTAGGAAATAAATGTTTTCTTTAGACCTTCACCTTTTGCGTTATGGTAGCAGCAGGGTAACGTTATTAATTTATTTATTAAATGGTTTAGGGTTGATTAGCGTGGCTGCTACATCACTCTCCCCCTAGCGAAAGCGTACCGGAGGCTTGACGACTCGCCCATGTTTCGTAGTTTTTAAAATAGGTTTCACTCTGGTTGATGTAGATGATGGGTTTTCAAACTTCCTCGCTGGTGGTTGAGATGATGATGATAATGATGAATCCTCTGAATTATCCTCGTTAATAATATAAGCAGGCTTTAGTCGGTCGATTGATATAATTGTAGATTTCCTGCCGGGTATTTGTAATTTAAAAGTCTTGCTATATCGCTCTAATACTTTATACGGTCCATCGTAGGTAGGTTGAAATTGTTTCTTCACTACGTCGTTCCTTACAAAAACTTGCTTGCATGTTTTCAAATCTTGATGAATGAATACTGATTTATTATTTCCGTGTGATGATGTGCATTTCGACGATAAGGCTTTGTTGATTGATTCTCGAAGTTGAGTTACAAAATCGTAATTCATTTCTTGATTGTTTGACGATGTTGAAGTGAAGAAGTCACACGGTAATCTTATGCTGCAACCGTAGGTTAGCTGAGCGGCGCTAAGACTAGTGTCTGCACGCGGTGTTGCTCGTAGTCCAAGTAGCACTGTGGGTAACTCATCAATCCACTTTGTATGTTGAGATAAACGAGTTTTGAGTGCGGTCTTCAATGTACGATGCCATCGTTCGACTATTCCGTTCGATTGAGGATGGTATGCCGTTGTACGTGTCTTCTGTATTCCCATGGTTTGAAGAAGTTTGAGGAATAGGTTGCTTTCGAAGTTTCTTCCTTGATCTGTTGTGATGATTTTGGGTGATCCGAAACGAGTAATCCAATTTTCATAAATTATCTTCGCAACGGATTCAGCTGAAGTATCATCGGTAGGTATTGTTTCTGGCCACCTTGTTGTTCTGTCGATCATTGTTACGAGGTAACGCTGTCCTTGCGGTGAAGTAGGTAATGGTCCAACGATGTCAACATGCAGGTGTTCGAATCTCTCCGTAGGTGGGAATGAAGCTAGGCTGCTTGATGTATGTCTTTGTACTTTGCATTTTTGGCATTGAATGCATTGCTTCGCCCAGTTTCCAACATCCACTTGTATTGAAGGCCAAAAGAATTTTCCGGTGATGAGTTTTCTGGTTGCTCTAACACCTGGATGACTGATGTTGTGCAGTGCATTGAAAACTTCGCGACGACATTCTTCTGGTAGGTATGGACGCATGGTTGACGTTGAGGCTTCACAGTAGATAGGTAGATGCGTCATTGGCATTGTTACTTGCTTGATGGACAAGTTACTTTGCTTCGATAGATGTTTGATGTTGTCGCTATCTCTGTCTTGTGCTTCGGCGATCTTGTGATAGTCGATTGATGTAGGGCATGTTACACTGTCGATTGGTATGCGACTGAGTGTGTCGGCGACTATGTTGTCCTTCCCACTGATGTGACGTATGTCAGTCGTGAATTCACTTATGAAAATGAGTTGTCTTGCTCGTCGTGGTGTTTCCGATGGTGATGGTTTCTTCTGAAGTACATATGTTAATGGCTTGTGGTCGGTAAAAACGATCAGGTTTCGACCCTCGAACGTTTTTCTGAAGTGCTTGATAGTCATGTAGATAGCCAGTAGCTCTCGGTCGAATGTACTGTAGTTACGTTGAGTATCGGAGAACTTCTTCGAAAAATAGCCAAGTGGTTGCCATTTCCCATTGATGTATTGTTGGAGTACAGCTCCCGCTGAGAGGTCGGACACGTCGCTGAAGATAGCAA
Source organism: Parnassius glacialis (assembly GCA_033319125.1). Taxonomy (NCBI): domain Eukaryota; kingdom Metazoa; phylum Arthropoda; class Insecta; order Lepidoptera; family Papilionidae; genus Parnassius; species Parnassius glacialis. The sequence continues at coordinate 20,235,899 of JAVANC010000019.1, forward strand.
GGGTTGCGTCGTGTGATGGGTGAGCGAGCAAAGCTGCATTTTGGATCGCAACTTTACAAGCTTCAAATGCCTTCGTGGCTTCATCATTCCATGCGATTAATGTTTTATCTTTTTTCTTCGTGTTGTGAAGATAGGCGTGAAGTGGTGCTTGGATTTCAGCGGCTTTAGGTATGTGATCTCTGTAGAAATTAATCATCCCAAGAAAACGCCTTAGTTCTTCGATTGTTTTAGGTTTCGCATAATCGATGATTGCTCTGACTTTTTCGGAAGGCGGTTTGATTCCTTCCTTGCTGACGGGGAAACCAAGAAATTGAACTTCTTGTTGTCCAAATATGCATTTCGAAGGGTTGATTGTGATGCCATTGTCTTCTAATCGCTGTAGCACGGTGCGTAGATGGGTTTCGTGCGTTTCTTTATCAGGGCTTGCAACAAGGAGGTCATCAATGAATGCGAAAACGAAATCCAGTCCATGAAGTACTTCGTGTATGAATCTTTGAAAGGTTTGACCAGCATTCTTCAGTCCTGGGGTCATTCTTGGAAATTCGAATAATCCCATTGGGGTAATTATTGCTGTCTTCTGTATGTCTTCATCGCGTACTTTTATTTGTTGGTAAGCTCGGTTGAGATCGATGGTGGAGAATATAGTCTTGTCTGACAGTTGATGAGTGAAATCCTTGACTCGTGGTATTGGGTAGCGGTCAGGAGTTGTAATAGAATTCAGTCTTCTGTAATCTCCACAAACTCGTAATTCTCCATTCTTCTTTGGTACAACGTGAAGTGGTGATGACCAAGGGCTATTGCTTGGACGGCATATTCCTTGCTCGATCATGTTTTCGAATTCCTTTCGAACTTGCTCGTATCGGTGTGGTGCGATTGGACGTGCACGGCAATGAAGTGGTGGTCCATTGGTTTCGATGAAGTGCTCAACATCGTGCTTCGGTGTTAATTTCATTGAAGTTATTCTTGTGATTCCAGGATATTCTTCAAGGTTCTTGTGATACGATTGTTGAACATCTATGCTTCTTATTGTGTTGCTTGGACGAAAGACTGAGATGCAAGATTGGTTTTTCCGTCAATGATTCTTCTATTTTTGATGTCGACGATCAACTGGTGATGTTGAAGAAAATCAGCACCGATGATTGGTTTGCTGACTTTAGCGACGATAAATCTCCATTTGAATGGTCGGCGTAGGTTTAAATCTAGTTCCATTGTTTTTTCTCCATATGTAGGAATCACCGTATTGTTTGCTGCGTAGAGTTGAAAATCCAGTGGCTTCATTTTCTGTTTTTGTCTCGACGGTAAAACTGAGATATTCGCTCCGGTGTCGATAAGGAAGGTAAGCTCGCTTTTTTTATCGGTGATCCCGTCGCATCAAGCGTATTAGTTAGTTTTCCGACTTCTTATTTTCATTTTTGAATGTACACGGTGTTGTGCATTTTCTTGCCTCGAGACCGAAACGTCGATGATAGTAGCAGTAAGGGGATCTTGTTCTTGAGCTTGATCGACTTCTACTTGCAGAGCGGTTGCGACGAAAAGGTGATCTTCGGTGTTGCTGATTGCGCTGGTTGTACCGTTGCTGGTAACAGGTTTGATGCTGTGAAGATTTGAGCGCGGCGACTTCGAATGATAGCTTCCGAATTTCTTAGAGAAGAATCTGGGTATTTGTTACTTGTTCCTTGGCCGGGTTTAATGTATATGCGTCGGATTTCTTCGCTTCTCGCTCCATAATGACGTCTTGATTCCACTGATTTTATATACTGAAGTCTTCCAATGTAATAGTCTTCCTTCTCGGTGTTCGTAACGGGTCACCAATGTAATAATCTTCCTTCTCGGTGTTCGTAGCGGGTCACCAATGTAATAATCTTCCTTCTCGGTGTTCGTAGCGGGGTCACCAATGTAATAATCTTCCTTCTCGGTGTTCGTAGCGGGTCACCAAAGTAATAGTGGCGTATGGGTCCACTATTAACAGACTCCGAGTGGGCTAGTGGCGGAGAAATGAAACTACTTCTTGATATGCCTTACTATGTGCAAGCGAATGGTGTGTTTTATTCAGCTAACCCTGCCTATATTTATACGCCCGGCTACATCCTTAACTTACCAATAGAATGATATTTTATTTAATTAGCCAATTATAATACATAAATTTTGTCCAATAAACATTAATCAATAAGATATTAAGTATAGCTATTATATGTATGTCGCACTCCGTTTGCCGGCGTAAGACTCGTCGATAGCTTCTCGTGTCTGCGTTGTTGTACGGGGCTATAAAAGAGGTGCAGACCGGCGCGCGCGCGTAGAAAAGAAAAAAAAAGATTCGGTTGTCTGCGCTCAAGCCGCGCGGACATATTTCTTCGGTCGAGCCCATTCGCTCCCGAGTGACTCAGTGCAATTGTGCGAAAAACAAGGACAATAAAAGGATTATCTCGAAGTGCTTCAGTGGTGTTGTGCGTCATTGCCGCCGTCAGGCTGCACCGGCCCGCCGGCCCATTGTTCTGTAGTGTTAGTGATTAGTGTAGTGCCCCACGCTCTGCCAATTTCCAGTAAAAACTGTAAGTAGTTTATTACACACCGCCGTGCCGCCTCAGAGGCGGCTATTCTATTGTATTGTATTAATCCCTGTGTTCGCTTGTCGCATTAGGCGACAGCTAGGTACACACCCTAACGTACCAACGCGTTAGGTATATAGGTGTTCGTTTAAGCATACCACCGTTAGGTGGGGGAGCTTGGTACACAAGTGTTTTTGTTAAAACTGACAAGATGGCGGCTATTACCATAGCCGAACTCGCCGACTTATTCAGTCGTGCGTGCCCCGACGTTTGGGCGACCTTCCTAGCCCAACGCCAATCGCCCGCTGCTGAACGTCCGACCGTACTTGTGGACGACCCTATGTCGCCCAGCACCGGACCCGCAACCCCCGCGTCCTAGATACGCTATATGACGTAGCATCCCCCGCGCCTTCTGCGCTCTCCACCCGTGGACCGTCCCCGGCGTTCTCGGACGCCGAGACGGGCTCCGAAATGGAATTCGACGTCGCGAAACCCGCCAAGCCCGATGACGAAGGCTTCACCTTAGTCTCGGGCAAAAAACGAAAACGTCCCGCCGCGAATAAGGGCGCCGAGCCTCACTCGGCCCTTTCGTCCCCGTCGTCGTCGCCTAACGCCACTCCGGCTAAAAAGAACGCGCCTTCTGCGCGCCCTAAATCTGCCAAGATCGCGAACCCGGAACCCGCCGCGGTGCGCAAGGAAAAACCGCCGCCGCCGATCATCCTTCAGGATAAATCCCGATGGAGCAACCTTTCGCATTGGATTGACTCCAAAAAAATCTTCTGCCCCAAGGTCCACAATGGTAGTCAGGGCATACGTATCCACGTCTCAACGACAGACGACTTTCGCGCTTTAACTGCGCATCTTAAAGCTCAGAAACTGAGCTTCCATACCTACGCCCTTGCGGATGAACGCAACCTCCGCGTAGTCGTTCGCGGGTTCCCAAAGGAGCTCGAAACCGAGCACATATTAAGCGATCTTAAATCGCAGAATCTCCCGGTTAGGGAAGTGCACAGAATGCACCACCCCACCGACAAAAAAAGATACCTAGACCTTTGTCTAGTTATCTTAGACCTGTCCCCGGAAGGGAAAGAAATCTACAATATTCGCCGAATCTGTAATCTCACTGGGATTACGGTAGAGGCCCCCCGTAATAGGGGCATCGTTGGTCAATGCCACCGATGCCAAATTTATGGCCACTCGGCCAAAAATTGCTATGCCAAACCTAGATGCGTTAAGTGTCTAGGAGACCACGGCACACCTGAGTGCACCCGAACGCCCGAGTCGGAAGGCCCTCCGAGCTGCGTTACGTGCGGCGAAGCGGGACACCCAGCGAACTATCGCGGGTGTACCAAAGCGCCTGTAGAAAGTGGCGCGGAGGTGCAAACCGGCGCGGACGAACGGCTAGCGCTAGCAGGTCCCGTCCTCGGCAACATGCCCCTTATGTCGCACTGATCTCGGTGTCTCAACCCGCGCCCCTTCAGCCTCCCGCCAAACCCGCCCCCGCTAAGGGGACTTCCGGGCAAGGTGTAAGCTCGTCGGTGCCTTCAGCACCAGTATCGAACGCATGGGTTAAGCCCCCGGCGATAGTTAGCGCGGCCGCCTCACGGCCAGCGCCCTCTCTCCAGGCGCAAAAGCCCAAACTTGCCCCTCAGGCATCTTCTTACTTCGCTGCTGACTTCTCGTTAGTCTGCAGCTTCATCAGCAATATTAATGTTGCCGAAGTGACTTCCCTGGCCCGCAAACTACGCGAGGCCAAATCCGCTCAAGATAAGCTCAATGCCACCATTGAGCATATTAATCTCATCGACGCGATCGGTTCATTCCAATGCGCCTAAATTATAACCCTTTAAATCAAAATGGCAGTAAAACATACAGGTAGAACTAAACCTAGCTCATTGACTGTCGCTTTCTTTAACGCAAACGGCATCAGAGATCAAAAGGAAGAAATCGTGTACTTTTTACGCGATCATGATGTCGACATCATGCTAGTGCAGGAGACCTTCTTGAAACCTAGCGTGCGCGATCCCAAAATAGCTAATTATACCTTAGTAAGAAATGATAGGCTGACCGGACCTAAAGGCGGCACCTTAATCTACTACAAAAGGTCCTTGCACTGTATACCGATAGACACCCCACCGCTTGCTAACTTAGAAGCATCGGTTTGTAGAATAGCACTTACGGGCCATCCGCCCGTCATAATTGCCTCGGCATATCAGTCACCGCAGAAACTCTTATTAGAAGCCGACATCTCGGCACTACTAAATCTAGGCCCCAGCGTAGTAATCGCGGGAGACCTAAACAGTAAACACGTTAGTTGGAACGCTAACGTAAATAATCCAAACGGAATAATATTATGCGGCCTCACGGAGAGACTTAACTTCGACGTTATCGCTCCTGAGAGCCCAACTCACTACCCATTTGTGACTAGTCACCAACCGGACGTCCTTGACGTAGTTATACTAAAAGACATCCGGCTTAATATTAATTCAATCGAAACTTTTGTCAAACTATGCTCGGACCATAGGCCGGTCGTATTAGAACTGGGCCGGTCGGCTGGTGAGGTCCCTCAGACCAAAACCATCGTCGACTGGCGTAAGCTCAAGGTCAAACTTGAGTCTACGAACTCCCAGCATTTAGACTCCATACCGGACAAGATAGACTCGCCGGAGGAAGCCAATAGGGCGATTAGCGCCCTATCGACTCACCTCACTTCAGCCGTCGAAGAGTGCTCCCGTAAGGTTCGTGTGTCGAGCGATCGGTACACAAAGCTTCCGGCAGACGTTCGACGGCTGATTAGAGCGAAAAACACCGCGCTAAAAACATATGACCGTTATCGCACGGAAGATAACAAATTCCGGCTACGTTCTCTGCAGAACAAGATTAAACAACGCGTTGTCGAATTTAGAAATGATAAATGGGATAACCTCTTAGAGGGATTAGAACCATCTCAAGATGCCTTTTGGAGGCTGACTAAAGCCATAAAAGCAGAGCAAATTGCTCCCATGCCGCCTCTAGTTAGGCTCGACCACCCCGATCTCGCCTTAGACGATCTCGAAAAAGCTGAATGCCTAGCCGATAGTCTAGAGAGCCAGTGTACCCCATCCAGCGTACCAACAGATCCCGCTCACCTACTAGAGGTAGAAGCGGAAATCGAACGTAGGTCTGCGTTACCGCCAGCGGGCGATCCATTCGATCCCGTGACTTTCGAAGAAGTCACCAAAACCATAAAAAGCCTCAAGATAAGATCAGCCCCTGGGCCAGACGGCATCAGTAACAAGGTGATCAAATCTCTTCCGGCACCGTTAATTTATCTCCTCGTAGGAATTTTCAATGCGCTTCTCTCGAGCTGTTCTTTCCCGGATATCTGGAAAGAAGCAGACGTAATAGGGATCCATAAACCAGGCAAACCGCGCAACCGACCCACCAGTTACAGGCCCATCAGCCTACTCAATACTTTGGGTAAATTATATGAGCACACTATTCTTAAGCGTCTCCGTCACTTCACGGAAACAAACAGACTCCTACCTGATGAACAGTTTGGATTTAGAGCCAAACATTCGTGTACTAACCAAATCCATCGCCTAACAGAATATATTCTGTCTGGCTTTAATCATCACCCGACAAAGAAAAAATCTCAAAGCACGGAAGCCCTCTTCTTTGATGTCGCAAAGGCATTTGACAAGGTCTGGCACGACGGCTTGCTCTACAAGCTGTATAAACTAAACGTGCCTGACAGGCTCGTACACATCATCCGAGCCTTCCTTTCAAATCGTTCTTTTCGCTATCGAGTGGAGGGAACCCGTTCTTCGAAACGCTTTCTTAAGGCCGGTGTCCCACAAGGCTCCGCCCTGTCTCCAATTCTGTTTACACTTTTTACGAGTGACATCCCAAAAGATCCAGCGGTCAACACCGCTCTCTTCGCCGACGATACGGCTCTCTTTGTATCAGACTACAATAGGAATATTCTCACTTCAAAACTTCAAAAAGCTACCAATCGCTTAGGTGAATGGTTCCGCCAATGGAGAATTGAAGTGAATCCCGAAAAAAGTGTAGCAATACTCTTTCAACGGAATCTAACACAGTCCCGTAAAAACCGATTGAAGGTAATTACCCTATATGGCCGCCCCATCCCATGGGAATATTCGGCCAAATATCTGGGCGTCACGTTCAACGCCAGCATGAGTTTCGCGAATCACATTAGTATAGTCCGCAACAAAGCCAAGTCAGTCATTGGCCGTCTCCACCCTCTTGTGAACAGTAAGAGTAAGCTGTCTCTAAGACACAAACTCCACCTGTACAAAGCCTGCGTTAGACCTATCATGTCTTACGCAAGTGTAGCCTTCTCGCACACATATAAGTCCCACCTAGACGAACTACAGAAAGTTCAAAACTTATTCATCCGTAAAGCCACTGGAGCACGGTGGTATCAACGGAACTCTGATTTACACAGTGATTGTCAACTCCCCTCTATCTCCGAATACTTTAAAGAGGCGTCCCAGCGCTACTTTAATAGCGCTGAAGCTCATCCGAACCCCCTAGTGGTAAACGCAGCCAACTACGTCCCGATACCGAACGTCGCGCCGTTTCTCCGTAGACCACGTAACGTATTAATAGAGCAACCGCGCTCGCTCGATCCCGTTGACCCAAACGTCGCAGGCGCATCACACACAGACACTACACCCACACCAAATGGGACAAACACTAATAGGAAAACGGATGGGGCGCGTCGCACCCGTAGGCGGGCACGACGCGTTCCAACTCACACCGCGTACACACCGTACACCCGCGTGCCTGGGCGGTTCTCACCGCCCAGAACATCGACCGATACGAGCTAAGCAGTCAGAGGCTAGGGTTCGCGTTCCCCCCCTCGGACAGCGGTTAGACAGCTCAAAAAAAAACCTCTACGGAGGGGACATGATGATTGGTAACAATACCAAATCATAAACCATCATCATCCTCATCCTCATCCCAACTACTGCCTTTCCACTTTTAAATAGCTTTTTAATAGCCTTTCAGGCCGCGAGCCCTGCGTCCGATGAAGCTGTGAGAACCGCATAGGTTAACAGCGCTAACATCACAGAAAATAGCGCGCGCGTAATCGGCGAGCGGCGGCGGCGAGGGACACATCTCCGGAACAGCAAGAAGAACCAAGCTGCGGCGTTGAAGAAACGGCTCGAAAATGGTCGACGGATGCTTGAAGATAGCCGGCGTGTGAAGACGGTGCGGCGCTGATGATATCTGTGGCTGCTTCTTGTTTCTATATAGAACGTTAAATATATACGTCAAATTATCTCACATTCATATGCAGCCCGCAGTATCTCGGTAGCCGGGGGTAATTAGGAAATAAATGTTTTCTTCAGACCTTCACCTTTTGCGTTATGGTAGCAGCAGGGTAACGTTATTAATTTATTTATTAAATGGTTTAGGGTTGATTAGCGTGGCTGCTACAAAGTCAATCTCATTTTTTGTCGAACCGTCGGGGCTCGACCAGGTCCACTTCCTGTGGGGCCGCTTCTTGAAGAAAGAGTTCATCATAAAGAGTCCCTCTTTCTCCATGAAGTCGGCCAGCTGCTGGCCCCTTGGGTTCCGTTGCCCTATTCCAAATTTCCCTACTTTCAGCTCACCATTCTCTCTTGTGCCTAGTTTTGCATTGAAGTCTCCCATTAACACCGTATATTGGGTTTTGGAGGAATGCATGGCTCTAGAGATATCCTCATACATTTCCTCCACCCCCTCATCGGGGTGTGCCGAGGTTGGTGCGTAAACCTGTATGACCTTCAGCTAATACCGTTTGGTGATTCTGAGTATAAGGTACGCAACCCTCGTCGACACACTCCCGATCTTTACAACGTTGTTAACGAGAGACTTGTGGACGATAAATCCGACACCTCCTTGGGACAGATGGTCGCCCTCCCGGTGATAGAGCAAGTTGCCGGATTTGAGGATTACCGTGTCCTCCCCCTCTCTTCGGACTTCGGATAATCCTATAATATGCCAGCGCAACTTGTCTATCTCTTCTTCCAGCTCCACGATCTTCTCGTCAGTCCTCAGGGTGCGTGCGTTGTACGTTGCCAGGTCGAGTCGTCTAAGGTGGCAACCGAACCTCCACCGGAGATTCTTAGCACCCCCTGCCCCGCCGTTACCATGGTCGCCACCGTAGCCAGGAATAGCGGGGCCGCCGGGGACTGGGGGCCGTCTCTTCGTAACTCTCATCATGGGGGGTATATTGCCATAGTTGCCACGCTTGGCGAGCGGGTTGGCAACCGCAGTTTTTTATTGTATTTTTGCCGTTACCAGGAAGATGCTGCTGCCCATCTCCTGCCTGTTTCCCTTTGTCGCCTTTTACGACACCCATGGGAGGATATGGGGTAGTGGATATTCGTGACCGCCACTACACGGCAAATGACGAATACATCACCAAATTTTGTCCTATAGTCGTTGTATGAGGCGACTATGATAAGGCCATAAATATAGTGTGGTTCTCGATAGATAGCGGTATATTTCTTAATAAGTACGGAGTGGTTTGCTTTATCGAAGCCGGAATCGGTGTAAATGGTATGAATTTGTATTCCTTTAATGGTTTCTTATATTAACGCGAAGACTACACATTAAATGAAACTAATTTTTACGGATTTTATCGCGTTTAATTTAACTTTTTAATTCCCGACGTTTCTGGTGCTGTAATGCACCCGAAAGGTCGGGAACAGCATTTTCAGACCACCTTAATTCCATAAACTCTAAAATACAATTCATAATGGAGATGAAAGCAAACAATTCTTTAGCTTTCCTAGATGTTTTAGTCATCCGAAATCCTGATAACACTATTGGTCACACTGTATATAGGAAAAAGACCCATACCAACCGATATTTAAATGGTGAATCGTACCATCATCCATCACAGTTACTGGTACTACTACTACCGTGGGGAAATCTTTGTTTCAGAGAGCACGAGGGATCTGTGACAGAAAACATCTGGCTGCCGAGCTTCAGCACGTCGAGCAAGTATTGCAAGACAACAAGCTTCAGGTCCCGCGCCTACGTCACAGTAACCGAGTAAAGCCCGTAACAGTCGAGCGTGTGCCTGCTGTACTACCCTATGTCAGAGGAGTCACAAATAAGGTTGGCTACATCTTGAAGCGAGCTTCCATTAAAACATACTTTAAGCCGCCGAAGATTAGTAAATTTTTACCATCCGTCATATCCCTCTACAAGATGCAGGAGTGTACAAGCTGGATTGTGATTGTGGTCTCTCTTACATCATCATCATCATCATCATTACAGCCTTTCATAATTCCACTGCTGAACATAGGTCTCCCCCAAGGAATGCCACAAAGCACGGTCCTGAGCCACCTGCATCCATCGACTTCTTGCATGTCTTACAGGTCGTCACTCCATCACGTGGGGGGTCGCCCTACACTTCGCCTACCAGTACGAGGCTGCCACTCGAGAACCTGTCTTCCCCATCGGTTGTCGGTTCTTCGAGATATATGGCCGGCCCACTGCCACTTCAGCTTATTAATCCATTGGACTATGTCGGTTACTCTGGTTCTACTGCGGATATACTCATTTCTAAGTTTATCACGCAGAGACCCCGAGTATAGCCCTCTCCATAGCTTGCTGAGCGACCTTGAGCTTTCTCATACGGCCAGCAGTGAAGAACCACGTCTCAGTTCCATAGGTCATCACTGGCAATACGCACTGGTTGTAAAATTTCGTTTTAAGGTTTTGAGGTATGTCTGACGAGATGTGTCGTAGTTTCCCGAACGCTGCCCAGCCGAGTTGAATCCGTCGATTGACTTCTCGGTCGAAGTTGGACTTACCTAGTCGGACTATTTGTACCAGGTAAACATAGGACAAACAAAAATATCTATTAAAACCCGCGTGAAAGAACACATAGCTGACCTTAAGCATCGACGTTCCGGGAAGTCTGAAGTGTGTGAACATGTTCTAGATCGTCCCCGCCATTACATTAGATTTGATAGACCACAAATCCTCGCAAAAGAACACCGATTCCTACCAAGGATGATTCGCGAGGCTATTGAAATTAAAAAACATCCTAATTTCAATAGAGAAGATGGATGGGTGCTGTCATCTGCTTGGGATCCTATAATTAATAAAATTAAATCCAACCCCAAGCATACCACTGCAAGACTTCAAGATACCGTAAGCTCATTCTCCGTAGATTGGATCAAAAATTGATATTCAAAAAGTGAAGGTAGCCGGGCTGACTATGTCATCGGGACGTCAAACACCTCCGTCAAACACCCCACCTTGACCACGGGTACTGTAAAGAACACGAAACGTCTGGAATTAAAAAGTTAAATTAAACGCGGTAAAATCCGAAAAAGTTAGTTTCAATGAATTGTATTTCTTTATCAATTTCTTAAGTTAACTCAAAACTTCACGGCACAAGATTTGTTTGAGTTGAGCGACCTTGCCTGAAACCGTGTTGATAATCGGAGACGATCATATCAATGAACTTTGAAATCAGAGGATAGATTGCAAACTCAAACAGTTTGGAAAAGCGAGATAGTTTTTTTTAAGGGATTGGGTGACAAACGAGCACACAGTCCACCTGATGGTAAGTGGTAGCTGTGGCCCATAGACATCTACATCTATCCTCGTTTGCGAATCAAAATGCAGATGCGTTGTCACCCGTGAGGACTGAGGTGGAATGCCTCTTTTCCAGTAAAAAGGGCGTCCGGCCACCTGCACTCACCGAGCGAAACTCAGAAGTAAACCTCTACTTCACGCTGGTATTCTGTGAGGTCGTGGTTCCACCCCGGTTCGAGCCGGCCCATCCGTGCGACAGCAAAAGGTGCCGCGTGGCTCTACCACTGTCATATGATGGTAGTCTTTTACACCTCCTCTGTCACCTTTTTTTAACCCGAAACGATACGAACTTACTTACATTCGTCTAAGAATTTCCCTTCCTCTATTGAACGATTAAAGATAAGTTTGAGAGGAAGTGCAACAATGTGCTCACATCATTTAAATATTTATCTGTATGGGTCTTTTTTCTATACACAGTGTGGTTAAAGGTGTTATCAGGAAGAGTTCTAAAAGCAATGACTCTTTCACAATTCTACCTTTAGATAAAGTAACTGCATTTTTAGATCATAGATTTAGAGGCAAAGAATTTTTTAGCTGTTCTAGATGTGTTAGTAATTCGGAATCCTGATAATAATTGAGCCACACTGTGTATAGAAAAAAGGCCTATACAGATAGATATTTAAACGGTGATTCTCATCACCATCCTTCACAGTTAGCTACCGTGGGTGAATCTTTGTTTCAGAGTGCACGACGGATCTGTGAAAGTAAACATCTGGCCGCCGAGCTCCAACACGTCAAGTAAGTTTCGCACGAAAATAAGCTTCGGGTCCTGCGCCTACGTCACAGTGAACGAGTGAAGCCGGTCACAGTCGAGCGAGTGCCTGCTGTACTGCCATATGTCAGAGGTGTCACTAATAATGACAATGAAGCGTGCTTCCATTAAAATATATTTCAAGCTGCCGAAGAAGATTAGTCAGTTTTTACCATCATTCAAGTGTAATGTCCCTCTGCAAGATGCAGGAGTGTACAAGCTTGATTATGAATGTGCTCTCTTATAAATAGGACAAATTTAAAGATTCATAAAAAGCCGCGTTAAAGAACATAGCTGATGTGAAGAATCGATGCTCAGAGAAGTCTGCAGTCTGTTAACATGTACAAGATCACCCCCGTCATTACATTAAATTTGATAGACCACAAATCCTCGCTAAAGAATATCGATTCCTTCCATGGATGATTCGCGAGGCTATTGAAATCAAAAAAATATCCTAATTTCAATAGAGAAGATGGCTAGGTGCTACTATCTGCTTGGGATCCCATAATTAATGAAATTAAATCCCAACCCCAGCATACAACTGCAAGACTTCAAGAAACTGTAAGTTCATACTGCGTTGATCGGAACAAAATTAATAATTTTTTATCTGGAGGTAGCCGTGGTTATGACATTGGCCGTAGTATATACAATGACTTTGGAACGCCATATACCTCAGTCCCCCCCCCCCCCGTGACCATGGGTGCTGTAAAGTACTCGAAACGTCGGGAATATAAAATAAGTTAATATACGCGATAAAATTCGTAAAATTAGTTTTATTTAAATTAATATTTCAAATTCGCTAAATTTTAGGTCTGTTGTACAGGGTTTTATCAGACAGGAAGTGGTTACGCGTTCAAGCATTCCGCGTTCACGTTGTGCGTTCCAGCGTTCAGTTGCTTACGAATCCCGCTGTTAGGCGGTCTACGCGATGCCACTGCAGTCACCATGTTTTTATGTTTTTTGATTATAGTTCTTCATCGAAAGACGAATTATTGATATTACATTGGGTGCGCCCAGTAAATAAGAGTAGAAAACATGATGGAGAATTTCATAGACTGTTTTGTAAATGGCGTCCAAGATGGCGTACAAATTTCGGTCCCTATTTGTGTTGTGTATAATATATATTTGTAAATTAATAATAGCCATTCTTCTGTTCAAGCATTTCATCAACGTGGTGGACTAAGGCTATTTAATCCCTTCGGAAATACGAGGGCGACACTGAAAGTTTTTAGGACTGGCCACTTGTAAACGATATAATAAAAAATAAGTTCAAATTTTGAAAATGGAAATCTTTGCCATTATTATAGTGTATGTATTTTATTAATTTGTCATTTGTTTACGATTTGGCGGCAAATTGAAAATTTTCTGTGTCATGTCAGCATGAATTTAACGCGAGATCATTTTTGTACAATGATTTTTCATGACTATCGATGTCATTTAAGTCAACAAGATAATAGACTTCGATTGGCCTTTCACGATAAAGCCCCATCTCGTGCCACTGTTTACAACTGGTTTAATGAGTTTTAACGTGGTCGCACTAATCTCACCGATAATCTGTGTGAGGGACGGCCTTCTGCGGCAACGACTGAAGATAACATCAGTGTTATGCGTAGGGTTTGGGTCCCGGGACGTCTCGTGTCTCGAAGTCCCGGGAATTTTCATAATTTTAGTTGTCTCGAGTCCCGTGACTTTCGGATCAAGACTCGAGACGAGACAAGATCATCGAAATTGTTATGTATACATTTTTATTTTCAAACTAGCTGTTCCTCGCGACTTCGCTCGCGTGTTAATTGGGGTTTTAGTTTTCTTTGCGCGGAACCCTAATTCTTTTTCTAAAATAAAAGTAGCCTACGTTACTCCTTATGACATCAGCTATATGCCGTTGAAAGTCCCGTCAAAATCGGTCCAGCCGTTTCCGAGATTAACCGAAACAAACAGACAGACAGACAGACAGACCGACAGACAGACAAAAATTTAAAAAATTGTGTTTTTGTTATAGGTATCGTATATTCTTTCATATGCATTTAGTAAAAAGTCTTAATTTTAACATTACAAACAGACACTTCAATTTTATTTATTTGTATAGATAGATAATTGACGGAGCCTAGCGTCATGTGTTAGTTTAATGAATAATTACTTGGTCTACTACGTAACTACTGAGTACGCAACACAATAAATGAAACAAATATGTGATTATGAGAATTAACAATGAGATTATGAACCATTATTAGATAATAGAATTACTAGATAATAGTAAAGTTATTAAGAATTAGTATGATTTTTAACTAAGATCGTTTCATAACTATAAGAAATAAACAAAGCAATTATTAAGACTGAAATTAACGATAAAGTTATTTAATTTTCTGTTTAATTGTTTAATAAATGTTGATTTTTACAAAAAACTGTCTCTTTTTAATACGTTTCACCAGAAATTAACTCAACTAAAATTCATCAATAAAATTTTCATTCAACATTCAAACATTCATCAAAGGCTTACCCATCTTAAAAAAAACAACAAAGCTTTTTCTTAAAAGTCTCGAAGTCCCGGGAATTCCCGGGACTATGATAACAGGCTATCTCGTGTCCCGGGACTTTGAAATTGTCGGGAATTCCCAAACCATAGTTGTGCGGCGTATGATTGAGACTGATAAAAGAGTGACTTATCAACAGATTTGGACAAGCTTAGGCATCAGTATGAACCGTATGGGCCGGCTCGAGCCGGGTTAGTACCACGACCTTACAGAATACCGGCGTGAAGTGGAAGCTCTGCTTCCGCGTTTCGTCTGGTGAGTGCAGGTGACCGGAGGCCCAATCCCCCCCCCCTCCCCTCCATCAACATGATAGCGGAATTAAATCATAAACTACCTCAGGAGGCTACAAGCACCCCTGGAGAATCCCTCGCTGAGCATCCACGACCATGCTATTCCACTCCTGAGCGTGGGTGCTCAGGCTGCCCCGCGTATTCTGGGGGTGAGGGGGGGGGGAATTCCGGTCAACACAATAACTGATCGGGGCAAACTAAGCAACAAGACCAACGCGACCTCTGCCACGCTATCCGTGAATTTCTGCAACATCAGGGGACTTCACTCGAACCTAAACGCCGTCCACTACCATCTCGAGACGGCGAGCCGGCCTTCCTCTTTCTGACCGAGACGCAGGTGTCCTCTCCGGCTGATACTTCGTATGTCTCCTACCCGGGGAACAAATTGGAGCAGTCCTTTGTGCCTCGGGCTGGAGGTTGCGTATACGTTAGAGAGGACATCTGTTTTCGACGCCTCGGCAGTCTTGAAGGTTCGGACCTGTCCATCGACAGTTAATTAATTATGACGATGTAAATAATGCTCTATCGAAATTAGTACATTGGTTTAACGTTGTTATGTTATAGGTTCTATTATTGTGTTATATACTATTTACTTTATATTATAAGTCCTCTATACTCCTACTCGTATATTGTTATTCTTATATTAATTACATTGTTTACCTAGAAACCAAACTAATTAGATTGTAATATTTAAATACTAATGTTTACTGTTCCAAAATTACCATCCTTAATTGTATCTTAGAATAAGTTAACGATAAACACAAACAAGCATAATGTTATTCCCTTATCTTTACCCCTACCTCCTAGCTTCCCGCGATCCTACACTATTTAAACCAAGTCCTTCGATCCCACAACACAATTCTATTTCCAAACTCTCTGACTCAACTTCAATATTTTAAGTTAGTTTATATTATAGTTAAATTAATTAAATAAATTTATTTTTAAAAGAGTTTTAATCTCTACCACATAACAAATTTGGCGCAGTCGGTAGGATCTCGCGTGATTCATTCGCTTAAATCGCGTAAAGACGAAGTGAACGTACCAAATTCGACGGGACAGCATCGCCCAACAAGAAAACAACGTACGGTAGCTGAAGGCTTTTGAAGAACTTCGCCGAACCATGCAGCTCTACATTTTATTGTTATTGTGGTAAGTGGCTAAACTTGTTTGTTCAAATTCCTATTTTCCATTTTTACCAAAATATTTTTCCTACATCTACCACCTCATTTTACATTATATTTTTTTTATATATATATAATCATACTATTCAGTCATATACTATTATATTATACTATACTATTATATCAATTATTCATATTATTGTATTGTATTACCTGTGTAAAACAAAGAACACTAAGATGGCTTTAGACATTACCACATTACTTAAATTAATTCCCTCATTCGACACAGACAATAACGACCAAGTGTATAGATTCGTTAGGTCATGCAATTCAGCTTTTGACCTTAGTTCAGCGGACCAGAAGTCAGTACTTTTAGTATACGCGTTGAACAATATTACTGGTTCGGGTGCGGCAGACGTTCACAGTAAAGAACATGCTTCATGGACCGACTTAAGAACATTCCTTATCGAAAAATTCTCTAACGTCAAAACCATAGCACACCTTAATCTCGAACTGCAATCAATGTTTCAAAAACCTACAGAAACACTAACTGAATATTTCCACAGGTCAACACCTTTGTCGCTCTAAAATTATAGTAAAGTTAAACGTCGAAATATGCGATAAGACATTACTAGGTCGCTTAGCCACAACGGAAGAAACGGCTCTTAACGTTTTTGTCAATGGTATTAGCTCCGATATCGGAGCAATGCTAAGAACAAAAGAATTCCCTACCCTTTGCGAAGCAGGCCGATTCGCACTTCAAGAAGACAAAATTCGTGCGATGAACAAGGCTAGGCAATCTCTATTTAAGTTAAACACAACGCGTTCACCACCTTTTTCAAAACCACCATACCATACCCATAACTACTATAATAATAATAATACAACTAAGCCTATAAATCGAACTCATCTACCATATACACAAACCACATACAATAATGCCCACACACCGCAACAAATTACAAAATTATGTAGTTATTGTAAAAATATTGGGCATAATATTACAGAATGCCGTAAAAGAACTTATAATAATAATATAAGAAACAATCAAGCCCAACGCGCACTTCCTGCGCCTCCTATCCCAGTAAATCATTTAAACTGCCAAGCGACCAACGAGATGAGCAACTCGTTGGAAATCGCTTCAGTATTCTGCTCACCGATCCCGACTCAAGACATCGAGAACCTGCAAATATGAACTCTAGCAAATCCAACCCTATTTCTCGAAGGCGTCCTCGACCGCCGAACCATCGAGATCACACAACACAAACAAACAGCGTACCTTCTAAATTACCGCTTAAGTGTCAGACAGAGTTAAAAAATGTGTCTACACAAACTAGCGACTTAAGTACTACATCACATACACATCACTCAATATTCAAAAATTCCAGTTCTCAAACGGAAACCTACGAACAGGGTAACCAGCCCCAAACCCTTGGTTTTCCAAAACATGCTATTCCTTCTACATCCACTGACTCTATTACTACTATCTCTACTAGATCTACTATCTCTACTACACCTACTGACTCTCTCGAGACTACTAAACCTACTACGTCCACTGATTCCATCAAGACAACTACACCTCCTATATCCACAAATTCCACTGTTTCCAATAAACCACGTTCGAAATCAAAACCTACAACTAAAAAGCTTAAATTAAAACATCCCAAATTCAAATGTTATACAAAATCTTTTGCCATATCTGCCTTAAACGATATACCACCCGATAACCTCTTACACTGTACATTTCACATAGAAGGCAAACCAGTGACATTTCTAATAGACACCGGAGCAGGAATCTCGGTAATAAAAAGGAATAAAATAGGTTCGTCACCTTTAAATAAATTAAACATCGTGTCAATCGTAGGTATTTCCGGTAGCCAAAATTCAATTACAACCTCAGGCACCACCGAAATATCTCTAGATTATTTACCTAAATATCGTTTTCATGTTGCTTCCCTTAACATTAAAGCAGACGGTATCCTAGGCAACGATTTTATGATAAAGAACAATTGCAGCATTCATATTCATTCTAAAACAATGAGAATACGTGACAGATCATACAACCTACATTATTTGAACGAAAATCCTCAAAATATAATCGACCCTAATAACCAGTTCCTTTCTAGCCGTTCCGAGAGTGTAATTATGTGTAGAACAAATAATATAAATTCCGGGACAGCAATAGTCGAAAAACAAATAATAGATAACGGTATTGTTATTCCCAACGCATTAGTTGAAGTCAAAAACAACTCATTTGTTATTACTTGTGTAAATACAAACAAATCCGATAAAGTAATTAGCATTCCCAACATCGAAGTTCAACCTTATCAACCAAATCAACAAACTAACAACATTAATAAACACTCAATTAATAATATTAATCACACATCCGACACCGATAGACAAAAGCAAGTACTCAACCTCATTAGACGCGAACATTTAAACAAAGAAGAATCGAACTCATTAGATAAAATTGTCTTCAAATACCCCGACATATTTTTCATCGAAGGCGACTCCCTTACATTTAGCAATCATACAAAACATCAAATACCTACCACTACTGACATTCCAATTCACACGAAAACCTATCGCTTTCCTCATGTACACGAACAAGAAGTAAAATCACAAGTCCAAAAGATGTTAGACCAAGACATTATCAGACCTAGTTCATCTCCTTGGAGTAGCCCCATCTGGGTTGTTCCTAAGAAACTAGACGCATCTGGGAAACAGAAATGGCGATTAGTTATTGATTACCGCAAGTTAAATGAAGTCACAGTAGGAGACAGTTATCCTCTTCCTAATATCACAGATATTCTAGACAAATTAGGTCATTCTCAATATTTTACCACATTAGATCTTGCCTCTGGTTTTCATCAGCTAGAAGTTGATCAAAAAGATATACCTAAGACGGCTTTTAGTACACCATATGGCCATTACGAATATAAAAGAATGCCATTTGGTTTAAAAAACGCACCAGCGACATTTCAGCGTGTAATGGACTCCGTTTTGTATGGCTTACAAGGTGAAAGATGTTTCGTTTACCTCGACGACATAGTTGTCTTTGTTTCCAGCCTTCAAGAGCATGAACAAAACCTTGAAGAAGTCTTCTCTAGACTTAGAAAATATCAACTAGAGATTCAACCAGACAAATGCGAATTTCTTAGACGCGAAGTTGCTTATCTTGGCCATATCATTTCGAACGAAGGCGTTAAGCCGAACCCCGATAAAATTCGGGCAGTTCAAGAATTCCCTATTCCTAAATCATGTAGAGATATAAAGGCATTTCTAGGCCTTACAGGATACTATCGTCGGTTTATTCCTAATTTCAGCAAACTTACTAAACCTTTAACTAGCCTTCATAAAAAGGACACTACCTTTATATGGGGTGAAACCCAACAACAATCCTTCAATGAATGCAAACATCTTCTTACTAATTCCCATCTTACAATATCCAAACTTCACGAAAGAATTCATACTGACCACCGACGCTTCTATAAAGGCCCTAGGTGCTGTGCTATCGCAAGGCGAAATAGGCAAGGACTTGCCTATAGCATATGCATCTCGGACACTAAATAAAGCGGAATCAAACTATTCCACTATCGAAAGAGAGTTATTAGCTATCGTTTGGGCAGTTAAACATTTTAGACCATATTTGTTTGGTAGAAAATTTAAAATTGTAACTGACCACAAACCGCTAACATGGCTTTTCTCGATAAAGGACCCTGGTAGTCGGTTAGTTCGATGGCGACTTAAACTCGAAGAATACGAATATGAAATAGTATATAAGGCAGGTAAGAACAACACTAATGCAGATGATCTCTCACGCCCGCCTATTCTCCACACGAACATAAATCATCCCACAAAAAGCGACAAAAACACACATCTCGACCCAAACACTTCGGAAGACTATTTACAATTAAACTTTCAACACTACTTAGAAATCGACTCTCACACTTTTAATACTCCAAATCTCCATATTTCCCCAGACTGCCTCTTAAACGAACGTCACAAAAACATTCTTATCCCAATCTCGTGTCAACTTTCCGATAAAAATACCCTTTTCACACAAGCAATTTCCACTTGCTCTCAAGTGGACCCATTTTTAAGTAAACCCAGAACACTTTACGAAACTGATTTATTAGTTTCAGATAAGAAACAAAATATTATATTTGGCTGTTCGAGACCCACTCACTTCGATCCTTGGGATTCTGAGAGCTATTTTAAAGTATTACTCGCTTGTCTACAAAACCATAAATCAAAATCACTTTACGTTCCGGACTTAAAAAACGACCCCACTTGTAAACTTAAAGGAAACGAACAATTACACATAACAGCTTATTTAGCCAACCTTTACGAATGCAAGATCACCATATGTGAAAATAAAGTTAAAACTCCAGCTCCAGAAGAAATAGAATCAATCCTTAAAACCTTCCATGATGATCCCTTATCAGGACATCGTGGCATTATCGAAACGACACACAAAATACGATCTGAATATTTCTGGAAAGAAATGACCGATACTATTAAAAATTATATAGATAATTGCCAAATATGTCAACGAAACAAAATTCAACGTAAGACATATAAAGCTCCCATGGTTATTACTTCTTCTTCCACTGAACCTTTTGAACGTGTAACTATTGACTTAGTCTCTTACTCAGATACTAACAGATAACTAACGACTTTAATAAATACATACTCACACTACAAGATGACTTGACTCGTTTCGTTCAAGCATACCCTATTCAAGATAAACAAGCAACAACAGTAGCCAAATCTATTCTAAATTTCTGTCAACATTACGGCGTACCTAAACGTTTCCATTCCGATCAAGGTACAGAATTCCTAAATAGCGTAATCAAACAATTGATGAAATTACTAGGATCCACTCACACAGTTAGTACCGCATATCACCCTCAGACTAACGGTTCTTTAGAACGATTCCACGCAACATTACGCGACCACATCCGAATGTACCACAAACGTAACCAATCTAATTGGGATCAAATCGTACCATTCGCCGTTATGTGCCATAACACATCAATAAATCAATCCACAAAATTCACACCACACGAATTACTCTTTGGCTACAAACCGCGTTCGCTTTATTCTCTAAAAGCTAATAACGACTATACAACTCATGACTACCTAAGAGATTTAAACGAAAGACTCAAAGTATCCCGTGACGTAGCTCGCCAAAACGTTGAATCAATGAAAGAAAAGGCAAAAGAGCGATATGACAGTAATATTAAAAATATAGCCAAATTTAACGTAGGTGATAGAGTTATGCTCAAAGTCCCAAGTCCAAACAACTTAAATAGCCTTTGGGACGGCCCTCATGTTATTGTTAGAATAGGTTTTAATGAAAATTATGTTATACAAAAATCTGGAAAAAACCAATTAGTACATGCGAATCGTTTAAGACCATTGCATGACTTCACTCCATCATCATAACATTTACTCTAAGACTAGATCGTAATTATTCATAAAATATTTAACTTTATTTCTATTGCAGGGTGGCTCAAATAATGGCACACCCTAATCCCTTAAACAATAAGACCCTTAGTTTAAATGAAAATCTTTTAAATTTTATAAACAACCCATATATTAATTTTACAATTTGTTCTATTATTAAATTATTACTTTACATCATTTTATACAAAGTTTACTTATTTTCTAAGAATTATTATATAACTAAATTTAAAGGAAATCAAAACAATTAACTAGGATTATTCTAATTTTCAGGTACTCCACAACTTTTGTTGATGGGGATACCCACATAAAACCCATTCCCTCTAATTCTGGACTCTATTTCGAAAACAATGATGAAATACTAATATCTGAAAATTCCTGGAAACTTATCATATATCGTAACTTTGAACCTTTATTCATAGCTCGCAACTCTATCAAAAGACTCGTAAATAACTACCAATCTCTTATCGCTACACATTCAAATTTACCCACCGTTATCACTACTAGTTCATTTATAAAAATAAACGTAAACAGAATAGACTCTAGACTCGATGAACTTAATTCTTACACTGATAACAAGCGATCCAAACGTGAAATGCTAGACGGCTTAGGTTCAGTTTTGAAATGGCTCATTGGTGTTCCAGACGCAAAAGATGCTAAACATTATAACGAATGCATTGAACAGCTAGAGAAACAACAAATATCTACTAATGATATTCTAAAACAGCAATTACAAATTATTTCTTTAACAATCATAAATTGTAATGAAACAGTACATAACATCTCTTATGATGAATATGTTATTAATGAAAATATTAACAAGATAAATTTATATTTCGCCTCCACAAACAAACTTATATTTAATTTAACTATCCTTGAAGAAATATCGACCATTTCAATTCAAATTCTTGAAGCCATAGTTTCTTTAGAACGAGATATTGACGATGTCACCACAAGTATACTTTTTATTAAATCGAATGCAATACACCCGTCAATAATATCAACTATGCGCCTACACAAAGAATTACTGTCTTCTAATCCCGCTAGGCTCAACAAAAACTTAGTTGCCCCAATAACATTACCTAATATACACAAAATTCTCGAATCTGCTTCTATTACTTCCTATATTTATATGAATAAAATTATATATATCTTAGAATTCCCTTTAGTTAAAAAAGAAAAATTTATATTATACCATTTATATTCTATCCCTATGCTACATCCTGACTCCTCCTTATATTCCACTATCCTTCCCGAACAAACATACCTTGCCATGAGTACCACTAGACAACAATACGTCGTTATGAGCTCACTGGACAAATGCAAAGACTTTGCAACGAAATCCAAAGTCTGCAGGGATCTTCTTATCTACAACATCAACACCAGACCTATATGCGAAGTTGTCATCCTAACAACAACGAGTCAACAAGTTCCTGAAGTTTGTGATATTACTACATTTTCAGCACATATCAATACTTTTCAAGCTCTTAAAACAACAACTGGATATACATACTCCAACGCAAGACTCCGTATACCTTAGAGTGCGAAAGCAAAACAACTCACGGCGAAATCTCTGGAGCAGGTATCATCACTCTAGAACAAGAATGTAAAATGTACACCGCGTTTGTTACACTCCTAGCTGAAGACACTAAAACGATCAACATCAGTCATCCTATTACTTCTGTGGATATTGAACACATTTGCCTCCCAGAAGAAATTAAACTACAACAACCAGAACTTGCACCAATCCAGCTCAACAACATCCAACTCGACTCTCTTAACT
The DNA here is from genome assembly GCA_033319125.1 of Parnassius glacialis. NCBI lineage: Eukaryota > Metazoa > Arthropoda > Insecta > Lepidoptera > Papilionidae > Parnassius > Parnassius glacialis. The sequence goes on from JAVANC010000019.1 coordinate 20,259,006, forward strand.
CAGTTAGAGACCAAATAAAAATACATTCAAAATTACTTAAAGAAAATAAATCTATATTCTCAGAAAAACATGCAACAAAATTTTCCATATTTGGTATGATTACTGGCATTATTATGCTAACATATTTTTGTTACAAATGTTACAAGTGCTTGCCATGGAATAACATGCCCATAAATCCACATGGCAACTGTATACAAATTTTTAATAACTGTTTTGACCGTTCTCGTCGCCAACAACACGTCGAAGTTCCCATGTCATCGGTAAACACCACTGCTACAACATCCTGCATATCAGAAGACGAAGACGAAGCTGCTGACTACATTCAAAAATCGAGCAAAACCGCTCAATCTTTGTTCTAAGGGGGGAGGTGTTATGTTATAGGTTCTATTATTGTGTTATATACTATTTACTTTATATTATAAGTCCTCTATACTCCTATATTGTTATTCTTATATTAATTACATTGTTTACCTAGAAACCAAACTAATTAGATTGTAATATTTAAATACTAATGTTTACTGTTCCAAAATTACCATCCTTAATTGTATCTTAGAATAAGTTAACGATAAACACAAACAAGCATAATGTTATTCCCTTATCTTTACCCCTACCTCCTAGCTTCCCGCGATCCTACACTATTTAAACCAAGTCCTTCGATCCCACAACACAATTCTATTTCCAAACTCTCTGACTCAACTTCAATATTTTAAGTTAGTTTATATTATAGTTAAATTAATTATATATATTATAGTTAAATTAATTAAATAAATTTATTTTTAAAAGAGTTTTAATCTCTACCACATAACAACGTCAACAATATGTTCTTAAACGGCAATAAGACAAAGTGTATGCCATCAAAAACATAACTTGTAAAAAAGCCAAGTGCGAGACTTGAAAATACAATCGCATGAAAATACAATATATCTCACAAGTAATACATATTATATTAAATTAGATTGTTTAGTGCGATTGCCAAGTCAATCTATGTATCAATCTATGGACTTAATAAATCAACCGACTTGGTATTACATGGATCTCACAACTTTTACGGTAGAAGAACCTGAGTTGCGAGACTTGGCTTTTTTACAAGTTATGTTTTTGATGGCATATCATTTCTTTTTGTAGATAGTTATATCTAGGTAGCTATTTACACCTATTAATCCATTATACATATATAGGTACACTGATTAATTCACTGCAAATGTAACTTTGTAATACTATATGTTTATATATGATTACAAAGTTATTTATGCAGTTGGTGTATCTCGAAAACTGGACCGAAATTTTAAAATATTTTAATTTTTCCTTGATTTATATATTAAACAATAATTGTAATCCAAATTTGAAGGTTCTATGTCTGCTAGAAGTACCTTAGACTTTTGATGATCGGTCAGTCAGTGAGTGACAAAATTAAGAAATATTGACTAGTTATAATTCTTAAAGTACTGGTTCAAGTTTAATGAAATTTGAAACATACCGGGTTTATACAATGCCTACTTGGTTAATAAAAATTAAGGCTTCTAGTTTTATCCATAACGAAGTTATAGGGTTTCGGAAATGGCCTGAACTGCTTCGAGAAAAGGATGGTACGGCCGTGCCGCTTTTTTGCTCGACTTGGCGGGGGCACTGCCGTGCCCCCAATGAAATAAATACACAATAATACTAGGAACAAACATAAGCTTGTAATGCCAGTTACTAGACCCCACAGAATCAGTAATTCATTTATGGAGCAATGTATACGCTTTTACAACAAAATCTCAGAACATATTCAAAGTTTGTCAATGAACAAGTTTAAAAGTTTTATTAAAAGAAAAACTGTACAAGAAGGGTTATTATAATATCAAGGAATGGAAATAACACCTGGGAAAAGGGTGATCGCCACCATGCTGGTTCTATGAAAATATCATTTAAAAATTGTATAAACAAAATTATTGTTAAGTGAAATTATGTTTAAAAAACAAGTCCCGCTGGGTTTCCTGCTGGTTCTTCCCAGGACTGAGGTATTTTCCGAACCAGTGGTAAATAAAAAATGACTTTCAATAAGTATTATGTAATAATCAATATTGAATAAAAAAATATTCTATTCTATTCTATTCATCCTTTGGCTACGTGTAGACAGCGACGACCATCCGCGCGTCTACGGGTGCCTCTATAGGTCCCATAGCGGTAATGCCGAAACAGACCGACTCATTGACCACGTCCAAATGGCTACAGATTCCTTGCTACAACAGGTCCCATCCGCAGAGATCGTGATCCTTAGCGATTTTAACGCCCCCCACGCCGAATAGCTCGGTTCACGTTTAACCGATCATGCGGGGAGATCTTTTTATGACTTTGCCTTGGCATATGGTCTGACACAACTGGTTACATCGCCTACGCGGATTCCAGATGTTGAGGATCATACACCTTCCTTATTGGACATTCTGCTGACCTCTCATCCGGACGGATATCAGGTTTCCGTCGATGCCCTTCTTGGCTCTTCGGATTATTGTCTGATCCGGAGTGTGATGCCACTCACGCTCCCCTCGCGGTTGCGTTCTGCAGGTTGCCGCCGTGTTTGGCATTACAGGTTGGCGGATTGGGACGGAATGCGGTCTTTCTTTGCTTCCAACCCATGGGGGCGTGTTTGCTTTTCGCTGGATGATCCCAGCGCTGTTGCTGACTCTGTCACTGATGTGGTGCTACAGGAAATGGAACTATTTATTCCATCATCTGTGGTACCCATTGGAGGCAGATTTCAGCCTTGGTTTGGACGCTTTTGTAAGACTGCATTACGCAGTAAGCAGGAGTGTTATCAAGCCTGGGTTGCGGCTTCGGCGACTCGGGATGTAAGCACCAGCACCAGCCTACTTGAAAAGAAGTATAACTTCGCCTCCAGGTCCTTCAAAAGAGTTATTGACAAGGCAAAGTCAGAGCACATAGGCCGAATTGGCGAGAAACTAGTTCGCCTTCCTTCGGGAACCCATGCATTCTGGTCTCTCGCTAAGGCTGTCCAAGGGAATTTCTGTAAGCCATCACTACCATCTCTGCACAGGGAGGACGACTCACTGGCCCACGACGCAAAAGAGAAAGCCGACCTTTTAGGCTCCCATTTTGCATCCAACTCGACTGTTGATGACGGGGGGAACACACCGCCGACCATCCCGCGGTGTGAGAAATTATACAATTGGATCACCAGCTTTCTTGCAGATCGGAGCATCAAGGTCGCTGTAGATGGTGCATGCTCCGACTACAAACCTATTAACGCTGGTGTTCCACAAGGCTGCCTGCTATCACCAACGCTGTTTCTTCTGAATATCAATGATATGTTGCAAACCGGTAGCACTCATTGCTATGCGGATGACAGCACTGGTGATCCTCTATACACCGGCCGTGCCAATATTTTTCGGGAAAACGTCGCCGAGTACCGGAACAAACTTGTGTCTGAAGTCGAGTCTTTGCTGGACAAAATTTCGGATTGGTGGTGACTAAATCTAGTCCAGTTTAATCCTCAGAAGACACAAGTTTGCGCGTTTACCGCAAAAATAACCCCTTTGTCGTATCTTCTCAGTCTCAAGGTACTCCCCTTGTTGCCTCAGCCAGAATCGGAATCCTCGGCGTCAACATATCGAGTGACGTGCAGTTTCGTGGTCACTTGGAAGAGAAGGCCAAATTGGCCTTTAAAAAGCTTGGCGTGCTCAGCAGAGCGGGACAGTATTTCATGCCGGCACAACGCCTGCAACTTTACAAGGCGCAGGTTCGGCCTCACATGGAATACTGTTCCCATTTCTGGGCTGGGGCTCTCCAGTGCCAGCTCCTTCCACTTGACCGCATCCAGTGCAGAGCGGCTCGAATCATCGACGACCGAGTCCTTTCCGATCGGCTCGACTCATTGGCACTGCTAAGAGATGTTGCATCTCTTTGCATTTTGTTTCGCATTTACCACGGGGAGTGCTCTGAGGAATTGTTCGGATTAATCCCAGACGCCAAATTTCACGAACCCACATCGCGGCAGAACTCCCGATACCATCCACAACATCTGGATGATTGGCGGTCCACAACTGTGCGATTTAGATGTTTTCTTCCTCGCACTACTTCCTTGTGGAATAGTTTACCACCAGCAATTTTTCCGGACCGATACGACTGAGGGACCTTCAAGAAAAGAGCCTACTCCTTTTTAAAAGGCCGGCAACGCATCTGCAATTCCCCTGGTGTTGCGATTGTTCATGGGCGGCGGTAGTCACTTACCATCAAGTGAGCCGCATGCTCGTTTGCCCCCTCTCCTATAAAAAAATATCAGGAATATCTCATGATATATTAATACCTTTAAGTACCTACTCGATTTTATGAGACTATTATTTCCCCTGGAACTCTTTCATGGTATGACGATAAACAATAACTTCCTGGTAGAGCCTTCTAAAGTGGCAGCAATTGACATAAAGGAATATTGGTAATTTTACGCATCGGTAGCTTTCCCTGAAGTCTGTTAATTCTTGCGCGTGGAAGTTTAACATAATTCCAGAGAAATTTTCAAGTAATTTATGTTATATTATGGCAAAAAGCTTATTTAGGTTACAGTAACATGTGGTTTTAATGTCTGCTTATACAGCAAACATGAAACGACGTTAATACTTAAACAGTATTAACGTAAATTTATGTTTCCAATTAATCTAATTGGTTGAGAAATACGAGAGCTAATGACGATTATATTCTACCCTAGTGAAACCAAGGATACACAGTCAGTTAATAATTATAAAAGGTTAGAAGTTATCTCTCTACATAACTATTTCCATTGTAAGTGCATGAATACCATACTTTTATAGCGTTACGAGTAGTTGAATCTTCGATTCTGACCTCTATAATGAAAATTACACAGAACCGAGGTTGGAAGTCAAATTGACTGAAGAGGTTAAACAAACGACGCGGTTAGGGAGTGGATACTCTCCTCCGTTGAATATTAATCGGTTGCTGAATACGCTTTTATTTGCTCTTGTCTTTATCTGTGGAGTGTTGATCCCTCAGAATAAACCACGGTTTGGATCGTGTAAACGATATGGTTATTTAATTTTACTCATATTAGAGTGTAAGGTGTGTTTTATGAGGTAGCGGTATTAAGTAAAAACATGCATTTTAGGTTAGGTGTATTTTACACCTTAGTAAAATACATTTTTAGCATTGTGACTATTATGAACGAATGTAGTAATTTTCATAAGAATACACACTAACACTACGGTTTACTTTTTCATATATCATTTAATCATTTGGATTTCTTTGGTAGCGGGAGATTGAAATGTTTATACGCGAGGCCATTTTTTTTGCTTTGTTTGCATCGTATACGGATATGACATTATTTTAACACGCTTTTATTAGCTTGGTATGTATCTATGTAACGGAATTTTTGAATGTAATTTCATCCCCTTCAAAATGTCGGATTGATTTGAAAATTCGCACAATTATCAAGAACCGATGAAAGTGTAATAGTTTAAATAGTTTATCCGTTAACCTTGACAGGATTCTCAGGATTTGCGAATAATTTATTAAATAGGGATCCCTCACCTTAAATGAGGGTTAGTTACCTCGTAAGTACCTCGCGACCTAGAACTACTCTGAGTACAAAATGTGTTCCCTCTATATTATCTCAATTTTACCGCTAACACATTTTATTTTTTATTATATTTAAATTTGGAATAAATCTGGAATAAATGACGAACAATATTTGATATTAAAAATATTTTGAAGTGGCCAGTAGTTTTTAGTTGGTCAATGTTATTAAAAATATCCGTATAGGTATACCGTGTTGATGTGTTTATTTGCGTACATATCACGAGAGAACGGCAGGGCCATTTACAATGAATTCGTTTTTGTCCTACTTTTTAAAATGATTTGTAGTGGCAGCGTAAGATAACCCATCCCTATTTAATATCATCCCGTTTGACTGCCTCGTAGGTGTTGTAGGCGTAAAAATCTACTGCTGATTTTTACCTGTACCCGGTACTTCATGTACTGGGTACAAATCACCGGTCAGATCAAAAGAGCATTAGTTATTGAGATTTTCTGTCAAGAAATTCAGAGTCAGGAAATGGGCGGTGTTTCACGCCCGTGCCTCGGAAAGCACGTTAAATTTTGCATCTAATCTCTCTCCGGTTGTATTGGACTGCCCTCCCATCGAAATATGAGAGTGAGGGAATAGAGAGTGCACCTGTGCTCTCTATTCCCTCATTTGCGCATACACTTGGCTACTATAAACCTGTCATGCGCAGATGGTTAGTCATCATTAAGAATGGCCACCGTGACTGAAGGACATTACTATTCCAAGAATTTTGTAAAAGGCAAGAGAGGAAATTAAAACAAGAGATGGACAGCAGCATCTTCCTGATAACAACTCACCCTCACCCTCTCTTACACCTCTCTGCAGTTGGATAGGGTTCGTACTCTGGTTCTGTACTTGGATAGCCATGGTAGCCCTAATGTGGAAACACTTCAGCACTTTGATATACCGACATTCCACTTGGCATCGCTGAAGGGACTGCAGCACCGCCCAAATTTCGAAGAAATCAAAGGCTTTCTTATAGTCCATATACGCAAGACAAAGTGGCAGATTGTACTCTTCAGTATTCTGTACAATTTCCCGAAGTGTATGTATGTGTTCAAACTAGGTAAAGGAATATCATTTTATTTCATTAAGCTGATATAAAGAAAGTAATTTTTACTAACTTTAATAAATTAATGGTCGGTGTAAGTAATGGTCATTTAGTGCGATTGCCAAGTCAATCTATTTATTTAAAACATAAAAGATTTTTAATATTGATATGGTTACTATAAGATTTTGTTAGGTTAGCTAATTACGTAATAATTTAAGACAGAAGGACCCTTACGTAGGGACTGAATAAATTAACCGACTTGGTATTACATGGATCTCACAACTTTTTACGGGTAGAAGGACTGAGTTGCGAGACTTGGCTTTTTTTTTACAAGTTATGTTTTGATGACATCTAAATATTCGTGAACAACTGAATCATACTCAGGAGCGGCTTTCAAACTTCCTCTCCAACACCAAAATATGTTTCCGAGCGGTTTCATAAGTATCACTAAGCGAAAATATATCATCCCGAAAAGGCAAGAAGACTAAGTTATGCCCTTTTTTTGTCACGTTCAATGGTTTCACGAAAGAATGCTGACACTCTATCTAAGCCCGGACTGAGTGGGCGGGAGTTCTTAAAGGAGACTCATCTATTTTGACAAAACCTTTTAACTAGCGATATCTAGCGGGTCTTCATCTGCTTGTGGGGGGGGGGGGGGGGTACTGTACTACAACACGGGTACGGTGCCCACAATGACGTAACCGAGTGTGGTTTGTATAGCGGGCGGTTACAGCGGAATTATCACTTATTATACCGTGTAATAAAAGTTGCGAAAATAAAGAAGCACCGATCAAAACATCGATCCGTGATGGCTCACAGAATTTATCATCAGCCAACGGCAAATCTTGTTAGAACGGCATAGCGGATGCGTCGACAGGCTACAGACGCTAAGTCATTTGTTATTCTATCGACGACGAGCGACAAAATACTGTATCCTATGTTGGGGTCAAAACGAGAAGTGAACTGGAATGCCACAACTCTCTTTGCGTATTTTTCTGAACCCCGATACCCTTTACCTTTATATTGTCGTTATTTACTGATAAATCTAATGTATCACAACATTCTGACGTTTTTAAAATTGCTCTGCTATGCACATTGATATACAAAAAAAACCCCAAAAAAGGTTTTTATGTATATCAATGGCTATGCACTATCTAATAAGCAACGCACACTACGGGCTCGTGCCATATACGTCGGGTACCATAACCACTGCAGTGGATAGCAGAACTGTAGTGTATACTATATAATGGATAGCGGCGCGGCAATGGACGTTGCACACCACAATGCTTTGCTACGCGCATCAGAAGACGATGCGGGAGCAGCTGTTGTTGGTACGGTCGCGCAACCCGGGTTCGATCTCCGCCTGCACCAATGAAATTGTTAATTGCAATTTTAAGTGCTGATGTACCAAGTGCTCGACGGTAAAGGAAAACATCGTGAGGAAACCTGCATGTCTGAGAAATAAGGAAAAAATTATTTCGAAGACATTTAATTGCCCTAAAACCGTCTCAGAAATGAGAGGAGGCCTCTGTGCCCAGCCGCCCAGGTGAGACGTAAATAGGCTGCAACTTTAATGCGCTAACCGCGGTTACGAATGTGTGTAAATATATTTCTAAGTTTTGAGCAGAAGAGTTAGAAAATGGTTTAATGTCGAAAATTTGATTGATATAAGTTGATGCTAGCATGTGTTTATCATCGTACTTCTCTATGAGCGCGTTCAAAATAAGTTCATAATTCTCAGCGCAAGGAGTAATACCGGCGAACACAAAATGCGTTTTGATTGTTAATTTACCTAGCGTCTGATAAGGATGGATTATCATGCATAGTGGATTAAACGGTGCATGATAATACGTCCGTAACTTGCATAAAATAATGACCATGAGCGGATATCACCGTCAAACGAAGCTAGCTCTATAGGCGGTAATTGTGGCCGATTTCAGACATTTATTTGTTATTCGACTTTTAAGACGAGACATTATACGTTTTATATGACAGTATTTAAGGATTACAGGATTCCCACAAATTTCTTAGTAATCACTTAGTAATATGCTCGATCAATATTCACATTATAAAAACATAATTATTATTGGCGATGTTAATATAGATATTGTTATACATAGTAAAGACTCGTACGCTTCATATTACTTAAATAGTCTAGCATCTAAAGGTATGTTACCTGTCCACACCTTCCCTACCCATGGCAAAACGTGTCTAGATCACGTTATATTGAAAACAAAACTACAGTCAACCTGCTACGTTGCGGAGACTTCCATTACTGATCATGACACTCTTATATTTCTATTGAGGCTACTTTGAGTACACGTAGTTTGCCACCAAAAATTAAAGAACGTATAAAATTATGATAAATTCGATAGTTACCTTAGCACTTTAGACTGTAAAAGTATTTATTCTATGGTGGACGTTGACTTAGCAGCTACATTCCTGTTAAAATCCTTAAGTAATGCTTTAAAATTTTATACAAAAACAATTAAAGTTTCTAATCGCAAATTATCAAAAAAAAACCCTGGATTACCCCAGTGTAATTTTGAGATGCTTAAGAAATCGTGACAAATTACACCAAAAATGTAAAAAAATATCCGCATTATTTTTTTTTTATCGGATAAGGGTGACAAACGAGCACACAGTCTACCTGATGGCAAGCGGTTGCTACGGCCCATAGACATCTACATCTATCCTCGTTTGCGAATCAAAATGCAGATGCGTTGTCACCCGTGAGGACTAAGATGGAATGCCTCATTTCCAGTAAAAGGGCCTCCGGCCACCTGCACTCACCAAGCGAAACGCAGAGGTAAACCTCTACTTCACGCTGGTTTTCTGTGAGGTCGTGGTACCACCCCGGTTCGAGCCGGTCCATCCGTGCGACAGTAAAAGCTGCCGCGTGGCTCTACCACTGTTATGATGACGTAATCATAACTACATAACAAATGTTACCGTAATTACTGTAATGATATACTTAAAAAAAATGAAAAAGGAAATATGAAAAATCAGAATTAACAGCAGCAGTTAAAAAAAGTAATAAAAAACTTTGGGACACAATTAAAATAGTCAACAAAATACGAATAAAACAAAATATTAAACTATATTATATATAATGTAATTATATATTATATATATATATATATATATATAATGATAAATTATTAAACAAATCTGACCCCAAAACTTCAGTTAATTATGTTAATTCATTTTTTGTAAATATAGGTAAATCTTTGGAAAAAAATGCACACATTAATAACAATACTTCTAGCATTTTTCCTATAAAACACATATCAGCATTCCATAGTACTTCTTGACACGGAACGAACATGAAATACTGACAATTATTTTAAATATGAAAACTGATAGTAGCGTAGGTAGAGATAATATTTCCACTTTTCTTCTAAAAATGTACAGAAATTTACTAGTCCTTTAACCTTAACCTTTCCCTTAAAACTGGTAAATTTCGCAACTGTTTTAAACTAGCTGAAATTCACCCTATTTACAAGAGCGGTGATGCGGGCTGTGTCAATAACTATAGACCCATTTCCATTCTTCCCACTGTGTCAAAAATACTAGAAAAAGTAATCAACAAGCGCTTGACTAATTACTTAGAAAAACATAATCTGTTATCATATTGCCAATATGGATTTCGACCAAAACGTTCTACACAGGAAGCAGTTCATGATCTAAATGATTTCATTGTTACAAACCTTGACCGTAAAAAGAAAGTAGTTGTTATATTTCTTGATCTAGCTAAAGCATTTGACACGTCTCCGTTCCTCTTTTGTTGAATAGGCTAGAAAATCTTGGAATAAGAAAAACACAGCTGAAAATGTTCTCTGACTATTTAACGGGTCGATATCAGAGGGTAAGGGTTGGTGGTTGCTGCAGTAATGATCTTCCCGTATTATATGGTGTACCACAGGGTAGTGTACTTGGTCCAACGCTATTTCTTACATAATATATTAATTCCCTATGTAATGTAAAAATTCACAATAGGAGGATCGTTGCTTTTGCATGGTCTGAGGTATTTAACCTCGCACAAAATTGGGTTCGATATAGTAAATAAATGGCTAAAAGAATATAAACTTACATTAAATGTCGATAAACAAAATACATAGCATTTACTACAAAAAAATCAATATACCTGAATTAGAATACTTCCACATTACAGCTCACTGTTGCTCCCAAATTGATAGCTCTTGCTCCTGTCCTACACTCTCTAGAACGGATTGCATAAAATATCTCGGCGTTAATGATAGATAACACCCTTAGCTTTCACTTTCATATTAGCCTCTTAAGTACAAGGATACGTAAGTTAATTTATATTTTTTAAAATCTACGATCGTGTTGCAGATTTTAATGTAATAAAAATGGTATATTTGCACTGTGTCAATCATTGTTGACATATTGTTTTATCATCTGGGGAGGCGCACCTAAAACAGAGGGCGGTATTAAAAATTAGCAATTCTCTATCATTCCTTATTTTTAGGTCATTCACAGTATTATATATATATATGAATACTGATATTCATATATATATATATATATATATATATATATATATATATATATATATATCGTACAGCCTCATACAGTTTTCAATCGTGTTACTTTTTGGTTTACAGTGATGTTAAATGGAAAAAGTGTAGTGAATAAATTTCTTTAAAAGAACAATTTAGTGAACTAAATCAAAACAACTACAGTGTACAATATTATAAAATAAGAAAACAGTGAACATAATATACAAATCATAAGAAAACAAAAATAATCATAAAATGTGTTATTTAGTACACTATAAGAATAAAAAGTTATATAACAACAACAACTACATACAGTGATTAAAACCCTATAATATCGCTACAAAATAATAACGGACCGATAATGTTTATAAAATCCATATAGTAACCCAGTTGCAGAAAAGTGTAGTAACATATTATATGTTAAAAAACTCTAGTCCTAAGTTCTTAAAAGTGATTAGTGTTTCATTACGAACAAAAAAACCGTTGGCGGAAAAAGTTACATTCAAAATTTAATCTACCTACTTGCAATAAAAGTTACCTGACAAAACTAGTAAGCGATCCACATTTTCGCCCGAAGAATCACAAGACACCGTGGCGTGGAGACGTAACGCGCTACTAAGAATGTCGTAACGTCGTGAGTTCGAAACTTAGCGCTTGCATGACTTTTTGTGATTTATTTAAACCTACAATTACAACACAGGTATTTCTACGACTATACAAAATACACACTACTACTACAATCAATCAAGATCGAATCCCACCTAATCTGAAGACTTTTTCGGACTGAACTTAATTGTAGAGACATTTGTTTAATAATTATAATAACAAAATAATTAATTTGAATAATCTTTTATATATAAAAAGTACGTGTCACGTTGTTTGTCCGCGATGGACTTCTAAACTACTGAACTGATTTCAATGAAATTTTTGGTCAATGTGCAGTTTGGTCCAACTTAAAAGATAGGATAGCTTACATCTCAATTTATAGTCGCAATACAATATTATTTTATTGAAAATTATTTGTCTATTATTTGACAGTCACAATTATCTGTTTGCTCCAAACGATTCTGTCAGATGACAATATCTGTTGACTGGATTGAGTAAACATGTAATAGATGGCGCTATGTTAAAAATGCAAACGTTTAATAGAAACTACAATTTAGTAGTATAACCACCACGTATTGCTGTAAGTATTCAACAAATAGAACCGATTTCAAAAAAAAAATTGCAGACTGTGTGCAGTTTGGTCCAACTTGAGAGATAGGATAGTTTTTATCCCGATAAGTGACCCTCAATTTTTTTATTGCTAATTTCAGGAGTTTTTTTGGGAAAGCAAATGGTCGCTCGGAAAGGGCAGAACAACGTCTGCCTGGTCAGCTAGTATATTATAAAAAGGAATTTCAAAATAATAACTTACACTATGGATGAAAATGTAACAGTCAGAAATCGTAAACGAACAAAATCAATGAATGATTCTAGTACTTCGTCATTATTTGATTGCACTGCGACAAGCCTTCCGGATGACACTCAGTCACAAGATTATAAGGATATAATAGAACTGAATGAGACTATAAAAAGGTTGTCCTGTGAATTACAATCTGCGCACCAAGAAATTGATAATTTAACAAGCGAAAATGTACAATTCAAATCTGACTTGTCAAAGGCAAACAAAACGATCGAATTATACAAAAAAGTAAATATTGCGAGTCCACGGCTTACACCACGATTAGACCGTAAAAAGGAAAAGAAAGATTCTTTGAGTAGCCCAATGGTCCAACATACAAACATACATTTAACAAATGATATTTTCTCAGACAAGGAAGAATCCACTAAACAGTTTGAAGAAAGAACAAAAAATTGCAGCGATATTGTTAGTAAACAACAATCAATGAAAACTCGCCCAATTATTGGAAAACGGAAACTCTGTATTTTAACAAATTGTGGCGTGAAAGGTAGATTACGGGATATTGAATCCACATTTGCTGACCAATTTAACTACTGTCGCTACATCACACAAAACTGTGGAGTATTGGAAATTTTAGCAGATATTAAAACAAAGCTGCGAAACTATACCATCAATGACTACTGTTTAATCCTGATAGGAGAACATGAATTTAAAAAAACAGTAAATTGTTCTGAGCTGGTCAAATCTATTCAGGAATGTTTACAAAGTATATCTAATACAAATATAATATTATGTGTTCCTACATATATATGCAGAGCCCCCATATTTAATTATAAGGTAGAGATGTTTAATAACTTATTATTCATGAATGTACAATACTATAAATATGCATATATTTTTGATTCGAATTATAATCTCTCATATGACATGTTTTCCTATAAATCTGGTAAAATCAGCAATTATGGATTAAATAATATATATAAAAATATTATGCAAGGAATACTTGTCGACATATCAATATTTTCATATGACATGGACACTACGTGTAGTTGATGAAGCAAGTAACGATATATGTTGCACTACAAAATCGCCAGTTGCATTGAATTATATGGGTACCGCTTGGTCCGCTACACCAGAGTTACATGCGTGTGATGACCATGTAATTGTGGAACAATCTAAAACATTTTTTCGTCAACTATAAACATATAAATATATTACATCAAAACATTAATGGCGTTATAAGTAAGTCAGATCTTTTAACTTTAAATCTCAATTCTCTTTTGGAACAGAGCATCCTAGTTGATGTAGTATGTTTAACTGAGCACAATATGTTGAAAGGTGACACCAAATTATTATTCATAGAAAACTATATACTTGCAGCCTGTTTTTGTCGTAAAAACCGCCATGGTGGTGCCTGTATTTTGATTCACAATCATCGTGAGTACAAAACCTTAAATTCTATAGAAAAATATGACGTTTCTGGTATAATTGAGTGCTGTACCATAGAACTTACATTACATGGTCTAATAGTAGTATGTATTTACAGACCACCTCGAAACAATACAAAAAATTATGATCAGTTTTTTTGCTATATTTAATGACATACTTGCTACACTGTGCTTCACAAGAAAAAAAATAGTTATATGTGGAGATTTCAATATAAACATTTTAAAAAAGAGCAAAGAGGTTAGCATGCTAAATCAAACAATTATTGGCTATAATCTTAAATTGCCCATTAATAAGCCAACGCGCACTGTAAGTGGATCTTGTTTAGATAACTTTATACACAATATTAAAGGAAGTAAATATAACATTTTTGAATTTGCTCTGTCTGATCATTCAAGCCAAATGTTAACTTGTAAAGTCAAAGAAACTTGTTCTCTCTCACATTGGTTAGTAATAATTTAAAATTTAAAATTTTGTACAGCCGACTTCAATATAAGCGACTTCAATATAGGTTATTTAAGAATAACTCAATAACCTTTGGTCTGACCTTGATCAAATTCATATGGGACCACACGAAAACTAACAGCTTTCATATAAAAAAAGAATCATTGAAATCGGTTTGCCCAGTACAAAGTTATGAGGTAACACACATAAAAAAAACATACACCCGAATTGAGTACCGTCTCCTTTTTGGAAGTCAGTAGAAAAGTAGAGACTATAGTAAAGAAAACATGAAAAAATTCAATCAATGCTTAAAATCACTTACTTTTAACGAAGTTTACAATACGACTGATCCAAATTATCCATTCGATTATTTTCACGAATTATTTATCTTATTTTATAATCTATGTTTTCCATTTAAATTAATAAAAAGAGAACCTCGGAAAAAACCTTCCTGGATATCAAAAGGTATAAGAATATGTGCAAAACAAAAAAGAAATTTACTTTGGCAATATAGAAAACAACCGACTACACACAACAGAAATTTGTTCAAATGTTACACAAAACTTTTAAACAAAATAATAAAGTTAACACAAAGGGCACAGAATGACTATAAAATCAAAACAGCTTCAAACAAATCTAAAGTTACTTGGTCAATCATCAATTATAATAACAGGAACGTGATTAAAGAGGAAATCAGGCATATTAATAATAACGGAGGGATCATTGATGACCCCAAAGATATCGCAGAGTTATTTAACAATTACTTCATAAGTGGGAATGACATTAATCTAAGAATAATTAATGTTAACTCCAAAGTACCTAATACTTATAACTCCTTATTTATGAACCCAACGACTACTTTCGAAATTAATAATATAATAAATTCATTAAAAAATACAAATAGCACAGGTTATGATGACGTTAGCACAAAGATATTAAAAAATGTATCGACCATCATCTCATCCGTTTTATCCTACATCATAAATTTAAGTATAGCCTCTGGAATATTCCCAAATAAATTAAAAAGAACGGTAGTTCAACCTGTATTTAAGAAAAATGACAAAAGTGATGTTGCAAATTATAGACCCATAGCACTCATACCGATATTCTCTAAAATTTTTGAAAAGGTAATAAGCTAATAAGTCAAAACCTTAATGATTTCTTTGAAAAATATAAAATATTCACAGAGAAACAAGTCGGATTTCGAAAGAATAAAAGGTACTGTAATGACAAGCCTTAATAATAAAAACTTAGTATCTGTTCTATACATGGACTTAACTAAAGCTTTTGACTATGTTAATCACAGTAGTATTCTCTTAAGTAAATTAGAAGCATACTGAGTCCGAGGAAATGTCCTCAATCTCCTAAAAACATACTTAATAAATCGACAACAATGTACACAAATTACGCGTATATGCTCAAAAACGTACAGACAAATAGTTCATTCATCGTCATATCGCGAAGTAACTCAAGGAGTACCCCAGGGAAGTATTCTTGGTCCGTTGTTATTCCTTGTTTATATAAACGATTTACCAAATTATATAAATCAAGATATGGTACTATTTGCAGACGATAGCACAGTGATGTTTACAAGCACAAGCAAAAATCAAATGATATCTGACATAAATAAAACACTGGACATAATAATTCAATGGTTATCAAATAATAATTTATTAATTAATCTAAATAAAACAAATCTAATGAAATTCAGAAACGTGAAAAATAATTTAATAAATCTTAATATATGCTACAACGGACAACAAATTAATGTAGTCGAAAATGCAAAATTTTTAGGCCTCAATCTCGATTCAAACTTAAGATGGAAATCTCAAGTGGAAGATATTTGTACTAAACTCAACCGGTTCTCTTATGCTCTGTATAGACTTGGAACAATTGTGAATCAATCTGCCGTCATCACTGCGTACCACGGTTATGTAGAATCAGTGTTAAAGAGAATGAAAAGAGATGTAAGGGCCATTGTGAAGTTAAAACAGACAGATAGTTGTAAACCATTTTTTATTAGACTGAAACTGTTAACACTTCCATGCCTTTATATATATGAGGTAGCCGTTTTTGTTATTACGCATATTTCTTTATTTGAGTGCCTACACAGTAACCGTTATAATCACAAAATATGTTTTCCATCAAATAAAACAGCCCAATTTAACAACAGTATATTTTGTATGGCCCCTCGAATTTATAACCATTTACCATTACACATTTTGAGATGCACCAATATAGATAAGTTTAAAATACTGTTGAAGCAATTTCTTGTTAATAGGGCATACTACAGTGTGAAAGAATATCTAGAAGACAAATATGAAATTTAATAATTGACTGTTACATGACTCAGAATAACCAAATTGACTTGACTTATTTAATATTATCTAAATTGACTTATCGCTAATATTTCTGACTTTGTATCATGTGAACTCCAATTATAACTAGAGTGTGTTTAAGTAATTTAATATAAAAGTAATAAAATGTGATGGACATTGCATGCCAAATAGCGGAATATAGCTGTATTAAATGTTTGTTCTAGAAGTGATAAACTACGTAAAAACTAACTGTATCAACCTATATTCGCAATAAACGATTTGAATTTGAATTCCTTTTCCCTACAACTGACCTTTATCAACAATGTAGTGTCTTATCTGTGCGAAAATTGTTTATATTACACACTGCGCTACTACAACATTCTATGATACAGTATGAGTCCTCCAATTATGACAAAAGAA
Source organism: Parnassius glacialis (assembly GCA_033319125.1). Classification (NCBI taxonomy): domain Eukaryota; kingdom Metazoa; phylum Arthropoda; class Insecta; order Lepidoptera; family Papilionidae; genus Parnassius; species Parnassius glacialis. Next base: position 20,276,182 of record JAVANC010000019.1, read on the forward strand.
GGAAATGCGTAGTTTGTCCCAGTAAATGTGTAAAGACCCAATTTTCACATTTATTTTTCTGTTTCCTGAGAGGTTACCTTTATAATAATTTGAATAAACGTTTATTAATTTACTCTCTACCAAAACATGCATGTAAACAAAAATTACAGAAGTGGTTACTAAATATCGATTATAAGGCTGCTGAAAATTTACTGACAGTATTATCCTAAAAACACATACCTAATACAAACACACACACACACACACACACACACACACACACACACACACACACACACACAAACACTATTTTTATTTATATAGAAATAACTTAAAAAAAAACCATATAGAATCATTCCTTGTAGTATAATTGAAAATGTAAATAATATTATGTGCAATTCGTTAGGTGAGGGCCTGGTGATCTATAACACAGGGATTACCCTAGTATGGACACCAGTCTCTCACAAAGGTTACAAATTGTCTGCAACCGTATTATTTACCTAAGTAATAATGTGAAATTTTATACCTTTGTGAAGAAGAACTAAAAATGATTTATTATTATTATTAGTATAATTTCTCGAATGCGTCCCATGACTGATATTCCACCTTTGCTCCTGGGTCGACTTGCATATTATATAAATTGTACTCGGTTACTACCTTTTCGAAATAATTTCGTAATGCATCAATCGAAAGCGCGCCAGGAACTCTTCTCTGTCCACCTCCCTATCTACTTGTTGAGACCGATCATAAATTGTTTACTTATAAACAATTTAAATAAAGAATTGCGGCTAGCTACAGCTATATTCAATATCATTATTAATTTAGGGTCTGGCGTTTCGGCCCTAGGTTCATTCATTTTTGATATTTTTTTAATATGAAGAATATTTCAATTTGAGAAGTGACGTTAACATTACGTTTTAAGTAGAGTGTATCATGAAATCCAGAACTGAGAGTTTTTTTTTTAAGTTTACGTCTTACGTAAACTTGTCGCACGTAAACAAGCGGTGCCTGCACGAATGCGCTACAATGCAACAAATCCGCGTCGTTGCAAAGTTATGCCTCACAGCTGTAGCCTCGCTTTGTCTTTGTCGAATGTTGAGACAATTTGAAAACAAAATAATCTGAGTTGGGGCTGATTTTTCAATCATCAGGTTAAAGTTATCCATGAAACAAACTTTAACCTGACTAAATACAAGTGTAACAAATGAACTTTTGTAATGCAACTCTAATTTTTCATTTGTTAATGTTGTAATTTATCCTACGAATAACTTTTCAAAAATCAAATAATTGCAAACCGGCTCTTAATAACGTATTTCTCACATAACGGTGATATGGAATGTCATTATATTTTTACGGTGCTTTTTTTCATAGTACGCCCAACCCTTGTTTAAACAACTTAGCATTATTGCTAATAAACTTAAAAGTTTAAAGCGCGTTCTGCTCTAATCTTACTCAGTAATATATAAGTATATACTATTTATGTTTTGTACGTGGTAGAGCCATGCTGTAGCTGTTCTGGTTGCAGCTCGAATGGGACTGCTCGACCGGAGAAGCACCACGCACTCGCGGACTACGAGCGAGAAATGACAGCATACTGGTACTCTACTGTACATAGTATATAGTGGTATGTGTTATGTGTATGAACAGGAGACCCTTTTTACTGGTAACGAGGTATTTCATCTTAGTCCGCAGCAGTGACAACGTATTTGAATTTTGAATACTGTGTACTATAGACTGTGACAAACGATCTGTCACCACTACTTAAATAAAAATGAGAAAGAACATCTTCTTTCTGTCGTTAACCGTTTCCCATTTCTTCGGTCAACGGTGTAGTGTTATGCTACTTACATTTCATTGTACACTATTTCTCCATTCTGTTTTTGATTTTCTGCATTCATGTTTTGCATCACTTTATACTATTTTTCCATTCTGTTTTTGATTTTCTGCATTTATATTTTGCATCACCTTTATTTCTATAGGATCCTGTAACGTTTTTACACAATAACATATCAATTTCACTTTGTATTTTCACACTATTTAGCACTTTTAAAATCGCTGTCAATGGAGTCTTACCTTTTTCGGTCTTTTATTGAATTCTCTGTAACTCTACAATTTCAGGCTTCATGCACGCTGCCGTGCATTAGTTTTTCCTATATGAATAATATCTCATTTCTTACTAAAATGTAATAGTTTCTTAATAACAGTCCAAAAACCAAAAATTGTTAAATATGACAACTATTATTTATATCGTTGTTATGGTAACTTTTATTCAAATTCGTCTCAGGTACTTCTACGTAAATACTCTTTGGCTGTAGGTCATTTACAATAAATTTCGTTTTAATTTAAATAATTTCTCGTTCTCTCTAAAAAGGTATAAAAGCCGAACAATTGAAGAATACAGGAAAGTCTCGCTTCAGTTCTCAAAGGAGATACATCTAGAAGAAGTTTTGTTTTAGAATTTTGAAGATGAAATTTGACGCTATTGCTAAACAATTCGAATCCTTGACTCCACCTTCAACTGAAAATGACTCTCCATCACTTGACCCTCCTGTTGACCCGACTGTCATGGAACCTTTTTTTTTTATAGAATAGGGGGCAAACGAGCATGCGGCTCACCTAATGGTAAGTGACTACCGCCGCCCATGAACAACCGCAACACCAGGGGAATTGCAGATGCGTTGCCGACCTTTTAGAAAGGTGTAAGCTCTTTTCTTGAAGGTTCCTAAGTCGTATCGGTCCGGAAAATTCGCTGGTGGTAATTGATTCCACAAGGAAGTCGTGCGAGGGAGAAAACTTCTTCTAAATCGCACAGTGGTGGACCGCCAATCATCCAGATGGTATGGATGGTAACGCGAGTTTTGTCGCGATGTGCGATGGTGAAATTGAGCGGCTGGAATTAGTCCGAACAATTCCTCAGAGCACTCCCCGTGATAAATGCGATAAAATACGCAAAGAGATGCAACATCTCTACGCAGTGCCAGTGTATCGAGCCGATCAGAAAGAACTCGGTCGTCGACGATTCGAACCGCTCTGCGCTGGATGCGGTCAAGTGGAAGGAGCTGGCACTGGGGTGCCCTGGCCCAGAGATGAGAACAGTATTGTTTGGCATTATTGTGGGGCCGCACTTGCGCTTTGTAAAGTTGCAAGCGATGTGCCGGCATGAAATACCGTCTCGCTCTGCTGAGCACGCCAAGCTTTTTAGAGGCCAATTTGGCCTTCCCTTCCAAGTGACCACGAAACTGCACACTATTCGATATGTCGACGCCAAGGATTCCGATACTGGCTGAAGCAGTAAGGGGAGTGCCTTGAAACTGAGGAGATACGACAAAGGGGTTCTTTTTAGCGGTAAACGCGCAAACTTGTGTCTTCTGGGGATTGAACTGGACTAGATTTAGTCGGCCCCAATCCGAGACTTTGTTAAGCAAAGACTCGACTTCAGACACAAGTTTGTCCCGGTACTCGGCGACGTTTTCCCGAGAAATATTGGCACGGCCGGTATATAAGGCATCACCAGTGCTATCGTCCGCATAGCAATGAATGCTACCAGTTAGCAACATATCATTGATATGCAGGAGAAACAGCGTTGGTAATAGCACGCAGCCTTGTGGAACACCAGCGTTGATAGGTTTGAGATCAGAGCATGCACCGTCTACTACGACCTTGATGCTCCGATCAGCAAGGAAACTGGTGATCCATTTGCACAATTTCTCAGGAAGCCCATAGGAAGGAAGCTTCGAAAGAAGCGCTTTGTGCCAGACCCGATCAAAGGCCTTCGCTACGTCCAAACTAACGGCTAATGCCTCCTCCTTGGACTCTACTGCCTCCGCCCATCTGTGAGTTAAGTAGACTAGAAGATCACCAGCTGATCGACCCCGACGAAAACCGTACTGGCGGTCACTAATCAGCTGGTGATCCTCAAGGTACCTCATGAGCTGGCAGTTTATAATGGCTTCCATTATTTTGGAGAACAAGGAGGTGATGGCGATAGGCCTGTAGTTGGACGGGTCTGAGCGGTCGCCTTTTTTAGGGATCGGGTGCACCAAAGCTGTCTTCCATGAATTCGGGACTACGCCTTGGGAGTAGGAGTACCGGAAAAGACGCGTTAAAACCGGTGCCAACTCCAGAGCACACGTCTTCAGCACAATGGGAGGGACTCTATCGGGCCCACTCGACTTGCTGACGTCCAGGGAGAAGAGTGCTTTGCGGACCGAGCGCTGTGTAAATCGCACATCCGGCATGGAGCACACACATCGCGGGATGGTCGGCGGTGTGTTCCCCCCGTCATCTAGAGTCGAGTTGGACACAAAAAGAGAGCTCAACAGATCGGCTTTCTCCTTTGCGGCATGGGCCAGTGAGTCGTCCTCTCTATGCAGATATGGAACAGATGGCTGACAGAAGTTCCCTTGGACAGCCTTGGCGAGAGACCAGAATGCACGGGTTCCCGAAGGAAACCCTCCTCTTGTTTCTCAAACTTCTGTTATGATCCATACCCCGTATCCTTCACCACCACCTCAATCTTTTTCTCCAATTAACGTCTTCAAAGATCTGAAAAGACACACCTTCAATGGTAAAAGCTGTCCAAGATCCTTTCTTCAAAAACTTGAAGAATACTGCTTAGCTCGTGGCTTGTCCAAAGACTTGTTGATTTTTTAAGCGTTCGAAATTTTCACCGACAATGCTCTTCATTGGTTTAGATTTAAATATAATCAGAATCCAAACTTAACTTGGAACGAACTTTCCTCTTTATTAATTAAAGACTTTGGTGGTTTTGACTATGATCATAAACTTCTAGAAGCGATTAGGAATCGAACTCAAGGCCGTGATGAACCTATCGTCATCTATATTTCCATTATGTCTGGAATGTTCTTTCGTCTTTCGAAGAAACTTTCTGAAACAGAACAATTGGAGATTACTTTGAGGAATATTCGCCCATGCTATTCAGTCTTCGTAGCTCTAAAAGACATTGACTCTATCGACTCTCTTCTGGCTACTTGCCAAAACTATGAAAAGTTCCTAGACAGAGACAAACAATTTGAAGAACCAAATATACAACAAAATCCTCTTATTTCTGAATTCAACTACAAACATTCCACTTCAAGTTCAGTTGACTCTCCAAATTCTTCCAACAACTCACGACCTTCTCCTCCATTAATGAATAAATTCACTTCATCCTACAAATACCCTTCTAGACAAATTAGTAGTCTCTCTCAAACTAAAGCCCCCCAAGAAAGGTACTTTGAACACTTGTACTCAACCACAATTCGTGATTTGTTTCAAATGTGGTCTTAAAGGTTTTAAAACTGCAGATTGCCCTACTTGTTTTCCCAAACCACATACTAGTTCAAAAAAAACTAACTGCTGACTTGAAAAGTAACTTAAACTTTGATAAAGACGATTGGACTAGTTGGATTAAAACAATTCAAAACTTCTTTTCTTGTTACAAAATCTCTTCTACACTCTACTCTAAAGAACAAGATCTTAATCGTCCATTCGTTAATGTAAAAATTTATGACTTAACTTTATCTGGCTTACTAGATTCTGGCAGCTCAGTAACTATTCTGGGTAATTATTCTCATTTAGAAATTCTTAAACTGGGCTGTAAACTTTTCAAGTCAGATCTTATTACTGTCTCTACTGCTAATAATCCAAAAATAATTCCTTGGGTTATTTTGACTTACCTGTTCATTTCAATAATCAAACTCATTTAATTAAAGCTTATGTTTTCCCTGAAATATTTCCTTCGCTAATACTAGGTATTGACTTTTGGAGAAAATTTAATCTTTTACCTAGTGTTTTATCTTCTCTTAACTTTACAGAATCTAAATGCTCTGCTATCGAAACTAAAGATATTAAAGTTTTACCTTATGAGCATTTAACTCCTAACCAAAAGAACATCGCTAACGACATCATCCAACGCTTCAAGACAATTTCTTTTGAGGAAAAAGGTATCCTGGGAAGCACACATTTAATCACCCACAAGATTGATACTGGTGATTCTCTTCCAATCAAACAAAAATGTTATAGACTGTCTACTGAAAAACAAAAAGCGTTAATTAATGAAGTTGACAAGATGCTGGGATGGAAGGTCATTGAACAATGCGAAAGTCCTTGGTTATCTCCAGTTCTCATCACTCCGAAGAAGAATGGTGAATGGCGTTTCTGTGTAGACAGCAGGAAGCTTAACTCAATTACACGTCGTGATGCTTATAAGTTGCCACTAATAAGCGAAATTTATTGTAAATGACCTACAGCCAAAGAGTATTTATGTAGAAAGAACATCATACCTGAGACGAATTTGAATAAAAGTTACCATAACAACGATATAAATAATAGTTGTCATATTTAACAATTTTTGGTTTTTGGACTGTTATTAAGAAACTATTACATTTTAGTAAGAAATGAGATATTATTCATATAGGAAAAACTAATGCACGGCAGCGTGCATGAAGCCTGAAATTGTAGAGTTACAGAGAATTCAATAAAAGACCGAAAAAGGTAAGACTCCATTGACAGCGATTTTAAAAGTGCTAAATAGTGTGAAAATACAAAGTGAAATTGATATGTTATTGTGTAAAAACGTTACAGGATCCTATAGAAATAAAGGTGATGCAAAATATAAATGCAGAAAATCAAAAACAGAATGGAAAAATAGTATAAAGTGATGCAAAACATGAATGCAGAAAATCAAAAACAGAATGGAGAAATAGTGTACAATGAAATGTAAGTAGCATAACACTACAACGGTTGTCACGAAGTGCGTAACGGTTGTCATGGTAAGTTTTATTATTAAAAGAAAATTAAGTTTTTGACCTGCTGAAATCTGCCTGTAGCTTGGATATTTTATATTGAACTTCATTCTACGATTATTATGACGACAATTTACATGAACGCCCAGGGAATAAAGAACTTGAAACAAAATTTCAGACGTTTACTTGGAAAGACCTCCATCATATCCAACTTCAGCAGTGGACCCATAAGCTCTAATGGATAGATTGATGTAAAGAATAAACCACATTTTATACACTGGTAGTCTAGACGACCGATAACAATTTTTTTAATAATAATAATGATAATCTTTATTGACATAAAAAATTTAAAATATTTTTTGAAGTTCCTGACTCACGAGCTAGGTTAGAAAACCTATGTTATGGGAGTTAGTGCGAGCTCCCTTATATAAATGACAGCTAAACTATTTAATGTAAATAAAGTAATTTAATTCTATTTGCGTGCATGCATAATTTGCGTGCATGCATATCTCCTCGAGGTGAGTATGTGTGTGTGTGTGTGTGTGTGTGTGTGTGTGTGTGTGTGTGTGAGTGTGTCGCCAAACTATGTTTACTTATGTATTTTAAAAGTCATAAAGAAATACATAAGCTAAAATAGTTTAAACAATATCCCCTAATACTTTGGAACTCATCAATTGTTGTGTATTGGGAAAAAATTTCATTGTCATTTGATCGATGGTCTTTTGTCCATTAGAATCTTTGAAAGTTTTCTTTTGATTTTATTATATCCTTTAACAATATTTGCTCAAAAAAGCCCGCCTTTGCCTTCCGACAAAAATAAAACCTATTAATCACCAGGATTTCGAATACTCCCTTATTTTTCTTTGAAATATGATTATGTATTGAAAGTAATACAAAGATAGAAATTAAAATATTTTGCGGGTACGAACTTCAGAGCAATCCAGTAACTGGGAACTTTATACACAGTCGACTGACTCGCTCTTTAAAATCGACTGTAAAATGTGTATATCTGTTTCCTTTTCATCGCGTGTTTCTAAGGGCTATTAAAACAGACAAAAAAAGCTTATAAAGGACATATCATAGTGCTCACAGAACGTAAAGTCATGGATGTTTTAGAAGATGCCAATACATTTTCTGACGCCTGAACGGTCAGGTAATTGTGCTTGAAACTTATCTTAGAAGGCGGACGTGAGTAGAATACTAAACAGTTCGTCGGTCTTGTGCAAATTATAAATGTTATCCCTAGTGTTTACATCCGTAACAATCATATTATATTATTAAATATCGTATCAGATACTTTGAATAGGAAAAGTAATCTAATTTATTATGACATGGAAGCATATTTTACTATTCTCATTTTTCTCATAAACCAGTGATTTAAGTATTTCAATCCATTCAAGGTATATCGATATAACAATATACTGTAAAACAATTAAGTCAATCTATAAAATGTTTTCTCCTCAGTGACTGAATGGATCACACACAGCCTATCACAGCCTAAACCGCTGATCGTAGAGACCTGAAACTTGCAGGGTATGTTCTTTTTATCACGTTGGCATCCGGTAAGAAAGGATTTTCCGAAGTTCTATCCCTAAGGGGGTGAAAAACGGGGGTAAAGTTTGTATGAGACAACGTGATTCCATGGTGTGATCTACTTCAAATTATGTATAAATATTCTTTAACAGGATTGATGGAAGACGTATTTCGTATTTTATTGAAACTCATCGCTTCGCAGGGTTTAAAATGGGGCTTACTCCTTATTGCTTTTGATTTAAATTAAATTTTATTTTGACATGTTTGAATACTCAAAACGTTGAACTCACATAAAAGCTTGGTGCAATCAGGTGCAATGCAATACTCTTTAAAATTGGAATGTCAAATATAAAAGAATATTTAAATCGGATTAGAATTCGAAATTTCAATTTTATTTGATCTTCGATTATTTGAATGAAAAACTAGGAAATCTTTACGATTACCTACTTAGCGAATATTTAGAATTTAATATTTAGTAATTACGAATTAGAATATTTAGTAAAACTTCTTTAGAAGTTTATTTACACTATTTCATTAGAATATTTTGAGAGTAGTTAATATCATTTCTTTTAATATAATTTCATTTGTTGTTATATTAATTAAATAAGATCTTTTGAGTTTGATTTGTTAATGTATAATAGAGGTTTTTAGTTTTAATTGTAAAAATATTTGTGTTTGATTTGTTGTGTATAATAATATAGTTTTTTTAATTGTTTGTTATTTGTAGTTGTTTGTCTTAGGAGTTGAATTTAGCGAGTATTGTTTTTCGCAATTTTCTTATATTAATAAATTTGTCTGTCTATTTTTAAAAATGGGAGCAGAGTTGGTTAATATCAATGGTAAATTAATAAACCTTACTGGATGTAGTTTTTTTTTTGGTTTATTAATTTTGTGTATTATCGTTACGCAATCGCGCGCATATTATTGCTATAATCACTTTAGGGTTCCGCATTTGATTAATTATGACGATTGACGGCTCCGTGGCGCAGTGGCTTAGCAATCAGTTGTTGCGCTGGGGGCCGCGGGTTCGAATCCCGCACGGTACAAGTAATTGTATGGCCTACAAATAATTGTTCCGGGTTTGGATGTTTGTCCTTGTGCAATTTATGTTTGTAAACTGCCTCCACGACACAGGAGAAAATCCTAGTGTGGGGGTAACGTTTATAAAAAAAAATTATACTGTTTTACTCGTTTCACGTTAAATACGTTTATAGGTCGTGATGTGGAAATCAGATAAACAAATAATGTTAAAATTAAAGAAGCAATTAGAAAGAAAAATTAAATTAAAGGAAGGCAAACGAGCAGAACTATATTCTCGCATACAATCGTTATTTGAATTAATCGCAAATATTGATAAATCTACGGTTCGCAACACTTTCTTAGCTCGAGCGGGAATTATAGACGAGCTGAAACATGAATATCATACGTTAGTGGACGACATTAATTTATTACACATAGAACTCGATGAAAATTATGAAGTAAATTACCAAACCATCACCGAGTTTGACGATTTGTACTGTATAATTAAGGATACTTTAATTACATTGAAGAAGTCTTCCTCCAGTAGTTCTGATCCTAACCGCATAAACTGTATAAACCCTATTAAGGTGCCGTGTATTGAGCTTCCCACATTTGATGGGAACATTCAAGAGTTTCCATTTTTTATGAAACATTTAAAAGAGTGATTCACGACAATCCATCGCTTACTGATTCGGAACGCATTCATTATTTGTTAAATAGTTGTTCGCCAATTGTTTGTCACATGACGCACAATTTCTTTACGAATATCCATTGAGCGTTCTTGTGTGCCGTACAACAAATAAGTAAGCGTACGGAAAAGGCATGCGCCATCCCCCACTATTGATATAATAGTAAGTGGTGGGTGCGTCTCTATGGGTCACTTTTATACGTGGTAGAGGCATGCTGCAGCTATATTATGTAGTATAGTTGTAGCACGAATGGGTCGGCTCGACCGGAGAAGGACCACGCTCTCACAGAATACCAGCGTAAAATAGCAGCCACTGCTGTGTTTCGTATGGTGAGTGTAGGGAATCGGAGACCCTTTTTACTGGAAACGAGGCATTCCATCTTAATCTTCACGGGTGACAACGCATTCACTACCACGTCACAAAAAATAATGCGATAAAACGCAGGGCTAGGGTTACTAATGTGCTTAGAAAATTGCAAGTTAGTAAAGCAAGAAAAAATATAATCAATATGAACCTTCTAATCATCGTAAACATGCAGCTAATTATCAGAAAAAACACCCTAAAGTTCATAGGTAGGCTGTCGTTGATTATCAGCGGGAACACCCTGAAGCATGCTGCAAGTATATATTGGCACAAACACTTTGCAGTGTACAGACTATCAGAGTTACGATATGAATAAAATCATGAAGGACAAGGAGTTGAAAGATGTCTACAACCTTGGAATTCTAAAGCCTTTTTTGGACTGAGTTACAATAGTAACACAGCGTACGATATTGATAATACTGTTGTTTTGGGACCGATGAACATTTAAAACAAGTGGAGTAAAACTCTCAAGTACAAGAATAAATTCGTGGGAACGTACTGCGATTCAGGAAAGGTCCAGCCCGAACCTTTGCAAAAGCTTCCAAATCTAAATACTGTTTGATAAAAAACCTCCACCCTGAGCATGCTCACTTCATGGCTGGCATACGGCATTATAATAGTAGTTTTCAAATGACCTCATTTCGAGCTAAAAAGATAATACAGGATGGTTTTAAGCTTACGTTCAAAGTGCAGGGCCAGGTGTATCATTTGGTTAGAAGTTTGCTTCCGCAATCCCAGAATGAACCACAGTTCTTACAGACATATTTTGTTGGTGAGAACGATAGAGAAATTCAATTGAGATGTATTAAGGAGTAAGGCAATTACAAGAAATGCTCATATTGTATACGTAAGAGAGTTAAAACTAGCCCAGGACAAAGTATCTGCTACAGCAAATACATTTAAAGTTGTTATAAATGCTGAAAGAAAACCTACAAATGGCCACAGTGGACGGTATAATTAATATACGTCAAATGAAGTTGCTTTAGTTATTGTTTGAAAGCAATTTTCTAAACAGGATATTGTATTTGAGAGCCATGATAACACATTGCATCGAATAAGTGAAATCCATCGTTCATATGATGCATTACAGTACCCACTTTTGTTTTGCTACGGCGAAGATGGATACTCCATTTTTATACCCCAGTGCGATCCTAAGACCAAACAACCGCTTTAAAAAAATGGCAATCAAGTTGGGTACCGCAGTTTCAATATTATTTTGAGTTATCAGGAAGATGCTGCTGCCCATCTCTTGTTTAATTCCCTCTCTAGCCTCCTAAAAAATCCACGTAATGTCCTCCAGTCTGAATTTCTGTCACGGCGACCAGTCTTAATGATGACTAACCATCTGCGCATGACAGGATTATAGTACCCAAGTGTATGCGCAAAGTAAAGGAATAGAGAGCACAGGCGCATTTTCTATTCCTTCACTCTAATATTTCGATGGGGGGCAGTCCAACACAATCGGAGAGAGATCAAATGCAAAATTTAATGTACTTTCCGAGGCACGAGCGTGAAACACCGCCCATTTCCTGACTCTGAATTTCTTGAAAGAAAATCTCAATAACTCATGCTCATTTGACCTGACCGGTGATTTGTACCCGGTACTTTATAATCAGCAGTAGATTTTACGCCTACAAAACCTAGGAGGCAGTCAAACAGGATGATAATTAAGAGGGATGAGTTCTCTTACGCTGCCTCTACAAATCATGTTAAAAAGTATGACAAAAACGATTTTATTGTAAATGGCCCTGCCGTTTTCACACGATACGCAAATAAACACATCAACACAGTACCTTTACGGATATTTTTAATAACATTGATGAATATCTCATGATAAATTAATACTTTTAAGGATCTACTCGATTTAATGAGACTATCATTTTCTGTGAAACTCTTACATGGTGTAACGATAAACAATACATTTCTGGTAGAGCCTTTTAAAGTAGCAGCAATTGACATAAAGGAATATTGGTAATTTTACGCATCGGTAGTTTTCCCTGAAGTCTGTTAATTCTTGCTCGTGGAGTTTAACATAATTCCAGTGAAATTTTCAAGTAATTATGGCAAAAAGCTTATTTAGGTTACAGTAACATGTGGTTTTAATGTTTGCTTATACAGCAAACATGAAACGACGTTAATACTTAAACAGTATTAATGTCAATTCATGTTTCCAATTAATCTAATTGGTTGAGAAATACGAGAGCTAATGATGATTATATTCTACCCTAGTGAAACCAAGGCTAAACAGTCAGTTAGTAATTATAACAGGTTAGAAGTTATCTCTCTACATAACTATTTCCATTGTAAATGTATGAATACCATACTTTTATAGCGTTACGAGTAGTTGAATCTTCGATTCTGACCTCTATAATGAAAATTACACAGAACTGAGGTTGGAAGTCAAATTGACTGAAGAGGTTAAACAAACGACGCGGTTAGGGACTGGAAACTCTCCTCCGTTGAATATTAATCGGTTGCTGAATACGCTTTTATTTGCTCTTGTCTTTATCTGTGGAGTGTTGATCCCTCAGAATAAACCACGGTTTGGATCGTGTTAACGATATGGTTATTTAATTTTACTCATATTTGTGTAAGGTATGTTTTATGAGGTAGAGTTATGAAGTAAAAACATGCACTTTAGGTTAAGTGTATTTTACACCTTAGTAAAATGCATTTTTAGCATTGTGATTATTACGTACGAATGCAATAATTTTCATAAAAGTACACATTAACACTATGTACGGTTTACTTTTTCATATATCATTTAAACATTTGGATTTCGTTTGAAACGGGAGGTTGAAACGTATTTATTACACGCGAGGCCTTTCTTTTGCATTATTTACATCGTATACAGACATGACAATATTTCTGAATGTAATGATTTTCGGGTGTATAAATGTGTATTGTCGTAATTATATTGGCTTCTTATATAATATCCTGTTCTCCAGATTCACCCATTTTAAAATTTAATTTTCAAAGCCTTAAAGATTTATTTGATGGTAATATTGAAAATACAACGTTGAAAACTAATATGGTATTTTTGTAAAGTGCATTCTTACGTACTTTTTATGACGTAGGCACCCCGTCTTTTTGTATATCTAAAGACATCAACACGATATAGGGATATTTTAACAACATATGAATTCCAAAGAGTATGTCAATATTTTTTAAGACATGAATCATATCCAAGAAAACTTTATTAATCTATAATTTGTTTTATATAAACATTGACTTTAAATCAGATTTCAGATTTTTATGCAAAGAAAAAAAACCGAAAGTGTAAAAACTATACATCATGAAATAAACTTTCATGATGTATAGTTTTTAAATTCAGTCATTTTTAAATTACAAAATACACTAAAGTATAAACCTTTTAAAGGCGGCTATTAAGTAAGAATGCCGTGTAGTAGCGGTCAAGAATATCCACTACCCCATATCTTCCCGTGGGTGTCGTAAAAGTGACAAAGGGAAACATGCAGAAGATGGACAGCAGCATCTTCCTGATAATAGACAAAATTACAATTAAAAAAAAATGCGGTTGCCAACCCGCTCGCCAAGCGTGGCAACTATGGAATATACCCCCCTATGAAGAGAGTAACAAAGAGACGGCTCCCAGTCCCCGGCGGCCCCGCTATTCCTGGCTACGGTGGCGACCATGGTAACGGCGGGGCAGGGGGTGCATGGAATCTCCGGTAGAGGTTCGGTTGCCACCTTAGACGACTCGACCTTGCAACGTACAACGCACGCACCCTGAGTACTGACGAGAAGATCGTGGAGCTGGAAGAAGAGATAGACAAAATACGCTGGCATATTATAGGATTATCCGAAGTCCGAAAAGAGGGAGAGGACACGGTAATCCTCGAATCCGGCAACTTGCTCTATCACCAGGAGGGCGACCATCTGTCCCAAGGAGGTGTCGGATTTATCGTCCACAAGTCTCTCGTTAACAACGTTGTAAAGATCGGGAGTGTGTCGACGAGGGTTGCGTACCTTATACCTATAGAATCCTTATACAAGAGAGAACGGTGAGCTGAAAGAAGGGAAATTTGGAATAGGGCAACGGAACCCAAGGGGCTAGCAGCTGGCCGACTTCATGAAGAAAGAAGGACTCTTTATGATGAACTCTTTCTTCCAGAAGCGGCCCCACAGGAAGTGGACCTGGTTGAGCCCCGACTGTTCGACAAAAATGAGATTGACTTCATTATGACGACCAGACGGCAACTGTTCAGTGATGTCTCCGTGATCGCGAGGGTGAAAACTGGTAGCGATCACCGAATAGTTAGAGGCACACTGTACCTAAACGTTAAATTGGAGAGGTCTCGTCTAATGAAGTCACCGCTCCATCCCCCTCGTGCTCTGTTCCAAAGTCCTGACGGGAGATGAAGCTATATTTTTCAACAGATTTGACAGCATACAGGCAACTGAACAAACAGATCTCCAAATGCATGCGGCGGAACTTACGCAACTTCAATACAGCTTGTATTGAAGAAGCGATCGAGCGGAACCAAGGCTCCAAAGTCTTTGCCAGAGATCTGTCTGCCAGAAAGAGCCAACTGTCAAAGGTGAAGACCGAGTGTGGCAGCATCGTTTCCGGGGAACCTGAGATTTTAAGTGAGATTGAGGGGTTCTATGGACAGCTGTACACGTCATCGTTGGAACCACACGCAAGTGTGAGTAACGATCCAAGAGCGAGTCATATCCGATACTATTCCGATGATATCCTGGACGTCTGTCTGAGCGAGATTAGAATGACTCTCCAGCATCTTAAAAACGGCAAGGCCCCAGACGAGGATAGAATTACAGCGGAGCTTCTGAAAGCGGGTGGAAAACCGGTACTAAAAGCCCTTCAGAGACTCTATAATTCCGTCCTCCATAGTGGCATTACACCGGAGGCGTGGAGCAGAACTGCGGTGGTCTTGTTCTTTAAGAAAGGTGACAATGCGCTCTTAAAAAACTACGGACTGATTGTCCTTCTGAGCCGCGTCTACATGCTGTTTTCGAGAGTCATTACGATACGTCTCGCACGCAGACTTGACGACTTCCAGCCTCCCGAACAAGCCGGTTTCTGAAAGGGCTTTAGCACCATAGACCACATATATACCCTTCGGCAAGTTGTACAGAAGTCCGAGGAGTACAATTTCCCGCTATGCCTGGCGTATGTGGACTATGACAAAGCCTTTGATTCCGTCGAACTTTGGGCGGTGCTGCAGTCATTTCAGCGGTGCCAAGTTGACTGTCGGTATATCGAAGTGCTGAAGTGCATGTACAGTAGGGCTGCGAAGGCTATCTGAGTACAGAACCAGAGTACGAAACCTATCCAATTGCAGAGAGGTGTAAGAGAGGGTGACGTTTTATCCCCGAAACTTTTCACCGCTGCATTGGAAGACGTTTTCAAGCTTCTGGACTGGAAAGGATACGGTATTAACATCAATGGCAAATACATTACTCACCTTCGATTTGCCAACCATATAGTCATTATGGCAGAATCGCTGGAGGACCTAAGCACTATGCTAAATGACCTCAATAGTATCTCCCAATGGACAGGTCTTAAGATGAACATGGACAAAACAAACAAAGATTATGTTTAGTGTCCATGTCACACCTATGTCGGTAGTTATTGGGAGCACTAAGCTCTAAGTTGTTGACGAGTATGTTTACCTGAGACCAATAGTCCGACTAGGTAAGTCCAACATCGACCGAGAGGTCAATCGATGGATTCAACTCGGCTAGGCAGCGTTCGGGAAATTACGGCACATTTTCCCGTCAGGTATACCTCAAAACTTTAAAACGAAATTGTACAACCAGTGCGTGTTGCCAGTGATGAATTACGGATCTGAGACGTGGTCCTTCACTGCTGGCCGTATGAGGAAGCTCAAGGTCGCTCAGCGAGCTATGGAGAGGGCTATGCTCGGAGGATATCCGCAGTAGAACCAGAGTAACCGACATAGCCCAACGGATTAGTAAGCTGAAGTGGCAGTGGGCCGGCCATATAGCTCAAAGAACCGACAATCGATGGGGAAGAAAGGTATTTGAGTGGCAGCCTCGTACCGGTAGGCGAAGTGAAGGGCGACCCCCCACGAGATGGAGTGACGACCTGGTAAGACATGCAGGAAGTCGATGGATGCAGGTGGCTCAGGACCGTGCTTTGTGGTATTCCTTGGGAGAGGCCTATGTTCAGCAGTGGACTTATGAAAGACTGTAATGATGATGATGATGATGATTAAGTAAGAGTTAATAATCAATAAGAGCACCTATGACATTCATAACGCATCTGCATCGGTTGGGCATACTTAGAATGAGGTTATCAATGTCCTGTTGAGGAATATTATCCCAGGTCTTTTGTAACCAGATTTTCAGGAAAATCCATCAGAACTCTTCTTTCTTTTTTTTTCTTTGGTGCATATACCAGATGATTGGGATATTATCCCAAAACGATTGGGATATGCTCCAAAGAAGGGGAATCTATTAATGTGATTTAAATCTGAGTATTGCGCTGGCCATTTTATCCGGTTACACGAACGGTATTCTATCTGTTTACGGTGGTATTCTAGTTTGTGCAACCAGGCTTTTACCACCATGCCCGTATGTGAACGGAGGTTGTCGTGCATAAGTAGGAAATTTTGATCAATTTGTGTTCGATAAGGCAAGACCATTGGTTCTAGAATCTCGCTACGATATTTTTCAATCGTCATAGTACCCTGTATCCAAACGGGGTCATTTTTTCCACCAAAATGAATTCCTGCCCACACTAAAAGTGTATCGCCTTGGTATCAATGAACTTGTTGAGGGTGTTAAAGCCAGCTTGTACAACCATTAACTTGCCAAAAACGTACACTCTTCAAACCTCAGGATGAACAAAAATGGAGATTCTTCGGTGAAAAGTTGATGAGGTTCCCAGATCACATGTTCTCTAACCCATTGCAGTTTTCTTCCAAAATTTACTCTTCTTAGAACCCAAACCCAAAGTGATCTACGACCATTCAGGTTGGCTTCGTGCAACATCCTCCTCACAGTTGGTCACTCACAAGCGTCTGAATACCAGGTGTGTTCAGAGTTCAGTCTAGCCTTTGGACCAATTGCATCGTCGTAGTAATTGTTTGTCTTCTCGGCGGCTTGGTACGGCTTGGTCCTGGATGTCTCTCTGCAACCTCCTCGTGATACGATAGCGTGACCACAGCCTCTAAATCACATTTTGCCTGGTGGCTATGGCCGCAACGACTTCACGTTGAAAAGCGCCAGCCTGCAGCATTTCCACTGCTTTTAAAATCTATTCTACAGCTAAATAACAAAGTAAACAGTAAGGACTCATTATTTTCACCTACACTCTATGAAAGTGCCATGACAAAGGATATAAACTTAAAAAGCAATGTAAATATTAAAAAAAATAAAGTTATTATGTATTGTGATGACATAGGCAAAAATTTGGGCATGATGTTAAATAACTGTTTAGAAGGACATATGATTAGTAATTATTGCATGCCAGGAGCATCCTTTAGTCATATAATGAATAAAGTTTTAGCTAGTAAATTTTGCCCTAATAGCACATTAATTATTCTTGTTGGGAGAAGAGGCAATCTAAACAAAAATCAATTATTAAAATATATTGATAATCTTAATAATTTAAATGTACATAAAATTATCTTGTTTACATTGCCTTACATACAGGGTTGGCCGCAGGAAAATAAAATAAGATATGATTTAAATTTATTAATGAATAACTTTTCATGTAATAATAATATAAACTTGACATTTAATTGTTATAATTATAATAATAAATGTAATTTAATAGACATAAATAATTTACTTAAGAAATTTTTGACTAATGATAGGTATTACCTATCTAAATATATTTTAAGACAGATAGCAAATGTGCTATCTTATTGTTTATATATTAACTCAGCCAAGAACTTGGCTACACAGACATCTGCTCCTTTTGAGCAGTGTAATGACTTAATATGTAATTTGGAATCAGTTCCAAGTAATTTAAATTAGAAAATGAGACAATAGAGGTAATCTCTAGCAGTTGTAATAATTTAAATAATTTAGAATGTAGCTTACAAATCTTTAATTGTATGACTCCACAGAATGATAATGAAAATTGTATACACCTGGTGCATCAAAATATACAAGGCATGGTAGGCAAAGAGTTAGAAATTGAGTTGTTCTTAAATAGCAACAATATTCATATTTTATGTATTACTGAACATTGGTTAAAAGCTTATAACTTAATGTTTAACTTCAGTAATCACCAGGTGGTCAGTTCTTTCCATAGAGAAACGGTTTTAAGAGGTGGCTCCTTAATATTAGCTAGAAAATATTGTCATGTAAAGAACGTAAAGATATTGTGAGCCTCTCTGTTGAGCGAACTGTAGAAATGGCATGTGTTGAGTTTGAGCACCTCATTGTTGTGAGCGTCTACAGACCCCCATGTTCTATATACGATACTTTTGAAAAAATTATGGAGGAAGTTTTTGCTAAGCTTAATAAACGGAATAAATCTGTTGTAATATGTGGAGACTTTAACATCAATCTCCTAGAAGCTTCCTCAATCAATATTAAATTTAGATCATTGTTTAAATCATATGGTCTTTTTAATTTATTTTTAGAGCCAACGCGTATTGCTCAATCTAGTGCAACATGTATAGATAACATTTTTACAAATGTGAAGCCGTTGCATAAATGTATAATTCAAAAATTAAGTTCTGATCACTGTGGACAAGTAGTTTCGTTACCATATGTTCACAAAAAGCAAGTAGATAAGAAAGTTGTGTTTGTTCCAGTAAATGCACGTCGCTTGGAGAAATTAAGAAGTAACATAGTGAAAAAACTTCCATCACTTACATACCAAAATGATCCAAATTTTTTGTATGGAACATTATTTAAGCTTATTTGCAATGAATTTAATAATACTTTTACTTCTAAGACATTCTCCTTGAACAGTCGGAAGTCATTTAATGAATGGGCGACAGTAGGAGTCCATAAGAGCAGACATAGGTTATATGATCTTTACCATGAAAGGTCATATAATCATAGCGTCGAATTTAGGGAATATGTAAAAAAATATTCAAAAATATTTAAAAGAGTGTGCTCCACAGCCAAGTCTTTGTATTTGAGCAACAAAATTAAGACGGCTTCTAATAAAATTAAAATGACATGGAGTATAATTAGTAGCGAAACTGGTAAGATTAACTCTCGCAATTCAAACTACCAGTTAAGTGTTAATAACAAATTAACCGAATCAGATCAGGACGTTGCAATGGTTTTTAAGAAATATTTTACTGATATTCCGATATTAACCACTAAGTCACTGAATTCTTCTCCTGCGGTCGCCGATCATTACTTAAACAAAATGTAAATGCGTGTACAAAGAATTTTACATTTCATAAAGAATCATCAAAAGATATTGTAAAATATTTAAAACTATTGATGTTAAGAAAACTGCGGATCTGTGGGGGATTTCCGTTAAAGTTATTGCGTCTATAATAGATACAATCGCGCCTCATTTAGCTACTATTTTTAATACTAGTATCGAATCTGGTGTGTTTCCTGATTAATGAAGTATAGTAAAGTAATACCTTTATTTAAATCTGGTAGTACATTAGACCCCGCTAATTTTAGACCTATTTCTGTACTACCAACACTTAGTAAGATTTTTGAAAAAATTATTCTTCATCAAATGTTAAATTTCTTTAATATAAATAATTTACTTCATAAAAATCAATTTGGTTTCACAAGGGGTCGCTCGACAACTGATGCCGGTGTTGAGCTGATTAAATATATATTTAATGCATGGGAGAATTCACAGGATGCTTTGGGTATATTTTGTGACCTATCCAAAGCCTTCGATTGTGTTCACCATGAAACATTAATCAGGAAACTTAAACACTACGGTGTAAGAAGTGATGCTCTTAAATTAATTATTTCATATTTAAGTAAGAGAACGCAAAAAGTTGTCATTAACAGTATGAGTTCTTCCGGGTCGATGGTACAGATGGGCGTGCCTCAAGGCTCAATTCTAGGTCCCTTTCTGTTTCTTGTATACATTAATGACTTACTTTACATAGTAGGAGATAACCATGATATAGTATTATTTGCAGATGACACTTCTTTAATTTTCAAATTAGGTCGACAATTGCTAAAATATGACGAAGTAAATAATGCTATATCTAAATTAGTAAATTGGTTCAATGTTAATAATTTGCATTTAAATGGCACTAAAACGATATGTATGAAATTTATGACTCCAAATGTCAAACAATTAAATACTAATGTAATTTTAAATGGGGAGAAACTGAGTCTTGTAGATACCACCATTTTTCTTGGAATCACACTAGACGCGAAGCTTCAATGGAGCCCCCATATATCAAAACTAGCAAGCAGACTTAGTTCTGCAGCATATGCCGTAAAAAAGATTAGAAGTCTAACTAGTGTTGAAACAGCTAGACTAGTTTACTTTAGCTATTTCCATAGCATAATGTCGTATGGTATTTTGCTATGGGGACACGCAGCTGACACTGAAATTATATTTGTTTTGCAGAAGAGGGCCATAAGAGCAATTTATGATTTAAAGCCTAAAGAGTCGCTGCGACAAAAATTTAAGGAAATTAATATATTAACTTTGGCCTCTCAATACATTTATGAAAATGTAATGTACGTACACAAAAATAAAAGTAGTTTTACAAAAATAAGTGATATTCATTCTGTAAATACTAGGAACAGACACAAGCTAGTAGTACCGGTTACTCGACTCCATCGAGTCAGTAATTCATTCTTGGGGCGATGTATACGCTTTTACAACAAAATTCCAGAAAATATACAAAATCTGACCTGCTCAAAGTTCAAAAACTTTATTAAACTAAGTTTGTATAAAAAGGGTTATTATAGTATTAAAGAATTTATAGATGATAATAACCCCTGGAAATGAGGTGATCGCTACCAAGCTATTTCTAATTTGTTGTGTTGTTAATTTGTGTAACATACATGATTGTAAGCTGTTATTTTAAAAAAAAAGTCCCGCTGGGTTTCTTGCTGGTTCTTCCCAGGACAGAGGTTTTTTTTTCGAACCAGTGGTAATTATACAAAGGAGTGACTTTCAATAAGCATTTTTTATAATCTATATTGAATAAAAAAGTTTCTGTAGTTTCTGTTAAAATGTCGACGTTGCATTGCAATAAAATGTCAAATAATCACAATCAACCCAAGTCAAATCAAAAATATATTTGAACTAGCTGGCTAGGTAGACGTTGTTCTGCCCATACCGACGACCCTTTGTTCTATTAAAAAATCCTTAAATTCGTAATAAAAAATATTGAGGGTCACTTATCGGGATAAAAACTATCCTATCTCTCAAGTTCGACCAAACTGCACACATTGTGAAACATTTCGCACCCTTAGAATTATAGAGACTCAACAAGGAAACGCAAATTTTTGGTAAGCGTGGCATAAAGATTCACAAGTCTATCAATCTTGTAGAAAACAAAAGATATTCGACTGAATTTTGAAAATATTATGAAATTGTTATTTTTATATCTAACTTTAGTTATTTCTCTAGATCATTTTAAATGAATTAATGAAATTAAATAAATAAAACTATAATATTTAAAACATTTTTAAATCATGGTGCATTTTAGGTTTTTATTTTAATGAAATTGGATTTTTTAAAAAGACCTTTTATGTTTTAAGTCTCTATATTTCTGAGTTTTGACTGTAAGATGCGTTACATTCACAAATAAGACACTATAATAGTTAAATTATTTAAGGTAATTTTATATTCGATACATAAAAAACAACATAAGAAATAAAATGTTTTATTAAAAATTAAACTTACAAAGAGTTTTAGCTTAAAAATCTACTTTTATTATTATTATCAACCATCACAACCACGGTAAATAATTTACCAATAAATTTTGCATAACAAAACTAAAATCTTTGATATAAATTGCCTAATAATTAGGTATAGCTTATCACAATCATTAAGGAACTTGTTTGGAACTTAATACTTAAAATTTTCATAATAACAAAAAATTACAGTATAGAGTTATAAAAATCTGCGTAATAACTAGGAATTAGGTTTTTATTAATGAGATCGCGCAAGTCTTTTTTCTTACGTTCACTTAACTCTAGTCTTTGTGAAAATGCTTTGGCCACAGTTATTTCTTCTGGACTCACCATTTTCTTACGTTTGTTCCTTATGTTAACCTTTTTGAACTCACTTTGACTGTACGTAGTTTTATAAGAGAAGATAAATGGTTCGGCTTTATTAAACTGCAAAACTTTTACGTCGTTCAAAATAACATTGTTTTTATCATCATCTTCATTGAAATTATATCCCCATAGTTCTTGAAGTGCCTTTAAATTAGTGAAAAACTCGTATGTTAACTCTTTAACGGTAAAAGGTTTCCCATTCTTACGTGCATTTTTAATCAGAGTTACATATTGATATGGTGCATAAATTGGTCCACCTTTTTTGTTTTTTTTAACTTCTTTCTCAATCAAGCTATGAACATTATCTCCTTCGTTTTGTGTATGTCCCTTGATGAGGTATTTGTGAGTGATGGTTTCTATGTTTTTAAAATGAGTAACTGCATAAGAATATAACGTTATTATAAACTTATTTTTATTCTGTCCACAACAATTATCTGAATAAAAAGTGACATGAAGATTTTTATTCAGATTTTGTTCATTTAAGTTGTTCAGATAGTCTAGAATACACGATCCTATTTCATTAGCTCCCCTGTTTCCTTGCACTTCATCCCAAAAGTAGCTGTACACGTCACTGTAAGCACCTATGTCAATGTCATTGTCTTCTTCATTTCTTTTACGTTTTTTAGGTATTTCTGATTTCTTAGCCATTAGTTCTACTATAGTGAAATTTAGACAATTGAGTTTTGATTTGTAAAAAAACGAAGAAATGTCTCCGGTAGGGCACTGCATGACGGCTTGTAAATCGTAAACAGAGCAAATGAATGTATCATTGATGTTTTGGCGGTCTAGGCGTTTTTCTTGGCGACACAAATCTTTTTCTTTAAGGTGCTCATCGTATTTATCTTTTATTTTTGTTTTCCGATCCACCGTTGCAACTTCATAGTCTAGACATAAATCACATCTGTCTTTTTTCGGTTGAAAAAAAACTAATATTAAATTGTTTTGTAAAAATTTCATAGTAGACCCAATAGTCACAAGAAGGTTTACTTTCTTGTTTTTGAATTTTATCAAAATCTTTCCAGATGTCAGTTAAGGTTCTATCCCCACTGATGTATTCTCTGGTAGTTGCTGCTCTCAAATAATGAGACTCTATTCTTGGAATTGAGTTTATGTGTTGTTTAATATTCTCAATGAGTGCTGGATCTATAGGCTGTCTTGACACGTGATTACCTCTTATATCGGTATTTAAGAATCCTTGTGGGTCAGTCTTCTTTTTTACTGTTCTGATCTGACGATCGCATATTCCCAAAGTATTAATGAAGAAAGTCTTACATACCCGAATTCGGGTGTTATTTATTGTGAAATAAAATGCATTATTCGGTAGTCTAGGTTTAGCAGAATTACTATATTTGTACTTTGGCTTAATTTCCATCATGCAATTTCGTATGAAAGATCTTTGTAGTTCTATGTTGCCTAATGACCAATATTTATCAAACAATGTTTTTCTGTCTGCATCAACGACGTTTTCTGGACATTTAAGTCTACATTTACAAGCATCTTTAATGACACGGGCCGATACTTCCTTTTTAGTGGTACATGAAACATAGGCCTTTCCAGTGTTTCTTAAGATTTTTGCAACATTTTGCTTCCAGTTTGATGGATTTCGTATGCGTTTTCTTGATTTTCTAGTTGTCTCAGAAGTTTTAGTCAATTCGAGGGCAGTGTTGGCTGAAGACGAAGAACTGCTGCTGGATAAACGAGTAGTTCTTCTAGACCGAGAGCTATTAAGAGTATAAGTTGGGTCTGTGTCACTTAAGTCTACATCACTTTCATTTGAATGAATGGGTGACTGATGGTAATTCTTTGTATTTTTGCGTGTAACTTGACCCGTCAAGTTGGATGTGGAAGGCCCATCTATGGATAAATGGGTATTTGATGTATTTTTGTCAAAATTGGTGTGAGCATCAGAAGACGACGATGACGATGATGAAGATCTACTTGAAGAAGAAGTAGTACTGTCAGATGATGTTGACGAATCACGATATGACTTTTTTGACGGCGGGTATTCTTTTTCATTAGTAGGTACATGTGACTGTTCAGAATTGTTCAACTCTGGTTCTAAAACTATAGTAAATTCCTGGATTTGCGTTTTCGTTTGTAGCTGGAAATAATATTATTTCATTTAAATAGAAGAAGAAATAAACAACATAATATTTTAATTGTCAATTGAAAACCCACCTTGTTGGTGTCAGCTACACAAAGCACCTTTGGGTCAAAGTATGGAATGGATCGGTTTGGAGAGTTTTCTATTATGGAAGGGCTATTCGTTAACGATTTATTATTTGTTTCGGGGATGACCTGAAAGTAAATTTTTAACAAATAAAAATTGGATTAAATTATGTCAATATAAAAGTCAAAGTACACACAACATCTACCTCGATGAAACTGTTTGATAACTACCTAATACTAGCAGCTGTTCTTTACGATTTTACCCACGTAAATCCAAACTTTTTCTATACCGCGAATAGTTTTAAGTTCTGATATTAATACAATAAAATAATATCTATTGACACTATTGATGTGTGTATTTACCTCTGCAACAATTTGGTCCATCTGGTTGAATGATAATTTATATGGATACTCCTCACAAGATGAATTAAGTAGCAGAATATTATTTTCTTTGTTTGTGTCAGTCTGAAAATATAATATTTTAATTTGTGATATCCATCAATTTAACACCAATCTGTTTCAAATATATTACCAAGGTACATACCATACGCACACAGTTATCTTGGTAATTTTGTGATGTTTCCGTATTATTATTAGCATGTGCCTAGAAATAAGGGTATTAAGAAGGTTATTGCATAAAATTATTACTGTTTTGGTAAAAACAAAAATAATAATACGAACAAAAGTATCTTTACCTGGTTTTTACTGTTGAAATTGACTTTTTCTAAAATATAATCTACTCTTCTCTTCATGTTTTGACTTGTTTCACCTACAATGTAAAAAAAATGAACTACAATTGTCACATTCAATAGAAGAAACAAAACAATTTCATTAACAGATAGACATTTCAATAAATACGACTTTTAAAAACTATAACTATTATTACAAGAAAGCCGTTATCACGAATAAGTTTTTATAATGCACAGTATTTTATAATTATAACGACCAAAGGATGATTGAGTCTTTAATTGTAAAATATTTTCAGTTAAAGATGGACTTAAACAATAATAAGTCTTGTACACAATTAACATTTTTGCTATAATATGGACTTATTACAAAATGGGTCTTTACTTTATCAAAAAAGTAACGTGTACATACCTTATTTTTCAGTAATGTAAAGACTGAATCCGGATTAGGTCTCCACAAAAACAAACACTTAGCGACTTTCACTTATGACGCGTGGCACATTACTGATTGCGTCACTCTAAACCCGAGAGGGCGCGGGGAACAGGGGCCGAGCGATAAAGACCTAAATTGTGTTTGTCCTTTTCTACTCATAAATCTGTCACTGTTTTAATTAAAGTCGACGCAGATGATCATTTTAGGTCGTTCTGTGGCGGAAAGTCAAAATATCAAAATTTCGTATTGGGTCTGTATAATTCTAAGGGTGCGATTTCATTAAAATCAGTCAGTAGTTTAGGAATTCATCGCGGACAAACAACGAGACACGTAATTTTTATATATAAAGATAGCGGTTTTGAACAAAGACCGGCCGAAAAAAACAATTACTCTGAGTACAAAATTCGCCCCCTCTAGTACAACTCAATTTTTACAACCAACCCAAATTATTTTTCTTTTATTTTAATTTGGAATCAATCTGGAATAAATGACGAACAATTTGATATTAAAAACATTTTTTTTTTATAGGATAAGGGTGACAAACGAGCACACAACCGGCCGGCAACGCATCTGCAATAACCCTGGTCCTCTGGTGTTGTAGTTGTTCATGGGCGGCGGTAGTCCCTTACCATCAGGTGAGCCGCATGCTCGTTTGCCCCAAAAAAACACAGTCCACCTGATGGTAAGTGGCTGCTGTGGCCCATAGACATCTACATCTATCTTCGATTACGAATTAAAATGCAGATGCGTTGTCACCCGTGAGAACTAAGATGGAATGTCTCGTTTCCAGTAAAAAGGGTCTCCGGTTCTCTACACTCACCATACGAAACACAGCAGCGTCAAGCTGGTATTCTGTGAAAGCGTAGTCCTTCCCTGGTCGAGCCGACCCATTCGTGCTACAACCACAATATAGCTGCAGCGTGGCTCTACCACGTGTAAAGTACTGCCAGTACTTCTTTAGTTTGTCAATGTTATTAAAAATATCCGTATAAACTGTTGTTGTTGTTTATTTGCGTACATATCACGTAAAAACGGCAAGGCCATTTGTAATTAAATAGTTTTTGGCACAATTTTCAATATTCCTTGTAGTGACAGCGTAAGAGAACACATCATTATTTAATATCATTCCGTTTGACTGCCTCGTTGGTTTTGTAGGCGTAAACGCTACTACTGATCATGAGGTTTCGGGTACAAATCCCGGGTCAGGCCAAACGAGTTATAGTTATTAAGATTTTCTGTCAAGAAATTTACAGTCAGGAAGTTGGTAGTGTTTCACCCCCGTGCCTCGGAAAGCATATAAAGTTTTGCATGTGATCTCTCTTCGTTCGTGTTGGACTGCCGTCCCATCGAAATATGAGAGTGAGGGAATAGCGAGTGCACCTGTGCTTGCGTATACACTGGGGTACTATAATCCTGTCACGCGCAGATGGTTAGTCATCATTAAGACTGGCTGCTGTGACCGAAATTCGGCCTGGAGGACATTACGTTGATTTTGTAAGAGGCAAGAGAGGGACTTAAAACAAGAGATGGGCAGCAGCATCTTTCTGATAACAACTGCACGGTGCTTATAGTTAGTTGATTTTGTGACGCACACATTTTTTAAATGTAAACTAGTAACCAGCCCACATGATATTATGTGGCTAATACACCCCATAGAATCCTGCAACTACGCGACTTCAAGCAAAAACGCCACGCGTTGTTACCCCAAAGGAAAAAGATGGACATCGGAGAAACTCAAATCATAGCTCTTTACATCAATCGCTCGTCAATGTAAGTTTGTTTCGTCATCATAATATGAAAGTGCAGACAGGAGATCTCAAAAAATTTTATAAAAACTAGCAACGTAAAAAAATAATGAATAAAATAGCCCATATGGTAATTCAGGATTAACTATTAATAAAACGTGTACCGTTTAGTGGCGGTGTATTCTTATCCACTGGATGATATGGGGAAGTGGGTATTCTTACCCACTTCCCCATATCATCCCGTGGATGTCGTAAGAGGCGCCAGAGGAAAATTAGAACAGGAGACGAGCAGCAGCGTCTTTCTTATAACAAGTTAGAATAATAAAAAACTGCGGTTACCAACCCGATTGCCAAGCGTGGCAACTATGGCAAAAACCCCCCATGAGGGGAGGCAATCTATGGGGGAGGGCTATGTTCAGCAGTGAACTTTTACAGGCTGTACTGGATGGATTAAAAATGTATGCTTTAACTAGCAAGTATATATTTCTTCCCCAATAGTGCCCCTTCTCTTCTCGATTTAAAAATCGTTTCCTCTCCAGAATACATATACAAACACGGGCAGTATACTGCCGATGCTTTTTTTTACCACGATTTGCTGTTTTGTCATATAAATTACGATCACCAAAAGTCAAGTCCCGTGTTCTTCTGCTGCGTAATTTTGCTAGAATGGACATCGACCGTCTTAAAAATGATGCTGCCAGTATAAACTGGTCGTTAATTGATGAGACAACAGATGTTGACGAACAAGTGCGTCTTTTAAATGCCTTTATAATGCAACTATATGACAAGCATGCATCTTTACGACCAATCAAACTTAAGTATCCGCCGGCTCCTTGGCTCACAAAAGAGATCAAAGATTTAATGACAAGAAGAAACCTAGCCAAAGCCAAATTTAAAAAGGACCCCTGTGATATAAATCGTGAGAAATACAGGATACTTAGAAATCGCTGCAACACGATGTGTAGAGATGCGCAACAACGTCAGATTCACAAGACAATTGAGGAATCCGATCCCAATAGGGTTTGGAAATTTCTTAAGAGTTTGGGAATTGGCAAAAAGCGAAATGACTCCCTTCCTCCTGATTTAAACTTTGAAATGCTTAATCAATACTTTTCCTCAAGTTCTAGTTACGATAACAGTTGTAAATCTAGGACACTAAATCACCTTCATTCTTTGCCACCTCCTGATTTCCCCGAATTCGTTTTATGCCAGGTTGCTGATTGTGACGTTAAAAAGAATATCACAGCTGTAACTTCTAATGCAATTGGTAATGATAATGTCAGCCGAAACATGATTCTCCCGCTATTAGATCTCTTAACTCCTATCATAACTAAAATTTTCAACAATTCTATAAATACAGGAACTTTTCCTACTCTATGGAAAGATGTTCAAATTATTCCACTACCCAAGAAATCAAATCCCAAGTCCTTCTGTGATTATCGTCCTATTTCGATATTACCTTTTCTATCTAAAATTCTTGAGCGTCTTGTCCAACAGCAACTTAATCTATTTCTTAATCAAAATAACCTCTTAAATACATTCCAATCAGGCTTTTGTCCTGGCCATAACACGGTCACTGCTTTGGTTAAAATCACAGACGACATTCGGGCAGGAGTGGAGAATCGGCAAGTTACTATTCTTACTCTTCTTGATTTCAGCAACGCCTTCAACACAGTCGATTTTGATATACTTCTAGCTGTGCTCCGTTCTATTAACGTATCTCCAGCGGCAACTGACTGGTTTCGTAGTTACTTGTTTGGACGCCGTCAATGCATCCGTATTGAAGACACTTATTCCTCTTGGTGTTCTCTGGAAGCAGGCGTATCACAAGGTAGCGTGTTGTCTCCTCTCCTTTTTTCAATTTTCATACGCTCTATCACTTCAGGAATAACTTCTCTCTACCATCTTTATGCAGACGATCTCCAAATATATTCTCAAACAAGTATCAATAATCTTCCATCTGCCGTGCTATCCACAAATCGTGATCTCGCTATTATTTCAGAATTTTGCACATCTTATGGAATTAAGGTTAACCCTAGTAAAACGCAGGTAATAGTGATAGGTAGCAACAAACTACTACAAAAAATTACTTGGCATACGCTGCCTTTCGTTTGTTTTGAAAATTCTGCTATTCCTTACAGTAAGGTTGTAAAAAATCTAGGTGTTCTAATTGACAGTACAATGTCTTGGGCACCACAAATTGAACAAATAAGTAAGAAAATGTTTGCAGCTTGTGGAAGTCTCAAAAGACTTCGAAATTTCTTACCCATTTCTACCAAAATTGCGTTAGCACATTCCATTTTGTTGCCTATTTTAGACTATGCTGATATATGCTACAATGATATTACCATGGAGCAATTAAACAAGCTTGAGCGTCTTCAAAATCTTTCCATTCGGTTCATATTTGGCTTACGCAAATATGACCATGTATCCCAATTTCAAAATCAACTCAAGTGGCTCCCAATTCACCTTCGCCGGAATGTTCATTTACTTTCTTTACTTTTTTGTGTTCTGTTTGATCCGAAATCTCCAAGGTACCTTAAGGAACAATTTCACTATCGATATGAATTTCATGATCGTAGTTTGCGTTCAGTATATAGCTTGGCTTTGAATACTCCTTGCAGCGTAACTTCTTTTTATAATAAGTCATTTACTTCACAAGCAACCAGACTCTGGAATTCATTACCACTTAACATCCAGCAAGCGCAATCTTTACAGGCTTTTAAAAAACAACTGAAGGAGTATTATTTGAATTTCCCGTCATAATTATAAATTACATGCATTTCCTCTTTTTATTAATACTTGTTTTTTTCTCTCTCTATATATATAAAAAAATGTATGTATGTGTGTATATATATGTATGTATATATGTATATATTTATTTTATATGTTTATTAATTTTATAATATTGTTACGCGCCACTATTAATGTGTGTAAACACTAGTTACACTAGCGCCCTCTAGTGTCGAGTAAAAGAAAGTGTTGCGCGCCTTGTACATGGCATCACTAGTTACACTAGCGCCCTCTAGTGTTGAGTAGTAGAACTAGGAGAGTCGAGATCCTTCCAGAAATGTCGGGACCGATATGTACTCGAACATTCTAGATGTCGCTACAGTAGAAGGTTCTGGAAACTATCTGAGGCCCTATATAAGGCCGGTATAGACCACGACCGGGGCAGTATTGAATTGGCGATACAAGAGAATACTGCGAAGCGAAATATCGGTGAACTGTGTTTTATTATTAGTGTGATTTTAAGTTGTAGTGTTGTGTAATTAAACAGTCAATTTTGGTAATTCAATCGGCAGTTTGTAATTGTCTCGAACCCCAAGCTCGTAACAATTGGTGTCAGAAGTGGGATCAAATCATGCCGATTTTACCAAAGGACGACATTGAGGGTATCCGTACCCGAAGTCAACGCCAGCTGGAGACGGACCAGAGACGATTTGGTGGTACAACGTCGCAGACGTCGGAGGGCCAGCTGCTGACCACGGAATCCGGCCCGTCAGCAGCTCCTGCATCTGCAGCGCCTGACTTAGGTGCTCTGATGATGATGCTGCAGAAGCAAGCCCGCCGACAGGATGAACAGGCCCGTCGGTCGGAAGAGCAGCTGCTGCGCGGTATGGAAGAGCAGATGCTCCTCAGGAAGGACCTTCACGCTACTTTCGGGAAGGAGATAAGGGAGGTGAAGGATAGGGTTTCTCAACATGACAACCGCCTATCGGAAGCTGAAACCCGAATCGACCAAGTGTACAATCGGGTTGACAACGTGATGGCTGACGTGAAGAAAACGCTGGGCGACCTCAAACTTGGGAATGGAGTAACAGCTCCCGTGGTAGCTACAACACCTTCGCTACGTGGATTCAAAGTGCCACCGTTCGACGGGACTTCCTCTTGGTCGGCCTACAAAATCCAATTCGAGGCTGTCATGAAGGCGAACGGCTGGAATAAAAGTCAGGCCATGACTGCTCTCACCCTAGGCCTGCGTGACCAGGCCTTAACTGTTCTGGAAGCTCTCGGTAAGGAAGTGACTTACGAGCAGCTTCTTGGGGCATTGGAGGCGAGATATGGTGCGCTCACCTGGAACACGTCTTTCGTGCACAGCTCAAAGATCGCGTGCAACGCATTAACGAAAACCTGCAGCAGTGGGCCCTTGAGGTGGAGAAGCTGGTTCGAAAAGCGTACCAGTCTGTACCTGCACTCATGGTAGGGAACCTGGTGCAGACATTCATCGACGGCATCCGCGACCTTGAAGTCAGAGCTGCTGTGAGGCTCGGGCACCACGAGACGCTTAAGGACGCATTGGCCCATGCACTGGAGATGGAAGCCGTGCGACAGGATCATCGTTCCTATCGCGTCAGGGAGGTTGCAGCAGCTACAGTTCGTGACCGCAGTAAAGGATATAGGCCTAGGTGCTACGGCTGTGGGGAGATGGGCCATCTTCAATTCAGCTGCCCTAAGCGAACTGTAGAAAGGGAAGGTGATCGATCTCGAGAGGGTAGTGCGGCTAACAGCACCACCCAGCGCAGCGGAAAATCTCATGACAACGCAGATGCATTGTCAAGAAGACCGGGTCCTGAAGATTACAAGCACTGTACTTGGCAAGAGGGTAAGGAAGTGGTATCTGTGAGGATGCTCAGGACAGACCAGCTCAGCAATGAGTGGAAGGACAGCCTACAACATGCACAGCAGGAAGATTCAGACATTAAGCCGATTCTAGAGTGGATGAAGGCCAGTGCTCCTAAGCCCAAGTGGAGCGACGTCTCAGCACTGAGTTCGACCACGAACAGCTATTAGTCCCAATGGGACAGCTTGCTGATTCAGGATGGAGTCCTGTGCCGTAAATGGGAAAATGGTCGGGGAGACAGATGTCATTTGCAAATGGTTGTCCCTAAGGTTAAAGTACCGGATGATCTACAGCTGTACCATAATGGTTGTTCAGGAGGCCACCTGTGAGTAAAACGAACTCTACTGAAGATCCGAGAACGGTTTTACTGGGTCCACTGTCGTGACGATGTCGAGGACTGGTGCCGCAAATGTACATGTTGTGCGGCTGTAAAGGGACCTCAAACTCGTAGTAGAGGCGCATTGAAATTGTACAATGTTGGTGCACCATGGGAGAGGATAGCCATTGACGTTGCGGGGCCGTTTCCGGAAAGTGAAAGTGGTAACAAGTATTTCATGGTTGTGATGGATTACTTCACTAAGAAGCCAGAAGTCTTCGCCATTCCAAATCAAGAAGCTTCAACAGTTGCAGATAAACTAGTTCATGAAGTCTTCTGTCGTTTTGGAGTACCCTTAGAGATTCACAGCGACCAAGGAAGGAATTTTGAGTATCAAATATTCCAGGAAACTTGAAGAGTTATGGGTACCCATAAAACACGAACAACATCTTACCACCCACAATCTGATGGAATGGTAGAACGATTTAATCAGACACTGGAATGGTACCTGGCAAAAGTTGTGGAAAAACAGCAACGAGACTGGGACAGGAACATACAACCGTTTTTGTTGTCATATCGAATCGCTGTTCACGAAAGTACATCAGTAACGCCAGCTTTCGCAAACTTTGGGAGAGAATTACGGCTGCCTGCAGACCTGATCACCGGAACACTACCTGATGCCCCACGCAGTATAACCGATTATGCAAATGACTTGCGGAACAAAATGAATGACATTTATGAGCACGTCAGACAGTCAGGCCAGCAAACGTCTGAGAAGATGAAAACACGGTATGACCGCAAAACGAACAACAAAGGATTTGACGAAGGTTCACTAGTGTGGTTACACAATCCAGCTCGCAGTAAAGGGAAATCTCCTAAGCTTCAAGCTAAATGGGACGGACCGTACCGGATTGTGACAAGGATCAATGACGTAACCTACCGGATACAGAAAGGTGCCAGAGGTACTCCTAAGATCGCCCATGTGGATCGACTGGCGCGTTATTATGGGGCCAATAATGCTCGGCACGAGCATGTCTTAGGAGGGGCAGTGTTACGCGCCACTATTAATGTCTTGTACATGGCAACACTAGTTACACTAGCGCCCTCTAGTGTCGAGTAAAAGAAAGTGTTGCGCGCCTTGTACATGGCAATACTAGTTACACTAGCGCCCTCTAGTGTCGAGTAGCAGAACTAGGAGAGTCGAGATCTTTCCAGAAATGTCGAGACCGATATGTACTCGAACATTCTAGATGTCGCTACAGTAGAAGGTTCTGGAAACTATCTGAGGCCCTATATAAGGCCGGTATAGACCACGACCGGGGCAGTATTGAATTGGCGATACAAGAGAATACTGCGAAGCGAAATATCGGCGAACTGTGTTTTATTACGAGTATTAGTGTGATTTTAAGTTGTAGTGTTGTGTAATTAAATAGTCAATTTTGGTAATTCAATCGGCAGTTTGTAATTGTCTCGAACCCCAAGCTCTTAACAATATTATATATTATATAATTCATATATTTATATGAATCTTGTTTAATTATAAGTTTTTGTCCTCAGTTTTTATTTTATATTGCACGTTGCACCTATCCGTCAAAATATATTACATTGTCCCTTTTACGTTCGGTTTGTCAGGTAGAAATCGCTTAAAGCGATATGACCACCGTTTGTAGTTCTTAAGTTTTCCGTAATTGTAACACTTTGTATAAATGCAATAAAGAGTTATCTATCTATCTATCTATATATATAATAAAAATAATATTTTTTTAAAAAAAGTATAGTTTTACACTAATTATGTGGTAATCAGAGATAATGATAATGGCTTTTAATAGTTATGTAGTTAAAATTTAATTAATAAAATTATGTAACTAGGGTTTGGGAGCACCAAGCTCGAAGTTGTAGGTGAGTATGTTTACCTGGGACAAATAGTCCGACTAGGTAAGTCCATCTTCTACCGAGAGGTCAATCGACGGATTCAACTCGGTTGGGCAGCGTTTGCAAAATTACGGCACATCTTCTCGTCAGGTATACCTCAAAACCTGAAAACGAGATTGTACAACCAGTGCGCGTTGCCAGTGTTGACTTATTATGGATCTGAGACGTGGTCCCTCACTGCTGGCCGGATGAGGAACTGACATAGCCCTAAGGGTTAGTAAGCTGAAGTGGCAATGGGCCGGCCATATAGCTCGAAGAAGCGACAACCGATGGGGTAAAAAGTTTCTCGAGTAGCAGCCTCGTCCCGGCAGATGAAGTGTAGGGCGTCTCGCCACTAGATGGAGTCACGGCCTGGTAAGACATGCAGGAATTCGATGGATGCAGGTGGCTCAGGACCGTGCTTTGTGGCATTCCTTGGGGGAGGCCTATGTTCAGCAGTGGACTTGTGAAGGGCTGTAATGATGATGATGATGATAGTAAAGCTCGTATATATGTACAGTAGTATATAAGTACTCGTATTATTTTCAGTTATATTTAACGCATCGTTATTATGATAAAAATTTAAATTCTTTACGTTTATTATCTCACTATATGGAAGAACTTTCTCTCCTGCTTTCTTTCTTTAATCCTTTTCTGGCAAGGTTAGATTACAATTATCTATTAATAAAAGTGTGGTTATATCTTATAATTCGAATTTTTCGAATTCTCCAGAATATGGTTCTGCTAGAAGCTCGGCAAGCTAGTATTGTCCAAACTTTGTATGAAATAAATTTAAATGTTTATCGGCAAGTTCAAAATAATGAGCTAAATTAAATATAAATAAAATGCCTAATAAAAATTGTCAGTGCTGTATAAACTTAGCTAGTTCTATTTTGGTGTATCGTTAACATCCACCACCTTCTTTGCTTCCTTTTTTTTCACCAATCTTTTATGATGTACATTTAAATAATGGTTATATAAACTAATTAAATAAATACCGGCAGTTGGAACTATTTCAACATCCATCTCGGACAGATGACAAAACAAATATGTAGGATGCACGATCGTTTGGGCAGCCGCGCAATGATTGTGACAATCATGGTCCATTCTATGGTTGTCCATCATGGCCGATCGTGTATAGGCGCCATTACATTTGAATAGTTTCGTGAGATACCTTTCTAAGAGTGGACGGGCCGAGAAAGAAGAAATAGATAGACCTATACAAGGTTCAAATGCTATACTGTTTTAAATAATAATACAAATGGATTCCTAACAATTATTTATCGATATCAAATAAGAGTACTTTTTGATCCAAAAGTAGTAAAATATCCGATGGTAAACCATGTTTCTTTTTCAAATAGCAACCGTTATAAACTACTTTTTCGTACAACATAGAAGGGCCAAACGTTTAATCAAAATATGCAAGGAAATTTAGTACATATGTTTAATTTGGCCATTAATTTATTAAATTTAGTAAAAATACTTTCCTTCCATTTCATTCAAACCATCTCTATTCTAACACAGAAGGGCGGGGAGGATGCATAACTCCATATGTAACTCTCACTTGTGAACACAGGCATCCTCTTCTTTCTGAGAGGTTAAAAATAAGGATGTAGGGTTTAAGTTTGCTTATACTGCATTTATGAAAAAATATTGAGTAATGTTATAGCTCGTTTAAAAATATTTTTTTCAATACGACGTGAGGGAAATATCGAAAGCGGTGCGTAAGTAGGCCGTTAATCCCTTCCATATTGAAATATCTGCGACAGTGTTTACGAGGGATGGATGATCCGTTTTTATTGAAACATCGTCTTGCATGGAGATTGGTAGAAAAAGCGATGTCACGGGAACGATCCATATAGTAGTGTTTACTTATAACCTTTTTTACAGCCAAAGGGTAAACGAGTATCATTCAAACATTTTTTAAAAGAAGTTATTCAACTTAGAACGTAATTAGCATTAGGCTTGAATGAATAATTCATGGGTCAAATGAGTATCAGGTTCTTGTTTTAAAATTTTGAATTGATTATTTTAACAGTCGATTTTGGAAAATCCTGTAGGTTTTAAAATTTATGACTTCTAATTGAACGAATTTATGAAAGTGAATATAAAAATAATTATGACTTCAAAGTTAATATTATTTGACGAGGGAAAACTTTAAAAGTTTAAGTAAATGAAGCAAATATTTATGGAAATTTCCATAGGTCGAAATATGGCGCAAATTAATTTAATGTAGAGTAACTTTAAAGGTTCCGCTTTGTTTGATCAATCCCAACAACGCAGACAAATTCAATTTTATAATGGAATCTATTCCAAAAACAAGCTTTAATAGGTTGTTGCTAGGGCCAGCTTCACGGTCAGTCAGTTCCATGGTACTAGACTATTACATTGTCTTCGAAGTTACAAACAGCTGTCACCAAGTGCTTTAAAAATTGATTACAAACTGAAATAACCAGAATATCAAAATAAATTTAATATGCAGACTTGCTGAGTATTATTTATTTTTGAACAGGGTACTGTGTGTGAACACTTGATGTTCACTACATTGAATTAATATTATAGTCTTGTTCTAAGGCAAATAGGTATGTATTTCATTACAAAAATTTGTTGTATTTATTAGAAAATTAAAATTAGATTTTTTTACGTGGAAGAGCCATGCTGTAGCTATATTAATAGTATAGTTGTAACACGAAGGGGTTGGCTCGACAGGGGAAGGACCACGCTCTCACAGAATACCAGCGTAAAATAGCAGCTTAATGCTGCTGTGTTTCTTATGGTGAGTGTAGAGAACCAGAGACCCATTTTACTGGAAAAGGTCCTCACGGCTGCACAACGCATCTGCATTTTAATTCGCAAACGAAAATAGATGTAGATGTCTATTGGCCAAAGCCACCACTTACCATCAGGTGGACTGTGTGCTCGTTTGTCACTTTTATTCCATAAAAAAGACTATATGTTGTTGTTGTTTTTTTATGATGTTTTCGTTCTCTATTGAGCACGTGGTGAATTACCATTTAAAATTGTAACTAAGAATTTCATTGGTGCTGGCGGAGATCGAATTCGGGTTGTGTACGAAAAATTTATTCATATAAATATTTATTTTACTTTTTAAATATGTGTTGCATTGAAAATATAAATGTTTATGTACCGGCTGAGGCAAAAGTAATCATCCGATGTTCTCTAGCTGTAATTTTTTTTAAAAATAAAAGCTGGTTCTGTTTGTGGATTATTTATGTTTAATTTATCAGAATTTTTTCCATCAAGTCGCAAAGATGATATCGCACAAGTGGCAACCGCCAGCATGGATGACCATACCGGCCTTTTTATGGCATTTTTCATCACTTTTGCCAGAACTTCAGGCGATAGCTTCGCACATTCGTGTAGGATATTGTCCTTGATGGCTTCCAGAGTCTGATGCTTGTTTACGTAAACACGAGACTTCAAAAACTCCCACAAAAAGAAGTCTGGTACGTTCAAATCGGGCAATCTTGGCGGCCAGTGCGAATCGCCAAAACGAGAGATTAGGCGACCCGGAAATGCCTGCCTCAAAATGTCGGTTGTGGCTGGCTAGTGTGCGCTGTTGCACACTCCTGTTGGAATCACATGTCTTCCAGTACCAGATTATCTAATTGAAGAAGCAGAAACTCGTTGATCATGGCTCTGTAGCAGTCGCCGTTCACAGTTATCGTATGGCCCGCGACGTCCCTGAAAAAAAATGGCTGATGATCCCTCCAGTGTAAACAGCGCACCATGCCGTAACTTTGAGCGGGTTTAATGGCTTTCGTGGATCACACGCGGATTTTCGGTGTCCCAGAAGTGATAATTTTGGCGATTTACGTAGCCACTGAGGTGTAAATGAGCCTCATCGCTCATGATGAGTTTCGATGAAAAATCGTCATCTTCTTGGTCGAGATTCAGGATGGTTTCAGTGTAGGCTACGCGTGTTTGGCAGTCAAGAGCTAACAGCTGATGCACTGTTTGCACTTTGTAAGGGAATATCTTCAGGTCTTTCACCGAAATTCGTCGTAGGGGCGCGTGCCCAATTGCGTGGCACGTCGTCTGATCGATGTTCCGGGGTTCATTTCAATTTCGTCGATTACCGCGGCGATAGCCTGGGGCTGGCCACGTCGAGGAGCATCTCGTGTTGTCCTAATCTCTTCAAAGCGGGCGGCCAAACGTAACAGTGTTTGTCCAGTTGGTTTCGGACGGCCGGAAAATCTATGACGAAATTCACGATGTCAGAACACCGCAGAATTATTGTGCAAAAAAATGAATTTTCGACATCACAGAGTATAATGTACCAACACATGTATTTTACATCTGTTGACTTCAAATATGTCAAAACCGATTTGACGCTATTTCCGATAGGTTGATTACTTTTGTCTCATCCGTTATATCATTACATTCTTATACTTTTTTAAACCCACTGTTAGATATACTGGCCGTGAATAGTAATATCGCTCTTTTAACACCGCGCTCCGTCACTTTCTTAGTCCACTGGTCCGAGAAGCTTACATCTGTCATATATGAGTTAGTTATATCGCTATTTGTCGCAAGCTATCAGATCGTTGTCGCATTTCCCATCTTCATCTCATCTCAGCATGTAAAAAGCACTCTTATGAAGAAAGAGTGCTATAAATTAGATGAATATTCAAAAGAAGAATGCGTGGACTTATTGAGCTTTCTTATTTTTTTAAATTTACTTATGTGTATATTTTGTAAGGTTAAATTGTAACTGTTGGGAGAAAATAGTCTACTTGTGTGTTTCTTGCCGCTTCTCCGCACAAGGTCTCCCCGCAATAGGGACTTATTGAAGCGATGGCATAGCATTTGACTTTCAAAAAGTGTTTTGTAAAGGCCAATTTTGAATAAAAATATGTGACTGCACCCAAGTGATGTTAATATGTTGGTAAATAAGATAACACACCAATAATATACGTTATATGTTATTTTTGTATTTATTTATATTTAAATTATTTGATGTTTTGAGAATTTTTTCTTGCTGTCGATGACATTTTAAAAATCGCGCGGTTAATAATTTCTGATAGATGAATTATTGTTATCACAATCGTCAAAGCAGATCTTTTCTACCGACTTCAAAAAGGAGAAGGTAATCAATTCGACTGTATGTTTTTTATGT
This sequence comes from Parnassius glacialis, assembly GCA_033319125.1. Taxonomy (NCBI): domain Eukaryota; kingdom Metazoa; phylum Arthropoda; class Insecta; order Lepidoptera; family Papilionidae; genus Parnassius; species Parnassius glacialis. The sequence goes on from JAVANC010000019.1 coordinate 20,315,740, forward strand.
GTGTTACATCAAAACTTATTTCGGGGTGAACAGATTTCTATGATTCTTTTTTATTTGAAAGCTGGTGCTTTTCATGTGGTTTTGTGTAAATTTGATTAAGTTCTGACCAATAGTTATTGAGTTAGTCTTAATAATTCATATTGAAGTAGGTTGTACAAAATTTTTAATTTTATATTGTTTACTACCACAATTTAGTATTCATTGCATTCATATAGTATACATGAAATATATAGATATAGCGATCCATTATGAGGTTCGACACTACTGTAAATTTTACATTTATAGAAATACATTTTAGGTTTAAATGCGCTTACAGACCTTCATAAAATAAATCAAGGTGGCTTGGTTGTACACAAACATCCATGTTTTCCGTTCAATTGACGTTAACGGCGACAAACGAAGCAATGGTTCGTTAATTCTCAAATTGTTAGAACACTTCTGTCGTTATAGAAGGTATTATTGTTGAGATTCAGCAATACATATAAACAATAATCATTAATATAATAAAAGTAAGCCTACTAAAGTTCAATTTTAAAAACCTTATAACATTATAATGTTCTGACTTTAAGGTATATAAATTTTCATGTAACGTACACCGCTGAATTTAGTCTAAAGTTGTGGTATTCGTTCGAGTGCCGTATTCGACCACTTGCCACCTCATAAGCACGGGTGTCATCTACGTTCGTCATTTCTATTTAGTTTGGAGTTTGAATGAACTAGAATGATCGGCGATCTTCTTCTCTCGGCATTGGTGTTTAATTCTTCATCTATGCTGACGCGCTACGACAGATATGCATCGTTACATATAAAAGAAGGAAGGGGAAGTCTCAAAAATCTTTTATATTATTAATAATATATTATTTCTGAATTTTAAAGTTACTTTTTAATGCGTTTGAGGTTTCATCATCATCATCATCATCATCATTACAGCCCTTCACAAGTCAACTGCTGAACATAGGCCTCCCCCAAGGAATGCCACAAAGCACGGTCCTGAGTCACCTGCATCCATCGACTTCCTGCATGTCTCACCAGGTCGTCACTCCATCTAGTGGGGGGTCGCCCTACACTTCGACTACCGGTACGAGGCTGCCACTCGAGAACCTTTCACCCCCATCGGTTGTCGGTTCATCGAGCTATATGGAGGTCAATCGACGGATTCAACTCGGCTGGGCAGCGTTCGGGAAGCTACGACACATCTTCTCGTCAAACATACCTCAAAACCTTAAAACGAAATTGTACAACCAGTGCGTGTTGCCAGTGATGACTTACAGATCGGAGACGTGGTCCTTCACTGCTGGCCGTATGAGGAAGCTCAAGGTCGCTCAGCGAGCTATGGAGAGGTCTATGCTCGGAGTTTCTCTGCGTGATAAACTTAGAAATGAGGATATCCGCAGTAGAACCAGAGTAACCGACATAGCCCAACGGATTTGTAAGCTGAAGCAGCTTCAGCTTACAAATCTGTTGGGTTATATTGGCTCATACGGCCAGCAGTGAAGGACCACGTCTCAGATCCGTAAGTCATCACTGGCAACACGCATTGGTTATACAATTTCGTTTTCAGGTTTTGAGGTATGTCTAACGTTTGAGGTTTAGAATAGATTACCACAATAAACGGTCCCGAGTCACTTGCGTCCATCGACAACTTGCATGTTTTATCTGTTCTTTACTACATATTGTGGGGGGTCAGCCAACACTGCACCTTTGAAGATACCAATCGGGAACCTTTTATTCCCATCGATTTGAAATAAGTCTTTTTGTCCAGTATATCTCATACCCCAAAACGAAAGTTTACAATCAATGCGTGTTTTCAGTGTTGACTTATGGAACATTTTCTATAGAATAGGTTGACTAACAAGCACATAGTCCACCTGATGGTAAGTGGATGCGTGGACCTTATACTCAGAATCATCAACGGTATTCGTTAAGGTCTAAAGTTAAGGTTAACAGGTTTATAAAACCTCGGCATATCCCAATAATTTAACGATTTCAAATGTCACCTAAAACCAGATAAATCGTTTGATAGACTTCAAATGCCATTTATGGATTAAGGTCCTTCTAAGAATGGTTAATTTGTTAATTTAGAATATAAGGAAAAATTAGTTAAATACTAACACTAGTCTTAACATTTTTTTATTAGTATTATTATTATTCTAACATCTTTATGGACTGAGTCTGAATAAAATTATTATTATTATTATTAAAGAAACTGTGTGTTGATGGGACAAGGTCGACTAAATTTGATAAAGAGGAAGAAAAAAGTGGTTGCCTTTTGACGACTGTTATGGAAGGAAACACGTTAGTAGTGAAAAATCAAATTAAAATTAGATTGGAGTTCGTAAGAGTGCATGAAATTTTACATCAAGTTAGTGTCGTGACGTTATTATTGTATCTGAAGCTGGCTTCTCTCGGTGTGTTTATGATATTATCATAGGTTATGAATATTGGTTTCATCAATAAGATCCAGAAACGAGACCCCAGGGTAAGGTTTGACTGTTCTAAAATGAACCAACTGCTACCAATTTGGAGTGATCTTGATGCGCAGGGAAGATTTTGATAGCTAGTTTTTAACGAGTTATCTGGTGCAAATTTCTTTACGAAAAATCGAAGTAGAACCAATGCCAAATGCTATTATATTACCAAATGCTTGCAAGTGTTTACTGATGTGAGTAACAAGGAACCAAAACTTGTGTGACTTATTTTTATTTCCTTAAAATAAAAATAAAACATACTAAAAGTGATACACTCTTCATCGCCGGGATATGCGCTAGATGCTTTCGAGCAGGTCGTAGAAAAGAAGTCTGAGGCTGACCGGAAAAAGGAATTTAAAAGTTGATTCAGGCGCATGAAACTTTGTGGAGAATTCTTTGAAATTATTTAATAATGAAAACTTTAACTAATTTTTTTTAGTTTCGAAATCTTTCTAAGTGTTTATAAGTATGTATAATAGGTGATGGTGCCTAAATAAAAACGAATAGTCTGATTATTTAATAAATTTAAAATTTTTCATGCATGTTTTGTAAAATTTTTATTTTTAAAAGTAAAGCATGCCTGTGTGGCGTAGACATGAGTACGTTACTCTGCTTGCGGCGGCGGCGTTGTGTGGCGGGTCGTCCACTTTCCTTTAATATTAGAATCTCCTTGTGGGGGCTGATTTGCTCGGCTCTTACAAGTTTTAACTTCGTGATATTTTAATACGAAACTTGTTATTTAAGAACGCGCTTTTCGTGTCTTATCAAATCAAAAATATACATTATATACCTACTTTAGTTTTCGCTTATATTCTGTTTTGAATTTTGTTACTTTTAAATTAACATAACAATTTTGTGTTTGTTACAACGGGCTACAGAGCTGCAATACGATTTATGTCTGTATACATTAAGTGAGAAGCATATAATTTTTATTTTTTTACTAACCCACTAACAGTTTGTCAATGCTTTTGAAAATAATATGTAACTCACGGTAATATATATTCATTTACTTATATTGAATAGGGGAAACTCTTTATATTGCAAACATAAATCAAAACTACTACATATCAAGAAAAGAAATAAAAAGACCCTGTAGTTCATAACTTCATATTAAAAAGCATTTTATGATTGTTAGCAGATGCTCATTATTGATGTCGTTCGAATGATCAAAATTCTGACATAATATAGTGAGCCTGGATTTGATTCAGATTAACTGTTCTCAGCGCGTCCTAAACATTGTTGTTTATTGGGCAATATTCATCAAAGTCAGTGTCTTGTGCAGACGTTTTGGATAATCTGCTTGCGCTCGATATTTCCTAATTAGTGTTGGTAAAGTGGCAGCTTAGTGAACAATGTATAAATCATTAGGGTACAGTGTTAATTAATTATTCAAAGTTTATGAGTGTTCCTCGATAAAGTTTCTTTGAATACTAGATTAGGTTAAGCGGAATAAATTTCCGAAAACCTAAGCAACAAATACGACTGTCGTTAATTACAATTTAATAAATAATTTAACATAGAGAAACAAGGGCCACCGGCTGACTGGAGGGGAGTAGCCATAGCGTTTTTCTCAGATACAGTCATGTTTTGTGGGGAGAAATCTGCTCACACAAAAACAATCGTCTGATCCGAGTCTGCATCTGAGTTGTCGCTGTCACCGAGTGAAAGTGTTATAATGTATTTGTGTGTGTGAAATAGACGAAAAAGTATGGGACGCACAAGCGGGATTAAGAAAGGGAATGGGATATATGGATCAGGTCTTTTCCTTGCGGTGCATAGCCGAAAAGTGTTTGGCTGAAAACAAGAAGGTTTATTGCGCGTTCGTGGACCTAGAAAAGGCCTATGATAGAGTGGTGAGGAACGAATTGTGGTCAGCACTGTCCGTGAACGGTGTGAGCAGTATCCTCGTACGAGCATTGCAATCTCTTAATAGGGATTCTAGTGCTTATGTAAGGATAAACGGGGCATACACTGAATGGTTTAATATCGAAAAAGGTGTTAGACAGGGATGTGTAGCGTCACCGTGGCTGTTTAATCTGTTCATGGACAATTGCTTGACAGATTTAAAAGAGATTGAATGAGTTACTCGTCAAATGTTTTCTCTATGCTGATGACCAAGTACTACTTGCGTCTTTGGCCGAGGAGTTGCAGGGGATGGTAACTACTATGAGTGGAGCTTTTGTAAGGAAGGGAATGACGATGAATGTAAGGAAGACGAAAGTAATGGTGTTTGAAAGAGATGAGGCAGTGACAGATTGCAATATCGTGATTCGAGATGAACAAATTGCACAGGTGAAAGAGTTTGTGTATCTGGGTTCAAAGTTTACAAGAGATGGAAAGTGTGAGAGTGATATCGAAAGAAAAGTGAATGCAGGAAACATGGTGAATGGAGCTTTGCACTCCCTTATGAGCAGTCGGATGGTGTCTAACAAGGCTCGTTTGGCTGTGCATGAGGGGGTGTTGGTTCCGACACTCATGTACGGAAGTGAAAGTTGGGTATGGCAGAAGAAACACGAAAGCAGAAAAATGCAGTTGAGATGAGAGCGTTAAGAAGTATGATAGGAGTTAAACTGAGTGACAGGATAATAAATAGTGAGATAAGGAAATGTTGTGGTCTGAAAGAAGATGTAGTGACAAAAATTGAGAAAGGTATGCTGAGATGATTTGGCCATTTCGAGAGAATGAATGAATAACGAGTGACGAAAAAAGTGTATAAGGCGAGTGTGAATGAAAGTGCTGGAAGGGATAGACCTAGGCGGACATTTCAAGATCAAATCAGGGACGTCTTGAAAAAAGCCCAGGTCAAGAGCACCCTAAACCGTAGAGCATGTACGAAGAGAATAGTGAAAGTGGACGAAGCGAAACAAGTATGTAAGGATCATAGCAAGTGGAAAGAAGTGGTTTCTGCCTACCCCTACGGGAAAGAGGCGTGATTAAATGTATGTATGTATGTATGTGATTGCCACGATATTAAATACTAAAGTATTTTATTGATTCGACTGTAATCTTAAACAACAACTTTAGATCGAGCAAGGTGCTTTGTGACGTTGCGTGGTTCTTCTGTAGTGTTATACTACTTACATTTCATTGTACACTATTTCTCCATTCTGTTCTTGATTTTCTGCATTCATGTTTTGCATCACTTTATACTATTTTTCCATTCTGTTTTTGATTTCCTGCATTTATATTTAGCATCACCTTTATTTCCATAGGATCCTGTAACGTTTTTACACTATAACATATCATTTTACTGCGTATTTTCACACTATTTAGTACTTTTAAACTAGCTGTCAACGAAGTCTTACCTTTTTTTTGGTCTTTTATTGAATTCTCTGTAACTCTACAATTTCAGGCTTAGTGTACGTTGTCGTGCATTAGTTTTTCCTATGTGATTTTTATCTCGTTTCTTACTTAAATGTAATAGTTTCTTAATAACAGTCCTAAAACTAAAAATTCCTCAATTTGACAACCATTGTTTTTGTGGTTGTTATGGTAACTTTTATTTAAATTCGTCTCTGGTATGATGTTCTTTCTACATAAATACTTTTTGGCTGTAGGTCATTTACAATAAATTTCGTTTTAATTTAAATAATTTCTCGTTCTCTCTAAAAAGGTATAAAAGCCAAACAATTGGAGAATACAGGACAGTCTCGCTTCGGTTCTCAAACGAGAAACATCTACTAAAGGCCTTATCCCGGGGCCGCTTTGCCCCGGGATCCTGCAAGCCTCCATCTACACGTGAAGTCGTCGGTGAATTCTAATTCAAGTGCGGGGCCACACTACTCCGCGCGCTACGACTGCTTGATCCAGGCGCTGAGTGCAGCCTACTGCCCGCGCTACCTTCAGGCGCGCTTCGACTGCTGGCTCCAGGCGCTGCGTCCCTACTGCCCGCGCTACCTCTGGGCGCGGCGACTACTTCTCCAAGAACTGAGCACACCTACCCCAGGCGCTACGTGCGCCGGCTCCGGACGCTGCGTGTGCCCAGTCCAGGCGCTGCGTGCCGTCGCCGCTGAGAAACCTCAAGCTCTCCGTGTCCCTACTACTACAAAAGCAGCGAGGCTCTAGGGCTCCACTATCATACTAATTCTCCTATTCTCCTATCCCTTTTTTTTAATATAATTGTAATCTCATTTCATCCATCACCTTCATATTTCATTTTTTTATAATATTGTAAATACTTTTCTAAAACTTTAAATATATTATTTTATTGGTATACTTTTGTTGTTTTGCTGTTTGTAGGTTAGGTTCTTTCTCTTTTAATTGTCGCTTTACGACACTTCATATAAAACTTAGTGGTGCACCACACGGTGCTGTCAATTATGAGGTAATATTGAATCTGAGACGTAGCAAAGATTACGTCATTTTGTTTGTCCGTCTGGCACAGTAGTTTTTCTCAAAGAATATTTTCGCGTACATTATTCCATACATGTGGCCATACAACGTGGAACTGTAGTCAGTTCATAAAATACTGAAAGTATTGAAGCAATTATTGGATTATTTATCATCGGATCTTGTTGAAATTTTTATGGACTACAGTTAAAGTACATAAATAATTTACACCAGCAAAATTAGTTAACTCTTACATGCATTTAAAAAAAAGTCGATTTTCAAACTTTCTTTCTTGTAGTCGTTTAAAGAATATACTATAAATTCATAAGTTTTTAAACATTTCGTTTTTTAGAAATCCTTAACAAAATTGTGTACTGAGCATAGTTCACTTAGTTTCCGATTGCATTATAGCTATGGCAGTGAAGCCATTACCTTATCTTAAGTCCTCTGTGGATTTATTTAGCTTTCCCCCGTCGAAATTTATCGAAAACCTCTCGATAAAGTTGTCAACAGGAATGGATTTACGCCAATTTAAATGGATAAAAGTACTGTAGAAGTTCAAGCAATGCACGATTTTCTGTAAATTCGATTTTTCATATTACGTTTTATAAACAAAAGTGAAATCGATTTCTTACATATTTTGAAGGAATATTATCAAAATCTTTTAGGGAAAATATATTATTATGTTAGTCCGACGCGCAAGTGGAGATGGAGACGGTTGAAAATGTGTTCCTTGCGTGTCGGTAAGTCTTGTCTAAAAAGTTGGCCGCCAGAGGATGGCTGATAATGATAGAACTGCGGATGTATGCGACAACGTTTCCGTGGCCATGCTAATATGGGGCGAATATTTTAGTTTGTGTGATTGCCTTATAACCCGTCTTTGCCAACATGGGGCGGTAATACGTAGCATTTTCCCAAGAAAAAGAACAACTCAATTATCTGTCGTTATTAAAGTTATAAAGCTAATAAAAAAATTGAGTACGAAACCCTCAAAAATAAACAGTAATTATTGCTATGGTACTTAAATCTTAAAATAAAATGACTTAATTATGTATTTTAATTGTTTTTATCAGATTTAGTATCTATTGGGTATATAAAAGTTTTAACAACAAAAGTCAATAAGCTGATGAATACATGTGATAGGAGGGTTGCTATAGGCTAATATACGGAGAGAACTTACACTTACTGCTTACAAAACTACTAACATACAAACCTACCTAGCTATTACTTATTGAGTATAATGGGTGACAATTGTAGCAAAGATAATAAACAGCAATTATCTAATGTATTGCATAATAACATATGTCCTATTATATTCTTTTCTAAATTAAATAAAACTAATTTTACAGATTGTATCTCGTTTAATTTAACTTATACATGTTATTATTAAATCCCTGACGTTGGTTACGTAAATTTTGGTACACCAGGCTATTGAAATTTAAAAAAAAAACATCCAAGTTTCAAAATGAAAGATGGATGGGTGCTGTCATCTGATTAGAGTTCTATAATAATTAATAAAATTAAATCAAAACCCAATCATAACACTGCAAAACTTACGAGCTTACTGAATACCGTTGTGCTAAAAAGCACACGATAAACGCGATAAAACCCGTAAAATTTGTTTTATTTAATTTCAAGTATATAATAAAACAAACTTTACGAATTTTATCGCGTTTAATTTGACTTAATTAACTTATTTTTGATTTCCGAAGTTTAGGGTGCTTTACAGCACCCATGGTCACAGGGTGCTTTCATTTATTTATTAATTTTAAAGATCGGTTGCCAATTCACTTATCAAACGTGGCATCAATGGTAAATCCCCCATATGAAGCAATCTATGGGGGAGGCCTATGTTCATTAGTAGATTAATAATAGGCTTTAATAGGCTGTTACGGTAACTGAAATTTTAAGTATTCGTGTAAATATAAACAATCAATATTTTCTGTATCTTAAAAGTAAATTTATTTGCATTTATTTTTGGTCCAGATCCAATTCGAAATCCAATTTTTGTAATTCACTTTAACAACATACTTTACTTTTCTTATTACGCTTTTTCTAGCAATCATGTTCAAGAATGCAGAGAACGCGGACCGTACTTTTGTTAGAGTGAATCACGTTTAATTTTATCTGACGCGCTCGAAATTTTAAAGCTGAATTTTCTGATATCCTTGATCTTAAAAGAAAAAGAAAATAAACATTAAATAAATAATATAATCTATTTACATATAAATAAAATTGAAGTTGAAATTCTAATTATCTTGGAATAATTGCTACAGGACCTTGAGTAAAGGTGTCGCTGGTTTATTAGGAAAAGGCGAATTTGTTGATGTTACGATAGCGGTTGAAGGATATTTACTTCAAGCCCATAAAAGTAGAGACAGACTAGTCCCACGAACGCAACGGTTTCAACGCATTATGACGTTTTGTATGCAAACTATGCATTTGACACACGTGTCCTACGCAACGAAGATCTGCGAAGTCAAGATCGGCATGGGAAGGTGGAGGGAATGTTCGTACACAATCCCACGCGTACAGGTAAATAGGTAGCGTTTTAACAGTGGTAGAGCCACGCGGCAGCTTTTGCTGTCGCACGGATGGGCTGGCTCGAACCGGGGTGGTGCCACGACCTCACAGAAAACCAGCGTGAAGTAGAGGTTTACCTCTGCGTTTCGCTTGATGAGTGCAGGTGGCCGGAGGCCCTTTTTACTGGAAATGAGGCATTCCATCTTAGTCCTCACGGGTGACAACGCATCTACATTTTGATTTGTAACAGAGGATAGATGTAGATGTCTATGGGCCGCAGCAACCACTTACCATCAGGTGGACTGTGTGCTCGTTTCTCACCCATATCCTATAAAAAAAAGGTCCCGTCACGTAAAAAGAACGCTGAGCGACAGTGGAGGGGATGTGTCTGCGCATGGGTACAGTCGCGTTCTAAAGTACTAGAAGGTACTATGCTATAGTTTTATAATACAAGAGTAATTGTTTTATTGTAGAATCATAATTGGTACTTTACTAGTTACTTAGAACTTTGGAAGAGGTTGGAATTAAAAATAGATAATGTTTACTTGAGCATTATTTTTATTACTGTCGTAAAATATAAAGTAGGTTGTAATAAGAAAACTTAAGCTAAGGGTGACACACCGCGCCGTACATTATATCGTCTTGGGTTACATGGAAGCCAGATGTCGATGGTGTGTTGGTGTTACTGGATGATACTTTATCATCACCATCAACGCGAATGATAAATGTTTTCGTCATCAGGTCGACCACATGGTAATATTTTCGGTGTTCTTCCTCAATACTTTTAACTTTTCTGTACAATTCGAAACTCACCTTCTCCCATCATATTCACCTTTTCGTTCACTATTTCAGTCATAAAACAATAAATATAAATCATTTTTCTTTCCTTCTTTTTTAAAATCATCGTCGCGTGTCGTGCATAGAAAGTTGTGTGCGACTGTATTTTTAGGAGCGAACGAAGCGCGGGAAGCATGGGTCAACTGACGAACCAATAGTGTGCGCGCACAGTGATAGTGGCGAAAATTCCGCCGTCGCGCCCCCTTCATACCACCAATTTGATCGAAAAATCACTCAGTGCGCAGGTACAGGCCAGCGTTCTTTTTACTTAACGGGACCTATACGACCAGTGTGTTCCTAGAATGTACACGTAGCACGTTATAAACAAAGAGACACTTGCTATGTGGCTCCGTGGCGCAGTGGCTTAGCAATGAGTTGCTGCGCTGGGGGTCGCGGGTTCGAATCCCGCACGGAACAAGTATTTGTATGGCCTACAAATAACTGTTCCGGGTGTGGATGTTTATGTCCTTGGGCAATTTATGTTTGTAAACTGCCTCCACGATACAGGAGAAAATTCAAGTGTAGAAAGGTTTTTTTTTTAAAAAAAACGTGCACGCGCTTTGTTGCCAAAACAGGAAATGAACAGGTCATCGATTCAGTAAGACGGTACAAATGTACTTATAATATTATTGTTAAGCTATACGCTTGTGTTTGATATTGTAAATAATTTAAAATAAAAAAAATTGTACAGCCGACTTCAATATAAGTTATTAAGAATAACTCAAAAACGATTGGTCTGGCCTCAATCAGAAGAGACCACATGAGAAGTACCAGCTTTCTAATAAAAAAAGAATCATCGAAATCTGTTCACCCAGTAAAAAGTTATGAGGTAACACATATAAAAAAACATACATTCGAATCGAGTACCGGCTCCTGTTTGAAGTCGGTAGAAAACAACAAAACAGCTGTAATAACGTAATTCACAACGCATTTGCTCCCGAATTTATGAAGTCAACTATTGGTTCCCATATAACAGATAAGAATTTGCTCTAATACGAAACACAGCAGTTGCAAGCTGCCATTTTACGCTGGTATTCTGAGAGAGCGTGGTCCTTCCCCGGTCGAACCGACCCATGCGTGCTAGTTTTAGTTTAGTTTAGTTACTACTAATATAGCTGCAGCATGGCTCTATGACGTACAAAATATTACTAATAATTTATTTACTTTTCAGTTGTATTAGGAGATGTCATCCACAAGGCTATGAAAGATTTATTGCAATTCATGCATCATGGTGAAGTTAGTGTCAAAAAAGAAGATCTCACCAGTTTTATACGATAATACGGTCAAGGTTATTTTACGAATCAAAAACATACGTCTCATCGACAAACAGCCAAGGAGCAGTTATAGACACATATGAATGAGTGAGTTCACCTCGCATTTAGTTGCTGTTTGTGGTCGTGGCCCACTTGATAATAGAGATGGGTCAAGGCTGAACTGGACTGTAAGTATACCGCAAATACTAAACGGAAAGTTAAAATAAAATGACTGTATTGTACATTAGAAAAAATATCAATAGAGTCCAGGAAATCTCTTCGACCTTGGCACCCGCACCAGGGCCATCAAATAAAGTAATCATGTCAACGGGATGAGAAATTGTATGTTAAGGGGCTACTCCATACGAACGACCTTGAGCATTTGTGTGCCGTGCCGCGCCGACTCGCTACAATATAAGATCGCGTAAGAAATAATATGTAAGACGCCACCTACTGTACGGACGTAGTATTTTTTCAACATCAATAAACTATTTTATGGAAATACACAGCGTACAACGATAAAAGTATTTTAATTTTTTTATTCGGTATATTAGTTGCATTATATTAGAATTATGTTTTTTCATATATTATCTAATTATGAAATTTAATAATTAAATATATATTAAAAATGAAGCATTGAAAATTGTGAGTTTAAAAGATACCTACTCACTATAGGTAAATAGATAGATAGCTCGCCTTTTGTACAAATATTTGGTGCAATAAAGAATAAACAAATAAATAGGATGTTTCGCAGAGTGAGAGTAATATAGAATGAGAGTCGTGGAGGCAGTTTACAAACATAAATTGCACAAGGACAAACATCCAGACCCGGAACAATTATTTGTAGGCCTTACAAATATTTGTTCCGTGCGGGATTCGAACCCGCGGCCCCCAGCGCAACAACTGATTGCTAAGCCACTGCGCCACGGGGCCGTCGCCGGGTTATAGGTAAAGTGACCATACGTCCCGTTTTGAACGGGACTGTCCCTTTTCTCGGTCACCTGTCCCATTGTCCCCAAATAAAGCTCCGGGACTCAAAATTGTCCCGTAACTCGTTGGATGGAAGTATTCAAAGCCAACAATCTTCAACATAATTTTTTTAATCGAATATATTTTGTCTACTGGTACAAATGCTCCAGTAGAAAGCGTATTTTTTTATTTTGAATAAATTGTGGACGTCTGAAAGAAACACTTACGGTTCCAGTTTTAAAGGCGATGTTGTTAACAAAGATAACAATAAAAAAAAACTTGAGCAGAATTTTATTCTTATTTAAAATCATCACCAACTTTATTAAAGCAAATTTAATCCACTGACAAATGTAATTAATAATTAAAAAAAATATGTTGCATTAAATAATTACCGTCTATTCCGAATATAATTTTGTAGTGAACACTAATTGTATAAAGTTATAGTTTTTAGAGTATAAATAAACCCATGTCCTGTTTTGAGTTAAAATATAAATGGTCAGTTTAGTCTTTTTAGTAAAATTTAGTTTAGTTAATTTTTAGTTTATAGTAAAAAGTAGGTATACTAGTACCTACTTAGATACTTTTTACCGAACTATAAGTATAGAACACCTTATGTACTCAATTATTTTTTGAAAAAGAAGAAAAAACAAGCAATAAATAATATACTATATTTTAGCAAGAAACTATAACTTAGTAATACTAATTATAATATAACTTAGAACATAAATGAAAAACTCATAACTGACTTTTTGGCCCGGGAGCTCATGATCAGCAGTCGCACTACTACAACCACTAGACCAACGAGGCAGTACTATACCTAATAATATATTGCGGTTGGGTATTAGAATTATTTTTAACTGTATACTATACTGATAATATTGAATTAGCCTTTTATAGTGTAAATTATAATATTTGTCGAAATGTTAATTATGGATTCGAACCTCACATGCTAATGATGCTTCATTTTTTTATTTGCATTTACTTCAAAGAAAATACACGTAAAAAGCTTTATCGCGCAGTAAAAACACAACAAATGTATGTATAACTAATACGAAAAATTATACCCAAAAACAAACAAATAATACTACCTATAAATAACCTAATAAGTAATAATATTATCGACTGACATGACGTGAGCGTGTGCGCTGGCCGACGACACGAGCTTCACGTCGAAGAGCTCAGCGCTCACTGACTTGAACAAGCCCGTGGGCAGTGAATACGCCCAGATTTTAAAATAATTTCTTAATAAAATCTAATTTTGGTCTTTTGAAAAAAAATTTTAGAATAGAAATGTTCATTAATAAATTGCCTATCCATTGGTGTAAATCGCAAAATAAAATAATACTTACTTTAAGAGGAGATGCATGTGGTTGTGGTGTGTTGTAAGGAGGATTATATTAATACTTATTCCTTTAAAAAAAATTGGATATAGCTCTTATGAAATCAAGATTATGTAGAAATATAATGTGTTTTTTATTTGTTGATATATCTTTTAAATAAAAAGTAGATAGCTCCTAAAAACCGCACAAATAACGACTAGCGCGATATTTTGCTCAACCTGCGCCTTAATGTCTGTCTGTAATATCAAACTGCCATGTATTAAACTCAGAGGGGTTATATGCATACAATTAAGACATTAATAACCATTTTTAAACTTTTTCTTTGTCTATATATCCTATCTTATCTTTGGAATGGCTGAATCCATTGTAATGAAACTTTTCTAATAGTTAGAGAACAATGTCAGTAGCGATCCAGGATGAATGGACATTTTAAATAAGAAACAAAACATTGATAAAATAAATGATCTTCGATTATCATTAATACATCCTAACCAAGCGAAACCGAAGAATACCTAGTATGAAATAAATTCGTGGTAGCTCACAGGTCAAGTGACAGACTCAAAACTTTATAGTACGGAAATAAACTCAATCGCATCCCCGCCGGCACAACCATTATTATTAATTCCATTTTTATGTGCTGATTTACTTAGTTCTTGGCGGTGACGGAAAATATCACGAAGTGTCGGAAAAATAAAAAAAACCGGCAAAGTGCGAATAGGACTCGCGCACCGAGGGTTCCGAACAAATCCGTAGGTATATAAGTTTAAAATTATTAAAAATATTTTTATTATATGATGTAAGTGAAAATATATGCTTTTCTCAATGTTTCCTTTATCTGTGCTATAAAACGTTACTTCGTACCAAATTTCAAGATTTTGAGTTCACGGGAAGTACCCTGTAGGTTTTGATTTCCTTGCGAATGTCGAAAATTACGTTAATTAAATAACGGCATAAACGGCTGTATCTTTTCATTGCGTTGACCTAGAATTTTGATTTTTTCATAGCTCTAAAAGGTCTTGACAGACAGACAGATAGACAGACAACAAAGTGATCCTATAAGGGTTCCGTTTTTTCCTTTTGTTGTACGGAACCCTAAAAATAAATAATTTCGAGAGTATATGGACTCTGCCAGCATACATTACTCATGCAACGTAACTCAGTCAGATCTGATTTGTAATTATTGGAGAATATTAATATTAGAGAAAATGGCGATTTCTATTAACTTTTCATATTTTCTATGAACTTTATTCGCTTAACATTGTAACGCGATAACTCTCTCTCTAATTTGCGCAAACGATACGCAATACCTTAAAAGAGATAAATATAGTTTAATACAGCCAAATGTTAGTAAGTCAAGAATCATAAAAGCCACAACAACTCATTATTTCCTTGCAAGTCTTTGAGGTATTAAAAAAAATTACTAATTCATTAAAATCGTAATTAAATTACATTATAATTACTAAGCAACTTTAATGCCAATCTATCAAAGAAGTACTGGTCGTAAGTACGAGATAACTCCATAATAAAGTAGTTTTTATCCTCGCAATTTCATACAAATGTGATAAATTTCTCTGTAATAACCAGTGACGTAAATTAAAAATCATAAAACTGAAAGCTGTTCTTCCTCATAACGGATGTAAAACAACAATAAGGACACCTAAATATAAGCTGTTCGATTTCATTTTCACTGTGGAACTGCTGCTTGCGTCTTGAACTATGTTTTAAAGGTTATTTTAATGATTTCTTAATTTTATAGAAAGCAGTAAGCGACCAATAGCGCTTAGTGACCCTTATTTGACCCTAATAATATTAGGGTTTAATTTTTTTTGGAAATGAACATTTGAAATTTCATAGAATTTACAGCTCATTCAGTGAAACTGTCGGTACCATCATTAAGCAACAATCTACTAAAACACAATAGAAAGGGCGCGCTGATTAAGAATTTATGACAGATTATACGTACGTAAACGTGACTAAATATATTATCAATAGACAGGAGGCGTGTGCAGTTTTTAATGACACGCTCTCTACCATAACTGAATGACTGACTAACAGACAAAGAACAACCTAAATCGGTTTAAATTAGAGTAAACGAATTAAATTTAGAGCGAACACTCCTTGAATATCCTAAATGTCCATTAGAAGGAATTTTGGGAAATTCCCAAAGGCATAGGATCCATGCAGGTTACCCCGCGGGACACGAGTGAGTAATATTAACTAGAAAGCCTAAAACCAATATAAAACCTTAATCCATGTCAACATAAGATTGTATATTGGTTTTAGGCTATCGCGGTCTTTGTAGGGTTAGAAAATTCCTACACGGACGTTGAGGTGGGTGATTTTGACCCGGCCTTTGACATAAAATATATTAAATATTTAAAAACATAAAAATTTGAGAAATTTTTTTTTTGGTAATGGTAAAAAAATACATAAAAAGATAAAAGCTTACTTCTAAAATTTAAACGACTTCAAAAATGTGCCAAAACATATTATAGTATAGAAGTAATAAATATCTATGTCCTTCCCCCCTCCCTCCTCTATTTGTAGGGGAGAAGGGGCCGAGAAAGGGCACTTAACATTTGAAGCTCAATAAAACTAACTTTTTCGAGTCTATATTATGTTTTTTATTTTAATAATCATCTTTGGTTATCAGACTTCTATGATCAAGTCTAATTAGGAACCTATGATACGTAATTAAACAGAAAATTGACAAAGACTGGCAAAAGTCAGATCTCTCCATCTTGCCCTTCTCGGGTTTGATGGGGTACACGTAAGGGGCAAGATGGGGTTTGCAAAAATCAGTTTATATTTGTTGATAAAATTTTCAAGCAAACATCGCATCTTCATCATCGTCATCTATACCAGCACAGGTACAGTGAACCCGTTGCCCGCATGCAGAATATGCAGCCCAGCCTTCATTTGATTCCAAATAACAACCATTACCATTATACAAACATGGTATATTTTCAACTTCACTATCGCTGCTCAGTCTTGAAGAGCTAACCTTAGATAATTTTTTCTTTTTGTTCACACTTTTTTACTTCCCGACGATTTTCCTTTGGGTTTCTTTAGTTCTCTTATGTCTATCTTCTTTCACTTGTCTTCCTCTGACAGGTTCTTTATTTTAATCATCACTTCTAATCCTTTTTATTAGGCGATGAAGTTATAATGGCGGTTTTTTCTCGTTTTCTAACAACGCGACAAGCTTTGTGTGTTACTGGAAATATTGATTTACTGAAAACGTTGATTTTTGTGAAGTACTTGATATTAATATTGCGTTATGTTTATTTCACACAGGATTTACTGCATTTCCCATGCTTTCTTCTGACGAATCTCATCTATATTTTTTTCTCTTTTATAAGTTTTTACCATTATATAACGATAAAAAAAAACTCTAATAGTATCTTACAAATCATTAAATTATTACTGATATAGCAAAAGAAAACCATTCTAAGGCATGCAAGATGTACCTCATACCCCGTTTTGCCCACTCATACCCAATTGTATTAAAAAAAAGTTATGAGCCGTCGCGAGACGCCCGGCAGATGTGAAACATTGAATTTATTTTGTATAGGAAATATGCATAAAATTATAGTTTACGACAGGAAATAAATATGGCGTGATGAAAAATAAAATATTTAGATTTTTTCAAAAAAAATGACTCTTTATTTAATTTATAATACATTTTAATTATAATAAAATAAAGAGTATAAGATTTATAATAATATATTTATAAGCATTGATATTCGTTAAGTACAAAAATAAAAAAAAACGTGTCAAAGAAAAAAAAATAAATAAAATAAATAAATAAATAATAAATATTTAATCAGTAATAAATGATTATTCCAGCAAGATTAGAAAATTTAATTTTTGATGTTCATATTAAAAACAAATAGGAATAACATTCTTGCGCCACTTGCCATCAGTTGCTTTTGAAATACAATCTAAAATCTAAAATCTTTTTTTAATCTATTGTTCAAGCAATTATTTTAGTGTATTATTTTCAATAAGAATGAAAAAAATATCAAAAAACTTGACATAATTTTCATTGCATATAATATTTATAAATCAATTATTAATTAATTATAATTATTATAATTAATTAATAATTGATTTATAATTTTTTTTCATTTTTTTTATAGGATAAAGGTGACAAACGAGCACACAGTCCACCTAATGGTAAGTGGTTGCTGCGGCCCATAGATATCTACAATTATCCTCGTTTGCGAATCAAAATGCAGATGCGTTGTCACCCGTGAGGACTAAGATAGAATGCCTCATTTCCAGTAAAAAGGGCCTCCGGCCACCTGCACTCACCAAGCGAAACGCAGAGGTAAACCTCTACTTCACGCTGGTTTTCTGTGAGGTCGTGGTACCACCCCGGTTCGATCCGGCCCATCCGTGCGACAGCAAAAGATGCCGCGTGGCTCCACTGTTAAAATTTCATTCTTATTGAAAAAATTAAAAAATTCATTCATTGTATATAATGTTTATAAATCAATTATTAATCAATTATAATTATTATAATTAATTAATAATTGATTTATAAATATTATATGCAATGAAAATTATGTAAAGTTTTTTAGATTTTTATATATATCTGTTTTTATTTCTTTGTTTTAACTTTTTTTTAATGAATATACACATGTCCAATACATACTACTACATACATGCTATCATATAGCGTGGCAAAGCATTCCGTGGCGACGCGTCGCCACGCCAACACGCAGACTGACCTGACGCTATAAATGTTTATATAGCGTGGCGACGCATGCCGTGGTGTCGTGTGCCATACACACAGTACACCTAATGATAAGTGGATGCTGATGCCCATAGACATCTAGATTATACAGTATTCTGTAAGAGTATGGTCCTTCCCCGGTCGAACTAACCCATACGTGCTACAGCCATAATATAGTTGCAGCATGACTCTACCACGTAAAATTATTGTGACCATCAAAAATAAATACGTAAAAATAAAAAAATGGCATTTCCTCGTATAATCTCACTTAATTAGGTATATTTACAGTTTTAATTTTTATTCGGCACTATCGTGCGATATTAAATATGAAAACATTTCCCACCACATTATTAGTACCAAAAAGTTTTGCAATTCAGACATGACATATTTAGCTTCTGGTGCTATACCTGGTAGTTGGTTAATTATATTCATCTTTAGTTCGCATATTCTGCCAAAGAGTTGATTATCGCAAGGTATACAAATTTTAGCAACGTAATGAGAAAAGTTTACCTCACAGCAATAAGAACATTCTGAATCTGGTTATAGATGCTGTTATTACGCAAGTGAAAGACCGTCAAGCCGAATTTGACTTAGAATTGTAGACATACATAAATTCTCACGCCTGTTGCCCAGACGGGTAGGCAGAGACTACGGACTTCAATTTGGCATGATCCTGGTACACCTCTCTCGCCTCTTTTACATCTATATATCTACGCATGAATGCTCGTCGGTCACTCCTAATCGGCATATTTTCCATATATCGCCAATTAGGTTGATAAACTTTTGTCTAGGGCATCTCTTCTCGACTCTGCCGTTCATATCCGCAATATAGTTTTGCTTTGTCACTCTTTTCTCGTTCATTCTTTCTACATGACCAAACCAACGAAGCATTCCTTTCTTAATCCTGGTATCAACATCATCTTGCAAACCACACTTATCACACAATTTCTCACCCTGTCATTCTGATTCAGCCCTAACATACTTCTTAATGACCTGAAATTCAATTTTTCAAAGTATTCCTTCCCTCAAAACTTCGTTTTTCAGCATACATCCATTGTCGTCTCGTATAGCGTTAATTCTACGAGTATGCTGTTTTCAATTTGCTCAGGCAGTTCTAACGACTTTCCAAAACTTCTTATCCTTTCTTTCTTGCCTTTTAGGATGTATACGTGTATATGTGGTAGAGCTATGCTGCAGCTATATTAGTAGTATATGTAGTTGTAGCACGAATGGGTCGGCTTGATTGGAGAAGGACCACGTTCTCGCAGAAAAGCAGTGTTAAATAGCAGCTTAACACTGCTGTGTTTTGTATGGTGAGTGTAGAGAACCGGAGGCTTCCATCTTAGTCCTCTCGGGTGACAACGCATCTGCATTTTGATTTGCAAACGAGGATAGATGAAGATATCTATGGGCTACAGCATCCACTTACCATCAGGTGGACTGTGTACTCGTTTGTCATCCTCTCCTATAAAAAAATGTATAACAGTTGGGTATTGTTGTCATTATAATGATATATGATGCTTTGAGAAAGAAGAGTCCCCGTCTCCACACAATACACGTACCGCAGCATCATCCGTTTCATTTTTGTAAACTTCTAGATCCTCGACGTTTTAGCGGAGCACACTATATTAGTAGACAATTCTTTTATTAATATTTAATTTAATTCTACGCTCCATTGACGTTCTTTTTATCTTATGCACGGCATTTGCTGATACTGTGTTTTTGAATTTATCCCATAGCTAGAGAGTAACCATTACCGTCAAATCCATCTAGCTGTTTAGTGTGAAAAGGGAATAATATAATTACGCTAAATGCTAAATAGCTATCCCGACGGATCCTTTCATTTTTCCCGGATAAAAGTATCCTGCGTGTTCAAACTAAATTTTATCTATTTCGTTTATCCATTTTCGCATGTAATGACAGAATTACGCGATAGATCTACCCCATGGGAACTGTGCATTTTCCGGGATAAAAAGTAGCTTATATCACTCCCCAGCCCATAAAATATCCTTACATAAAAACATTTCGATCAGTTGAACAGTTTCTGTGTAACAGACGGAATAAGCAATAAGCACACGTTTCCGTTTATAATATTAGTAATGGCGTTTAGTGTTATTTTCAATGATTTTTTTTGCTATGAAAATAAATTGCAAGAAATTTCAATTGAACAAACATATCATATCACTAAACTCCCTAAACAAACACCCGATAAGAATAGTGAATCTTGTTTTATCCTTCTAATTGAGCCTAGAATAGTATTTTATCAGGGCATTAAAATGGGATCGTTAAATATCTTAAAATTTTAACTTCTCAACATCAATATGAACGAATAACCATTAGGACTACCAGATTCCACTGATGAATTCCGTAATTTGCCTCAAAAGAGTGAATTATCCATATTTACCACGTTTGGCAGGCGAGTTAGCAACCGCAGATCTTTATTTTTAGTTGTTATTAGGAAGACGCTGCTGTTTATCTTCTGAATTGTTTCCCATTGTCATCTCTTACCACCACCTGTCGATTTGGGGTATTGAATATATTAACACCGCCACTAGACGGCAGATAAACGAATAAATAAAATAAAATATCACTCTAAATAATTTGTAAATGTTCTATCTTACGAAATTGTCTTCGTAAGTTTTTAACAAAATATGGAGGAGTGGACTTCAAGCAGATGTGTTGGATATCATGCAGTAATAGCCCGGAGTAGGTGTGATCTTCTTAGTCTCTAACGAAAGCTTCATTATCAAATTTCACTTGGTACAACTATTGTACAAGTCTTCTTCTTCCTGCCCTTATCCCAAGTTATTTGGGATCGGCATAGCATGTCTTCCTTTACCATTTTCCTCTAAAAGCCGTCATCTCGTCACTAACTCCTTTCTTACGCATGATCATATCGTTCCTAAAACAGTCCATCTATTTTTTCTTAGTCCTCCCCTCTACTCTTATATCCATCCTGTGTCATAGTCAACATTATTCTGGTTACGTGGTTTACTTCTCTTCGCATAATATGCCCATACCACACTAGCTTACCACTTCTCAACTTTTCCACAATATATTATTGTGTAAGAAACTATTCCACTTCTGATGTTAGAAATTATGGTCAAAAGTATTTAAATGAAAGAACCCTACTCGGTAACTAACCCTGCTTACTATCAGGACCCCAATTACATGACAACACTAAAATATGCTAACCAACAATCATCATCATTCATCATTACAGCCCATCACAAGTCCACTGCTGAACATAGGCCTCCCCCAAAGAATGTCACAAAGCACGGTCCTGAGCCACCTGCATCCATCGACTTCCTGCATATCTTACCAGTTCGTCACTCCATCTAGTGGGGGGTCGCCCTACACTTCACCTGCCGGTACGAGGCTGCCACTCGAAAACCTTTCTTCCCCATCGGTTGTCGGTTCTTCGAGCTATATGGCCGGCCTATTGCTACTTCAGCTTACTAATCCGTTGGGCTATGTCGGTCACTCTGGTTCTACTGCGGATATCCTCATTTCTGAGTTTATCACGCAGAGAAACTCCGAGCATAGCCCTCTTCATAGCTCGCTGAGCGACCTTGACCTTCCTCATCCGGCCAGCAGAGAAGGACCACGTCTCAGTTCCGTATGTCATCACTGGCCACACGCACTGGGTGTACAGTCTCGTTTTCAAGTTATGAGGTATACCTGACGAGAAGATGTGCCGTAATTTCTCGAACGCTGCCCAACCGAGTTGAATCCGTCGATTGACCTCTCGGTCGAATTTGGACTTACCTAGTCGGACTATTTGTCAGCCCTTTTTACTGGAAATGAGGCATTCCATCTTAGTCCTCACGGGTGAAAACGCATCTGCATTTTGATCTGTAACAGAAGATAGATGTAGATGTCTATGGGCCGCAGCAACCACTTACCATCAGGTGGACTGTGTGCTCGTTTTTCACCCTTATTCTATAAAAAAAAGAAAAAAGGTAAACATACTCGTCAACAACTTCGAGCTAAGTGTTCCCAACAACTACCGGCATAGGTGTGACATGGACATTAAACATGATCTTTGTTTTGTCCATGTTCATCTTAAGACCTATCCGTTGGGAAACACTATTGAGGTCATTGAGCATAGTGCTTAGGTCCTCCAGCGATTCTGCCATAAGGACTATATCGTCGGCAAATCGAAGGTGAGTGATGTACTCGCCATTGATGTTGATACCGTATCCTTTCCAGTCCAGAAGCTTGAAAACGTCTTCCAATGCAGCGGTGAAGAGTTTCGGGGATATGACGTCACCCTGTCTTACACCTCTCTGCAATTGGATAGGTTTCGTACTCTGGTTCTGTACTCGGATAGCTATCGTAGCCCTACTGTACAAGCACTTCAACACTTCGATATACTGACAGTCAACTAGGCACCGCTGAAGGGGCTGCAGCACCGCCCAAATTTCGACGGAATCAAAGGCTTTCTCATAGTGCACATACGCCAGGCATAGTGGCAAATTGTACTCCTCGGACTTCTGTACAACTTGCCGAAGGGGATGTATGTGGTCTATGGTGCCATCAGCCGACTTTGTTCTCGACACCACCGTGAAATTCATAAGTGTATGAGAAAGGATGGATTTACAAATGTATCCAATATTTAGAATTATAAAAACAGTCATGTGTCAGCTTACATGCATTTTGTTAAAGATTTTTAAAAATATTCTTAAATAAGAAATTTGAGATTATCATCGCCATATTGTCGTCATTGGCATGTATCATTTGAAAGACTTTACCACGCAGGGCAGACGAGGTTAGGCAGTAAAAATTACCAGGATATTGAAATGAAATGCATGGAGCTAGAATAATTAATTTTCAGTACTCGGTATATTGTATGTGTTTTTTTATAGGATAAGGACGACAAGTGAGCACACAGTCCACCTGATGATAAGTGGTTGCTGTGGCCCATAGGCATG
Organism: Parnassius glacialis; assembly: GCA_033319125.1. Classification (NCBI taxonomy): domain Eukaryota; kingdom Metazoa; phylum Arthropoda; class Insecta; order Lepidoptera; family Papilionidae; genus Parnassius; species Parnassius glacialis. Next base: position 20,339,134 of record JAVANC010000019.1, read on the forward strand.
TACATCTATTCTCGTTTGCGAATCAAAATGCAGATGCGTTGTCAGCGGTGAAGAATGAGATGGAATGCCTCCTTTCCAGTAAAAAGGGTCTCCGGTTCTCTACACTCACCATACGAAACACAGCAGCATTAAGCTGCTATTTTACGCCGGTATTGTGAGAACGTGGTCGTTCTCCGGTCGAGCCGACCCATTCGTGCTTATAAAGGTCTCATAAGACAGCATTGTGACCGAATTAACCTCCAATCTGTATGTTTCAGCCCTTTCTGTTTGTTTAAGCCCTTTCGGAGACCAGCTTGTTCGGGAGGCTGGAAGTCGTCAAGTCTGCGCGCGAGACGATTCGTAATGACTCTCGAAAACAGCACGTAGCCGCGGCTCAGAAGGGAAATCGGTCTGTACTTCTTCAAGAGAGCGTTGTCACCTTTCTTGAAGAACAAGACCGCCGCACTTCTGCTCCACGCCTCCGGTGTAATGCCACCATGGAGAACGGAATTAAAGAGCCTCTGAAGGACTTCAAGTACCTGTTTTCCACCCGCTTTCCGAAGCTCCGCTTTAATTCCATCCTCGCCTGGGGCCTTGCCGTTTTTAAGGTGCTGGAGAGCCATTCTAATCTCGCTCAGACCAACAATATCACTACCCATCTCAATGTAACACAGGGCAGCCTCTCAGCAACACTACCGTCCTTGCGTACATTGGTAGAATACCCCGACAGGCATAGTAACGACAGTAAGACTCTTAGAATTACCGACTGATGCTTCTCAGACGCCAGTGCGATACTTTATACTGCTAAAACAAGTGGGAGATTACCATTCTACCTTCATTTGTTTGTATTTCCTTTTATTTATTTTTTTACCCTCATTCTCAACAATTGTAATATATTTATAAGTGACTAGCGATCCGTCCTGGCTTCGCACGGTTGATTTCTGGATCTCGACAACTGCTCCACAGATGGTTTAGGTTCAATTGTAAATCTAAACTATTTAGGAACCCAGTAAAATATACACAATTAATTTCATCAGAATCCGTCAAGCCAGTTTCGAGTTTAGCGAGACTAACGGACAACAATTTATTTTTACATATAGAGATGGCGTAGCTATTTGACTTTCTAATAAAGTAAAGTAAAGATCAATTTTATAAAAAAACATTAAGTACTTTTTAGAGGAATAACAATGCAATTTACATATTTCAATGAAGAGTCAGTAATTTAGGTTAGCCTATATTTGTTTTGGATATATTTCCGGGTAAGGTTTTTACGCACCGAATATTACAATCTGATTATATATAATTTTTTTTAATTATGTACATTAAGTACATAATTAAAAAATTACATTAAGTACATACCTTGTCGCATAAAAAACTTTGTCCTTTGTTTTTCGTTATAAGGTAACATTACACACATTTACCTAAATTACCTCTATAACGAGAATAAAAATTTTCGACGTTAATCATTGCCATTAACAAGAAAAACGAGTTCAGCCGAAGCCATCAGAGTAGCTTACGGTTATCACACGGCCGTGGAAAAGATTAGCACATTGGCCGTTAACGATCCTGAAAACAGAGCTACATCCGACGACCCCTAAGCCAGGGAAATAAAACGAAATTGTAATAAAAGTAAATCGACGGGTACTGTTCTAAGCCCTTCTACGTGCCGCTTAAAGTCATACCTTATTTCTTCTGTCAGAACACTGTGTATTGTGTTTGTTCATTATTTGCGCCTGTGTTGGCATATTCGGTGTTCTATTGTACGTTTTACCATTCTTTATTTACTCTTTTTTTACTCACTGTTTTTATTTTAATTATTTTCTATATTTTGCAGCTGAGAAGAAAAGGTTTGTTCCCACTAACCCATACATCTAATTACCTAAATTATTCATATTGTTTTACAATTTTAAAGAAACATTATTAAAATAGAAAATCATAAAGTGTCTTAGTGGGACTTTTAGCGTTTCTCTGTCATAAAAGAAACCCTTATGATTTTGTGCCGTTTGTCTATTCTAATGTGTTAAAACATTATGAGCTGTTAGATTAGCAAAATCAAACTTCGATCTATAACTCAATCGACGGATTCAACTTTTCGGGGATGCCTTAAAAAAAGGAGAGATCTTTTTTACTTTACAAAAAATGCTCAAAACCTTAAACCATAACACTTTCTTACATACTTTCGATTCTTTCCTTTGCAATAACTATACTTATTGTATGTATCCTCAACTATTATAATTTTGTATTTTTGACCCTAGATAACTAACTAAACTCATTTTACAATTACACTATAACCAAACATTCGTCGAGCAGACTACGCATTCAAAAACGTAAATATCACCAGAATAATCTAATAAAAATACAAACTTGTTACACAGCACAAAAGTTAGGTTAAGTAAGAACTAATCAAGAATAAAATATTAAGTCAAACATTATTACACACAGTTATTACAGTATTACAGTAGTTATTACATATGTCAATATTACGGGTACCACAAATTGCGTTCCAGTATTTCATGCAACGGTATTATATCATTCTTCGAGCTTTCGACGAACATAGGTAACAAATTTTACGGACATCCGACGTAGAATGAACAAGAGCATCTATATTTGAATAATCCCAAGAATATCCTGTATCATGGACCTGATGTCACGCCTTAATGTCACCGCTTGTAATTGCTACGACTAGTCAGGGCTCCATGATTTGGTTTGGCTTCTTATATTCATGATAAAATCTCGCCGAGACAACGGGTGTTCTTGTTTCTTACGTTATTAGAAATACGGATAACATAATTGTTGATAGTTAAATGTTGATAGATAGATAAAATATTCAAATAAACCCAATTTATCTATACATTTAATAAAAATGTAAATAGCAGACGTCTGTAGATTTTATATTTTTGTAATAAAAGTGATTGAGAGATACTAAAAACAAGTAATTAAATACATTTCTACCGTTTTTATAATTGTCTGTCTGTCTGTTTGTTTGTTATCGTATGACATATAAAGTACTAATTTATATCATGAGAATCGTTAAGGAAATTATAAAGTGTATCTTCAGGTTACATTTAGTCTTTACTTCATTAAAATAAGTTCATTCCATCAAAAGTTTAGTTAGTATGGGTACGAGGTATATGTACGAATTTGTTCAATGGTGGCGTTGATTGAGTCATCATTGTGCATTTTAAACTAATATCATAACATAATTAATACTTACTTACTTACTTACTTATCATCACGCACAATCCCTGACGGGGTAGCCAGAGAGAACAGATCGCCAAGTGTCACGATCCTTACATACCTCTTTCGCTTCTTTCAGATTCATTAACTTCTTAATACTTGCACGTCTAGGTATCCGAGTACTCTTGACCCTCCCCTCTTCGAGCAGTTTGCTCACATGGTCTTCGAAAGTTAGTCTCGGTCTACCTCGACACCTTTTAATATTAACTTTCGCGCTATATATTTTCTTCACCATTCGGTCTTCACTCATTCGCTCAACGTGCCCAAACCATTGAAGCACGCCCTTATCAATTTTTGTGATAAGGTCATCTTTCAAACCTGTCATATTGCGAATCTCTTCCAGGTCTAAATCCGCATTGAGCCTTCCATAGAAATCTTTCCGATTTCTCTTGCATCCTACGTGTCAAAACCTTCGAGTAGACTTTACTTGCTAAACTGGTCAAGCTGATCGCCCGATAGCACCCGCAGTCAAAATGTGAACCTTTACCTTTATATAAAGGCACAATGACTGCGGATCGCCAATCATCCGGGACATCCCCCGCCCGCCAGCACAAATTGCACAGCAGATAAAAGCTGTCCCAGACGCAAGGCCCACCATACTTGATCATTTCAGCAGTAACTCTATCTAGTCCCGCAGCCTTACCACATTTCAAACTTCGAATCTCACGTTCAATCTCTTTCATACTGATAACCTCAGTGTCATCGAGGTCCGGGTCTGGCATACCAGTCACGGCGTCATCCCCGGATCCCCCACTAGGATCATCACACGCATACATTTCTCTATAAAATTCGCTCCATCGCTGCATGACGTACGATTTTTCTGTGAGGACGTCATTAGTACTCGAAAGCACTTTGTTCATTCTTAAGGCCGTCGCACCACTTCAGTCCTTCCAACCTCTTTCCAGAAGAGTTTGGAGTTCTCCTTAAAGTTGTGCGACAACCTTTCGTCCGCTTCTATTCTACACCTTTCAGGCATTTACTCAATCAATGCTTTCGTGTGAACTTTCTGCAGCTTATATCTTTCTTTTATCTTCTCTCTCATATCCTTATCATAACTAGAGGCCAAGTAGTCTAACCATGCTTTCTTCTTCTTCTTTACAGCTTCTTTCACTTCATCATTCCACCATGCATCTCTTCTTTTACTACTGCCTCTTTTTATTGTTCCACACACTTCTTCCGCTGCACTTACCATTCCATCCCTAAGGTTCTGCCATGTTCTTTCCACACATTCTTTTCTACCATCGATGGTGTCAAGCTTTTCGGCTACCCTTGCATGATATTTGTCCCTGGTATCCGCTTCCTGAAGCTTCCAGCTTCGGATGCGACAGACCGACTGTGGTTCTGTTACTGCCGTCCGGTAGCGCCATCCCGCGAACAGACCCCTAAATCTAGTAATCACTAAATAGTGATCCGTTCCCAGGTCAGCACCCCTGAACACTCGCGTATCCATCACCTGTTATCGCAGTCGGTCATCCACTAGGAACAAATCGATCATACTTCTCTCATTCTTTCTTTCTCTAGTATACATATGGATTTTCTTGTGATTAAACATAGTGTTTGTCACAAGAAGACCCTTTTCCTTGCATACCGCTAGTATAAGCTTCAATTATATAACATAATTAATGATGTTCTATAATGATATAATTATATCTAAAACGCAGTAAACAAAAGTATTAAAGAAAAATAACGTAATATGTACATTATACAAAAATATATTAATCTTTTTATCTGTCTAAAGAACAATAGTTAACCAATTTTATCGATAGATGGCGGTGTTGTATAAATGTAATACAAAAAGGCAGGTTGTGGGTTTTTTGTTTTTTCTTTTTTATGTAGTAGAGTTTTCATGATTGCTTCTAATCTTTATATTAATCGTTGCCCTACTGCGTGGGAGTTTTGGCGTGAACTTGACCAGCATCAGTTTGCTGCTCCTGTATTATAGTTTAAATAATGGTTTAAAGTGGACTTTGATATGTAAAAGTGGTGCGATTTTGTGTATTAAGTGTCTGCGCATGTGAACTATTATTGGAAACTGTGAAACAAGTGCTCTGATGATGATGTAATTCTCAAAATAAGGTGTCTGTCTGCTTAGTCGCCCTGAGATACCATCGCCAATCGTCAGCTGTCTGCTAGCTCAAGTTGCCGTCAAAATCTCCGAAGGACTGCACAATGTGATGCATCAACATATTGTGAAGCCATATAATATGAAGGATAATTATTATAATATATTGTAACTTCAGGCTCAGAAGGGCTAGATCCCAGAGCCGTAAAGCCAGTTATTAAGAAGAAGAAGCCTACTGCGTGTTAACAAACTCAGTTATTCTTTCCTGCCGAGTAATCTAATTAAAAATTAAATTTTAAAAGAGCTATTAATAATTTCGTTGGTTTCGGCTAGGATCAAACTTTCTTTTTTGCTTACTATGCACTCACTGATTTATAAGTGTTTTTATGTTCTATATAATATATCAATTGCGTCAATTAATCTCTTTTATTTTAGAATTGATGTTAACAGCGCCATCTCTCTTTAAATCTATACATATCATAAACATGGTGATAACATGTTGGGTCTGTTCATGTACATTATATAGTAGGTATGTTTGTAACTAAAATCATTATGGGGACTGAAAATCTTTAAATAAGTACATTTTTATATCTTTTAGAATTGTCTGTCTGTCGGTCTGTCGGTCTGTCTGTTTGATTATGAACGCATAACGTTTTGAGTAAACATCTTTTTTTGCAAAGAAGTCGTTAAGAAAATCATAAAGCGTATATTCGTGTTCATTTTTAGTCTTTGTTTTATTAAAATTGGTTAATTCTATCGAAAGTTATGATTCTTATTTTGAAATCTAGGTTCGAATCTGTTTAAAGGCGCCATAAAACTCAGAAGTAGTAATAAAAAGATTCGTGTGTAAAAAAAACGTTCTATTATAATATACTTAAAACACAATAAACAAAAAATATGTTTTCTCACAGAGAACGTAATAGATCGCGTTGTATAAATTACAACTTTTTCTGAATTGCGGTGGCGCCCCTTTTTCCTAAAGGGGGTCGCTTCCGATTCGGCAGGAAGGCCATAATGGCCAACGTTAGTCCCACAGGTGGTGTTTAGTGGGTAGGCACTTCTTCAAAGTGAGTCCCACATAACCACGCAGCCGGCTGCCGTGGTATGCTATGAGCATTCATCACTTCCCTCCCCCGCTTCCAGAGGGTAGCCTCGCTTTGGGCGCAAAAGAAAAAAAAAGAATTGCGGTGTCAAGATTATTCGTTTTTTTTTTAGTCTTACTGAGACTCACTGAAGAAATTTGTACCCATGAGTACGATGAAGTTGAAAGAGCCGTGTAGGCTAACAGCACAAATATCACCAGAAACCAGAAAAGAAACACGCCCATCCAAGCTATGCAACGAAACTCGATTAAAAATTAACAAAATTGTAACAAAATGTCGTGATATTGTTTTTATACCCAGAATCCCTCTAATCCCAAATAACATTCCTTTCAGTTTTAAGCGTGTTCAGTTCCCAGTCAGTGTGTGTTATGCGACGACCGTAAATAAAGCGCAAGCTCAAACTTTACGCGTTCCAGGAGTGGACCTCAGTACTAAGTACTAACTGGTTTGCACATGGCCAACTCTATGTTGCTTTTTCCCGCGTTAGTAGGCCCCATAACCTATTTGTGTACCTACGCCCGTATGTACAGCCTATGTACGTACAGCCGTATACTTCTAACGTCGTTTACACAGATGCTCTATCATAAACGACTTAGAACTTTGAGTATAACGATTTATTTGTTACCACTTATTGATACAGTAATGATTGATATAAATCGTTTAATATTCTCTTAAATAAACGTCAAATTTTTAAACCTATACCTATACGCGAGTTACGCCGCGGGCACAGCTAGTTATAAATATGACTATAAATTGCATTTCTGCACTGTGAAACAAGAAAACTAAAAATATTGTAATGTACATTTCTTACCAAAAATACACGTAGCAACTAAACTTTCGTCGAGCGGAGGACGGGATAGCCATAGCTCACAATCTAATTAAACTACGACTGCAAGTGCATCACGCGTTGCATTGTTTACTCAAATTAGGAAGGTAAAAAAGAGCCGAGTGCAAAGGGTACGGGGAAGGTCGTGAGTTTGACGTTCGCGTGGAGGTGCATCGTCGCATGGACGAATGTTTAGTAATCTAGGGTTAATCTACTTGCGCATGGAAGCTAAGGTCATTGGGCAATTGTGGAATTGGTCATGAATGAACAGTTTGCTCAGTCGGACATTCCATTTCAGCGCGCATTGAACGAATTCTTATCGACCGTTTGGATAAATACAATATGTTTTTTATTAGGTACATTTGTTTATAATTTTTGTATGAAAAACACTGTGTGCATCCATTGTAATGTGCAAAACTACCTAAGGGGCAAAAAAAATTCGTGTAACTAGCAACCGCTTGCAGTTTCGCTCTCTTGGAATTGGAAATTACGGTAATTTTGTTTATAGTTCCTAGAAATTATATATTTTTTTAGGATGGGTGTACTATGGTATGCTATTACTGGATAAGACCAGTAATAGCATACCGTAGTACACCCTTGACTAAGGTCATCCATAGACTTAGTACATTAACTAAACTTGAAGGCAGCGCTTGTTATTCTATCCCGGTGCAATTTCGAAAAATCCTGAAAACAGTTATTAGTGATAATAATTATCTACTTAGATGTCAAATTTCTCCTTTAAGTCCAAAATAATTTAGTTACGATTTTTTTATCAAAACACAAACTGATTTTAAAAGGTAACAACTGGAATGTCTTCTGAATAGCTACATAAAAACCTTCATTCCCTTTACCCTACTGATCAACTGTTAAGATTGGATTGTTTTAAATGTACATATATTTATATTAAATAGGTTATTCTTCAAGGGTAGGCCTCTGAATAATAACCTATTTAATAAAAAAGGAATTAGATTATTTAAATTGGTTCAGGAATTTCCGGAAAATCGGCAAACACATAAAACAGAACAATGCCACGAATATGGTACCGCCTCGGATTGTTTGAACTCGGTTAAAAATGAAATGTTCTAGAATTAGCATCGCAGTACACATAAAATGAAAAATTACGCTTAATGTAAATGAAAAGGTATATTAATGCTCAATGCCGGCTGAAGAGACATTATAAAATAAAGACAAACAAACTGTCTATTGGTCATACAATTTCTGAATAATAAGGGTAAATAGACCACTGAAGAATAACAAATTTAATAAGAAAATTATAAGATGCTTATTGGTTCAGGCATTTCCGAAAAATCGTCAAACTTACATAAAACATAACAATGCAATGAATACGGTACTGCCTCGGCTTTTTTTGAACTCTGTTAAAAATGAAATTTTGTAGAATTAGCACCGTAGTAGCCATCAAATGAAAATTACGCTTAATGTAATTGTAAAGGTATAATAATGCTTAATACTGGCTGAAAAGTTATTATAAAATAAAGACAAACAAAATTTCTATTCTGTTTTTTGTCATACAATATGATGTATGAATGTAAAAATACTGCCACAAGCAAGCCACTTGTTAAAAGATATCGCCACTGTGTTACAAGATTATAAAATTTTCTGTATTTTATCAAATTGTATTTAAACACATACGTTAAAATATGTGTTTTAGTAAGAATAATTTTTTTATTGATAATTTATTATAAGCATTATGATGTTCTTTTAGTAATCCCAATGCATTACGTGTGTGACCTATTTAGATCGGAAGCATTTTTTACATTACATTGTATACCTATGCATATTATGCTAACACTGACTTTCCGAACAATATATATTTCAAAAACTTACAATAAAGCCTGACAATATAATGAAAAAGAAAATCCTTAAAATATGTAGTTTATTTAAATCCGTATTTAATATAGAAGTGTACTTTCCGTCTCTCTGAGAAATTCAAATCAAACTCGTCTCATTAGTCGATGTGGAAAACTTGGATTAGTTGGTCAACTTCAAGTAGGAAGTTTCAAGCGTACCTATGATCAAAGCACTCTGAAATTGAGCTATGAAAGTTTTCGCCTTATTTTCGTAATATTTTGTTGTAGCTTAATTAAAAAAGAAATCGTAATTAGAAAACAAATTACATTGTAATTTGAAAATTTACTACTTGTTACTTAAGTAACAGAATTAAAGAGGTCTTATTAGCGTTAAGAGTTCTTCCAGGTCCTTTGAAGTAGTTCCTCAGGGTTCAATTGTATGACTGGTCCTGTTTCTTGTTACTGACCAAATTTTGGTAATTTAGGTTCTTTATATCATTCTTTTCTTGATGTACAATTAATATTGAAACCGATTGTACGTGCAATAAAAGGCAACCACTGGAATTGCAACTCTCAAGTACGTCGTAATACATAGACCGGCGAAGGGCTCCTACAGCGTGAGAGGCTCGTGTTCGACATTAAATCTATACAAATAAAGAAAATTTAAATGTCTGTTTCATCATCATCATTATTACAGCCTTTCATAAGTCCACTGCTGAACATAGGCCTCCCCCAAGGAATGCCACAAAGCACGATCCTGAGCCACCTGCATCCATCGACTTCCTGCATGTCTTACCAGGTCGTCACTCCGTCTAGTGGGGGGTCGGCCTACACTTCACCTACCGGTACGAGGCTGCCACTCAAGAACCCCATCGGTTGTCGGTTCTTCGAGCTATATGGCCGGCCCACTGCCACTTCAGCTTATTAATCCGTTGGGCTATGTCGGTTACTCTGGTTCTACTGCGGATATCCTCATTCCTAAGTTTATCACGCAGAGAAACTCCGAGCATAGCCCTCTCCATAGCTCGCTGAGCGACCTTGAGTTTCCTCATACGTCCAGCAGTGAAGGACCACGTCTCAGATCTGAGGAGGCTGGAAGTCGTCAAGTCTGCGTGCGAGACGATTCGTAATGACTCTCGAAAACAGCACGGAGACGCGGCTCAGAATGGAAATCGGTCTGTAGTTCTTCAAGAGGGTTGTCACCTTTCTTGAACAACAAGACGGAACGCCACGCCTCCGGTATAATGCCACCATGGAGGACGGAATTAAAGAGCCCCTGAAGGACTTCCAGTACCGGTTTTCCACCCGCTTTCAGAAGCTCCGCTGTAATTCCGTCCTCACCTGGGGAATTGCCATTTTTAAGGTGCTCGAGAGCCATTCTAATCTCGCTCAGACTGATGTCCGGGATATCTTCGGAATAATGTCGGATAAGACTCACTCTTGGATCGTTACTCACACTTACGTGTTACTCCAACGATGACGTGTACAGCTGTCCATAGAACCTCTCAATCTCACTCAAAATCTCAGGTGCCTCGGAAACGATGCTGCCACACTCGGTCTTCAGCTTTGACAGTTGGCTCTTTCTGGCAGACAGATCTCTGGCAAAGACTTTGGAGCCTTGGTTTCACTCGATCGCTTCTTCAATACAAGCTGTATTGAAGTTGCGTAAGTCCCGCCGCATGCATTTGGAGATCTGTCGTCTGTTCAGTTGCCTGTATGCTGTCAAATCTGTTGAAGAATGTAGCTTCATCTCCCGTCTAACAGCCATGAGATTAAGAGTGTGATTGGAGAGTTTTTGTGTTCTTCTGCGGCGGGTCTTGCAGAACTTAGCTCCGACCGCATGGACAGTTTCCACGAGCTTGTCATTCATATCGTCCAATTCATTGTAGTCTTCTAGGCACTGAAAATGGTTTTGTAACTCGAGCTGAAAGGTTTCGGGACTTTGGAACAGAGCACGAGGGGGACGGAGCGTTGAATTCATTAGACATTATGAAATGGTTTTTATTAATTACATGTATGTGTTACTGAAAATATACCAACGTTTCTTCTCAGCGGCAAAATATAGAAAATAAATAAAATAAAAAGAGTGAATAAAGAAAGAATGGTAAAACGTGCAATGGAAGTCTAAATACGCCAACACAGGTAACAAAACTCGAAAAGTCTGTAATCAACTGTTAGAGTTCCACCGGTCGGTAGACTCAATGTTCCTTAGGGATCAGTTTTTGGCACATTTTGTTTTTTATAAGCCTTGACTACGCGATCCAAGGCAGCTTTTTAATAAAATTTGCCATAGCCCAAATATTTACTACTTTTCTACAAAAATTTACTTCAGGTTTTCATAGTTTCAAACAGAGTCCCAGCGGCAATCATTAAATATTTACCTAACCTTTCAGAGGTCAACCACGATGCAGTATTAGTAGCCGATGATACCTCAATAATTTCAAAAATTAAACAGTAATCATTAATTTATGACAGTATATATTATGCTGTAACGAAATACAGAGAAAATTTAGACAGGTTACTTTTACCCAACTGATGGCTCGTCGTTGCGATAGTAATACTGCTCAGTATAAGAGGAACCACAGTTTCGGACATTTGGTTCATGCACTCGGCCGAGCGGCAGGTTATGCGAAGCTACAATCCGCTACAATGCCTGAACGCCTCTAAGGCCGAAGCCAGCCTAACCGAATCCGGTAAGAATTGAGCATGTCCTTGCCAGATTCAGCTAGGCTGCTTTCGGCCGAATGCCGAATCTGGCAAGGATATGCTCACCGTGGAGCTCCGAGAGACGGGAGGCTCTAAACAATGTGACTTTACTAGTCGCTCTGTACTCGTGCGGTGCGACGTCGAAGCCTATTTGGATCTCGGCGATCGGTCTTATCGCTCTTAACACTGACACCACGGCGCCGAGGGTCGGAATTAACCTCAGTTCGATGTCTGAGCTCGGTATAGTCTGTAGACGACTTACGATCCTGGCGGGGTGTTGTACTCGGTAGAGCAGTATCGTGTTGCGATCTGTTGAGATTCAGCCCTTCGCCAGGTGACATAATAAATTTTAATAAAGAAATAGTTAAAAGCAATCAAAACTCAAAATCAAAAACAAATCTTTTTGTGATGTTACATTATTAATGGCCATACTAGTTAAACCAAATTACTGATTACCAAAGGAGACGGTCCAAAATTGTATGAAGCGTAGGCCTAGTTTTGTACTAGTATGGAAATAAATTAAAATTAAATATTAAACCACTTTTGATCATTCAAATCCATGAATTTTCCTTAAATTCAGTGGTATAAATATTTTATACTCACCAAAAAATGCAACACTAATAGCGGATTAATTTCGTTTTGATTCGACGTTAGCTATCATCTCTGAAATATACTCATATCACCTATAGCCTATCAGGTAGATTTATTATGTAAAATAGCTAAAATGTCTCGAAACTAGTAGGAAAGTAGGGCAAAAAATGTGTATTTTTTTATCAAAACACGAATAAAGTGTATTATAGATTGTGTATGTGCTTTTTTGGTATTAAAACAACTAACGTTCTTGTTTATATTTGCATATCATAAATGCATTTCAGGAGAAAACAAATGTAAAATGATGAGATAAATCAACGGTGCTTACGCACAAAATTATTCCATTGCATTCATTAGTGTGTACTAATACACACTTCAGTGCCAGGTCCATCCAGGACTTTTTTTGGTTTACATGGGGAAATGAGGCCTAGATGTTTTGTTAGTTTTTACAAAAATTTAGAGCCAGATAGCTCAAAGCTGAGATTATATGTGAATAGCGCGTAACTCCGTTTCTCTACCCTAAAAAATTCACCCTGAGATACTATTTTATTGCACTAATAATAAAGAATATATTTAACTTATTTTACCTTAGAGTGGCTATTTTAAGGTGGATAAACAGAATAATCCTGAATACTAATTTCTGTTCAGGTATACGTGTCTATCTGGGCTGCTGAAGTGCTAGAGTACAATCGCAGATAATATAATTTATTTGTTATAATATGGTAAATTACAGTTTTACAAAAGCATTCACATCCTTAATATTCTGCCGTTTCCGGCGTACAAATATTTTCATATAACAGGTCCTGAGCGTGTCAGAGTATGCCTTGAGCCTTGTCAAACATTTAAAGCCTGGATAATGTCATAACAAAGGTTAACAGTCCTATGAATTACAGAAAGTGAAACATTAGGTCAATCATGTTTTGGATACTTAAGGTAATATAAATAAAACAGCTTATTTTTTAATTTTTTATTTATTTATCCGTCTTCAAAATCCTGGATTGTGTTGGGCTCGGTATCAAAATATGGAATTTTGATACCGAGCCCAACACAAATACCAGACAACGGTCATTATGTGGGCATAGCAACCCACTGTCTGTTGTCCAGAAGTGCAACTGCAATAATAACCTGCAACCATCTCATACGAACTTGTCCCTTGTCTCGCCAACAGTATATATGTATAATAAGCTTTGCCCGAGTGATGGCGAGATTTTATACGGCCTCTTATTAAAACAGAGTCTTGTTGGGATGATATCAATTGGGTCACAACTTATCTGCTACCCAGTCTTCGTTGACACCAAACATACAAATATACTGATTGTATTGGCATTATGGCGCTGGAGCTCATTTTCAAGATTTGTGCCGACAGATAATTCTTGTAATACGTTTGCAAAACATTGTGAACATATTGGTGCTTTTTCATCCATCTAGAACAAAATAATCTTATTTTAATTAAGTATCTATATTGCAGAAGCGCATTTTAAACAGTGCAACATGTTTTAACATGTGAACTTAAAGATATCATCATATTAAGATTTTGCAGCCATTATAAACTTATGCCGTGTAGTGGCGGTCAAGAATATCCACTACCCCATATCCTCCCGTGGGTGTCGTAAAAGGCGACAATGGGAAACAGGCGGGAGATGGGCAGCAGCATCTCCCTGATAATAGCCAAAGTTACAATAAAAAAAAAACTGCGGTTGCCAACCCGCTCGCCAAGCGTGGCAACTATGGCAAATACCCCTCTATGAATGTAACAAAGAGACGGCCCCCAGTCCCCGGCGGCCCCGCTATTCCTGGCTACGGTGGCGACCATGGCAACGGCGGGGCAGGGGGTGCTAAGAATCTCCGGTGGAGGTTCGGTTGCCACCTTAGACGACTCGACCTGGCAACGTACAACGCACGCACCCTGAGGACTGACGAGAAGATCGTGGAGCTGGAAGAAGAGATAGACAAGTTGCGCTGGCATATTATAGGATTATCCGAAGTCCGAAGAGAGGGGGAGGACACGGTAATCCTCGAATCCGGCAACTTGCTCTATCACCGGGAGGGCGACCATCTGTCCCAAGGAGGTGTCGGATTTATCGTCCACAAGTCTCTCGTTAACAACGTTGTAAAGATCGGGAGTGTGTCGACGAGGGTTGCGTACCTTATACTCAGAATCACCAAACGGTATTCGCTGAAGGTCATACAGGTTTACGCACCAACCTCGGCACACCCCGATGAGGAGGTGGAGGAAATGTATGAGGATATCTCTAGAGCCATGCATTCCTCCAAAACCCAATATACGGTGTTAATGGGAGACTTCAATGCAAAACTAGGCACAAAAGAGAACGGTGAGCTGAAAGTAGGGAAATTTAGAATAGGGCAACGGAACCCAAGGGGCCAGCAGCTGGCCGACTTCATGGAGAAAGAGGGACTCTTTATGATGAACTCTTTCTTCCAGAAGCGGCCCCACAGGAAGTGGACCTGGTCGAGCCCCGACGGTTCGACAAAAAATGAGATTGACTTCATTATGACGACCAGACGACAACTGTTCAGTGATGTCTCAGTGATCGCGAGGGTGAAAACCGGCAGCGATCACCGAATGGTTAGAGGCACACTGAACCTAAACGTTAAGTTGGAGAGGTCTCGTCTAATGAAGTCAACGCTCCGTCCCCCTCGTGCTCTAATCCAAAGTCCCGAAACCTTTCAGCTCGAGTTACAAAATCGTTTTCAGTGCCTAGAAGACTGCAATGAAGTGGACGATATGAATGACAAGCTCGTGGAAACTGTCCATGCGGTCGGAGCTAAGTTCTGCAAGACCCGCCGCAGAAGAACACAAAAACTCTCCGATCACACTCTTAATCTCATGGCTGTTAGACGGGAGATGAGGCTACATTCTTCAACAGATTTGACAGCATACAGGCAACTGAACAGACAGATCTCCAAATGCATGCGGCGGGACTTGCGCAACTTCAATACAGCTCGTATTGAAGAAGCGATCGAGCGGAACCAAGGCTCCAAAGTCTTTGCCAGAGATCTGTCTGCCAGAAAGAGCCAACTGACAAAGCTGAAGACCGAATGTGGCAGCATCGTTTCCGGGGCACCTGAGATTTTGAGTGAGATTGAGAGGTTCTATGGGCAGCTGTACACGTCATCGTTGGAGCCACACGCAAGTGTGAGTAACGATCCAAGAGCGAGTCTTATTCGACACTATTCCGAAGATATCCCGGACGTCAGTCTGAGCGAGATTAGAATGGCTCTCCAACACCTTAAAAACGGCAAGGCCCCAGGTGAGGATGGAATTACAGCGGAGCTTCTGAAAGCGGGTGGAAGACCGGTACTTGAAGTCCTTCAGAAGCTCTTTAATTCCGTCCTCCATGGTGGCATTACACCGGAGGCGTGGAGCAGAAGTGCGGTGGTCTTGTTCTTCAAGAAAGGCGACAACGCTCTCTTGAAGAACTACAGACCGATTTCCCTTCTGAGCCGCGTCTACGTGCTGTTTTCGAGAGTCATTACGAATCGTCTCACGCGCAGACTTGACGACTTCCAGCCTCCCGAACAAGCCGGTTTCCGAAAGGGCTTTAGCACCATAGACCACATACATACCCTTCGGCAAATTGTACAGAAGTCCGAAGAGTACAATTTACCACTGTGTCTGGCGTATGTGGACTATGAGAAAGCCTTTGATTCCGTCGAAATTTGGGCGGTGCTGCAGTCCCTTCAGCGATGCCAAGTTGACTGTCGGTATATCGAAGTGCTGAAGTGTTTGTACAGTAGAGCTACGATGGCTATCCGAGTACAGAACCAGAGTACGAAACCTATCCAATTGCAGAGAGGTGTAAGACAGGGTGATGTTATATCCCCGAAACTCTTCACCGCTGCATTGGAAGACGTTTTCAAGCTTCTGGACTGGAAAGGATACGGAATTAACATCAATGGCGAATACATCACTCACCTTCGATTTGCCGACGATATAGTCCTTATGGCAGAATCGCTGGAGGACCTAAGCACTATGCTCAATGACCTCAATAGTGTCTCCCAACGGATAGGTCTTAAGATGAACATGGACAAAACAAAGATTATGTTTAATGTCCATGTCACACCTATGCCGGTAGTTGTTGGGAGCACTAAGCTCGAAGTTGTTGACGAGTATGTTTACCTGGGACAAATAGTCCGACTAGGTAAGTCCAACTTCGACCGAGAGGTCAATCGACGGATTCAACTCGGCTGGGCAGCGTTCGGGAAGCTACGACACATCTTCTCGTCAGACATACCTCAAAACCTTAAAACGAAATTGTACAACCAGTGCGTGTTGCCAGTGATGACTTACGGATCTGAGACTTGGTCCTTCACTGCTGGCCGTATGAGGAAGCTCAAGGTCGCTCAGCGAGCTATGGAGAGGGCTATGCTCGGAGTTTCTCTGCGTGATAAACTTAGGAATGAGGTTATCCGCAGTAGAACCAGAGTAACCGACATAGCCCAACGGATTAGTAAGCTGAAGTGGCAGTGGGCCGGCCATATAGCTCGAAGAACCGACAACCGATGGGGAAGAAAGGTTCTCGAGTGGCAGCCTCGTACCGGTAGGCAAAGTGTAGGGCGTCCCCCCACGAGATGGAGTGACGACCTGGTAAGACATGCAGGAAGTCGATGGATGCAGGTGGCTCAGGACCGTGCTTTGTGGCATTCTTTGGGGGAGGCCTATGTTCAGCAGTGGACTTGTGAAGGGCTGTAATGATGATGATGATGATAAACTTATGTAGAAATTAATAATTATTATCAGACTACAGATGTCTGTCATTCAAATGCATTAAATAGCTTAAGAAAACACTGCTTTCTTATTCAAAATGTGATTCTACAGAATACAGATATCCGATATCAATGAAATCAAAATCTCACGTAAATCATTAATTCCATAAAACAAAAGCAGAGTCAAAGAAGTAGTAACCGATCCAAAGTCCAAACAAAAAACCAAATCGCCAAAGAAATCTACAATTAAACGCATTCACGAGTTCAGAACTACACAACCAAGCTCGTAATAAATAAAAATATCATTTGGCAGAAATGACATTTGAGAAATGACCGTGTCTTTTTTACTTTTTTATGACTGGAAGGGTACCATCTTGTAATACCATCAAAAACTTGGGATTACATTTTTATTTTTAGCAAGTTATTTAGTTTGATTTATTCTCTCATTTGATTTTTAACAAAATCATTAAATTTTTCACTTTTTTACCGTATACTGTACATAGACTGGGCCAGAAATGGACCGTCTCCTTTAGCTGCATTAATTATCTTTCCTTTTGTATTTAAAATGACCGTACTGTAAATAAATATTTTTAATATCATACATATTTTAGTACATACGAATTTAAATGTAAAGAGTAAAGTAGCGTCATGTAATTAGCAAACCATTTAATTTTTTATTTAAATCTAGTTAAGAATCTAAATTTTTTGAATCAATTACTTATGAGTAGCTATAAAAGTAATAACAATTTCGATCGCGTAACATTAAAACATGGAACAGGTACAAGCTATCAGGTGGCATTGATGAGTTTATTGTTCGGTTAAGTTGAAACCATTTCTCTTGATACTGCGTTATTGGTTAGCTAATTAACACTGGTAGCAGATAATAATCTTGATTCTTAATGTTACATCTAAATTAAAGTAAAATATTTGAAAAACCATTCGCTAGCCGGCGCTAGGAGAGGGGAACGTACAATTAGTTGAATTTTCATCTTGACATCGTTATTAACGTGAAATATAGATTAAACTGTGAATGAAAGATTTACCTCGAGCGGAAACAACCAAGCTCTATCAACAAATATCAGCGCTGAAATGAGCGGCTGATTCAGCACTTTTCAAATATCTGCTACAACTCCGAGGCGGGGAAAGAGTGATCCGGTTTTATTACTTTTTGAATGACAACGACAACGACCATACAAATATTACAACTGGCAGTATACAACTGTGTGGCTAAACAGAATCCATACTTTATTGAAAACACCGCAACACTGCTTTCATTACAAAAATTTGGAATTAAAATAAATTCTTTGATTATCATCAATCTAAATCACGCCACATTTGTAGATCTTACCCATACGAAGGGTGGGTGGTTATTATTAATTAAATTAATTTGAATAATTCATCCATTTATATTAAAAAATCTTTACATGTAGCTAACAAATTATTTCAATGACTGTATTCATTTTATCTAGGGTTAGCGGTCGCATTAATTATTTTGTTGTTTTTTTTTTATAGAATATGGGTGACAAACGAGCACACAGTCCACCTGATGGTAAGTGGTTGCTGCGGCCCATAGACATCTACATCTATCCTCTATTACAATTCAAAATGTAGATGCGTTGTCACCCGTGAAGACTAAGATGGAATGCCTCATTTTCAGTAACAAGGGCCTCCGGCCACCTGCACTCACCAAGCTAAACGCAGAGGTAAACCTCTACTTCACGCTGGTATTCTGTGAGCTCGTGGTACCCCCCCGGTTCGAGCCGGCCCATCCGTGCGACAGCAAAAGCTGCCGCGTGGCTCTACCACTGTTAGAGCCTGTATTTACCATAACCACTAAATAAGAACTTTAATATTTAGCCGACTTTAATAGACGGAGGAGGTTAATAATTTCTCTGTATATATTCTTTGTATGTATGTAACGCGTGGTTACGCGATATTTTCGCCAATTTAAGCTGATTTTGATGATTATTTTTTATTAAATAGCTTTTTTATTGATCAGAAAAAAAGAACTAAGTTTTTAATTGATTCTATCAACTCAAAAGAGTTAAAAAAACATTCATTAAAAAGTAAAAGTCGACTTCAAACAAAAAGTAATAAAATAATTTTACATTACGAAGTTGAGGCTTTAATCCTTTTATACAATATTGTTGCCAGGGCAAAGTACTCATAAAACTATGCTACGGTTCCTTGTTTTATACACTTATAAATTTCAATGAACATTTAAAAGCAAGTTATTTATTAGTACTAGCTGTTACCCGCGACTTCGCCCGCGTGAAATATATTACGATTGGATTTCATGGGCTTAAATTTTTTTGCGCGGAACCCTAATTATTGTTCTAAAATAAAAGTAGCCTAAGTTACTCCGTATAAAATCAGATATCTATTAGTGAAAGTCCCGTCAAAATCGGTTCGTCCGTTTCGGAGATTAGCCGGAATAAACAGACAGACAGACAAAAGTTAAAAAAATGTTTTTGTTATAAGTACCGTTTATACTTTCGTGTGCATTTGGTAAAAAGCTGTTATTTTGACATTACAAACAGACACTTCAATTTTATTTATTTGTATAGATAAGTAGCTGGTCCCCGCGTGTTATTTAGGGTTTTAATTATGTTGCGTTATTCCTTAGTTAGTTACTCCTTATAACATCAGATATATGTGAGTGAAAGTCACGTCGATATCGACCCATCCGTTTCATAGATTATCCGGCACAAAGAGACAGACAGACTGACAAAAATTTAAAAAATTGTGTTTTTTTGTTATAAATACCGTATACACTTTCATATGTATTTAGTAAAAAAACTGTTATTTTGACATTAAAAACAGACACTTCAATTTTATTTATTTGTATAGATATAGATAAGAACAAATCTGCTTATGTCTTAGCAGTTACTTTAGAATATGAAGTTATTTTATTATTTTTAGTTGTTTGAAGATAGATTTTACTTTTGTAAAAAAAATTAAGCTTTTACGTGTGTCGATGCACTCTGTTATTTTATTAAATAATAACTTATGAGCAAGATCCCACTCGAAGTTAAGCGGTGATAGGTCCCAATATGTTAAGCACGTTAGCTTGGAACATCGCATCGCAGACAATTTTAATCTGTCAGAATGGTAAAATATAATTGTTCGTATAACATTGCAACGACTGAAACGTTTCTTAACGAGGCTGTTTCAATACCCTCTACCATACTGTTCGTTTCGTAAGAGGTGACAGATAGAAATGAAATAGTAGAGATTATTTTTATCGAAGAGTTTTGAAGTACGTCACAACACGTATTAGGGTAGCGCGGCGAACACTTCCTTGGCCTAAACTCCTCTCAGAAATGAGAGGAGGCATATGCTCAGTAGTAAAACACATTAAGGTTTTACTTTTACTTTTCCTATTCTACTGCCGCCTACCAAGTGTGAGCCTGTGGCAAATAGCCATAGCACTCTATTGGAACCCCTATGTTCAACCCGTGGCAGCCGCCGCTTTTGGCAGAAAGAGTTTGACAGAAAGAGTAGAATTGAGAAAATGACTAAAGGCATTAATTATTTTTTAATAGGGAATGCAATAAAAATAAATAATTATAGATAGAAAAGGGTAGTAATGAGCATCCCTCAATAAGCCTTTTGAGTTGTCTGGTGGTGACGTGAAAGAATCCATTGTCTTATCCCACAGTTCTAGTAAATACAAATATAGGAATGGTACGTAGATCGTATTGTTTTTGGGTGGTATTCCAAAATATTAAAATATTTAAAAATATAATAAAAAAAACCGGCCAAGTGCGAGTCGAACTCGCGCACCGAGGGTTCCGAACAAATCCGTAGGTATATGAGTTTAAAATTATTAAAAATATTTTTATTATATGATGTAACTAAAAATTTATGCTTTTCGCAATTTTTCCTTTATCTGTGCTATAATACGTTGCTTCGTGCCAAATTTTAAGATTCTCAGTTCACGGTAAGTACCCTGTAGGTTTTGACTTTTGATTCCCTTGCGAATATCGAAAATTTGCGGCATAAACGGCTGTATCTTTTGATTGCGTTGGCTTAGAAGTTTGATTTTTTCACAGCTCCAAGGGGCAGTAGACTTGAGTATTTGATATAAATTTCAGCTTGATACCTCTACGCGTTCCTGAGAAAAAGGGTCTTGACAGACAGACATACAGACAGACAGACAGACGGACAACAAAGTGATCCTATAAGGGTTCCGTTTTTTCCTTTTGAGGTACGGAACCCTAAAAAGATCATAAAAAGGTGTGATCGTCCTTGCCTACTAAAAGTTTTTGATGCTTTATTTTCTTCTGTGAGAAAATTTCTAATAACCCATAACTTAGTAGAAAATTTATGATACAATAATTTTTCAGGTAAATCTCATGTTTTAATTTTCTTGTTTTTTGGAAAACTCCGAGGAAATAGCAGAATTTCTTTAATATAATAATTTGACTTATTACCTTATTAAAACTTTGCATTTTATTAATTAAAATATTTCTAATGATAATAAATGATGTGTTTGTATGCGCCAATACCGACTCTTTTGAAAGAGAACTGTAAAATGTTATATTAATGGGGAATAACAAAACTTGTTAGCAGATTGTGGAATTAATATATTTTTAATAATTGGTTAAAGCATTTATTGACTAAAAGCTTAGGATTTGGGAATAAATAATAATATAGAGAAATAAGTAAACCACCCGTTCAGGAGGCAACTCAGGCCGCTAACCATAGACTAGTTTTCCCTTTCGTAAATTAATAACGGTAAACTCATTGTACATCGGGCTTGCTTTTGCGACGAGTTTACTTCTAGTTTAGACAGACAAAATAAAATTATATTTTTTTGAGTCGATGTACACGCATATTATAACAAAACTCTTGACCAAATGTTACGCCTCAAGTAATTAAATTTAAAAATCTATACTCTATACAAATAAATAAAATTGAAGTGTCTGTTTGTAATGTCAAAATACCAGCTTTTTACTTAATACATATGAAAGTATATACGGTACTTATAACAAAAACACAATTTTTGAAATTTTTGTCTGTCTGTCGGTCTGTCTGTCTGTCTGTCTGTGTGTCTGTTTATTCCGGCTAATCTCCGAGTCGTGAGGACTAAGATGGAATAGCTCTTTTCCAGTATAAAGGGTCTCCGGTTCTCTACACTCGCTAAACGAAACACAGCAGCATTCAGCTGCTAATTTACGCTGGTATGTGTACTAATTATAATTTATTGTATTAACATCTGTAGTAACATAATGTAGAGGCTCAAGTATGTCAAGCTCGCTTATGTTTGCGGCAGCGTCGTTTGACGGGTTGTCCACTTCCTTATAAAATGGTCAAGTGGGGTGACGACTGCCACATGCGCCGTACCTGTGAACAGTTGATGCTTGTGGACATTCTAATTCTAAACTTCACTCGTAGCAATTTTTTTTAAACAAAAATACTAGTAATGCTATTAAACATTACTAATATTTCCTTTGACTACTTCTGGTAAGCTTAAAATGCTTGTGTTAGAAGTGGTTCACGACAGTAGTCGAATGACGGATTCGAACCTACGACCTTTCGAGTTCGCGGTCCGCGCCCTGCCATTAGGCTACTGACGCGATTCGAGTATTTTGTTTCTCTATTTCTTTCTGCTGTTAAATATAAACATTTGTTTCAGTTTGAATAGTAAAATAGCCAGTTCAATTACATACAACGAAACTCAAGTGTGACCGTACACACCTGTGGAGATTTGAGTAGTTCAAGTTATTTATTTTAGTGAAATCTTACCAACAGGTTGTTTCCAAGCTTTTCCCGGTTTTCTGTTGTTACAATAAATATTTTTAGCTATAAATGAGTTAGTTAAATACGAGTATAAAAACTACGAATACTTATTATCGAATATAACCACCTTAAATTATCTTGTTTCAAGTATTAAAATATATTATTAAATAAGGTAACATGTAATCAAAAGCTGATACTTCAATGCAATTAATTTTATAAAAAATTTAATATATATGTTAGTTTTTTACGCGTTAAATGTATATACAAAATTTGAAAGTGTTATGTTTTATGAAATGGATATAAATTGACTAGTTTTGTGGCAAGTTATTGCCAGACTTTACACTTCGACGAACGTGGAGCGATACGCTGTTAATTAGCTAACCAATAACGCAGTATCACGAGAAATGGTTTAATTTAACCGAACAATAGACTCATCAATGCCGCCTGATAGCTTCTATCAGTTCCATGTTTTAATCTTACGTGACCGAAATTTTTATTACTTTTATGGCTATTCATAAGCAATTGATTGAAAAGACTCGGATTTTTGCCTGGATTTTAATAAAAAAAATGCAATACTACGCTATTAAAATGACATTACTTTATCCTTATCTATTAGAAGTTTTAAATTTGCTGCAAAAGACCACCGTATGATATAAAAAGTAAATGTTTATTTACAAAACGAACGATAATGAATACGGCTAAATTTGGTAATCGGGGTTTAACTAGTCTGGCCATTAATGTAACGTAACACAAAGATTTTTTTCTGAATTTGAGTTTTAAATACGTTTAATATAATTTTCGATCGAGTAATTTCTCATATACTATTTTTCACCTACGGACGTAAAATAACTATTTCATTATTATATTATAGAGAGGTCTGTAAAAGAAAACAGAATTGCAGTGGTAGTTTTTTATACAGAATGGGTTTTAAGTCGTCAGTTATTTTAAGACACTTTAAAGTGAGGCATTAGCTGTGAGTTTATGTATCACACTATCGACATTTAAGAAAACAATCCCTCTGTTAAATACCATACAACATCGGGGCAACGCCGTGCCATTTAGAATCAGAAGGGCTGCGAACACTTTCAAGGGCAGAATTCGAGAAAACGTTAAAAATAGAAAAATATTATTGCGTGAAATGAAGATTGCCGCGTGGACCCTGATTTAAGCTATTAAACAAGACCTGAAGCTATATGCATATCGAAAAAGTAATAATAATAAATCTGTGTATGTAACTTAAGAGAGTAAGAGTAAGAAGAGTCAATCAAAACGCTTATTCCAATGCGCTGGTGAAAAATAGAAATGTGAAAACAAGCGATTAAGGAGCATTAACTCACCTCTAAAGAAGCTTCTCAATTTGTTGCAAAAGTTCAATGTGGATATCAGACTGCATCAATTATCGTTTGGTGGGGGCTGTCCAACTAAGGAATCATGTTGTTTTATTTTTATGGAAAAGGAGTAAAAATTTTGACTTCAGCAAATCTTATTAAGAAACTCAAGTCAAGTTCAAAAATGTACCGTGAGACTCTCCTCCCAGTCACAAGGCACGAACAATGCAAATCTGACTCGAGAATGAACTTCAAAAGAGCTGATGACTGGCTCTCCTTCAGTCCAGGTCGAAACCCATTAGACTAAAAATTGCAGTCATTGCTAGAGGACATATTCTGCTCAAAACATTACTCTTACATTGAGTCTCTTAGGAAATCTTTAGTACTAGAAAGGCTAGCTTACTACTAAACTTACTGATAGAGACAATGTGTAATAGATTCGTGACCAAAGATATACACGGGCTGTATGTAGGCCAAAAGTTATAATTTTAATATTTAAACATTGATAAATATGTACACATAAGTTTTATTATTATTACAATGTTTCTGAAACAAGTATGTTAATCTACAATAGAACTAATTTACTGTGTGCACGGTCGCCAATAATTTAAAATAAAAACCATATGCTTTCTATTTATTCAGCTAGATTATTATAATTTTAAGTCTTTCAAATCTTATTGATTTTGTGTACTAGTTTTATTATCTGGCAAAGAGCAGACGTTTAGCAAAATCCATGTAATGAAGGGGATTTAACTAGCAAACAAGTTTTATCTCCATGAAAGTTCGCGGCGCACCTTAATCCTTCACGTGCTTATCTTCTTCCTAACAATAAAGTAACGATAAGCCAGGGCTCTTAAGTTTTTGTTTTGCTATAATACAATATTGACAATAATAATTTTAAGCCAACTTTTTCTTAAAGATGTATTTATGTAATAATGTTACAATTAAAATAAGGTATACAAAATACTAAAAAGTAAATAATGAAAGTAATTATAGAATCTATATCATCATCATCATAACAGGCCTTCACAAATGCACTGCTGAACATAGGCCTTCCCCAAAGAATTCCACAAAGCACGGTCCTTCACCACTTGCATCCATCGACTTTCTGCATGTCTTACCAGGTCGTCACTACATCTAGTGGGGAGTTGCCCTAGACTTCGCCTACCTGTACGTGGCTGCCACTCGAGAAACTTTTTTCCCATCGGTTCTTTGAGCTATATGGTCTGCCCATTGCCACTTCAGCTTACTTATCCGTTGGGTTATATCAGTCCCTCTGTTTCTACTGCGGATATCCTCATTTATAAGTTTCTCACACAGTGAAACCCCGAGCATAGCCCTCTCCATAGCTTGTTTAACAAGTGTTGTATACCTAACGAGAAGATGTGTCGTAATTTTTCGAACGCTGCCCAGCCGAGCTGAATCCGTCGATTGACCTCTCGGTTAAAGTTGAACTTATCTAGTCAGACTATTTGTCCCAAATAAATATCCCTTCCAGTCTAGTAGCTTAAAAACGTCTTCCAAGAAGAAGAGTTTCGGGAATATAACATCATCCTGTCTTATACCACTCTGCAGTTGGATAGGTTTCGTACTATAGTTCTGTACTCGGGTAAACATCGTAGCCCTACTATGCGCTTTTTCATAAACACTTTAGCGCTTTAATATACCGACAGTCAAGTTGACACCGCTGAAGGGTCTGTAGCACCGCCCAAATTTGGACGGAATAAAAGGCTTTTTCATAGTCCACATACGCAAGACAAAGTGGCAGATTGTACTATTCGGTCTTCTGTACAATTTTCCGTAGGGTATGTATTTGGTCTATGGTACTAAAGCCTTTTCGAAAATCGGCTTGTTCGGAAGGTTGGAAGTCATCGAGTCTGCGTGCGAAATGATTCGTATTGGCTCTCAAAAATAGCACGTAGACGCGGTTCAGAATGGAAATTGGTCTGTAGTTCTTCAAGAGAGCGTTGTTGCTTTTTATGAAGAAGAAGACCACCACACTTCTGCTCCCTCACCTCAGTCCTGTAAGACCCGTCGCAGAAGAACACAAAAACTTTCCGAATACATTCTTAATCTCATGACTGTTAGACGGGAAATGAGGCTGTAGTCTGCAACTAAACAGACAGATCTCCAAATGCATGTGGCGTAACTTACGCAATTTCAATACAATACGTATTGAAGAAGCGATAGAGTGGAACCAGGGCCAAAGTCTGTGCCAGAGATCTGCCTGCCAGAAAGAGCTAATTGTCGAAGTTGAGGACCATTATACAGATACATTGTTTCCGAGACACCTGATTTTGAGTGACATTGAGAGGTTATATGGGCAGCTGTACACGTCATCGTTGGAGCCACACGCAAGTGTGAGTAACGATCCAAGAACAAGTGTTACCCGATTCTATTCCGATGATATCCCGGACGTTAGTCTGAGCCAGATTAGAATGGCTCTTCAGCACCTTAAAACGTAAAGGCCCCTGGAAAGGATGAAATTACAGCGGAACTTCTGATAGCGGATGGAAAACCGTTACAAGAAATCCTTCAGAAGCTCTTTAATTCCGCCCTCCATGGCGGCACTATTCAGGAGGCGTGGAGAAGAAGTGTGGTTGTCTTGTTCAAAAATCTACAAGCCTAACCAAATTGTTCAATTTATAATTAAATTTATATTTCAATCTTTGTTTCACAATTAATAAATAACACGTGAAATTGAAAAAAAAACCGTCAATCAGAAAAGAGATTACACGTCATTACCAGACTTAATATTATTGACAATCGTGTAGCTTAGATGAAAGAATCGTTATATCACAAGCCTTTTAAATCCATTATTGGACATAGGACATATGATTTGGGAAGGTCAAAAATATGTAATTTGAATCTTTCAAAGATTTGTCTACGATACTCACACAATACACAAAACATATTGAGCGCTGAACACAATGTAATAGATTTTTTTCAATATAAGTATTATACAATGCTTATTGCTACTATTTTTTTTATTTACCATTGATTACTAAAATACTGCTGTCCTGGGAAGAAACCAGTAAAAATCTAGGATGATTATTTTGCACCCATAAAATTTTACAATAGTATTATGCAATTATTTCCAGTTTAGTTTCATTTATTGATTCAATTTATTATTTTCTAAACGTTATTTTCATTCCTGTATTTATTTTAATTTTTTTTAAATTAATTTTAATTTATATATATATGTATTTTCATAACCCTTTTACTCTTTTTGTATGTTGGTATTTTATACATCGTGACTTAAAATAATTTGTCAGCTCGTCTATAAAATACCAGTTGAATCGAGAGTGAGCGAGGTTGCGTCACACTATTGGAGCGTAATATCGATGGTGGCGAGTTGAAATTGACGGTATTTCGAGAACACCCCCCCATCGTTTGTGCAGTATATAGGCTATTGTAGGTGCAGAGCGTGGCAGAGTCCTCTTGAGTCATTCTACGCGTTCTTAGATAGAGTCGTTCTGTCCATTGTGATGATTATTCTGGTGCAGACAAGGAGGCTGGTGTTGCTGAGAGGCTGTCCCATGTTACATTGAGATGGGTAGTGTTGCTGTCGGTTTGCAAACTTTGGTGTTATCATGTTATTATGTCATTCATGTTACACCAGTGAGTAATTGTGACGAGGTCAATACGGTATGATTGAAATGTAATTACCTATACCGGTTGTATAGGCACCGTGCAGTTACGCCGTTTAATAATAATAATAAAATAAAACAGCCCAACCAGATGAGAAAACTTTAAAGATAACCCCAATGATATATATATATATATATCATTGGTTATATGATATGATGATATATCATATAGTTGAACATCCACTGTCACACTTTTACTATTTTTAACAACTACCCTTTACTGTCGTATTCCCGCTAGTTCCGACAAATTATTAATTCTATAGAGCTGGTATTAGAAGCTTGGTTTTGTAATTTTGTTTATAATATTTAAAATATGAAAATCTCTGTTCTTATCATACATACATTAACACTCACGCCTGTCACCCAGAGGGGCAGGCAGAGACTATGGACTTCCATTTGGCACGATTCTGATATACCTCTCTCTCTATGCGCAGGTATATGGATGTTCTTATCAAATCTGTATTATATTGTTAGACTAAAGTTAAGATATATATTTCTTGAAAGTTTTTTGAAGTGTCTGTTTACAATATAAATTTCCCTTACGGTCCTCTTTAAAAAAACCAATATTGTTTCAATGTCAGTTGTGTTTCTGCGTAAAAAAATCTGTAGAACATTACGGTATGAAAATAAATAATCTTTCTTACAGCGTATACTGCAGAACCAAGTCTAATAATTCTGCAACAGATTATTCATATAGATATATGTCCTGTCCACTCTGTTTTCAGTTCTTAATGACTCACTCCTTTATCTAAAAGAAAGATTTCAATTCCGTAGTGACACTCATTCTCTCAATCTCCGTTTTTCACATAGTTTGTTCCTGTCTACTTCTCTCCACCATTCTGGGTCTATGTCGAATTATTTCACAGTTACTTCCATTAAGCTCTAGAACAAATTGCCTGTTGACCTGCGAACAATACCTGCCAAAAATGTTTTTAAAAGTAAACTATATGAGCATATCCGTAGCCTACAAAATTGAGTCAAATTACTTTATATGTTTATAGTTATTTATATATACATTTATTGAAATATATATGTATAAATGTGTGTATTTATTTATATGTGTATATGAATTATGTATATTTTATATATATGTGTATATTTTATGTATGTATTGCATGTACATATTTAAACTGAATTATATTTTGACAACTTAACTGCCCAAACTCACTCTCTGTTCTGCCCAAGGTTAGCTGGTAGGGAATGCCATATAGCATTAAGCTCGCCTTTTGTACAAATATTTGGTGCAATAAAGAATAAATAAATAAATATATGGGTGCATTATTATGGCTTCGCGTCTGTAAAACTTCTAAGAAAAACAGTGGAGTTGATCTAGATTTACATGCTCAAAATCACCTTAGTTACCGTTACCATTACAGCCTTTTAAAGTCCACTACTGAACATAGGTCTCTCCCATAGATTATCTACCTCACAGGAGGCATATTTTCCATAGTTGCCACGCTTGGTGTTAAACCAATTTACTGTGTATTTCATTACAGGATTATTTATACAGTCACAATTAATGATTGCTATTTGAGTTTTAAAATTAATGATATCGGTAAATAATACTATGTTGTGGTTGGCCCTTAAAATAATTAAAATTATCGTATATAATGATTGAAACCATTGAACAAGATCTGAAGCTAAGTGCATACCGTAAATGCCTTCGGCAAAGCTAATTGAGAATCTATCTTGGATCGCGTAGTCAAGCCTTATAAAGAACAAAAATGTACCAGAAATTGAGCCCTAAGGAACACCCATTGACTCTACTTCTCTCGGAACTCTTATAGTGGTCTGTAAACTTTTTGAGTTCTGTTACTTAACAATAAAATATTTAAGTAA
The DNA here is from genome assembly GCA_033319125.1 of Parnassius glacialis. NCBI lineage: Eukaryota > Metazoa > Arthropoda > Insecta > Lepidoptera > Papilionidae > Parnassius > Parnassius glacialis. The sequence goes on from JAVANC010000019.1 coordinate 20,368,736, forward strand.
ATATTTAATATATTTACACGATAATTTTAATTTTTTTTAATTACGGTCTCAGGATAAACATAGTTGATTGCCTTGACAAGATCACGAAAAATACCTAAAGCGATTTTTAAATTTTTCCAGGTATTAATAATATTTTATTAATAAGTTCAATAAAGTTGTTAGTCATCAAGCATCCCCTTTTGAATTTAAAATAAATTTAATGGAGTAATTTATTTGATCAAAAACCTTAAACGTAGAAATCTGTTTTAATATCAATAGTTTAAAAATATTTTATTTTATTTAAGGAATGACTCGGTGACAGGTGAAGGAGCATTCTAATATTCTGTAGTCAGGACAAGAATATCAGTAGAATATTTCTCTAAAAATGGTGCAACTCCCGATTTGATTTAGTTAGATAGTTCATTGTTAATTTTTAATTGATCGTCTGAGTTATCAGTACTATATACGTACACTATACGTACATCGGGTACGGATACGTTGAAGCTTAGAACCGATTTATGCCCAAATATAGCTGATACCATAGGTAATTTTTATTAAGTCTGTAAATTTCTTGGTAAGATTTTATATGATCTTTCATTGTAAAGTATGTAAAACCTTCATCTAAGCTTACAAAATTCTACTGTTACCCAATTATGAAGTGCCTTGCAAATGTCACATGAGAATATTATTAAAGTATTTTTTATTAAATGAATTGCTTAGAAGGAAAAATAATCTTATAACCAGCATTCTTCAAGTAAGAAAGTTATGGAACCATTTATAATAGGTTTCTACCTATGAAATTGCCGTTCTGCAGTATTGCCTATTTCAAATCAAAATAATTTTTGTTTGGCTAAGAATTCTAATTTCAAATACATTAAAATTCGACTAATTATGGAATATGAGTTTCGTCGTAGCAGCAACGCGACACAATCGGCACGCAATATCAAAAACTTTTACGGAGCGAATACTACAAACAAACTCACCCTCTGTTATTGGTTTGCCCGCTTTCGTTCTGGAAATTTCGACCTGAAAAATGAACCCTGTGGTCGTCCGAAAACTTTGGTTGACAATAAAGAATTAAAGGTGATAGTGGAAGCTGATGATACTCAAATCTACGACAGAATTAGCAGCTGCTTTTGACGTTAGCATCAAAACAATATTGGTGCATTTTATTCGAATTGGCAAGGTAAAAAGGCTTGACCGATGTGTGCCCCGCGAACACAATGATCGCCAGATGAAAATAATTTTGAAACGCATTGTTACCTCCGACGAAAAAGTAATTTTGTTTGACAATCGAAAGCGCTCAGCCAGTAGGTTGGATCCTAGTTCAGCACCTAAACAACGCCCTAAACGAAAACTTATCCCTAGAAAAGTGATAGTCGTTGTATGGTGGTCTAGCGCCGGTGTGAATCATCAGCTTCTTACCAAATGTGATGAACTTTACTGAAGATGTGTGCTGTGAAGAATTGAACACATTGATGGACGGACAATAGACGGTTTTCAAGTTACAAGAGCTAGGGCTGGAAGCTCTCCGTCATACATCGTATTCACCAGACCTTGCGTCTACAGACATTTGATTTTTCCAGAATTTGGATAAGCTTTTGGCGGGAGAAAAATTCAATACCCGAAAGGTAGTACAAAATGCCTTTGAAGAATTTGTTGCTTGATTGTCCAGCTAATTTCTTCAAGAAGGGCATCAATAAACGGCCACTGGGTTGGTAAACATGTGTCAATAGCATGAGTGATTACTTTGAATAAAAGTAATAAAAAATATAGAAAAAACTTACATACGTTAACTTATTGCTAAAAAAAGGCAATTTCATAGGTAAAGACCTAATATTACTTTTGTACCTCTCCAGGCGTTTTTTTTATTAAATAGAACAACTACAATTATATCATTTTCCTGTGTTTGTGTACACTAGGAAGTGATTACAACTGTTCATAATAATCTGAACTTATTTACTGAAATATTAATTCAAGTATTGGCTGTACCAACATCTGTAAAAATAGTATAAATACAATTTACATTACATCAAATTATATGAATTATCGAGTTTTCATGATGTAAACAATGAACTAAATTTAATACTGCCATAGCAGCCGCACAGATAATGTTACTGCCATAATCACTCTATCAAAGGGCTAAGTGCTTTGTAAGTTCATCAGAAGGTTTACCTCGCGCGCATTTGAGGTTGTTAATAACGAAACGAATTATTTGACGACGAGAAAAAACTGACATTATCCTTTACACTCTCATTGTTCAGAATACCTGTATGCCTATTCACTTACTTTAATATGTGTTTGATTTTTACACGTGGTAGAGCCATGCTAAGTCATGTAAGCAACGCTCGAGTGAGTTTAGGTGTCGGTTGAGCGAGAGCATGCTCGCCATAATACACAGTTTGGTCATAAGTATTGTCACACAGTAAAAACTTTTCTGCTGGCCACAAAAAAGTTTATTGAATTCGAATTTCGAATTGTTCATGAAAATAAAACTGTATACTTTTTAGAATTTTACTCATTTTTAAATATGGAGTGGACGCTTAAAGAAGACCGTGTTGCAGTTATTGCGTTGCATCGTTGCGGTTACGCGCCAATTCAAATTTTTGACATACTGAAAAATTTGGATATAACCAAAAGATTCGTTTATCGTACCATCAAACGATACAATGAAGACTCTACTGTAGATGACAGGTCAAGAAGTGGTCGCCCTCGGTCTGTTAGGACTCCAGCAGTGTTAAAAGCTGTGAAGGCGCGAATTCAAAGAAATCCCAAACGTAAGCAGAAACTGTTGGCCCTTCAGATGGGGTTAAGCAGAACTGCGGTGAAAAGGGTGTTAAATGAAGACTTAGGGCTTCGGGCATATCGAAGAAAAACAGGACATTGTTTGAATTCTCGTCTAATGGACCTGAGACTGAAGAGATGCCGCGCTTTGTTGAAGCGGTACGCGGGAAAAAATTCGGGAAATTCTTTTTTCGGATGAAAAAATTTTTACCGTAGAAGAGAGCTACAACAAACAAAATGATAAGGTGTGCACAGTAGTGACAGTAATGAAGAAGCGAGCAACCGTATCCCGCGTGTCCAACGAGGTCATTTTCCATCCTCGCTCATGGTATGGTTGGGAGTTTCTTGTTGGGGCTTAACAGAGGTACATTTTTGTGAGAAAGGTGTAAAAACGAATGCAGTTGTGTATCAAAATACAGTCTTGACGAACCTTGTGGAACCTGTTTCTCATACCATGTTCAATAACAGGCACTGGGTATTCCAGCAAGATTCAGCGCCAGCTCATAGAGCGAAGAGCACACAAGACTGGCTGGCGGCGCGTGAAATCGACTTCATCCGGCACGAAGACTGGCCCTCCTCCAGTCCAGATTTGAATCCGTTAGATTACAAGATATGGCAATACTTGGAGGAAAAGGCGTGCTCAAAGCCTCATCCCAATTTGGAGTCACTCAAGACATCCTTGATTAAGGCAGCCACCGATATAAATATCGCAGTACATGGACCTCGTTCGTGCTGCGATAGACGACTGGCCGCGCAGATTGAAGGCCTGTATTCAAAATCACGGAGGTCATTTTGCATAAACTTTAGTGTCATAAGAATCTATGTTTTGTTAAGTTCATTTTGGTATATAAATGGTTACATAATGAATAAACTTGTTTCAATTATTTCATATTAAACATGTGACAGAATTTATGACCTGACTAGGTATATTGAATTTGAAACGAACAAACTTTTACTTCTCGGTGCGTGTAAAAAGATTTTCTTTAAATGTCTACGATGCAATATTTTTAATTCGTCAAAAAATCAAAAACGTTTAATGAGCCGTGGTAGCTCAGATGGTTAGCGCTCGCTGTAAGTCTCAAAGTACGCGAGAAACCCGGGTTCGATCCCCGCCGGCACCAATGAAATTCTTAATTGCAATTTTAAGTGCTGATTTACCACGTGCTCGGCGGTGACGGAAAACATCGTGAGGAAACCTGCATATCTGACAAATAAGGAAAAATAATATATTTCGAAGACATGTGAAGTTCACCAACACGCATTGGGTCAGCGCGGCGGACCTTTCCTCGCCCTAAAACTTTCTCAAAAATGAGAGGAGGCCTGTGCCCAGCAGTGGGACGTGTATATAGGCTGTAAGTTTAACTTTAACTTTGAGAGCCATGCTGCAGCTATATTAGTAGTTTAGTTGTAGCATGAATGGGTCGGTTCGACCGGAGAAGGACCACGCTCTCACAGAATACCAGCGTAAAATAGCAGCTTAACACTACAGTGTTTCGTACGGTGAGTGTAGAGAACCGGAGACCCTTTTTACTGGAAAAGAGGCATTCCATCTTAGTCCTCACGGGTGACAACGCATCTGCTTTTTGATTCGCAAACGAGGATAAATGTAGATGTCTATGGGCCACAGCAACCACTTACCATCAGGTGGACTGTGTTCTCGTTTGTCACCCTATCCTATAAAAAAATATAATCACAATGATAGACACTTTTTATTACATTGCGTTGTATGCTATATATGTAGCTTTTCGATAAGGGTTATCACGGCTCATAAAACATACGACGCAATGTGTCAATCATTTCTACGGTTAACTAAGTTAATGAATAGGCCTGCTGGTTACTATGCTGCTGGAGCTTACATTATTACAAACAAAAATTATTTTTTTATTACGAGGTGTAGTTTTATATTATATTACATCCTGCCCTTTTTACAATCGCATATATTTTAAACATAGATATTTCTAACGTTAGTTTATACTAAATCTGTGATTTTAAGTTTATTGCGTAATTGATTGATTCCAAGATTAGCAGCCATTGACAAATTGTTAACAAACTAGTTAACTTATTCTCGTATCGTGTAGCGTAAGGTATATTTAAGATCCATATAGGAATCGTGAGCATACATTTTGAATTCCTTCAAGTTTATTTAACTGCTTCGGTAACATCCAGATAGCAAATATCAGTATAGTCAAGAATAGGCAGAAGAAGGCATTGAGCAAGCGGAACTTTAGTGGCAGTAGAAAAAAATTATAAATATTCGCAGAGAGCTTGACGCTGCATGAAACATGAAACATTTTCCTACTTATTTCATTAACCTATGGTGACCATGTTAGGCAGGAGTCGATGTATATTCCTAAATTCTTAATTTTATCTCTAAAAGGGTTGTGAGTGCCATTAAGAGTAATAGGTGGTATGAGGGATAAGTCAAACTTAGCATCTAGAACTACTCTACTACTACAAAAATTTAAGCACTAATCTTTATATATAAAAAGTACGTGTCACGTTGTTTGTGCGCGATGGACTCCTAAACTACTGAACTGATTTCAATGAAATTTTTGGTCAATGTGCAGTTTGGTCCAACTTAAAAGATAGGATAGCTTAGATCTCAATTTATAGTCGCAATACAATATTATTTTATTGAAAATTATTTCTCTATTATTTGACAGTCACAATTATCTGTTAGCTCCAAACGATTCTGTCAGATGACGATATCTGTTGACTGGATTGAGTAAATATTTAATAGATGGCGCTATGTTAAAAATACAAACGTTTAATATAAGCTACAATTTAGTAGTATAACCACCACGTGTTTATAGAACCGATTTAAAAAAAAATTTGCAGACTGTATGCAGTTTGGTCCAACTTGAGAGATAGGATGGTTATCCCGATAAGTGACCCTCAATTTTTTTATTACTAATTTCAGGAGTTTTTTTTTGGAAAGCAAATGGTCGTTCGGAAAGGGCAGAACAACGTCTGCCTGGTCAGCTAGTTATTTATATAATCTAGAAACTACCTACAATTATTGCTTGAGTACTTGTCTGATTAAATACTAGTCAGATCAGCGTTAGTTATATTAATAGCTTTCGGTAAATTTGCAAATAAGTAGTAAGAAAAAACAGTTGATAACTTATAGAATTTATGAAAATTGCAAACAGGAGAGGAGTAAACAGGCGAAAAATACATACACTCGAATTAGAATCTACTTCATTTTTAGAAGTTTGCAAAATATGTATAGTGAAATAAATAATTAGAGTTAAGCATATAATTTGCGTGAATAGTAATTTAAAGAATACCTTCAGAATAGTCGTACCAGGATATTTTCATAAGAGCATTAGGTATATATGGGCCCGTAGCGTTATTTGCAGTTTGAAAAACAGGCCATTTAGTCTTTCTTACGGAGAACACTCCAATGCTTGAACAATTGTATAATTTATTCCAGAGTAACTGAAAATTTAAAGCCTATTTATTGTACTTCCAATCATAACAAATGTTTGTTATGTCGCTATCTAGTTAGCAGTATTTAACTCCCGAGTCGATCTATGAATAATCACCATACTTGAGTAATGGCTGCATTTTACAAAGTTCTATTAGTGTAATGGCAGCACGTAATAGATCTACTTCCTCCTCCTACCCCTTCCAAACTTAAAGAAGCGGACCACTGTCATAATGAAACGTAGGATAAGTTTCATGCATGACACGTTTGATTCCAGTAGGCTTAGTCGTAGAGAATAATTCCTGGCCAAATGTGGCAAATATGGCAAAACATGGGTAACTTTAAATAATAGTATAGGTGTACTACTGAATTAAAACTACGGATTACAATGGAATTATTCTCTTATAAAGAATGCATTGGAGATATTCATACATGAGATATGACTCAACGCAATGATTACTGAAAATGCTAACGCTCTTGTCAAATTTTGACGAGCGAAAACTTCGAAGAAGTTTAGACTTATATAAACACAATTTGGATAAAAATTTCTTACCGCATAGTCTTTGGATGAAACTTGGATAATAAACCATGTTGGTCGAGAATAAATAAAATTGACGCAAGTTTCGGAAAAGGTAAAAATAATATAAGTATAATAGAAGTACTATTAAAAGTTGGCTTTAAAATTTATGGCTACCTTTTCTGGAAAGGAAATTTGCTGCTACATTATCACCTTCGAATTTGTACTACGATAATTGCTATTAACAAGCTAAACAAATAATTGCTCCGTACCGGATTTAAGCATGCCACCCGTGTTCCGCAGCCATTGTAAACCACTATCGCGTAGAGAGTATAATATTGTTCTTTGAAACCACTGCACGAAGAACAATGAAAAACAATCTTAATATTACGTACTACGCAACGCAACTGTAGGTGACGGTTACATAATTTACGTTTATTTATCATTATTAGTTGTACACACGGACGCGATTGCTACCGCTTTTAAGTTATATCGCTTCTAAATTTCTTTTTTATTTAAAAGTAAAACATACATTGTAAAATAAACATTTACAAAATTCATTTATATCGCTTCTAAATGTCTTTTTTATTTAATTGTAAAACATACATTGTAAAATAAACATTTATAAAAACAACCCTCCTGTGCTACTTTGGGTTCTCCTGGGGGCTTTTTCCTAAATGGTGGTAACTTTCTGTGATGAATTTCTATAAGTAGCCCCCTGCCAAGATCCCCCGTATAAGAAAATCGATGGGAGGCCTATGGTAAGTAGTGGCCTAAATTGAATATTGATAGGTAAGCCTAACAATATTCAATATAGTCCATATATACGATTGAATGAAAAAATGACAGTAACGCTTTTAATTTATAAAATATTTAAAAAGTACAACAGATATAAGTGATTACTTCAATGGTGGACTAAAAAATACGAAGCTGTTGACACTGTCATTATTTTAATGGACACGAGTTTTGAGATTTCGTTGAAGTAAATGTTGGTTATACAAAATATCTTAAGCTTTAGAGGTGTTTTGTTAAAAAATTATTTCTTCATTTTGCTTTCAATAATACGGTTAGGTATTTTTGACACAACCGATATTTTTATAAATATTAGTGAAATTGATTCAAAACATGATCGCATTATCTAAGATTAAATATTTTAACACTGCCTTTAATCATAATTATACGCGGTAGAGCCATGCTGCAGCTATATTAGTAGAATAGTTGTAGCACGAATGGGTCGGCTCGACCAGGGAAGGATCACGCTCTCACAGAATACCAGCGTAAAATGGCAGCTTAACACAGCTATGTTTCGTATGGTGAGTGTAGAGAATCGCAGACCCTTTTTACAGGAAAAGAGGCATTCCATCTTAGTCTTCACGGGTGACAACGTATCTGCATTTTGATTCGCAAACGAGGATAAATGTAAATGCCTATCGGCCACACCAACTCGCCATTTCAAGAGTCCGTACGGGTATGTGTGACTCCTTTCAATGCACATACGTAATAGCTGAGCTAGTAACTGGTAGAGCTCAGGCTGCCTCGCGAATTTGGGAAAGGGCGTTCCCTCTCAGTGTGATTAACACTGCTAGGGACAAACAGAGCAACAAAGTTAAGGTGCCTCGTGTCATGATACCCGTGAAATTTTGCGTTCTGCATCTAATTGTGCCTTTAAGGTGGTCGATCGTCCAAATAACTACAGAGTCCGTTGGACATAGCAAAATCCTTGTATCGGATTAGGTACACGCTACTAATTTCCAAGCTTTCCTCCTATGGACTTGTCGAGTAATCGAGTTCCAGCAACTTTGTTATTTATCCACCTAACTGATCTGTTGGTGTTGATGTCGGTTACTTTGGTTCTACTGCGGATATCATCATTACGAAATCTATCACGCAGAGAAACTGCGTGCATAGTCCTCTCCATAGCTAGTTTCGCTATCTTGAACTTTCTAATACGGCCAGCAGTGAAGGCCATAATTCAATATGTACTTTAGAAAACTAAGCTCATGGATTTCAGTAAATATTTATGCTATCATTGATCTTACCGTTTTCCACGATACCCTGCATTTTCAATGAATTGGAGCTATTGTATTGAGTTCAATTAAGTTTCAGAATATATTTTCCCAGATGAATGCTGGGTTTATGACTAAAGTATCGTACTCAGTAACTTTGTTTTATTTATATAAAAATAAACTTAAAATGTTTATCTAGTTAATTATGTATATTTGTTACAATTATCAGTTTTAGTTTTTTTATTGTAAATATGAAAACTATAATTATCAAATATTCTAATTGGAAACGTAGCTAAACTTAGCTTTTGTGCAATAAAAGACTGGCTATCTTGTTCTCATTAAATTTTCTCTTAAAACGACAGTATATACAGCTAATTAACACAAATATATAGTCATGTCTTAGGGACTCATATTTCAGCCATTTAATCAGTTTAGCCGGCTCTGAAACCGCCTTGGCTCCAAATGAAGTACTCTTTAGATGAGAACGTACACTCACTGAGGCTTTTCCTATCTCACAAGGGACCAAAGTTATTCCGTCAGGTCTTTTAACATCGTTTTTAAATATTTGACAAGGCCCTAAAATCGAAAAAAAAAACATTTAAAGAGACAATAGTTCTTCAGATAATTGCATTCAAAGAGGCATGACGGGACAACATGCCAACTATTTTTCCTATATTAAACATCTTGGGAAATGATAGATAAAATTAAAAAATAATAATACCCACCAGACTGAATTTCAGTAGCGCCGACCAGTCTTATTAGAGACTAGCTATTTGCGCAGGATAGAATTAAAGTGGACAAATGTGTCCAAAAGCAGATATGCACTCTCTTTTCCTTCACTCTCATACTCCGACGGGACGGTAATCTGATACGACCGGAGAGAGGTGAGGCGCAGGACCTTTACGTGCTTTTCGAGGTACGATGGTGAAATACCGTCATCCACTTGACTCCGAGTTGCTATTGAAAATGTCTGCACTTTAACTTCCTGGTCCAAATTAGGATTTGAACCCACATTTAGGGACCACGTCATCAGAAGTCACGTAGCGTAACCACTAGACTAACGAAATTGTCAAAATGAAAGATATCCATAATAATACAGTAACGACTTACAAAGCAGTTCTTGCAAGTTCATGAACACCATTAAAGAATTTAATTTTCAAAATATTCCACACATGCTCAGTTAAGGTCTACGTGTGTGGATCCCAACCTTGGATACAATCACAGGGTCATGAGAAGCGACCGATTAGCTGCATTCTATTACACATATACAACATATAATGTTTCTAACATTGTGGATGTTAGAAACATTACATCGCTAATAAATCAAAGGCATTATTACCCAGGGAAGTGCTCTAAAGAATTGTTAAAATTAATTCTAGCCGCCAAACTCACGAACACACATCACGACAATACTCACGATACCATCCACACCATCTGGTTGTTTAGCGGTCCACCACTGTGAGTTTTACTAGGAGTATTCTTCCTTCCTTGTACAATGTCTTTGTGAAATCGTTTACCACCGGCGATTTTTCCGTACCTATATGACTTAGGGACCTTCAAGAAAGAGCTTACTCCATTCTAAATGCCTGGCGACGCACCTATCATTCCCCTGGTGTTGCAGTTGTTCATGGGCGGCGGTAGTCACTTACCGTCGGGTAAGCCGCATGCTCGTTTGCCCCCTCTTTTAAAAAAATGCTTTTTGAAAATATGGAACTCTTGGCTTCTCAAAGTTATAGCCATAACAATCTTCGATTTTATTTTTGTAAAAATAAAGTATTTGATGAAAATTTTAACAGTTACCTGACCCTGTATAGCTTAAATTTTATTATATTTCATTCAAGTACGTACCATGCATAAATTTATCAATATCATCAAACCCTTTTAGGCTCATATTGAAAACAAATATGAGTAAAAAGGTAAATTCGACACTTACCTCCATCAGGTGGGGTTTCGATTCCCTATAATCCATTAGGGCAAACAACGTAAAGTCGTGTCGAAGTGATTGATGTGCATGCCTCTGAACACGGCCTCTGAAGTGATCTGAACGTTATAATATTCGTAGTGTGATTTATTCTTATTCTACACAAAAATTTAAATAAAGACATTTTTTCTTATATCTTAAGAATTCTAAGAATATATCCTAAGACACTAACTAACTTACAAAACAAAATTATATATTTTTTGGGTATTTCATCCATGTTACCACTATTCGAAAGTTATCAAAGCGTGTTACATTGAATTGTGCACGCCATATTAGATTATATAATAATAATAAATACTCTTGTAAGCCGAGAAGGACTTTTCTTATAGGATAGAGTGACAAACGAGCAGCCCACCTGATGGTAAGTGGTTGCTGTGGCCCATAGACATCTACATTTATCCTCGTTTGCGAATCAAAATGCAGATGCGTTGTCACCCGTGAGTAAATACCACTACTACTACTAACTAAGATGGAATGCCTCTTTTCCAGTAAAAAGGGTCTCCGGTTCTCTACACTCACCATACGAAACACAGCAGTGTCAAGCTGCTATTTTACGCTGGTATTCTGTGAGAGCGTGGTCCTTCCCCGGTCGAGCCGACCCATTCGTGCTACAACTATACTACTAATATAACTGCTCTCCTATGTTTACAAAATATATCGCTTAAATGCAATAAAATGTAAATTAGATTAATAATAATATTTATGTACTTTTTATGTATTTATTTTATTTTGTTGATATTTGTGTGTTTATTATTTTCATTTACAATTATATATTTATAGAGCCCAACCAGATGAGTAAACTATGTAAATGCCCCACATAATAATAATGTTGCGATAAGCTTGTCGCCATCCCGGTGAGTCACTTAGGTATGTCATCTCCAGTTGTTCGGCGCTTTCTAACTAGTATTTACACAGACGCAACCTAGTAGCCAGGATTCTACAGCAGGAGCTCGCTCTGAAATACGTTCTCGTAGATCGGAAACTACCATATTATAAGTACTTGCTGGAAGCCGTGCTCGAAAATGACCGCGCCAGGCTCTACTGGGATCGGGCCATCATCACAGACACGACTATTCTTGCGAATAAGCCTGATATTGTGCTGATCGACCGGGCACCGTCAAGGATATTTTTGGTCGACATTACCATTCCTTATGACGAGAACCTCTTTAAAGCCGAAACAGATTAGCTGACAAAGTATCTGGACCTGGCTCACGAGGTAACCGGTGGTCTGCCGACCGAAATTATTCCTGTGGTCGTTTCTGCGAACAGGCTAATACCGGTCTGCCTCTCAGGTCATCTGAGGCGACTGGGACTCCGTGACGGACCGCTCCAGGCTCAAATGCAGAATGCGGTGCCCCTCGATACTGCCCGCATCATCCGCCGGTTTCTTTCCCTTTCCCCCTAACACTCGGCCGTTTGGTCCCCTGCCGAGGGCTTCCATCTGGTTGGGTTTTTATTTATTTATGTATTTTTTATGTTTTTATTTTATTTTATTAATATTTATGTATATTTATATCTTTCGTTTACAATTATATATTTAAACAGCCCAAACAGATGAGAAAACTTTATAGATAACTCACAATAATAATAATAGTCATTTATTTCAGGCTTATTACACCCATTTCAAATATCACTAAATATGAAGGAAAAGATGAATACACACTTTGCGAGCCTTTGACGTTGTCACAGTACTTAATTGTTGCTTCAGATTTATTAAGTGTCTTCATAGAATAAGAGCGAAGCATCAGCAAATTTTATGACATTATCAACTGTTTAATTAACAAAGCAGTGGACGTAACCCTACCAGTGTGTAAAGATATATAAAGATATCTTAATTGACACGTGATCATGACAGTTTCAAGAAATTTTAAGTACCAGATGGTAAGGCACACGAAACAAAACCCTTCGATAACTTGTGATAACTTGTGCGCCGACTATTGTAAATTGAATATAACTATTATTTCAGAATAACGACTGAATGCAGGGATAATGCAACTGCTCGTACTTTTATAATCAGTATATGTCCAAACATGTCATAAGGGTGACAAAGCAAATTTATGTTGCAGAGGTGAATGGCAGAGTCGGAAAGGGTCGCCCTAGGCGAAAGTTTATCGCCCAAATTGGCGATATATTGAAAATGGGCCAAATTAAGAGTACCTTTAACCGACGAGCGTGTATGCGTAGGTATATGGATGTGGAGGAAGCGAGAGAGGTGTGTCAGGATCGTGACAAATGGAATTCCATAGTCTCTGCCTACCCCTCTGGGTGACAGGCGTGAGTGTTTATGTTTATGTTTTATGTTATGTCATAAGGGCTACTTTTTTATTATGTACGAGTAGTTATGCAGGACTAGAGATTCTAGTATCACTGCGACCTAAGAGATCTATTGTGATCGCTGCTACACCTACAGTTCACTGCTAAGCCCTACGTCCTCAATGAATGGAAGGAGTTGCTTAGCTGTGAGTAATTTCACTTCTTCTGGGCGAATTACATAGTTTCCCAGATGAGTGCTGCGTTTGTACTTTAAGGGCCCGCAATTTGTCAGGATGTGTAAAGGCGTTTCCTGCTCTAGGGAGCAATACAAGCACATGCTTGTGTTGCTTGGTCCCAAGATGGACGTGTGCTTCTTAAGACAACAGTGTTCAGTCAAGGCTCTTACCAGAATGTGCAATTTATTTTTACCTAATCCCAGGGCGTCCGAAGCGAATTTACGATCGAAAGCCCGGATTAAGGTTTTAGAATGTTTTAAGCCTGGTGTATCAGACCAGATCTTAAGTAATCACTTAAGATATAAGAAACATAAATATCTATTGTAATAAAGAGTTTCCAGGGTCAATCGGGGAGGCTTTTTGAGATTTCACAAAATGGCTCGGGTCCAAATTGAGCCCTCCCGTGCGAATTGTCTGCAACCCATCTTAAAACGAACTTATTGTTACCTCCTAGGGAGTTTAGACGATTCACGCAACTTTCTACGCGCTAGGAGTGCTGCTTAACTATCAGAGTTAATATAAATTATAAGGTTAACGTAGTGTATTTGCAGATTGATTCCCGCACACTGAAGTATGGCGAAAAATTCGGCCTGGACGACAGAGTTGAATCTACCCAAATTCACACTAAGTTTGAATTTGGCGCGTTACCCATAAATACTAAAGCCTATGTTGGGACACATTTTGACCCATCGGTATACCATATAAGGTATAAGGCTACCGACCTCAAAGATGATCTGTCTATTCAACCAGTCTTCTCTGAGGGTAGTTCTATTGTATACTTTTTGTTAAAAGTATATAGTGAACGCATGATGTCTCAGATCATGCGTCCAACCGGTGTTTCCTTGATTGAGTCGAGCATAGATCTCAATCTATAGCAAAGCAAGCCCAAACCGCCCTGAGCGTTAGTCCTATACAAACTAGCCCTCGACTCCTTGTCAAAGTAAAGATCAAGGAGCGTTAGGCCTAGAAGTACATTAAGAGCCGCTCCAGGCGATGATCGCATCGCTCCAGTTGCCATTAAGCAGGCAGGCCTCTGTAGACTATTTAGTCTGTCCGCAGTCGTCTTTTGGTTGGCCTTATTACACCAGATGGTGGAGGCGTAGGTAAGAATCGGAATCACTATACTGCTGTACAGCCATAGGATCATATTAGGACACAAGCCCCAGTTGTTCGCGAACATGCAACTGCACGTACCTAAAGCAATTTGAGCCTTATGACATACATTGCCAAGGTGAGAGTTCCACGTTAGTTTTTGGTCGACTGTTACTAAACTTTAGTGGAAAATGGTACTTCTTTACCATTAAATTTTGGTGTGACTGATTTGTCCAACTGTCTCTTTTTGGTAAAGGGTATTATAGCAGTTTTATTAGCATTAACTATATATAACTATAACAGTATGATAAATGATAAAGTACTTTGACAAAACACCTAGCAATGATCACAACGTCATCATCATAACCCAGTGTCTATGCGAAGGTCTGCCATCTTGTACAATAATTGGTCAACTGCAAGAGTCCAAAGGAGGGGTGACAAAACACCACCTTGTGGACATCCTCTTATAGTTGCAATCTCAATCGAAGTTTGAAACAGCTCTATTTTTGTCTTTCTGTTTGAGAGCATCGACTTCACCAACTTGATGGTTGTTGGGTTAACATTTTTAGAAGTCAGGCCCCCAACCAGCAGTGATGTAGGGCTACTGTCGTAGGCGCCCTCAATGTCTATAAAGGCACAAAGAGCTGTTTCTTTATCCTCCAACGCTTTTTCAATCCTATCAATAACACTGATCAGGGCTGTTTCCGTACATTTGCCTCTGTGGTAAGCATGCTGGTTGTAGTGTATAGGTCTTATAGCTAGAGCTACGTCCCTAATATATCTAGCTATAATCTTCTACAGTGTCTTAATAGAAAGGAAAAGGAAAAGAAAGGAAGAAAGGCTTATAGGACTAAATAACTTTGGTAAAGCGTATTCCTTTCTTCCAGCCTTAGTTATAAATAGAACTATGAGAATTGTCCATCGTTCTGGAATATATCCCCATGCAAAATTTTTTCTCAATATTTTCACCAGATAAGGAAAAAGGATAGCGATACCCGTCTGTAGATGGATGGATGGGATGGATTATTCCACCATCATTCTCAATTTTCAATTCAATGATAAGCACAGCCGCCTCCTCTGGAGAGTCAGCTTCGCTGCAGGGCGGAAAAATAATGCCCAGTTGAGGCTTAGGCAGTTCGCTTCGGGTATTATCGAGAGCTCTGCCTCCGGCCAGGGTTTCAGTTCTCCGATCCCACCCACATTCCAAAATCCAACCTGGCTTGTGGGTGAAATCCGAAAGTGTTGGTCCCATTCGTGGCTGCAATCCTCAGGCCGTCTTAGCAATAACCTGCGTTAGTGCCCGGTGGACCAGTCGCATCTGCTCCACGCTCATAGGATTCGAGTTGCGAATTCCTACACGCGTGGAGCCAGCTATGCCACTGAAGCTGAGCTTCTTGGAATGGGGGACCGTTGCCAGCTTCACAGATTTCCTGGGCTGGTCTTTGGGGGTACTCTTCCTCAGACCGACTGCGTTTTATCGCCGTCGGAACTGGGGGAGGTTTGGGCAGAGAAATTTCGTCCTAGGGCTTCTGGCAGAGAGAGAGGGCCTCTTCGGCTCCTTTCTCAGCTGCTATCAGCCTTCGGTTCCTCTTCCGTGCTGCCCCAATAAGCTTATAAGGCTTAGTGAACTATTACAGACTTTACTTCCAGATACTACAGTCAGTTCCATTAAAGTAGAGATTTTTTTCCAAATGTTTGGTTTCACGATTAGTTAGGGAAAAATTCGGATTGCCCCGGCAGAGTGCCGCACGCCGGGGAAAGGGTTAAAATACTACCCGAATCGCCCTGGTCTCGGGTAGACATCGTTTGCGACTGGACTCCCCCCCCCCCTCAGCCACGCATCTATCGGCACGGTACGCTAAACACCTTGGATAGGGTTAAAATAGGAAAAAAGGCGTGGGATAAAAAGAAAAGAAAATGAGGATCGTCGGAGTGTTTCTGTTCTGTCTGTTTCCTATAGAACCAGACCAAAAACAGGTGGCAACCACGTGAAGGAAGAAGAATCCTCAGACTTGCCCTGGGGATCAACATGATCTGCGCTCTCCCCCAGAGCTATTCGCCAAACTGCTCGCCGGATAGGAGAGCAAAATAGGTGTTAATTTAGTCCTACTGATAATGTAAAAATGTGAGAATTAGGAGTAGACTAACCCCCGCCCTTTATAAGGGCCAACCATACTTCTCAAGCTACCACGCCACTCACTAAAACACAAAAACGTTCATATTGGACAAAAAAGAATAAATAAAAACAATTTTTTTATTCTAAATCAAAACTAACACTTAGTGCTCAATAACTAGGTAATAGTAGGTATACTGACACGGGCGTTTAAGATAAATAAGATCTAAATGTTTCCTTATGTAGAACTTAGTTAAAAAATAATATGTCCAAGGTTTAGGATGAAATCTGGTTTTTGGTCAAAAACCAAGACAGATTTAGCTTTATGATAAAATAAACCTATACCTATACTCTAATCTAACCTAACTTAACCTAAGCTGAAATTTTATCATAAACCTAAACTAGTTCAGGTTTTTGATGAAAAAACAGGATTTTTTCAGGTTAATGATAAGATTGAGTAATAATTTTGTCTTCTTCCGGTTCTTGTCCAAAAGACCAGATTTTAGATCAAAAAGCTGATTTTACCACAAACCCTTTGCAAATAATTATAATATGTAGGAATGTGATCCGATTTAAAACAAAGTAGAGAAAATATGATTCCTATTAAAAATAAGTTTGTTTCATTTAACACATAGAGCGCCTATAAAATACAATTAGTTAAATTTAAACAAATTGTTTTGTATCACATTAATTATATTATATTTAATATATTTTATATGTAATGTTAATGTTACATTTAATAAATAATATATTTAATATCTACTTCCAAAAAAAAACTAAAGCATCAACCATACAATTATCACCAGCTTCTTTTGATTAAATTTGTACTTTCTTTACTTAGTTTGTTTAAACTAAACTACACGCATAAGTTATGTATGTAAGAGAAAAAAAAATCATATAGCAACTTGCACGAAATATGTTAAAATAAGTAGTACGCAAAAATTAAGTAGTGTTAGTCATAAACAGTTGCTGTCTAGTTGATATATCGACCAAAGTGGTTTAGTTTATTTACCTTTTACTTTCATATCGTTTTAACCCTACATATTACGTAGTAAACGCACCCACCTCTTCGGAGTTAGTTGAAAAAATTAAATACGAAGAGGTGGCTTGATTAAAAATATTATAAAATAAAAAGCGCTGTAAAACATTTTTCTTTCAGAGCCGAAGGCATAGGATGCGAAATGCACTAGGTATTCCATTTTCTCGCCGTAACTACGTTGCACGTACCGAACAATAAAATGCTTTTAAAGCATCAAGCGACATAATTCTTGTATATAAATAAATAAAGCAAAAAAACTTTTAGTCAAAGAGAGAATTTGTTAACAGGAAACCTAGTAAAATTTTCTGAATTTGTATATAAACAATATGTGTATATAATATATAAGCAATATATGGAATCGATTCCTATCAGCCATTTTTCCGGACCGATACGACTTAGAAACCTTCAAGAAAAGAGCTAACACCTTTCTAAAAGGCCGGCAACGCATCTGCAATTCCCCTGGTGTTGCGGATGTTCATGGGCGGCGGTAGTCACTTACCATCAGGTGAGCCGCATGCTCGTTTGCCCCTCTTCTATAAAAAAAAATGTGTTTTTCAGTAACGATCACGAGCTTACTTAGCAAAATATTTGGTCAATTTCATTACTAAACTTCTTTTTTCATTGTCTATTACTCAAAGAAAGAATTGTTTGTTGTTTTCTTCTTTACATGTCCGTAAAAATCCATTACTTGGGCTTCTACGCAGTAACAGACGCCTGGTACTTTTGATATTACTCCTCAGCTTCGGTCTGAATATTTATGTATGGAATCACTGACCTCTACACACACACATATATATATATATATATATATATATAGAGGTCAGTGGATTGAATGAATTTAATATATTCTGTAGACTTGTATTTATCTCAAATATCAGGTTTAGCAGCAGTCTTAAATATGGGTTGATTAACTTGATATATTTTTATCACAGCACATAAATGAGGCGAAAAATGCTCAAAAAAGTCCGCCGCGTCTTCGTTGGACCTAATTGAGGCATTTTGTTCAAATTATATCAATATAGGATTCCGTTCTTTCCTTTGATCTCTTATAACAGTGTAGGTTTTTTGCTATAACGGCCTCATGACAATTATCAATACATTTCGGCGGCTTGGTAACGCAGTGGCAGTGGTCATTTCCGCACGGAACAAATATGGGTATGAAATACAAAAAAAATGTGTTCCAGTCGTTGTGCCCTAAAAAGGCTTTAAAATTCATCCATTCCGGTTCCCATAATTTTAACAGCGAGAGATTGAATAAGTTCCCATTAAAATGACAAAAGCACATCAATAATAATAGTCGATGCTTCAATCGATTGAGTGTTTAATGGTATTTACGTAATAGTCCCCAGCATTACAAGACAATAATTCTATGCTCTATTGTATTATGATTATTAAAAGGCTAGGTTTTTAATGCTATAACATATTGCTATGATTATACTACCTCCAGGTGTTTGTTAAACATGAATTGTGTATTGAACCGGGATCCATCTGAGAATAATACGTTAGACCATTGGCGATCGTTTCAAGCCCAATGTTTGTTTGCACATAATAATTTTTGTACGTGATTGCTTTGTTGTAGTGCTGGAATCTAAAATAGTCTATGAGCGTGAAGGATTACATCGCGAGGTCTTCTAATTACAGCTTGATCGCTCACCAGAACCTGCTGATCCAACTGCAAAACCAATTGCTTAGCTTATATAGGTAGGTTAGGCTTAATTACGTAGTTTTCTTGCTGAATTGTGAAAATTAGTCTTGCGATGCTAACCAGAATTTTCTCAAATGTTGCCAAACTACTTGCTGAATATCTCCGCTGATAATATTGGAAATGTTGGCTTTTTATGTTATAAAAAACTACAGTAATATATCAATTAACGAAGTTAAGAAAAACTAAAATTTTAGTTTCAAACAAATTTTGTCGTTATGACTCACACAGATAAAAATTTATCGTATAAAAATATTTTAAAGTAACCGCCTTCGTCCTTCTCTTTTTGTTGCTTTCAGAACACAGAATATACATATGTACATGTAAAATACATATGTGGGCACATATTGCTGGAGTCAGGATCAACGATCAGGATAAAAATTATTTAAATCTTCTTAATATGGCCGGATATTTCACAAGTCCACTACTGAACATAGGCCTCCCCCAAGGAATACCACAATGCATGGTCCTGAGCCACCTGCATCCATCGACTTCCTGCATATCTTACCAGATCGTCACTCACTCCATCTAGTAGGGCGACGGCCTACACTTCGTGCGTCGGTACGAGGCTGCCACTCGAGAACCTATTTTCCACATCGGTTGTCGGTTCTTCGAGCTATATGGCTGTCCCATTGCCACTTCAGCTTACTAATCCATTGGGCTATGTCAGTCACTCTGGTTCTACTGCGGATAACCTCATTTCTAAGTTTATCACGCAGAGAAACTCCGAGCATAGCCCTCTTCATAGCTCGCTGAGCGACCTTGAGCTTCCTCATCCGGCCGGCAGTGAAGGATCACGTCTCTGTTCCATAGGTCATCACTGGCATAACGCACTAGTTTTACAGTTTCGTTTTTAAGTTTTGAGGTATACCTGATGAGAAGATGTGCCGTAATTTCCCGAACGCTGCCCAACCGAGTTGAATCCGTCGATTGACCTCTCGGTCGAAGTTGGACTTACCTAGTCGGACTATTTGTCCCAGGTAAACATACTCGTCAACAACTTCGAGCTTAGTGCTCCCAACAACTACCAGCATAGGTGTGACATGGACATTAAACATGATCTTTGTTTGTCAATGTTCATCTTAAGACCTATCCGTTGGGAAACACTATTGAGGGCATTGAGCATAGTGCTTAGGTTCTCCAAGGAGTCTGCCGTAAGGATTATATCGTCGGCAAATCGATGGTGAGTGATGTACTCGCTATTAATGTTAATACCGTATCCTTTCCAGTCCAGTAGCTTGAAAACGTCTTCCAATGCAGCGGTGAAGAGTTTCGGAGATATAACGTCACCCTGCCTTACACTTCTGTGTAATTGGATAGGTTTCGTATTCTGGTTCTGTACTCGAAAAGCCATCGCAGCCATACTGTACAAGCACTTCAGCACTTCGATATACCGACAGTCAACTTGGCACCGCTGGAGGGACTGCAGCACTGCCCAAATTTCCACAGACTCAAAGACTTTGTCAAAGTCTACATATGCCGGACATAGTGGCAAATTGTACTCCTCGGACTTCTGTACAATTACCTGCAGGGTATGTATGTGGTCTATGGTGCTAAAGCCTTTTCGGGAACCAGCTTGTTCTGGATGCTAGAAGTCGTCAAGTCTGCGCGGGATACGACTCGTAATGACTCTCGAAAACAGCACGTAGACGTGGCTCAGAAGGGAAATCGGTCTATAGTTATTTAAGAGAGCGATGTCAGCTTTCTTAAAGAACAAGACCACCGCACTTCTGCTCCACGCCTCCGGTGTAATGCCACCATGGAGGACGGAATTAAAGAGCTTCTGAAGGACTTCCAGTACCGGTTTTCCACCGCTTTGAGAAGCTCCGCTGTATTTCAATTCTCGCCTGGGGCCTTGTCGTTTTTGAGGTTCTGGAGAGCCATTCTAATCTCGCTTAGACTGACGTCCGGGATATCATCGGAATAGTGTCGGATAAGACTCGCTCGTGAATCGTTACTCACACTTACGTATGGTTCCAACGATAATGTGTGCAGCTGCCCATAGAACCTCTCAATTTCACTCAAAATCTCAGGTGTTCCGGAAACGACGCTGCCACACTCGGTCTTCAGCTTCGACAGTTAGCTCTTTCTGGCAGACAGATATCTAGCAAAGACTTTGGAGCCCTGGTTCCATTCGATCGCTTCTTCAATACAAGCGGTATTAATGTCGCATAAGTCCCGCCGCATACATTTGGAGATCTGTCTGTTTAGTTGCCTGTATGCTGTCAAATCTGCTGAAGACTGCAACTTCATATGTCGTCCAACAGCCATTAGATTAAGAGTGTGATAGGAGTGTTTTCGAGTTCTTTTGCGGCGAGTCGTGCAAAACTTAGCTACGACCGCATGGGCAGTTTCCACGAGCTTGTCATTCATATCGTCCACTGCATTTCAATCTTCTACGCACTGAAAACGGATTCGTAACTCGAGCTGAAAGGTTTCATGACTTTGGATTAGAGCACGAGGGGGACGGATCGTTGACTTCATTAGACGTGACCCCTCCAACTTAACGTTTAAGTTCAATGTGCCTCTCACCATTCGGTGATCGCTTCCGGTTTTCACCCTTGCGATCACTGAGACATCACTGAACAGTTGTCGTCTGGTCGTCATAATGAAGTCAATTTCATTTTTTGTCGAACCGTCGGGGCTCAACCAGGTCCACTTTCTGTGGGGCCGCTTCTAGAAGAAAGAGTACATCATAAAGAGTCCCTCTTTCTTCATGAAGTTTGCCAGCTGCTGGCCCCTTGAGTTCCGTAGCCCTATTCCGAATTTCCTTACTTTCAGCTCACCGTTCTCTCTTGTGCATAGTTTTATATTCCTATATAAACAAAAGTTGTAAACAAGAATTGAAAAAATATTATCATTTATATAACTGTAAATATGAATAGTAAAACATATTTGTTATTAAAACAAAGTATTTTTAAATTTAATTCATAATTATTTAAATAATTTAATTAATCAGTAGATTTCGTACACTACTACGTACTTTTAATGCTACAAAGATTTGTGTACATATATAAGACAGAAAAACTGATTTTATAACCATTAAGTGTGGGGTGTATTTTGACCTGAGCAACGCCGGGTTTCGCTGCTAGTAAATAAATAAATATTTTTATATGTTGTTTTTGCTTGGTACATGGTTTGTTCGTTTTAGAGCTGCAGCTTTATTATATCTAACAGAATACCATCGATAAGGAGCAGCTGTTGCTTGCTTGCTTGACAGCAGTGTGTCTAGTGGTTGGAGCTGCGATTCCTGATCATGGGATCTCGTATTTGAAACTCAGGTCAAGCCATCATCTATTATATGGGTTTTTCTGTCAAAAATCTAAGTAGCAACCCGGAGTCAGGAAGTTGGCGGTTATTCTCCCCCGTCACTCGGGAATTACATAAAGCCCTTGGTCCTGCGCCTGATCTCTCTGAGCTCGTGTCACTTTGTCACCCCTCAGACTATGAGAGTAAGAGAATAGAGAGTATATGTTGAGTGTTTGCACACACACTCATGCACTTTTAATAATGATGTCCTCTGTAGATAGTCTCCGTTTAGACTGGGTGGTCATTTGGTCTGGAGGACATTAATATTAATGATGCTGAGTTTTGTACGGTAAATTGTATGTAACGGAAGTTTCTTTTTACTAATCCACATTTTGCTGGTCAGAAACAACATTAGAGATACTTATAAAGCCAGCAAGGAAATAACAGTATTTTCTGACCAGCAACAAAATCTATCACTGCATCTGGCCTGGCTATATTGAAGGCAGTAACATGGTTTTATGGAACCGACTTGAGCTACAAAATTTTTATTGGTTTTGCTGACTTTTCACTGCTAGCTTGATATACCTCAGTGTCAAAGTACGAAGCGTCTCGTTCAGCTATCGTCATTCTTCATGCCAATGGTGACGACCAATGCAAATCCTCCCATGTGAGAGGATTGATTGAGTTTTTGCGGGTTGATGAAGAAAAAGTAGAAAAATTTATTACTAACCTCTTTACTCTCAATTAGAACATCATCATTTTTGTAGAAGAGGTGGCAATTTGTGGTAATGGCTCTACAACGTATTGTGTTTAGGTACATACGTGATAGAGAAAAGCTGAAGCTGTAATATGGCTGTAGCACGGATGGGTCAGCTCGACCGGGGGTAGGGGGACCACGCTCTTAAAGAATACCAGAACAGAACGTAAAACACCATACAAACACCATAATGCTGCATGTATGCTAAATGTATTTCGTGTGAGGAGTGTAGAGAACTGGATATTCTTTTTTCTGGAAACGAGGTATTCCATCTTTAATTCTTAACTGAGGAAGGATGTAGATGTCTATTTATTTATTTGTATTTATTTAAACTTCATACAATATGATGTATAGGCGAACTGGGTCGCAGTATCCACGTGCCATCAAGTGGTTTGTGCTCGTTGTAACTCTTATAAGAAATAAGACAAACGAGCTACCAAATGCTTATACGTAATAGGGTTTACTTAACTTACTCTTTATTTTACTTTATTATTGCAATTTAACTTTCTTCCTAATTAACATTTTAGTAAACACTTTTTTTTCATGCCGAATAAATCATTCCTACATATTTCATTGGCTAAGTTATATAAGTAATATTTCATTTACTTTTAATAAATAGGTACCTATTTAAATAAAACTAATTTTACGGATTTTATCGCATATATTAACTTATTTTACATTCCAGACGTTTCAAGCACTTTACAGCACCCATGGTCACGGGGGGAACTGAGGTGTATGACGTCCCAATGTCATAGTTAACCACGGCTACCTCCAGATTAAAAATTATTAATTTTTGTTCCGATCTACGCAGTATGAACTTACAGTATCATGAAGTCTTGCAGTTGTATGCTTGGGTTAGGATTTAATTTTATTAATTATGAGATCCCAAGCAGATGGTAGCACCCAGCCATCTTCTCTATTGAAAAAGTAACTGCATTTCTAGACCATCTTAATTCTTTAAATTCTATAAAAACTTTTTAACAAAAAAATTAAACCGCCGAAAACACTAAAAAGCAAAAAATAATAAACCTTTTTATTTAACCTTAATAACTAAGTTCTTAAACTAATTTAAGTATACCTAAGTATATATTTTTGTAATTATTTTGAGTTTTTAATTAACCTTAATAACTAAGTTCTAAAACTAATGTAAGTATACCTAAGTAATTTTGAGTCGGCGCCAAACAAGCAAATTAATTAATTATGTAAAGCGTGATGCGCGGCATTGTTAATTTGATTTGGTTATTTCTTTAAATTTAAGGTAATTTACTGGTCTTTGTTCATTGATTGTTTAGCGCCGACTCGAAATTACTTAGGTATACTTTCATTAGTTTTAGAACTTAGTTATTAAGGTTAATTAAAAACTCAAAATAATTACAAAAATATATACTTAGGTATACTTAAATTAGTTTAAGAACTTAGTTATTAAGGTTAAATAAAAAGGTTTATTATTTTTTGATTTTTAGTGTTTTCGGCGGTTTAATTTTTTTGTTAAAAAGTTTTTATTTTATAATTTTTCGTGGCTATAATCTACTAATTACTACATGCTTAATTTTTGAATACTTTCAAATTAGTTACCTACCTTACTATAGCTATTAACTGTTATATAATCCTACTTTTTCTATTATTTGTTGTAGAATATAAAAACTTTTTAATAAAAACAGGCTGTATATACCACCATGGGTAGGCCTCCAAAAATGCTGTTCAAATGAGAAAGAGATATTTAGAAGAATGTAATAATGAGAAAAAAAAGGTAGGAAGCAAATAGAAAGAGAATTAGATTAACACGTTAACAGGAGAGTTTAGATCACCGCGAGGAAAGACTGTAAGTATAAGAAGCAGACTAAAAGATAGCTATGGTTGTGTGAAGTGGTAGCAACTTTTCAAAGTACGAAGGGTTATGGCGACTCTGAGCGCAGGATGTTGCCGATAATTTTATGCTGAGCCGTCACGGTTCACAAATTACAAGGTACGACCCTTGATAAAGCTGTAATCGACCTCGGAAAGAAAGTGTTTGCCAAAGGGTAAACACTGTATATGTGGCACAGGTATATGTGGCACTGAGTAGAGTACAAGAACTTGAGAGTATTGCTTTATCTAATCTAGAGCCAAATAAGGTATTACACAAACCTCAGGATGAAGGAGCTTTAGCAGAAATGCAGAGACTGAGATGACCTGACTGAGTGTAGACCACACACAAGAAACTGACAGGTCTAAAGCTCATTCATCGTGAGGTTTTTTGTAATGTAAAGTAATGTAATTATTATGTAATGTAGTAATACACAACTCAGCATTAGAATATGTTAGTAAACAATAAATCACCCCTATTTTACCACCCTTAGGGTAGACGTTTTGTTTTCAAATTTATATGGGACCTCCGTTTTTTCGTCGGTTAAAAATTCAGTTCACAATGGAGTTAAAGGCAAACAATTCTTTAGCTTTTCTAGATGTGTTAGTAATTCGGAATCCTGATAACACCTTAAGCCACACTGTGTATAGAAAAAAGACCCATACAGATAGATAGTGAAACGGTGATTCTCACCACCGTCCTTCACAGTTAGCTACCGTGGGTAAATCTTTGTTTCAGAGAGCATGAGGGATCTGTGACAGTAAACACCTGGCCGCCGAGCTCCAACACGTCAAGCAAGTTTTGCACGATAATAAGCTTCGGGTCCCACGCCTACGTCACAGTGAACGAGTGAAGCCGGCCACAGTCGAGCGAGTGCCTGCTGTACTGCCATATTTCAGAGGTGTCATTGACAAGATTGGCTTCATCTTGAAGCGTGCTTCCATTAAAACATATTTTAAGCCGCCGAAGAAGATTAGTCAGTTTTTACCATCAGTCAAGTGCAATATTCTTCTGCAAGATGCAGGAGTATACAAGCTTGATTGTGAATGTGGTCTCTCTTATATAGGATAAACTAAAAGATCTATAAAAACCCGCGTTACAGAACACATAGCTGATGTGAAGAATAGACGCTCCGGGAAGTCTGCAGTCTGTGAACACGTACAGGATCGCCCTCGTCACTACATTAGATTTGATAGACCACAAATCCTCGCTAAAAACACCGATTCCTTCCAAGGATGATTCGCGAGGCTATTGAAATCAAGAAACATCCTAATTTGCCATAACCATAACCATCTGCTTGGGATCCCATAATTAATAAAACTAAATCCCAACCCAAGCATACAACTGCAAGACTTCATGATACTGTAAGTTCATACTGCGTAGATCGGAAAAAAATTAATAATTTTTAATCTGGAGGTAGCCGTGGTTAACTATGACATTGGGACGTCATACACCTCAGTCCCCCCCGTGACCATGGGTGCTGTAAAGTGCTTGAAACGTCGGAAATGTAAAATAAGTTAATATACGCGATAAAATCCGTAAAATTAGTTTTATTTAAATGTGTAGTGTTCGCGTAAATATAAGAAATCATTAATAGGTGCCTAATTAACTTCAATGCTTTAAAAATTACTTTGTCATTGCAACGCTCGCTTGTTTAAATTTAAATGCTTATTCCGTTACAAATATCAAGCGCTCAAGTGACCATTCGTTGACCTTGCGCTGATTCATACTTTTATCTGCGCGCAACAGTCCCTTTTGTTCTCGCTCAGCTGTAGTCTTTTTATCCTAAAGTAATCAAGGTTTTCTTTTCTTTTGCTGTGTTCATATAAAGATAAAATGGCAGATAGTTTAAAAACTTTATTGTAGAAGCGTAGTTCGATAAAATCAAAGCTTAAAATTTACCACAATTATTTAAAATTAGTTAAAAGTAGTTCTGATATTTCTGAGTTACAACGTCTAGACTTAGCGGAGCGTTTTAATAAATTCGAAACCTTATATTCAGAATTTGATGAATTACAGACAAACATAGAAGTGCTTGCCGATGATGCGGGGTCTACGCTAGTTGAGCGTGAGGACTTTGACCGTCAGTTCTTCAACCTGGTGGCCATCACGCGCAGCCTGCTCGGTGCTTCATCCAACGGAGCTGGGTCAGAGGCGGGCTTCAGAGATGCTGACTCAGGTGCACACTGTTCTAATAAGAATAGTTTTGTTCGTTTGCCTAAAATTGATTTACCTCATTTCGATGGGAACCACCAATGCTGGCTCGAATTTTGAGATACATTTACGTCATTAATTCACGATAACTCCAGTATCAATGAAATAAACAAGTTCCACTATTTGCGAGCTTCATTGCAAGGAAATGCAGCCTTAGTTATTAAAAATATTGATTTTAAAGGCGATCATTATAAAATTGCGTGGGACATTTGTGTGACCGGTATAACACCAACCGCCTTCTTGTGAATAATCATGTGCAAGCTTTATTTGTTATCGATCCTGTAGTCAAGGAGTCAAGTGTCTCAATTAGAAACCTGGTAGATACAATTAATAAAAATGTAAGGGCACTAACAAAATTAAATCAGCCCACTCAATATTGGGACACATTATTAATATATATCATGACTAAAAAATTAGATTTAACAACAAGTCGTGACTGGGAAGAGCATAGGAACAATATTTTAAAAGATGATCCTACTTTAATGCAATTTTGTTCTTTTTTAAGCACGAAAGCGGATTGGCTAGAGTCCGTCGAGTCGAATATCAATTCTTCTGAGACTAATACTATTGTAGCTTTAAATAATAGTCATACATATAAACATTCCAATTCTACAGTCACTCAAGTTAATAAAAAATCACATAATAATTTTAATAAAATAAATAAATGTCCACTTTGTTCCCAGGCTCATACATTATATAAATGTGAATCTTTTAGAAACTTAACTATTGAGGATCGCATAAAAAAGGCAAATGATTACAATGTTTGTCTTAACTGCTTGCGCGTCGGACATTCTGCTAAGCAGTGTATACTCACACATTGCAAATATTGCAAAACAAATCACAATACGCTTTTGTATTTAGAATTTAGTGAACCTAAACCATTTTCTAATCCATTGCCTTCTGCTATGCCTTCTGCTTTGTCTTCTGCGTCAAACATCGCACTATTAGCCAATTCCTTGCAGCTTGCTACTTCTGCGCATGTTTTCCTGTCCACAGCTATGATCAGCGGTACGGGTAAGAAGTACACTGCACGGCTACTGCTGGACAACGGTAGTACCGCCAACTTTGTTACGCCGAGACTATCAGAGAAACTGGTTTTGTCACATCGTGAAACGAGCACCAAGGTAACGGGTATTAATAATCACATATCCACCAGTACACGGTCTTGTCACCTCACAATTGAGTCTTTATGCTGTGCCTTTACTGTTGATATCGAGTGTCATATTTTACCTGAAATTACATAGGTTCTACTTTCCTTCAGGTCTTACACTAGCAGACCCGAACTTTAATGTTCCATCGGTTGTAGACATCCTGGTAGGGGCTGAGGTGTTTTGGAATGTCTTAGGCAGCAAGACTATAGATTTAGGGAAACATTTACCTAAATTCTGTGAAACTAAATTCGGTTGGCTTGTCTCCGGTAGTATTTCGCATCAATCTAGTTTTGTTTCATCACTCTTTTGCCATCATTCCAACGTCACTCCCGACCTAACTCAATTTTGGGAGCTTGACAACGTGTCGTCAAAACATTCACTTTCTCTTGAAGAAAGAGTCTGTGAACAACTTTTTGCCCAAACCACCGTTCGAAAAAATGATGGTAGGTTTGTCGTGACGATGCTCTTAAAAGAGGACTCTAGAACTTTAGGGCATTCGTATGAAAACGCAGAAAATCGTTTTCTATCCCTGGAGCGGCGATTTAAACGCGATCCTTCATTTAAAACTAAATATTGTGAATTTATGAGACAATATGAGCATTTAGGTCATATGAATTTAGACTCTGATTGTACTTCTACGCCTAAAAACTCCGTGATCACATATTTCATTCCACATCATGAAGTCATTCGTAGCTCTAGTACCACTACTTAACTATACGTAGTATTCACGCATCAGCCTCTACTAGTTCGGGCGTGTCTCTTAATGACATTCAGATGGTCGGTCCCGTAGTGCAAGACGATCTATCTTTTTTCCATTTTAATACGTTTTCGTCAACATAGATACGTGGTCTCAGGTAATGTAGAGAAGATGTATAGAGCCATTGAGCTAAGTCCATTCCAACGTCCTCTACAAAAAATAATTTTTCGGTTTGATCCTTCAGAATCTCTTAGAAACTATACATTAAATAAGGTCACCTATGATACCGCTTCTGTTCCTTATTTAGCCACGAAGTGCCTGGTAGGTCTGGCTGATAATATTGAGGATAGTCAAGTCCAGCGGGCCATACGACGTGACTTATACGTTGATGACTATTTGAGTGGAGGAAACACATAACAATTGCAAAACGGGTACAATCGGTTCTATCTTCCGCTAAATTTAACTTACGCAAATGGCGATCAAACCATCCTCAAATTCTAAATCAAATCACAAACAGTAACAAACCATATAATACTCATACGTTGCATTTTTCTGAGCAGGGTTTAAATTTATATCAATCTAAAACTTTGGGTCTTAACTGGGCTTGCGATTCTGATTCACTTACTTATACTATTAACATAAAGTCGACCACTAAAGTTACTAAACGGCACGTCCTTTAAGTTATCAGTCAGATCTTTGACCCATGAGGCCTCGTAGGTCCATCGAAGCGAAAATAGTCATGCAGCGTTTATGGCTACACAATTATGACTGGGACGACGAAGTATCGCTCGAGGTCAGAAACCTTTGGTCGACATTCGAAAATACAATAACATCTTTAAATAATTTCAAGATTCCTCGTTGGGTTTTGCGTGAAGACTCTAGTACGTATGAAGTACACGTCTTCACCGATGCGTCCGAAAAAGCTTATGGCGCATGTGTGTACATTCGGTCATGCAGTAACAGTAAATCTATTGGCGTACAACTTCCAGTTTCTAAAAATCGTGTAGCGCCCATCAAGCCGACAACAATACCAAGGCTTGAACTATGCGGAGCTTTGTTAGGTGACAAGCTGTGTACTAGGGTTCAGGAAGCGCCAACTTTACCCATTTACCGATGTAAGTTCTGGTGCGACTCAACCATAGTCTTGGGTTGGCTCTCTACCAGCTAACCAATTAAAACCTTTTGTGAAAAATAGAGGCCACGAGATACAGGAGAGCACTTGTGATCATATCTGGAGCTACGTACCGTCGAGGGACATCCCGGCGGATCTTGTTTCCCGTGGTCTTAACGCCGAAGTTATCAAGGACACACCTCTGTGGTGGTCTGAACCCTCTTTTCTGTTGCGTAATGAAAATGAGTGGCCTAAAATGCCAAATACAGAGAAACATGATTTGCCGGATGTAGTGACTCATTTCACATGTAGTGACAGCGAACATCATGTAGTTAGTAATCATTCACATTCAACCATATATTCATCTATCATTCATCGCTTATTAGATAAATATTCTAGTTTTCCAAAAATTTAAATGTTGTTTGCATATATAAAAAGGTTTATACATAATCTAAAAAATAAAGATAAATTGTGTGGCGATCTTTCCGTAACAGAACTCCAAAATTCGTATAATGTAATAATAATACATTATTCACAATTACAAATGTTTTCTGAAGAATTTCATCTTTTAAAATCCAAACAAAAATTGCCACGCAATAGTAGATTGCTTTCTTTGACTCCGTTCATTGACGATTATAACCTCACCCGCGTGCGTGGGCGGCTCGATAACTCCCCCTACGATTTTAGTGTAAAGCATCCCATAATAATGACTAATTTAATATGCAATAATAATGTAAAACTGACATATAATTGTAATAATTATAAATTTCATTTATTTGATTTAAATAATTTAATTAAGAAGTTTTTGACAAGAGATAGGTATTACCTATCAATGTATAGTTTAAGGCTGCTAGCAAATACGCTATCTTATTATTTATATTTTAACTCAGCCAATGATTTGCCTACCTTGACACCTGCTTTTTTTGAGCAACAAAATAATTTTACATTTGATTTGGAACCAGTTTCAAGTAATTTAAATTAGATAATAAGACAATAGTGGTAATCTCTAGCGAAGATAATTTAAATAGCTTAGAATGCAACTTACCAATACATAATTATGTAATTTCACAAAATAACAATAATAAAAACCGTATCAACCTGGTGCATCAAAATATACAAGGTATGTTAGGCAAAGAATTAGAAATTGAATTATTTTTAAATAGTAACAGTATACATATTTTATGTATTACTGAACATTGGTTGCAAGATTACAACTCCATATTTAATTTCAGTAATCACCAGGTGGTCAGTTCGTTCAATAGAGATACTAAGTTACGTGGTGGCTCCTTAATATTAGCTAATAATTCTCTGTTGAGCGTACTGTAGAAATGGCATGCCTTGAGCTTGAGCACCTTATTGTTGTCAGTGTTTACAGACCCCCATGTTCAAATTATGATACCTTTGAAGAGGTTATGGAAGAAGTTTTAGTTAAGCTTAATAAACAGAATAAATCTCTTGTACTTTGTGGAGATCAATCTCCTGGAAACTTCTTCCATCAGTATTAAATTTTGCTCTTTGTTCAAATCCTATAATCTTGATAATTTATTCTTTGAAGCTACACGTATTGCAGGGTTTAGTGCAACTTGTATTGATAATATTTTTACAGGTGTTGTACCAATCAACAAATCAATAATTCAAAAACTTAGTTCAGATCACTGTGGACAACTGGTTTCATTACCTTATATGCACAAAAAACAGGTAATTGAGAAAAGTGTGTTTGTTCCTATTAATACAAAACGCCTGGAGAGATTTAGAAGTAATATGGTAAAAAATCTTCCATCACTTTCTTATAAGAACAATGCAGACTGTTTATATTGACAATTATTTACCCTTATAAACAATGAATTTAAAAAAACATTTACTTCTAAAACATTCTCCAGAAACAGTCGCAAGGCATTTAATGAGTGGGTGACAGTAGGAATTCATAAAAGCAGACGAAGGTTATATGACCTTTACCTTGAAAGATCATATAATCTTTCCGATGCTTTTAAAGACTATGTAAAAAATTATTCCAAAATGTTTAAAAGAGTTTGCTCCACAGCCAAATCGTTACATATTAGCAACAAAATTAAGACAGCTAAGAATAAAATTAAAATGACGTGGAGTATAATTAACAATGAAACCGGTAAAGACAATCCTCGTAACTCAAACTATCAATTAAAAATTAACAATGAATTGACTAAATCAAATCAAGAAGTCGCAGCGGTGTTTGAGAAATATTTCACTGATATTCCTATCTTGACAACCGAGTCATTGAATACTTCTCCAAATGTCGCCGAGTCATTACTCAAACAAAGTGTTAACACCTGTTTAAAAGAATTTAGATTTAAAAAAGTATCACCGCAAGATATTGTAAAATACTTTAAAACCATTGATGTAAAGAAAACCGCAGATTTGTGGGGGATTTCTGTTACAGTTATTGCGTCCATAATAGATTTAATTGCACCTCATCTTGCTATTATTTTTAATACTTGTATCGATTCTGGTGTGATTCCTGATTTAATGAAATATAGTAAAGTAATAACTTTACTTAAGTCTGGTAGTACATTGGACCCCGCTAATTTTAGACCTTTTAGACCTAATTTTAGAACTCTCAGTAAAATTTTTGAAAAAATTATTATGAATCAATTGTTAACTTTTTTTAATACAAATAAATTACTTCATAAAAACCAATTTGGTTTTACAAGGGGTCGCTCGACGTCTGACGCCGGTGTTGAGCTTATGAAATATATTTTTAATGCCTGGAAGAATTCACAAGATGCCTTAGGTATTTTCTGTGATCTTTCCAAGGGTTTCGATTGTGTTCATCATGAGACATTAATCAGGAAACTACAACATTACGGTGTAAAAAATTTAGCGCTTAGACTTATTACTTTATATTTAAGTAACAGAATTCAAAAAGTAGTGATTAATGGTAAAGGTTCCTCCGGATCGGTAGTATCAATGGGCGTTCCTCAGGGCTTGATTCTTGGCCCATTCCTGTTTTTAAATTATATTAATGACTTACCTTATCTTGTAGGGGACAATCACGATAAAGTATTATTTGCTGATGATACCTATTTAATTTTCAAACTCAAACGACAGTTAATTAATTATGACGATGTAAATAATGCTCTATCAAAATTGGTACATTGGTTTAACGCCAAAAATATGCTCTTAAACGGCAATAAGACAAAGTGTATTAAATTTAAAAAACCTAATGTATTCATTCGAATACCAATGTGCTGTTAAATGGGGAGGAGTTGAGTCTTGTGGATACCACTGTTTTTCTTGGTATTACTATTGACGCGAAACTTCAATGGGGCCCCCATATATCTAAATTAGCAAGCAGACTCAGTTCTGCAGCATATGCTGTAAGAAAAATTAGAAGTCTCACAGACATTGAGACAGCTAGATTAGTGTATTTTAGTTACTTTCATAGCGTAATGTCTTATGAAATTTTGCTATGGGGTAATGCGGCTGATATTGAAGCTATATTTGTTTTGCAAAAGAGAGACGTACGGGAGATTTATAACCTAAATTGTAAAGAGTCCCTCAGAGAAAAATTTAAAGAAATAAACATATTCACTTTGGCATCGCAATATATTTATGAGAATGTAATGTATATGCATAAAAACATAAATAGCTTTAATAAGAATAAGGATGTGCATACTTTAAATACTAGGAACAAACATAAGCTTGTAATGCCAGTTATTAGACTCCACAGAATCAGTAATTCATTTATGGGGCAATGTATACGCTTTTACAACAAAATCCCAGAACATATTCAAAGTTTGTCAATAAACAAGTTTAAAAGTTTTATTAAATAAAAAAATTACAAAAAGGGTTATTATAATATCAAGGAATACATGAATGAAAATAACCCCTGGGAATAGGGTGATCGCCACCATGCTGGTTCTATGAAAATATCATTTAAAAATTGTATAAACAAAATTATTGTTAAGTGAAATTATGTATAAAAAAGTCCCGCTGGGTTTCTTGCTGGTTCTTCCCAGGACTGAGGTATTTTCCGAACCAGTGGTAAATAAAAAATGACTTTCAATAAGTATTATGTAATAATCAATATTGAATAAAAACTTATTCTATTCTATTCTATTCTAATGTGCAGTAAGCACATACTTACTAAGCTTATATTTCAAGTGAAACATTTAGAACTACTACATGCCGGTCCTCAATTACTATTGTCACATATAAGACAGATTTATTGGCCTATAGGTGGTAGAAACATTTCTAGAAATATCGTGAATAAATGCCTTAAGTGTTTTAAGGCGTTCAGCCTATAATGGGTCAACTACCTCAGTCAAGAACTCATCTTGAATTTCCATTTTTAAATTGTTATGTTGACTACGCTGGGCGAGTATTGGTGGCCGATCGTAGAGGTCGCGGCTGCAAACTTACAAAATATTATATGTGCATTTTTGTTTGCTCTGCAGTGAAAGCCGTACATTTGGAGCTCGTCATTGACCTCACCTCTGAGGCTTACATGGCCGCTCTAAATCGTTTCGTGGCGCGTCGAGGCAATCCTCAAAGCATTACGTCCGATAACGGGACAAATTTCGTAGCCGCATCAAATGAAATGCGTAGGTTCTTGCATTCATCGAGTGTTGCATCTGAAATCGCACAAATTTATTTTCACGCCTGCTTACAGCTCACATTTTAATTCACTAGCTGAGGCTGCTGTTAAATCTTGCAAGCATCATTTAAAAGGACTCTTAAAGCTTACCCGTTTTACCTTTGAGGAGATGGTTACTTGTCTTACGCTCATAGAGGCGGTCTTGAATTCGCGTCCTATTACTCTTCTCTCATCAGACCCTAACAATTTTTCGGCACTTACTCCCTCTCATTTCCTCATTGGACGACCACTCTTATCTGTACCACATTCCCAGGTGACTGATACCAACATCACGCGACTGGATCGCTGGAGGAGAATACAGTACATCAGACAGCAATTCTGGAGCCGCTTTCATATTGAATACATTTCTCTGCTGCAGGCCAATTACAAGTGGTTTCATTTCAGAGGTGAAGTGAAGCCGGGGTCTTTAGTTCTTATCAAGGACACGACAACACCACCGCTGCTCTGGTCCCTGAGCTGGGTCATGACGACCTATCCCGGCGTAGACGGAGTCACGCGAGTGGCTGAGTTGAAGACGAAGCGAGGCATCATTCGTCGTGCTGTCAACTGCATCTGCCTACTGCCATTCATTATAACGACCAGACAACAACTGTTCAGTGATGTGAAAACCGGCAGCGATCACGGAATGGTGAGAGGCGCAATGAACCTAAACGTAAAGATGGAGCGGTCACGTCTAATGAAATCAACGCTCCGTCCCCTTCATGCTCTAATCCAAAGTCTTGAAACCTTTCAGCTTGAGCTACAAAACTTTTTGCAGCGCAGGTGCCTAGAAGAATGCAATGAAGTGGACGATATGACTGACAAGCTGGTGGAAACCATCCTTGCGGTGGGAGCTAACTTTTGCAAGACCCGCCGCAGAAGAACACAACACTCTCCGATCATACTCTTAATCTTATGGCTGTTAGACGGGAAATGAGGCTGCAATATTCAGCAGATTTGACAGCATACAAGCAACTGAATAGACAGATCTCCAATTGCATGCGGCGGGACTTAAGCTACTTTAATACTGCTCATATTGAAGAAGCGATCGAGCAAAACCAGGGCTCCGAAGTATTTGCTAAGGATCTCTCTGCCAGAAAGAGCAACTGTCGAAGCTGAATACCAAATATGGCAGCATCGTTTCTGGGACACCTGAGATTTTGAGTAAGATTGAAAGGATTTATGGGCAGCTGTACACATCATCGTAGCAGCCACACGCAAGTGTGAGTAACGATCCAAGATCAAGTCTTATCCGAGAATATTCCTATGATAGTCCGGATATCAATCTGAGCGAGATAAGAATGACTCTCCAGAACCTTAAAAACGGCAAGGCCTCAGGGACGATGGAATTACAGCAGTACTTCTGAAAGCAGGTTGAAAACCGGTGCTTGAAGTCCTTCAAAAACTCTTTAATTCCGTCCTCCATTTTGGCACTACATCGGAAACGTGGAGCAAAAGTGCGGTGGTCTTATTCTTCAAGAAAGGCGACAACGCTCTCTTGAAGAACTACATACCGATTTCCCTTCTGAGCCACGTCTATGTGCTCTTTTCGAGAGTGATTATGAATCGTCTCGCATGCAGATTGGATGACTTCCAGCTTCCCGAACAAGCTGGTTCGTGAAGAGGCTTTAGTACTGTTATCTAGACCACATAAACACCCTTCGGAAAATTGTACAGAAGACAGAAGAGTACAATTTGTCACTTGGCCTTGCGTATGTGGACCATGAGAAAGCCT
Organism: Parnassius glacialis; assembly: GCA_033319125.1. Taxonomy (NCBI): domain Eukaryota; kingdom Metazoa; phylum Arthropoda; class Insecta; order Lepidoptera; family Papilionidae; genus Parnassius; species Parnassius glacialis. The sequence goes on from JAVANC010000019.1 coordinate 20,405,240, forward strand.
TTGATTCCATCGAAATTTGGGCGGCGCTACAGTCCCTTCAGCAGTGCCAAGTTGACTCTCGGTATATCGAAGTGCTGAAGTTTTTGTACAGCAAGGCTACGATGGGTATCCGAGTACAGAACCAGAGTACGAAACCTATCTAACTGTAGAGAGGTGTAAGACAGGGTGACTTTTTATCCCCGAAACTCTTCACCGCTGCTTTGGAAGACATTTTCAACCTTCTGGACTGGAAAGGATACGGTATTAATATCAACGGCGAGTACATCACTCACCTTCGATTTGCCGACGATATATTCTTTATGGCAGAATCACTGGAGGAACTAAGCACTATGCTCAGTAACCTCAATAATGCCACCACATGGACAGGACTTAAGATGAACATGGATAATACAAAGATCATGTTTATATGTGGTAGAGCTGCAGCTATATCAGTAGTATAGTTGTAGCACAAATGGGTGAGCTTGACCGGGGATGTACCACGCTCTCACAGAATACCAGCGTAAAATAGCAGCTCAAAACTGCTGTGTTTTGTATGGTGAATGTTTAGAGAGACCGCCGGAGACCCTTTTTACTAGAAAAGAGGCATTCCATCTTAGTCTTCACGGGTGACAACGCATCTGCATTTTGATTCGCAAGGGAGGATAGATGTAGATGTCTATGGGCCACAGCAACCACCATCAGGTGGGCTGTGTGCTCGTTTGTCACCCTATCCTATAAACACATGTAACGTGAAAGAGTGGTAGAGCCAGGCGGCAGTTTTTGCTGTCGCACGGATGGGCCGGCTCGAACCGGGGTGGTACCACGACGTCACAGAATACCAGCGTGAAGTAGAGGCTTACCTCTGCGTTTCGCTTGGTGAGTGCAGGTGGCCGGAGGCCCTTTTTACTGGAAATGAGGCATTCCATCTTAGTCCTCACGGGTGACAACGCATCTACATTTTGATTTGTAATAGAGGATAGATGTAGATGTCTATGGGCCGCAGCAACCACTTAACATCAGGTGGACTGTGCGCTTGTTTGTCACCCTAATCCTATATAAAAAAAAAACGTTCCACCTCAATAGTGTTTCCCAATGGATAGGTCTTAAAATGAACAAAACAAAGATCATGTTTAATGTCCAAGTCACACCTATGCCGGCAGTTGTTGGTAGCACTAAGCTCGAATTTGTTGACGAGTATATTTACCTGGGACAAATAATCTGACTAGGTAAGTCAAACTTCGACCGAGATGTCAATCGACGGATTCAACTCGGCTGGGCAACGTTTGGGAAATGACGGCACATCTTCTCGTTAGGTATACCTCAAAACTAAAACGAGACTGTACAACCAGTGCGTGTTGCCAGTGATGACCTATGGAACTGAGACGTGATCTTTCAATGCTGGCCGGATGAGGAAGCTCAAGGTTGCTTAGTGGGCTATGGAGAGGGCTATGCTCGGAGTTTCTCTGTGTGATAAACTTAGAAATGAGGATATCCGTAGTAGAACCAGAGTGACCGACATAGTCCAATTGATTGGTAAGCTGAAGTGGAAATGGGCCGGCCATATAACTCGAAGAACCGACGACCAATCGGGAAAAAAGGTTCTCGAGTGGTGGCCTCGTACCGGCGAACGAAGTGTAGGGCGTCCCGCCACTAGATGGAGTGACGACCTGGTAAGACATGCAGGAAGTCGATGGATGCAGGTGGTTTGGGTCCGTGCTTTGTGGCATTCCTTGAGGGAGGCATATGTTCAGCAGTGGACTCGTGAAGGGCTGTAATGATGATGATGATTCTGAAGAATTTTTAACTGCTCAAATGAAAATTCTGGAACGCATAGAAAGCTATAAGAACGGTCTGCTATTTTAGCGGTATAGTATTAGAACATTTAGTCTTTTACCTTAATTTTTTTACATTTTTAACACAGTCTCTTATTCCTTTCTCCCTTATTTACTGGACAAAAGGAACATTTTACCGCTATTGTACATCCGTCTTATGCACCACTTGTGAGTAGGAGATGGAAGTCACCATCACCATTATTACAACCCTTTACAAGTCCTTTTCTGAATATAAGCATCCCCCAAGGAATGCAAAAACCACGGTCCACGGTCCAGGTCCACGGTCCAGGTCCAGGTCGATACTCTATGTATTGGAAGGTCACCCTACACTTCGTCTATTGGTACGAGACTGCCACTGGAGAACCTTTCTTCTTTTTTCCCATCAGTTGTCGGTTTATCAAACTATATGGCTGGTACATTGACTTTTCAGCTTTCTGATCCATTGGGCTGTCGGTAACTTTGTTTCTACTGCGGTTATCCTCATTTTTATGTCTATCACGCACAAAAAGCCGAGCATAACCTTCTTCATAGCTCGCTAAGCAACCTTCAGCTTCCTTTACGGGCAGCAATTAAGGACCAAGTCTCAGACCCATAAGTCATCGCTGGAAACATGCTCTGGTTGTACAATTTGGATTTCAAGTTTTGAGGTATAGCTGCCGAAAATATTTATCGTAATCTTCCAAAGTCTGCCCAGCCAAGTTGAGTCCGTCGATTTATCTAGCAGTCTGTGTAGGACTTTACTTAATCGGACGATTTGTGCTAGTTAAACATACTCGTCGACAACTTTATAGTGCTTCCAACAACTACCGGTATAGCAATGACATGGACGTTACACATGATCTTTGTTATATCCGTGTTAAACTTAAGACCTATTTGTTGGGAGACGGGAAAAGGTCGAGTGAAGTAAAATCTGTAGTTCTTTAATAGAGCGTTGTCGCCTTTGTTGAAAAAGAAAACCACTGCACTTTTGTTCCATGCCTCTAAAATAGTGTCACCATGAAGGACGGAGTTCAAGAGCTTCTGGAGGATTTCAAGAACTGGGTTTTCACCCGCTGTTAGCAGTTTTGCTTTAATTACATCCTTGCCCGGGGTCTTGCAGTTATTAGAGAACCATTCTAATCTCGCTAAGACTGACGCCCGGGATATTATTGGAATAGATAGGAGGTGGAATTCATTTAATGTGATTTTTTTATATCTACTCTGACTACATCTTTTAATACAAAGAAAGTTAGTTTTAATGCTTATCCTGGATCTTTAATTTCTTACAACAATTTTTCCTATAATTATTATGTGATTTTTGATCGTGATAAATATATTTTGACGTTTATTTCTTTTTCGCAAAATGTATCTAGTTCTCTTACTAATTCGGCTGGTGAAGCCTGTAATAAAGAGTCTAGATTTTTTACCGATTTCAAAAAGGAGATGGTACTCAATTTAACTGTTTTTTTATGTGTATTATCTCATAACTTTTTTCTGGGTGAACCTATTTAAATGATTCTTCTTTATTAGAGCTGGTGCTTTTTGTTTTTATTGTTTAAAAAAAAAACGTTACCCCCACACTAGGATTTTCTCCTATATCGTAGAGGCAGTTTACAAACACAAATTTCACAAGGACAAACATCCAGACCCGGAACAATTATTTGTAGACCATACAAATACTTGTTCCGTGCGGGATACGAACCCGCGCCCCCCAGCGCAGCAACTCATTGCTAAGCCACTGCGCCACGGAGCCGTCTACAAGCTTGTCATGTGATCCCATATAAATTTGATCAAGGTTTGACTAATAGTTATTGAGTTATTCTTAATAATTTATACTGAAGTCGGTTGTACATTATATTTAATTTTAAACAAGTGGGATGCGGGAAGTAAAAGTATATAGTATAAAGTATAAGTTTAGTATGGTGAGATTGTACCTTTTTACTATTGCTTTAGCTTTTAGTGTAGTGCAATTTTTGATGTCACAGACTAAGTATTTTGTTACAGATATGGGGATGTGAAAACTCCGAGAGGCGTTGCTCAAAAACAGAAACAGAAATACGTCCATGCCAAGACTTAGATTGTAAATATGAGTAAGAGGAATCGAAATTGTCTCTTTAATATATTTGATAAGAAGAGGGGTACACCTGTCAACCCCCGGCGGACTATCACTACGTAAACCCTCAATTAAGCTCTTGATTTCCAATGAGTCAATTGGTTAAGGAAGAAAGAGTTGAGCAGAAAAAGAGTCAATTTGTCTTCTGAGGTTGAAAGATTGGACAAGATTTGGTCGGCCAGTTTTTGACCGGAGGCAACAAAATGTTTATTACAGAAATGTAATGATGACTTGATGTCATCACTACTTTTTAAGAGTTTCTCAGTATCTTTACTCTTTTGGGGGACCTCGCAAACGTTTTTATAACCTGCCAAAGCTTAAGATTCCGCTTGTGGTGGTTTAGCTCTCTATTCTCATACTCAGCCTTGAGTCACTGCAACAGGTCATTACAAAAGGTGCGATAGCGTTTGTAGGTCAGATTAAGCATCGCGTCATTGGGATTCGCACGGGTCTCACTGTGCAAATGGTCTTGGAGTCGCATACATTTCATCAGCCCGGGAGTAATCCAACATTTAGTGCAAATTAATTTAGCTTTACGAGTATGTTTACCTACAGCTGATTATATAATCTGGTCAAAGTTATAAGCAGCCTCGTTGACGTCTTCACAAATAATTACCGTCGACCAGTTCACACCGCGAAGGTCCAATTTAACGGCGGCGATATCATCATATTTTCTGTACCTGTTTTTCGACTCAGGTTTATTTTCAGCAAAACTCACAGCCACTATAGGCATATAATGACCAGTCAAGCAACATTTGCATACAGCTGCAGTACTAGCACCTTTGGATTTGATGAAAATGTGGTCTGAGCATGTATCTCCCCTAGTAGGCTCTGAAGTGGCTGACAACAACCCGTAGGAAGCCATTAAGCATAAGTAATCCTGCATATTAGTGTCACCGGCTAACAGGTTGATATTTAAGTCTCCCACCACCATAACACAAAACCTGTTATTCTGTATGCTGTGGAGTGTACTGTCCAAAGATTGCAGAAAGCTGTTTATGTTATGAAATGAGTGAGAGCGATATATGCATAATATAGACAATGAGCTATCCAAGTCAACCCTAAGGCAGTTGGCCTCATCAAAGGTGGGCTCCTGCACAAAGGGGTTCCACTTGTCCAACCTAATGTAAACAACCACTCCGCCACTCTTATTATTATACTTTTAAGTATGAAAACCCTATAGCCGGCGGTTTGCCCAATTACTGAACTATCATGTAGTCAGCATTCAGTCAGAACGATGACGTCATATTATGTTATGTTGATTCTATTTAGGACTACCAAAAAATCATTAAAATTATGTTGAAGACTACGTATATTAAAAGTGAGAACCTTAAAATCATTTGATTGAAAAACTTTCTTACAACATTCTAGCCTATCCAGAGAGTGCTATTAAATCGATAGAGATTTTTCTATATCGTCTTGGATTTCTATGGTGGCCGCACTCAGAGCTTGTCACTCATAAACTGGAAGTTATAAAACATTTGGATACTATTGAAGTTAAGCCAGTCAAAGTGTTAATCATAGAGGTATTATTTTATGGGAATTCGAATATAAATAACATAAAATAAGGCCTTTGTAGCGCGACGTGCTATAGTAGTATTTTGCTCACATTAAAAATATATAATAACAAAATATGGTTTAAAATGAAATTCTTTTCCGAGTATATTATAACCATCTGTGAAAAATTTAAGACTATAAAATACATAAGTTACGAATGGGTGAAATAATCGTTTTTTTTACAATTACTGGTAAACAAATACTTCTTTTCACTTTCGTTTGGCATAGATTACCAATAAAAATTAAAGAAAAATAGTCATAACATGGTTATGAAAAATTATTACCATTAACATCGAAAAAAAGGTTGAAGTTGAGGTCAGCGAACTCGACATGACATGACAACATGACATGATAGGCTATTCAAACTGACTATGCCTAAAGTTCGACCCACTCCCCAATTTTTTGGTTTATGGTAATTTTGACCCTTTAGGAGTGTAATGAGAACTTTTTGTCCCTATTGAAATATTTACCCCCATGACATACTCTACATGATAGGCTATTCAAACTGGCTAGCCCTGAAGTTCGAGTCACCCCTAACTCATTTCTAGTCTTAACCTACAATTATTAAAATTAAGCATATTTTGACTTACGACATTGACAATACTTTCAGTTTCTATTTCTATGCCGTCAGATATTTCGTAGCGTAATAATTGTCATTTACAAATAATTTCAACTTGACAGACTCCTGCTATGAAAATAGTGAAAATATCACTATTTTTGGTTGATTAGGTCAATTATTTAATTACTCTACTGATATGATGATTATACGAATACGAGACAACTCATCCGCCTGCGTAATCTGATCACCTTGCTTATTTTACGCTGAAGTTGTATTCCTCGAGGGCTAATCTAAATTTAATTAATCGACTTAACAGATATCTCTTACCAGAAAATGAACTAACGGTTTGTGATTTCTCCTTATAATAAATTATCGCCCGTATCAATATGGTCGGTAATGTTTTACTGTCCATATTATAGCGAGAAACTTCTTTTCAATATTCTCAATACATTTTTATGGCTTACTTAAGCTCCTACTTTTAAATGTAGCATGTTTATCTTCATTATTTAAGACTAACTTGTTCCTAATGAGCAGTCATATGCATTAGTTCAATGTATGAATTGGTTACGTTCGGAAAAAAATGTAATTTGGAATTGGTGGATAACTTGAGAATGTTGGGATAAAATAGAATTGGTGATCATTTTATACGTTTCTTTAATTACTCTAAAGTTTTTAAAAATTCTACCTAATCAAAAAAAAACAACATTTCAAAGTTATTTTGCAAAACTATGAATCAGTAATAGTAGGCACTGGGTAACTTGGGATGGCATTCGTTTTTGGAGGTCAGGTAGCACACCTTTTTTCTAATATATGCCCAAATCAAAGAACTTCTTTTTTGCAAGAATCTACATTTTTCTGTCTGTATAATTTAAAGTTCTCGAAAGAAAGAAAGGTTCTCGAGTGGCAGACTCGTACCGATAGGCGAAGTGTAGGGCGACCCCCACTAGATGGAGTGAGGACTTGGTGAAACATGCAGGAAGTCGATGGATGCAGGTGGCTCAGAACCGTACTTTATGGCATTCCTTGGGGAAGGCGTTCAGCAGTGGACTTGTAAAGGGCTGTAATGATGATGATGATGAGATGACAATCACCAGTTTTCAAATTAAAAAAATCGGTTTACCTAGAAAAAAGTTATGAGGTAATACACATAAAAAAAGAAAAAAAAGAACATACAGTCATAGCCTGAGAGCTGGCGACGAATTTTGGGAAGGTCCTTTGGGCAAGTTGAAATTGTGAAAAAATATAATTTCATCTATTGGCGAATCCAGTCCCGCGAGTCTAGCTGAGCGTTTGCGTTTATTTTTTTACTGCGCAGTATATAACATTTGCAAAAAAAAATCCAAAAAAGTGTTCTTTTGGCAACTTGATTTCTTTTTATCTTTTAATTTAGTTTTTATATAATTCAAAAAAAAAATAATCCCAGACGTTTTTGTCGGTTATAAAGTATTACCAGACCTCTCCAAAAATATTTTTTTTAGTTCCCAAAAATATACTTTTGGCAATCTCAAATTTTAATCACGTGTTTATTGAGTAATTTTTAATAACACCTGCAAATCGCCAGACGAATTTAGCGGTTTTAAACAATTCGCAGACATGAATAAAGTTTACCAACTAATACGACAAAAAAGTCTTATGCGTAGCCATAAGTGTGAGAAAGATAACTTATCGAAGCATGCCGGCAGCGGATGGAAGCCTAAGCTCCTCGCGCCGTGATTGGTAACTTAGAAATAACTTTTTTGAAGATTTTAAGATAAAATTCTTGTTTTAGGATTAGCGTGTATGTATGCGCATATATGAACATATAAATATCTATGTATATAGTTAATATTTAGTTTTAGCCCAGTTTTAAGTCCAAGACGTGTAAGTATATTTATATATAAATCCTGCGTGCTTTTAGCGAAACACATCCGAGTTTGGGCTCGTTTTGTTAGTTATGATGAGACCTTGCCTTAGAACTACAATTAATAGAATCAGGCGTTACTTTGCGGAAATCCATTATAATGGGCTTGTTATAAACTAATTTGCTTAATTCCACGTAAAGAAAGAAAATGATGTGTCCTGCCCCTTAAAACTGGGCTAAAACTAATTTATTACCAATTACCAATCACGGCGCGAGGAGCTTAGGCCTCCATCCGCTGCCGGCATGATTCGATAAGCTATCTTTCTCGCACTTATGGCTACGCATAAGACTTTTTTGTCGTATTAGTTGGTAAACTTTATTCATGACTGGGAATTGTTTAAAACCGCTCAATTCGTCTGGCGATTTGCAGGTGTTATTAAAAATTACTCAATAAACACGTGATTAAAATTTGAGATTGCCAAAAGTATATTTTTGGGAACTATAAAAAAATATTTTTGGAGAGGTATTACCATACTTTATAACCGACAAAAACGTCTGTGATTATTTTTTTGAATTATATAAAAACTAAATTAAAAGATAGAAAAGAAATCAAGTTGCCAAAAGAACATTTTTTTGGAATTTCTTTTGCAAATATTATATACTCCGCAGTAACAAAATAACCGCAAACGCTCAACCAGACTCGCGGAACTGGATTCGCCAATTGACGAAATTATATTTTTTCACAATTTCAACTTGGTCAAAGGACCTTCCCAAAATTCGTCGCCAGCTCTCAGGCTATCAAATTGAGTACCTCCTCCTTTTTGAAATTGGTAAAAAAGAGAAGATCAAGACGAAAAAAAGGTAGCCGTTATTTCGACACTGTAGTCGAATTGAAAAAATATATGACTGAATATTTCATTGCATTTCAAAATTCAGTAATTCAAATCAGTTTTTGGGTAAATATAATGTGTTTTTCTTGCAATATTAATTATTGGTAATAATCTATTTTTTTATCTGTTATTATTTTTTATGTCTTGTCTTTTATTATTTTTTTTATGTCTTATCAGGTCGTCACTCCATCTAGTGGGGGGTCATAATTTATATTGAAGTCGGCTGTACAAAATTTTAAATTATATAGAAAGTGAGTGATTTACCTCGATCACCCAGACTCCCTGATGTTGTCCTTGACTGTAACCTTAAACGCTGTTGCAGCAATTTTGGTGACAGCAAAATGTGTTTTGACTACAAGTGAAATATGATGTTCTACCGTTGTAGATAGCGCAATCTCATTTTGGTGGATGAATAAAATTATAAATTTGCTATGATTAAACAAGAAAACGTTATCAGAACCTAAAGTGGATGCAAGATCGTCCATTGCTGTTTGCATTACATTGCATTGTTTAAGGAACTGTAATTCCACGCTGCTATAATTTCGCCAATCCGACGATTGCGTAAACAATCTAAAAATCTTTTAGTGGCCGGTTTTCCTCAATATTTTCACAAATTCAAAAGCTTTTGTATCAACTCGGATGGCGTGATCGGAAGAACAACAAACAGTTCTGGTAATTGTTTTCCTTATTTATCAATAGACAGATTACCTTGTTGATTGAATTTTACAATAGATCGCAGTGGCTAATTTTCTGGGAAGCAATTCCCTCTTTACACCCGTTAATAAATATTTAACAGTATTATATGAGAGTGCACTATAATTCTGTCCTGTTATAATGGCTTGTCTCACAGACTAGCTGTCATGACTGAAATTCCGTCTGGAAACATCATTATTATGTATAAAAAACGCCTTCCCGGTAAAGCAGATTATTTTTTAAATAATATCTCTATAAATAACTATTTTAAAATTTTTAACCGTGTAGTGGCACTGCAAGAATGTTTATTAACCTATATCGCCCTATAGGTGTCATAGGAGATGACAGAGGAAAACCGAAACAGGAGATGGGTAGTTGCCATCCCGCCTATCAAGCGTGGCAACTATGGCAAAACCCACCCATTGAAGCAATCTACGGAGGAAGCGAAGTGAAGACGGCAGTGAACTTTTATAGGCTGTAATGGATGAGTAAATCGGTAAATAGATAAATTATTTGAACTTCACACATTTGAAATATTTTGAAAAACGAATATTCTTTATTTCATGTACCTTTCTAATTAATTTGTACATTTGTACAAAAAGACAAATATGCCATCTTTTACTCTTATGCTACACTCACTTCCAAGCTATGAATCCCGCTGAATGCACGGGCGAGACTCAAATGATCGTCACTGACTTGTGAAATGAAAGACTTGTCAATATTACGAGTGCAAGGGCATTAGCGCTGCGCTGAGATTTTATTTGCTTCCGTCCTTATCTTTGATTCTACCAATTTATCGATTTCTTATATAGTGGGTGGTAATTATCACCTATTAGTTTCGTGGAGTGTTCTGGGGTCAGAATTTTGGTTAGGTTATATTAGAGGCATGGTGATTAGGCATATCTACCTAGTAATGCTTACCAGAAGTTGCATGATGATGATAAAAAATGAGATAATAATGAAAAATCATAGAAGAATAAGAAAAAAAAATTATATATAAGCAATTTTACTATGATCTGAATAAGAAGCTTGAAAAAATATTGCGCATATGATCTGTATATTTTGTACTAACGTAAAATGAAGCATAATGCAGCTGCGTTTCATATAGTTAGTGAATAAAACCGAAAACGGGGACCCTTCGTACTGGTCCATCCATCTATCTTATACCAGTAACAAAAAACAAATTTGGAAAGTGTCGCTTTAGTTAAACAACTCTTAACCTGAATTTTGAATTTTGATCGAGGGTAGATGTAGAAGGCCACAGCATCTATTTACCGTCAGATGCACGCTTGTCACCCTACCTAGATTAAAAAAAATAATTAATGCCGTATTTCTAAGTTTATGTCCAGATGTGAAGCAGGAGACAATATTTCATTATCGATTATATCATTTTCAAGTTCAGACCTTTTAGTTAAGAGGAATTAAAAAAATGTTTTCGTAGTCGCAAGTACTTCAGACAGTCTACTATGTTACCAAGTAATATTCGTTCCAATTTATATAATGTATAAAAGAACATGTCGAGATTGACTGATTTATCATCGCCGAGCCAGACTGCTGAAGTTAATTATCTTTATTTTATATTGTAAACTAGAAATTTCTAAAAACTGTATAATAGGTCTTTACCAACGAAATAGCTGTTTTGCAGTACTGGCCATTTCAAATCAAAATATTTTTTTTTTGTTTGGCTAAGAATTCTAATTTCAAATGAATTGTATTTTAAAACATGGAATTGTTTTTACAAAATTAGTTATTTGTTTATTTCATTATTCTTTTTTATAGGAGAGGGGGTAAACGAGCATGCGGCTCACCTGATAGTAAGTGACTACCGCCGCCCATGAATAACTGCAACATCAGGGAGGGAATTGCAGATGCGTTGCTGGTTTTTTAAAAGGAGTACGCTCTTTTCTTGAAGGTCCCTAAGTCGTATTGGTCCAGAAAAAAGGCTGATGGTAATCGATTCCACAATGCAAGGAAGAAAACATCTTCTAAGTCAGTGGTGGATCGCCAATCATCCAGACGGTGTGGATGGTATCAGGAGTTCTGCCGCGATGTGCGTTCGTTAAATTTGGCGGCTGGAATTAAACCGAACAATACCTCAGAGCACTCCCCATGGTAGATGCGAAAGAAAATGCAAACGGATGCAACATCTCTTCGCAGTGCCAATGAATCGAGCCGTTCGGAAAGGACTCGTTCGTCGACGATTCGAGCCGCTCTGCGCTGAATGCGGTCAAGTGGAAGGAGCTGGCACTGGGGAGCCCCTGCCCAGAGATGGGAACTGTATTCCAAGTGAGGCCGAACCTCCGCCTTGTAAAGTTGCAGGCGGTGTGCCGGCATAAAATACTGTCCCACTCTGCTGAGCACGCCAAGCTTTTTAGAGGCCAATTTGGCCTTCTCTTCCAAGTGACCACGAAACTGCACGTCACTCGATATGGTGATATATTAGGATTCCGATACTGGCTGAGGCAAGAAGGGGAGTGCCTTGAAACTGAGGAGATACGACAAAGGGGTTCTTTTTAGCGGTAAACGCGCAAACTTGTGTATTCTGAGGATTAAACTGGACTATATTTAGTCGCCCCCAATCCGAGACTTTGTTCAGCAAAGACTCGACTTTAGACACAAGTTTGTTCCGGTACTCCGCGAACATTTTCATCGCATTTGAATCATTTTCGTCATCATACGTACCGTCTTGGCAGCAACGCGGCACAAGCGGAACGCAACACCAACGACGTTTACGGAGCGAGTACTACAAATGAACGCCCCACCTGTTATTGGGTTTCCCGCTTCCATTCTGGATATTTCGACATGAAAACCCTGTGGTCCTCCGAAAACTTTGGTTGACAATGACGAAATAAAGGCAGTGGTGAAAACTGATGATAATCAATATACGGCTGAATTAGCAGCAGTTTTCGACGTTAGCATCAAAACATTATTGGTTCATTTGAGTCAAATTGGAAAGGTAAAAAAGCTTGACAAATCGCCAGCGCCAAGTACGCGTCAAGACGTATCTTGCACTGCACAGGCACACAAACGAAGGAATTTTGAACTGCAGTGTTATCTATGACGAAAAATGGATTCGATTTGGCAATCGCAAGTGCTCAACAAGTTGGTTGAATCCTGTTTCAGCACCTAAACAATGCTTTAAACGAATACTTACCCCTAGAAAATGGTCACTGTTTGATGTTCTAGCGGTGGTGTGATTCATCACAGCCTCTTACAAAACGGGATGAGCATTACTGCAGATTTGTATTTTGAATAACTGAACACAATGATGAAGAAGTTCACACGTCTCCAACCAGCTTTGGTCATAGCTTGTCCCCGCTACACGACAATGCGCGACCTATATTTCGAGGATATTTGTATTTCGAAAATTTAAGATTTTTAGCAAACTAACATTTTTTTTATTATATCGAATATGCTTACGAACATGTTTTTGTTGTATAAATAGTTTTGTTTCAGTATATGTATAATTTTAAATAGTACCATACCAACGAGTAGTTACAGGCTTAAAATTGATTCTTGTAACATTAGCTTGATAAAGCTATAAATTCTGCAGGAATCACATAAATAAAATAAAACTAATTAAAAAGTTGCCTTTTTATTCATCAACATTATGTTAACATCTAACAGTAACCATTGCTATGCTATCTAATAATCTAAAATGCTTCAATAACGAAGTTGTTTTAAATTAGAGTAGTCTGAACAGAAAAGACAAAAGTCAATTGATAGCAAAACAATATAATATTTATGGGTTTATCAATTCAAATCATCAATCAAAATCATAAAAGCTCTCTTTAAATTATATTCACATAATAAATGTTTTTCATAAAATATTAGAAATATATTTTACAAATATCTGTGACATAATTATCTTCGCTACATAGTTCGCTACAGCAAGATGTTCTATCCTATTTTTTAAAAAGCACGCAATATTGTCTCTTTTGCAAATATATTTAAAAATATTTTATCAATTATGTACAAGCAACTTGGTTGTAAAATATAATCATTTCGTTTGTTTCTAATATCTTCTACTTGTAGGTAATTATTTTGCTAATTAAAACCTAAATAATATAAGAATCCTCATTAATCTTAGCTATGAACAAAATTATAATTTAAATGCTAAGTTGTAGGTATACTATATTATTATATTTACACGTTATGTTTGAGCTACTACGATATGAAGTTAGAATTTAGATATGGCACATTTATCATAAAATCTATCAGTCTTTTTATTATTAAGAAGAAACTTAAATTTAAATATTATTGTGTAATAGCGATTAATTAATACATCACAAAGAAATAGTAGGAATTTAAATCACATGTTTTTGAACAATTAACAAAATACATCATTATCATTTATTTTTTTAATTATTAGTAAATATCTATTGCAAGAAGTAATGAAAAATTTGTACAAATGTAAAAAATAAAAAAAATGAATTTCATTCTTTATGATTTCATTCCAATTCAAAACATAGCGTGAATTATTTTGATAACTAGTTTAAAATATACATCACATTTATTGTTATTACTCGTATTAATACCATCTACTGCTGTAATTGTAACGACAAAGCTTATAATATAATCATGACTGTCATATTTCTAATATACTTAAATTAAAATAGTTTAACAACATTGGCACTTACGACGTATGCACAAATAATTTAATATATGTCAACTTGTCAGAGCTACTGTTGCAGTAAGAAGTAAGGTGCCTCGTAGAACTGTTGAACTGGACGACTGTGTCGACTCGTAATCTGAACAACAAAATGCTTTTTACACTTTTTTTTCATTAACACAAAAATTTGCTCGTGTATTAACTTAATTTATAAAATACAATACTTTACCAATCACCTTATGAATCACCTTATGAAGATGGCATAACGCTTAAATCTTCAGAAGTGTCTTTCTTTTTTTTTTAAATGTGTATATGTACCCAAGAAGCGTACAAGACATACCCCTTTATTCGCTCCCAACGCTCGAAATTCTAACTATGCAAGAAACTCACCCTTGACTCGGATTTGCTCAATATATAATAAAAAATTCTCGAACTTAGATATATTTTACATGTCCAAAGATAAATTTAAACAAGAAGTTCTCAAGCTTTTACGGTAAATAACTTATCTATTCGGATACCTATTATTCTAACATTAAAGTATATCATTTCATATGTTGATTATTGTTTTTTTTATATTGATATAATATATGTATGGATATAAATATATATATATATATATATATATATATATATATATATATATATATATATATATATATATATATATATATATATATATATATGTGTGTATATAATACGTATGATAAATCATTTATTTATATATCTATAGACCCATACACACACACACACACACACACACACACACACACACACACACACACACACACACACATACATACATACATACATACACACACACACCCACACACACACACACACACACACACACCCACACACACACACACACACACACACACACACATACACGTGCGAGCGTGCGTGCGTGTACTGTTCCGTGCGGGATTCGAACCCGCGGTCCCCAGCGCAGGAACTCATTGTTAAGCCACTGCCCCACGGAACCGTCTACTGATAAAATATGAGCCGTCCTTATCTATTCAAATTTAGAATTTAGAAATTTGAAATTTTGTTAAATCTGTATTTTTTACAGAATGTTCAAATTATATGTTGCTATAAATTTTGAAATTTTAACATCAATTAATTATTAGACGTGTTTATTCAAAGATATTTTTTTTTAATTTAGGTAACTGTTGGTACTGCAACTATGATGTTTAGTTAAATAGGTAAACTATTTCTCATAATATACCTTATCCCTTCAAATGAATGTTTCATTTAAATTACAATGTAATAAATATTAATATTGTAACAAATATCTCCGCCTCGATATAGTCTGCATTACGGATATAATTTATGTTAACAAGTAAAGTTGTGGAGTTACTTAAAATATATTATGTAACTCTACAACTGTACTGTAACTGTATTGTAAGTAGCTTTCTCAAAAAACTGACTGTTGCAAATACTTATTACATTCATTATAATCCGCTACTTGGGAATGTTAGCCATCGCAGGACAAGAATTTCAACAAAAGGATGCCATCCTGTTATTTATTGCTTGTTTAGTTGAGTCTAGTTACGAAACAAGGTGGGATGAGTTTATTTCTAAATTGCTATAATTTTTGACAAAAAAATAATTCATTAAAAACAGTATTTATAACTTAAATAATGTTTTGGATTGAATTACTTTTTAATATGTATTACCAATTATATTATATTTGATATCAAACTCACCTATATCTTTCCATTCTTCCACTTCATAGTCGCCTATAACTCTGTTTTCAGCTGAAGATTCTCTCCAACGATTTTTGTTTTTTCCTAATAAAATTAAGTTAAAGTTACATAATATGTCCTACTGTTGGACAATAGCCTCTCTTACTTCTGAGAGGGTATTCAAGCCAGAAATAGTTTACCGCGGTACCCCGATCTTCTCTTTCTTCATCAGCTGATCAAATCTACTGCTAGACAAGAGCCTCTCTTGTTGTAGGAAGGATTTGCCTTAATTGTCACGCTATGTAGGTCAAATGGAAGTCACAGTGCCAGAAGTCCGGATTTTTGACGCTGTTGTTTACCGCCGGTCTGGGTATTTTACGGCTACCATAAGCGAGATGGTTATATCACCATTTACGGGAAGCCCAAAGATTTACAGACACATCCTGTTGTAGCCTCTTATAACAATCATGAATCGAAATGCGAGCGATCGATTTTAACTACACCCCCTCCAAATGACATTACCCTGACACTTGCTTATAATTTTATTTTGCAGTTACCGACAAGTTAAACTCAAATCAATTATGGTTCTAGAGCATCGATCACTAATAAAAAAACTAGATTAACAACCAGTGATAAAAATGTCCTTACCGAATGAGCGCCCACTCGAACATTTGGGTGCGCTTTTAATTTGTACGTAACTTTGTAAATGCAACTTTAGGCAATGTACTTAACGTTGAATTTAAATTGATGTGTTTTTATATCAACTAGAATTATGTCAAAACAATTGGAGACATTTTTTAGAGAATTTGCATGGCATTGTGTATCTAGTTTTTTATTAGTGATCGATGTTCTAGAGCCACGTTTTAGCTATAAATTGCAGTACGAATATTCGGTTCGATTGGGGAAGAACCACGCTCTCAAAGAATGTTGAAATCATGGTTGAGCTACGCTGGAGTTATATTGTTGTTGTAGAAAAAATGCTAACCCACCGGAAAAGGGCCATGCTCTCACAGAATACATAGTAAAATATCAGCTAGAACCCAAACCTGAAATCTTGGTCCTCAGAGAAAATAGAAGTAGGTATGCGCTACATCATTCACTTATCATAAGGTGGACTGTGTGGCGGTTTATGATACATATGTTATAAAGCTAATTCACTGCCTTCTTGATAATAGGTATTTCTGTAGATTATGGAGACCTGCACCCAACTGAGAACACAGAAAGTCACAGAAAAGTTACACAGACGGGGACTAAGATGTTATGCCCTGCACTAATAATTATACTGGTTGCCTTAACCTTCAAACAGGAAGTAGGAGAGGCTGGTATTAACCCAATCAAATTCCTAGCCAGAAAAGGCCACAGCACCCAATATTGATACACTTCGAAGTCCTCAAAATATTTTTCCTTGTAAACGGTGAAAATATTTTTTCTAGTAAATGAAAAATATTGAATTTTTAAAATATTAAAATACTCAATAGTTTGGTTACATAATTATATAAAAAAAAAACTAAGGAAACATTTAAATCAAAAATTAAATAATACAAGAAAAAAGTAAATAAATTACAAAAGCAAGTTATATTGAAAGTCAAAGAGCAAACAGAATTGCTTTTCCTACAATAATATTACTAACGACCCAATTCTACGCAAGCATTCGGCTACGGCGGCAAAACCAATAAATACAAAATCCACCATCAACCTTTCCATTCGTAGACTACAGAAGTACGATGAATGTATAAAAGGCACGTGGGGCCTTCTGAACTTCTGAACGTTATTACCATTATAAAGCGGTTCTCTTGACTACATTAAATTTGATTTTTTTAAACTTTTCGCATTCGAAAAATAAAAATATAAAAAAAAGTTTAGAAACCATTTTTGATTTTTGTATCCGGATGACTCGTAAATAATATTATAACTTCAGAATTACCTTTCTTTTTATGTGGAAATGTGGGGACGTAATTCACCGTAGTGCTCGACGAAGACGGAGCAGGAATTTCTAAAATAATACTGTTATTAGAATGCGATCAAAATTAAACCATAGACACATTTTCAATTAAAGTTTATACCGTCAAGTCGAATGAAGCCGTCTGTTTCTCCAAGAGAATTTTTAGCAACGCATCGGTATGATGTAAAATCTTTACTTGATACTTTTCTTATGGTTAACTTCATGATTCGACTATAACTGTCGTCGCTTAACAAAGTTATGTATTTATTACCTAAAATAGAATGATAAGTGTATAAAATATTAAGTAGTAATTGAAGATAACTACAACTAGTTATAGCTACATACCTGATATTATCATATCGCCTCTGTCTGTTGTCCAATAGTTGATAGATGATGGATAGGATTCAGTATGACATTCTAATGTTACATCTTGACCTATGTAAGCTGCTTCCAGTTGGTTTGGTATCGATAACATTGGTGGGACTGATATGAATAATAAAACCTCTGTATTACTTATTTTAAGGAATAGTTTACAAAAAGTATATATGTTATACATAATATACTGATATAAATAAGTTAAATAATAAAAGAAACTATAACAATACAAACCAAAACAATATATAAACCGATACGAGAAACATATAATCTTAATATTAACTGATCATGAGTTTGTTAATAATGCTGTTGGTTAATGGAGTGAAAGTTACGTGAACGTAAAATGTTCACGTAACGTCATTTATAAGAAATGGTGGGAGAAAAAGTAGCTGAGATGCGAAATGTGAATTAAGGAAAGAAAAACCATCTCATTGGCTTTCACGGCGAGAAGCGTCGAAGGCGAGAGAGCGAGGGGTCTTTGGCGTACAGATAGTATCACCATTATCGCGCTCGTGTCGTATTCACGTCAGCATAATGCTCTAATTGGGTGCAATTACCGACGATCCGGTAGAGGGCGCCGTCAGGTAGAGTCGCAGTCTCCTCGTAAATATTCGTTAACGACGCCCGCCTCGAGAAAAATAATATTTCTGAACCCAAATTACCTCCGAAGAAATTACTTAAAAAAACTCACGTACCTACTTGAAACAGACGATTTGAGGGTTAATCAACGAGACAATTCATATTGTCTCGTTGATTGCCATTAGAATGCCATTTTTAGAAAGTTGACTTAATTGATTTCAAATACCTACAACTACCAATATTTTATGAGAATTCCTTGGGTTTTATTTTATAAATAGAGCATTGAGTTCATCTGCTAGAAAATGGTTACTGCGTCCCAAAACACCATCATACATCATTGACCAATAATTGAGACAAAATTTAAAAACGTTAAACTCAACAACTACCGGTCAAAAGATTTAAATCTATTTATTAATAATTGAATATACGGGGTCCTATTCTTTTTACCAAAAAGTAAGTGTTGTATAGCTCGTTTGGGTATTCTTTATTATATTTATTGTCTAGTTGTTTAGTCGTGTTTGTTTATATTAATATGCTTTTTTATAAACATGGTATTATACTATACGGTATAGTATTATAATATGGTGGTAGAGTCATGCTGCCGCTATATTAGTAGTATAGTTGTAGCACGAATGGGTCGGCTCGACCCTAAAACCAATGCACGGGCATAAAGACCCGAAAACCAATATAATTTGTGTTTTGCACAAATTTTCTAAGTAACAAGTTTACCACGTCAGGATCCACGATTTTGATAATGTGACCACTAATATTTGAAGGTAATAGATAGCTTATACTGGTACGACATATTCCACTACGATTTTTCTTTTGCATTCGACACTGGTCAGTTATGATTTATTTTGAAAATATCATTATTTACAAATAAAAATACAAGTGTTTCAATTGCGAATTTTCACTCAACATTTTTTTACACGCAATTGAATCACCGTATTTTATTCAAAAATAGAATCGTGCCGGCAACATTTTTGCGACATCTTTAGCAGAATTAAAATGGCATTTATGGATAAAGACCCTTCTAAGGCAACAGTGTACCGCTGGTGTAACAAATTTCATCACGGTAGACTACTCTGAGACATCTCAGAGTAGTCTACTGCTTTTCCTTCTAACGCAAACACTATTTTCGTCATCACGAAAAAAGTGTTTGCGTTAGAAGGAAACAAACATGCTATAAGTAAGAAATTCACTTGAATTCGAGAACCTTTCACCAAACCTATACGCAGATGCAGGCGTAAAATGGTGCTGTGACATGCTTATTAAATTTGAAACTCGCTCGCTTTAGTGTGTTTACGACTTTATGGCAGGTAATGAATCTTGGGTTTATGAAAACGATCTAGAAACAAAGCGCCCATCATTGTCTTGGCTGTTTAAATATGAGTCAACGCCCACCAAAGTGAAGCGATCGAGAAGCGCAGAAAAGATTTTGATCGCTAGTTTTTCACTTTAACGGTGCATCTAGTCTCAATTCCCTGACAAAATTAAAGTAACGTAAATGACGAATGGTATTCTAAAAATGCTTCCTAAAAGTGTCCACTGCGTTTTCACAGAACCTTCAGCGGGCCATCGCTTAGATACGACAACGTGCTAGCACATCCAGCGATCTACACGAAGTATTACTAGGACATCACACCTGTTAAGCTTTTTGGGTCACTCTCTGTACAACCCTGATTTGGCAACGTGTGACTTTTTTTCTGTTCATGTTCCAACAGAATACCAGCGGAAAATAGCAGCTTAATGCTGCTATATTTCGTATGGTGAGTGTAGAGAACCGGAGACCCTTTTTACTGGAAAAGAGGCATTCCATCTTATCCCTCACGGCAACAACAACATGACAACGCATCTGCATTTTAATTCGCATACGAAAATAGATTTAGATTTCTATGGGCCACAGCAACTACTTACTTTCAGGTGGACTGTGTGCTCGTTTGTCACCCTGATATTTTATAAAAAAAAATTAATTTAACAAACTAAAAGTATGTCTAGTAGTAGGTTTCCCTTATATTTCTTGTTGGTATATTGTTGTTGAAAGAAATTGGAATAAGAACAACCTAAGGGACAATATTCTAATTTATTTATTCCCCAAAAAAACCATCAACTGAATGGAATATATTTACTATCGCCGGAAGCCTAGCGCATCTTGCGGCAATTTTGGGGTGGACTGGAAATAGTGTTTCGAGGATTAGTTCAGATGCAAAAACCTTTGTTCTGCTGTTGGAAAGTTCTTTGAAAAGCTTTAATAGTAAACATTTTAACCATAGAATGGTATTTATGTTTAGCAAAACTTTCTGAGTGCCCGAACGTAATACAAAATACAAGACACTAAAAAAAACAATTATGAACAATGTACATTGTATTTTATAGTAAAATGAGTTAAAAATACTTACACTGGACCATTAAAACGACTCTCTTACTGATAGAAGGTGGTACACCGTTTGAGGCTATACACAAGTATGGGCCCATGTGCAAACGGGAGACTTTGGATATTGTGAAATTTTCTCCATCAACAACGTTAACTGAAAATTGTTATATTTGAAAATTACAAAATAGGAAAGGTCTACAAACTTCACAGTGACAACAAATAGGAAACGTAGAATATGAAACAGAAAAATAGGAATACTATTAAATTTCTATAAAAAAAAATCTAAATAGTAGTATGTATTCATAATCATCATCATCATCATCATCATTACAGCTTTTTAACGTACTTAATCGCTGAATAGAGGCTTCCCTATTATATACTGCTTCAAAAAGGAAATATTTGGCGTATCATCCGTGGATCCGTGGATGATAACAGCAGTTTTTTTGTAATTTTATAATTGTTATTAGGAAGACGCTGCTGTTCATTTCTTGTTTATTACGTGGTAGAATTACGTTGCAGCTATATTATGGTTGTAGTATGAATGGGTCGACTCAACCGGTGTAGCACTCTCGAGGAAAACCAGCCTGAAACAGTAGAATAATGCAACTGTGCTTCGTTTGGTGATTGTAAAGGATCGGAGACCCTTTTTAATGGTAATGAGGTATTTCATTTTGGACCTCAGGGGTGACAACGCATTTGTATTCTGATTATTTATCGATGATAGATGTAGATGTCATAGACATTTATGGGCCAAAGCATCCACTTACCATCAGATGCCCAGGATCGTTAGTAACCTTAATTATAATTAAGTGGCGAAGCTTGCGAAGACACTTATTGATTTCACGATGTCTGTCCGTCTGTCCGTCTGTCCCACGATTATCTCGAGAACGGTTTCGAATTTTCAAATTCTGATTTCAGCAATCGATTACTGATCACCCAGGCATCTTAACCTCCTATTTTGAAACTGATTGCTTAACGGCAACCGTTAGAAACCGCTACAAAGCTGATTGCTTCGCCACTTTGCTATGCTGTTAGCTTGCTAGGTTTATTATTATTTCAAAATAAATATTGAAGTATATTTGCCATCGCTTGGCAGGCACGCTGACAACAGCAGTTTTTTTAGTTGCTATTAGGAAAATGCTGCTGCCCGTCTCCTGGTTTGTTTCCCTTCGTCACCTCTTACAGTACTAACTGGTCGATATGGAGTAGTGTGCAAGTGCTGTACACTTTGTGTTTTAAAAAGTCTCGTTAAAGGCAAAACATTGCATCTTGCTGGAAGTCTTGCTGAGAGCTTGCTGACCCAATATTTCCTGAGATACTTTGCTGCCATGTTTTGCAACACCTTCCGATCCGGCAATGTGGCTTAAACTGTATTGCCAAGCAATTGAGTTTATAAAAGTGAAGCGACGTTCAGGCGATACGCTAAGCAATATATCGGGATATAGTCGGCACCTTGACGACTATGCAAATGCATCTAGAAATTGCCACAAAACTAGCCCTGTTTATGAGCGATATACGACGACCCAGTAGCGTAATAGTTAAGGATTATAATATTTACCCGACTCGCCGTTACAATTAAATTCCTGTCCATCTTCGCGGCGCCACATCACGTATGGTTCGGGATAGCCCGTCGCACGGCAGTGCATAGTTACATTTATTCCTTCGCGCACTACCATATCCGTTGAGGACATATTGTCTATGATCATCGGTGGAACTGTTTGAACAATAATATAATCACTAAATTCAAAAAAAAAACTAGGTACTCAAGGGCCTGTGTATTATTTCAATTTTACGGAACAATAAAACTATGGTAAATTTCATTTAAAATTTTCTATGTTACAATATAATAATTTTATGTTAAAATCATAAGCAATTACTTACCGACAACTTGTAAATAACCTTTTCGTGATCTCATAGGGTCTGTATTTACTTGACACATATACCAACCTCGATCCACTTCCTGTACATTCTTTATATGCAGATACCAAGAACGATGATCGTTAAAAGAAAGGCTGATGCGTGGGTTTTGTGTTATGATATTATGATGGATACTTAAGATTGTCTGCGTGTCCACTCTAACCCAGGCCACCTATAAAATAATAAGTTATGATTTAGAATCTGTACTAAAAAGTAAATATAATTTAGTATAAAAACATATTTATAATTTGTTAAAGAATTTAAAAAAAGAATTGTTAAAGAAAGTAAATTTGTGTCTATTGTGCAGACTCGATCTAAAGAGATAATATCTTCGCACGTAATAAATCATTTTATATATTTTATTTTAAAGTAAATTATTGAAAATAGTATTAAAACTTAAATCGTTACATTATCAAATGTGGTTTTCAATGTAAGGGATATTTATGAGATAACTTGTTGACTACTCAAAGAATATTAAATTGTCCCTTGAAACTTGGTCTCGAGCGGATTCCTCTCATCCCATATAAATCTCGCCACACTACACGACACTCCAATTTCGCTAACTAGCCTTCCTGCATGATTAATAACTGGTGAATCGTGCATTCTGAGCAAAATGATATTAAGTTGGCTTGTTAAAACTTTACTGCATAGTGCAGATGAAGTTCTATGTAATTATAGTTACGAGATTAAAGGTTTAGTTCATAGGTAATTTTACGTATAAGCAGTAATTTTAAGAATTTAAAAATTGTAAAATTATTTTGTCATGTATACATAATACAGTGAAACCTGGATAACTGTGACCATAAGGGACCTGCAAATTTGTCTCACTTAAAGAGGTATTCCACTTACTCAGTGTCTCAGATATCTAGGTATAAATAAATATCTGTCTGATTTACAGAGGCTTCCATTAATAGAGGTGAGAATAGAGGTTATTTCAATTATAGATTTGCGATTATGCAATAAAATAACGTATTTTGTAAACATAATACATAGACATCCGGACGATAGCAAAACTAAAACTGGAGGTCACTTTTACACAATTAACCAAGTGATTTTTTGGAATTTTGGGGATTTTTTTGTAGCATAGGAAATTTGAATAAGAATTAGGAAACAAACCGGTGCACAAAATATATTCTCAGTAAAAGTGGTGAAATTACTCGCTGTCTCAATTATACCGGTAATTATGACGATAAAATCGAAAGAACTAATCCCAGATATAGAGGTTTGTTTTGTCTCACTAACAGAGGTAATTCAGCGCTAAAGTGTCGGGACCTAAGATTGAGTTACAGCTATGGAGGTTTCCCACTTATCCAGGTCCCACTTAACGAAGTTTTACTGTATATCTAAATAAAAGCAAGATATTACATTATTGTAGGTTTATTAATTTAACATTATAATTTTTTATAGTTTTTTTTTTATAGGATAAGGGTGACAAACGAGCACACAGTCCACCTGATGGTAAGTGGTTGCTGCAGCCCATAGATATCTACATCCATCCTCGATTACAAATCAAAATGCAGATGCGTTGTCACCCGTGAGATGGAACTTTAGTATTGTAGTTAAAATTCATTCATATATCAGTCACATGTGATTTTTTGTAAATATTTTTATCTTTTATTTAATAATTAGCAATTTCAGCAATGAAGTACAAGGTAAAATTTTAATTCTGAAGCAAGAACATCCGTCCTAAACAGAACGTCTAGACAGCTTATTGAAGCATAAGAATTAATAATATACACCATTAAATTTAAGTTACCAGAAACTATCTCTAGTATACTACTACCCTAACTTATCAAATAATATGTCAAATTAGAAATATTATTAAAATTTATTTGACAAAGTTATTCCCTATTATTTTATCTTAAAAATTCCTCTAAAATGGATACAAAAAACGAAACTAAATAAAAAGAGCAAATTAATTATTTAAAATAATAAAAACAATAAATTTCTCTTAAAGAACATTTTGGAAAATGCTTTTTTATGTTATACATACCTTATAACTTTTTAAATCCTCTACAACGCACGCAAGTAGGGCGTCGCGCCCTACTGTCACTGTTACATTGGGAACCGGTTCTACGAAACGTGGATAAATAGATTCTATAACAAACAAATTAATGTTAATTTTAATGAAGATTATTAATTCTTAGTCATTTAAATAAAAAAGTAACTAACTAAATAAGTTACATTAAAATTATAATGAAAACTCTAGCATAAGTTAAAAATGAAGACAATTTATACTAGTAAATATAATAATATATTGTCTTAATTTTTAACATATGGAGATGCTTAAAAATATTTCTCTTTAGATTACTGGAAGAATACATTGCGTGACTTTAGACAAGCATTCTTCCCAAGAGAATCCAGTTCAAGCTCCGGCTTTCATATAATATAAATCGGACCACTCATGTCCTACGGATCCTCGACGGTCGTGATTCATTCAAAATACAAATCTGCTTTGGTACCTCTTCAATATAATGAGATTGCCTTTTGCGCTCGGATGAAAAGTTTGAAAATAATTTTATGAAATTCAATTTATTAAGTATTTATTCTCCCGAGTTTTATACATAACACAAATGAAAGTAATTTGTAAGTCGTCTTATGTATTAAAAACAGGAATAATTCACAACAATAGTTTAACGAAGATAATATATATGTATGATAAAAATAAATAAAATGAACTGTGCCCGCGCCTTTTTTCGTAAATTGAAAAATATATGTAAATCTGGCACCAGTTTGAGATATAATGAAACAAAGGCTAAGTTTGTGAAGTTGTAGAGTATGTAATTTTACGTAAAAATTATTTAGATATATTTTACCGTCACTTCGTATTATATTAAGCGTGTATTCACATAGGTGTGACATGGACATTAAACTACATTAAAATAAATTTAATGTCCATGTCACACCTATGCCGGTAGTTGTTGGGAGCACTAAGCTCGAAGTTGTTGACGAGTATGTTTACCTGGGACAAATAGTCCGACTAGGTAAGTCCAACTTCGACCGAGAGGTCAATCGACGTATTCAACTCGGCTGGACAGCGTTTGGGAAGTATGAGGAAGCTCAAGGTCGCTCAGCGAGCTATGGAGAGGGCTATGCTCGGAGTTTCTCTGCGTGATAAACTTAGGAATGAGGTTACCCGCAGTAGAACCAGAGTAACCGACATAGCCCAACGGATTAGTAAGCTAAAGTGGCAGTGGGCCGGCCATATAGCTCGAAGAACCGACAACCGATGGGGAAGAAAGGTTCTCGAGTGGCAGCCTCGTACCGGTAGGCGAAGTGTAGGGCATTCCCCCACGAGATGGAGTGACGACCTGGTAAGACATGCAGGAAGTCGATGGATGCAGGTGGCTCAGGACCGTGCTTTGTGGCATTCTTTGGGGGAGGGCTATATTCAGCAGTGGACTTGTGAAGGGCTGTAATGATGATGATGATGATGATGTATCCACGTAACAGGATACATGATGCTTAATCCTAAATCAGAGACACGTAACTTAATATGGTGTTTTTTATTCGTACATAATAACAGTATATAATTTAGAAATTATATCGTATGATATGAAGATTAATTAATGCACCAGCCACAAGGTTGTATTACACGCGTATTGACTGGCAAAGAATATCTCGTCACGCATAATCCACCCTTTATTTTCTTAGTTATAAGGTCATAATAAAAAAGTGAATAAATAAGGTGACAAATACAATTAGTGTTTATTAATTTCATAACTAATAGTAAAGTAAGCACAGGCCTCGTTATTTTTTTTGAACAATTATTCCGTCGCGCTGCTCTGTAGTGCGTGTTGGCGAACTTCACATCATGATCATGTCCTCGAAATATTAATATACAATTTCTTAGAACTGTATGTTTCCTCACCGCCTATATCTTAGTAAATCAGCAATTAATATTGCAATTGACAATTTGATATTTTGTATCGGGGAGCGAACTTATTTCGCACGGTTACTGTGAAATTCACAGCGAGCGCTAACCCCCTGAGTTACTATGGCTCTTTCTTATATTTCTTTTTTAATTTCGTAAGTATTCTCATAAGTAACACAGTTTTTAAAAATATATATCGTTTTACACATAAATTGTTACAAAATTAGAACTGTAAGATTGAAAAAAAACGTAAATCAGCTTATACTTGAAAAATTCACGATATTTCACACGTAGTTCACAAAGGTTCGCTACAATCTATTTGGAATAAACAACCTAAGACACGGACAAATATCCGCAAATGATTGATGAGAGGAAAAGCGAATAGAACAAATCCATCCCGTGCCCATCAATCTTGGTTGTACGGGGTTGTATACTCTGAACTGCATGCGACATCTTCTACTTTATTGAAAGAAGAGCTTACTGAAAACGTATAAGCAAATAGAAAAATTGTAATTAACGCGTACAACATAACCTAATTTTTGAGTTCTTTAGAAAAAATGTTATTATATCGTCATATACAATTTGACAAATTATTTTGCAAGAAAAAACCAAAATAATGTTTCTCTTTTTTAAAACTCAACATATCCCTTTAGCCTGTTTCGTATTTTATTTTATGCAAGTTATTACAATTTACTTTAAATAGCCTTCTGATAGAGTTATCAGATAATGATATCTTCTTCTAAAAATGTCAATCTCATTTACACACCTAAACACACTGAACTTAAAACTCTCGTGTTTTTGAAGATCAGCATTATCAGCGCATCAGTTCCATGCATTAACCAGCCCACAATCGACGATAAAATCGACAAATTTCTTTACTTACATGTCCATATGTACTGTTTAGCGCATCCTTGGAAAGGCTTATATCCAGCAACATGCTTAAAAATCCCGACAACAAAGATTAATTTTCTTATTAATTAGATATAGTAAGTTAACACATATCAACATCTCATTTGGCACTGTCAATTTTCTGCCGACTTCCAAAAAGAAGACGGTACTCAATTCGACTGTATGTTTTTTATTGTGAACCGATTTGAATGATTATTTTTTTAATTGAAAGCTGGTGCTTCTCGTGTATTCCCATATGAATTTGATCAAGGTTAGACCAATAGTTTTTGAGTTATTTTTAATAACTTATATCGAAGTCAGCTGTACAAAATTTTTAATTATTAAATTCAGTGCGCAACAGGAAGCAGAGATTTTTGTTAGACAAAACATTTCATCAGAATCGGTCGAGCCATTTTCATCTTGTCGCGAGACTAACGCACGGTCATTATTTATATATATTGATAGGGGTGACAAACGAGCACACAGTCTACCTGATGGCAAGTGTATGTTGTATTCCATAGATATCTGCATCGTTCCTCGTTTAAGAATCAAAATGTAGATGCGTTATCACCCCAGATGACTAAGTGCAATGAGTTCCACGAAAGTCATCAAAATCGGTTATATTATGGAATTAAAATGGAACTTCAAATATTATATATTATATTAGCTTCAAATACATATATATATATATATATATATACCCCGACTGCAAGCGTGACAACGATGGCAAGTCTCCTGCGAGACAAACTATTGCGCAATTTCTTCTAGACAACCAATGAATGGACAGGATCGCACGAATATGACAAGGGCAGGGCAAATTGGTGTGATTTATATATATATATAAATATATATATATATATATATATATATATATATATATATATATATATATATATATATGTATGTATGTATATTCGTCATCACCGATCGGTAAATAAATATTTGAAATTTCTTATACAAGAATTATTTAGAAAATTTCGTAAGCATGGGAAATCAAACGTAGTTTGATCATGGTATGAAATTTTAAGCCGACCCGGTCGACCCAGTGGACCCGAACGGTCCACTGCTGAACATAGGCCTCCCCCAAGGAATGCCACAAAACACGGTCCTGAGCCACCTGCATCCATCGACTTCCTGCATGTCTTACCAGGTCGTCACTCCATCTAGTGGGGGGTCGCCCTATACTTCGCCTACCGGTACCGGCTGCCACACGAGAACCTTTCTTCCCCATCGGTTTTCAGTTCTTCGAGCTATATGGCCGGCCCACTGCCACTTCAGCTTACTAATCCGTTGGGCTATGTCGGTTACTCTCGTTCTACTGTGGATAACCTCATTCCTAAGTTTATCACGCAGAGAAACTCCGAGCATAGCCCTCTCCATAGCTCGCTGATCGACCTTGAGCTTCCTCATACGGCCAGCAGTGAAGGACCACGTCTCAGTTCCGTAAGTCATCACTGGCAACACGCACTGGTTGTACAATTTCGTTTTCAGAATTTGAGGTATGTCTAACCAGAAGATGTGTCGTAGTTTCCCGAACGCTGCCCAGCCGAGCCTACCTAACCTATAACCAAATTCATTTCATCGATCGTCATAGTCTGATTAATACATTACATAGATATGCAAAATTGAAATTACGTTATTCGTTATATCCAGTCATATTATATAAATAACAACATAAAACTCATTATTCAATTTGCTAACAAAATAACAAGATTTTGTGGTTTTGAAATATGAATACAAAATAGCTAGCTCATTAGATTCAAGTGTTTACGGATGCACATGACGGGGCATGTCGGGTCCACGTCCTTTTCACCTCGTTTGGTATACCCGTAGCCCGTGTATTTACCTAATTGGAACAGTACGCTGTGACAAAAGTCCGTGCGAGTCTCTCCCGCAAATTAGATTCTCTGTCGACTCGCGCCACACCAACACTGCCCAGAACACTCGCGTTCGTTTAACTTACCTCTTTTACCGTAAATTAACTATCCTTAATTAAAGTACCCATCAAAGATCCATTACGAGATTAATTCTCGTTTTAGTCATATTAAATGTATTACTTTAAATATTATGTGAAATAACTTTATTAGAAAATGCTTTAGAAATGTTATGTCTAAGTGTGTCGCCTCAATGTGTATGCATTGATGGCTTACGAGTAAAATTGGATTACCCATTCGTGAGACTACAGTGAAATCACACCGAAGGATCTCATTCCGCTTTATGTATAGAGAACTCAGTGTAACTACATTCATGAGTATCGATTTTATGCAAAATGCAACAATATTCACTAGGACGCGTTGGGTGTACGCGCTATACCGAACACCTATCTAGTGAGCAATTACATCCCTATCGCTATCAACGCTTGTAAATGGCTGCAAATAGCGTCGAAG
The DNA here is from genome assembly GCA_033319125.1 of Parnassius glacialis. Classification (NCBI taxonomy): domain Eukaryota; kingdom Metazoa; phylum Arthropoda; class Insecta; order Lepidoptera; family Papilionidae; genus Parnassius; species Parnassius glacialis. The sequence goes on from JAVANC010000019.1 coordinate 20,435,315, forward strand.
CGTTGAAATGTGAGGTCCCAACTGCGAAATTGAGAGAATTGAAGTCATGTATAAACATGGAACCCAATTAGCGGTTAGGTCTTAGATGCGCCGAGAACGGCACGGGTTTCTAACCCCTAGTAAGATGTTGATATAGCTAATTTATCTCGACTTCAGATTTCTGTTCATTAATACCAGATCCCAGAAAACATCATAAAAAGAAAGGTACTGGATGGGTGCGCATAAGTGCGTGCGTGCTTGTGTTTAATTTTATTTATATTATGTGTCCTACTTATATTGAATATTTAAATTGTATAAGTGTAACGCACGAAAATGTTATTAAAAAATATTTATTTTAATTGTTCAGTGTTAAGTTTGCACCTGCCAGCATTTTTTCATTCCTATGGTACCTAGTAGAGAATGTCATAAAGCATTAAATCCACCCTTTGTGATTAAAGATGACTGCAATCAAGGATAAATAAATAAATTACTGTTCTCTAATATATCACATGTTCTACTGGAATCTGAAGCAAAAATCGGTGGATGCACGTAGTTTCAGGACAGAAATTTGTGATATTCTCTGATTTAGAGAACTTTTGTTAAAGTTTTTATTTATGCATCATAAAAATTAATAAAAATATATGTGTAAAAGTAACTGAAATTTTAAACAAATTTTCTTGTCAATTGTGATCAAAAAGGAATTTTTAACCAGAAAATACTTTATGGCACTAACGACTTCTGCATATTTGATGCCCGCCGCTATTGAGTGGTAAGCCTCCATTATGCAACTTTTTCTCAGTTTTAAATTTTCAGCTGACCTGAAGAGGTCAGCTGAAAATTACATATAAATTTGTTTCACAATGAAATGTAATGAGCTCCTGCATGATTTGATTGCTCTTGAAATTGCTTGAATAATTTAATAAATTAAAATATAACTTAACTTTTTCAATTATATAATAAATTTTCCATTAACAGTCTAGTGTAAAGTTAGTTACACTACTGAACAAATGCTAGTATAGTAACAATAACAATATAAAATATCATAATATAGAAATAAGTATTCTAAGTTAAGTAAATTAGCTGTGATTACCGTCTTCGTAATTGGCGATCGTGGAACTAGACCCGCTTCCCGCATCGTAAATTTTCAAGATAGTTATTCAGCAATCCTTCGGATGCCCAATTTTGGCATCAGTCGACTGTCACCTATTTAACTGAATAATATAGTAAAGGTTTCTAGTATATTCTACAACGCTTTATAAAATTATGTTATATATTTTTAATTTTTAATCTTACCCGATGTGCTAATGATATATGTTATCGTTAAAAAAATCAGTTTGATTCTTTCTTAAAATAAACCGTTGTATTTAAAAGGCTAAAATAAAACTTTCAATTATATGTAATTGATAATTTTGAACATGGGTGAGGCCTATGTTCAATAGTGGACTTGTGTAAGGTATATATGTTACTTATAAACCTTTAACTATATCTAATGATGATGATAATTTTGAAGGAAATGCCATCAAACTTGTTAAGAATACTATTTTTACTTTATACACGAAACACAATGCAATCAATTTTTTTAGAATTATAAAAGAAAAGTACGATGATTATAAAAGAGGTAAAATGTAAATCATAGCATGAAGTTAAATGGAATAAAATATTATTGAAATTTTACAAAGGCAAACCGAAAGAGATACAAAGCAAGAATTCAAGAAAGGGAAGTCTTAGAGAATACCATCTATGAAAGTTATAAAAATATCTGCATGACAGGTTGGCGTTATATTGCCGTTATAAATCAGGGGTGGGCGACAGTGGCGTGGCGTTGCCTGCGGGTGGCTACGGCGACGAAGCGTACGGCAGCGGTGCCATGTCGTAGACGACACCAATCGGCTGCATATACAAACACGCCGATTGTATTATACGATTATGGTTATCCACACTATACTTTATTTAAATATATTTTATATACATATTTTATTTGTGTTAAATCAATTTTCGTTAGATTTCTAAATATAGTTAACTTCCCATTTGAAAGTTGTTGGTATGATCGGTATGTGAAACTCCAAATTTCAACATACATATCTCTACGTAATGTGGTCGCTAGATACCGATTCTACATCATCATCAGCACCACCCCCTTAAAAAATGTATATAATGTATGTATATGTGAATCTGAATGTATGTGTGTATGAATGTGGGTGTATATATTAGTGTGGTATTGTACGTAACGAATTCATGTATGTCTTGATAACCTGGAGAACAAATGATAATAAAGACTCATCAGGAAGCTATTTAATTCGATTCATAGTTGCATAATATACACTATACTCTATTCTTTAAAAGCAAAAACTTTATTCTCACATAATTATTTTTTGAATATTCGCTAAGAAAGACTTACTTAAAAAATCTGTGTATGTATAATATACAAACGAAACAAATTTCAGTCACGTATTTTTGTGTGCATCCTTTGTGAACATGTATTTTAGTTCTTTCATAGACTATACAGTTCGCTCGCGTTTTTTTAGTACAGTAGTATTGCATAAATAAATTTATTATTATTTATTGTAGTGCGGAAACATCACAAAAACTGGCAAGCATCGCGTGAAGTAGTTCCGATGCCAACATTGGCATAGATGTTAATAAATATGGGCAAACGTTGCGCTCATATAAAACATGCGATACAATAGCCAACCAGTGAATTGTGCCGGTAACTGAATTCATTCGCTTTTATTTCTTTATGTGAATTCGAATTTATTTTATATTAGTATAGATAAGTACAGTATCAGCGTATTGCTAAAGTCAACTGAGTTATGTCTTAAAAGTATGAACTATTTGTTCATAGTATATTAAATAATGTAAATGAATTTTAATTATTTAGTATATTATTATGTGTATGTGTGTTTACGTCTATACGTGTGAAAAGGCGTATATTATGTGTAGGTTTTTAGAAACATTTTTTTTTTACTTTCCTCTGTTTTACTTGTGCATACACTTGTCGCGGCAATGTCGACGATTTTACAGTTTTTTATGTAAGAAAAGTGCTGGTAAGTCGCAGTTCTCTGAACTATTATATCCAAAGGGCTCTTTTTGCTATTAATATCTGCTCGGTTTTAGAGCCTTGTAGAATAGTTAGAGACGAGGGCAGGAGACTCGACGTTATAACTTTGTGTGGAGTTGTGACTTTCCTAAAGGAACTGTATCCGTAACTTGTCGTCGCCGCTGGCGACAAAAGTATAATATGCCTAAATAAGAGGAGCCATTGAGCGAAGAAATGCAGTCAGCGTTCTCGGCACTATACCGCGGTTTTTCGTTTTAGTTTTTATTTAATTATTATAATGAATATTGTGTATTTTAATTAATGGATATTGTGATTAACATACAAATAATCTTTTATGCGATTAACCATTTCTGAGCCATAAAATCAAACTTTTGGGGAGGCCTATAGTGAACAGCGGACTTTTAGTGGGTTGTAATGATAATGGGGTAATAAAAATTATAAATTAATTAAGGCACTATTAACTCACATATTTTAAAACTAAAACATTTCCAAGTTACCTACTACAAAAATAAACCACTTATAATAATAATGACCTCCAGGCCGAATTTTGGTCACGGCGGCCAGTCTCAACAGAGACTAGCCATCGGCGCAGGATAGGATTATAGTGCCCAAATGTATGCGCAATCACAGGTGTACTCTCAATTCCTTCACTCTCATAGCCCGATGGGACGGTAAACCGACAAGACTGTAGAGAGATCAGGCGCAGGACCAACAGCTTTACGTGCTTTCCGAGGTACGGAGGTGAAACACCGCCAACTTCCTGACTCCGGGCAGCTACTGAGAATTTCTTGATGGAAAAACTCAATAACTGATTTTTTGGCCCGACCCGGGATTTAAGACCTCATGATCAGCAGTCACACTACTACAAGTTCTTCAGTTTATGAAAATTCAAAATAATTCGAAAACGCATATTGAAAAAACTCTATAATTTAGAGGCGATTTTAACACAAATACATGAATGTTATAAAAGCCTTTCGTATTATAGCTAATTTCATTAATTAAGAACAAAATAACTTTTATTTAATATACACTAAAATAATACTTATTGAAAGTCATTTAAGGTTTAACATTGGTTTCGCAAAAAGCCTCTGTCCTGGGAGGAACCAGCAAGAAAACCAGCGACACTTTAAATTTACAATATAATTTTTTATATAATCAAACATGAAAACCTTGAGATACAGTATTGTTGCGATAACCTTATTCCGTTTATTACCCGTTAACTGTGTAGCAGTGGCGGAGTAAGAATATCCACTACCCCATATCATCCCGAGGGTGTCCTAAGAGGTGGCAGGGGGAAAATGAAATAGGACAGGGGCAACAGCATCTTTTTGATAGCAACTGGACATAATAAAAAACTGCGGTTGCTAACTAACCCGCTTGCCAAGCATGGAACTATGGCAAAATCTCTACATAAGACAATCTATGAGTAATATATTTAAGAAGTGGTCTTTTATAGGCTGTAATGGATTTATTATATAAATTACATATATAGGCTGTAATGGCTATATTCCCAGGGACTATTATCAATCATACACTCATTAATTAATAGTATGATATAAGCCTTATTAAAAAAAATGCTTAGTTTAAATTTTAATAGTTATGATAGATAGGTCCTGTATATTTTATCCTCACTATTTAATTAATAATACACTAAACATGTTAATAGTTTTACTTATCGTAAACGTATTCATAGTGTATAATTAGAGTACGTTTTAACAGTGTTAACAGTGGTAGAGCCACGCGGCAGCTTTTGCTGTCGCACGGATGGGCCGGCTCGAACCGGGGTAGTACCACGACCTCACAGAATACCACCGTGAAGTAGAGGTTTTGCCTCTGCGTTTCGCTTGGTTAGTGCAGGTGGCCGGAGGCCTTTTTTACTGGAAATGAGGCATTCCATCTTAGTCCTCACGGGTGACAACACATCTGCATTTTGATTCGCAAACGAGGATAGATGTAGATGTCTATGGGTCGCAGCAACCACTTACCATCAGGTGGACTGTGTGCTCGTTTGTCACCCTTATCCTATAAAAAAAGTCCATAAAATAAGTCACTTGCATCATGACTTCTTGCGGACTTTGTCTTAGTTGTTAATATATCTTCTAGGTAGTGGCTGTATATAACATTACAAGGCTGCCACTTAAAACATTTTTCGCATAGATAGTTGGTCCTATTTTTCTGGACAATATTCGACCACAGAGACAACTTGCGCATGGTCAGAAGCTCTCACTGCTCAGTTCATTTTATTATGCTACATGATATATACAAGTACAAAGACACCAAATCCGGTTTAATGCTTATAAGGACCGGTGAAATAATGCATTTGACCACCTATTGTATATAATGGTTTTGGTACTATTTTTTTTATAGAAGAGGGGGCAAACGATGCGACTCACCTGATGGTAAGTAACTACCGCCACCTATGACCAACCGCAACACCAGGGGAATTGCAAATGCGTTGTCGGCCTTTTAGAAAGGTGTAAGCTCTTTTCTTGAAGGTCCCTTTGTCGTATCGATCCGGAAAAATCGCCGGTGGTAAACAATTTCACAGAGAAGTAGTACGAGGAAGAAAGCTCCAAGTAAAACGTACAGTCGTGGACCGCCAAGTATCCAGATGGTGAGGATGGTATGGTGAATTTTGACGTGATGTGGGTTCGTGAAATTTGGTGGCTGGAATTAATCCGAACAATTCCTCAGAGCACTCCCCGTGGTAAATTCAATAGAAAATGCAAAGGAATGCAACATCCCTACGCAGTGCCAGTGTATCGAGCCAATCAGAAAGAACTCGGTCGTAAACGATTCGAACTGCTCTGCGCTGGATGCGGTAAAGTGAAAGGAGGTGGCACTGCGGTGCCCCGGTCCAGAGATGAGAACAGTATTCCATGTGAGGCCGAAATTGCGCTTTGTAAAGTTGCAAGCGATGTGCCGGCATGAAATACTGTCTCGCTCTGCTGAGCACTCCAAGCTTTTTACAGGCCAATTTGGCCTTCCCTTCCAAGTGACCACGAAACTGCACACTATTGGATATGTCGACGCCGAGGATTCCGATGCTAGCTGAAGCAGCAAGGGGAGTGCCTTGAAACTGAGGAGACACGACGAAGGGGTTCTTTTTAGCGGTAACCGCTCAAACTTGTGTCTCTAGATTTAATCGCCCCCAATCCGAGACTTTGTTCAGCAAAGACTCAACTTCATGCACAAGTTTTTCCAAGTACTTGGCGACGTTTACCCGAGAAATGTTGGCATAGTTGGTATATAAGGCATCACCAGTGCTGTCGTCTGCATAGCAATGAATGCTACCAGTTAGCAACATATCATTGATATGCAGGAGAAACAGCGTTGGTGATAGCACGCAGCCTTGTGGAACACCAGCGTTGATAGGCTTGAAATCAGAGCATGCACCGTCTACTACGACTTTGATGCTCTGATCAGCAAGGAAACTGGTGATCCATTTGCACAATTTCTCGGGAAGTCCATAGGATGGATTCTTCTAAAGAAGCGCTTTGTGCCAGACCCATCGAAGGCCTTCGCTATGTCCAAGCTAACGGTCAATGCCTCACCATTGGACTCTACTGCCTCCGCCCAACTATGAGTCAGGTAGACCAGAAGTTTACCAGCTGATCAACCCCGACGAAAACCGTACTGGCGGTCACTAATCAGCTGGTGATTCTCAAGGTATCTCATGAGCTGGCATTTTATAATGGATTCCATTATTTTGGAGAATAAGGAGGTGATGGCGATAGGTCTGTAGTTGGACGGGTCTGAGCGGTCGTCTTTTAAAAGATCGGGTGGACCAAAGCTCTGTCTTCCATGAATGCGGGACTACGCCTTGGGAGTACGAGTACCAGAAAAGACGCGTTAAAACCGATGCCAACTCTGGAGCATATGGGATCATCTTCAGCACAATGGGAGGGACTCCATCGGGCCCATTCGACTTGCTGACTCCAGGGAGAGGAGTGCTTTGCGAACCGAGCGCCGTGTAAACCGTACATCCGGCATGGAGCACTCACATCGCGAGATGGTCGGCGGTGTGTCCTTTGCGGCAAGGCCCAGTGAGTCATCCTCTCTGTGCAGAGATGGAAGAGATGGCTGACAGAAGTTCCCTTGGACAGCCTTGGCGAGAGACCAGAATGCACGGGTTCCCGAAGGAAGGCGAACTAGCTTCTCACAAATTCTGCCGATGTGCTCAGACCTTGCCTTGGCAATGACGCTTTTGAAGGACCTGGAGGCGGAATTATACTTCTTTTTAAGAGCGCTGGTGTTCACATCCCGAGACGGTGATGCGTCAGCCCAGGCCCGGTAGCACTCCTGTTTATAGCGTGATGCTATTTTACAGGAGCGACCAAACCATGGCTGGGATCTGTCTCCGATAGGCACCAAAGAGGATGGAATAAAAAGTTCCATACCCTGAAGTAACGCATCAGCAACAGAATCGGCAACAACGCTAGGATCTTCCGGCGAGATGCAAACTCGGGGCGGGTTTGCTTCTCGCCAAGGATAGGATGCACAAAAACACCGCATCCCGTCCCAATCGGCCGACCTATAGTGCCGAACACGGCAGCAAGCTGCAGATCGCAACTGTGATTGGAGCGTGAGTGGCACCGTACTCCGGATCAGACATTGGTCCGAAGAGCCCAGAGGGGCATCGACGGAGACCTGATATTCGTCCGGATGAGAGGTCAGCAGAAGATCCAAAAGGAAAGGTACATGATCCTCCACATCTGGGATCCGCGTAAGCAAAGTAACCAGTTGTGTTAGACCATGTGCTAAGGCAAAGTCATAGACAGATCTTCCCGTATGATCGGTTAAACGACAACCAAGCCATTCAGCGTGGTGGGCGTTAAAATCACCGAGTATCACTATGTCTACGGTAGCACGGAGTCCACAGCCATTTGGTCGTGGTCGATGAGTCGGTCTGTGTTGGCATTACATTAGTTGGAAGTTGTGGAAGGCTCCTATTATATCTAACCTATATGTGTGTAAAGCCCAGCTGTTAATGCATGGCATAAACTTATTGTCGGAGATTACTCGTATGTCAGAGTCTACGTAATTCTGAGGCTTGGGGATTTAGGAAAGAAGAAGGATGAGCTTGGACTCATGCGGTATATGTTTTTTTTGTTTCTATAAAGAATGTCACTACTGTTATATTATGTGTAATTCTAAATCTGGTGCTGAATTTATTCATATCTTATTATATTTTAATTAAAAATCGAAAACGGTAAAGGCGTCTCTTTAAATTATTTTAATTATAGAAAATATTTAACGTTTAATTGTCTGTAGGATAGTATTATACTGTATTGTATGGGGCTGATTGATACCTTCTGAAATAAATGTTGCCTGCCCAATACCACCGAACAACTCCCTGAGTTCTCAAAACCTGTTTAAGTCAGTCAAAGTTTCGCTCATAACAGCCTCCCTTTCGATCCAGAGGTGGGGGCAATATAAAACATGCATCCTTCTAATATATCACCGCACTCTGAAATATGGGTTTGAAAACGAGAACCTATCGATATGCGGTAAAACAACACTATGGAGTTTAAGTCGGTGTGAATGCAACATAATCCGCCGTTGCTCACGCGAGGCGAATATATTTATTATTATTATTATACATTGGCACGTACGTCTTGCGCTGCAGTTATGGCCGTGGTTGAAATCGGTTACCATAATTTGATCATTATGTCTATTATCAATTAAGATAATCGGCATCTTACAATCACAAACCATGAATAATTAGATAATAATTTTCACTCGACGCTATTGATGAACAAATAGTTTCCGTAATGCATCCAGTATTACGGAAAATATTTGTTATCATTCTATAAATACTTACTGATAAAATGTTTATTGAATTAAGTCAATTCGTTGCAGCTAACTTGCGAGGCTTCTAGCATAAACTTCACTAGAGGACTCGCCCCGAAATATCTTCTGAGATGAAAGGACCGTGAAATGCAAATAAGCAAGCTTCATAAACGCGGCTATTTCGCAAAGTCAAGACGACATGCTTTAGCATAATATAAAGTGACTTTTGAATTTATCTTTTTGTTATTAAATATAAATTTATTAATAAAGCTATAAAGCTGACTTGAAAGACAAAAGTAACGTATAGCTGTGAGTCATAGATCCTAGCCAGGCCAGAGATAGAGTCGGAAGCCTGCAAAGAGTCAATTCAAATCTAGGTCCATAATGATTCAATAATATAATTTAATAATTTATTAAACATTCCACCTGTAATACGTTAATAGAATTGTAATAAATTTAGGTAAAATTACTAATAATGGTCACTATAAAATAACCTGTATTAATGAGATTCAGTCCCTTACCCAATGATGATGTATTTGTTCCATATATTGATTTCCGCTGTGATCTAACCGTATGAACGTAATTCATATATTAAACCTGATTTCAATAAGCATTTTATTAAATGTCGCAGCCCGGTAACGAAGTGGCTAAGCATTTGTGTGATTGAAGCAAGGTGCGATGCGGCGTTTCTGCCGCGATTTCGACTTCCACACGGAACAAGTGTTTGGATGGTGTACCAATAATTGTTCGGAGTTTGGATGTTTGCCCTTATGCCTCTACTGTACAGGTATCGCTTTTTTTTAATAAAAACTAATGCATGAAAAATTATTTATTAAAATATATTTTTATTTAGTTAATAAATTTCTGGGTTTCTAGGTTTCGTTATAATTTGTTAAACAGACTACAAACCCAGCTCTGTTCCAGTTCATACAGTCAGAATAGTTTTTAGGAGTACTAATAATGTTATTATAACTGCTAACACTGCTGTTGCCTCTCTAATTAAGCTTAGAATTCATGTGCTGAGGAGGGTTCACAAAAGTAGTTGCACATTACATTACTGTACAATTACATTAACACGAACCGGTGAATTTTTAATTTTGTAACTAGTATCTTTCATCATTAGGCTATTGTTGCTTTACCACTATCATCAGGATGGATTATACAAGTTCGTTACACCTTACATTGCTTTTATATAAAAACGAAATCGAAATAAAGATATAGAAAACTATTTAAGTTTACAATAAAATAAAATTAAAAATCTTGGTGCACTTACTTGAAGAAGTTCGCAGTTCTAATATGATCAAATGTGTGTGTTATGTAATAAAATAAAACCCACTATTATATTCAAACAAACTTTTTCAAATGAAATAATTGTTCTTAGATTTCCATATTACTGCGTTTTAGTTTGGTTTGGAAATATATTAAAGGTTATTGATTTATAATCGGTTTTATGCAGTAGCGTTTGTACTCTTTGTACCCGAAAAAATGTTTTATTTTTTCAGGTACCCACAACCCTATGCAATGAAAAAATGATATTCTTCGACGGCATTTGCTAAAATGCAATGCCTAGAGAAGTTTAGTGGAAGTATAATTTTTAGATAAGATTAACAACGCAGAACTCCGTCAGGATTTGAGGATAGGAACTAAATTTTTCCTGAAGATAAGAAGGTAAAGAGAAGTTAAATAGGAATAGAGTATTAAAAAGATCTAGAATTGCGCCTTTGCTGGATACTTTAGTTAGCCATCTAAGGCGAATATTAAACAAGGAAATATGATTATATTTATGAAGGCCTTATGCACTCAAGCTTATTGAGAAGATTTTGATTAAGGTCGGCATTTGGTATTCTGTGAGAGCGTGGTCCTTCCCCGTTTGAGCCGACCCATTCGTGTTACAACTATACTACTAATATAACTGCAGCATGGCTCTACCACGTACAACCATGATCTTAAGGTGGCATTGATTGGTTTCAGTAACTGGTTTTCCCCAGCTCTAGGTTTTGTCCATATATAGGCCTTGATTTTTACCTGATCAAAAAAAAAAAAGAATAACAGTCTTGTTATGGTTTTCAGTAAGTAGGCTATTGTAATCAACTTTGGCAAACATTCTCGAACTCATCAGATGAGAAGTAATGGTCTTAGGCTTCATCATTCGTGAGAAGTAATGGTCTTAGGCTTTATCTTTAGCCGTTCTATTGGCATGTAACCATTGAACTTTTACATAATTTATTGTTTTCAATTAAAACTCATGCCACTCAAGTTGAAATTCTATATATTTTATGTGGTTTTTAGCAGATTTTTTTCTTCCTAGATTCTTATTATTATATGTGTTATTATTTAAGATGTTTCTTATTACTGTCGGAGGAAGTTTAAAGTCGCGTGGCTAACGAAACCTTTATTTTTAAATTTTGTTATCATCATCTTTATCTAATAAATCAGTAAGAACCAAGACACGTAACAAACGCAAGAATTGTTCTACTTTTCGTATTTGCTAGTCACTGGTTTTGGATCTAATATCATATCAGTTGTCGTTATACTTATTACCATTATTCACAAAGCAAATAATCTGTCAACATAAAAGCATGGGGAGAAATAGATGATACGAAAACGCGATTTTTTTCTAACGGTGGAATAGGCACTGAATTTGACTTTATTAGGTGAAGTAAGTGAAGTCATGTTTAAATTAAACAAGCAGACTACTCCAATGAAGATTTTTTGTTTTCAAAAAGGCACAAATCTTTCAATCGTCTTCATTTATGCACTAAATATGAAGTGTTAAGTGCAGCGTGTTTGCTTTTCATAAATAAAAAGTAAAATTATGGAGCGACAAATACAAATTTAATTTGAGTTTGACGAACTAAGGAGTATCGATTTCAACTTAGAAGTTTACAAAAGCTGGGAAGGTAAGTTGAGAACTAAGGTGGAAGTTGAAGGTATCAATCAGATATAATATTCATGCACCACGGTATTAAGACTAGTAGACATATTCTTTGTTGACATCAAAATGATAGTTAATAAAGTTAATTTTTTTTATAGGATCGGGAGATAAACGAGCACCTGATGGTAAGTGGTTGTTGTGGTCCATAGACATCTACATTTATCCTCGTTCGCGAATCAAAATGCAGATGCGTTGTCAGCCGTGAGGACTAAGATAGAAAGCCTCTTTTCCAGTAAAAAGGGTCAATTTTTTTTTTCATTAAGCTGCAATATTACCCTGGTATTCTGTGAGAGCGTGGTCCTTCCCCGGTCGAGCCGATCCATTCGTGCTACAACTATACTACTTATATAGCTGCAGCATGGCTCTACCACGTATAAAGAAATCTTTCCGATTTAAGCAAATTTTTAAAAGTCTATACGGTAATGTCTCTAAGTACATTTTTATTTTTGCGGCGTAAGACAAATTGCTGCCACATATCATCTGATGAGTGTCGTAAGAGGCGACAGAAAGATAGGAAATGGGTAGCAGCATCTTCTTAACCAACACTCTAAAATGATAGAAACTGTGGTTGCCAATCCGCCTGCCAAACGTGCCAACTATGGCAAATGGGCCATAAGGGATATTCACGGTGAGTTTTATGTTGTGGATTTTGATATAAATGAATGAATAATAATTGTTAATAAGTTTTGTAAGACAGAATTAATAGATAATTAATTATTGTGGAGCGTCAACATTATTTTATGATTTTTCCTGTGAAGTTTTATATAATATAAGATTGAAATAAAATCAAATAACTTTTCTGAATATTCTACAGTCCATTCAATAAAAAGCTAATCCGCTGAATAATGGGGTAACTGATATCAACGCTGTACCAGCCGTAGCGAAAATAAGAATGTCTATTGTTCAATCCATAATTTAATTGAATGAATAGCGGGTTGAATAGAATAAAATATTTTTCCAGATTGAAAATCTATAAAAGCTTAGCACGTTAAATAACATAATATGTTGTTTTCAAAGATATATGTTAAAAGCAGTTTATGGATTTATATTTATTATGTATATTTTTTAAACAAACATTACCACAATAAAACTACACTAGGATTTCCCCTGTATCGTAAACAATTTACGTACATAAATCGCACAAGGACAATCATCGAGACCTAGAACAATTATTTATAAATAATTGTTCTGGGTCTGGTAAAACATGTTCCGTGCAGGATTCGACCCCGAGGTCTTCAACGCTATAACTCATTACTAAGCCGATGCCCCATGAAGCCTTCTATTAATAAAACCTTTAAAACACATAATTAAATAATTTTTTACAGTATACCTAAATTAATGTATCTCGTATACACGTGCTTATTTGTAAATGTATATTTAAAAATGTGATTAAACCAACAAAGTAAGAAATACGGGGCGCTGTGCACATTTTTCAAGTGACACCAAGCCAAGACCGTGCTCCAATGTGTGTGTGTGTGTGTGTGTGTGTGTGTGTGTGTGTGTGTGTGTGTGTGTGTGTGTGTGTGTGTGTGTGTGTGTGTGTGTTTGTGTGTGTGTTTGTGTGTGTGTGTGTGTGTGTGTGTGTGTGTGTGAGTGTGTGTGTGAGTGTGTGGATGCGTGTGCGTGAATGCGAGTCAAGAAGTTGGGCATGGTTATAGCGTGACTTGAAATGCATACACTGTCTTTCTTTCTTGGTGTTAGCAAATGTGTAAATATATTATTAAAAACTGGAAATGGCTTTTATATTTTTCGAAAATATTATTGAATGAAACTCAAGCATATAAAAATTTAACTAACTCTAGTGTATTTAGATAAAAACATTTTTTTTGTTCTGGATTAAAAGTGAAATTTATTTATAATGTATAATGGAATATTATCAGTTTACACTAAAGCTTTGAAGGGTAATTAAATTAATAAGATTTCCACCAATAATTACGTTTGCACAGTTTTATTCATTAATCAATTAAATTTTCTGTCTTATTATATAAGGTTTAAGGATTAAATAACTTAAGAACTAACTCTCACAAATTGACGTCAATTAAGAAATGCATATAGCTTTTCCATCTCTCTTCACTTAATGGAAATAGAAAGAGACACGTACAGAGATAATTAAAAACTTAAGTGAGCAGTTATCGGCAATCCGTTAATAAGACGTTTATTTTATTAGATCATTAACATCATTACAGCCCTTCACAAGTCCACTGCTGAACATAGGCATCCTCCAAGGAATGCCACAAAGCACAGTCTTAAGCCACCTGCACCCATCGACTTCCTGCATGTCTTACCAGATCGTCACTCCATCTAGTGGGGGGTCGCCCTACAATTTACCTACCATTACAAGGCTGCCACTCAAGAACATTTTTCCCCATCGGTTGTCGGTTCTTCGAGCTGTAGGGCCGGCCCATTGCCACTTTAAATTACTATTCCGTTGGGCTATGTTGGTTAGTCTGGTTCTACTGCGGATATCCTCATTTCTAAGTTTATCACGCAGGGAAACTCCGAGCATAGCCCTCTCCATAGCTTGCTGAGTGATCTTGAGTGTCCTCATCACTGGCAAGACGCACTGGTTGCACAATCTCGTTCTCAAGTTTGGTATACCTGACGAGAAGATGTGTCGTAATTTCCCGAACGCTGCCTAGCCGAGTTGAATCCGTCGATTGACCTCTCGGTCTAAGTTGGACTTACCTAGTAAACCTATTCGTTACAGGTAAACACATTCGTCAACAACTTCGAGCTTCGAGCTTAGATTTTATTAGATACCACACAGTAAATACCGTAACATAAATATTGTACGATGTAAAAATAATTACAGCTATTTACGAGGCATAAGTATGTTTGGCATATATTAGCAGAGGACTTGTAATGGAATGCAATTAATGAACGATCAACACTATATAAAATAGACGGATACATAAATAAAAGAATTACTATTTATTACACACAAAAATATAAGCTTAAACATAATTACGAAAAATAAGTAAAATACTGAAATAATTATTAAGATTTTTTTCTTTCATTTCAAATATTTTATGTTGATAATTGAGAAGAAAATACGAAAATAGGAAGATTAGATTTATTTTCTTATTCTCCCTAGTATAAGTATAAGTAAGAACTTATTTATTTGTGAAACAAGATATTTTTTGTTTTGGCCATATTTGGTAACTTTGAATAAAACTTCTATAAACAAAATAGGGATTATAATTAATGTACCTTAAGACTCATAGTCATACTTACCGTTCGATGACGAAACCAAATTGTTGATAGATAGCAGCAATATAAGTAATAAGTAATATGAAACAACTGTTCGATTCATCATATTAGTGTCATAAATTATCTTCGATACGGTATTGTAATGTATAAAAATCTTTTTATGATTTAATCGGAAAAAATCGAATAATGTTCATCGATTCGCCGTTTGAGGCTATAAATTAATTATTCATTTGTAAAGAACGCATCGGTATCGTGGTCGCACTCATCGATGCTTGTAGCAACGTGGCATTAATGTCAACAAAACAGCGCCGCGCGTCGCTGCGAGCTCGAAGGGCTCCGTTTGCATACTGGCCGCGCTTCACATACAGGCACCGCTTTGTCTACAAGAGCTGTAGGCGCGTAGCGCTTGCGTAGCCCCGCCTCGCGAGCATAAAAGGACGGAACATTGCCAGTATTTGTAACAGTTTGTGTCAAATTGATATAAATGGAGACGGTTTTAATAAAGTGTAATTGACTTTGCTGACTTTGTGTCACATTAATTTCGACCAAGCTAAGACGTCTCCGGCAGGTGCGAAGCGCTGTTAAATAGCACGAAGAGACTTCGCTCACGGGGAAGACTAATTTCATATTTTAATGAATGGAAATTTTGATGAGATTAATCTGACATTAAAATATTAAATTATGTAGGCTTAAATACTGCGAAAAAGAACTCAATTAATAAATGAAATTTACAGTGTATACGAGCAACCCGGCTACGTTCTCCGCTGACACCAATGAAATTGTTAATCGCAATTTAAAATGCTTATTTACCTCTAGTTCGGCGGTGAAGGAAATCGTCTTGAGAATACCTGCATGTCTAAGAAATAAAATATTTAAGTTTGGTGAAATCATTTCTCCGTAACACCCACAGAAATGTGAGACGAGGCCTGAGCGCATCTGTAGGAAGTATAAAGGCTGTTCCATTACTTTAACTTAACGGGTAATATTAGGCATATAATCTACTTGCAATAGCCGTGGTAGCTCAAGACTCAGGTCTAAGCGGTCGTTGTAAATTTTACAAAATGCGAGTAACCTGAGCTCGAACCCGCCGGCACAAATAAAATAATTAATTGCAATTCAAATGCTGATTTGCCACGTGCTTAGTAATTAAAGAAAACATTGTGAGGAAACCTGCATATCTGAGGTACAAAATATTTTCAAGGCATGTGGAATCTACCATCACACACTGGAACAGCACGGATCACAAATTCCTCCATAAACATCTGAGGTATAAATGAGAACCAGTGCCCAGCAGTGGGACGTATATAGGCTGTACATTTATTTTCATACTGATAATATTTTCAAATGTATTTAACGAAAGTAAATATTGTTGTACCAACCGTATTTGAAATCATGAAGTTAATGAATTAATTATAAACGCGTTTCGCCAAGCCGCTTATGAGTGAGGTTCGAAGATGATTAATAATTATTGTTAAGATATAATATGACAAGTTATCTATATACAGTTTAATGAGTATACTATTAAGCTAACGAAAATTTACAGAGCAATAGTAATAAACTGTAATAAACGGTTGTGTTCAGTCTATTTATATATTACTAGTGACCGTCCCGGTTTTGCACGGGCGATTGCTGACTCTCGACAAAAGCGCCACCTGCCGGATTCAATTGTGAATCTAAACTATCTGGAGACCAACTCAAATACACGTGGTATTTTTATATTTATATACGAATTTTTATACGTGGTAGAGCCATGCTGCAGTTATGTTAATTGTATAGTTGTAGCACGAATGGGTCGGTTCGACCGGGGAAAGACCACGCTCTCACAGAATACCAGCGTCAAATAGCTTCATGCTGCTGTGTTTCGTATGGTGAGTGTAGAGAACCGGAGACCTATTTTACTGGAAAAGAGGCATTCTATCTTAGTCCTCACGGGTCACAACGCATCTGCATTTTGATTCGCAAACGAGGTTAAATGTAGATGTCTATGGGCCACAGTAACCACTTACCATCAGGTGGACTGTGTGCTCGTTTGTCACCCTATTCTATTAAAAAAAATAAGCACAATACTAGCATAAAAAAAATTAAATGTAGTTTTTAGACTTGGCCATAATATAGAAATATTATCATACTTACCGAGTTTTGAAAACGAGAAGTTCTATACTCAACGCGTATGTTTTTTAATGTATTTTCATTGATATCTCGGAAACGGCTTAACTATACTACTAATATAGCTGCAGCATGGCTCTACCACGTATAAATTGATTAATCTACCTCTAACATAAATCTGGCGATATGGTTTTAAATTGCATGAGTATGTAGTCATACTGTTTATAGATAGTATGTGTCTATTTAACAAACTTTTTCTAATGACACTTGTATAGAGTAGCCTTAATCAACCCTTTTGTTGGTTTGGGGTTTACACAACATTATGGATTTTAATAGGTCAAGGAAAAAAATTCTTCGCATTTTGTTTGTATAAAATTGCATAAAAATCTCTTTGGTTCTACTGTTTGTATCTGGCTGGTTTTAATATCAATACATAAAGGACATTAAGAAAAAGAAAAATAAAAAGTAAGAAATACTTTTTCGCCATTTTTCAATTGTTTTTCTGTGCGCCAAAATGAGTGAATCTAACAAAGAAATT
Source organism: Parnassius glacialis (assembly GCA_033319125.1). NCBI lineage: Eukaryota > Metazoa > Arthropoda > Insecta > Lepidoptera > Papilionidae > Parnassius > Parnassius glacialis. The sequence goes on from JAVANC010000019.1 coordinate 20,452,934, forward strand.
CGATACATTCTGAAGTTTTATAACAAAAAAGGAAAAATTTGACTCCAGTCACAAAAAAAATGTGACGTTTATGGACCTAATGCAGTGTCAGTAGCACAAAGTTGGATCAAGCGTTTTCAGTCCGGGAATTTTAATGTCAATGATGCAGCTCGCTCCCGCCCTCGCCCTCATACGATTAAAGTTGATGCCATTTTTGAAAAAGTGGACTACAATTGGCATAGTAGTAGTAACGACATAGCCGAAGAATTGAGGATTGACCACAAAACACTTTTGACCCATTTGAAAAAGTCTGGCTATACAACAGCCCGATTTTTGGGCACCACACGAGCTCACTGAAATAAACCTAATGAATGGTGTACTCATTTGCGGTTCTCATTGAAACGTAATGAAACTGAACCATTTTTCAAAAGATTGATCACTGGTGATGAAAAGTGGATCACAAGAACGTACGAAAAAGAACGTGGTGAACAAGAACGTGCGAAAAAGATCATGGTCAAAGGGTAATCAAGCTCCACAGACTGTAGCAAAACCCGGACTAACACGCAATAAGGTGATGCTGTGTGTGTGGTGCAATTGTAAGGGCATCGTTTATTATATGCTTGTACCGCCGGGCAAAATCAGTGATTCGTATCTCTGCTGCCAATAACTAATGAAACTCAACCAAGAAATTGAGAAAAAACGGCCGGATTTGATCAACAGAACAGGAGTGGTATTTGATCATGATAACGCTAGACCTTTCACATCTTTGGCCAATTAGACTTGTTGATGTAAATTAAGAGAGCTTAGTTGGGAAGTGGTAATGCATCCACCATATAGTCCTTACCTTGCACCCTCAGATTTTCACCTGTTTTGGTCTCTTCAGAATTTTTTGAGTACTCTTAGGTTAACACCAAGAGAGGACTGTCAAAACTACTTGTCGCATGTTTTCGGTCAAAAATCCCAAGATTTCTACACCAACGGGATTATGTCACTACCTACAAGATGGCAACAAATTATCGAACAAAATGGCACATATGTATTATAATTAGATGTAATTATGTAATTACTTTAAAAAAATGTTTTGAATTTGTATATAAAATACGAAGAAACTTTTTCCCTGACCTTATATGAACTCCTTGGTTTATTTTTTCTTTTTGTGCATTTTCATAAAAATCAAGTACACACGCATGCGCATGCACTCATGTACGTACGCTTGCTGTCACTTACGCACACACACATCACAAACACAAGTGCGCATCCTACATGCCTACAAGAATTTGAAAGACACAGAGATTTTTTAAAAATCTGTATCGAAGCCTTGGAAGAAGTGCATCAATGTTATAGATGTGAAGAGTACCCCATAAACGTAAAAAAAAAACTATTTTTTACGTTTACTGACATCATCATCCATTCCATCCGTTCTATATAAATTATAAAAAATAGAGCTCAAATAGATGCTGATGTACAAAAATAAAAGTGTGACGTATTTTCGCACAGTATTGTTATACAAAGTTGTTAATAACAGATAAACAAGCTTGTGGCTTGCATTGCATTGCACGATACATTTTTAAATAATTATAATTTTAATATAGCTTATTAATTTTTTCACCACTTTTTCATTTTGATTTCTTTATCCCTCGTCACTTCAAACTTTTAAGTAATTATACAGACAGTAATGCTTTTCTTTTGCATAGACGTAGTTTGTATTAAATATTAGTTCCACGAATTTTTTTAAGGTGTGTTAAAAAATAGTGACTAATTACCAACAAGTAGCGCGCGATTAGTGGCATAAATAAGCTGCTACCTCATTACATATAAATTTGTTCTTGTAAAAGAGGAGGTAAGCGAGACTTTTACACACTTTCTATCAGATATTGTCATGAAAGAGGACCATTAATTTTATAATTATTTTTTTATTTCTATAGTGGTAAAGTTTATGCCTTTGTGCGTCTCACCGCTGAGCAGGGGCTTCCTCTGAACATATGATTATATTCAGCCATCCATTCTTTGCAAGAAATCAATTGAGACAACTATGTGTTATTGTAAATAAACAAGGGAATATTTTGATAGAAGTTGCAAGATAAAAAATTTGATAAGGCAGATTCATTGTATAGCTACCGAATGTCACGTCGAATATTGAAGAGGAGCTTATGTTTAACACTTAACATCGGATTGGTATGCCGGCGTATATTGCAACACCGATCTATCGACGAGTTTAAAAAAAAAACTGCCTTATTCTTCTACTCGGAAGCGATCCAACAAAATCGCAGCATGTGTGTTCGTTTGCACCGTCTGTTTCATAAAGTCATCAATTTTCAATATTGCGCTGTCTAAGCTTCATTGTTTTACAACAGAACTTACGTTCGCTATTTTGTTACATTCCATGTATACAAACACAGTGACATAAAAGCAAGAATAAATGGTAAGAATGCAACTAAACAACAAAAAATATTACACGTTTTATTAAAAGCTTTGTGTAAAATCTTACTCTATTAAAATTTATATATAACCGAAAACTTTATGTTTTTTTTTTTATAGAAGTAGAGGCAAACGAGCGTGCGGCTCATATGATGGTAAGTGTCGACCGCCGCCCACGAACAACTGCAAACCCAGGGGAATCGGAGGTGCACTATCTGCATCATGTCGCTCTAGTAACATAAAGGAACATTAAATAACGATGTTTGTTTGGTACGCTTCAAATGAGCATTAAATTGTAGGAATATTGTATTTGCTCTAAATTCTCTCTATGTAAGACAAGTAATTTGGTATCCAACACATTACAATAATACTCCAAAACACTTCGTACATGAGAATAATACAAAACTTTAATACATATAGAATCTGAAAATGGAAAGCACACTTAAAACAAATTCTAAGTTTTTATACGTGTTTGCAATCATTGTCGTTACATGTCAGGTTATCACGTCAGACATGGGCAATTTGGAATCAAAAACAACACCAAGATCTTTGGTTTGGTAGATGCGTTCCAAAGGCATGTTATCTAAGATTTATCGATATTCAATTTGATTTCTTTTACGTGTGAAGCTATTTTGATAACATTTTGAAATGTTAATACTAATACGGTTAACATGATAGTAGCAACAAAGCTGGATCAAGTTTCTCTGAAGTTGGTGTGCATCTCTTACTTAATTAATTGACTTAATATAAGCGTAAATATTAGTGTCGGCCGCATACATGAGCAACTTGGAAAATTAAAACCAGTCTCTCATATCATACAAGTATGATGCATTTAGAAACGGACCCAATATCGAGCCTTGAGGGTCTCCAAATGGGAGATCCACGTAGTCAGAGCGATGCCCAGGTATTACAACAGCTTGAGATCGGTTACGTTGATAGGACACGGTCACCCTAAGAAGATTCCCATAAATTCCTAATGGCTGGAGTTTTCGCAAAAGAATAATATGAATCACCCAATCAAATGTTTTTAATGCTTTTCGAAGTCTGTATAAATGGCATCGATCAGAAAACCATCATAAATACTTCGAAGAACATCATAAGAAAAAATCGAGATATTAGTCCTGGTGGAGCGATCACGAACGAATCTAACAAACAGTCACATCTAGTATATTTTACCATATGTATTTAATAAATAAATGAGTTGAAATAAACTAAAATAATAAGTAGTATTAATTAAATTGACAGAATACTGCACCTCGACAGATCCTTTTTTAATATTATAGGTTTATTTAATTTCCAGTCTATACAAGGTAAGTTGAAATTAGCAATCACTATAAAATTATCATCAAAAGCTAAACTATTTCTTTACAATGGTTAAAAAGCTTTAACTTTTTCCTATTTATACTTTTAATTTTTAGTACTACTACGTTGTATATGTATAAACTACTACTATAAGTATGGACATAAAAATGTTATTTGTAATGTTTTAATTTACCGTTGTGCTACTCAATTAATCCTTTTATTTTTAACAAATATTAATTAAATTTGTTTTAAATTTTTAAAATGCATAAGCCACAAACTTATTTACATAAAAGTATATTATTATATAAATAACGAAAATTCATCGGACGCCTACCGGGTTCCGAAAAACATAATATAGTCGAATTTATAAACCGATAGTTGTGTTCAAACTGGTTCAAGCACAGCAGAAACATCAGCAAAACCTCAAAAGAATTTGATATGCAAGTGTATTGTCTAAAAAATTAACGCAAAATGCGAGAATAGTTTGTATACACATCATCATCATCATCATCATTACAGCCTTTCATAAGTCCACTGCTAAACCATAGGCCTCCCCCAAGGAATGCCACAAAGCACGGTCCTGAGCCACCTGCATCCATCGACTTCCTGCATGTCTTACCAGGTCGTCACTCCATCTCGTGGGGGGTCGCCCTACCCTTCGCCTACCGGTAAGAGGCTGCCACTCGAGAACCTTTCTTCCCCATCGGTTGTCGGTTCTTCGAGATATTGTCCGGCCCACTGCCACTTCAGCTTACTAATCCGTTGGGCTATGTCGGTTACTCTAGTTCTAATGCGGATATTCTCATTCCTAAGTATATCACGCAGAGAAACTCCGAGCATAGCCCTTTCCATAGCTCGCTGAGCGACCTTGAGCTTCCTTATATGGCCAACTGTAAAGAACCACGTCTCAGTTCCATAAGTCATCACTGGCAACACGCACTGGTTGTACAATTTCGTTTAAGGTTTTGACGTATGTCTGACGAGAAGATGTGTCGTAGCTTCCCGAACGCTGCCCAGCCGAGTTGAATCCGTCGATTGACCTCTCGGTCGAAGTTGGAATTACCTAGTCGGACTATTTGTCCCAGGTAAACATACTCGTCAACAACTTCGAGCTTAGTGCTCCCAACAACTACCGGCATAGGTGTGACATGGACATTAAACATGATCTTTGTTTTGTCCATATTTATCTTAAGACCTATCCGTTGGGAGACACTATTGAGGTCAGTGAGCATAGTGCTTAGTTCCTCCAGCGATTCTGCCATAAGGACTATATCGTCGGCAAATCGAAGGTGAGTGATGTACTCGCCATTGATGTTGATACCGTATCCTTTCCAGTCCAGAAGCTTGAAAACGTCTTCCAATGCAGCGGTGAAAAGTTTCGGGGATATGACATCACCCTGTCTTACACATCTCTGCAATTGGATAGGTTTCGTACTCTGGTTCTGTACTCGGATAGTCATCGTAGCTCTACTGTACAAACACTTCACCACTTCGATATACCGACAGTCAACTTGGCACCGCTGAAGGGACTGCAGCACCGCCCAAATTTCGACGGAATCAAAGGCTTTCTCATAGTCCACATACGCCAGACATAGTGGCAAATTGTACTCCTCGGACTTCTGTACAATTTGCCGAAGGGTATGTATGTGGTCTATGGTGCTAAAGCCCTTTCGGAAACCGGCTTGTTCGGGAGGCTGGAAGTCGTCAATTCTGCGCGCGAGACGATTCGTAATGACTCTCGAAAACAGCATGTAGACGCGGCTCAGAAGGGAAATCCGTCTGTAATACTTCAAGAGAGCGTTGTCACCTTTCTTGAAGAACAAGACCACCGCACTTCTGCTCCACGCCTCCGGTGTAATGCCACCATGGAGGACGGAATTAAGTAGCTTCTGAAGGACTTCAAGTACCGATCTTCCACCCGCTTTCAGAAGCTCCGCTGTAATTCCATCCTCGCCTGGGGCCTTACCGTTTTTAAGGTGCTGGAGAGCCATTCTAATCTTGCTCAGACTGACGTCCGGGATATCTTCGGAATAGTGTCGGATGAGCCTCGCTCTTGGATCGTTACTCACACTTTCGTGTGGCTCCAACGATGACGTGTACAGCTGCCCATAGAACCTCTCAATCTCACTCAAAATCTCAGGTGTCCTGGAAACAATGCTGCCACATTCTGTCTTCAGCTTTGACAGTTGGCTCTTTCTGGCAGACAGACCTCTCGCAAAGACTTTGGAGCCTTGATTCCGCTCGATCGCTTTTTCAATACGAGCTGTATTGAATTTGCGTAAGTCCCGCTGCAAGCATTTGGAGATCTGTCTGTTCAGTTGCTAGTATGCTGTCAAGTCTGTTGAATGTAGCTTCATCTCCCGTCTAACAGCCATGAGATTAAGAGTGTGATCGGAGAGTTTTTGTGTTCTTCTGCGGCGGGTCTTGCAGAACTTAGCTCCGACCGCATGGACAGTTTCCACGAGGTTGTCATTCATATCGTCTACTTCAATGCAGTCTTCTAGGCACTGAAAACGGTTTTGTAACTCGAGCTGAAAGGTTTCGGGACTTTGGATTAGAGCACGAGGGGGACGGAGCGTTGACTTCAATAAACGAGACCTTTCCAACTTAACGTTTAGGTTCAGTGTGCCTCTAACCATTCGGTGATCGCTGCCGATTTTCACCCTCGCGATCACGGAGACATCACTGAACAGTTGTCGTCTGGTCGTCATAACGAAGTCAATCTCATTTTTTGTCGAACTGTCGGGGCTCGACAAGGTCCACTTCCTGTGGAGCCGCTTCTGAATAAAAGAGTTCATCATAAAGAGTCCCCCTTTCTTCATGAAGTCGGCCAGCTGCTGGCCCCTTGGGTTCCGTTGCCCTATTCCAAATTTCCCTACTTTCAGCTCACCGTTCTCTCTTGTGCCTAGTTTTGCATTGAAGTCTCCCATTAACACCGTATATTGAGTTTTGGAGGAATGCATGGCTCTAGAGATATTCTCATACATTTCCTCCACCTCCTCATCGGGGTGTGCCGAGGTTGGTAAGTAAACCTGTATGACCTTCAGTGAATACCGTTTGGTGATTCTGAGTATAAGGCACGCAACCCTCGTCGACACACTCCCGATCTTTTCAACGTTGTTAACGAGAGACTTGTGGACGATAAATCCGACACCTCCTTGGGACAGATGGTCGCCCTCCCGGTGATAGAGCAAGTTGCCGGATTCGAGGATTACCGTGTCCTCCCCCTCTTTTTGGACTTCGGATAATCCTATAATATGCCAGCGCAACTTGTCTATCTCTTCTTTCAGCTCCACGATCTTCTCGTCAGTCCTCAGGGTGCGTGCGTTGTACGTTGCCAGGTCGAGTCGTCGTAGTTGGCAACCGAACCTCCACCGGAGATTCTTAGCACCCCCTGCCCCGCCGTTACCATGGTCGCCACCGTAGCCAGGAATAGCGGGGCCTGGGCCGGGGACTGGGGGCCGTCTCTTTCTTACTCTCATCATAGGGGGGGTATATGCCATAGTTGCCACGCCTAGCGAGCGGGTTGGCAACCGCAGTTATTTTATTGTAAGTTTGTTGTTATCAGGAAGATGCTGCTGCCCATCTCCTGCCTGTTTCCCTTTGTCGCCTTTTACGACACCCACGGGAGGATATGGGGTAGTGGATATTCTTGACCGCCACTACACGGCATTTGTATACACATGAGGTAATTATTGTATTATTGCAGCAATAATGAAAAATAAAACTTTAAAGAAAGGATTTTTATTTACTATTAGCCCGAGTTATTTCATATTATTTGACCGTTATATGTGGTATAACGGGGAAAAGAGTGAATTTTAACACATGAATATATATATAGTTATGGACATTAGCTCTGAAGTTTTAGTCTCATGAAATCAATGGATGTTTTAAAGCTTGTATGAAAGTGAAAGTGAATTGTTGGCTAGTCATTAACTTACATCAAAAATTTCTTCTTTAGCATATTTTACTATTGTACTTTCCACCAATTATTATCTGCAAGTAATCAAGCAATGTCAACTAAAAATGATTTTTAGGTACCAAAAAATCGGTTTACAAGTGACTCTTAATAAGAACTTATAAGCACAAATAATACAGAACGGAATAGAATTTATATAATATTTTTATTTCAAACTTTATATAAATTCTATTTCTATACTTTTACAGATTTTTCTGAAGTCCGGTAGTATTCGTAGTTTTAGACTTAATTTTAATAAAATATAATGTGCGTGCATTACGCGGGATGTTTAAGTTTTCAAGTTAATCTTAAAAAAAGAGTTAAATACTAACACTAGTTTCAAGTTTTTATTATTGTTATACTGACATTTCTATGGTTTAAGTCTGAACAAAATATTATTACTATTATAGCATTCCAAGCAAATGGTAGCACCCAGTCATCTTGTCTATTGAATATCGGATGTTTTAAATTTGAATAGCCTCTCGATTTATCCGCATTCATGACCAAAATTGTACATTACTGTGTAGAGACGGAAAAGAGAGCTACAACTTCATGAGTTAAAAAATCAGTTAAAATTAATCACGATAAATTACGTAAAAATAATTTTATTAATAATAATATTTGTTAGAAGTCACATTTTTATGAAAGTAAAATAGTGGTCCGATTGAAATTTTATCCTGAAAAGGAGTAAGAAACTTCAAAATAAAATTTTAACTTTTAACCAAGATGTTTAATTATTTTGGATAATCATTATATAAACAGTTTGACAGTGAACACCTCAATCCTAAAATTGATTATTATAGAATGGCACTATGAGATTATTTCGATAAAATATTTTATCAACTTTTATCAATTTGTCAGTTATTTACAATTACATATTAAAGCTATTGGGATGACGGTAAAAACAGGCTCCTTTGTTTGTTTTACCAGTTATATTAAATACTAGCTGTTCCCCGCGACTTCGCCTGCATGTTATTTGGGGTTTTAATTTTTTTGCGCGGAACCTTAATATTCTTCTAAAATAAAAGTAGCCTAAGTTACTCCTAGTGACATCAGCTATCTGCCACTGAAAATCCCGTCAAAATCGGTCAAGCCGTTTTGGAGATTAGCCGGAACAAACAGACAGACAGACGGACAGACAGACAGACAGACAAAAACTTTAAAAATTGTATTTTTGTTATTAGTACCGTATATACTTTCATATGCATTTAGTAAAAAGATGTAATTTTGACATTACAAACAGACACTTCAATTTTATTTATTCGTATTGTATAGATTATGTTTTGTGCTCAATTGCAACCTTTGGGAACTATTGTAGTAATTTTTTATTGACGAAGAGGTTTTGCATTAAGTTGTCCATCCATCGGTTACAGCTTATAAAAGTACACTGCTTAACATAGGCCACCCCCATAGATGTCTCATAGTGGGGATTTTGCTATAGTTGCCAAGATTTGCAGGTGAGATGGCAACCGCAGTTTTTATTATTTTGAGTTGGTAACAGAAAGATGTTATTGCCCACCTCCTGTTACAGTTCCTGCTGTCGCCTCTCACGACACACACAGGACGATATAGGGTAATGGATATTCTTACACCGCCACTACACGGTTATGCTTGATATTGTATTACGATTCAATTTATTTAATAACTCTTTTATTAATTATGATAAAAAAATTTACAAGTATCAAAAATTAAATGATTCTTTGACGAATTAAAAATATTGCATAGTAAACATTTAAAGAAAATCTTTTTACACGCACCGAGAAGTAAAAGTTTGTTCGTTTCAAATTCAATATATTATGGCGAGCGTGCTCTCGCTCACCCGACACCGAAACTCACTCGAGCGTTGCTTACAGAAAATTTATTGTTTTTCTAAGAAAATTTTCTTTGCAAAATGTTACAATCCTGCGAATGCCTCAGGGAAGTGTTGCGAAACTTAATGACATCCTAAAAAATATTTTCATCGGATTAATTTTGAACTTACGCCTTCAATAAAAGCGTTAGACATGATAACAATTTAAAGAAACGGTAAAAAATAAAACAATTTAAAAATGTATTTCTGTTTATTTTAAATTGGATTTTTATATAATTTAATTTCTTATACATACATATATAATTATAAGATAGGTTTTATGCATCATTTATTTACGTTAGAAATTATCAATTTTGCTTGTAATGATATGTATATGCTGACGTCTCTGTTGCTCTTTGTTAAATCAAAGGGCGTGAGGAGCTGAGGGGATTAGTGAGTAAACGTGAATTTAAGGTTGTAACTCTTACTGAACATATAATAACGTCGTGCAAAAGATTGCTCACGGAAGGAACACGTGCGTGCAGAGTACTCTTGAGACTGATCCCTACTTTTGCTTAGATTAAATTTATGCCTATAAAAATGTCTCCTTCAGTCGATAACGTCGAAAATGTGCAGATGTCACCAGACAGAGTATGAAACCCGCGATAGGAATCACGACGTGTCGAGCGTACTGACAACAGACGGTAATAACGATCACATTCTTCGTTTAGTGAATAAAGGTATTACTAAATCTTTCAGCATTTTTTGTATAACAAAAAATGAAAAGTAAACAAATTAATACATACAAAAAATATTAACGAAATCCATAAACAAAAGGAGACTTTGTAAACATCCACCAACTGACCTGCATAATTTAACATATTTATCATAGATTATATCTACATACTACATACTAGCGCTCCGCCCTAGCTACGCACGGGTGATTTCTGGATCTCGACGACAGAGACAACCTATCGGATCCAATTGTGAATCTAAACCATTCTTGAATCAATTTAATCGTACACACAAATTTTCATAAAAAAAAATCGGTCGTCATATATATATATATATATGACGACCGTTTTTGATTGATTTTTTAAACATAAGTTTGTATATATAAATGTATACTAAAGATACTCGTATTGCTCAATACTCGCCATGCCAAGCAGACAGATTTGTAAGCGCAGCGACGATACTATCCTCGCACTAAAGATGTTGTTCTCCATTGACAACTTGTGGAATTTCTTCTTCATTATCTGCACATAAAACCGTCCACACCTATACATGAATCTTTTCCAATTTATAGAGGATTTGCCTTAATCGTCACGCTTGGTGAATTTAAAATCGCAGTAATAGTCCTTTGACATTACTTCTCTCACTAGTCTACCACCATTTATTGGAAGACGGAAGATCTTTTTGAGTACATATCTAATTATTACGTTGTGGCCTATGAACACCTACATCTATCCTCTTTTTTTGTTTATAGGGTAGGGTGACAAACGAGCACATAGTCCATCTAATGGTAAGTGGTTGCTGTGACCCATAGACATTCACATCTATCCTCAATAAAGAATCAAAATTCAGATGCGTTGTCACCTGTGGAGACTAAGATGGAATGCCTCTTTTCCAGTAAAACGGGTCTCCGGTTCTCTACACTCACCATACGAAACACAGCAGTGTTAAGCTGCTATTTTTCGCTGATATTCTGTGAGAGCGGGGTCCTTCCTCGGTCGAGCTGACCCATTCGTGCTACAACTATACTACTAATATAGCTGCAGCATCATGGCTCTGCCACGTAAAAATCAATAAAAATCAAAAATATTGTAAGAAGAATTTCGTTCCATTTGTACTTCTTATTTGTGTCAATTGATTGCAAATTTTTCAACAACTTATTTAAGTTAAGCAATTTTCGAGCAAAATGTTTTTTTTAATTAACAGAGCATACAAATTATCACAAGCATACTGCTATCTGTTTCATAAGAAGGCCCTTCCAACTAGTGTAGATTACACGCTTAGTGGTGAGAGGCCACTCAAGAATTTTACTTTAAATTTGTGATACGTTGTTAGATAACCATAATTCTCATTTAAAATTTTAAATATCGCAGTGAAATCCCGAGTAATTTTTAGTCTCTTTACCTGACCAGCAGACATGAAAAACGTTTCGGTGCTATTGATGATTCTCAGATCTCTAGCAACAAGCAGTGCTTGTACATTATTTTAATAACTTATCAAATAATATGCACACTTTGTTTGTATAGTAAAATAATTCAAAAAAGGAATAAATTATTACTTTAAACAGAAGCTTGTATTGCTTGTGTAAATTTCCGAAATTATAAAGTGGGTAGAGATACAAAAGAAATATTATGTTAGTATGAGCTATCAATAAGATTGGCGTGGATCTGCAAATATTGGCCATTGTTTATTTTAGCAAGTTAGGGAACGTGGGTGGTCTAAAAGGAGGCAACTGAAGGGTGTCAACATTGCCTCCATCCTCCGATAATAATGCTCGCAGCCCTGAACGATCAATCTTTGGACTATTAGGATGTTTTAGCGCCTTGATGTATTGTTTCAACTTCAATAAAGTTTTGATGAATTTTCGTGTTCTTGCCAAACCTTTGTTTAATTAGACCGTTGAAAATTAATGAACAAAATGACGGCATAACAATGTAGTACTAACAAATAACAACAACTATATCCGTTTCAGCTCGTTGCATGCACTATATTCAATTTTGCTCTTTCCTTATCTAGGAGAAGATATCCAATTTCAGTTTACAGACGTGACAACACACATGTAGGATTTTCCGCTTAGGATTAGACGTTGTGGCCATTTTGCATTAGGTAAACTATGAGCTTACCGTTACAGTCTGTTAAAGTTTACAGCTAAACATAGGCCTCCCCCATAGGTTGCCTCATATGAGGAATATTTACCATAGTTTATATGCTTGACCAGCGGGTTGTCATCCGTTAATATATTTGTCAAGTCAACTATGAGTTTACCTGATAAATATTTCTTCAAACTCTTAATTCTCCAAAATACATATTTTATTATCAAAAAGTCGTAACTTGAAAGTGCTGTATTTTAAATTTAGCGTGAGGTTCTTAATCAAAACTCCTACCATTCCGTTCCATTGTAGACGATTACAGGAACACGTAGCTCTATTTTCTTCGAATATGTCACGGCAACCGGGCTATCTGCACGTGTGCGAATTCTAAGAACAATAATATTTCACCCGTTAGTCATCATTTGCCGCTTAAGCACGATAGAAAAATCGTAAATTCAAGGAAAAGAAATTCCTTTAGTCACCAAAAGTTTCCAGATATAGGCACGTACTTGAGCATAAACGACAATGTGCACAAATGGCGCCGAATTGTAATACCTCACATTTTTGTAGACGATATAGCTTTCAAAATTATTCTTGTTAAAAGATGGAATATTACTTTGAACTATTACCATATTATGAATATGTTGTGTGAAATACAATAATACATACTATGTAGTTATCAAACGCAATTTTTATCCGCAGTGTGATAAAAATAACAATTTATTTTTTAATGTTACTGTAAATATTGAATGTGAAAAGATTAACGCGCGACTTTACGAGAATGTCCAACTTGATAAATTTTAGATGGGTTGGCATCAAGCACAATGCAATCCGTTGTAGTCTGCGGTTATGCGCTTCTGACATTTCCATGAATCTGTTGCGGGCAAACACTCGATAGACTTTTCAATTGAAGTTTTTTTCTTTGCTCTTTTTTAAATTGTTTATATCAATACTTAAAGAGTCTAAAAACGGTAGAACTTGTGATAATAATTACTTTAGAAATATTTTCCTAAAGAAGTATAACTAAACTATGTAAATTTTTTCTAATTCTAGAAATATTAAAATTTTGACTGAATCTTACGATTTATATAAATATTTTTTGTCATTATTTTGTTTTGTAATTTTTCCATAATATTATGTGCACTACTATAACTTAAAATAACATTTTAGATTTTATTGTATTATATAATACTAAACCCTCTTCCACATTTTTTTAATTATAATATGCCAGTGCCTGATTAATATTCCACCTAATGGTTAATGTTTTTATTTATTTTGTAAGCTGTGTTTGTTTAATATTTTGAATAAATTAGCTCTTAAACCCACGAGTCCTAAAACGAATAACAAACGAAGTTATGTTGCTTTTACACGACTATAAAATCTATTAAAACTTACAAATTACAGCTAACAGTTTATGGATTCATACTTTGCATTATTGTTTAATTTAATAAATACCATAAATAAATCACCCCTAACATGTTTATCGCAAAGGAAAACGCAAACGCAGAAAATGGGCACCTGTATCTACCTGATTACAGTTAAATAAAATAAGAAATTGTGGTTTCAAACCCGTGGCAAATGACTAAAAAATAAATAAAAAAATAATAAATAATCTTACTTCTGTAGCATCAGAGGAAAATCTCTGCCATTTACCTTCCGTATTTTAGAATATACGTATATAAACCTATAACAATATTTAATAGCATTTTAGAAAAATAAAGAGAACGGTCCAAAATATGATGTTAGCACGTGATAAAATAATAGGTACTACGAGCACATGAATCTCCTGTTAAGCTTACATGTGCGTTTGACAACTGTCGAGAGTTTTGATAAAAAATTGTAGAGACATGACTGTCCCTGCTCGTTTCTTTCTACTGTAGTAAGTTTATAAAGCTCAAAATTTTTTAACATTATTTTGTAACTCACAGAATCATTAAGTCACGTTCAGTTATGAATTTGTATTTTACTACTTTATAATAATTAATGTTACAAACCATCATATACATTTAAATATAATACTTTAAGTATATTATTTAAAATTATTTATATTTTATCTCTTCTAGGGTATCTATAAAGTACAAATTTGTCGAAATCACTACAGCAAACAAGTTCTTCAAATTAAAGTTTGGCCCATACACATTGTGTGTACAAGGCACAAGGCCGGCGGCAATCGAGCTCAGCTCGCGTAACATTTTTTTATAAGATAGGGTGTCAAACGAGTACACAGGCCAACTGATGGTAAGTGGTTGCTGTGACCCATAGACATCTACATCTATCCTCAATAAATAATCAAAATGCAGATTTGTTGTCACCCATGAGGACCAAGATGGAATACCCATTTTCCAGTAAAAAGGGTTTCCGGTTCTCTACACTCACCATACGAAACACAGCAGTGTTATGCTACTATTTTACGCTGTTATTCTGTGAGAGCGTGGTCCTTCCTCGGTCGAGCCGACCCATTCATGCTACATCTAATATAGCTGCAGCATGGCTCCACCACGTATAAAATATTTTTAAGCAATTAATTAATATTTTAGCTATAGCTTCTCAGGAAGCGAACCGCTAATTGATGTTTGGAAGGAGTTTTAGACGTATTGCGCCTGCGAATTTTTTGTGCTTGTAGGTTAGAGTACTGAGTTTCAAGAAATATAAGGAAGATTCAAGAAGTCGCAGCGGTGTTTGAGAAATATTTCACTGATATACCTATTTTGATAACTAGGTTATTGAATACTTCTCCAACTGTCGCTGATTCATTATAATTAAACAGACTGTTTAATTATAATGAACCAGAGACCTGTTTAAAAGAATTTAAATTTGAAAAAGTATTACCACAAGATTTATATTTATTATTTAGAAACCCTCTATGTAAAAAACAACGCAGATTTATGGGGGATTTCCGTTACAGTTATTGCGTCCATAATATATTTAATTGCACCTCATCTTGCTATTATTTTTAATACTATTATCGAATCTGGTGTGTTCCTGATTTAAAGAAAAATAATGAAGTTTTTTAAAATCTTTTCTTAAATCCTTTTTTTAAATCTGGTAATACATTGGATTTATTTGGATGGATTGGTTGAATGGTAGTGTAATTTCATTAAAATAGATTACGATAATTACATGCTCTATCTTTTTTGAAACTTATTTAATGTGTATCGTATTTAACAACTTCGAAGTATTTAACGACCATATGTTCTGTTTTGTATAAACATTTTACACGATATCTTCATCAATTGTAAACCGATTTTAACGATTCGTTTTTTAATAAATTAATTGTTTGACACCTTAAAAGTGGTGCCATTTAAATTTGGATATGTAAATTTTAAATATACATTTTTTTATTTCATTGTTTCACATCATTTTATATTTCTCTATTGCATGACAAACGTAAACTGTTATATTGGTGTTCAGTTGAGGCCGTTCAAAATATTTGTTCAACGCGCTCCAACGCTGCACAGTCCACCGAAGCCCTTAACACAGACTAGCCTCAGTCTTATCCCAAAACAAAATATATATTAGCGCTTATATATTTATGCAATTAATCGTAAAACTTGTTAAATCGTTCTCGAGAGAGTGCCATAATATGCAGATATGTTATGTTAGGGCTTGTGAAAAAGAATATTGTTATAATCCGGGAACTCTCACATGTTTGCATTTTACAGAGTAATAACGCAGAATATTTATTCCGTGGTAGAGCCATGCTGCAGCTATATTATGGTTGTAGCACGAATGGGTCAGCTCGACCGGGGAAGAATCATGCTCTCACAGAATACCAGCGTAAAACAGCAGCTCAACGCTGTGTGTCGTATGGTGAGTGTAGAGAACCGGAGACAATTTTTACCGGAAACGTGACAGTATCATAGTCCTCAGGGAGAGGCAACGTGTCTGCATTTTGATTCTTAATTGAGGATTAATTAAGATGTCTTGGGCCACAACATCCACATATCATCAGGTGAACTGTGTGCTCGTTTGCCAGCCTTATTCTATAAAAAATAAACTTTACAATTGAATTAAAAGTACTGATCGATTTTATCGTTTAATGACACATAAAATATTTCTACTCATTAAGTCACGTGCCCCGGAAGTGAAGTGCTTCGAGAGCTTTTACCAATAACGATTCGATGGATGAATCATGTTTAAATTTTCATAACGTAAACACACTCAGAATTCGGCAAAGAGTAAGGTAAACAAAACACATAAGTAATATACATTGTTTTGATTACTTTTATAACACTACCGCAGTATACAATCTGGTAGTAATCAATGAAATAAAAAGTATATGTTACGACCAGAGTTTGTGAATTTAAAGTACAAAACATAAGATATAAAAGGTTCTGGAGCTAATGTCTTAAAATTATCATGAAATCGTATGTAAGGTATTTTATTGTTTTTAAGTTTTTGTGACTCATAATCAGTTGGCCGATCTTTTAAAAACCGTGAAGACTTGTAACTGTTAAGATTGGCAGGTGGCAATCCGCTTTGATATCGAGAAGTATTTGATGTTAATGTGATGATGATGTGATCACTGAACATAATATTATCCCACTCCCTTGAGATTATCGATTTTAGTGCAACGTCGCGTCCGCAGCGTTATACTAAAATAAAATAATCTCCCCCCCCCCCCCCTCCCAATATAAATATTCCCCAATCAATAGTAGCATACGCATTCAAGCAACAGTTAGCAGCGTCAACAATAATAACGTAACACAGTGGCAGTTTTTTTTCACTGTAGCAAAACATCTGGTATTGTATGTACAACATCATGTATCTTGTATTGTATTGACAACACCAGATTTAACAGTGGTAGAGCCACGCAGCAGCTTTTGCTGTCGCACGGATGGGCCGGCTCGAACCGGGGTGGTACCACGACCTCACATAAAACCAGCGTGAAGTAGAGGTTCACCTGTGCGTTTCGCTTGGTGGCCGGAGGCCCTTTTTACTGGAAATGAGGCATTCCATCTTAGTCCTCACGGGTGACAACGCCTCTACATTTTGAATTGTAATGGAGGATAGATGTAGATGTCTGTGGGCCGCAGCAGCCACTTACCATCAGGTGGACTGTGTGCTCGTTTGTCACCATTATTCTATAAAAAAAAAGATACAGTACCAGATGTTTTGCATCTTTATCTCGTTGTCGTCATAGTCCTCGACGCTATATTGTTTCTTTTTATATTTTGTCAGTTCTAACGACACGCGTACGACACAAGAGTGTGTGGTGGGTTCTATAAGGCCACCATAACATTACAAATAAACACTATACTTATATAATAAAGCTGATATTATATTACTTAAAGTTGATAAATCTAAAATAAAAGTGAAAGTTTCGTCAAGACAGAATTTTGTATATACGTGTTGGCGACAGATGATAGAAAACCATGGTGCTTAATTTAAATTGTTGTTAAATATAACTACAATTACGAATAAACTTTTGTAAAACGGGTTCATTTGTTCCAAACCTAATATAATTTTTTACCTAAATTAAAAAAAAATAACTAACTATGTAATAAGTACCACAACATAATTATTATGTGGGTAAATGTACTTTAAAAAAATACCCATTAGATGTTTTTAATAATTTCCTTTAAATTTGTCTTTTGTAGTCCAAACTAGTTAACACAAAGCGTAATACCACTACTAATATTACAGATTTTATCATGTTTAATTTACACGCGATGAATTTGCTATTTAAAATCCCTAAAATTTGTTTAGTTATCGCCATTAATAGTATTCTTGTGAATATGAAATCATTATCGAGCTGTGCATAAAATAGCTTGCATTGTTTTTACTAATTTTGTTAAATCATTTTAGTTATAATAATTACCGCAAGTCATTTTCAAAATTGTACGTAAATATACGCTCTGGTTTTCGTCTGCTTATAAACGTCTAAACCGACTGAATTACGGGTTACTGAAACACAGCTACTACACGGTCATAATTCAATCGAAACGATATTTCTCGTTCAGACTCTGAACTGGAGCGTAGCGATAGCTGCCTCCGCAAAAGTTGGCATGGTTGGCGGGCGAGACCTTTGCCAATTTCCATTAGCCCATCATCCCAAACGAAAAAAGCAGAAACGATCATTTTTTTCATTCAATTAAAATTGGCTATCTACCAAATTGGTTACACATGCTGCGAAAAATAAAGCATCTACTTATTTGATATTTAAATTATAATCCGAAATAAATAGAAAAAAAAACCAATTAAATTGACGAATATTTTTATATTACTTAATATCAGTTATTATTGTTGGTATCAGAAACATTGTAAATCCATAAGCTTTCAATATCGCTAAGTTAACTTAGGTTTTGTTCCCATTGGTTACATGTTCTGAATATCAAAAATATAAAAGCAGCCGTCAGTATCCGAGACACGTATCTGGAGACCCTATCACTTCGCTCTTTACTTACTTGCCAGGCGCCATCTGCACATTCTCTACCTAATCCACTATCGAATTTGATTAGGTATCAATATTGAAATCGGCACATTGTTCTGTTTCAATATTTTTTTGATCATTTTAACACAACATAAATACATAATTTTTTTTCAGCGTGTAGATATTGTAATTGAATCGTTCAACACATTTCGTCCTGTCGGCGTTGTAAGATACTATAGGAAAAATAAGAAAAATCTAAGCTTTCGATATATGGCAGTATAGCCATTTTGTTTACGACATCAAACGTAATATCAATCCAAACAGGCGACGGCAGCAGCGTCAAACGTTCGAGACTTTTGCTACTGCCATCGTCAGTCTGCTTGCCAAGCAAAATGTTTATATTAAAAAAAAAACGATTAAGACAAATTCTCCCTTTACCTTAAATTTCCAGAAGTCAACATTTTTAAGCCGAAATAAAGAAAAGGAAGAAGAAAAGATATTGATATAACGTTCTACGATACTAATTCAAATCAATCTGGTCGAGCTTCCAGGAAGCACGGTCATTACGATGCTGTAGGGAGCTGGTATTTTAGTATTTTTATAGACAGAATCGCACATTCATTGTAAAAGTTAGATGTAATACTCAAGAAGATGAGCGCGCTAGAAGCCGCTTTAATGGCCTCTTGTCGAGATCTCACCGAGCACTCTAGGTCACTTCGTTATTCGAATTGTACAGACAGTTACGCGCGCCGTGAATAATCTTAGAGGAATTTCGAGAATTCGTTTAAGATGTGAGTTATTTTAGGATAAGTTTTTCATAGTATCATGTTCAAATGTCAGTCGAAGATAATCTTTTTTTTAACACTTGCTGTTTTGTTTCTATTTCTGTGTCATTCGATTTTCTTACTAAGGTTATTTTATATGTGTAGGTTGGCATTTTTTGGATGCAGTTGCAGTAACTGCAGGTATCTCTTAAACGGTGATGTCATTATCAATTAAAATAATTTATCATTTCTAAATAATATTTTTTTAAAGCATGAACTTTTCAAAAGAATATGACGTGCCTATGAGGATATTATAGGCATTTCATCTTAATCCTTAGGGAACAATGCATCTGTGCCCCTTATGTCTTTAAAGTTAAATGCAGATGTCCATAGTCTGCTTACAATTTATCATCAGGTGGACTGTTAACTCGTTGATTACTCATATTGTTGGCGACGCGCTTAAAAGTAGTTTGTCATTTTTCATTTCATAACAAATAAACAAACGTGTATTTTTAAATTATTGCTATTAAATTATATAAGGCATTCCTAATAATAGATTCAATATAATTGTCAAGCGAAAGTTCAGGGTTCGATTCCCCGGTCGAGAGTTAATTCCACAAAAGTTTGTTTATAGATTCATTTAGAGTCATGTGTTACATAGTAAGCGGCTATGCAATACAAATAAAAGTCTTGTATTAAATTAGATGCTTAGTTTAAGATGAAAATATATTTTGCTCTTGTGATAAGAGATAAGCTTCATAATGGCTAGATAAGAATAACCTCCGCCTCCAGGTCCTTCAAAAGCGTCATTGCCAAGGCAAGGTCTGAGCACATCGGCAGAATTGGCGAGAAGCTAGTTCGCCTTCCTTCGGGAACGCGTGAATTCTGGTCTCTCGCTACGGCTGTCCAAGGGAACTTCTGTCAGCCATCTCTTCCATCTCTGCACAGGGAGGACGACTCACTGGCCCATGCCGCAAAGGAGAAAGCCGATCTGTTGAGCTCTCTTTTTGCGTCCAACTCGACTCTAGATGACGGGGGGAACACACCGCCGACCATCCCGCGATGTGAGTGCTCCATGCCGGATGTGCGATTTACACAGCGCTCGGTCTGCAAAGCACTCTTCTCCCTGGACGTCAGCAAGTCGAGTGGGCCCGATGGAGTCCCACGCATTGTGCTGAAGACGTGTGCTCCGGAGTTGGCACCGGTTTTAACGCGTCTTTTCCGGTACTCCTACTCCCTAGGCGTAGTCCCGGACTCATGGAAGACAGCTTTGGTGCACCCAATCCCTAAAAAAGGCGACCGCTCAGATCCGTCCAACTACAGGCCTATCGCCATCACCTCCTTGTTCTCCAAAGTAATGGAAGCCGTTATAAACTGCCAGCTCATGAGATACCTTGAGGATCACCAGCTGATTAGTGACCGCCAGTACGGTTTTCGTCGGGGTCGATCAGCTGGTGATCTTCTAGTCTACTTAACTCATAGATGGGCGGAGGCAGTAGAGTCCAAGGGGGAGGCATTAGCCGTTAGTTTGGACGTAGCGAAGGCCTTTGATCGGGTCTGGCACAAAGCTCTTCTTTCGAAGCTTCCTGCCTATGGGCTTCCCGAGAAATTGTGCAAATGGATCACCAGTTTCCTTGCTGATCGGAGCATCAAGATCGTAGTAGACGGTGCATGCTCTGATCTCAAGACTATCAACGCTGGTGTTCCACAAGGCTGCGTGCTATCACCAACGCCGTTTCTCCTGCATATCAATGATATGTTGCTAACTGGTAGCATTCATTGCTATGCAGACGACAGCATTGGTGATGCCTTATATACCGGCCGTGCCAATATTTCTCGGGAAAACGTCGCCGAGTACCGGGACAAACTTGTGTCTGAAGTCGAGTCTTTGCTTAACAAAGTCTCGGATTGGGGCCGACTAAATCTAGTCCAGTTCAATCCCCAAAAGACACAAGTTTGCGCATTTACCGCTAAAAAGAACCCCTTTGTCGTATCTCCTCAGTTTCAAGGCACTCCCCTTGCTGCCTCAGCCAGTATCGGAATCCTTGGCGTCGACATATCGAATTGTGTGCAGTTTCGTGGTCACTTGGAAGGGAAGGCCAGATTGGCCTCTAAAAAGCTTGGCGTGCTCAGCAGAGCGAGACAGTATTTCATGCCGGCACATCGCTTGCAACTTTACAAAGCGCAAGTTCGGCCCCACATGGAATACTGTTCTCATCTCTGGGCCGGGGCACCCCAGTGCCAGCTGCTGCCACTTGACCGCATCCAGCGCAGAGCAGTTCGAATCGTCGACGACCGAGTTCTTTCTGATCGGCTCGATACACTGGCACTGCGTAGGGATGTTGCATCTCTTTGCGTATTTTATCGCATCTATCACGGGGAGTGCTCTGAGGAATTGTTCGGACTAATTCCAGCCGCTCAATTTGACCATCGCACATCGCGACAAAACTCGCGTTACCATCCATACCATCTGGATGATTGGCGGTCCATCACTGTGCGATTTAGAAGAAGTTTTCTCCCTCGCACGACTTCCTTGTGGAATCAATTACCACCAGCGAATTTTCCGGACCGATACGACTTAGGAACCTTCAAGAAAAGGGCTTACACCTTTCTAAAAGGTCGGCAACGCATCTGCAATTCCCTTGGTGTTGCGGTTGTTCATGGGCGACGGTAGTGACTTACCATCAGGTGAGCCGCATGCTCGTTTGCCCCCTATTCCATAAAAAAAACCTATGTTAACAAATAATGTTTCATAATGAACAGAGATAGTTTTTATTTAGACAAAGAAAGCACTAGCCTGCTACTGATACGATAAGGGTCATATACAGATTTGTTGTTTATGTTGTATGCGATTTAAGCAGTGTCTAAATAATGTACTATAAAATTAAAAATAAACTTTATGAATTTCTGAAAATTTCAGTGATATGTGTAGAAACAAGTAATAAATGTTTCAGGGTTATTGTGTGTATTAATAAGAACAGTACTGTGTTAATAGTGCCAAACTTTGTGCTGAAAATTAAAGTCGAATTATAGTGTATTAATGCCTTTAAATTGTGAATTCAACTATTGTATTAGTTAATATATTCATGTATATAAAAAAAATATTGTTTTGACCATATTTGTTAGATATTTAAGATTTATAACTTTGAAAACTTTCTGTAAAATAGGTGTATTTTGTTGAATATCTTAATATGTTTTATGTGATAACGATGTAATCTATATATTATACATAACGATAAGACTTTGTATGTGTTTCTTATAAATAAAATTGTGTAAACATATGTTTTAAATAAATAAAGATATGGGGTAAATACATGGGTGCAGTGATGAAAATCGATGTTTAAATAGGTCGAAATGGCGCGCGGTCCTCTTTCGCGTATAGCTCGCGACTAGGATAGTAAACTGGTAATTTGGAAATTAGTTACTATTTAAAATTAGTACGCCACAGAGCGTCAGCCTCCTAAGAAGAAGAAGCGGGGGAGAAAAAAGAAGAAGGTGCAGCCACCTCCTCAGGCAGCTACCTCTACCCCGACACCAGCATTTACTATAGCCTCGCAAGGCAATCAAGAGGACCACCACAGAAGGTAGAGCGCCAGAAAGGGCTCTATCAGAAAATAGAGCCCGCTCTACACATAGAGCGCGCTCTACCTTGAGAAGACACCTATGCCTAGCCGAGACCAGTACCAACAACATCTACATTCAGACAACCAACCGCCGACTCTACCACCATGGACGCAATTATGAGGCTGGTTAACATCGCCATAGAGGTCGGTAGCCAGGTTCTGGCAGATATCAGTGCCGGCACCGACACTATTACTGCAGTGATGAGAGCACTGACTCTACTACTGGCTCGGCACTACAGAGGCGAGTGACACTAACCTGCGCTTGCTATACTGGAACCCGGACGATATCCAGCATAAACTCCATGAACTCCGCACTACAGCCCAACAACAGGACATACATGTCATCTTGCTGGGGGAGACAAAGTTGAGGCCATCTATGCACTTCAAGATGCCCAACTACCACATTTACAGGAGGGACGAAGTCAACGCTCTAGGAACTGCCTATAGAGGCACGGCGGTTCTAGTGAGAAAGGACATCGTCCACCTAGAGCTTGAATTACCGTCATACCATACGACGCGCTCCATCGGCATAAAAATGGAGGCGGCGGGCGAGGAACTGAGGATCTTCGCAGCATACCGCCCGACAGGGACTCCATTTCACTCCTCAGACATCCGGACGATCATGGAAGTCTCAGCACCAACCATCATCGCGGGGGACCTATACGCAAAACACCCGGCGTGGGGATCCAGAATGATCAACCCGCCGGGTCGTGAGCTCTACCAGGACGCAGAAGACAACAATTATGACGTTTTAGGTCCCGAAGAACCAACGCACGTTCCTACTGACCACAGGAAGAGTCCGGATGTGTTGGACATCGTGCTCGCTAGGAACGTCAACTACCCGGTAGTGGTAGAGGTGCTGTATGACCTGATGTCTCAGCACCTCCCGATTTTGATAACCCTTGGCCTCAAGGCGGTGACTACGTTGCCCAGAGCGTTTACTACCAAGATCAACTGGAGGCTCTACCAGCAATATCTGCAAGAGAGGCCTCCAGTTTGCACCCAGATTACCTCGGCGAACGACGTAGAGACCGCTGCTGCTAGTATAACACGTAACATCCAAGAAGCCCTCAACGCGGCCTCTACGATCGTCCCTCTAACACATCGGAGAGAAGAGCTGCCACAAGAACTACGTGTGCAGCTAAATCATAAGCGAGCGTTGAGAAAGCTCTGGGCACGCACTCGCTGCCCACGTATAAAATGCAGACTGAACGCAATGACGGATGAGCTGTCGGTTGCAATACAGGCCTACAGAGGAAGGGCATGGGAGCGGCGCATATGGATGGCTGAAGACCAGGAAGCGTCGCTCTATCAATTGAACCGACAGCTAACTAAGACCAGACCCCCCGTCTGCCCGCTGACCAACAGCGCGGGCGGGCGTTGTTACGAGGCCAAAGGTAGAGCGGATATCCTAGTCGAGCACTTCGAGGAGCAATTTATGCCGAACCCAGCAAGTGCGGAGTACATGGAGCTTCATTCCCAAAAGGGGAGCCGCGTACGGGAGTTCCTGTTGTCGCCCGCGCCACCGCTTGCAGGAGAGTGGTTCATCTCCCCCGCTGAAATGCGTAGGACGATTGCCCGCCTGCAACCGAGGAAGGCGCCGGGGCACGACCGGATAACAAACGCTGCACTCCGACAGCTGCCCCATAGAGCCATTGTAGAGCTAGGACTCTACAATGGCATACTGCGGACTTCACACTTCCCGGAGGACTGGAAGAAAGGCAAGGTCATAGTTCTGCCGAAACCCGGGAAGGACAGGCGTAGAGCAGCTAGTTGCAGACCGATAACGCTGCTACCGCACATAGCCAAATTATTTGAAAGGATCACCTTCAGAAGAGTCCGCCCGTGTATCTAACTGAGGGCGGATCAACATGGATTTAGGAGTGGACACTCCGCAGCAACGCAGCTGACCAGAGTGCTGCACTACTTGGCGGCGGAATATAACCGAGAACGCACATCGTTGGGCGTCTTCCTCGATATCGAGAAGGCGTTCGACAGGGTGTGGCACTCTGGTTTACTCTATAAGATGAAACAACAGACGAGTGTCCCTCCGGCTATGCTGCGGCTAGTGGCATCGTTTCTAGCCGACCGGAGCTTCTACGTCTGTGTCGAAGATGCTGAATCCGCAGTAAAACCCATAAGAGCTGGCGTACCACAGGGCAGCTGTATTTCTGTACGCGGCTTATACAAATGACATCCCTACATTGGAAGGACACCTACGAGAATGGGAGGACGACGTAGAGCTGGCGCTATATGCGGACGATAGCGCCTACTTCACCTCGTCCAGAAGCCCCTATCTCGCCGTCGCCAAGATGCAGCGACTGCTGGACCTGCTACCACCGTGGCTGGATGAGTGGAGGATGGCTGTGAATGTTGGGAAAACGGCCGCCCTTCTCACCCGCCGCTACCGGAACTTCCCGCCCCCGTTGACGCTTAGAGGCCAGGAGATTGCGTACGAGAAGCCCGTGACTTACTTTGGGTGCCGGATTGACAGGATGTTGCGCATGACCGCGCACGTCGACATCGTCGTCCGCAATGCCAGATGTGCGCGGGCGATGCTCCGTCCAGTCCTGGCATCCAAGTTACCGCTGAAGACCAAGCTGAAAATCTATAAATTATACATAAGGACGAAGATAACCTACGCCGCGCCGGCCTGGTACGCACTCCTGAGCGAACGGCAGAGGCAGCGGCTGCAGGTTCAGCAGAATCTATCCCTACGGACCATCGACGGTGCAGGTCGCTACGTCCGGAATGACGTCATCGCGACCAACTTAAAGGTGGAGACTATCAAAGAATTTGTGGCCCGATTAGCGCGCGGTATGTTTGACCGCGCTGATAACGGGCCACACGAACATCTGCAGAACTTCGCTCCTCTACACGCTCGGCCACCGGACGGGCGACCTCTACCAAGAGAACTCCTCTCTATTAAGATTAGAGAGTCGAGTAACAACCCTCAATGCCGCAGATAGGCCAACCCAGACGCCTGGCCGTATTAGCCGCCAGCCACACTGACTTCTGCCAAAAACCAGATTACCAACTTACAGCGACCGGGGAATCAAACCCGCGTCGCTGCTTTAACCCGACAATGCCATAACGGCTCCCACGACCGGTGCATAGTAATGCACCGCGAGGAGATTCCGGGTAATGGGGTCAGCCCCGAGGCCCGAGACCTGCAATATGCATCATGCATATATGCGGAAGACAGGATAACGGAAATTAGTGCGCCCGAGCCACCGCTTGCAAGAGAGTGGTTTATCTCCCCCGCTGAACTGCGGAGGACAGTAACCCGCCTGCAACCGAGGAAGGCACTGGGGCACGACGGGATTACCAACGCAGCACTCCGACAGCTGCTCAGTAGATTACTTGTAAGGGTAGGTCGACTCTACAACGGTATACTGCGGATATTATACTTGTCGGAGTATTGGAAAATCGGCAAAGTGATCGTACTGCCAAAACTCGGGAAGAACAGGCGTAGAGTAGCCACCTATAGGCGGATCACGCTGCTACCGCGCATAGCTAAACTGTTCGAAAGATTGCTGCTAAGAAGCGTCCGCTCGTGCTTACAACTTCGGGTGGAATAGCACGGAGTCAGGAGGGACCACTCGACAGCAACACAGCTGACCAGGGTGCTGCACTACCTTCTTGACATCGTTGAGCGTCTTTCTCGACATAGAGTAGGCGTTTGACAGGATGTGGTACTCTGGATTACTTTACAAATTAGAAGCACAAACAAGTATCTCTCCTGCTATGATGCGGCTAGTGGCGTCATTCCTTATAGATAGGAAGTTCTACGTCTTTGTAGAGGACGCCGAGTCCGCAGCGAGACCCATAAGAGCCGGCATCCCACAGGGCAGCTGTTTGTTGCCGATCCTGTATGCGGGTAAGACCAATGACATCCCAACGCTGTCAGGACACCTGCACCAATGGGAGGACGATATAGAGCTGGCTCTATACGCGGACGATAGCGCCTACTTCACATCGTACAGAAGAGCCCACATAGTCACTGCCAGGATGCAGCGTCTACTGGACCCGCTGCCACCATGGCTGCACGAGTGGAGGATGGCCGTCAATGTTGGCAAGACGACCGCTCTGCTCACCCGCCGCTTCAGAAACTTCCACCGCCATTGACGCTCAGGGGCCAGGAGATCGCGTACGTAAAGGCTGTGACCTATATTGGATGTCGGATCGACAGGATGTTACGCATGACCGCGCACGTCGATCTTGTCTTCCGCAATGCGAGAAGGGTGCGGGCGATGCTCCATCCCGTCCTAACATCAAAGTTACGACTGAAGACCAAATTGAAACTGTACAAAATGTACATAAGAACAAGATTCACACATGCTGCTCCGGCCTGGTACGCACTCCTGAGCGATCGACAGAGGCGGCGACTGCAGGCCCAGCAGAATTTATCATTACGAAGCATTGTCGGTGCAGGGCGCTACGTCTGGAATAACGTCATAAAAACGTCTGAAAATGGGGACAACGCACGCAGACAATGGGCCACACTCACACCTAACCAACCTGGTACCTTTACATGACCGGCCCCCGGACAGGCGACCTCTACCAAGAGAACTCCTCTCTACAGAGATTAGAGAGTCGAGTAACAAGCCTCAATGTCACTGACAGACCAACCTTGATTTACTTTGATACCAACCTGCGGCGACCGGGAAATCGAACCACCGATCGCTGCCCTATACTTACAGTGCTGAGACGGCTCCCTTGACCGGTACATAGTTGTGTACCGCGAGGAGTATCCGCGTAGTGGGGGATGCTCCGAGGCCCGAGACTTGCTGTGTGTTAAATAGCACACACGCAGAAGACAAGGATACTCGTAACGGAAATTCATTCGGGACCAGCTACCAGTTTTACCGTCTAAATCAAGAAAGAAAACAATAGGGAAGTGATAGAAAAAATAGTGAAAGCTTCAACGTTGCACTCTTATCGGGAAATTACGAAGATAAAAATGCTGTTTCATTTCCTACTGCACCTTCCAATTAAGAAGATATTCACTCCATAGGGACCCGTAATCTTAGTCGTCTTACCATTATTTTAAGAAAGTGCAACATACGTCCTTGTGTGGCACTTCTTCTCAGGGGTCACGCCCACCTTGATGTTCCCGAACCCAACGTGGTTAAATATCACTTTATTGGAATAGAAAGTCACTAACTGATTAAACCCTGTCTGTTGGACCCTTTCAGTTACAGACTGACGCCGAGCGACGGGCTGCGACCCTTTCATTTATATTATAAAAACATTTAAATTTGTAAGAGATTCCATAATTACTTCTCGTTTTTTTTACATATTGAAGTGATAAGCGAACTTACAGCCTGTCTGATGATCTGCAGTTACTACATTCCATGTAGCACCTGCAATTCTCCTGGTGTTGCAGTTATTCGTGGGCAGCGGTCGACATTTTCCATTAGGTAATATACACCTGCCACCATCATCAAACAAATGACACTATAGATGTTCATACTTACTACTTCTTCTCTACCTACTTTGTTGCCAAACAGCAGTGCATTGTTGCAGAAGTAGGTAAGAGGGTGCTATCTACCCTTATGCAATCCTAGTTCTACTACCTTCTGAAAACTGTCTTGCAGGTGTTAAGAGTCAACTTAGGGGAATACTATGGAAAATTAGATCAGGATGATTTAAGGTAATACTCATACATCACCAGAGGTTGAGCCCAAAAGTTTTAAATGTCGTAAACACAGTATTAATTTATAAAGTAAAGTAAAGGTTTTATCTTAACATAATAACATTAATAAAGCACGTTTCTCACTTTGTACATTGCACACAATAGTGTAAACTTACCTCATTTGTCACAAAAGTTGTGCTGAACAGGCGATAATAACTTTGTATACCGGGTATGTATTTTTTTAATCTAGATGAATTGTCAAGTTATACTAATTATAATATTGAAATATATAGCTATTACTGTTGACTATTATAATGTTATATACATTTTTTAAAACTAGCTGTGCCCGCGGCGTAGCTCACGAATGTAGGTTTTACATACATACATACATATAATCACGCCTCTTTCCCGTAGGGGTAGGCAGAGACCACTTCTTTCCACTTGCTACGATCCTTACATACTTGTTTCGCGTCGTCCACTTTCATTATTCCCTTCATACATGCTCTACGGTTTAGGGTACTCTTGACCTGGCCTTACTTAAATAATTTGACGTTTAGGGTAAGAGAATATTAAACGATTTATATCATTACTGTATGAATAAGTGGTAACAAAATAAATCGATATGCTCAAAGTTCTAAGTCGTTTATGATAGAGCTTCTGTGTAAACGACGATAGAAGTAGACTTAGCCGGGGCGTACAGAAAAAGGTTACGGAGACTAACGCGGGAAAAAGCAACATAGAGTTGGCCATGTGCAAAACAATCAGTACTGAGGTCCACTTCTGCAACGCGTAAAGTTTGACCTTGCACTTTATTTACGATCGTCGCATAGCACACGCTGAGTGGGAAACACGCTTAAAATAGGGATATTTGATGATCATCGATGTTAAAAATTAAACCTTAAAATCTTAAATTAGACCTTATCTTTACATCATTCAAATGATGACGATACATCGATAATCGACATATCGATATTTATCACGCGATATATATCGATGCTGTTTATAAATATAGATTCGAATTCGATATATTTTTCCCTTTGCCCATCCCTAATATAAAACAATATCACGACATTTATTGCAATTTTGCTACTTTTAGTCGAGTTTTGTAATTTGTTGATTATCTTCGGCATACGTCTCTTTTTTCTGGATTTTGTTCCTGATGATGTTTGTGCTTTGTGTAGTTAGCCTACACGGCTTTTACAGGCTTAGAGCTTCGTTGGACTAAAAAGTATAAACGTTTTCAGTGAGTCAATATGATTCACCTGCGAAAAATCTTAACACCGCAATTCAGAAAAGGTTGTAATTTGTACAGCGCCATCTATTACGTTCTTTGTGAGAAAACACCCTTTTTTAATTTAAGGAAAACATATTTTTTTACTGTGTTTTAAGTATAAATATATTATAATAGAACGTTTTTTACACACGAATCTTTTTATTACTATTTCTGAGATTTTGTGGCGCCATTAAACAAATTTGAACCTACATTTCAAAATAATAATCATAACTTTCGATAGAATTAACCAATTTTAATAAAACAAAGATTAAATGAACTTGATAATACGCTTTATGGTTTTCTTAAGGATTTCATTGAAAAAAAGATGTTTACTCAAAACGTCATGCGTCCATAAACAAACAGACAGACCGTCAGACAGTACAATTCTAAAAATTATAAAAATGAACTTATTTTAATGATTTTCAGTCCCCAATCCCCATAATGATTTTAGTCACAAATTAATATACCTAGTATACAATATTCAGAAACAGACACAACATGTTATTACCATTTTTATTATATGTATAGATTAACAGGAAATATAAAAACTCATCTACATGAAAAAACCACAAACTACCCTTTTATATAACACCGCCATCTATCGACAAATTGTTTAACTATTATACTTTAGATTTTTAGATAATAAGGTTTTTGTAATATATTTATTACGTTCTTTTGTTTACTGCGTTAAAGATATAATTATATCATTATAGAACACTATTTTACATCATTTAATTATGATTTCTAATATGGTATTAGTTTAAAATGTACTTGATGACTCAAACAACGCTACCATTGAACAAATTTGTACCTGTACTTCATACACATACTTCAGAATATTTATCATAACTTTTGATAGAATGAACTGATTTTAATGAAATAAAGACTAAATGTAACCCGAAGATACACTTTATAATTTCCTTAACAATTCCTATGATATAAATTAGTACTTTATACGTGATACGTTAACAAACAAACAGACAGACAGACAGACAGACAAACAGACAGAAAATTCTAAAAATGGTAGAAATCTATTTAATTACTTATTTTTAGTACCCCTCAATCACTTTTATTACAAAAATATAAAATGTACAGACATCTGCTATTTACAGTTTTATTATATGTATAGATAAAATAAGGGTGACAAACGAGCACACAGTCCACCTGATCGCAAGTGCATGTTGTAACTCATAGACATCTACATTTGTCCTCGATTGAGTATCAAAATGCAGATGCATTTTGAGGACTAAGATGGAATGTCTCTTATCCAGTAAAAAGGGTCTTCGGTTCTCTACACTCACCATACTAAATACAGCAGCATTGAGCTTCTATTTTACGCTGGTGTTCTGTGAGAGCGTGGTCTTTCCCGGTTGAGCCGGTCCATTCGTACTACTACCCTAATATAGCTGCAGCGTGGTTCTACAACGAATAAATTATGATTTCTATATTTCTATAATACTATTTATATAAATATTATTCATATATTACATTTCTTATTATTTTGAATTATTAGTACTATTTTACGTGAGTGGCGGGCGGTAACAGATAATATCCCGAAGAGACCTTCACATTTGGGCAATGAATAAGATTTCGATATCAATGGATCAGAAAGAGAGAGATAGAGAGAGTGAGAGTAGAGATAGTTTACTTAGAAGTGGTTTGTTTCCAGAAAGACACTTTTACTGGAATAGAGGCATTCCATCTCAGTCCTCACGGGTGACAATGCATCTGCATTTTGATTCGTAATCGAGGATAGATGTAAATGTCTATGTGCTGCAGCAACCACTTACTATCAGGTGGACTATATGCTCGTTTGTCACCCTAATCGTATAAAAAAAAGATAGAGACTTTTGACTGTTGTAACTTTCCTTTTTATTCCTTATTTGAGAACATGGCAAAATGAATGTCACAATAACCAATTTAAGGCGTAATTTTGTCTTAAAATAATTACAACCCTAAACGAAGCAACGATTAAGGGGCGAAGTGTTTGGGTCAGTAATGACTAATTGTTCAAACGGGCGTAGTAATTCCGCCAAACTTTACACAAGTTAAAAAAGTTGCTTGGAAACTTTTGCGTTATGCTTCTTGATCTTAATAAATGCTATTAAATTGTATGAAGATATGATCAAACGGAAATGCAATAATATATCGTCGTATACCTTTATTAATGTTATAATAAGTATATTAAGTAAGTATAATAAGTAATGTACTTATTACGACGATACATTACATGTTACTCTATGCAGTATTAAATGTTGTTATGGACTATCAAAACGTTTATCACATAAATTTTAAAATATGATATAGAGTAACGGATATTTTATGATTGTCATTGCTCCATTGAGTTATATGTACTACGTACTAGAGAAGCCATTCCGAACATTGACTATGTTGAACTGAACTGTAGTGCAATCCGTACAAACTAAATATTGCGTAAATTGAAGATGTGTGAACTCCATAAAATAATTATTATTACATTTTATTTATAAATATAATATGTTTGTTTAAATTAAATTAAGATATTTTATATTAAATTCTTATATTTATTTTATAATAATATCTTATTTTATATCAAATGAAAGTCTTCGCGCATGCGCGACTACTACTCCCGCGCATGCGCGAAGACATAGAGTAGAACACAATTTTTGTTTGAAATGGCTTCTCTAGTACGTAGTACATTTAACTCAATGCATTGCACATAATTGGTTCATGTGCACTGACACAATCATAAAATTAGCGTCTGATATCACGCGCGTTAGTGTCATTTGACCTATTATTTAACAAACTTGTGGTGTCCATAGTTAAATAAGGGTATAGTAAAATAAAGTATAGTATAAAATATTGCTTAGTACTGCTAGTAATTGCACATTTAACAAGCGCCTAAACTAAATGCAGAAGATTCTGGAGCGGTATTTGTTAAGGTTATCGATTATCGCCATTAATAGAAGCATTTTTTTTTATAGGATAAGGGTGAAAAACGAGCACACAGTCCACCTGATGGTGAGTGGTTGCTGCGGCCCATAGACATCTACATCTATCCCCTGTTACAGATCAAAATGCAGATGCGTTTTCAGCCGTGAGGACTAGGTTGGAATGCCTCATTTCCAGTAAAAAGGGCCTCCGGCCACCTGCACTCACCAAGCGAAACGCAGAGGTAAACCTCTACTTCACGCTGGTATTCTGTGAGGTTGTGGTACCACCCCGGTTCGAGCCGGCCCATCCATGCGACAGCAAAAGCTGCCGCCTGGCTCTACCACTGTTAGAGCATGTATGAGCATGTACTCACTACTATCACAACTAAGGATCTAATAATCTCTCGAATATGAGCATTCCAGATTGGATATGGCCGATTGTTGTGTGATTCACATTACTTTAAAATACACTTAGTTTTCTGCAAATAAAGAAGCAAGGAATAACACTATCATATAGTCGGAAAATTTGGCCAGCGCCTCTTCGCTACCCAAAAATCTGAGGAGGAGGGGAGGAGCTATCGCTTATTTTAATCTGTGTATTACTTAGAGGATATTTGATGCATCGCAGATACCTATGAAGAATGGTTATAACATTGACGAAACATCAAAATTACTTTATTGCCTAGTAAATTGTTATTATTAACTTAAAAATTGGTGTTGCGGTTGTTCATGGGCGGCGGTAGTCACTTACCATCAGGTGAGCCGCATGCTCGTTTAGTTTTAGTTTTAGTAGTTTAGTTTAGTTTAGAAGAGGGGTTCTATAAAAAAGTGTGTATATTATGTTTTAATTTATCTTTTATTATGTATTTTATATTAATACCTTATATTATTTCATGTATTAGTTATTTATATGTTATTTTATTGCATGTATTGTCTATACATCGCATGTGTTGATATTATATTATGTATATTTATATTAAACCACCCACCTAATATTGTTTTATTCCTTTACACCTTAGGCTGTCTGGACGAGATCTCTATGTAGCGATAAGGCCGCCAAATAGTACATTTAATCTGTTTTTTTGTTTTGTTATTTGTGTATTTGCTTGTGGTGTACAATAAAGTATATTCATTCATTCATTCATACATGACTATTGGAGATCATGGACACCCACGCGTACACAATTTCGATTTAGATTCAATGTAGATTACATTTGCATGCTGCTCCTGAAGACTAAAATAGAATGCCTTAAAGTCTCAAAGTTATACTAGATACTATTCAAATAGGTTATTTATTTTACTTTAAACTAAACATTTTATAAAAAAATGTGTGAGTGTCGTGGAACTCTCGGTTGGAACGAAGTTCCTTGCGTAGTATATTATTATTGATAAACGTAGGTATTATATTATGGATTAACAAATACAAATAAATGAATTACTAGCGTCTATTAAAATGAAGTATCATTTGAAATAAAACAATATTTCTTTTATGGCAAGATAAGAAAAAGTGCGAGGGAGGTGGATATTATTCCATCTCACTTCCTTATTTCGCCGCCAAAGCCGTCTAGACTATGACACAAGGGGTAGTGACGAAAAAATATTACACTTTTTGTCGCCTAGCTCCCATCCGTGCCGTCCGATAAATAACTTCTTTCCAATTATATAAATATGTTATGTATAAATCCACATAAATTTACTAAGCATAAGATTGACAGAAATAATTTCATAAGAATTAAATAGCACAATAGTATCATTGTCGCGATTCATTTAATAAAAGAAATTATGAAGCAAAAATTGTTTAGTAAGGATTATTATACTACTAAAGAGTACATAATTGATAACAACCTCAGGGAATGAGGCAGTCACTACCATGCTGTTTCTAAATGTTTTCATACTAATTGTATAAAATACCATATTGTAAATTTTAAAAAACCGGCTGGGTTTCTTGCTGGTTTTTCCTAGGACAGAGGTTTTTTTCCGAACCAATGGTAAAGTTTAAATGATTTTCAATAAGTACTCTTGTAAAATATACTGAATAAAAATAATTTCATTGTATTCTATTCAATTATTTGTAGGATATACAAGTATTTGTATGGCCTACAAATAATTGTTCCGGGTCTGGATGTTTGTCCCTGTGCAATTTATGTTTGTAAACTGCCTCCACGACACAGCATAAAATCCTAGTGTGAGGGTAACGTTTTTTTAAAAAAAGAATAGAATAGAATTCTATTTTATACTAATAACATTGTATTAGTTATTATTTATTATCAAAAGGGATGCCTATGCTCAGCTCTAAGCTTTTATTAGATTGTAATGAATGAATAAATGAATTATCAAAATTAAATAAACAAACAAAATACTAGTATATGAAAACCATATGCCATTGATAGTATGAGTGATTTGGGTCTTCTCGACAACATGTCAATAGTAACGATAGACTATCGCTTTTCTGACAACACTATCATCTTGCAAATCGACAAAATATTCCCAATCGGCAGTTTAACTCACCTCGCACGTAAAAATTTGGCTTCAAAAAATACTAAAGTTTTGGGTCTTGTTTATACCAAAGTTTTTCTAGTAATCGCTCTTGACGGGAAGCTTCCACAGGGCCTCGATATATCTAAACTAGCAGGCAAGCTTAGTTGCGAAGCACATGTGTAAAAAAGTTAGTTATATATATATATATATATATATATATATATATATATATATATATATATATATATATTAGTTAATTTTAATTATTTCTATAACTTAATGTAGGTAATGCGACTGACATTGAAACTATTTGTAATCTAAATCAGATGGAGTCTCTTAGACAAAACTAGACTGTGGCCTCCCAGTATATTCATGATAATTAAATATATTTTTAATTATCATAAATATACTGGGATTTATTAAAAATAGCGATGTACATTTTGCAAACACTGGGAAAAAGCATTTGCTAGAAATACCAGTTACTCGTCTCCAGCGACTCATTAAAGTTGTTAAAATTAATTAGTTTAGATTTGCGTAATAAAATAAAATACTGTATCTTACTTAGTTTGAAAAGCTCTTCATTAAATTAAATAATGTGTCTTACCTAGTTTAGAGAGCTCTTAAAACTAGGTAAGACGTATCATTTTATTACATGGATCTGAGCTAATTACTTTAAATATTTTTGATTTTATCTTTGAATTTCTGAAAAGTAACACATCATTCTATTAATTAACAAACAAGTTAGTAATTCCTGTATGGGGCAATGTGTACGCTTTTTCAACAAAGTTCCAAAAAATATGCAGAGCCTATGTATCTCAAAGGGCTTAAAAATGTTACTCAAGTAAAAGCTGTATAAAAAAGAATTACACACACATATATATATTACACACACACATATATATATATATATATATATATATGTGTGTCGGAGAATTCAACAGAGGATCCAGATTCTCTGAAATACATCAGGATAGCATTAATTATTAAAAATAATAAAATTGCCCTCTCCATAGTTCGCTCAGCGACATTGAGCTTTCTCATACGGCCAGTAATGAAGGACCACATCTCAGATTCATAGGTCATTATTGGCAACACGCACTGGTTGAACAATCTAGTTTGAGGTATATCTGACGAGAAGATGTGTTGTAATCTCCCGAACGTTACATAGCCGAGTTGAATCCGTCGATTGACCACTCAGTCGAAGTTGGACTTACACACCTAGTCGGACTATTTGTCCCAGGTAAACATATTCGTCCACAACTTCGAGCTAAATACTCTCAACAACTACCGGCATTGGTGTGGCATGGACGTTAAACATGGTTTTTGTTTTGTCCATGTTCATATTAAGACATATCCGTTGGGAGACACTATTGAGGTCATTGAGCATGGTGCGTAGATCCTCCAGTGATTCTGTCATAAGGACTTTATCGTGGGCAAATCGAAGGTAAGCGATGTACTCGCCATTGACGTTAATACCGTATCCTTTCCAGTGCAGTAGCTTGAAAACATCTTCCAATGCAACGGTGAAGAGTTTCCGGGGATATTACGTCACCCTGTCTTACATATCTCTTTTTTCTTACCTGTGATAAAATTATATACTTGTAACATTCAGTAAGTATTACAGTTAAATCATTACACCTTAAATAATAATACAGTAGTAAGTGTTGATTTTTTCGATTAATTGTGTCAACATGAGCTGCATCAATGTTGCATTATTCTCGCTGCAAAAAATTGACGTTCTGGGTGCTTAGTTGTAATATTTGATCACTAAAACTTTATTTCCTGTCTAGTAGAGATATGACATTTAGAGTTGAGTGATGTGATGTTTTAATTGAAAATTAACAAATTCGGAGCTTTCGGGTTAGCACACAAATGGGACGGAGCGTTGTCTTTACTAGGCGAAACTTCTACAACGTAACGTATAATTCCAATGATAGTAACAAATTTGGTCAAGGGCAACGATAAGCAAGTGGACAAAATCCAACAACATATAACGTATCTATATATTATAATGTCATTGCGTTAAGAAAATATGATTAGCAAGCGATGTTGCTAATGCAGAAAAAAAAAGATTTGACACATGATTCAGTTTCATATCAAAACATATATACGTGAAGTTAGCCGTCGGACTTTGTATGTGGATTATTAAGAGATCGAGGTACTAAACGGAGGTCGCTTCCACGTTGATAGGATTTGTCAGAATTGATCGCAGTGTCAGACACCTTGTAACTCAGAATTTATTACACAGACTGATATATGTCGAAAAATTTAAAGGTATTGTAACAATTATAAGATATATACCATTCATCATCATCATCATCATTACAGCCCTTCACAAGTCCACTACTGAACATAGGCCTCCCCCAAGGAATGCCACAAAACACGGTCGTGAGCCACCTGCATCCATCGAATTCCTGCATGTCTTACCAGGTCGTCACTCCATCTAGTGGGGGGACGCCCTACACGTCGTCCGCCGGTATGAGGCCGCCACTCGAGAACCTTTTATATTTGAATATATATATATATATATATATATATATATATATATATATTAATTTATTTATCAGATCAAAAGAAAAGAATACATATATAGGTCTAATTAACATCTAAAAACCACGGAGGTTTGACTTGATGCTAAATAATTAAGTTAAAGTCAGCATATTATGTGCAAGACACAGTCTAAGTAGTTAGGTAAGTGAGTAGGTAGTAGGTATAGTAAGAAAATAAAGACTAAGAAGGTAATGATTTCTTATATTTACGCGAACACTACACATTTAAATAAAACTAATTTTACGGATTTTATCGCGAATATTATCTTATTTTTATATTCCCGACGTTTCGGGTGCTTTCCAGCACCCGTGGTCACGGGGGACTGAGGTGTTTATCGTCCTGCTGTCATAGTTAGCCCGGCTACCTTCAGTTTTTTAATATTAATTTTTGGTTCGATTTACGCAGAATGAGCTTACAGTATCTTGAAGTCTAGCAGTGGTATACTTGGGTTTGGATTTGATTTTATTAATTATGGGATCCCAAGCAGATGGCAGCACCCATCCATCTTCTCTATTGAAATCAGGATGTTTTTTAATTTCAATAGCCTCGCAAATCATCCTTGGGAGGAATCAGTGTTCTTTTGCGAGGATTTGTGGTCTATCACATCTAATGTAATGGCAGGGACGATCTTGAACATGTTCACAAACTGCAGACTTCCCGATACGTCGGTGCTTCACGTCAGCTATATGTTCTTTAACACGGGTTTTTATACATCTT
The DNA here is from genome assembly GCA_033319125.1 of Parnassius glacialis. Classification (NCBI taxonomy): domain Eukaryota; kingdom Metazoa; phylum Arthropoda; class Insecta; order Lepidoptera; family Papilionidae; genus Parnassius; species Parnassius glacialis. The sequence continues at coordinate 20,491,530 of JAVANC010000019.1, forward strand.
TTTGTTTGTCCTATGTACGAGAGACCACATTCACAATCCAGCTTGTACACTCCTGCATCTTGTAGAGGGATATGACACTTGACGGATGGTAAAAATTGACCAATCTTCTTCAGCAGCTTGAAGTATGTTTTAATGGAAGCTCGCTTCAAGATGTAGCCAACCTTGTCTGTGACTCCTCTGACATAGGGTAGTACAGCAGGCACACGCTCGAATGTGGATGGCTTCACTCGGTCACTGTGACGTAGGCGCGGGACCCGAAGCTTGTTTTCTTGCAGTACTTGCTCCACGTGCTGAAGCTCGGCGGCCAGATATTTTCTGTCACAGATCCCTCGTGCTCTCTGAAACAAAGACTTTCCCACGGTAGCTAACTGTGAAGGATGATGGTGCGATTCACCATTTAAATATCGGTTGGTATGGGTATTTCTATCTGTACACAGTATGACCAATAGTGTTATCAGGATTTTTTTTTATAGGATAAGGGTGACAAACGAGCACACAGTCCACCTGATGGTAAGTGGTTGCTGCGGCCCATAGACATCTACATTTATCCTCTATTATAAATCAAAATGTAGATGCGTTTGCGTTTCGGATGACTAAAACATCTAGGAAAGCTAAAGTATTGTTTGCCTCTAGCTCCATTGTGAATTGTATTTTAGGGTTTATGCTACTAGACTTCAAGATACTGTAAGCTCATTCTGCGTAAATCGAATCAACAATTAATATTTAAAAACTGAAGGTAGCCGGGCTAACTATGACAGCAGGATGTCAAACACCTCAGTCCCCTGTAACCACGGGTGCTGGAAAGCACCCGAAACGTCGGGAATATAAAAATAAGATAATATACGCGATAAAATCCGTAAAATTAGTTTTATTTAAATCTAAGAAGGTAAGTTAACAATTTAGTTAAAGTCAGTAGTAGCAAGGTAAAAGTAAGAACTAGGCAGGTAGGTATGTTATTGTTAAGTAAGTAGATATAGTAGGTAATTATAATATAATATAAAATATGTGATATATTTCTTTTCTTTTCTTAAATTATATTTTGGAAAAGGTGATATATTAGATTCCGAGGAAAACTTTACTTTGTATTTAGATTTTATATTCCATTCAGAAAAATAAAAATTAAACAGAAAGGCAATTAAAACAGGTCTAAATTTTTATATATTACACAAAGTATAAATTTCTTGAAAACAACAAGTAATAATTACAAAAGTTAATAAAGACACTGGATTCAGTTTGCGTATAAAATGCCAACAAAGTAAGTTGTCCATCTTCATTATCAAGTTATAATTATAGTCATCGAGTTGCAAGAAAATAATGAGCTTCTGTACCTGTCACTCTTTGGCACAAGGTTTTAAATTTCCGCAAACTTTGCCATTACTTGAAATAGCAAAATTTAAATTGTTTTAACTAAATCTCCTTCCCGTCAGTTATTTTAAAGAAACTAAGAGGATAAAAGGATGAAAAGAATTGATAGCACTTTTTCTGGAACTCGGTAGTTGGTTAATTTCACTTTTTTATTTATTTATTAATACAACTATTAAAAATACACCTCTTTAATTACTTGTTAATTTAAAATCAACTAATTTTATATGTACAAGTACGTAAACAAAATATCTGTTCAAAAGTTGTCGATTTCCAACGTAATGTACGTAAAAATTAGAGACCATCTTATTAAAAGCGATGTCTCTGCTGAAAATAGATTCTCTCCTCTCCTATAGATTGCCTCATTGGGGGATATTTGCCATAGTTGCGACGTTTGACAGGTAAATTGGCTTCTTTTTTGTGGGTTTATTGATTTGAATATTAAATCTATTTTGGCGTTTTCATGTTCTTATGTCCGTCTCTTCAACTTTCGTCGGTCACATCATACTTTCGTACATCACATCACAATGATGTGTGACTAGGAGTTCACAATAACACATCAGTATTACAGTATTGCCCAGTAGTGGCGGTCGAGAATATCCACTACCCCATATCTTTCCGTGAGTGTCGTAACAGGCGACAAAGGGAAACAGGCAGGAGATAGGCAGCAGCATCTTCCTGATAATAGCCAAAATTACAATAAAAAAACTGCGGTTGCTAACCCGCTCGCCAAGCGTGGCAAATATGGCAAATACCCCCCAATAATTAGAGCCACAAACAGACGGCCCCCAGTCCCCGGCCCAGGCCCTGCTATTCCAGGCTACGGTGGCAACCATGGTAACTGCGGGGCAGGGGGTGCTAAGAATCTCCGGTGGAAGTTCGGTTGCCACCTACGACGACTCGACCTGGCAACTTATAACGCACGCACCTTGAGGACTGACGAGAAGATCCTGGAGCTGGAAGAAGAGATACACAAGTTGCGCTGGAATGTCATAGGATTGTCTGAAGTCCGAAGAGAGGGGGCGGACATGGTAATTTTCGAATCCGGCAACTTGATCTATCACCGAGAGGGCGACCATCTGTCCCAAGGAGGTGTCGGATTTATGGTCCACAAGTCTCTCGTTAACAACGTTGTAAAGATCGGGAGTGTGTCGACGAGGGTTGCGTACCTTATACTCAGAATCACCAAACGGTATTCGCTGAAGATCATACAAGTTTACGCACCAACCACGGCACACATCGATGAGGAGGCGGAGGAAATGTATGAGGATATCTCTAGAGCCATGCATTCCTCCAAAACCCAATATACGGTGTTAATGGGAGACTTCAATGCAAAACTAGGCACAAAATAGAACGGTGAGCTGAAAGTAGGGAAATTTGGAATATGGCAAGGAAAGCCAAGGGGCCAGCAGCTGGCCGACTTCAAGGAGAAAGAGGGACTCTTTATGATGAACTCTTTCTTTTAGAAGCAGCCCCACAGGAAGTGGACCTGGTCCAGCCCCGACAGTTCGACAAAAAATGAGATTCATTATGATGACCAGACGACAGCTGTTCAGTGATGTCTCCGTGATCGCGAGGGTGAAAACTGGTAGCGATCACCGAATGGTTAGGGGCACACTGAAGCTAAACGTTAAGTTCGAGAGGTTTCGTCTAATGAAGTCAACGCTCCGTCCTTCTCGTGCTCTAATCCAAAGTCCAGAAACCTTTCAGCTCGAGCTACGAAACCGTTTTCAGTGCCTAGAAGATTGCAATACAATGGACGATATGAATGACAAGCTCGTGGAAACTGTCCATGCGGTCTGAGCTAAGTTTTGCAAGACCCGCCGCAGAAGAAACAAAAAGTCTCCGATCACACTCTAATCTCAATTGATGAAGCTACATTCTTCAACAGATTTGACAGCATAGAGGCAACTGAACAGACAGATCTCTAAATGCATGCGGCGGGACTTACGCAACTTCAATACAGCTTGTATTGAAGAAGCAATAGAGCGGAACCAGGGCTCCAAAGTCTTTGCTAGAGATCTGTCTGCCAGAAAGAGCCAACTGTCGAAGCTGAAGACCGAGTGTGGTAGCATCGTTTCCGGGGCACCTGAGATTTTGAGTGAGATTGAGAGGTTCTATGGACAGCTGTACACATCATCGTTGGAGCCACACGCAAGTGTGAGTAACGATCGATGTGCGAGTCTTATCTGACACTATTCCGAAGATATCCTGGAGGTCAGTCTGAGCGAGATTATAATGGCTCTCCAGCATCTTAAAAACGGCAAGGCCCCAGGCGAGGATGGAATTACATTCCTTCAGAGGCTCTTTAATTCCGTCCTCCATGGTGGCATTACTCCGGAGGCGTGGAGCAGAAGTGCGGTGGTCTTATTCTTCAAGAAGGGTGACAATGCTCTCTTGAAGAACTACTAACCGACTTACCTTCTGAGCCGCGTCTACGTGCTGTTTTCGAGAGTCATTACGAATGGTCTCGCACGCAGACTTGACGACTTCCAGCCTCCCGAACAAGCCGGTTTCCGAAAGGGCTTTAGCACCATAGACCACATACATACCCTTTGGCAAGTTGTACAGAACTCCGAGGAGTACAATTTGCAACTATGCCTGGCATATGTGGACTATGAGAAAGCATTTGATTCCGTCGAAATTTGGGCGGTGCTGTAGTCCCTTCAGCGGTGCCAAGTTGACTGTCGGTATATCGAAGTGCTGAAGTGCTTGTTCAGTAGGGCTACGATGGCTATCCGAGTACAGAACCAGAGTACGAAACCTATCCAATTGCAAAGAGGTGTAAGACAGGGTGACGTTATATCCCCTAAACTCTTCACCGCTGCATTGGAAGACGTTTTCAAGCTTCTGGACTGGAATTGATACGGTATTAACATCAATGGCGAGTACATCACTGACCTTCGATTTGCCGACGATATAGTCCTTATGGCAGAATCGCTGGAGGACCTAAGCACTATGCTCAATGACCTCAATAGTGGCTCCCAACGGATAGGTCTTAAGATGAACATGGACAAAACAAAGATTATGTAAGTTGTTGACGAGTATGTTTACCTGGGACAAATAGTCCGACTAGGTAAGTCCAACTTCGACCGAGAGGTCATTCGACGGATTCAACTCGGCTGAGCAGCATTCGGGAAGCTACGACACATATTCTCGTCAGACATACCTCAAAACCTTAAAACGAAATTGTACAACCAGGGCATGTTGCCAATGATGACTTACGGATCTGAGACGTGGTCCTTCACTGCTGGCCGTATGAGGAAGCTCAAGGTCACTCAGCGAGCTATGGAGAGGGCTATGCTCGGAGTTTCTCTGCGTGATAAATTTAGGAATGAGGATATCCGCAGTGGAACCAGAGTAACCGACATAGCACAACGGATTAGTAAGCTGAAGTGTCAGTGGGCCGGCCATATAGCTCGAAGAATCGACAACCGATGGGGAAGAAAGGTTCTCGAGTGGCAGCCTCTTACCGGTAGGCGATGTGTAGGGCGATCCCCCACGAGATGGAGTGACGACCTGGTAAGACATGCAGGTAGTCGATGGATGCAGGTGGATCAGGATCGTGCTTTGTGGCATTCCTTGGGGGAGGCCTATGTTCAGCAGTGGACTTATGAAGGGCTGTAATGATGATGATGATTACAGTATGGTCAAATTGTAACTGTGCTACACTGAATATGTAATGCGGCACGTAGATTTATTACTGATAATAATAAATTTCGTAAGAAGGGCAAGCTGAACATCCGCTTTTACAATATATTATTTTAACAATATCCCTCCTCAAACTTTTACGATGATATTGTATTTAGATGGAACATATTATTGGATAAGACTAAATAAAGTATGTGTTACAGTTGCTATAACAGAAGTTTAATACACGTATTAATAAAATATTGACCTGAAAATCTAAACATATAAATAAAATTGAAGTGTCTGTCTGTAATATCGAAATAACTGCGTTTTATTGAGCTCAGAGGATTATTTACATACCGGTAAGACATAAATAAACATTAAATGAAACTAATTTTTACGGATTTTTTCGCGGTTAATTTATCTTCTTTAATTAATCCAATCAAATCCATAATTTAATTACTCCCCTTTAGGGTGCTTTACAACACACATGGTCCCAGCAGTGTTTGAGTAATACTGCCGTAATACATGCGTAGTCAACGACATATTCATGGAGGACTTTGAGGAGAAAGCCCTTTTTACTGTTCCTGTAAATCCAAGGTTCTACATGCGGTACGTAGACGATACTTTCACAATTTTATCATCTGACAAAGCTACTGCATATTTAGAGTATCTTAAATCCATAAGCTCTAAAATATAATTAACAATGGAGTTAGAGGCAAACAGTTCTGTAGCTTTCCTAGATATTTTAGTCAATCGAAATCCTGATAACCCTATTGGTCACACTGTGTATAGGAAAAAGACCCATACCAACCTATATTTAAATGGTGAATCGCACCACCACCCATCACAGTTAGCTACCGTGGGAAAATCTTTGTTTCAAAGAGCACGAAGGATCTGTGACAGAAAACATCTGACCGCCGAGCTTCGGACAAGCTTCGGGTCCAGGAAGCCGGCCACAGTCGAGCGCGTGCCTGCTGTACTACCCTATCTCAGAGGAGTTACAGACAAGGTTGGCTACATCTTGAAGCGAGCTTCCATTAAAACATACTTCAAGCCGCTGAAGAAGATTGGTCAATTTTTACCATCCGTCAAGTGCCATATCCCTCTACAAGATGCAGGAGTGTACAAGCTGGATTGTGAATGTGGTCTCTCTTATATAGGACAAATAAAAAGTTCTATAAAAACCCGCGTGAAAGAACATATAGCTTTACTTGAAGCATCGTCATTCCGGGAAGTCTGCAGTGTGTGAACATGTTCAAGATCGTACCCGCCATTACATTAGATTTGATAAACCACAAATCCTCGCAAAAGAACACCGATTTTTGTCAAGGATGATTCACGAGGCTATTAAAATTAAAAAAACATCCTAATTTCAATAGATAAAATGGATGGGTGCTGTCATCTGCTTGGGATCCTATAATTAATAAAATTAAATCCAAACCCAAGCATACCTCTGCGAGAATTCAAGATGCTGTAAGCTGATTCTGCGTAGATGGAACCAAAATTAATATTCAAAAATTGAAGGTAGCCGGGCTAACTATGATGATATCGGGACGTCAAACACCTCAGTCCCCCCGTGACCATGGGTGCTGTAAAGCACCCGAAACGTCGGGAGTTAAAAGGTTAAATAAAACGCGATAAAACCTCTAAAAAATTAGTTTCATTAAATGTGTAGTCTTCGCGTAAACATAGGAAATCATTATGATTAAACATTTATAGAATTTTGTCTGTCTGTATGTCCGTCCGGGTTAATCTTCGGAATAGCTGAACCGATTGCGATGAAATTACACGAACAGATAGAAAGCAATGCCAGCAGTGATCAAGGCTATAATTATCGAAAAATCTTGGAGAGTTTTTGTCGAGAAGTCGAAAAATTTATAAAATAAATGGTATTTCATGATTATTTTCAATCAGACTGACACCACATTAATAGATTCAGTCGAAGCCAGGGCGGGTCACTAGTCATTTACATAATATATTAACCGCCGAGTAGTAGCTGCTTAAGGGTTTCTTCTACCCATCGATATATATATGTATTACGCACTAGATTTCGCATTCCGAACACTGACTATGTTCAACTGAACTGTACTGCAATCCGTACACTAAACTAAATATTGCGTAAATTGAATATTTGTGAATTCCATAAGATAATTATTATTACATTTTATTTAGAAATATGTTTGTTTAGATTAAAGTAAGAGTATTTTATATAAAATTCTTATATTTATTTTATATTAAATTCTTATTTTATATTAAATTAAAGTCTTCGCGCATACGCGACTCTACTATCTCCCGCGCATGCGCGAAGACATAGAGTAGCGCACAATTTTTGTTTGGAATAGCTTAGTAGCGTAGTACATATAACTCAATGTTTGTACCCCATGTCATGCCGTGGGTGTCGTAAGAGGTGCCTTTAGCATGACACTCCGGAAAATAAAGCATGGCAGCAGCATCTTCTTCCAATAAAAAGTGCAGTGACTATTGCGCCTGGCAGATGTGGCAACTATGGCAAATATTTCCCCATATGAGGCAATCTATGGTGGGGGCCTATATTTAGCTGTGGACTTTTGATAAGCTCTTATAAACGAATGAAAGGATGTCAAATAAGAATTATTCTAGTAATTTATTCTTCTAATTTTTTATTATCCTACACAATGATCTTACTTGATTGCTCGTTAATCGACATAAAAGGTCGGCACATGACTATGTAATATAACTGCTATATCTGTCGTACAGCAATGTACAGAAAATTTAAGTGTACAGTCTACAAATGCATTTATCAAAACCTTTCAGCTGATGGAAATATAAATAATCTTACATATCAATCAATAATTTATTGTATTTGACGAATTTTAGGGATTCAAACTGAGCCCCAGCGACTAGTTAGTCAAAAACTGAACTATTTTTAAATACTATACACTTTAAAAATTGATATGCTTTAAATTATTATTTAAAAACAGATTGTGTCATTTGTTGAAGAGGCTATCTAATTTTGGAGTCCACTTGCGGTAATGACAAGAGTGCTGGTTCTTTTCTTGCCCAAAAGCTAAGTATGCCTGCCTCACCGAATGGCTATACCATTCGACGAGGAAATGCAGCTAACGTTCTTAGCACTAAACCGCGAGTTTTTTTATTGTTATACCTACGCGTATGTATTCTATAATGTTACGCGATGTAAAAAATCATATGATAAAATAAATTCTCCTTTTCAGAAAATTTATGGCGATATTTTGAAATAAAACAAAGCTAATAGAATTTGTAACAATTCTTCATAATAACCAATTTTACCGCGCACATGTGACTTTAAGATGTATCACATGCCAAAACTTTACAACTTACGAGAAGATTTCAAGACTTTTTTATGAGTGTATGACACATATACTTTTGAAAGATGTGTAGCTATTCTACAGCTATATAAGTAGTAGGTATAGTTTTAGCACGAATGGGTCGGCTCGACCGGGGAAAGGCCACGCTCTCACAGAATACCAACGTAAAATAACAGCTTAATGCTGCTGTGTTTCGTATGGTGAGTGTAGAGAACCGGAGATGCTTTATACTAGAAACGAGGCAGTACATCTTAGTCCTCACGGTTGACAACGCATCTGCATTTTGATTCGTAATCGAGAATAGATGTAGATGTCTATGGGCCGCAGCAACCACTTACCGTCAGGTGAAAAGAATAATATAAATAGAATTATACATGGGCCCTGGGGCACCCCACGGAGGTTTGTTTCTTAAATAAAACGCGGAGTGCACGATTGTGTGTTTCGGCTCCCATTCGGCCAGAAACGCTAAGCGAACGGTTATGTCACTCGTTCTCGCGCTGCAACCAAACGCGACTACGCAATTTGTAGAAAACATTATTTAAGTGGTGAAACATATTACATGTTGAATTGTTTGCATTTAAGTATGTATAAAAAATGAATATTGCATACCTTAAGCGAAAGCGCAAGGTATGTTCTACTATCGCCTAAAAATTAAAATTCCAACGTTTTATCGAATAAAATCGTATCTAGCAATCATATTATACATATAAATGATATAAAAAACACATTGTGAGAAAGATAAATGATTTTTGATATTATTAATAATTTTTTTAAATCGATTAATTGCTATTTTTAAATAAAAAAAGGGTTTTAGTGGCTTATGGTGTGGATTTATCATGTCCCTGTGGCTTGTAAACACGATAACTTTTGAAATTATCAATTGTTTAACTCAATCTATTTTTTAATCTCTTCATCTATCATGTGGCAAGCCACTGAATGTACATAGCAGTGTAATTTGGTTTTGTTTAGCTATAATAAATTTTTTTCGGCTCCAAAATGGCGAAATTTTCGTTGATTTAGTAGCCTCGTATGTAAATTATTTCTGTAAATGGGGAGCTACAGCCACAGAGTAGTTTAGTTCGACTTCAATCGCCGTCGTGAGTGGACATAGTTTCGGTTGTTTGCAGTGGCTCAGAAAGATCGCTGTACAAATACACAATATTCGAGTAACCAAATTTCTTAAATACTTGATTATAATAATAATAAGAGATTTTTTTATTACAATATTTAAAAGCACAGAATAAATACTAGTAGTGCGTACTAAAAGTAAGTAGTATATTTTTTTGTCATGGTGGGGTGGGGGTGTGACATTTTCATAGTTTTCGAGGGTGTTGAAACCGATAGGGTTGTCGAAATGTAAATCCAAGATGGCGGCTGAAGTAGGTACCCAATTTTTTCATCTTGGATGTCATTTTCATGGTTTTCGAGTGTGTTGAATCCGATAGTGCTGTCGAAATGTAAATCCAAGATGGTGGCTGAATTAGGTACCAAATTTTTCATTATGGGTGTCATTTTCACGGTTTTCGAGGGCGTTGAAGCTAATAGTGCTGTCGAAATGTAAATCCAAGATGGCGCTGCAAAACATATCAATCTTTTCATCATGAGTGTCATTTTCATGGTTGCGAGAGGAATTGAAGCCGATAGGGATTTCGAAATGTAAATCCAAGGTGGCGGCTGCAATGGGTATCAATTTTTTCATCATGGGTGTCATTTTCATGGGTTTTGAGGGGTGTTGAAGGACGATAGCGCTGTCGAAATGTACATCCAAGATGGGCGCTGAATTAAGTACCAATATTTTCATCATGGGTGTCATTTCCATGGTTTTCGAGGGTGTTGAAGCTGATAGTGCTGTCGAAATGTAAATCCAAGATGCGGCTGAATTAGGTACCAATTTTTCATCATGGGTGTCATTTCATGGTTTTCGAGGGTGTTGAAGCCGATAGTGCTGTCGAAATGTAAATCCAAGATGGCGGCTGCAAAATATATCAATTTTTTCATCTAGGGTGTCATTTTCATGGTTTTCGAGGGTGTTGAAGCCGATAGTGCTGTCGAAATGTAAATCCAAGATGGCGTCTGCAATAGGTATCAATTTTTTCATCACGGGTGTCATTTTCATGGTTTTCGAGATAGTCGAAGCCGATAGTGCTGTCGAAATGTAAATCCAAGATGCGGCTGAAGTAGGTACTAATTTTTTCATCTTGGATGTCATTTTCATGGTTTCGAGTGTGTTGAATCCGATAGTGCTGTCGAAATGTAAATCCAAGATGGCGGCTGAATTAGGTACCAATTTTTTCATCATGGTCTCATTTTTATGGTTTTCGAGGGAGTTGAAGCCGACAGTGCTATCGAAATGTATTTAAACTACTTTAAAATACCGTATAATCATGTTATACGTAATTTTTTTAATGCGCTTAAGGTATGCTCAATTGGATTTACCAATATTTTAGTTTAGTATCGTCCATTACTAATTAATAAGACTAGCGTCGACAGTCGAGTTGCCAATAAATGACGTGGGGTACTTCCGCAACCATGTAGGAATACCGTTAGTATTTTGGAACGAAGTTCCTTATCGGACTGTACAAATTTGGTGGATGGGGGCTAGGCGAGAAATAGTGTCAGATATATCCACCACGACATTCTGACGTTTTGAATACGGCCTTGGCGGCTACTCGTATAAGGAAGCAAAGTGGAATATTATCCATTTCCCTCGCACTTTGTCTTATCTTGCCATGAAAGAAATATAATTTTATTATAAATGACGCTTTATTTTAATAGACGCTAGTTATTATTAATTTATTTGTATTTGTTAATCAATAATATAATACGTTTATCAATAATAATATACTACGAAAGGAACTTCGTTCCACCGAGTGTTCCACGATACTCACACATGTTTTTATTTTCTTATGTATTACAGTATTCCCAACTGATTTAATGTTTTAGTTTATTTTAATGAAATTACAGTTCTTACATAACTTTATTTTTTTAAGAAATTAACAATGGACATAAATGGAGATGAATAGTGAAAAACAAATTAGACATCAAATTGCTTAACGAATCAAATGTTGCGTGTGATGTGCTTCTACTTCTTAGACTCTTCTACTTCTAGCTGGTAGAGCCATGTTGCAGCTATATATAGTGGTATAGTTGTAGTACGAATGGGTTGGTTCGACCGGGGAAGGACCACGCTCTCAGAGAATACCAGCGTAAAATATAGTATAACACTGCTGTGTTTCGTATGGTGAGTGTAGAGAACCGGAGACCCTTTTTACTGAAAAAGAGGCATTCTAACTTAGTCCTCAGGGTGACAACGCAATTGCATTTTGATTTTTTACTGAGGATAGAAGTAGATGTCTATGGATCACAGCAACCACTTACCATCAGGTGGACTATGTGCTCGTTTGTCACCCTATACTATAAAAAAACTGCTAGAGTAAATATTAAGCCGGAAAAAGTTTTGACGTATATTTTGAAGAAAATAAATGGATTTAGACGTGTCAAGAAAATTTGCAGCTAAGCTTTTAATAAACAAATAAATAAAATAGTCAATTATAGCTTTCCATAAAAAACTAATGTGATTTACCATTCTTTCCAAATCAAGTTTTGTTCCTGTAAATCATACATAAGGTTCTCAAGAAATAAGAATAGAAAAAGCAAGACGACCTACCATACACCTAAAATAACAATTTCTATGGAGCAAAGGATGAAGGTCTGTGAAAATGCTCAAATTAATATTACATTAAGATTTTAAGACTGATTTGTAATCTGAAGTTGTTACTATTTCAAAATAAAGTAATAGTTTCAGTAATTGGTTTTTATTAAAAAAATACATACATTTTAATTTGAGTATTAGGTACCCTCAGAATCCCTGTGTAGGAATAACAAGTACGCCAGATAGTGTAGTCTTCTAGAATTAAAAAGCTGTATGCTGTACAGGAGTATAGCAATTTGCATATTATAATGACCTTTTCTCTTCTCAACAATTTACTCCAGGTATTAGATTGTTTCACGCGAGTAGTAACCATACGACCTTGAACGGGTGGTGAATGGATGTCAGATATTCCGCGCACCAGCAGGTAACAACGCCCAAAATGTGCTATTAAAATACTTTTTAAATTTACAATATCTTTTAAGTTTTGTACCGTATTATAAAATATTATAATTTACAATAATACTAGGTTTATCACTGCTAATCATCAAGGATCATTTAGGATAAAACGTTCTATCATTAAGGACAATAAAAAAAACTTAATTTTGGCAAATATTTCTTTAAATATTCTAAAAAATATCTATTCTAAATATATAATATTTGCTCTTGCTCATTTCATTCATTCATTAATTACAGCATATCAACTGCTGAACATTGACCACCCTTATAGATTGCCCATTTCGTTACAGCACATCCAAAAGTCCACTGGTGAACAAAGGCTCCCCGTAGATGCGGTCTTAGAGGGGATATTTGCCGTAGTTGCCACGCTTGGCAAACGGGTTGGCAACCGCAGTTACTTATTTTTTGTTGTTATTAGGAAGACGCTGCTGCCCATCTACTGATTTGCTTTCCTCTGTCGCCTTTTACGACACCCACGGCATGAAATATGGTGGTGGAAATTCTACACTGCAGCTACACGGTAATAGATAAATTGCGCAATAGGGGATATTATTTGCCATCTCTCCATTATTTGCCGGAATTGCCACCCTTGGTAGACGGGTTGGCTACAACAAATACTATTATTTTAAGTATATTTTAAGTTACTAAGAAGTTGCTACTGCCCATCTCCTGTTGTATTTCCCTTTGGCAGTTTTATAACGCCCTCGATAAGATATGAGGTAGTGGATTTTTTAAAAATAATAAAACGTTAGCACCACACTAGGATTTTCTCCTGTATCAAGGAGGCAGTTTACAAACACAAATTGCACAAGGATAAACATCCATACCCGGAACACTTATTGGAGGCCATACAAATACTTGTTCCGTGCGGGATTCGAACCCGCGGCCCCCAGCGCAGCAACTTATTGCTAAGCCACTGCACCACGGAGCCGTTATTTAATGCCTCCATTCCAAATTCTTTACTGCTATCACCTTATAAATAAAGTTGATATAGACGGCTTAATGTCTCATGGCGAGGCGATCTCTTCCAGTCAACCGTTGAAAAAGAACAAAATTTAGTGTACTGTTTTTTGGCTTTATTAATTAACCAGATATATGTAGCATAATCATTTGGCTATGAGGGTTCGTGTTTTCATGATGTATATAGCCAGAGTTGTCACGAAGACTTCAAACGAAGCCAAAGACACTGCGCTCCGCTGTCGGTTAACCCTCGCTCATCAAATGGTTTTTATTGCGATGAACTTTGCTTCCGCAGTCACACTGTAGCCGATATAATAGTTCGATCGGTACAAATTGAACTAACGACAAAATATTCAAAAATAAAAACGATATAACTTAGCTTAGGAAAAAAAGATTAAGATCTTAATGCTTGTGTGGAAATAAAAAAATAAAGTTAATGTAGCAAATAATTGCTTGATAATAATATAATATGTTTGATATTTATAATATTTATATATTTGATAGAATAAAATACAGAGAGGCCGTGTTGTCCATTTTGTTTTTGGAGTTTGTTGTCGCGACAGAACATCGTGACAATGCAGTTTGGAATAAATGAACGTATTGAATTTGTATAATAGTTACTGACCCTTGAAGAGTCAGAACATAAAATCGACCTCCCAGGGTATCATATATTAAGGTTCACCTCATTGATATACTAAAAACGTTGACCTTGATTGTGTTCCTACCTTTACTTAAAAAAAGTGCCTGCTACTTTCGTAATTTTTAATATTTTCCTGTACAAAGTACTTGAAACCTGTATATGATCCTCCATATTCATGATGCAAACATAGTTATTGTATATTAAATCAAAAGTGGATCTCCAAGTCAATTTTCAATAGAGTTTAGTAAAATACTAAATTTTAAAAATTGCGTGTCTATATAACTGGAATTATTTTATTAAAATAAAAGCATTTAAATTACTGACTTATTACATCGAAATTGACGAAGATATTCCTGACCTTCACAAAATTTTAATTCCTTTATGTGTCGATCAAATGTCTTCAAAGTCTGAAATCAATCGACAATTCAATTCAACTAACTTAATTAAGAAGCTCAAGCTTTGAACTCCCAGAAACAACACTAAAATGTTCTATTTAAATGTTGATGTTTATTTATACCTTTTCTATTTATTATTACAAGCTTCTCTCAAACACTAGTTCCAAAAGTGGATAATTTTATTTCCCGAGGACCTTTTTTTGGCTCATTGTCATATTAATTTTAAGTATTCAGCCCTAGAGCTCTGCCGATTATTTCGATCGAATGCCATATGCGAATATCGTAACGGATTACAGCGTGGAAGGTTTAACTGTGAACTTGTACGATCAGGCATTAAATACCACGTTTCTAGACTAGCAGCTTGAGGACATCTAAAAAAACTAATAGCAATAGGGGTTACATATACCTTTTTTTTTACATGGGGAAATGCCTACGCCGCCTCGCGGGGGCAAGGACGGGTTTTGTCGGACTCGCACCGACTAAAACCCCATGGTGTTCCACCCTCGTCGCATATTGGCAGGGCCACGGGAACGCTTTCGCACACTTCCGCGGCCCCACCTGCGCTGGCCGCCCCATGGCGGCCCCTCCTCGGGAGCGGACCACTCCTCCCCCATCTCCTTCTCCGGTAAGGCGCACCAGAACACATGGCGCGCCCTCCTCCTCGGCCTCCAATTTCAAATGCGCAACGGACGCCCCCGTGTCCGATGCGCGATGGCCATGGGGCCAGGAAAAACTAGCACTCAGGAGCACCAGCCTTCCTGACCCCAGCGGCGGATCTGGTCTATGGCTCCGCCGCCAACCAAGATTCGGCTGCGGAGGGTAGGGAGAGCGGCGCCTCGCAATACCGGCACTCCTCTCCCCCCGCAGCCCCACCACCACCGCATCAATTAACGGTGCGGCCCCGTCTGAGTCGCGGAAGATAGGGCGAGTGGCGCATCGCCATACCAGCACTCCTCTACCTCCGCGACTCCACCTCGGCTGCAGCGGTAGAGGGTGCGGACTCCCCTCTCACCGCAGCCCCTCGACACACATCCGAAGTGGGCTCACCAAGCCCACTCGGAGTGGCCACCTCGGGCCGGCCCTACACCACGGGCCAGCCAAGGGGTTCCTCTTTGTTCACCGTGGGTGACCAAGCCACGGCTACTAAGCCCCCCCGCCACGACAAGGCGGGAACCCGTTCGGGGGGGGAGGGGTTACATATACCTAGCCTCTAAAAACTGAGAGAGTATGCCCCACAGGCTGTACTAATTTTGCTTTATATTATTTTTTTATTGTTGCTTGCCCATACACTCCATGCTGGAATTTTTTTTAATTTTTCTAAACATCTTTTAATAAATAATAAAAAAGTTTCTCTAACATGCTCTAGATACTTACAGCGTATTTTTAGAGAAATGCGGTTATTATCACTTGCTATGTTGAATTGTGAGGACAAAGTGAAAGGCAGTTTGCATAAGATGGGATCATAATCGTTATCGTAAAAACTTACACAGTTACGCACACACCGTTAATTTTCAAGACAGCCTTACGATCATCACCACATAAAACGAGTTTTAAGATTATAGTAAAGGCATAAAATATTCAAATATCTATCTGCACTAAATATTCTCTGTAACAATATGTTCTACTTCCTTAAATCTTCTAGTTTTTTACGGGAGAATAAAAATTAACATCACTAAGTATGCAATTTAATCAAAAAGAAAATATTTTAATAACAAGTAGGATATGATAAACTAGCACAAAGTCCACGTGATAGTAAGTGGATGTCGTGGGTCGTGGCTGTTAAATACCTATATTAATTATCCTTGATTATGTATCTAAATGCAGAATCGTAGTCACCCTTGCGGATTAACTTGGAATGCCTTGTTACCAATAGAAAGGTCTCCATTTCTCAAATACTACTATATACGCATACATATAATACTATGTTACGCTGTAATTGTGGCAAAATTTCAATAAATAATTAGTGATGTTGGTTTTTAAACTTAAACTCATTGTTGGTTTAATGATAGTCTCGTGCTTAAGCTATTATTAAGAGTCCCTTAGCCGCGGCGCTAGTCTTCACGAAATTTAACATTTACTCTCAAATTATATATCTACTTTATATTTTAATCCGTATAATTTCGCGGGACTTCTTTCGTGAACCAGATGTTATTTTAAGCCTGAGGTTAAGAATATAAACTACTTTTTGTAATAAACAAGAGTATATTCGCGTAGGAGTATAATCCTTTTTTCTTTTTTTAAGTTTTGTAATCTATTGCTAAACAAGGCTAAACCCGGTTTTATCCGTTTTAAAGAGAACCGTACACGATAGATACATGAAAAATGTGGAGTTACGAAATACTAATTGATAAATTTGCTACTCGTATCAACCTTTTATAATACATACAAAAGCGATATCACTTATAGTTTTAGCGCAATCTTACATAAAATATACCTTTTTTATCATTTATGTATTTTTTTTATTCGCAAAGTTTTGTTTTATTCAAATTTTTAACTTTACCGCCAAAGTATGTGTGAATAAAAGTAAAGAATACAATAAGCTCTATAAAAAAAGGTATAATTTATTCATCCACTACATTAATCTACCTGAACACTTTTCATGTATCGTGGTGGCGCAGGGAGGGTGAGCTATTTGTAGCTAAAATGACGGCTCCGTTGCGCAGTGGTTTAGCAACCAGTTGTTGCGCTAGGGGCCGCGGGTTCGAATCCTGCACGGAACAAGTATTTGTATGGCCTACAAATAATTGTTTCGGGCCTGGATGTTTGTTCTCGTGCAATTTATGTTTGTAAACTTCCTCCACGACACAGGAGAAAATAGTAGTGTGGGGGTAACGTTTTAAATTAAAAAAAATGATTAAACTGTACGAAGGAGGTGTCATGTCATTTCGCGCGGCTCAGACGCGTGATATATGCGAGTGAAACCACGGGGCTCAGCTAGTTTTAAATAAAAGTATTTCATTAATTTTGCCCATTTTTCCACAAAATTCTATCTAATATGTTTGAACTAATCGAAGCGTCCACTATTAGTTTCTCTCGATTTTCATCGGGAGGCTAGGGTTAATGCGTCGTTTGCGTGCCGAGCGGAGTCTAGAATTATTTTAATTTTTCATTATCTCTTAAAATATGCGTCCGAATAACATGCTATAAAGAGCAAAGTTTATCTTCAAAAAATTGTCTTGATTATGAAGTAACTTTTGTTCATATGGATTAATATGACATGCCTAATAATAACGCTCATAACTCACTTTTTAATTTTCTTAGCTGTGTGATTTTTTTAGATGAAGTAAAGATATACATATATATCAGTAGAACATTCTATTTGCATATCACTTACCATTACGCCAGCGGTCGCGGATAAATAATTTCTGGAGCGCTTTTTTGCCTAATGAATTGACATGAATTTAGCTATTATATACAAAAAAAAACTCAAATCGAACTACTAGTTCTTGAGATTCGGGTACTTAAACAAACAAAATAAAAAAAAACAATAAACTATTCCGTTTTATTATATTACTATAGGTAGGCAGAAAACAGACAGATAAATGCTTGAATTAGAAACTAGCGTAGCATACAAGCAAAATTACGCTATCCAGTCAAGTAAGCTGGTGCTATAAACAAAATATTGTTTAATATCTGCCAAAATATATAAGAGTACATTAAATAAAGTTAATTTAAAAGCTTTTCATCGTGTCTACGTGGGTCAATCGATTCGTCAATTTAATCAAGTCACATCGATTCGTCAATTTAAAGATTTCTTAACACACGTAAAGGATTTATAAATTTTATTAGTCAGTGAGATATAAGACCTAAATCTTACTGACAATCGAACTATAATCATCATGGTTTAAAGCTTAAAGTGAACAACATACCCTTACTCAATTGTTGCCTTATATTTCGATATATATTATGCAAATAAGTTCTACAAGCAACTAGACGGTGTGGCGATGGTTCTCCTGTGTTTTCCATTGTTTTCACAGAGGTCTTTGAGGAGATTCACAGAACCATTATTACTTATACTGCAAATCTTATTAAATGAAAAAAAAATATATATATATATATTGAAGCCGTCATTTTAGCTACAAATAGCTCACCCTCCCTGCGCCACCACGATACATGAAAAGTGTTCAGGTAGATTAATGTAGTGGATGAATAAATTATACCTTTTTTTATAGAGCTTATTGTATTCTTTACTTTTATTCACACATACTTTGGCGGTAAAGTTAAAAATTTGAATAAAACAGAACTTTGCGAATAAAAAAAATACATAAATGATAAAAAAGGTATATTTTATGTAAGATTGCGCTAAAACTATAAGTGATATCGCTTTTGTATGTATGTATAAAAGGTTGATAGCAAATTTATCAAGTAGCATTTCGTAACTCCACATTTTTCATGTATCTATCGTGTACGGTTCTCTTTAAAACGGATAAAACCGGATTTAGCCTTGTTTAGCAATAGATTACAAAACTTAAAAAAAGAAAAAAGGATTATACTACTAAGCGAATATACTCTTGTTTATTACAAAAAGTAGTTTATATTCTTAACCTCCGGCTTAAAATAACAACTGGTTCACGAAAAAAGTCCCGCGAAATTATACGGATTAAAATATAAAGTAGATATATAATTTGAGAGTAAATGTTAAATTTCGTGAAGACTAGCGCCGCGGCTAAGGGACTCTTAATAATAGCTTAAGCACGAGACTATCAATAAACCACTTCTGTAATAATATGGACTGATAATGAGTTTAAGTTTAAGAACCAACATCACTAATTATTTATTGAAATTTTGCCACAATTACAGCGTAACATAGTGACGTAATTTGAGAAATGGAGACCTTTTTATTGGTAACAAGGCATTCCAAGTTAATTCGCAAGGGTGACTACGATTCTGCATTTAGATACATAATCAAGGATAATTAATATAGGTATTTAACAGCCACGACCCACGACATCCACTTACTATCACGTGGACTTTGTGCTAGTTTATGATATCCTACTTGTTATTAAAATATTTTCTTTTTGATTAAATTACATACTTAGTGATGTTAATTTTTATTCTCCCGTAAAAAAACTAGAAGATTTAAGGAAATAGAACATATTGTTACAGAGAATATTTAGTGCAGATAGATATTTGAATATTTTACGCCTTTACTATAATCTTAAAACTCGTTTTATGTGGTGATGATCGTAAGGCTGTCTTGAAAATTAACGGTGTGTGCGTAACTGTGTAAGTTTTTACGATAACGATTATGATCCCATCTTATGCAAACTGCCTTTCACTTTGTCCTCACAATTCAACATAGCAAGTGATAATAACCGCATTTCTCTAAAAATACGCAGTAAGTATCTAGGGCATGTTAGAGAAACTTTTTTATTATTTATTAAAATATTATAAATTCTAGAAGGAATTGAATAACAAATTCTTTGAAAGAAGTTTCGAAAAACTAAAAGAAATTCCAGTAAGGAGTGTATGGGCAAGCAACAATAAAATAAAATATAAAGCAAAATTAGTAGAATGTGCGGCATACTCTCTCAGTTTTTAAAGGTTAGGTATATGTAACCCCTATTGCTATTAGATTTTTTAGATGTCCTCAAGCTGCTAGTCTAGAAACGTGGTATGTAATGCCTGATCGTACAAGTTCACAGTCAAACCTTCCACGCTGTAATCCGTTACGATATTCGCATATGGCATTCGATCGAAATAATCGGCAGAGCTCTAGGGCTGAATACTTAAAATTAATATGACAATGAGCCAAAAAAAGGTCCTCGGGAAATAAAATTATCGACTTTTGGAACTAATGTCAAAGAAAAGCTTGTCATAATAAATAGAAAAGGTATAAATAAACATCAACATTTAAATAGAACATTTTAATGTTGTTTCAGGGAGCTCAAAGCTTGAGCTTCTTAATTAAGTTAATTGAATTGAATTGTCGATTGATTTGAGACTTTGAAGACATTTGATCGACACATAAAGGAATTAAAATTTTGTGAAGGTCAGGAATATCTTCGTCAATTTCGATGTAATAAGTCAGTAATTTAAATGCTTTTATTTTAATAAAATAATTACAGTTATATAGGCACGCAACTTTTAAAATTTAGTATTTTACGAAACTCCATTGAAAATTGACTTGGAGATCCACTTTTGATTTAATATACAGTAACTATGTTTGCATCATGAATATGGAGGATCATATACAGGTTCCAAGTACTTTGTACAGGAAAATATTAAGAATTACGAAAGTAGCAGGCACTTTTTTTAATTAAAGGTAGGAACACAATCAAGGTCAACGTTTTAGTATAACAATGAGGTCAACCTTAATATATGATACCCTGGGAGGTCGATTTTATGTTCTGACTCTTCAAGGGTCAGTAACTATTATACAAATTCAATACGTTCATTTATTCCAAACTGCATTGTCACGATGTTCTGTCGCGACAACAAACTCCAAAAACAAAATGGACAACACGGCCTCTCTGTATTTTATTCTATCAAATATATAAATATTATAAATATATCAAACATATTATATTATTATCAAGCTATTATTTCGAAAAATTTATAAAATAAATGGTATTTCATGATTATTTTCAATTAAACTGACACCACATTAATAGATTCAGTCGAAGCCAGGGCGGGTCACTAGTCATTTACATAATATATTAACTGCCGAGTAGTATCTGCTTAAGGGTTTCTTCTACCCGTCGATATATATTATGTACTACGCACTAGATTCGCATTCCGAACACTGACTATGTTCAACTTAACCGTACTGCAATCCGTACACTAAACTAAATATGGCGTAAATTGAAGATTTGTGAATTCCATAAGAAATTATTATTACATTTTATTTAGAAATATGTTTGTTTAGATTAAAATAAGAGTATTTTATATTAAATTCTTATATTTATTTATCTTTTTTATTTTTTTTTCTTTATGACTACATATTTGTGCCATTTGTTGTAGAGACTATCGGTCCGTGGGGTCCACGTGCGGTGAAGTTCCTAAAGGAACTCCATCCGCGGCTGGTCGTTGCTGCTGGTGATAAGAGGGCTGGTTCTTTCCTCGCTCAAAGGCTAAGTATAGCCATTCAGCGGGGAAACGCAGCCAGCGTTCTTGGCACGATACCGCGGGGAGTAGGACTATATGATATTTAAGTTTCTAGTTTTAGTTTTTTTTAATTATTATTATAGTTTTTAGTATTATATTTATTTTATATTAAATTCTTATTTTATATTAAATTAAAGTCTCCGCGCATACGCGGCTATACTATCTCCCGCGCATGCGCGAAGACATAGAGTAGCGCACAATTTTTGATTGGAATAGCTTAGTAGCGTAGTACATATAACTCAATGTTTCTACCCCATGTCATGCCGTGGGTGTCGTAAGAGGTGCCTTTAGCATGACACTCCGGAAAATGAAGCATGGCAGCAGCATCTTCTTCCAATAAAAAAGTGCAGTGACTATTGCGCCTGCCAGATGTGGCAACTCTGGCAAATGTTTCCCCATATGAGGCAATCTATGGTGGGGGCCTATATTTAGCTGCAGACTTTTGATAAGCTTTTATAAACGAATGAAAAGATGTCAAACAAGAATTATTCTAGTAATTTATTCTTCTAAATTTTTATCATCCTACACTATGATCCTACTTGATTGCTCGTTAATCGACATAAAAGGTCGGCACATGACTATGTAATATAACTGCTATATCTGTCGTACAGCAATGCCAGAAAATTTAAGTGTACAGTCTACAATCAAAACCTTGCAGCTGATGGAAATACGAGTATAAATAATCTTACTAATCAATCAATAATAATTTATTGTATTTGACGAATTTTTGGGATTCAAACTGAGCGCCCGCGACTTGTTACTCAAAAACTGAACTATTTTAAAAAAAAGTATGTCATTTGTTGAAGAGGCTATCTAATTTTGAAGTCCACTTGCGTTAATGACAAGAGTGCTGGTTCTTTTCTTGCTCAAGAGCTAAGTATGCCTGCCTTTTTTTTATAGGATAAGGGTGACAAGCGAGCACACAGTCCACCTGATGGTAAGTGGTTGCTGTGGCCCATAGACATCTTCATCTATCTTCGATTACGAATCAAAATGCAGATGCGTTGTCACCCGTGAGGACTAAGATGGAATGCCTAGTTTCCAGTAAAAAGGGTCTCCGGTTTTTACACTCACCATACCAAACACAGCAGCGTTAAGCTGCTAATTTACGCTTAAAGTCATTAAAAATAAAAATATTTTTTTTATTATTTAAAAATTTATTTAAATTAAAAACAAAATTATAAAAAAAGAGTTATTTTTGTAAAAGAAATTAACTATGGACATAAATGGAGATGAGTAGTGAAAAACAAATTAGATATCAAATTGCTTAATGAATCAAATGCTGCGTGTAATGTGCTTCTACTTCTTAGACTCTTCTACTTCTACGTGGTAGAGCCATGCTGCAGCTATATTAGTGGTATAGTTGTAGTACGAATGGGTTGGTTCGACCGGGGAAGGACCACGCTCTCACAGAATACCAGCGTAAAATAGTAGTTTAACACTGCTGTGTTTCGTGAGTGTATGGTGAGTGTAGAGACCCTTTTTACTGAAAAAGAGGCATATCAACTTAGTCCTCACGGGTGACAACGCATCTGCATTTTGATTCTTTACTTAGGATAGAAATAGATGTCTATGGATCAGAGGAACCACTTACCATCAGGTGGACTATGTGCTCGTTTGTCGCAATATACTATAAAAAAACTGCAAGAGTAAATATTAAGCCGGAAAAAGTTTTGACGCATATTTTGAAGAAAATAAATGGATTTAGAGCTTGTCATGAAACATTTGGAGCAAGCTTTTAAGAAACAAATAAATAAAATAGTCAATTATAGCTTTCCTTAAAAAAACTAATGTGATTAACTATTCTTTCCATATTCCATATCAAGTTCTGTTCCTGTAAATCATACATAAGGTTTATGGCTTTTTTCAAGAAATAAGAATAGAAAAAGCAAGACGACCTACCTTACACCTAAAATAACAATTTCTATGGAGCAACGGATGAAGGTCTGTGAAAATGCTCAAATTAATATTACATTTAGATTTTGAGGCTGATTTGTAATCTGAAGTTGTTACTATTTCAAAATAAAGTAATATTTTCAGTAATTGGTTTTTATTTTAAAAAAAACATACATTTTAGTATGAGTATTAGGTACCCTCAGAACCCCTGTGTAGGAATAACAAGTACGCCGGATAGTGTAGGGTTCTTGAAGTAAAAGGCTGTAACAGTAACGATAAGGGTAACAGAAGAAACAGAAACAGAAACTTTTTTATTCAATATAGATTATAAATAATGCTTATTGAAAGTCACTCTTTTGTATAATTACCACTGGTTCGAAAAAAAAACCTCTGTCCTGGGAAGAACCAGCAAGAAACCCAGCGGGACTTTTTTTTTAAATAACAGCTTACAATCATGTATGTTACACAAATTAACAACACAACAAATTAGAAATAGCTTGGTAGTGATCACCTCATTTCCAGGGGTTATTATCATCTATAAATTTTTTAATACTATAATAACCCTTTTTATACAAACTTAGTTTAATAAAGTTTTTGAACTTTGAGCAGGTCAAATTTTGTATTTTTTCTGGAATTTTGTTGTAAAAGCGTATACATCGCCCTAAGAATGAATTACTGACTCGATGGAGTCGAGTAACCGGTACTACTAGCTTGTGTCTGTCCCTAGTATTTACAGAATGAATATCACTTATTTTTGTAAAACTACTTTTATTTTTGTGTACGTACATTACATTTTCATAAATGTATTGAGAGGCCAAAGTTAATACATTAATTTCCTTAAATTTTTGTTGCAGCGACTCTTTAGGCTTTAAATCATAAATTGCTCTTATGGCCCTCTTCTGTAAAACAAATTTAATTTCAGTGTCAGCTGCGTGTCCCCATAGCAAAATACCATACGACATTATGCTATGGAAATAGCTAAAGTAAACTAGTCTAGCTGTTTCAACACTAGGTATTACAGAAGTATAGCAATTTGCATATTATAATGACCTTTTTTCTCTTTTCAACAATTTACTCCAGATATTAGATTGTTTCACGCAGTAGCAACATGCGACCTTGAACGGGTGGTGAATGGATGTCAGATACCCCGCGCACCAACAGGTAACAACGCCCAAAATATGTTATTAAAACACTTTTTAAATTTACGATAATTTTTTAAGTATTGTACCGTAATATAAAATATGTA
Source organism: Parnassius glacialis (assembly GCA_033319125.1). Taxonomy (NCBI): domain Eukaryota; kingdom Metazoa; phylum Arthropoda; class Insecta; order Lepidoptera; family Papilionidae; genus Parnassius; species Parnassius glacialis. The sequence continues at coordinate 20,516,203 of JAVANC010000019.1, forward strand.
TAATTTACAATAATACTAGGTTTATCACTGCTAATCATCAAGGATCATTTAGGATAAAACGTTCTATCATTAAGGACAATAAAAAAAGTTAACTTAATTTTGGCAAATATTTCTTTAAATATTCTAAAAAATATTCTATTCTAAATATATAATATTTGCTCTTGCTCATTTCATTCATTCATTAATTACAGCATATCAAATGTCCACTGCTGAACATTGACCACCCTTATAGATTGCCCATTTCGTTACAGCACATAAAAGTCCACTGGTGAACAAAGGCTCCCCCGTAGATGGCGTCTTAGAGGGGCTATTTGCCGTAGTTGCCACGCTTGGCAAGCGGGTTGGCAACCGCAGTTACTTATTTTTTGTTGTTATTAGGAAGACGCTGCTGCTCATCTACTGATTTGCATCCCTCAGTCGCCTTTTACGACACCCACGGCATGAAATGTGGTAGTGGATATTCTCACACTGCAGCTACACGGTAATAGATAATAGATTGCGCAATAGGGGATATTATTTGCCATCTCTCCATTATTTGCCGGAATTGCCACCCTTGGTAGACGGGTTGGCTACAACAAATACTATTATTTTAAGTATATTTTATAGTTACCAAGAAGATACTCATCTCCTGTTGTATTTCCCTTTGACAGTCTTATGACGCCCTCAGTAAGATATGAGGTAGTGGATTTTTTTAAATAATAAAACGTTAGTACCACACTAGGATTTTCTCAAGGAGGCAGTTTAACAAATTGCACAAGGACAAACATCCAGACCCGGAGCAATTATTGGAGGCTATACAAATACTTGTTCCGTGCGGGATTCGAACCCGCGGCCCCCAGCGCCGCAACTCATTGTTAAACCACTGCACCACGGAGCCGTTATATAATGCCTCCATTCCAAATTCTTTATTGCTATCACCTTATAAATAAAGTTGATATAGACGGCTTAACGTCTCATGGCGAGGCGATCTCTTCCAGTCAACCGTTGAAAAAGAACAAAATTTAGTGTACTGTTTTTTGGCTTTATTAATTAACCAGATATATGTAGCATAATCATTTGGCTATGAGGGTTCGCGTGATCATGATGACTTCAAACGAAGCCAAAGACACTGCGCTCCGCTGTCGGTTAACCCTCGCTCATCAAATGGTTTTTATTGCGATGAACTTTGCTTCCGCAGTCACACTGTAGCCGATATAATAGTTCGATTGGTACAAGTTGAACTAACGACAAAATATTCAAAAATAAAAACGATATAACTTAGCTTAGGAAAAAAATATTATATAGATCTTAATGCTTGTGTGAAAATAAAAAATAAAATTAATGTAGCAAATAATTGCTTGATAATAATATAATATGTTAGATATTTATATTTGATAGAATAAAATACAGAGAGGCCGTGTTGTCCATTTTGTTTTTGGAGTTTGTTGTCGCGACAGAACATCGTGACAATGCAGTTTGGAATAAATGAACGTATTGAATTTGTATAATAGTTACTGACCCTTGAGGAGTCAGAACATAAAATCGACCTCCCAGGGTATCATATATTAAGGTTCACCTCATTGATATACTAAAAACGTTGACCTTGATTGTGTTCCTACCTTTACTTAAAAAAAGTGCCTGCTACTTTCGTAATTCTTAATATTTTCCTGTACAAAGTACTTGAAACCTGTATATGATCCTCCATATTCATGATGCAAACATAGTTACTGTATATTAAATCAAAAGTGGATCTCTAAGTCAATTTTCAATAGAGTTTCGTAAAATACTAAATTTTAAAAATTGCGTGCCTATATAACTGGAATTATTTTATTAAAATAAAAGCATTTAAATTACTGACTTATTACATCGAAATTGACGAAGATATTCCTGACCTTCACAAAATTTTAATTCTTTTATGTGTCGATCAAATGTCTTCAAAGTCTCAAATCAATCGACGATTCAATTCAATTAACTTAATTAAGAAGCTCAAGCTTTGAACTCCCAGAAACAACACTAAAATGTTCTATTTAAATGTTGATGTTTATTTATACCTTTTCTATTTATTATTACAAGCTTCTCTCAAAGACTAGTTCCAAAAGTGGATAATTTTATTTCCCGAGGACCTTTTTTTGGCTCATTGTCATATTAATTTTAAGTATACAGACCTAGAGCTCTGCCGATTATTTCAATCGAATGCCATATGCGAATATCGTAACGGATTACAGCGTGGAAGGTTTAACTGTGAACTTGTACGATCAGGCATTAAATACCACGTTTCTAGACTAGCAGCTTGAGGACATCTAAAAAAACTAATAGCAATAGGGGTTACATATACCTAGCCTCTATAAACTGAGAGAGTATGCCCCACAGGCTGTACTAATTTTGCTTTATATTATTTTTTTTATTGTTGCTTGCCCATACACTCCATGCTGGAATTACTTTTAATTTTTCGAAACTTCTTTTAATAAATAATAAAAAAGTTTCTCTAACATGCCCTAGATACTTACTGCGTATTTTTAGAGAAATGCGGTTATTATCACTTGCTATGTTGAATTGTGAGGACAAAGTGAAAGGCAGTTTGCATAAGATGGGATCATAATCGTTATCGTAAAAACTTACACAGTTACGCACACACCGTTAATTTTCAAGACAGCCTTACGATCATCACCACATAAAACGAGTTTTAAGATTATAGTAAAGGCGTAAAATATTCAAATATCTATCTGCACTAAATATTCTCTATAACAATATGTACTACTTCCTTAAATCTTCTAGTTTTTTTTTTACGGGAGAATAAAAATTAACATCACTAAGTATGTAATTTAATCAAAAAGAAAATATTTTAATAACAAGTAGGATATGATAAACTAGCACAAAGTCCACGTGATAGTAAGTGGATGTCGTGGGTCGTGGCTGTTAAATACCTATATTAATTATCCTTGATTATGTATCTAAATGCAGAATCGTAGTCACCCTTGCGAATTAACTTGGAATGCCTTGTTACCAATAAAAAAGTCTCCATTTCTCAAATTACGTCACGTAATTAGTCACGTAATTAGTGATGTTGGTTCTTAAACTTAAACTCATTGTCAGTCCATTTTATTACAGAAGTGGTTTATTGATAGTCTCGGGCTTAAGCTATTATTAAGAGTCCCTTAGCCGCGGCGCTAGTCTTCACGAAATTTAACATTTACTCTCAAATTATATACCTACTTTATATTTTAATCCGTATAATTTCGCGGGACTTCTTTCGTGAACCAGATGTTACTTTAAGCCTGAGGTTAAGAATATAAACTACTTTTTGTAATAAACAAGAGTATATTCGCGTAGGAGTATAATCCTTTTTTCTTTTTTTAAGTTTTGTAATCTATTGCTAAACAAGGCTAAATCCGGTTTTATCCGTTTTAAAGAGAACCGTACACGATAGATACATGAAAAATGTGGAGTTACGAAATGCTACTTGATAAATTTGCTATCAACCTTTTATACATACATACAAAAGCGATATCACTTATAGTTTTAGCGCAATCTTACATAAAATATACCTTTTTTATCATTTATGTATTTTTTTTATTCGCAAAGTTCTGTTTTATTCAAATTTTTAACTTTACCGCCAAAGTATGTATGAATAAAAGTAAAGAATACAATAAGCTCTTTAAAAAAGGTATAATTTATTCATCCTCTACATTAATCTACCTGAACACTTTTCATGTATCGTGGTGGCGCAGGGAGGGGGGAGCTATTTGTAGCTAAAATAACGGCTCCGTTGCGCAGTGGCTTAGCAACCAGTTGTTGCGCTAGGGGCCGCGGGTTCGAATCCCGCACGGAAAAAGTATTTGTATGGCCTACAAATAATTGTTCCGGGTCTGGATGTTTGTCCCCGTGCAATTTATGTTTGTAAACTTCCTCCACGACACAGTAGAAAATCGTAGTGTGGGGGTAACGTTTTAAATTTAAAAAAAAATGATTAAACTATACGAAGGAGGTGTCATGTCATTTCGCGCGGCTCAGACGCGTGATATATGCGAGTGAAACCGCGGGGCTCAGCTAGTTATAAATAAAAGTATTTCATTAATTTTGCCCATTTTTCCACAAAATTCTATCTAGTATGTTTGAACTAATCGAAGCGTCCACTATTAGTTTCTCTCGATTTTCATCGGGAGGCTAGGGTTAATGCGTCGTTTGCGTGCCGAGCCGAGTGTAGAATTATTTTAATTTTTCATTATCTCTTAAAATATGCGTCCGAATAACATGCTATAAAGAGCAAAGTTTATCTTCATAAAATTGTCTTGATTATGAAGTAACTTTTGTTCATATGGATTAATATGACATGCCTCATAATAACGCTCATAAATCACTTTTTAATTTTCTTAGCTGTGTGATTTTTTTAGATGAAGTAAAGATATACATATATATCAGTAGAACATTGTATTTGCATGTCACTTACCATTACGCCAGCGGTCGCGGATAAATAATTTCTGGAGCGCTTTTTTGCCTAATGAATTGTCATGAATTTAGCTATTATATACAAAAAAAAAATTCAAATCGAACTACTAGTTCTTGAGATTCGGGTACTTAAACAAACAAAATAAAAAAACAATAAACTATTCCGTTTTATTATATTACTATAGGTAGGCAGAAAACAGACAGATAAATGCTTGAACTAGAAACTAGCGTAGCATACAAGCAAAATTACGCTATCCAGTCAAGTAAGCTGGTGCTATAAACAAAGTATTGTTTAATTTCTGCCAAAATATATAAGAGTACATTAAATAAAACTAATTTAAAAGCTTTTCATCGTGTCTACGTGGGTCAATCGATTCGTCAATTTAATCAAGTCACATCGATTCGTCAATTTAAAGATTTCTTAACACATGTAAAGGATTTATAAATTTATTAGTCAGTGAGATATAAGACCTAAATCTTACTGACAATCGAACTATGGTCATCATGGTTTGAAGCTTAAAGTGAACAACATACCCTTACTCAATTGTTGCCTTATATTTCGATATATATTATGCAAATAAGAAAGTTCTACAAGCAACTAGACGGTGTGGCGATGGTTCTCCTGTATTTTCCATTGTTTTCACAGAGGTTTTTGAGGAGATTCACAGAACCATTATTACTTATACTGCAAATCTTAATAAATGCAAATATATATATTTCTTAAACACTCATGCCCGTCACCCACAGGGGTACGCAGAGATTACCCGCAGAGAGAGGTGTGTCAGAATCGTTCCATTTGGCACGATCCTGATACTCCTCTCTCGCATCTTTTACATCTACATATTGCCTCTTTTACACATTCACGCTCGACGATTAATGGAGTACCCTTAATTTGTCTTGTGCCTTGTGTAATATCGCCAATTTCTTCGATAAACTTCAGTCTAGGGCGTCCCTTGCCGGCTCTGCCGTTCACTTCTGCAACATTTGCTTTGTCTAAATTTTATTGATATGAACCAAATACGGTACTGGTAAGTCTGTAGTCAGTAAATATGTTCAGGATTGCCCCCGCCCGTAGTCTTGCACAGGCTTATGATAGAAAATAATGAATTAATAATAAGGAGCTGAAGATAGCCAGGGTTAACTACTTAGTCCTCCATTACCACGGGTACGGTATAGCACTCGAAATATCAGAAATATAAAATATTTATAAATCATAAAAATGCGAAATAACTTTAAAATTTAATGCACTAAAGTGACAAATAAACAAATAAATTTGCATTTGTATTTTCGTTTACACGTACTTCATATTAAATATTGTATTGTTATACATTAACATTATTTCTCTAAGTCTGTTTTTTAAAATCAGTCTTCTTTCCAGATTTTCCTAAATGTAAATTAAGGTAAGTAAGCGCTGTGACTTGGTAGAGTTTATTAAAATTACGCTCACGTTCGGAAACTTTCCACCACAATTACTTGCAGAGTGAAGTGTTTGAAAATATATTATTTGAACCTTTCAAATTCGGCATCCTGAATTAGTTTCATCACAAACTAGATTTTTTAATAATTAAAATGAACAACTTTCGTTATTAAGTACCTACTTCTTGTTGATAATAGAACTAAATATGGTTTCTTCAAAAAATATTTAAAATACATATAATGATTTGTCATATATCCGCGAATACCACACATTGAATAAAACTATATTTACGGATTTTATAGTGCTTAATTGACTTAAACAGATGTCGTGGTTAGCCCGGCTACTTTCAGTTTTAGAATATTATATTTTTTTTGATTCTTGGTTATTATTTTTTCATTTATTAATTTCTGCGTGGATCGGACCAAAAATTAATATTCAAAAACTGAAGGTAGACGGGCTTACTATGACATCAAACACCTTAGTCCCCCCCTCCCCCGTGACTATGGGTGCTGTAAAGCAACCGAAACATCTGGAATTAAAATAAGTAAATTATCTGCGATAAAATCCGTAAATATAATAGTTCAATATTTGAAATATGTTTGAATATATAAAAAATGAGTACGGCAGTTATAATGGTCTTTAATTTTTCAATTTACTTTTACTTTATGATTTTGCGACCTTAAAGTAGAACTGAATCATCAGTGATCATCTAGACATGTATCAGCCTTTAAAAATGATCTCGCAATACAATTACAATTCTATGCAGTATGCATAGAAATATCGGATTAACATATCACTTCTCTTTTTTTATGGGAGAGGGGGCAATCGAGCATGTGAATCACCTGATAGTAAGTGGACCGCCAAACATCCAGATGGTATGGATGGTATCGCGAGTTTTGTCGCGATGTGCGATGGTAAAACTGAGCGGCTGGAATTAGTCCGAAAAATTCCTCAGAGCACTCCCCGTGATAGATAAAATACGCAAAGAGATGCAATATCTCTATGCAGAATGAGTGATTCAAGCCGATCGGAAAGAAATAAAAAAAAAAACTCGGTCGTCGACGATTCGAACCGCTCTGCGCTGGATGCGGTCAAATGGAAGGAGCTGGCCCCTGCCGAGAGATGGGAACAGTATTCCATGTGAGGTCGAACCTGCGCCTTGTAAAGTTGCAAGCGGTGTGCCGGCATGAAATACTGTCTCGCTCTGCTGAGCACGCCAAACTTTTTAGAGGCTAATTTGGCCTTCTCTCCTAAGTGGCCACGAAACTGCACGTCACTCGATATGTGGACACCGAGGATTCCGATACTGGCTGAGGCAACAAGGGGAGTGCCTTGAAACTAAGAACTCATATGAAGAATACAATTTTAAAAAGTTTAAAAAAGCTTGCATAGCCTCAACAACATTTCATAAGAAATTAGAGCACTTTTTTTCTCATTAAGTATGTGTAAAAATCTAATAATAGTAATAGAACTTAATTTGTTTGCAAATTTCTAAATGTGCGATCCCCGTTGAACCTTACAATCAAGTATTATTCGCACGAACGCAGCTGAAAAGTTACAGAGTTTGTCCCGTAAAGCTCTACGATAGCAATTTGATGTGTATTAGATAGCGTAAATGTAATAGATTTTATTTTCACTTTATTTATAAGTTCATAACTAGCAGCACGCAAAGATGAAACTTTATTTAGAATTAAATGAAGCAATAAAAATCACAACAGATTTTTTTTGTTGACTCTCAAAAGCTACGTATATTTAACTTATTTTATTTTTTTATTTAGAGGCCAATTCTGGATAACAAATTTCAACAAAAAGATCAGTAAATATATAAGAGATTTGTTATAATAATATTTTTTTTATTTCATACATAATACGCATTTATAAAGGAAAATATTTCTGCTGCGTCGTTGTCAACTGTTAAAGCATGACAACTACATACATTTTTTATTAATAAGACGGTAGGATGTTTAAATGTAAAAGGGGATTAAATAAACATATTAAACGATGCCATAGCAAATGTATTTCGGCTTCACAGCCTACCGTAGAAATTCACAACTATATTAGCAATTCCTCTAATGACATAAATTTTTCCCTTTTTTCGGAGCAAAGAATCATGCCCACTTTCCATACATTTAAAAACCTGATAGTGAAAGTTGATGTATAATTATAAAGTTTAGTAGAAAAACTACATGTAAGCTTAGAAAATAATGTCATATAGTCATTTTTACGATTTAAACGCTACGAATCCCAAAAAATACTAATATCACTTTTTAGGTTAGGATTTGCCGTAACCAAATAGATAATAAAGAAATGAATTTCTTGAAACCAACTGCCCCTAAATCACAACTTTCTCTCGATGATTGTCACCATAAATTGAGTGTCTAGGTCTATCTGTTATTTCTTCAGCACACATAAAAACTTACTAACTACATTTAGTTTATCTTGTATTGTCAAAATGATCACTTATAAACCAAACACATTTCATTGGCCTATGGTACATACTTACATACATACCTGATGAACAAAATCGGATAAACAAATAAAACACTATGTTAAAGTGCATGGTTTATTAATTATCATCATTTTTACTTAAATCTCTCACTACTACTTCATCCAGAAATTCTGCTGGAGCAGAAATATTTTCTTGATACCATATAGGGTTGTAAAAAGGAGTAACACAAACAAAATGGCACAGTACACAACGAGACCACAGAGTAGTTTTTAAACGAGACGCAAACGCAACAACGAAGAACTGCGCCGATGCCAATTGCAGAACTGTCAAATGTCAAAAAAATCCGTTTCATTCGTCCTCACTCGATGACATACTAAATGATTAATTTATTTTATATTAATATGTACTATACAAATACAAATAAATAAATACTTACTGATTAAATGAAACATAAAATAATGTATAAAACTCAGAAACAGAGTTAAATAAAGTAAAGTAGCAGTGTATAAAATGGAACGTCCTAGAAAAAGGGTAAGTGAGATGCGTTCAAAACATATAATACGTTTACCCTTGACGTAGAATAAGCTTATAGAAATATGTAAAAATATTTTTTTCCTGCAATTCTTTTAACATTGTGATAAGCGTAATGAATTTACTATTCAATTAGCTGAATTTTAAGATTTATTTCATTTCTATACATTTTCAGGTGAAAAATGGGCATTGTTCTTTACAATTATCATCGTAATGTACCAGTGGTAAAAAGAATTCCTAGAGGTAAAAGGATACAGCTTGCTAAAGTAGAAAATAGTTGGCAAAAATTATTCCCATTTTCATTTTGATAAAACAATAAATAAATCAATTACGTCTCAACTAAAAGAGACATATTTTCAAAATTTAGATTGCCTAACTAATACTCATTTACTTCCGCCACGTCCTAAATTTGATTTAAAAAAAGTAGTTGAGTCAAAAGTAATGGATGGCGACTTAAAAAATGCATGCCGTATTTTATTCTCAGACGACATCCAGGCTCCTCGTAATGTCGAAACTCTTGAAAGTCTTCGTCAAAAGCATCCTTCGGTCAAACCTTCTCGGGGTTTACCGCTGCCTCCCAAGACTTCTATGCAACCTTTACAAATTTTTGAAAAAGACACTTTAGAAGTAATTATGTCATTTTTGAATGGCTCTGCTGGCGGCATGGACGGAATTACGCCTCAACATCTTAAAGATCTTGTAAGCGCTTCTACCGGTGACGCCGGCGGAGTACTTCTTAAAGACATTACAAAATTATGTAACTTTATGCTTTCTGGTAATGTTAATTCAAATTTCATTGCATTCTTATATGGTGCAAGATTATGTGCCTTCAAAAAAAAGGATAACGGTATCCATCCTATTGGCCGTTGGTTACACATTTCGACGCTTAACTTCAAAATTAGCTTGCAGGCACATAATCTCTAACCTTAAGACCAAATTTTAGCCCACTCAACTAGGCTTTGGCATTAGAGGTGGCTGTGAGGTGGCGGTACATTCAGTGGGTACATTTTTAACAAACTCTAATGCAGATCTTCATGTGAAGGTTGACCTAAGGAATGCTTTTAACTCTATCGATAGGGTAACCTTGGTGATAGAAGTGGCTAACAATACCCCCGAAATTTATTATTACGTTTGGCAATGTTATAGTCAAAATACTAACTTGCTTTACGAAAACCATCTTAACGATTCTGCTGTCGGTGTTCAGCATGGTGACCCACTGGGTCCAGTACTATTCAGTTTGGGAATTCAACCCATTATTTCAAATTTGAAATCCAAGCTGAATATCTGGTACCTAGACGACGGTACATTGGGAGGTAGAGCAGATGACGTCCTCAGTGATCTTACTCATATTTTTCGAAATTTCAAAAATATTGGTCTTGAACCAAATAGCAATAAATGTGAAATATTTTTTCCAATAATTTATCTACTTCTCATAGAGACGCTTTAATTCAAAATTTTAATCATATTTATCCAGGAATAAAAACTGTCAGTAGTGATCACTATACCTGCTAGGTGCACCGTTGTTTTTCGATAGTATTAAACCTGTTTTAAAAACAAAATTTGCTCAGTTTTTAAACAACGTTAATATATTGTATAAATTAAACTCCCACATAGCTCTTACTATTTTAAAATATTGTCTTCTTGTACCTACATTTACCTACTTACTCCGCTCGAGTCCAGTCTGGAAATGTTCAGATATTTTAAAAGATATTGACAATTATCTTAAAATAGCTATAGAAAAAATTCTAAATTTAAATTCAAATACAAAACCTGGACTCAATCTACTTTACCTATAAAATTTGGTGGCATTGGTGTGAGAAATCTTTCTAGCGTTGCAATGCCTGCTTTCCTTGCTTCCGTGCATAGTGTCAGTGACTTATGTAACATAATTTTAAATAATAAAATAGACCTATGCTTTGCTACGGAGGCGGGGCCGACATGGCAAACCCTTTGTCCTGGTGAAAATGTTCCACTAGAAGTTAACCAACAACAACAGTGGGATATTCCGTTGGTGCGCAGGAATTACATAATTTAATTCCCTCCTATCCCTTTCACCATCAGACAACCATACGTTCGGCCAGTCTCCACCCTTTCGTTGTTGACTTACCACGCATTCGAACCATCATGCGTACAGCAAAGGAGTGGAATAAGTTGCCAGCATCTGTCTTTCCATCCGATTCCAGTGTCGGTGTCTTCAAGGTAAGAGTGAATAGGCTTTTGTTAAGGCAGTGCGCTTCACCATCTTAGGCTACATCATCACTTACCATCAGGTGGGATCGTAGATAAGCCCTGGCTTAGTAGAATATAAAAAAATGGTACAGGGCGTGCAGAAATATTTGTTTCATAATTTCCATAGTGAACAAGATAAGGCAAGTCTTCTAGCTGTTTCGACTAAGGAATCTAGTCACTGGTTACACGCGTTACCATCAAGTAATCTCGGCACATTACTTGATGGGGAAAGCTTGCGCATTGCCGTAGGAATCCGACTAGGAGCGGCGATTTGTCAACCCCATCAGTGCCCCTGTGGTAGCAGCGTCAACAAGTTTGGGCTCCATGGAGTTTCATGTAAGAAAAGCGCTGGTAGGTTTTCACGACGCAGTTCTTTGAACGACGTAAAATAATCCACGCTATACTGCCGTCTTTAATTTTGCTTCCGACATAGTTTTTACTTTACAGATACGTTAGTAAAAGATCAACGTAGAAAACTGATAACAATAAAATGAACAATCGCTGCCTATATATAGGTTGGAGACATATTACATGCATCGACAGAAATAAGAAAAATATTATGCAGTTACTCGTAGAATGAAACGCGGGCGCCGCGTTGGGATAAGAGCGACACGGGAGTACAGTGTGGTTCAAGGGCTGCAAGTTCAGTCCCGTCGACGCATGTATGCCCTCACTGACTCCCAAATGCCCCGAAGACACTGACCAATTTAGAACATAGCACAGATAATACTGTCCATTCTTGCAGCATTGCCAAAATCAAAAATTAACAGTGGTAGAGCCACGCGGCAGATTTTGCTGTCGCACGGATGGGCCGGCTCGAACCGGGGTGGTACCACGACCTCACAGAATACCAGCGTGAAGTAGAGGTTTACCTCTGCGTTTCGCTTGGTGAGTGCAGGTGGCCAGAGGCCCTTTTTACTGGAAATGAGGCATTCCATCTTAGTCCTCACGGGTGACAACGCATCTGCATTTTGATTCGCAAACGAGGATAGATGTAGATGTCTATGGGCCGCAGCAACCACTTACCATCAGGTGGACTGTGTGCTCGTTTGTCACCCTTATCCTATAAAAAAAATCGCGTTATGTAACAAAAACTTCTTATAAATTAATAACTTCAAAAATATTTTCTTGCTATTTTTACTAACAAGTTTTTATTAACTTTATCTCCATTTATATATTTCACGTGAATTCGGAAGTTTCGAAACAAAACAAAACAATTTTTTTCTTTATTTATTTAGGGATTTTTCTTTGTGAACATGTCAATCTCATTATAACTAACTTTAAATCTATACTTTTGCTATTAATCTGCACATACTCTTTTTTTTATAGGATAGAGGTAACAAACGAGCACACAGTCCACCTGATGGTAAGTGGTTGCTTTGGCCCATAGACATTTACATATATCTTCGATTAAGAATCAAAATGCAGATGCGTTGTCACCCGTGAGGACTAAGATGGAATGCCTCGTTTCCAGTAAAAAGGGTCTCCGGTTCTCTACACTCACTAAACGAAACACAGCAGCGTTAAGCTGCTATTTTACGCTGGTATTCTGTGAGAGCTTGGTCCTTCCCCGGTCGAGCGGACCCATTCGTGCTACAAATATGATATAGCTGCAGCATGGCTCTACCACGTATAAAACTCAATGCAATATCCGAGATGGGGGCATGTGGAATGCCTTGCGCAATACTCTTATTGTACACATTTATCTTATATGTCCTTATAAATAATGTAGATCTGAATGTAATGGAATCTTACAGTTCAATTTTCATTCACATTTCGAACTACCGAAATATATGAATAGAATAGAATATAATAGAATATTTTTTTATTCAATATTGATTATTACATAATACTTATTGAAAGTCATTTTTTATTTACCACTGGTTCCGAAAATACCTCTGTCCTGGGAAGAATCAGCAAGAAACTCAGCGGGACTTTTTTTTCAAACATATTACACCTAACAATAATTTCGTTTATATAACTTTTAAATGATTTTTCATAGAACCAGCATGGTGGCAATCACCTCATTCCCAGGGGTTATTTTCATTCATGTATTCCTTGATATTATAATAACCCTTTTGGACAGTTTTTCTTTAATAAAACTTTAAAACTTGTTTATTGACAAACTTTGAATATGTACTGGGATTTTGTTGTAAAAGCGTATACATTGCCCCATAAATGAATTACTGATTCTGTGGAGTCTAGTAACTAGCATTACAAGCTATGAATTTTCACATACGTGATGAAAAAGGTTATACAATACATACAATTAATAATCCCTTTTTTAGACTATATTTTTATTATCTGCCCACGCTCCCTCCGTGCCATCTCAACTTCCCCTAATATTCTATGGGTCTTCTACTGACATCCTGTTTGTCTCAAAAGCCCGCAAGCGGGCGTTATCGCCCACGTTGAGATTATTAAATGACGCAAGTGGTATCATTCTCAGATATCTTATTTTTTTCCTGTTTTATCTGTTTCAAGGATCCGTAGGTAAGGTAGTACGGAAATAAAAAATCAACTATTTAAATAAAACTTAACACTGAACCGTGGTAGCTCAGATGATTAGCACCTGTTGTGAATTTCACAATACGCGAGTAACCCGGGTTCTATACCCGCCAGCACCAATGAAATTGTCAATTGCAATTTTAAGTGCTGATTTACCACGTGATCGGCGGTGAAGGAAAACATCGTGAGGAAACCTGCATGTCTAAAAAATAAGAAAACAAACTTTCGAAGACTTGTGAAGTTCACCAACACATATTTGGGCAGCGCGACGGACATTTCTTTGCCCTAAAACCCTTTTAGAAATGAGGGGAGACCTGTGTCCGGCAGTAGGTCCGGAAGTGTATAGGCTGTAACTTACTTAAATTTATCTGTCTGATATAAGTCCAAATTTAATAATCTAACAATGACAATGTACAAATTATTAAAAAAATATACTTTAAATATAAATATCAATAATTTAATAATTTCATTATTCTTGTTGAAATTGAGACGCTGTTGCTTACGTAATCTTACGTCACGCGTAGTGACGTAGACGTATCAGATGCGTGTGTCCACCATTCTAACATGAATCACAACCATTATTACTTGACACTGTCGAAATTATAACTGTACAAGTCCATAACCAAAGAAAAAGTACAAGCATAATATGAATGTTATTAATACAAGTTCCACCATTAACAGTTTTACATTTGTATTAACTATAATATTTCGTTATAAGTAAAATTAAAAAAAAACTACTGGTAAATCCAATTGTGCATATCCTAAGCGCGTTAAAAAAATTACGTATTACATGATTATATGTAAATTTTTTAAAGTAGTTTAAATATACACAAGTTTTCACTAATAACCTTATTATTATATTCCAATTTTCCAATAATATTATGTCAAAATTCAATTTAAAAAGAACTTTAAATTTAAAAAAAGTGCATGACTGATAATGCCACATGATCATCATAATATTATCGTTCAGGTAGCTCCATAAAGTCCAAGACGTATTTAAGTATAGTAAAGTTACTACATTTGTTATATATTACAGATCCATCGTGCTCTTTGAAACAATGATCTGATGAAAGGATCTGTGACAAAATACATTTTGCCGCCGAGCTTCAGCACGTCGAGTAAGTATTAGAAGACAACAAGTTTCGGGTCTCGCGCCTACGTCACAGTGACCGTGTGAAGCCGGCCATAGTCGAGCGTGTGCCTGCTGTACTACCCTATGTCAGAGGAGTCAGAGACAAGGTTGATCTTGAAGCGAGCTTCCATTAAAACATATTCAAGCCGCCGAAGAAGATTAGTCAATTTTTACCATCCGTTAAGTGTCATATCCCTCTACAAGATGAAGGAATATACAAGCTAGATTGTGAATGTGGTCTCTCTTACAAAGGACAAACAAAAAGATCAATCAAAACCCGTAAAAATATAGCTATATAGCTGAATTGAAGCACCGACGTTCCGGGAAGTCTGCAGTGTGTGAATATGTTCTAGATCGTCCCCGCCATTACATTAGATTTGATAGACCACAAATCCTCGCAAAAGAACCTACCAAGGATGATTCGCGAGGCTATTGAAATTAAAAAAACATTCTAACTTCAATAGGGAAGATGGATGGGTGCTGCCATCTGCTTGGGATCCTATAATTTATAAAATTAAATCCAAGGCCAAGCATACCACTGCAAGACTTCAAGATATTGTAAACTTATTCTGCGTAGATCGGACCAAAAATTAATATTCAAAAACTGAAGGTAGCCGGGCCAACTATGACATCAGGACGTCAAACACCTCAGTCCCTCCCGTGACTAAAAATTAGTTTCATTTAATGAGTAGTCTTCGCGTAAATATAAGATCTTGATTTTTAGGCGCTAGTAGAACATACCTACGCGCTTTGCGCTAGGAATGCAATATTATTTTTTGTTTAAATGTGGTGGTGATAAATAACTTACTGCGCTATATCAACATATTATCATCAGGTGGGTGTGTGGGTGTGCTCGTTTGTCACTCTTATTCTTCACAAACATCATCGGGCGTTACGTTGGACGCTTCCTTGTCTTGAAACTCTCTGTGGAGGTTGACGAGAAAAGTCCCAGGGGTGGGACGTATAAATATTTTTTTTACTTCTTTATTGCGCCTCATGCGATGATAAAATCAAGCTGGTAAATAAATTTCGCAAACAAAAGAAGTGGATAAACTTGTATTAGTACTTCCCTACTATTTCAAGTCCAGTATTTTAATTCTGTATATTACATGCATCTTACTCTATCTACTTAGAGCACATCTGTTATAAGCGAGTGCTTAATCGCTATCCGCCTGATGGTAACTGGCTGAAGATAAAAAACCCATATTTTCTTTCATTATATCCTTTTTTGAAAATTAAATTACGTATATCTTGAAAGACTACTCATCAAGCTGAGTAATCACAGCGCCGATCACTTCACACTGGTAAAGCCAGGCTAAGGTTTAACGTTATTTAATGGATACACAAATTTCTTGGACTGCGGAGTCTAGTTTGTTAGTCATCCGAGTGTATAGAGTGCAGGTGAGGTTGTCATTCGGAGAAAACGTTGGTATATCCCCTTGAATTCTTACGTTGTGTTTTTTTACGTGTGTCTTACTTAGAAAAAGAATGTCAAATTTTGATAGTTTTTACGTAATATGTCCCAGTACATTTTTTGACATTGAAAGCAAATATAACGTCATCATCATCAGTTTACGTTAATTTAGTCAGGTGTTTTGTGATTGTCAACATGCAGTTTACTTGAATAATTTTTACTACTGTTATTATTTACGTGACGTTCATAAAATAAACGACAAATAATGAAAGTGTTAAGATGAAGCGTTATAATTACAAAAAAAAAGGTTTCGTTATTAATCAGCCAATATGATATCAAGAAAATAATATCGCCATATGGTCTTGACATCACAAGATTAACACGTCTTATCTGTGGCAATTCCAATCTCATAATTCACATGGGTATACGCGCATGTAGTGTTATATTTGAAAAAGTTTTATACATTTTGTTCATTTAAGTAAAAGGAAGAATAAATATTGTATTCTTTAAACATGCAGGTTTCTTAAGATGCTTTCCTTCCTTATTTTTATTTTTATCGAATTTGAACCCAAAACTAATTTTTAATCGAATGCTAGAAGTTATTAACAACATTATCATTTTTGTATTCTTATATGTATTTTATAACTGCTACAAAATGAAATGACGATTTCAAAGACTAATAATGACGTTATTAATATTAATAATACTGACATGAACCATTCCAAATAAGCTTAAAATGTTTTTGGTTAAAGTACTTACCTACAAAAACTGAAAGGCAAATCTGTACCTACGACTTTCTGAATTTTTTAGAATACTACAAAGGTTACGAAAAATGTTTTATTCAGAATCAATTTTATTTATAAACAAACATCTATCTGAAATGGGGTTATAAAAATAGTTAATGGGGGTCTGAAATAATAAAAAAAACGGGGGTCATTGTAGAAGCGTGCTCGTCGCGACCCCTGCCAGCCCTTTTCAGGGCTGCAATTCTACTCAGCTGTGCACCCATGCCAACGAGGGTTAGGGTGTCCCCCCAAGGCGACGCACACCAGCTAGTCCCCGTTGGTGTGGAATGCAGCGCGCAAAGCGGCGATGGGGACCGCCACCCGTCACGCACAGCCCGACACGGCGGAAGGTGGAGGACAGAGTGCAGAGTTGGCACGTGGAATGTTAGAGGAGGCATGAAAGATAAGATGAATGAGTTGATTGAAATAATGAAAGAAAGAGAATTAGATGTCGTGTGTATGTCGGAGACCAAACGGAAGGGCAGTGGTACTGAAGAGCTCCCTGGCGGGGCGTTAGCTCTATGGTCCGGAGTCCAGGAGAGCGAGAACGCCTGCCAGGGAGTGGGGGTGCTGCTGTCGTCTCGGTTGGTCGTTGTTATGACTGAATATAAGTTTGTGAACTCAAGACTTCTCTGGGTTCGCTTTAAATTGGGACTGACGAAGTTATTCCTTTTGGCTGTTTATGCGCCGGTAGCTTCGTCGTCCAGGGCTGAGCTGGAGGAGTTTTGGAAGAATGTAAGAGAAGTTCTAGATTTGGCTAGGGGAAACGAAAGAATTGTTGTGTGTGGTGATTTGAATGGATGGGTTGGTACCGCTCGACCAGGGTACGAGTCGGTGCTTGGAAAGTTTGGCGATAAAAGGGTTAATGATGCTGGCAAGTTTATACTGGCGGTATGCAAGGAAAAGGGTCTTCTTGTGACAAACACTATGTTTAATCACAAGAAAATCCATATGTATACTAGAGAAAGAAAGAATGAGAGAAGTATGATCGATTTGTTCCTGGTGGATGACCGACTGCGAAAACAGGTGATGGATACGCGAGTGTTCAGGGGTGCTGACCTGGGAACGGATCACTATCTAGTGATTACTAGATTTAGGGGTCTGTTCGCGGGTTGGCGCTACCGGACGGCGGTAACAGAACCACAGTCGGTCTGTCGCATCCGAAGCTGGAAGCTTCAGGAAGCGGATACTAGGGACAAATATCATGCGAGGGTAGCCGAAAAGCTTGACACCATCGATGGCAGAAATGAATGTGTGGAAAGAACATGGCAGAACCTTAGGGATGGAATGGTAAGTGCAGCGGAAGAAGTGTGTGGAACAATAAAAAGAGGCAGTAGTAAAAGAAGAGATGCATGGTGGAATGATGAAGTGAAAGAAGCTGTAGAGAAGAAGAAGAAAGCATGGTTAGACTACTTGGCCTCTAGTAATGATAAGGATATGAGAGAGAAGATGAAAGAAAGATATAAGCTGCAGAAAGTTCACACGAAAGCATTGATTGAGGAAATGCGTGAAAGGTGTAGAATGGAAGCGGACGAAAGGTTGTCGCACAACTTTAAGGAGAACTCCAAACTCTTCTGGAAAGAGGTTGGAAGGACCCGAAGTGGTGCGACGGCCTTAAGAATGAACAAAGTGCTTTCGAGAACTAATGACGTCCTCACAGAAAAATCGGACGTCATGCAGCGATGGAGCGAATTTTATAGAGAAATGTATGCGTGTGATGATCTTAGTGAGGGATCCGGGGATGACGCCGAGACTGGTACGCCAGACCTGGACCTCGATGACACTGAGGTCATCAGTATGAAAGAGATTGAACGTGCGATTCGAAGTTTGAAATGTGGTAAGGCTGCGGGACTAGACAGAGTTACTGCAGAAATGGTCAAGTATGGTGGGCCTCGCGTCTGGGACAGCTTTTATCTGCTGTGCAATTTGTGCTGGCGGACAGGGGATGTCCCGGATGATTGGCGATCCGCAGTCATTGTGCCTTTATATAAAGGTAAAGGTTCACATTTTTACTGCGGGTGCTATCGGCGATCAGCTTACCAGCTTGACCAGTTTAGCAAGTAAAGTTTACTCGAAGGTTTTGACACGTAGGATGCAAGAGAAATCGGAAAGATTTCTATGGGAGGCACAATGCGGATTTAGACCTGGAAGAGGATGCACGGATCAAATGTTTTCTCTACGCATGATCGCGGAAAAGCTTCTGGCTGCTAACCAGAAGATTTTCTGTGCTTTTGTGGATCTTGAGAAAGCATTTGATAAGGTTATAAGGAAGAAAATGTGGGAACTGTTGCCGGGGTACGGTGTGGATGGTCGATTGCTAAGGGCTGTGCAGTCACTTTACTGTGACTGTAAAGCCTGTGTGCGGGTAGGGCATGACCTGTCACCCATGTTTAGCGTCCAAACGGGCGTAAAACAGGGTTGTGTCATGTCTTCCTGGCTGTTCATACTGTATCTCGACAGCTGTTTACAGAAGCTGAAAGATAGCTGTTTGGGTGTGAAATTGGGTGACATAAAAGTAAATTGTCTGCTGTATGCTGATGATGCAGTGCTTATTGCACCATCAGAGGCAGAACTGCAGGCATTAGTCACGTGTATGAAAGAGGAATGTGAAATTAAAGGTCTCCGTTTGAATGCTAATAAAACTAAGGTTCTGGTATTTGAAAGGGACGAAGAGAGAACGAAGTGTGAAATATGGGTACATCAGGAATGTCTAGAACAGGTAAATGAAATTGTATACTTGAGGAGTGCTTTTAGCCGGGATGGAAGATGTGATTTAGATGTGGACAGGCGTGTCGCTGCCGGGAACAAAGTCAATGGTGCCCTGACTGCGTTAGTCAAAAGGCAAGGCGTAGTGAAGAGTGCACGCCTTGCAATACATAACGCAGTGTTGGTACCGACTTGGTTATATGGCAGTGGAGATGCGATCTCTTCGTAAAATGTGCGGCGTTACCATGGCCGACCGAAAGCGAAACGAAGAGATTCGCAATATGGCAGGTTTGAAAGATGACCTAATCACAAAAATTGATAAGGGCCTGCTTCGATGGTTTGGGCACGTTGAGCGAATGAGTGAAGACCGAATAGTGAAGAAAATATATTGCGCGAAAGTTAATATTAAAAGGTGTCGAGGTAGACCGAGACTAACTTTCGAAGACCATGTGAGCAAACTGCTCGAAGAGGGGAGGGTCAAGAGTACTCGGATACCTAGACGTGCATGTATGAAGAAGATAATGAATCTGAAAGAAGCGAAAGAGGTATGTAAGGATCGTGACACTTGGCGATCTGTTCTCTCTGGCTACCCCGTCAGGGATTGTGCGTGAAGATAAGTTAAGTTAAGTATCTATCTGAAAAATAAATCATCACATCGTGAAATACTGCAATCACATTATCATTATCATCATGGCAGATTATTTCAAGTCAATGATATTAACCCTCCTCTATAGGTATTCGTATAGCACACTACTGCTAACCGAAAGAATTTAAGCAACTTATAAGCATTTAATATGTAAATGTGGCTTATTTTTATCAAAGAACTCATTTATCGATATTTTTCTCATTATTATATACGCACATAATCGAATATAGATTATTTTGGTCTAGATATAGAAGAAATATTTTAAAATAATGTTCTTTCGTAAAGTATAATAAAACCATCACTTTAAAATGTAAACAGTCGTTAAGAAGGTGTTTTTAAAGGCCAGCAATGAATAAAAATGTTTTTATTCAAAGTTGAAAGGCCTTAAATGACGTATAAGTAAGGACGGTAAATGTGTATCTGTAATCTCTAAGATCACATACGAGTACAGTAAAAGAGGATTTCGAAAGAATGCTTTCACGCGTATTCCGTTCGAGTATTACTTGCATAGATAATACCGAAGTCATATGGTATGATATTTAACATAACACCATTGACGGAAACTGAAGTATGTTGAAATATCTTTATAATACTGAAAAATTACAAATAATGATTTCGTAACTAAAAGTTTTGCCTCATTTGATCATATTTATATCAGTAATTTGGCACAACACGACAGAATGATTGTGGTTAAAGTGGTCAAGTTTGGCTGAAACAATATTATGTTGGTTACAACATTTACTAGCAATTATAGTTTAAAATACGATTTTTTTATTCAAACTAGTTTTAAACGATTTGATTTCATAATTAGTTTTATACGACTACTAATGTACACCTTGAAACTCTTTGCAATTTTAAAACAATAAGTAGTTATTTTCTAGAATATCCATGTAATATCTGATTCTGTGCAATCGAGTTAGGTCTCTACTTTTCGTATATATTTTTTTAATTTTAATAAAATATATAAATTCGGTCACTAGCCTATACAACAAAACAAAACAAAACCGCGGCATTAAGAAATGTGGGAAAAAGAATAATTGTTTTTTTTCTTCTTCAAGACGGGTCCTGTCTGCTCGATTCCACTTGAACGTAGTTGTGCGAAAACGTTCCAGTCCAAAATAACTTTAATTTAAGAAAAAAAAAACAATTTAGCGTTTCAGTGGTACATTTTTTTGCTCTAACTAGTTTAGAAGAACACTGTAGGTTTTATTGTAGTAAAATATAATCATTACATGATCATGTACCTTGTTTGTTGTGAATATATACGTTAAAATGGTGGATAATTAGGAAAAATAGTATTGGAATATTTTGACAAAATTATGTTTTGTTAGAACGCTCGCTCTCTCCAAATCATTTTTCAAAAACATACTATAGATTATTTTAAGCCTTAAATGATATTTAATTTATAAAAGCTAAAAATAAATGTTAAATTAGTTTTATGGTAGATTTGCAAGAGAGTAAATGTGGATTGATGATGATTGAGTAAACTTTGAAACGTTTTCTGTGCGCAGATGATCAAGTTTTACTTGCCTCGTCAGCGAAACAGTTGCAAGATATGGTAACTGCGATGAAGGAACCATATAAGGTGAAGCGGATAAATATTAATGTGAACGAGAGGAAAGTTATGGTATTTGAAAGAAAAGAGGATGTAACTGTATGTGATGTGAAGGTAGATGATAAAAGCATGGAACAAGTGAATAAGTTTGAGAATGGAATAAAAATCATTTATGGATTTTATTGCGTTTATTGTAGTTGCTTATTTTGCGTTTATTTTAACTTTTTTTTATTCCCGAAGTTTTGGGCACTTTGCAGCACCCATGGTCACGGGGACTGAGGTGTTTGACGTCCTGATGTTAATGAAGTTTAAATTTAACTTTTAATTATTAACTTTCGTCCGATCTACGTGGAATGAGCTTACAATGTCTTGAAATCTTGCAGTAGATTACGTGGGTTTGGATTTAATTTTAATAAATCTAAGACATCAGGACGTCAAAAACTTAGACTCTCGTGACAAATTTGCTACAACGAATTAAAAAAAAGTTTTTTTTTCACGCATAAATTTCACAAGGACAAACATCCAGACCCGGAACAATTATTTGTAGGCCATACAAATACTTGTTCCGTACGGGATTAAAATTAAATGCGATAGAAACCCGTATAATTAGTCTTACTCCATGTGTAGTTTTTGCTTAAATATAGAAACACCTTATTAGTTTATGTATTTGAGTTTAACTCTGTTTACGAGAGATGGAAATATTGAACGGTCGATATACAAAAATGTTGGATGTGACAAAAGGGACATGAATGTAGAATAAATGGTGAGGAAATGCGTTTCTTGCGAAGTATGTGTAGTGTAACCATGAATGATAGATTGAAGAATGACAGTGTTGGAGTTTAAAAGGAGATAAAGTGATTAAAACTGAAAAGAGTGTGCTTAGATGGTTTTGCCATTTTGAGTGGATGAATGAAGGGCGATTAACGAAAGGAATATACAAGACAAATGTAAGTGGAAAAGCTGGCAGTAGACGACCTAGAAGGACATACGTCAACGGGTCAAAGTCTGGCTCTCCGCCACTGACCTTTATATATACAATATATAGGTCAGTGATCTCCGCTAAAGCCAACTAATTCATCAATGATGTCCTCAGAACTTGTTATAGTTTTATAAAATCGGAAACAATCCTCAGTAATATATTGATACATTGACTGTAAATTAGTAAATTTCGCTGGAGCAATTGGTTTGCCATCAGGCCACAATAGACAAATAATTATGTTTAATTTAATGTATTTCTCCTTTGATTTGTATTCTAATGATGATCTCATGAAAAAAAATTATCTCCATCGTTTCTTACCAATTAACTTTAGTTTTATCATTGATTTTTTTTTCTATAAAAGCCAATCTTTTGCATTTTATAGATTTGAAATGTTTTTTTTAATGTGTTTAATGATATCTATATATTCTTTAGCTGTATAGGTGACAATAGGTGCTGCAAAGCACCTGAAACGCCGAAAGTTAAAAATAAGTAAAATTAAATGCGATAATATCCATAAAATAGTTTTTTCTAATACCTATTATTTGATGTTGACCGTATGAGGAAGCTGGAAGTCGCGCGGCGAGCTATAGAGGGGACTATGCTTAAGGTTTCTCTGCGTGATGGACTTAAAATGAGGATATCCGCAGTAAAACCGGAATAACCGACATAGTTCAACGGATTAGTAAGCCGAAGTGGCAATGGAGCAGCCATATAGCACGAAGAGCCGATAACCGATGGGGAATAAAGGTTCTCGAGTGGCAGCCTCGTACGGTAAACGAAGTGGAGGGCGTCCCCTCCACTAAATCACGTACTGCATGTGCGTGCTTTTTGGTATTCCCTTGGGGGAAGCCTATGTTCAGCAGTGAGATGAGATGATGACAATATGAGTACCTATTATAATTTTACATAAAACATTCATAATGAATATATCGGACTAAAGAAAAACTCATTTTTTTTACAATATTTCAAACTTCATGGAACCTTATAAACTCATGAATTTGATTATTTTGGACTAAACGAAAAGGTACCACACATTTTTGATCGATTACGCATAATTTCTTTTTATTCAGCTAAAACGTTCCAAATATGCTGGAATATTGTTTCTACGAAAAAAATTTCGTTCCAAAATGAGTGAGTCATTGTAACAAAATAATAATTTTAAATTGTATTAAACAAAACCATTTCAGGCGGATAAATACATTTTATTTTTCTATGAAAGCATTTTATTTGAAAAATGTGGGTTGGAGCATATAGTGAGAATTATTAAATAAAGAAATATTATACTAGGACTGAAAATTTTGTTGGAATGATGCACGGTGTCAAAAAAGGTACACTCATCACATAATCTTAATTTTGAGTGACTTGTGGGTTGGAACGTTTTCGCATAACTACGTCCACTTGATGAGCAAAATACCACAATTCCTTTACACAGTATTTAAATATGTTAGTTAAAACGACCATGGAGTCTCATCCTATTGCATTGATTTGGTGACACCGCGAACAAGACAAAGTCATTTTTGGCTTCTGAGAAGGTGTAGCTCGTACCCATGCCACACAGAGTCCAAATCTTTCACCATGCGATTTCTTAAATTTCCCAAAAAATCAAAGAAATGCACAATATTGTCAATAATACTAAAGTGTGTAGTAATGAAAAATTCCCTCTATTTTATAGAAAAGGACTACTGAGAATTTTCATCCCCAGTGGTCTTATCATTTAAGTCTACTAGGTAAGAGATCCCAGTTATCTGACTTGTAAGGCTACTTGGTAAAACCTGGGAAGAAAATTCCCAGTAGTCTTATTAATAAGATTATTTGATAAGACTACTGGGAATAACCTGAATATTTTCCATAAATACTACGCTTGATAGACCGGTAAGCAACCGCAATTTTTTATTATTTTGGAATTGTTATAAACATCATGCTGCTGCCCATCTCATTTTATTGCAATTTCCTCTTTCGCTTGGTACGACACCCATTTAATGATATAGGGTAAAGGATTTTTTTCGGCGCCAATACACACCAAATACACTATTATGATATTCACTAATGAAGTGAATATTTTTTTAGCTGTCCAACTTTGGTTTGCTATTTTCAATTCGTATTAACTCACACTACACCTGCGTCCATCGAAATCATCCATCGAAACTAATGGCGCGGATTCGTGACGTTAGTTTCGCATCTCATTTAAATGATGAAATTAGGTGCACGAATTTTAATTTATATTCGTGTAACTAATTTCATTACTTTCATGAAAAAATGGCGCTAACGCAGCAAATATTTTAGAACCGTGCAATTAATGTATTCATTACGAAATTAGTTTAGAATTTACGCGTTACGCAACTAGTTTCACTACCTGTGAAACTAGTTTCATCATCATCGTCATTACAGACCTTCACGAGTCACAAGTGCTAAAGATCGAACTCCTCCAAGGAATGCCACAAAGCACATCAATCGACTTTCTGCATATCTTACCAGATCGTCACTCCATCTAGTGGGAGCCACTCTATACTTATATATACTATATAAGGCTGCCACTCGAGAACCTTTCTTCCTCATCGATTGTCCGTTCTTCGAGCCATTTGGCCGGATCATTGCACTTTAGCTTATGGACTATGTCGGTTACTTTGGTTCTACTATGGGTGTCTTCATATCTAGGTTTATCACGCAGGAAAACCTCGAGCATAGATCTCTCCATGTCCAATGCAGGCTGTAGTCATTCAGATGTTATAATATAAAATAAAAAGAAGTTAAATCACACGATGTTATATCAAATAAAAAAGAGTTGCCATCTCCATGGCTTCCATAATTACTTTGTAAACCGCTTTCTCGCAAATCTCTATTTTTGTATTAAGGGTATTTCAGATACTAGAGACACTCATTTTGCTGATTTTCATTAATGAGTTGCATATTATCATCGTCTGTTTAACGTTGGCTTGCCATTTCGTGTGCAGCGACATAAACTCACGTTCATTCAATGCAGTCACTTTTGAGACACTAGTTTCGCGTCGAACTTACACGATGAAATTAGTGGAGATATATTAGTTTCTCAAAAAATCGCCCAGAGCTAGGAAGTCATTAAGAAGGTAGTTGTTGGGAGCACTAAGCTCGAAGTTGTTGACGAGTATGTTTACCAGGGACAAATAGTCCGACTAGGTAAGTCCAACTTCGATCGAGAAGTCAATCGACGGATTCAACTCGGCTGGGCAGCGTTCGGGAAGCTACGACACATCTTCTCGTCAGACATACCTCAAAACCTTACAACGAAATTGTACAACCAGTGCGTGATGCCAGTGATGACTTACGGAACTGAGACGTGGTCCTTCACTGCTAGCCGTATGAGGAAGCTCAAGGTCGCTCAGCGAGCTATGGAGAGGGCTATGCTCGGAGTTTCTCTGCGTGATAAACTTAGGAATGAGGATATCCGCAGTAGAACCAGAGTAACCGACATAGCCCAACGGATTAGTAAGCTGAAGTGGCAGTGGGCCGGCCATATAGCTCGAAGAACCGACAACCGATGGGGAAGAAAGGTTCTCGAGTGGCAGCCTCGTACCGGTAGGCGAAGTGTAGGGCGACCCCCCACGAGATGGAGTGACGACCTGGTAAGGCATGCAGGAAGTCGATGGATGCAGGTGGCTCAGGACCGTGTTTTGTGGCTTTCCTTGGTGGAGGCCTATGTTCAGTAGTGGACTTATGAAGGGCTGTAATGATGATGATGATAGGAAGTCATTAAGTTTCATGCAACTAATCCATGCATAATAAATTAGAAGTTTGCACGTGAAACTATTGGTCAAAATAATGTCGAGTAAGTAGCTACATACCACTAGTTTCGTAATGTAATATCGGCATAATATACATACACATAGCTCGGAAATTTAAACAGCTTCTTTTTTACCGTAGTAAACCACTGAGAATATTTAAAGACTCCTAGCGAGTTACTAGCAGTCTGAAAACAAAATAATTGTAGAATCCTAATCAAAAAAAAGGTATGTAAAATAAACCTACAGGACGCGTTTTCTCTGCAATTTGCAACCTGTTTCTTTCTTCCCATTGTCAACTTCTTACATATAGTTAATTAGCAACAATAGCGAAACAGTAACAAAAAGTCTCGCTTCTTAAAGTTTTCTATACACTTTAAATACCACATTTTACTAATAAATTACAACGTAAATTTTACTCAAATTGAGTTTTTTCTGCTTAGAATTCAGTCTAAGCTTTTTGTTTTGTAATGTTTGCATAAAATATATTAAAGATATGAAATTGATCAAATTTTAATTAAAATTCTACAAATTTGAGTCACTGAAATACAAATATATAAAAAACTGTAACAGTGCAATAAACTCTCCATTTCTTTTTTGTTGTATACGACGTTATTTCGATTTCAAAATTTACAAAGAACAGTTTAATCTACAATATTTTATTTTAAAATTGTAATAGGATAATAAAAATAGGATAATGGAAGTCAAAATAAACTTCTCCTATATTCCAGGCCCAAAATTCAAAAACTGACAAAGCTGCCCCATGGCATAAAATGTGGTAATCGAGTGAGATCTTGAATCGGACTTGTCTCTTTTTGAATGCTTATTAACCTCTTCTGTGACGCCAAGGCCCCATACATAACGTGTGATAACGCGAATATTAATTTTTCGCGATGTATGTAGTCTGGTTACCGTAAAGACGTCGGGAATATAAAATAAGTTAATATACGCGATAAAATCCGTAAAATTAGTTTTATTTAAATACCGTAAAGACTTCTGCACTTCGGGTGATATTTTTTTTTATAGTTTAAGGGTGACAAACGAGCACACAGTCCACCTGATGGTAAGTGGTTGCTGCGACCCCTAGACATCTACATCTATCCTCGCTTGCGAATCAAAATGCAGATGCGTTGTCACCCGTAAGGACTAAGATGGAATGCCTCATTTCCACTCTCACTTCTCACCAAGCGAAACGCAGAGGTAAACCTCTACTTCACGCTGGTTTTCTGTGTGGTCGTGGTACCACACCGGTTCGAGCCGGCCCATCCGTGCGACAGCAAAAGCTGCCGCGTGGCTCTACCTTTGTTAAAAAAGACATAAGATATAAAGACATTTCGTTCTGCTGTCGTTAAGTGTCAAAGTATTTTATCGCGACAATCTTTGCTTGCACGGCCGCATTTTAGTCGCCGCACAAACGGTGAAGTGTATGAGTTGGAGCAAATTAGTATATTCTTTATGTTCAATAAAGATTTTAGTAATGACAAATCACATAAGATTAAAGTGCGAAACAACCGGAATACAAGAAAAAAGATTGTGATATTTAATGCTTGGGTTTGAATAAAAAATTAAGTAATCGTAACAAATAATTATTTAATATGAATAAAGAATAGGGCGACCTGTCATCCCTTTTTAATTTTGGAGTTAGTTTAGAGTAAACGCGAAATTCAACGTAGGCCGAAGACGATGTTTTTTGGGACGAATGAATGAGAAAGAATTTGTCCTGTGCGTGATTCTCGACTTATAATAAACTCAATACGTCGTTTAGTAAATAAGACATGTTTAATACTAGAAAATGGAGCAATCAGTATAATTAGTTAAGAAAATAAGGATATATATATACTCTGATAATATAGATACTCATACGTGGTAGAACCACGCTACATGAATGGATCGCCTCGACAGGGGTAAGACCACGCTCTCATGGATTACCAACGTAAAATAGCAGCTTATTGCTGGTGTGTTTCGTATAGTAAGGTAAGAGAACCGGAGATTTTTTTTATTGGAAACGAGACATTCAATCTTATTCCTCAGGAGTAGCATCGCATCTGCATATTGACTCTTAATCAAGGATAAATGTAGATGTCTATGGGCCATAGCATCCACTTACCATCAGGTCGACTGTGTGCTCGTTAGTCATTTTTATTCTATGAAAAATACACCACTTATACCGTTTTGTGCAATCTCATATTGCACAATACGGAGAACTCAATCTATCACGTGGAATCTTTCAAATTTGGAATGATAATGATCGATAATTTTAAGTTAGATTAAGGTCTTTTGAATTCAGAATTAATAATAATAAACATAATTTATTTTATTTTCTCACCACAATACAGAATTATTGTACATAATATTATAGTATAGCCTCAATAATATACTGTGGGAGACTGGTGCCTAAGCTAGGCTTTACGCCTGTATTTCAGGACGCCAGGTCTCCGCCCTATGGTTGTAATTACAATACTTTTATTATGCACTCATACATGTACCATATTTATAATTTACATAATATCTCCTTTCATTTAATTAGGATTCTAGATATATTAAAAAGTGTGTGTATGTGTGTGTGTGTGTGTGTGTGTGTGTGTGTGTGTGTGTGTGTGTGTGCATGTGCGCGTTACTATTATTATTTATTATTAATTATTTCTTACTTTTATTTTCTACTTTCTTCGCCTATCTTCATCTTTTGTTTTTATTTTCGTTATATTGTTTTATTTATATACAGCTTTTCTAGACATTCGTTGTGAACAATTCCATGCGTAAAGAGATTGTCTGGAAGAAATTGATGCTAGAACGATCAGATCGCCTATTGTACCTTCTTTATTTATTCCGTTTTGTTTTTGTTTTAACAATAAAATATATATTCATTGATTAACGGATTGAAAACTGCATCAAAATTGTTAAAAACTTATTAATTGCTTTCGGTCCCCATTTTAACTCTTGAGGATGGAGTCCAAAAATTCTTAAACACGGATTACTTAGTTTCTAATCGAAAGCTTATAACATTGTTATCAAAATGTACTTAAAATGGTAGATTTTCAAACAATATTTCAATATTTTTTCAGTAACTTTCAAGTCAATCTTCCCCGTAAAAACAATCATCGAAACTGTAACACCCCATTTCATCCACATATAAAAAGAATAAAATGGCTGATATCAGAATCACAATCACAATCACAATAACAGTTAAAAACAAAATACCTTAAAATGAAAACATTTGTTTGTTATTACAAAGAAATAACCCAAATGTTAAAGTATTCATAAAATGATGCAACGTGTTCTCATTTCATCTATAATTCTCAACCATAGATATAGATTCACATAGAAAATGGACCTAGATTTTTAATATAACACCAGACTAGTTTTGCTGCACAATATCGATCCTGACACTTACATAAATATCGGTACGACAATATCCTTCCCTTTAACAATTTAAGCAAAACTAAGTATCACTCTCTAATGGAACAACAAAGAGATAAGCCAACCTAGGCAGTTTTATAATTTAAGTGTAACAACAATGATAATAAGCTAAGCTAAGTGGTATTACAAAATATTTATCCTTTTAAATAAAAGAGTTAAACAAAATCATATTGGCTTAATTCTATTTAATTTAATCTCTAAGATATAGTGTTCTTCTTACAGACCTTTCAGAATCAGATTTGTTTCTGAATCTGAAAGGTCTGCGGCTGAGACTTCTACATCATCATGTATAATAGTGTTGGCGACACACTTAAAAATAATTTTTTATTTCATAAAAATAATAAATACACGTACAATTATTTACGATGAAAAGTAAATATATTCCAAATAAGAGCAATCTATGTTAAAAGTAAATACATTCAATATAATGATAAGAACATTCAATTGTTGAGCGAAAGTTCGGGGTTCGATTCCCCGGACGAGAGTAAATTTCATATAAGTTTGTTTATAGATTAACTTGAAGTCATGTGTTACATAGTAATCGGCTATGTAAAACAAATAAAAGTCTTATATTAAATTAGATACTTATTTTAGTTAAAAATATGTTTTGTTCTTGTGATTAGAGATAAGTTGGATAATAGCTAGATAAAATATATAACACAGGTAAATAATGTTTTGTAATGAACAGAGATAGCTGTAATTTAGACAAAGAAAGCACTAGACACTTTTTTGCACCCAGATGCAATGGAAATGACTACCCTTCGGGAAGCGAGGAAGGGAGGTGGTGATCGCTCTAAGCATACCACGACAGCCGACTGTCGTGGTTATGCAGGACTCACTGCGACTAACCTAACTTAAGTGCCTACCCACTAAATACCACCTGTGAGACTGGCGTTGGCTTTTGTAGCCTTTCTGCCGAATCGGAAGCGACCCTTTAGGGAAAAGAGGGCGCAGCCGGCGACGAGTCGCTGAGGGGGAACTTAATTAAAGCAAATTAAGGGCGGGGAGAAGATTCGGCCTGAGCCACCAGGAGGTGGTTTAGGTCGGCCGAAAGCTTGTTTGGGAGGTCCATGAGAGAGTTTCTCGGTCTTCGGACTCGATACCGAGAGGGGAGTGGGGCTGCATAGGAAGCTGCCTCACGAATGAAATGATTAGAGTGAGACTCTGAGGTTTTGAAGAAGTTCTCAGAGAGTGTTTTTAGAAACTGCTGGACTGTGGGGAGCTCTAAGTCTCAATGAAGGTCGGCGTTACGGACGTACCAAGGTGCGTTCGTAGCCCGACAACAAAAATAGTTTTGAACTATTTTAAGTTCGTTAAGGATATTGGGGTTAGCGTGAGCAAATATGGGGCCCGCGTAAGTCATAACTGGTCGTATACAGACCTTATAAAGGGTTCGCTTGTTGCGGAGGGACATTTTACTGTATCGGCCCATCATACTGTTGAGTCTACTCAGATAGAAATGTGCGTTGCGGGTTACTCTTTTAACATGGGGCCCGAAGGTGAGCCTTGTATCAAGGGTGACACCTAAATATTTGGCGGTCGTATGCCAGGGGACAAGGGTCCCTAGCATACGCATTGACGGATTGATAGGAGGTAAAGGAGGTCGATACGCTATTTTTGGAACCATGAACATCGTGCATATAATCTTGATGACTGATTCTTTTTCAAATTATTAACTACTAGCTGGTCTGACAGACGTTATTCTGTCCTTACTGGTTGGTGGTGCGAGTTTCATTTTCACACACACACTTTTCTATAGAATTAGTATAAGTACACCTAAATCCTTTTTAGGACTAATAGAACCATCAGCAACTATAATGCCAATAAACTTTAAAAAAAAGGAAAAACATAACCCTCTTTTTTACTCTTCCGTAAGCAGATAAAAAGTAGTATATATGTTATACACGGTCATTTTCTGCCTACATAGAAAATTTCACGGAAATTTGTTCGGTCGTATTTGCGTGAATCGTGAACACACAATTTTTTATGTGTACAGATTTACTATATGTATAGATTATTAGTTTTACAAATTACGACGATTTAAAATGAAATGATGCATGTCATTCAAATTTGTAAACCAGTACTTTGCTTAAAAGCATTTGTTCTACTTCAATATAAAATGGGTCTGAAGGCAAAACGAAACGTATTTTAAACATAGGAGCCAAGCATAGGACACTAATATGAAAATATAACCCGTAAGTAGGAGAAATGTCTTATATTAATTCGCAATCCAGGTATTGTTTTTGAGCATATCGGATTTGAACTATCGTTTTTAATCAGGTATTAATTACATATATTCAATAAGTTTCCGAGATACTTTAAAAACCGTTAATACATAGCACCTATCACATTTGCTATCCTTATTTGATCAATCTATACTAACATAGATATAAATAAAATGAAATGTCTGTCTGTTCTATCGAAAAAACCGCTTATTATTAAGCCGAGGAAGTTATTTGCATGCCATTAAGACATGAATAGTAATTTTAAAAATTTTGTTTGTCTGTCTGTTTATCTCTCTGTCCGTTCGGTCTAATCTTCAGAACAGTTAAACCGATAGTAATAAAACTTCTATCTAGGCTTGTTTTATCCGAATAAAAAGAAAATAGACAATTTTAATTAACGCCATTAGATCTTACCCAGGTAAAGCCGGGGCGAATCGAAAGTCATTATATATATATATATATATATATATATATATCATAATATGAACGCAAGACGCGGCGTGTGGCCTGTATAACTGATCATTAGAACATTACGTATAAATAATACACGAAATGTGTGTATAGGACTTGGCTTCGATCCACGTTACAACATGTGTCGACATTTAACATAATTCACATGCACAAATACTGTCAACAGTCCTCTTCATAAATACGGTTAGTTATACCATATCTCATATTAAATGCATTGTGCTATATTAATTTTTGGCGTAATATTATCTCTCAACCACTTCACATTAAATAAATATTTTTATAAGTTTTTTTTTATAGGATAAGGGTGAAAAACGAGCACACAGTCCACCTGATGGTAAGTGGTTGCTGCGGCCCATAGACACCTACATCTATCCTCTATTACAAATCAAAATGCAGATGCGTTTTCACCCGTGAGGACTAGGATGGAATGCCTCATTTCCAGTAAAAAGGGCCTCCGGCCACCTGCACTCACCAAGCGAAACGCAGAGGTAAATCTCTACTTCACCCTGGTATTCTGTGAGGTCGTGGTACCACCCCGGTTCGAGCCGGCCCATCCTTGCGACAGAAAAAGCTGCCGCCTGGCTCTACCACTGTTAATCATAAATATATAAACATAAAGAAATAAGTTATGTTTAATAAATATAATACTATTCCATTATTCCTCATTTACATTTAGCTCAGTGATGGTAAGAATGCCCTCCAGACCGAGTGTCGGTCTTCGGAATTTCAGAAAGTCACTATGGAACTAGAAACCTGCGCAGGACAGGATTATAATACACGAATGTGTGCGCAAGCACAGGTGCACAATACTCCCCCACCCGTGATCGTCCTATGGGATGGCAATGTGACGTCACCGGGCAGGGATCAGTTTCAGGGCAAACGGTTTTACGTGCTTTCCGATACACGCGGAACACCGCCAACTTCCTGACTTCGGGCTGCTACTGGGATATGTATCTAGAAAAAAAAACCTATTTACATATCTATATATCTAGACAAGCCAATATCTGATATTTTATGCCTCGACTCGGAATTCGAACCCGGTAGCACATTATTAGGTGAACGCGGTAGTCGATTCGTGGAGGTAATCACGGAAGTAGCATGTCATTGGATGTCATCGCATTATACTGCTGCCCAGCGGTTTCTTCGTCGGCGGTTTTTTTTTTTCGGATGATAATTATTTGAATAAATAATTGAAAACAATAATTAATAAGTGTGTATTGTTTTTTTATCAAAGTATATATTTCGTTATTTACTAATGCTGAACAAGTCTGGAATCAAAAATAACCCAAGGGCCTCACAAATCATAACACAATAACTTGTTGTAGGTAATTTCCGAAAGACCCGTGATCTTTCCAACATTTGAGATAGGCAAGCGTATAAATTGCATTCGACCTTAGAAGGCAATATTTCATCACATTATTTACGACCAGTACCTTTTCTTTACATGATTTATTACAATATATAAATGGTCATACTAATTGTCTCAGAATTTATCCGTTTAGTTTTTTTAAACTAATAATATAAGAAAACACCTGTAATAAATTATTTAATATTTATATTAATAGTTTTTTACTTTTTACCCTTTTTAATGGAAACGAGGCATTCCATCTTCGTCCTCACGGGTGACAACACATCTATATTTTGATACTTTATTAAGGATAGATGTAGATGTCTATGGGCCACAACAACCACTTACCATCAGGTGGACTGTGTGCTCGTTTGTCACCATATCCTAAAAAATACGATATTTAGTCACAAGGGCCTTGTGGTAGCAGCATATGTTCACTCATTTCACCCTCTGATCATCATTTATGCCCTGTATAACAGGGCCCCGCATACAATCTGATAATGATGGAGAGGAAAGCATAATATATTTCACAATGGATAATTTGCAATAAATATGATACGCATTATAATTTGTCACCTCAACATATCACTTGTGAGTCGAAAAAGGCAACTTAGGGAAATCTCCGCGAGATCTTGTTGCCGCCAACAGCGGTACAACGGTAAAATTCATAAAACTATATAATAATGTATAAATCGTAAAATAATTTAAATCATATTCAGCACTTAGAATGCATTATGAAAGAAAGCTGTAATATCACAAGGTTAAACGTATTTTTATAGCGCACTATTATAAGTGCTAATTTACTGAGGAAAAATAAGTTCAAGAAATGAATTTTCAATAAAATATGAAAGTCGACCTAACTGTAAAAAATTAATACTTTTCACAGAATAGCTTCACTATTTTATTATTTTTAGTTATTGTATTAGCTTTTTAGGGTTCCGTAGCCAAATGGCAAAAAACGGAACCCTTATGGATTCGTCATGTCTGTCTGTCTGTCGGTCCGTATGTCACAGCCACTTTTTTCCGAAACTATAAGAACTATGCTGTTAAAACTTGGTAAGTAGATGTATTCTGTGAACCGAATTAAGATTTTCACACAAAAATAGAAAAAAAAAACAATAAATTTTAGGTGTTCTCCATAGAACTGGAACTCAAAAACTTTTTCCATTAAACCCATATATGTGGGGTATCTATGGATAGGTCTTCAAAAATGATATTGAGGTTTGTTATATCATTTTTTTCTACACTGAATAGTTTGCGCGAGAGACACTTCCAAAGTGGTAAAATGTGTGTCCCCCTCCCTGTAACTTCTAAAATAAGAGAATGATAAAACTAAAAAAAATATTTGATGTACATTACCATGTAAACTTCCACCGAAAATTGGTTTGAACGAGATCTAGTAAGTAGTTTTTTTAAACGTCATAAATCGTAAATTATGTTACTTGCAGCTACGGAACCCTTCATGGGCGAGTCCGACTCGCACTTGGCTGCTTTTTTAACCCTTGAGTGGATTAGGAAAACCTTGAATGTAACCTTCTCTACTTGAGCATGGACAGGTTCGTCACCATGTGATCTCAGATTTTCCGAAAGGCTGTTCAAGACAGAGACAACTTTCTGAATTTCGGTCTGGACGCCATTTCACGCCTCGTTTGGTGCAGCTATTATTCTTATATTGGAGATACTATTATTCAAAGACTCGTACGCGTTCTATATATGAAATTATACGTATTAATTAACATGATTGTATTTTTTCGGTAAAAATCTAGTAACTTAGAAGTTCTAGCGCAGAACAGCAAATAAAATCTCAAACAATAGGGAGCGTAACAAAGGTTGGCTTTTGACATTTGTTGAAAGCTTGAAAGAAGACTGTCAGTTAAGATTTTTTAAATAAACAAGAAAAATTGCTTTTTTAATCGAAGTTTTGGGTAAATTCGAACAATTAATAAAATAACATCACTACAGGGACGTGAGCCGCAATCAATTTTTATCCAATGAATGTCTATTATTCAATTGTATAGTTCACCCAAACTCATTCGTTCGTATTTATCAGTAGGAAAACCGATAACCCTCATTCCGCTCAGTGTGACGCAATGCAGAGATTAAAAGCTTATACACGTACTATCGTGGTTGTAGGCATAAAACTGATTGAATTCAATACGTCCATTTTGTCATAAATTTGACGTTCATAAAGTAATATAATTTAAAATTAAAATTTTTTTACAGCCAACTTCAATATAAGATATTAAGAATAACTCAAAAACTATTGGTCTGACCTTGATCAAATTTATCCACCACACGAGACGTACCAGCTTTCAAATAAAAAAAAGAATCATCGAAATCGGTTCACCCAGTAAAAAGTTATGAGGTAACACACATAAAAAAAAACATACAGTCGAATTGAGTACCGTCTCCTTTTTGGAAGTAGGCAGATAATTATTGATGTGATTTTGTTATGCTTGAAAATTTATTTGTTTCTTTTATTTTACCTCAGATTACAATTATTGCAAGTATAAATTCTCACTATTCCAAAAATGAAAGAAAATGATTAACTTATATTTAATTTACACGAATACTACACATGAATAAAACTAATTAGACGGATTTTATCGCTTTTAATTTTAAAGTTTTGACCATGGGTGCTGTAAAGTGCCCGAAACGTCTGGAATTAAAAAAGTTAAAACTAAACGCGATAAAATTCGTAAAATTAGTTTTATTCGGAGAGTGATAAAATTTTAGATAATGTCAATAATTAAGGCTGTTCTACCTTTTACGACATTTACGGGACGAAATTATCATTCAACACTATTTACTTGACATTATATTTTAAACACGTACCTAAACAAGCATACAGAAATTCCTAAAACCGATTCGGATCTATGATCTCAACACAGATGCTGAGCTACTGAGAGTTACCATCTGATTAGGTTAAGGTTCGTTTCCCACACGGAACAAGTTATATGGTACAAATAAATTTTCAGGTCTGGCTGTTGCAATTATGTATGTAAAACATCTCCGTGGTATATAGATGTTTTGTGGTATCGCTTTTTTATGAAAGTAATAATTCAATCCTAAATTAAATTATTTTATGTTAAACATAGCTTCGAAGTGATGACAAAACAAAAATAAATTAAAGAAGAGATAAATTAAAGAGTAGCGAAAAAACGACGCTTTAAAGTTAATGCCCCAGAGTAATACAACAAAGCATGACGAGCCCTTTGTGTTTTGCCTAAAATGCTAACAATGAAAAGTGCGTAAATCTTCAGAGAGTTGTCAGAGATTGATGGCAATGTTAAATCGACACCTCATTAGATTAGTGACTTTACATAAAATAACTCATTTTTAATGATTTTTTCTATTAATCTTTAACTAGCTTCTTTTGTTTATACAAAGCGCAGGGTTGGCCCTACATGGAATACTGTTTTCATCTATTGGCCAGGGCACTGGTCCACCACTGTGAGATTTAGTAGGAGTTTTCTTCTTTGCGCAACTTTTTTGTAGAATCGTTTACCATCGGCGATTTTTTCGGATCGATAGCACCTTCAAAAAACGAGCTTACTCCTTTTGAAAAGCCGACAATTCACCTGCAATTCCCCTGTTGTTGCAAGTGTTTGTGTTGTTGTGTTCGTTTGCTACCTCGTCTATAAAAAAAAATTCTTTACTCTAACGAAATATCCTTGGCCAAATTCAGTTATAAATACAAAATCTTTACCAAGAGATCGTGTTTGTGATAATAAAGCCAAAGGTCTTTGCATAATCGTACAAAATGTTTTGAATTAAATTGCAGCCTGAAAAATTTATCCATCCATTACAGTCTATAAAAGTTCACAGCTGTATACATTGCCTGGCTTATACATTGCTATATGATGCCTACTATGACAGAATTTTGTCATTGTTGCCAAGCGTATCAAGAGGGTTGGCAACCGTATTTTTTTTTAATATTTTGAGTTGTTATTAGGAACATGCTGCTCCTCATCTCATGTATCAGTTTTCCTCAGTCGTCTCTTGCGACACCCACGGGATGATATGAGGTTGTGGATATTCTTAGAACGCCACTACACGGTAAGAATGTACAAATTATATTATCACTATTACTTACATAAAATTTACATTACATAAAACATAAATTATTACTCTTTGTGATTACCGCGGTTAATAGCGTTTTACACAAAGTTTTAAGGCAGCTTAAGTCAAGTACATAAGTAGGAAACCTATGTTTATGAATTTAATTTTGTTTGTCCGACTGTATTAGTCAAAGTTAAAGTTACAGCATATATACGTCCTACTGCTGAGCACAGGCCTCCTCTCATTTTTGAGAGAGTTTTAGTAAGTGTCCGCCGCGCTGCCCCAATGCGTGTTGGCGAACTTCAAATGTCTTTGAAATATTATTTTTCTATTATTTGTCAGACATGCAGGTTTCCTCACGACGTTTTCCTTCACCGCCGAGCACATAAAACTGCAATTAACTATTTCATTGGTGCCGGCGGGGATCGAACCCGAGTTGCTCGAGTACTGTGAAATTTTGAGCGAGCGCTAACCACCTGAGCTACCACGGCTCTATAAATTTATTTAAAATTTAGAACCATTTTCTGCCACAATAATATAATATTCGGTGTTTTTTTTTTCATTCAGTTGCATGGCTCATTGCGAGTTGCATGGCGAGCTATGCAACTCTCAAGTTTCCTCCTATTAGCTCAAAACTCTGGAGAGTTGAAGTCACAAAAATTCTTCCTTTTATTTCATGATTTTGGTTAACGATAAGAATGTATGTACTTGACCGACCCAATTTTCTTTAGCCCGTATAATGACAGAATGAGTTAAAATGGGATTGTATGAGTTGAATAGAGAGAGTAGTGTCAGGCGAATTGTTGTGAAAATGTTCCAGATGTACTTAACTGCGATCACTGATTCACCTGCAAAACAAATATGGCGGCGCCCTACACACAGATAAAATAAATGTCTAGCAGTTTACGAGCTAATGATGAAAAGTTTTTAGAATATAATTTTTGCCTATTTAATTAAACCGTTGCTGAGATCAAAACATACCGCGAATGAAAGTAATAAATGAGCACTTTTCTGCAGTTTTAATTTGATTCAAATAAAAAAGAAGGACAAGATACTAAAACGTCTTGGGAATAGCACGGACAATTCTCTTAATTTAGTTAATTGGTAGTTACGGACAGGAGAGTCAAGACGTTCTTGAAAGATCACGAATGTCTTTATCCAATTTATTTAACGATGCTGGCGCTCTCATTACAGATTGAAGTGGACAACGTAGAGTACGCCGTTATTTTATCTATCCACCGTTTGATCCATAAAATTACATATTTCAATAATATTCGAGAGGTCAATTACGTAATTACATGTGATTTACATTTAATTTAAAATTAATTGTTTCGATGAATTTGAAAAATATAAAATTAACAATGAAATTGCATCAATAACTTCTACATTATATCATAGGTAAAATTTAAAATTATCATTATTTTTGGCTTGTAAAAGCAATAAATGAAAAATGTTCGAGCAGAATAAGTAACACAATAATATAATTGACTTAAGCGATAACTACACTGGTGATCGTTGATGCAATCAAGCTTGTCCTTTCAAATTACATAATGTATCAAAGTGGATAATATTTTATATACTTCATTTACCAAGCTATTTCTAATTTGTTTTGTAATGTTATTTTAAAACATATATTTAGATTGTAAGCCGTTTTTCTATCAAAAATAAAAGTTCCACTGGGTTTCTTGCGGAAAAATATCTGAAAAGGACAGAGATTTTTTCCGAACCAGTGGTAAATTAACCAACAAAAGTAACTTTAAATAAGTATTATTTATAGTCTATACTGAATAAAAACATTTCTGTTTCTGTTTCTATGGGCTTACGATATTGATAAAAAAAATCTCAGGTAAACATTTAAAATCGTTATTAATCAATTTTCATTAAAATTTACCATTATTGCCATTGTATAAGCTCTTCACAAGCCCACTGATGAACATAGGCCTCTCCCAAATCATACCACAAAACAAGATCTTGAACCAACTGCAACGACTGACTTGCGGCTTATCTTACCAGACTGACTCTTAGTGGAAGGCTGCCCTATAATCCAAAATTTAATTCGAGCCAGCCTGCCACTCTAGAGCCTTTTCTATCCTATCGGTTGTTATATATTTAAGCTATATGGCCGACTATTTGGCACTTTAGCTTACTGGTGTGACTGGTCATTTATGATAATTTAGTAATAATCATTAACAAAATAGGATTATTTTGATAGGACCTTTAAGTTTATTATACCTAAGGCCTTTTACGAGGGTGGATTGAAAATTACTCGGCCTAACACAGATCCATTCAATTCTAAAAATCAAATCTACCCACATTATTTAGTTCAGTTCAGACTAGTTCATTGTGTGAAGTTCGAAACGTGTGCGATAATTAGTTGTGATTTTATAAATTTATTAACAAAGTAATCGGACATAATTTCCGCGAATGGAGCAAATCGAGCAGCGTGCCGTCATTAAGTACCTCCATAAGAAGGGGCTATCATCAAAAGCCATCCATGATGACATGGTCAGTACATTAGGCGATTGTGCTCTGTCATATTCATCCGTCAAAAAATGGATAGCAGAATTTAAGCGTGGTAGAGAGAGTGTGAAAGATGAACCCCGCTCTGGAAGGCCTTCGACGTCAACTACTGACGAAAATATTAAAAAAGTACTTGATTTAATAATGGGAGACCGCAGATTAAAAATTAGAGAGATAGCCGAGATTATAGGCATCTCTTATGAACGAACTCAAAACATCATTGTCAACGAGTTGGGTTTCCACAAGGTGTCTGCGAGGTGGGTTCCGCGACTGCTTTCAGTTGAACAAAAAAGGACGCGATTGACTATTTCACGCGACTGTTTGGAGTTATTTGAAGCCGATGCAGATGATTTTTTGAATCGTTTTTTTACTATAGACGAAACATGGGTTCATTACTGTACACCGGAAACAAAACAACAATCAAAACAGTGGAGAAGACCTGGTTTACCACCGCCTAAAAAGGCTAAGTCGATTTTGTCGGCAAATAAGGTGATGGCTTCAGTATTCTGGGACTCAAAAGGTGTGATTATGATTGATTATCTTGAAAGGGGTCAGACTATAAACTCTGATTACTACTGCACCTTACTACGTCGTTTACGAGAGGAAATAAAAGAAAAACGTCGAGGAATGCTCAGAAGAAAAGTCCTGTTTCATCAAGATAACGCCCGTGTTCACACGTCAGTACAGTCAATGGCTGAAATTCACAACTGTGGCTTTGAACTGTTACCGCATCCGCCGTATTCACCTGATCTGGCACCATCAGACTTCTTTCTGTTCCCTAACCTAAAAAAGCACTTGGGAGGTCAAATATTTTCGACAAACGATGAGGTCAAAGCAGCTGTAGACGCATATTTTGACTCTAAGGAAGAATCATTTTTTTTCAACGGTCTAAATGCTTGGAAGGGGAGGTGGCAAAAGTGTATTGAACTTGATGGTGATTATGTAGAAAAATAAAAATATAACTGATTTAGTATGTGTTTATTTTCTTGGTTAGGCCGAGTACTTTTCAATCCACCTCGCATTCCTGCGTAGCCCTGCGTGTTGGAATAATAAAAAACTAATATTTCAATAATTAAATTTTATTATTTTTAAAATATACTTTTGTTTATTATAAGTTAATTTTTGGAATTAGTAACCTTTTTTAATTTTTGTCTATACGCTTGATAATAACTTGTTCGAGGCGATACTCATCTCATGTACGTAACGGTAAATGTATGTGTACTTCCTTGCAATGGAGATAATATTATTCCTGCAACGGGAGATGCCTATGTTCGGTAGTTGATTTTATTATCTAGTAAAGGAAAAAAAGTCGGGGAGGCGTGGTACAGAGTAGTGTAATTTACAATACACTCGATTATGGCCGGTGCAACATTTCATTTTTGTATGCGGAACTATGTGTGCTCATTTGAGAGCCGCTTTTAATGACTATGCAAGAATATCAAGTTTTACATGTTACACCGTTAATACTTTAAAATTTATTTAAAAATCCGTAACGTACGCGACTTGACCTTTACTCCTGGTGCAGTAGCATTAACATTGTTTATGAATAAATCGTGGTGTTCAAAAATTAGCTGCTTGGCAAACTTATCTGCAATTTTGAAATATTTTAAAAGCTTATGAAGTTTTTCAATATCCACTGTAGCTACTAAGCCCATATTCACACAAACATTTTTTACTTAAGTGTGGGAGCAATTCTATGATAATTATGTTTTATTTTATAGAACAAGGATTATAAAAATTTTGTAGATGTTAGAGCCATGCTATAGTTATATTAGTAGTATAGTTGTAGCACGAGTGGGTCGGCTCGATCGGGGAAGGCCCACGCTCTCACAGAATAGCACCGTGAAATAGCAGCCTTAGCACATAGAATATTCGATTATAATCAAAATGCAGTTGCATTATCACCCCTGAACACTAAGATGGAATGCTTAGTTTCCATTAAAAATCAGATCCGTCTCTCATGGTATTCTATGAGTGCGTGATCGATCCACGGCCGAGCCGATGCATTCAATCCATAACCATAATATATCTGCAGCCTATTGGCTGCCTCGTTGTTGTAGTGGCCGTAACCGCGGTTATTAAGCATCAGGTACCGGGTTTAATCTCGAATCGGGCCAAAATTAGTTATTGGGTTTTTTGCCAAGAAATTCTCAGTAGCAGCCCGGAGTCAGTCAGTTGGCTGTGTTACGCCCGTGCCTCAAAAAGCACGTAAAATCGTTGTTCCTTCGCCTGATCCCCATCAGGTCGTGTTGTATTACCGCCCCATCGGACTATAAGAGTGAGCAGATAGAGAGTGCAGTGCACCTGGGCTTATGCATACTTTCGGGCGCATACAACCGGCGTACAATTTTGTCCTGCGCAAATGGGTAGTCTACGTCGAGACTGGTCGCTGTGGCCGAAATTTGGTCTAGAGGACATTACTTTTAATAAAGAATAGACTCCTTGATGCGCTGCGTGCGAGACAGCACCAACGGCCTCCTAGCTTCGATATATGGGAAGTAAGATTGCCCTGTAATGAGACACTGGAATCCATAAGCACTTCCAGTGCTTATGGATTCCAGGCCCAGTATATTTAATAGTAAATAATAATTTCAGTACTGTCTATTAACTTCTATATTCTGTTAATTTACAAACCTCTAGTTTTAATGTATAATCAAAATGGTTGTATTTACCTGAATAATGAATAAATAATAATTATTATTATTAATATAAGGGTTTCTTCGTTTCAGAAAGATCGGTATGGCAAATCATTCATTTCATAAGCAAATATTTACAAAGGTACTCTTTGGTGTGTGTACATATAACATACAATGGCGCGCTGTGATTGGTTAAAGTTGTGATGCAACTTCACTCGAGTTATTTCGACTCAAAACGTCACGGCCACCTTGTAAAAAGTCCGCAGACCCCGTAATGGTTTAATTGAACACCCAGTTCCACTAGGCTCCGAGGACCCAAATGTCACCGGGCTGTCACACACCAACACTAGTGATGCAACAGAACTGCTTCTGCTTCCGCAACTGCGGAAGTTCTGCACGCTTTTTGAGATCCGTTTCTGCTTCTGTTTCAATAACTTTTATAACGGAAAGATCGGAAATTTATATACCCATACCCTCCCCCAAAAGATGGCAAACTCAAATTGAGAATTAATTCCAACCTATGTCATCAGCAATGATGAAATCATCATTACAAATCTTAGAATTCATCTTAACTATGAATGAAAACCAAGAGACCCGACTACTAATAACGAAAGAGATAATCTGCATTTTTAAACAGTGGAAGAGCCACGCGGCAGATTTTGCTGACGCACGGATGGGCCGGCTCGAACCGGGGTGGTACCACGACTTCAAAGAATACCAGCGTGAAGTAGAGGTTTACTATTGCGTTTCGCTTGGTGAGTACAGGTGGCCGGAGGCCCTTTTTACTGGAAATGAGGCATTCCATCCTAGTCCTCACGGGTGAAAACGCATCTGCATTTTGATTTGCAATAGAGGATAGATGTAAATGTCTATGGGCCGCAGTAACCACTTACCATCAGGTGGACTGTGTGCTCGTTTTTCACCCTTATCCTATAAAATAAACATTTGGAGACACAGTCTACCTTCAGGAGTAGGCATGTGTTGGAAATTAAATGCATACAAATATAGTAATCTTATGCCATTAGTGCGTCAATATGTATCAGCTTCTCAAAGCAGCGTCACCAGTAAGCAATTACGTAATAGGTAGACAGTAAACAATTCAACTGTCTACCTCTTACGGATCATGAGATACAGCCCGCTGACAGACAGACAGACGGACTGACAAACAGCGAAGGCTTAGTAATAGGGTCCCGTTGGTTACCCATTGGGTACAGAACCCTAAAAAGGGACTAAAAAAGAAATCCTTTGTAGTACGGTACCAGTACCGTTAGACATAGAAGGCGCATTTGATAATGCTTGTTGGCCAGCCAATATTAATGAGCTTAACTCGAAAAATGTTGACACGTCTATATTAAGGCTCATAAATAGCTATTTGTCGGAAAGAGAAATAGACCTCAAGTACGCTGGAGAAAGTTAAGAAGTTAATAAACCTACTAATAGAGGTTGTATCCAAGGCTTTACATGTGCGCTCATGGTCTGGAATACTCTACTCGATCCATTATTGCAAACAACGGAGAACACACAATCCCATGTACTACCCACCCGCTTATGTTTATTGAGCCTTAGTAGCTCAGGGCCTAAGCGCTCGCTGTAAATTTCACAGTACGCGAGCAACTCGGGTTCAATCCCCGCCTGCACCAATGACATTGTTAATTGCAATTTTAAGTGCTGATTTACTACGTGGTCGGCGGTGAAGGAGAACATCGTGAGGATCCCGCATGTCTGAGAAAAGAGAATAAAAATTATTTTCGAAGACATGTGAAGTTCGCCAACA
The DNA here is from genome assembly GCA_033319125.1 of Parnassius glacialis. Lineage (NCBI taxonomy): Eukaryota > Metazoa > Arthropoda > Insecta > Lepidoptera > Papilionidae > Parnassius > Parnassius glacialis. The sequence continues at coordinate 20,561,187 of JAVANC010000019.1, forward strand.
CGCATTAGGGCAGCGTGGCGGACATTTCCTTGCTCTAACACCCTATAAGAAATTTGAGGTGACCTGTGCCCAATAGTGGGACGTATATGTATATGCTGTAACTAACTTAATTTTGAATGCCTATTTAATAAAAAAATATATTTCTAAATAATTGTACATTTTTCATAGCATATACATTTCCGCTTCCGTTTCTGTTTCTGCTAATATTTAATTTTGACTTCTGTTTCCGTTTCTGCATCCGTTACGACACTTCCGTTGTATCACTAACCAAAACTACACGCTTAGTGTCACTAGCACAGTTAGAACAACGGATGGGACGCAGTGAGTCCCCAGACGGACGCGCTGCACACACCTTCACACCGCGTACACACTGTACACCCGTGTCCCAGGACGGTTCTCATCGCACAGAACAACAAACATACCTTTCAGACCGCAAACCTTGAGTCCGATGAAGCTGTGAGAGCCAAAAGGCTAACAGAACTAACATCATCAGAAAGCAGAAAAAAAGTGACTGACAGATAAACAAACATTGAGTTATATGTACTACGTACTAGAGAAGCCATTCCGAACATTGACTATGTTCAACTGAACTGTACTGCAATCCTTACAAACTAAATATTGCGTAAATTGAAGATTTGTGAATTCCATAAAATAATTATTATTACATTTAAATTTAGAAATATAACATGTTTGTTTAGACGAAATTAAGATATTTTATATTAAATTCTTATATTTATTTTATATTAATATCTTATTTTATATTAAATTAATGTCTTCGCACATGCGTGATTACTACTCCCGCGCATGTCGCAACCAACTAGCTTAATTAGCCTTTTAGTTAATAGCCTAGCCTTTTTACTTAACGGCGCCGTTCAACTAGCGGCCTGAATGATATTTAGCCGATGCGTCTAATACAAAATGGCACCTATTTTGTAATATCAGTGGCAGTATAATATATAAGCCACCGTCAAGCTGAAATGCCACCTACATATGTATAATATAGCACATAGCGCATAATTGGGCACATACATTACGTGGCATGGTCACGTTATTAATTTCATTCAACGGGATGGTTTAGTTGAACGACACGGTTTAGTAAAAAGGCTAGGCTGTTAACTGATAGTCTAATTACATAATATACATACATTTTATCTGTGTTTTTAATATGTTAAAAATCTATAGCAACTTTCAAATTCATCGGCACTGTAATATTCGAAGTAATTTACAATGTCACGTTTAGTTTTTATTATCATTTTAGTTAATTCTCTCAAAGATATAATTATCATATTCTTCTTCTCTACCGTAATCCATCGCAATTTTTCAAACAAAATAAAATATCTATACCTATAATAAAATATCAAATAAATAAAATTAGAATAAAAACAACAAGAATTAAATTCAAATAATTGAAGCAATCAACTCTAAGAATAAAACAACCAATCTATATACTTAATACAACTCGTAGTTTGACATTGTGTTGATATGTCACACTAACGTATCTTTGCGTTTATTATAAAGTACGTACAGTGTCGTTCGTTTCTCACATGTTACCTGTACCCTGTTTGTTAGAGCGTACTGTGAGAACTCAAAGTAATAGTTTGTTAAGACGGGTGTTAGTGAATCTTTATATAAAGTTACTAATAAAATGGGATTTCAAAATTAAACAATGATGAATAATTTACAAGCTCGCGTAACTGTAATTGGGGGCAGTATTTAAATGGCAAATAAGAAATCGAAATGAGATTTTCATCATATTTATGACTTAAGGAATTGTGTATTGACTTCTGGATGATTAGTTCTATTAATATTTCAAGATCTTGCATTAGCAAAGTGGTCAAGATCCTTAGGATTGATGAAACGGCTAGGATAATTTTAAGAACTGCCGGTCGTTCTGTAAGTGTGATATTGATGCTACAATTTTTATTTTTAACTTTAGAAAATGATTTTTATAGCAGATTTAAGAGTGCATTTAATGCAGCCTGCATTTGTAGTGTAAATACACTGGTTATTGGTATAACATACTTAAATCGTACAAATCAAAGGGAGAACCGATAATGCTTATTGCGCTCAGTTGAACGTAATAGTTACATTAAAGGCTTAAACACACATTGCTATGGCTCTGGATTTTGAAGCAGTTTAACCAAATATTCCCCTGAATATGGCAACTAATCTTAATCTACTGAAGCTATCTAACGTTTACGGATTAACGCTGTTTAAAATGTTAACTTAAAATGCATAGAGCGGAAATTTTCAGTTTTTCTGTATAAAAAGTCCCGCTAGTTTTATACGTTCATCTAAGGTCAGAGATTTTCATTCATCTAAGGGACCAATGGTAAGAATAAAAATGACATTCAATAAGTATATTTTTTATTAACTATACTGTATAAATCATTAAATTCTAAATACAAAGCTATAGGTAATTGCATCAATTGTTAATTAGAATTCAAGTTTTGTAGAATAGAATAGAGTAAAATAAAATAAAATAATTTTAATTCAATGTCGAATGCAAGTAATTCTTATTTAAAGACATTGTTTTACATTTTTACTAACTATTGGAAAAAACCTTACCACTGGGAAGAATAAAAAAAATTGTTTTTCAATTTTTTTTTCAAATATATTACACACTTAGTTTTATTACGTTAACCTAATTCACCACAAAATATATTTTTTTATATGATAAGGGTGACAAACGAGCACACGGTCCACCTGATGGTAAGTGGTTGCTGCGGCCCATAGACATCTACATCTATCCTCTATTTCAAATCAAAATGTAGATGCGCCGCCACCCGTGAGGACCATGATGGAATGCCTCATTTCCAGTAAAAAGGGCCTCCAGCCACTTGCACTTACCAAGCGAAACGCAGAGGTAAACCTCTACTTCACGCTGGTTTTCTGTGAGGTCGTGGTACCACCCCGGTTCGAGCCGGCCCATCCGTGCGACAGCAAAAGCTGCCGCGTGGCTCTACCACTGTTAAAAATTGAGAATTAAGCCCTGAGGAACGCATATTAATATAAGTGAAAGTGTGAGAGTGATATCGAAAGAAGAGTGAATGCAGGAAACATGGTGAATGGAGCTTTGCACTCTTTATGAGCAGTCGGAAGGTGTCTAACAAGGCTCGTTTGGCTGTGCATGAGAGGGTGTTGGTTCCGACACTCATGTACGGAAGCGAAAGTTGGGTATGACAGAAGCAACATGAAAGCAGAATTAATGCAGTTGAGATGAGAGCATTAAGAAGTATGATAGGAGTTAAACTGAGTGACAGGATAAGAAATAGTGAGATAAGGAAACGTTGTGGTCTGAAAGAAGATGTAGTGTCAAAAATTGAAGAAAAATTGAAGGTATGCTGAGATGGTTTGGCCATGTCGAGAGAATGAATGAAGAACGATTGACGAAAAAAGTGTATAAGGCGAGTGTGAATGAAAGTGTTGCAAGGGGTAGACCTAGGCGGACATTTCCAGACCAAATCAGGGACGTCTTGAAAAAAGGCCAGGTCAAGAGTACCCTAAACCGTATGAAGGGAATAATGAAAGTAGACGAAGCGAAACAAGTATGTAAGGATCGTAGCAAGTGGAAAGAAGTGGTCTCTGCCTACCCTAACGGGAAAGGGGCGTAATTATATGTATGTATGTATGTATTATTTTGTGGTGAATTAGGCTGACGTAATAAAACTAAGTGTGTAATATATTTGAAAAAAAAATTGAAAAACAATTTTTTTATTCTTCCCAGTAAAAAGGTTTTTTCCAATAGTTAGTAAAAATGTAAAACAATGTCTTTAAATAGGAATTACTTGCATTCTACATTGAATGAAAATTATTTTATTTTATTCTACTCTATTCTATTCTACAAAACTTGAATTCTAATTAACAATTGATGCAATTACCTATAGCTTTGTATTTAGAATTTAATGATTTATACAGTACAGTTAATAAAAATTATACTTATTGAAAGTCATTTTTATTCTTACCATTGGTCCCTTAGATGAACGAAAATCTCTGACCTTAGATGAACGTATAAAACTAGCGGGACTTTTTATACAGAAAAACTGAAAAATTTCCGCTCTATGCATTTTAAGTTAACATTTTAAACAGCGTTAATCCGTAAACGTTAGATAGCTTCAGTAGATTAAGATTAGTTGCCATATTCAGGGGAATATTTGGTTAAACTGCTTCAAAATCCAGAGCCATAGCAATGTGTGTTTAAGCCTTTAATGTAACTATTACGTTCAACTGAGCGCAATAAGCATTATCGGTTCTCCCTTTGATTTGTACGATTTAAGTATGTTATACCAATAACCAGTGTATTTACACTACAAATGCAGGCTGCATTAAATGCACTCTTAAATCTGCTATAAAAATCATTTTCTAAAGTTAAAAATAAAAATTGTAGCATCAATATCACACTTACAGAACGACCGGCAGTTCTTAAAATTATCCTAGCCGTTTCATCATTCCTAAGGATCTTGACCACTTTGCTAATGCAAGATCTTGAAATATTAATAGAACTAATCATCCAGAAGTCAATACACAATTCCTTAAGTCATAAATATGATGAAAATCTCACCATGTGACCATGTGACCATGCCACCAATTGTGCGCTATGTGCTATATTATATACATGTAGGCGGCATTTCAGCTTTAGGGTGGCCTATATATTATACTGCCACTGATATTACAAAATAGGTGCAATGTTGTATTAGACCATCGGCTAAATATCATTCAGGCCGCTAGTTTAACGGCGCCGTTAAGTAAAAAGGCTAGGCTATTAACTAAAAGGCTAATTAAGCTAGTTGGTTGCGACATATAAATCACAAGGAATAGATTATGTTATATTATATCACTACGTCTAAAACACGGTTAATGGAGAGAGAATTTAATAACACAACCTTGGTTTTTACCGTTCAACGTGTTTGTTTACATTGGGTTATGTGTACTAAGTACTAGAGAAGCCATTTCAAACAAAAACTTTGTCCTACTCTATGTTTTCGCGCATGCGCGGGAGTAGTAATCACGCATGTGCGAAGACATTAATTTAATATAAAATAAGATATTAATATAAAATAAATATAAGAATTTAATATAAAATATCTTAATTTCGTCTAAACAAACATGTTATATTTCTAAATTTAAATGTAGTAATAATTATTTTATGGAATTCGCAAATCTTCAATTTACGCAATATTTAGTTTGTAAGGATTGCAGTACAGTTCAGTTGAACATAGTCAATGTTCGGAATGGCTTCTCTAGTACGTAGTACATAATATAACTCAATGTTTGTTTATCTGTCAGTCATTTTTTTTCTGCTTTCTGATGATGTTAGTGCTGTTAGTTTAAAATAGTTTTAATCAGTCTAGACTGTTTTCGATTGTTCTAAAAATTTCGGAAATAATCCAGAAAATTCTAATATATGTATATCTATATCTCGAAAATTTTAAATTGACGAATAATTTAAAAGAGGATATTTGATGCGCATTAAAGAATTTAGACTTAAATAAAGGACCCGGTCTCGACGGCTTTCCTCCACTTTTTCTTAAATAAACTGCAGATTACCCCAAATTTCCACTTCATATACTTAACAAATATGTACGTGAAGGCATTTTCCCATATATTTGGAAACGTGTTTTTTTAATCCGGTGTATAAAAGTGGCGATAAAAATAATATTGAGAATTATAGACCTATTTCGTAATTGTTCATCCTGTCAAAGCATTTTGAAAGGTTAGTACACAATACTTTATATCCAATTATTCATCATCGTATTATATCTGAACTACAAGGATTTGTTCAACGCCGTTCCAACACTACTAAGCTACTATTTATATACTACTTATTTTTATTCGAAAACATCGATAACAAAGTTCAAACTGATGTTGTATGCACTGACCTTCAGAAGGCTTTTGACAAGGTGGATTATAAATTACTTATGGATCAAATTGCATATAATGGAATTCGTGGTAATTTATTGGACTGGTTTAGATTTTATATTTTTAACAGAACTCAGAAGGTTTTTATAAATGGTTACGAATCTAACTCTATTGTTGTCACTTCCGGTGTACCTCAACGATCGTTTTTGGGCCCCCTGCTCTTTAATTTATTCATAAATGACGTCAAGCTCTGTTTTAACAATTCTCATACGCTGATGATATTAAAATTAATAAAAAATGCCAGATTTTCTTAGTACTGTTTAGATAAACAGCTTCACATAAGTTTGCCTAAGTGCAATGCGATACCTTTTACAAAGAACAAAAAACCTTTTAAAGGACATCGGTCACGGCTCATACCTGCTGTGACCTGGCTATAAAATATCACGAACATGACTAGTGTATAAATTAATCCATTCCTCCTGGGCACTAATACATAAACACATAAATTGAAAATATATTTTTTTAAATCCGATGATCACAGAACGTTACACTTATATATTTCGTCACTTTTGAGGTTATGATGTAGCCATGACTGCAGCATTGACTACAACCTCGACTAAATTTACAATAAAAACAATTGATATAAAAACTATCTAGCTAAAACCACAAAAATAAATCAATAACTTTTCTAATCTTTTCACTGCTTAGTATCCAAGACACAGGTGCTTTGACTTTTGCTCACACTATGACAGCTCTCGTGTCATAATACCACAGACTCCATAGAGACACTCATAATACGTTCCGTTCTAAGTATTAGTGCATTCTATATTTACTGTCAACCTATCATTTGCAACTTATATCGGAATCCTTTCCATATCCCCATCTAAAAATGATATTATTGATAATACACTACAAAAATAAATAAAAAGTCTGCAATAAAATCTATTAAAAAAGTTAACACAATGGTAGTATTACTTTAGTGTTATGATGTAACGTGTACCACAGATAAAAACAAGATGGGTTTAGATGCGTTCAAAACCTATAAAATTAGCAAGGAAATGAAGTTTTCCATTACAAAGCTAAATTATTTTGTTGTTAAGTTGGTCCCCGTAATTTAATATACACTTAAGTTACTATTTTTTGACGTATCAATCATTGGTGATCGTTTCATATTTTGCTCAGGCCGTATTTGACCGATGTTCTTTAATTATTGTATCAATCGCATACCTTTACAAAAAGTTAACATAGTTAGGGACCTTAATTTAATGCTAGACTCGAAATCACATTTAGATTACCATAACGATTACATAATCAATAAATCTTTTAAGCAATATGCATTCTGTAATGACTTTAAACGATCATCTACTTTTTGATTTTTTTTTATAGAAGAGGGGGCATACGAGCATGCGGCTCACCTGATGGTGACTATCGCCGCTCATGAACAACCGCAATACCAGGGGAATTACAAATTTGTTGCCGGCCTTTAAGAACGGTGTAAGCTTTTTTCTATACAAAACACTCATTCGTTCACAATTAGAACACGCTGTACCAGTATGGAGTCCCTTCTACAAAAATATTATTATAAACTGGAAATGACCCAAAAGAAATATTTACGCAATATCTATTATAAGTGTCATCATTCCAGAATTCCATATGTACGAGTATTAAAACATCATAAACTACTAAGTTTGAAATCTAGACGATCGCTTACTATGGCCATGATGCCGTATGGCTTGTGTAATAACAGGTGTGACTGTAGTTATATCACCAATAACTTATATTATATTATACCGAGAACTGTAATTACACCATGAGGTGTAAAACAAACGCTGGAGCGCAGGCACCCCTCCGCCGCTTCTTAGTTAATTATAATACACACTTCACAGAATGTAATATTTTTGCTCTGTCATCTTTAATGTTTAAGAGAATGATAACTAAGTTGCTAACTGACTATAATGATTTATAAATTATGTAATAATTAGCATAATTACCTACCCTCTCATAAATTGCGTAATTGTATTAAACATAAAACTAAGCATATAATATTACTTTCAGATCATTGGTGTGGGTTACACGTTAAGTACACCTTTATAAATTGTCATGTATAACTTTAATGTGTAACTGTTTTACCCAATAAAAAAAATACATTCAATGTTTTAAAATGATTTCAAAAGTTATTCTTATCATTCTAGAATAATCTAGAATGTGCTTGTTGCTCTAAACTTAATTAGAATTGTTCAAATAATTTATCAATTATTCTCATCGGCCTAAAGCAGAGGTTCCCAAACTTTTTTTCTCGTGGACCACTTCCGAAGTTTAACTACTTTCGGTAGACCCCCTGCTGCTACATTTCTACTGTATTACCAAAACTCCTAAAACATATCACCCTAAATGGGGGGTATCAAGAAGAAAAAAAGTACCACATGTTCTTGTATCCTATTTATTAAAGAATACTTATGGATATAAAAAATTATAAATATTTATTATTAAAAACAATCAACTATTGACAAAAAATCAACAATGAACTCTGGAATGTAAATCAACAATAAAAAATAGTCATACTTGTAATGAGACGGATGTACTTGATGAATTAACGGCAAATTATCAATATTTGGCTTCAGTTTTGTAAGAAGTAATCTCAAATCTCCCCTTTCGGTGATGTTCAATCTGCTTCTTTTTTTGTTAACAGGTTGTTAACGGCACTAAAACTTCTTTCGACAAGATATGACGAGGGAAACGCTATCAAAAATTTTCTCGCAGTTTCCTACAGCCCAAGTAATTTTTCGGGGATTTCTCCCTGCAGACAAAATGTTTGATTAGCCTTTTTTAAATTTCACCTTCATTTCCTCGTTGGTGCTGAGCTCCAGTAGCTCCTCTTGTGATACCATATTCGCCTCTTCAGTTTCATCAAATGGGGTTATGATCCACGGTGGTATTTCCATCTTCAGAATATCTTTAAAAATCTATTTTTGAAGTCATCATGCAGGGTATTTAAATGTTGAGCGTACGTCTTAATATCCTCATCAAGTCATTCTGTCTGTGACAAGTGCGGAAACTGGAAGAATTCGCGCTGACTAATATTTTGCTTCATTAATTTTAATTTACCAAGAACAGCCGAAATTATTATATATATATATAACCCTTTGTTTTTATTAAATTAAGGCTATTCCCTTGTAACTGCGAGTTAACGTCATTGAATTTTATGAACAAATCTGTTAAATACGCAATGTCCGTTTGTCTAAGATCGTAAACAAATATGTTGTAAATGTATCTTATAAACAGCAATCTAGATGTCGCTACACATTTTTACATCACGATATGGTTAGACTATTGAAAGATGTATAAAGGGTTTACTAATTGTATTTAATAAAGTGTCTATACGTTCCGGGACATTGAGTTTTCATTGCTCCCTGACTTCATTAACCAAACAAAAAGGTCCTTCGAGCCGGATCGTTTTTTGAGATATAATCTATTACTGCGAGACTGCGACTAGTGATTACAAATACAGTTGACGGCTTTATATTAGTCAAACGATTCACGTCGTCACCGCAAGGAACATAGAAGTAACGTCGCGCCATCTCGTGACTTGTGAAGCGCATTAGAAGAACCTATATTGGCGCTATCTTGTGGTAAAGAAATTGCAGCTTACTTGGAAGAGGACACACAATCTAGCAAGGCTTGTGATATTTTGAATTAAAGTTCAAAATCAAACCGTAAGTACTCCTTTAACCTTGTAGAAGTGAAGATCAACTTAGAAAAATTTACGCATAATCTTGGACTTGCAAAATTTGAACAGTAGCTTGGGACTTAGAATAATTTACTAAAAAACGACGAGACGGGGAACCTACGCCCAAATTCACATTTGGTGTATTTAATTCCAAATATTTATAAAATTTGCTCAAATTGGACTTAGAAAATCTTTAAATTAAAACTAACGGATTTACGAAAATCAACAAATATGGAAGCTGATTTAAGACTAATGGAGGAACTAACTAAAATAACAAATAGAGAAAGGAAGAAACAACTTCAAGAAAAGTCCTAAAGAAAGAGTAACGAAATCATATGTTGTGTTAGCATGAAGACATCATTTATTTGTAAATACGAAAAGAAAAATTTGCTACAAAGCAATTACATAAATAAGTATGTATTCAATGAAGGTTATGAAATATACTTAATCTACAAGAGTGAGCAAAAGGAGGCCCTGAACTCCATGGAAAGCCCTTCACCTACGCATTGTGATCATGCTTCGACGTCAAACGAATACAAAGACTCTGTTGTTAAATTACCTAAAATATCTATTCCTGTATTTAGTGGGCATTATTCCGAATGGTCGTCGTTTAAACATTTGTTTATCTCTTTAGTTCATAACAACACTACATTAGATGATGTTCAACGGTTACATTATTTAAAAACTCAAGTCAAAGGTGAAGCAGAACAGTTAATTAGGCAAATTCCCATAACTCAGGTGAATTATCAAAAATGTTGGAATTTATTGCAAAATAGATATAATAATAAACGGTTCATGTCCAATTGCACCCTAAAACGTTTATTCGCGCAATATACACTCACTGTGGAATTATCTAGTGGTCTTAAAGACCTTCTAGATACCATTTCTGATTGTATGCATGAGTTAGCCAATTTAGGTATAAAGGTTGAGTCTTGGGACCTTATAATTATCTATATAATCAGCTTAAAGTTGGACGCTGAGACCCGTAAACAGTGGGAATTACACGTAAATAGTATTTGCGAAGATTTACCTACCTTTTCACAATTCAAACAGTTTTTAGAATGTCGTTTTCACGTTAAGGTTAAGGTGGCTGCAAAACATGTTGACTTTCAAAGAATAGTTTGGCGTGACAATCCTACTTCAGAAATGAAAGATTATAGACTTTTGAGAGTAACTTTTGGTCTGGCTTGCGCACCATACTTAGCGGTCAAAGCTTTGCAACAAGTTGCTATAGATGAAGGGCATAATTATCCATTAGCTGCAGGTAGAGTCAAAACAGACTTTTACGTCGATGATCTCATGACAGGTTGTCAGTCTGAAACAGAAGCAATTACAGTGTGTGATCAGATAAATTCATTAATGGAGAAAGGCGGTTTTAAGTTACAGAAATGGTCTAGCAATAAGGAGGAGTTGTTTACATCGTTAAGGGAGGATGAAGGAAAGGGAAATGGTAAGGAAATTAAGGAAGATGATATAACCAAAATACTAGGACTTACATGGAATCGTCGAAGTGATGAGTTTGATTACACAGTACTGTCTTCATCTCAATCATCCTTACCATATACTAAAAGAAAAATAATTGCAGAAATCTGCCGCTTATATGACCCTCTTGGGTTAATATCACCATGTATTATTACTGCAAAGGTGTTTATTCAGAAACTGTGGCTAACCGGACTGGACTGGGATGAAAAATTACCAAATGAGCTATTGTGTGAATGGGAGACTTATCGAAATGAGTTACGTGAAGTAGTCAGATTTCATATACCGAGATGGGTTAATAGTTCTAAAAGTGACAAACTGGTAGAATTATATGGATTCAGCGATGCATCTAGTGTAGCATATTCTGCCGTTGTGTGTATATTAGATGCCTTGCTACAGATGGTATAATTGAATCTCATTTGATGACCGCTAAAACCAAAGTAGCTCCTATCAAACAGGTATCCATTCCTCGACTTGAATTGTGTGGAGCTGTATTGGTAGCTAAGCTTCTCGTTGAAGTGGCTGGAGTCCTTCATATAAATAAGTCAGATATACATGCCTGGACTGACTCAACGATAGTTTTGGCTTGGTTGAGCGATCATCCAAGTCGATGGAAAACTTTTGTGGCCAATCGGATTTCAGAAATACTAACACTTTTAGATTCATCCCAATGGTCATATGTTTATTCAAGGTGCAATGCTGCCGATTACGCCTCACGAGGAGTAAAACCGGCAGAGTTTATAGATGACAAGTTGCGGAAACACGGTCCAAGCTGGTTGCTTAATAAAACAATAGAGTACGCAAAACCAACTTCCAAATATACCAAATTGGAAACAAAAACCATAAAAACACACATTACTTCCGTAACCAGTGAAAATGATGATGATTTATTCATTAAATTTTTATCATTACGGAAGCTAGTGAGGGTTGTAGCATAGTGTCGTAGATATCTTCGATTGAGGGATCTTAACACATCAAAAGAAAAACCTTTGCCATATTTATCAGCTAAAGAAATACAAGATTCTCTTACTTGTTGCATACTGCCGCATCAATTTCGTTCATTACCTGAGGAGATTAAAAATATCTTGAAATCCCAAAATGTTCACAAGAAAAGCAAACTCGCTTCACTTAACCCATTCATTGACAAATACGGTATATTAAGAGTCGGAGGACGAATTGAAAATTCAAACTTATCTGATGATAGCAAGCATCCCATCATAATTGCAGGAGAATCACATCTTGCAAAACTTAAAGTAGCCGATGCACATACAAAAACCATGCATGGAGGACAACAATTGACTTGTAGTTATGTAAGAACTAAGTATTGAGTGACTAGATTAAAGAATTTGGTTAGAAAACACATACACAATTGTGTTCCATGTATTAGAAATGCAGCTACTTTTCGGACTCAGTTGAAGGGACAGTTGCCAGCTTGTCGAGTAACACCCGGTGAGCCATTTATGAGTGCCGGTGTAGACTACGCAGGCCCGATAAATATTCGTGTTTCTAAAGGTAGAGGTCACAAGTCTTATAAAGGGTATATCTGCCTCTTCTTTTGTATGGTCACACGAGCAGTTCATATCGAAGCCGTATCGGATCTTATCACGGAAGGATTTTTGGCTGCCTTTAAACGTTTCGTCGCGCGGAGAGGTCGCTGTAACCACATATGGAGCGATAACGGAACTAATTTTATTGGGGCATCACGAGAACTCAAACGGTTGTTTTCAAACGAACGGTCTTCATTTTTGAATGAAGTTTCTTCTTCATTAGCTAATAATGGGACCGAATGGCATTTTATTCCCCCTCATGCTCCCAACTTTGGAAGTGGGAAACAGGGATTAAAAGCACAAAACATCATCTCCGCAGAGTGATAGGTGATTCTACTCTCACTTATGAGGAATTAGCTACGGTGCTAGCTCAAATCGAGGCATGCCTCAATTCCCGACCCTTAACAGTGGTAAGTTCAAGCCCAGACGATAGTGTTCCATTAACACCATGTCATTTTTAAATAGGTTAACCATTGCTAACTGCTCCTGATTATAACTTCGAACAGTTTTCGATAGGCAACTTACGTCGTTGGCAATTGACACAACGAATGCTACAAACCTTTTGGAAGAGATGGTCCAGTGAATACCTCACCCATTTCTTCCAAAGGCACAAATAGAACACCAAAACTTCAGAGTTGAAAGTAGGTGATATTGTTCTGGTACGTGAAGACAACTTGCCACCCGCTAGATGGCTTTATGGTAAGGTAGTGGATGTTCATCCTGGTAGGGATAATCTTACACGGGTAGTAACATTACGTTGTAAGGATTCCTTAATACAACGTCCAACTTCGAAGCTTTGTCCCTTACCTATTACAGATAATGATGATTAACATAAATCAAATTGTTAAAATTCAATTTTATATTGTTCAATTAAATATCGTGTTTGCAAAAAATTGTTATGTTATACTTTATATTCTTCTTTTGTATGTAAAATTTCATCTTTGAATCGTTAGAAATAATTCCTTGAAAGTAAAGGGTTGTGTGATTTGGGAATACGTCATTGCTTTGTTGATTTAATTTTTATGAGTAATACGTTTTTTTTTTAGTTTTGTTTAATAAGTAATGTAATACTTGAAGCATATAAGTATTTTTTTCATATTTTCTTTAACTTAATTTAATAAAAACTTAATTCAGTTTATCTTTCCAAATAGTACAAATATGCAACTTTTATACAATTTGAAGGACTACTCCTTGGTGGGCGGTATGTCTAAGATCGTAAACAAATATGTTGTAAATGTATCTTATAAACAGCAATCTAGATATCGCTACAAATTTTTACATCACGATATGGTTAGACTATTGAAAGATGTATAAAGGGTTTACTAATTATATTGAATAAAGTGTCTATACGTTCCGGGACATTGAGTTTTCATTGCTCCCTGACTTTGTTGACCTAACACCGCTCTATATTTGATCAGATTTTCTTTTAAGTCTGATACATTAGTTTCCAGACACTATAACTGATTCGAAAAGTGAGTAAAATCTCGATAAGCATGCACCTTACGACAACCAATGTACTTCAGTATGTAAGAGCAGTCATTGGGAATCTTCATCATTTTCATCGCACAATAGTGCAAATAAACGGGTATTGAAAGCATTGCTTCTTATTTATTAACTGTGTTAATCACAAATTGAAGCGATTAGTGCAATCTATTACTCAAATTTTTCGCTAAAAGGTGTTGTCGGTGGATGGCACAGTAAATTGCAATTAGTCCTGGTATTATTCTTTTAAGACGGCTTATAAACCTACGATATCACCCAAACATGTCAGGAGCTTCATCTGCTGCCACCAAAATAATATTTGTAAATGGAATAGAATTTTCTGTAAATAAATCACTCAGGACATTAAATATCGATTCGCCTTTGGTGTCCGACTTCAAACTTTTTGCGAATAGCATCTCTGATGAATTTTTTCGTCCATAACAAATCGAATATATGCCTGTAATAATGATTTATTACCAGGAAAAGTAGACTAGTCCAATTGAATAGAAAAATGAGTGGCTTGCAGATAATTACACAAGAAGCTGTCTATATCAGAGCTCATTTCATCAATACGTCTTTGTACAGTGTTATTACTTAAAGGGAATTATTTTAAGTACGTCAACTTGAGTATGATTTGTGCAGAACAGTTTTTAAAACCTATTCAATAGCGGGTAAAATTAACTCTTCTCTGATGGTGTGCGGTTTTCCAGAATTCGCTATAAGCAACGAAATATTGTAAGATGTCCACAAGCCATCATCGTTACTTTGAGACGTTGAAGCAAACATACTATTTACAGTAGGTATCTTTTCATGTTTTTCCTTCAATGTTTGAAAGTATTTCAGGTCTTTACCTATTTTTTCAGAATGACACCTTTTTAGATGGTCTTTGAGCTTTGATGGTTTCAATAATTAATTTGTTGAGTCATTGCTCAGAACTTTGTTGCATACACATAGGCAATCGATTGTCTGCCGTTAATGGAAGAAAAACAAATTTCAAATATTCAACACTGTACTGTAGACATTTCTTCTTAGATTCAGCCATTTTTCGTATCAGTTGTGACCTGTAAAAAAATGTTTGGTTTTGAGGCGATTTTAGCAGAATATGGCTATTATGACACAACAGAATAGAATATGAAATGATGAAACTCGACATGACGAAATTTTAAGATATCAAATGGGACGATACATCAACAGTAATGAAGCAGTTTGGCGTATCTTAACTTTTCTTATTCATGACTGATATCCAGCACTATTCCATTTAGCATTTCATTTCAAAAATGGACAACAAGTATAGTTTACAAGTCAAATGGCAGAAAAAGTATGCAAAGTGACCCTTGTATACAAACTTGACAGCGTTTTTTGAATTATGTATAAATGATCCGTTTGCAAAAACACTTTTCTATGTGGATGTTCCTAGATATTACACATGGAATGTATCGAAAGGGGTATTTTGTCGACAAAAAAGAGGGATTTCGGTAGAAGGATTTACGGATGTATTCAAAGATAATGCCATTAGTCGAATATATACGGTTCATCCAAAAAACGCAGAAGTTCGTGGACCAACATCGTTTGAAGATCTTCGTGTTATAGACGGTTATATTTGCGAAAAATATCGTAAACATGTCCACGTCGTGGTTTATTAGAGAACGATAATCATTGTAAGCAAACAATGAGAGAAGTTGCACAAACAGCAAGAGCTGAACAACTATGAGAAATTTGTGCTATAACTCTTATATCGTGTAATCTTTTAAACTCAAAAAACCAACAGCCAGAATTTCGCGATAGCATGAGTGATGACATTTTGGCCAGACTTCGTAAAGAAAATGGTGATATGGATATTACTTTTAATAAAAATAATTATAATGAAGCCCTGATAATTTTGAAATAAGTAATCACAGTTTGATGAAACTTGGAGTACAATCTCCCTAAGAAATCATTTTAATGTGACCAATTTTGAATTATCAAAAGAATGTTAATAAAATGTGAAATAATTACAATAAAAATTCAAATAAAATGAACTAAAATTAATGCATGCACCTGATGATATATGACAATTATAAATCGTACTGAAACAGGTGTAGGAATCACTTTTTTAGGTGCACCAGAAGGAATTGGCAAAACTTTCCTTACTAATTTGATCTTAGCTAAAATTCGAGCAGATATTAAATTGCATTAGCGTTGGTTTCATCAAGAATTGCTGACACACTAATAGAATCCGCAAAAACGTCACACTCTGCATTAAGTTTGCCTATAAATATAGCCGAACAAGAATTTCCAGTCTGTAATGTTTCAAGATCAGAAGATCCTGAAACATTACAGAATGGAAATGGAACTGAAAACCTGGTTTACAGGTTTTAGTGTGTGTTTGTGCGTATTGCCAGTGATGACTTATGGAACTGAGACGTGGTTCTTCACTGCTGGCCGGAAGAGGAAGCTCAAGGTTGCTCCGCGAGCTATGGAGAGAGCTATGCTCGAAGTTTCTCTGCGAGATAAACTTAGAAATGAGGACATCCGCAGTAGAACCAGAGTGAACGACATAAGCCAACAGAACTGAAGTGACAATGGGCCAGCCATATAGCTCGAAGAACCGACAACTGATGGGGAAAAAAGGTTTTCGAGTGGCAGCTTCGTACCGGCGGACGAAGTATAAGGCTTCCCCCCACTAGATGGACTGACGACTTGGTAAGTCATGCAGGAAGTCGATGAATGCAGGTGGCGCAGGACCGTGCTTTGTGGCATGGCTATGTTCAGCAGTGGAATTGTGAAGAGCTGTATTGATAATTATGATGATTTGTGAGCGAGCAATTTTAGCTACAAAAATGATGTATTACACCAAATTAATGAAAGGATACAGAATATAATACCAGTAGATGAAAAACTGTATGAATCAAAAGATACAATGATGAATCAAGACGAAATTGTGAACTTACCAACAGAATTTTTAAATTCACTGAATCCGCCTAGTATGCATCCGCATGTGTTGTAGCTAAAAATTGGATCACCAGTCATATTATTACAAAATTTCAATTCGCCAAAATTATGTATCGGTACAAGATTATGTATAAATCAAGTTCTCAACAACATTATTGAGGTAGTAATTCTAACTGACAAAGAAAAAGGAAAATCCGTTTTTATACCGAGAATAACATTAATTTTAATATTACAGTTTCATCTACGATTGGTTTATAGTATAACTATCAATAAGGCACAAGGTCAAAGGTTCAAATATTGTGGAGTGAATTTGGGAGAATCCTTTTTCACATGGTCACTATGCAGCTTTTTCGCACGTTGGACAAAAAAAAATCGTGTATTCACCAGATCACAAGACAGTAAGTGTAGTGTATAAAAGTGAATGTATTTTGAATTGTCATGTGAATGTGAATAAAAAAATAAGAAAGTAAGAAAAAAATTATAAAAATTAACATAAAAATCATGTTCTTAATTGTTTATAAAATTTATTTACATAACATAATATACAACATTTTATTATTTACTTTTTTATTACTATTTTACTATTTAATTATTTATTAAAACTAAAATAAAATAAACCTAAAACTAGTAATTTAATTATCAAAAAGTACTACTCCCCGCGATATCATGCCAAGAACGCTGACTGCGTTTCCCCGTTGAATGGTTATACATGGACTTCCTTTTTTTCGTTCTCGACTCCCCAGCAGTCTTGAAGGTTCGGTCCTGTTACCCTTTGTTTACGCGTAAACAGCGATGACTATTCGCGCGTCTATGGTTGCTTCTGTAGGTCCCATAGCGGTAATGCCGAACAGACCGACTCATCGACCACGTCCAAATGGCTACAAATTCCTTGCTACAACAGTTCCCTTCTGCAGAGATGGTGATCCTTGGCGATTTTAATGCCCATCATGCCAAATGGCTCGTTTCACGTTTAATCGATTATGCGGGGAGATCTGTTCACGATTTTGCCTTGGCATTTGGTTTGATACAACTAGTTGTAGTGTTATGCAACTTACATTTCATTGTACACTAATTCTCCATTCTGCTTTGATATTCTGCATTCATGTTTTGCATCACTTTATACTATTTTTTTCATTCTGTTTTTGATTCTCTGCATTTATATTTTGCATCACCTTTATTTATATAGGATCCTGTAACGTTTTTACACAATAACATATCATTTTACTGCGTATTTTCACACTATTTAGTACTTTTAAACTAGCTGTCAACGAAGTCTTACCTTTTTTTGGTCTTTTATTGAATTCTCTGTAACTCTACAATTTCAGGCTTAGTGTACGTTGTCGTGCATTAGTTTTTCCTATGTGATTTTTATCTCGTTTCTTACTTAAATGTAATAGTTTCTTAATAACAGTCCTAAAACTAAAAATTCCTCAATTTGACAACCATTGTTTTTGTGGTTGTTATGGTAACTTTTATTTAAATTCGTCTCTGGTATGATGTTCTTTCTACATAAATACTTTTTGGCTGTAGGTCATTTACAATAAATTTCGTTTTAATTTAAATAATTTCTCGTTCTCTCTAAAAAGGTATAAAAGCCAAACAATTGGAGAATACAGGACAGTCTCGCTTCGGTTCTCAAACGAGAAACATCTACTAAAGGCCTTATCCCGGGGCCGCTTTGCCCCGGGATCCTGCAAGCCTCCATCTACATCCGGCACATCCTGAAGTCGTCGGCGCATCCTGCAAACCAGGCGCCGGGATCCTGCAAGCCTCCATCTACACGTGAAGTCGTCGGTGAATTCTAATTCAAGTGCGGGGCCACACTACTCCGCGCGCTACGACTGCTTGATCCAGGCGCTGAGTGCAGCCTACTGCCCGCGCTACCTTCAGGCCCGCTTCGACTGCTGGCTCCAGGCGCTGCGTCCCTACTGCCCGCGCTACCTCTGGGCGCGGCGACTACTTCTCCAAGAACTGAGCGCACCTACCCCAGGCGCTACGTGCGCCGGCTCCGGACGCTGCGTGTGCCCAGTCCAGGCGCTGCGTGCCGTCGCCGCTGAGAAACCTCAAGCTCTCCGTGTCCCTACTTCTACAAAAGCAGCGAGGCTCTAGGGCTCCACTATCATACTAATTCTCCTATTCTCCTATCCCTTTTTTTAATATAATTGTAATCTCATTTCATCCATCATCTTCATATTTCATTTTTTTATAAAATTGTAAAAACTTTTCTGAAACTTTAAATATATTATTTTCTTGGTCTATTTTCTTGTTTTGCTGTTCTTAGGTTAGGTTCTTTCTCTTTTAATTGTCGCTTCACGACATAGTTACTACGCCTACGCGGATTCCAGATGTGGAGCAACATGCACCTTTCCTGCCCAGGTCTCCGTCGACGCCCTTCTTGGCTCTTCAGACCATTGTCTGGTCCGCAGTGTGGTGCTAGTCACGCTGAAATCACGCTTGCTTTCTGGATGCTGTCGCCGTGTTTGGCACTATAGGTCTGTTGATTGGGGTGGGATGCGTTTTTTATTTACATCCTACCCTTGGGGGCGGGTTTCATTCCTTCCTCTGTGGTGCCCAACGGAGGCAGATCTTGGCCATGGAGCGACTTAACTCCTGTAAAATAGTATCACGCTACAAGCAGGAGCGCTATTGGGCTTGGGCCGACGCATCAACGTCCCGGGATGTAAACTCCAGCGCCTTTAAAAACAAGTATAATTCTGCCTTCAGGTTCTTCAAACTAGTCATTGCCAGGCAAAGTGAGAGTACATAGGCAGAACTGGCCAGAAACTAGTTCGCCTTCCTTCGGAAACCTGTTCATTCTGGTCTTTTGCCAAGGCTGTCAAAGGAAACTACTGTAAGCCATCTCTTCCATCTCTGCACAGGAAGGATGACTCATTGGCCTATGCCGCAACGGAGAAAGCCGATCTGCTAGGCTCTTTCTTTGCGTCCAACTCGGCTCTTTGACAGCGTGAGGGCTCCATGCCGGATGTGCGGTTCTCACAGCGCTTGGTTCGCAAAGCACTCCTC
Source organism: Parnassius glacialis (assembly GCA_033319125.1). Taxonomy (NCBI): domain Eukaryota; kingdom Metazoa; phylum Arthropoda; class Insecta; order Lepidoptera; family Papilionidae; genus Parnassius; species Parnassius glacialis. The sequence continues at coordinate 20,581,236 of JAVANC010000019.1, forward strand.
TCCTTGGACATCCTAAAGTCGAGGGGGCTTGACGACATCCTTCCAATGATGCTGAGGACGTGTGCTTCGGTGTTGGCATCGGTTCTAACGCATCTTTTCCGGTACTCCTACTCCCTAGGCGTAGTCCCGAAAAGAATATTGGAAGATTGCTTTTGTCCACCCGATACCTAAAAAAGGCAACCGCTCTGACCCGTCTAACTACAGGCCTATCGCCATCACTTCCTTACTCTCCAAAAGAGTCGAGTCCATTATAAACTGCCAGCTCATGCGATACCTTGAGGATCACCAGCTGATTAGTGACCGCCAACACGGTTTTCATCGGGGACGATCAGCTAGTGATCTTCTGGTCTACCTGATTCATATATGGGCGGAGGCAGTAGAGTCCATGGGGGAATCATTGGCCGTTAGTTTGGACATTGCGAAGGCCTTCGATCGAGTTTGACACAAAGCGCTTCTTTCAAGCTCCCTTCCTATGGGCTTCCCGAGAAATTGTGCAATTGGACTACCAGCTCTCTTGCAGATCGGAGCATCAAAGTCGTTGTAGACGGTGTATGCTTCGACTATTAACGCTGTGTTACACAAGGCTGCGTGCTCTCACCAACGCTGTTTCTTCTGCATATCAATGATATGTTGTAAACATATCATTGTAATATTCGTTGCTTGCGGATGACAACACTGGTGATGCTCAATACATCGGCCGTACCAATAATTCTCGGGAAAATTTCGCCGATTACCGGAACAAACTTGTGTCTAAAGTCAAGTCTTTGCTGAACAAATTTGATTAGATTGGAAGCGATTAATTCTAGTCCAGTTTAATCCTCAAAAGACACAAATTTGTGCGTTTTCCGCTAAAAAGAACCCCTTTGTCGTTTCTCTTCAGTTTCAAGGCACTCCCCTTGTTGCCTCAGCCAGTATCGGAATCCTCGGCGTCGATATATCGAGTGACGTGCAGTTACCTGGTCACTTAGAACAGAAAGCCAAATTGGCCTCTAAAAAGCTTGGCCTGCTCAGCAGAGCGGGACAATATTTCATGCCGGCACACCGTCTGCAACTTTACAAGGCACAGGTTCGGCCTCACATGGAATACTGTTCCTATCTCTGGACTGGTGCTCCCTAGTGTCAGCTCCTTCTACTTGACTGCATCTAGTGCAGATTGGCTCGAGTCGTCAACGACCAAGTCTTTTCCGATCGGGATTTACTGGCGCTGCGAAGAGATGTTGCATCCCTTTGCATTTTATTTCGCATTTACCACGAGAAGTGGTCTGAGGAATTGTTCTGATTAATTCCAGCCGCCAAATTTCACGAACGCAGATCGCGGCAAAGCTCCCGACACCATCCACACCATCTAGATGCTTGGTGGTCTGCCACTGTACGTTTCACTAGTAGTTTTCTTTCGCGTGCGACCTGTCTATGGAATAGCTTACCACCGGCGATTTTTCCGGACCGATAAGACTTAGGGACCTTCAAAAAAGAGCTTGCTCTTTTTTAAAAGGCCGGTAACGCACCTGAAATTCCCTTGGGTGTTGCAGTTGATCATGGGCGGCGGTAGTCACTTACCATCAGCTGAGCCGTATACCCTCTCCTATAAAAAAAGTCTTGGGAGGCAGTGGTAAACCTTGAGAAGGATTAACCGAAGAATGCTTCTGACGAAGGCTTTCAAGAGTTTCGACATTACCAAGAGCCAGGATGTCGTCTGAGAATTAAATACGGGATGCATTTTTAAGTCGCCATCCATTACCTTCGACTCAACTACTTTTTGAATCAAATTTAGGACGTGGTCGAGATAAATGAGTATTAATTGGGTAATCTAAATTTTGAAAAGACTTCTTTTTTAGTTGAAGTGTAATTGGTTAATTTATTGTTTTATCAAAATGAAAATGGGAATACGCGAAAGTAAATAATTTTTGCCAACTATTTTCACCATTCGTGAATTTTTTTAATAGTATATGACAATGCTTTAGTAAGCTGCATCTTCGCACCTCTAGTTATTCTTTTACCACTGGTATATTACGATGATAATCATAAATTTGCTCCGAAAAAAGGGAAAAGTTTGTGTCATTAGAGGAATTACTAATAGAGTTATGAGTTTCTACGGTAGGCTGTGAAGCCGAAATACTTTTAATATGACATCGTTTAATATGTATATTTAATCCCCTTTTACCTTTAAATAGCCTTAACCTTCGGGACAATTTTGACACTGTAAGAAATACGGCTGTGAATGTAGCGAAGCGGAGATATTCATTAAAAAATCTAAACAGATCTCTACAGCACTCAAAGGTCTTAATATTACATAACTTCATATTGACTTGAAATATGCTTTACCCCGCATCTTTCCCTGAAACACAATCATTTACGGCATAAATAAAAGCACTCTACTCTATAAATGAAATATTATCACATTACTTCCCTGGATTAATTCCATATTGATAAAAATTGCATGTAGTCGTTATGCTTTGACAGCTGACAACGACGCAAAAGAAATATTTTCCTTTATAAATGTCTGAAATCAAAAAATAATTATTTCAATAACTCTCTTATATGTTTACTAATCTATTTTTGAAATTTTTAAGCCAGAATTGTCTTCTAAATAACAAAATAAAATAACTTAAATATACGTAGCAAAAGCTACGTATATTTAAGTTACAGTTACAGTTGAAAAATTTTGACAATTATTTTTAATAATTATTCTTAATTAAAAAAAACTATTAATAAAAATTATTCTTAATTTGAAAAAAATAACTTAACATACATAACCCAGCAAAACCGGTTTTCACAGATAGGATTTTATACATTACTTAACATTTATTACTAAGTCAAGCCTATATGGCCGATTATTTCTATATTATTATCCTATTGGTGTATTTATGAATATAATTATCTACATTGTAATTTTTACAAATCAAATCAGTATATAAAAGGTAAATTGGAAACATATACACAAATATTTTTCGTTAGCAACAAGGTGAAGCGGCAGCTTACCAATAAATTTTCTCACCACAACGATATGCAGCCAGAATCGACTGCGATTAATCAATTTCGAGGGATGATTCCAAATAATTAAACCGACAAAATACTGTTTGCACACGTTTAAAAATAATTTTATTTGGTTTTATTCACTATGTAAATACCTGTGACTAAATTATTTAAGAAATATAAATACTGTTACGAGGGTGACACCGACAGTTCTTAGAAAATTAAAAACTGAAAAAACTAGCAAGTTATTTCTTTATATATTTTCAAAATAGTGTCCATTTACATCAATACATCGCTGCATTCAATGGAACCACTGAGAAAAGCACTTTGCCCACTCGTCCTTAGGGTTCTCTTCGTCGGCATTTTGAAACGCAGCCACTGATTCTTCGGCATCCATAAAACGATTTCCTCGAAGTTTTTCTTTTATTTTCAGAAATAAATAAAAATAGCATGATGCGAGGTCAGGGCTACAAGGCGGGTGACCCAGTAATTCCACGTCTGACGTCGCCAAGTAGTCGGTTGTTTGTTTGGTTATGGGCGACGAGGCGTTGTCGTGTAGAAGGAAGGTCAAGGAAGGTCAAAGGAGGTCAAGGGAGGAAGAAGGTCGTTTCTCCCGAACCTTTTCTAAAATAAGAGGCAAACAATTGTTAGTGTACAACTATGCAGTAATTGATTTTCGAACTTCTAAAACAATTGTTGCTAATGACCTGTCCTTCCGAAGAACGAGGCCGCCATATTTTGCCCACTCTTCGACCTCTCTTCACTTTAGTTGGCAACTCCTCGGAAGGAAACACCCAGACAGCAGACTGTCTCTTAGTTTCAGGATCATAACAATTAATCCAGCTATCGTCACCCGTAAGTATGTCGAACACAGCATTTGAGTCACCTTCGTTAAATCTTTGAACCATTTCACGACACTAATCAATACTACGGAGTTTTTGGGCCTCTGTCAAATTATGAGGTATCCACTGAGCACAAAGCTACCTGACCGCTAAATGTTCATGGAGGATTTTGTGCACTTAACTCATACCGATGTCTAAGCTTGTCCGAATCTGATGATAAGTCACTCTTTTGTCAGTCTCTATCATACGCCGCACAATACTGATGTTATCTCCAGTCGTCGCCCGAGAAGGCCGTCCCTCACGCAGATTATCGGTGAGATTAGTGCGACCACGTTAAAACTCATTAAACCAGTTGTAAACAGTGGCACGAGATGGGGCTTCATGGTGAAATGCCAATCGAAGTCTATCATAACTTTCTTGTTGACTAAAATGACATCGAAGTCATAAAAAATTATTGTATGAAAATTTTTTCGCGTTAAATTCATGCTGACGTGACATAGACAACTTTCAATTTGCCGCCAAATCGTAAACAAATGACAAATTGATAAAATACATACACAATAATATTGCAAAAGAGTTCGATTTTCAAAATTTTAACTTATTTTTTATTAAATTGTTCACAATACGTGTTTATACGTGGTAGAGCCATGCTGCAGTCATGTTATGCTCGGCTCGACCGGGGAAGGACCACGTTCTCACAGAATACCAGCGTAAAATAGCAGCTTACCGCTGCTTTGTGTTTCGTTTGGTGAGTGTAGAGAACCGGAGACCCTTGTTACAGGAAACGAGGCATTCCATCTTAGTCCTCATGGGTGTCAATGTATCTGCATTTTGATTCGTAATCGAAGATAGATGTAGATGTCTATGGGCCACAGTAACCACTTACCATCAGGTAGACTGTGTACTCGTTTGTCACCCTTATACTATAAAAAAGTGGCCAGTTCTAAAAACTTTCAGTGTCGCCCTCGTATTGTACATATACTATTATTAGTTTACAGGAAAACTGGATATCCCCTTTAAAAATACAATGCTAATAATGGTAATTCTATAATACTGCTTATCATATGGTCCTGGGGTCGGGCTAAAATCAGTTATCTGTCAATAAATTATCTTTAGTAGCCCAGAGTCACATAAACCCGTTGCTTTTGCGCCTAATTTTTCTCCAGCCATTTCGGATTGGCATTCCATCGGATTATGAAAGTGAGGGAAAATAGAGTGCACCTGTGCACTCTTGCACTATAATTCTTGAGGGTGGGTGAAGCCTCAAGAATTATAGTGCAAGAGCCAACTAGAGCTTGGTTGGATATTATATTAATATACCACAACCTCACACTAAAGCAGCGCAGTGGATTAAGTATTACATTAGCCTCTCAGAAATCTGATTTAATAGGCTTCTCGGAAAACAGTGGTAGAGCTACGCGGCAGCTTTTGCAGTCGCACGGATGGGCCAGCTTGAACTGGTTTGGAACCACGACCTCACAGAATACCAGCGTGAAGTATAAGTTTACTTCTGCATTTCGCCTGGTGAGTTTAGGTGGCTGTAGGCGCAATTAACCCTTAACATGGTAGAATTTCTCGCTGAGCATCCACGCCCAAGCTGCCCTACTTTTTCTGAGCGTGGGTGCTCAGGCTGCCGCGTTATTCGGGGGGGAGGGGGGTGGGATTCTACTCAAGGCGAAACCTGCTCGGGGCACGCGGAGCAATAAGCCAAAGGCAACACCTGCCGCTTTTCGTGAATTTCTGCAATATAGGAGACTTCATTCAAACCTTAACGCCGTCCACTACCATCTGGAGACGGCAAAGCTCGTACACGTCTTAATGGCTGCAGACTTCGTGCTGAACCGTTCCTATCCACAGAGATCGTGATACTCGGTGATTTGAACGCCCACCACTCTAATAGGCACACTAAGGCATTAGTATGGACAAAGCAAAAGGCTTTCGATCGGAATTGGCACAAAGTGTTACTTTCGAAACTCCCTTCCTATGGGCTTACCGAGAAATTATGCAATTGGATTACCAGTTTCTCTTCATGCTGATCTTAGCATCAAGGTCGTAATAGACGGTAGATGCTCTAATTACAAGTCTATTAATGCTGGTGTTCCATAAGGCTGCGTGCTATCACCAACGCTGTTTCTTCTGCATATCTATGTCATGTTGCAAACCAGTAACATTAACTGCTATGCAGACGACAGCACTGGCGAGGCTCTATACACCAGCCATTCCAATATTTCGCGGATAAAGTCGCCGAGTAATGGAACAAACTTGTGTCTGAAGTCAAGACATTGTAGTATAAAGTATCGGATTGGGGGTGACTACATCTAGTTCAATTCAATCCCCACAAGACACAAGTTTGCACGTTTACCGCTAAAAAGAACTACTTTGTCGTATCTCATCAGTTTCAAAGGACTCCTCTTGCTGCCTCAGCTAGAATCAGAGTTATCACACATCGAATTATGTGCAGTTTCGTGGCAAATTGGCAGGAAATGCCAGATTAGCCTCTAAAAAGCTTGGCGTATTCAGCAGAGCTGGGCGGTATTTCCTGCCGCCACACCGCTTGCAACTTTACAAGGCGCAATTTCGGCCTGATATGGAATACTGTCGTTATCTCTCAGCTGGGGCACCCAAGTGTCAGCTTCTACTTGACCGCATCCAGCGCAGAGCGGGTCGAATCATTGACGACCGAGTTCTTTCTGATTGGCATGATTCACTGGCGTTGCTAAGGGATTTTGTATCTCTTTGCAATTTTCTATCGCATCTACCACGGAGAGTGCTCTGAGAAATTGTTTGGATTAATTCCAGCCGCCAAATTTCACGAACGCACGTCGCGTTGTAACTTCTGATACCATGCAGACTACCTGGATGATTGGCTGTCGATATGACTTAGGGACCTTCATGAAAGGAGCTTACACCTTCTACCTCCTCTCCTATTGAAAAAACTTATTAATAGACTGGTTATAGTTGAGAATATCTTTTGTCGCCATTATTATTCCACATGCAAAGAATCTCGTGAATGCCGGAAGAAATAAGACGTGTAGTCCGCCGTAGTTTTTACTGCGAGTATGTCATTGGAGAAGACTAGGACTTCGTGACAAACATTTCTGGGCTTAAATGCAAAGAAGTTTATAGCTACGAGAAACCACATTCATCATCTATTGCTGATTTCTTTCTCTTTCCCTTTAAACTTCGTCTTTATGGTCTCGCTCGCTTTTTATTATCGTCTAGTTTTTTCATTATGTTGTAATCTTCTTGTTTGAGTAACAGCTACTCTTTTTTTATAAAAATGAAGTGGCAAGCGAAGTTACAGTCCACCTGATGGTAGTTGGCTACTGCAGTGAATGAAGCTTGTAGCCTACTTTAAGCAAAGGAAGCGACAAGTGCGTTAGTCACCTCAACTCACTGCCACAGCAGTGTAAGCACCACGATTACTGAACCTGCATATTTTTGTTAGAACAATTTTTGTTTTTCGTATATTAGTAAGCCTATTTTCTTAAATTCCAAAGTTTATTGACTACCAAACCGATAATCTTCAATTCGTTCGGGGTAGCGCAATGCGGAGATTAAAATCCCTTTTGTTAAAATTGATTAACTTTTCGAACGCACAGGAATATAATTTATACAAATCGCGAAATTATATTCTTATAGCCCTCCCACACAGTATCAATTGTATAAAGTGTATAATGAAGTACTATTTGAAGTATTGAAAACATAATAATAATTACATTTTATGTTAATACACAAAAACCGTGTGAGAAAAGAACAATTTGGTATTTGTCACTCTAGCCCATCTAGCCGATTAAAACACTTTTTGAGAGCTGTCACAACAAACATTTTTGAAGTAATAATTGTATGAGAATAAAGTGTTATGTTGTCGCGGATATTAAGAATCAAATAATTTTTTTTTTATTTTTTTTTTATAGGAGAAGGGTGACAAACGAGCACACAGTCCACCTGATGGTAAGTGGTTGGTGCGGCCCATAGACATCTACATCTATCCTCGTTTGCGAATCAAAATGCAGATGCGTTGTCACCCGTGAGGACTAAGATGGAATGCCTCATTTCAAGTAAAAAGGGCCCCCGGCCACCTGCACTCACCAAGCGAAACGCAGAGGTAAACCTCTACTTCACGCTGGTTTTCTGTGAGGTCGTGGTACCACCCCGGTTCGAGCCGGCCCATCCGTGCGACAGCAAAAGCTGCCGCGTGGCTCTACCACTGTTTAAAATCTTTTATATTTTAAAAACTATGAATATAGTTAAAATTAAAATGGAAATTTGACCAAGTTTTAAGGCACTAAGTATTAAACGTAGCAAATTATTTTTATATGATGTAGCAGTGATTTGAACATTATGGTGTCAGCTACCCATTAGTAACGGCACATGGCCGTGGTGCAGTGTGGTATATTTATTGCTTATAGCTCTAGTGACGTATAGTTGTATTTTATTGGGGGAATCTCGCATACTGTTCGCACGCAGATATTATGTGAGGACAGGAGAACCACAGTCCAAGGGTAGTACGTGGTAGGTTTGTGTACTATTTTCTTAGATGAAAAGGTACGGGCTATTTTTTGCTTTGAGCCCTAAGCGCTTACAGCAACGAATGAAACAACGAGAAGCAAAGGAAAGCCTGCGCAGACGACAAGCCATACTTGAAAGAGTTTTGTTTGTCATACTTCGCGAAACATAAGGAAAACAAAACACCACAGAAAAGCCACCGTCTTAAAGCATGTCGCCGTGGTGGGAACGACATAAATATTGTTTCGTACGGACTTAGTAAAAATGCCAATGGGGTTTAGAAATTGATGTATTTTCTTCAAGTGTATAATTACTTCATCCAAAATCGTTAAAATTCTTTGCTGCTTATAGGTGTCGTTGGTCGCGTTCACAAAATTATTAATTTTGATCGCCAACACATGCTTTTATATTCAAATAGAGTAGGGAAGATTATGCTAGGTCAATCCGGTTCATTTAAGAGTTTCCCTTTTTCAAATTGAAAGAAATGCTCGGCCAATTAGGATAAAGAATTTCTCGCAAAGAAAAAAGGCTTTAAAGATATGAACTGAACTAAATCTTGCTTCTTTTTATAAGGTTAACTTGGTGTTTATTTTTACGTCCACATATTTTGACTTGTGAGATACCTTTGATCACATTGATCCTTATTGTTTGAAAGTGAAGACTGATTTTCAAAATAATATGACAATTAAAGCTTTATATTCTGAAACCGTATGTGTTTACATTAGAGTAAGAACAGATATATGCTCGATAAGGAGCGAAGTTTGGCAGAGATTTAGCACGTACGTTATTTTGTTTTGCGTTATACTCGTACCTAGTCAGGTCATAAATTCTGTCACATGTTTAATATAAAATAATTGAAACAAGTTTATTCATTATGTAACCATTTATATACCAAAATGAACTTAACAAAACATAGATTCTTATGACACTAAAGTTTATTCAAAATGAACTCCGCGATTTTGAATACAGGCCTTCAATCTGCGCGGCCAGTCGTCTATCGCAGCACGAACGAGGTCCATGTCAATATCGGCGACTGCCTTAATCAAGGATGTCTTGAGTGACTCCAACTTGGGATGAGGCTTTGAGCACGCCTTTTTCTCCAAGAGTTGCCATATCTTGTAATCTAACGGATTCAAATCTGGACTGGAGGAGGGCCAGTCTTCGTGCCGGATGAAGTCGATTTCACGCGCCGCCAGCCAGTCTTGAGTGCTCTTCGCTCTATGAGCTGGCGCCGAATCTTGTTGGAATACCCAGTGCCTGTTATTGAACATATTATGAGAAACAGGTTCCACAAGGTTCGTCAGGACTGTATTTTGATAAACAACTGCATTCGTTTTTAAACCTTTCTCACAAAAATGTACCTCTGTTAAGCCCCAATAAGAAACTCCCAACCATACCATGAGCGAGGATGGAAAATGACTTCGTTAGACACGCGAAATATGGTTGCTCGCTTCTTCACTACTGTGTGCGTACACCTTATCATTTTGTTTGTTGTAGCTCTCTTACGGTAAAAAAAATTTCAACCGAAAAAAGAATTTCCCGATATTTTTTTCCCGCGTACCGCTTCAACAAAGCGCGGCATCTCTTCAGTCTCAGGTCCATTAGACGAGCATTCAAACGATGTCCCGTTTTTCTTCAATATGCCCAAAGCCCTAAGTCTTCATTTAACACCCTTTTCACCGTGGTTCTGCTTAACCCCATCCGAAGGGCCAACAGTTTCTGCTTACGTTTGGGATTTGTTTGAATTCGCGCCTTCACAGCTTTTATCACTGCTGGAGTCCTAACAGACCGAGGGCGACCTCTTCTTGACCTGTCATCTACACTAGAGTCTTCATTGTATCGTTTGATGGTACGATAAACGAATCTTTTGGTTATATTAAAATTTTTCAGTATGTCAAAAATTTGAATTGACGCGTAACCGCAACGATGCAACGCAATAACTGCAACACGGTTTTCTTTAAGCGTCCACTCCATATTTAAAAATGAGTAAAATTCTAAAAAGTATACAGTTTTATTTTCATGAACAATTCGAATTTCGAATTCAATAAACTTTTTTGTGGCCAGCATTCTAAAAGAAAAATGTTTACTTATGACCTGACTGTGTACTTAGAGCATACAACTTAAGACAGAACCAAAATTAACACTTTGTAGATATCTTTTATATATGAGGAGCAAACGAGCTGGTGGCTCCCCTGACGATAAGTGACATTGCCCACAAACAAATGTAACACCAGGGAATTGCATGTGCGTTCTCAAATTAAAAAAAAAGATTAGGCTCTTATCTTAAAGGTCTCAAGTCGTACTGGTCCGGAAAATTCGCTGGTGGTAGCCGATTCCATAAAGAAGTTGTACGAGAAAGAAAACTTTTGGTAAATCGCACAATAGTGGACCGCTAATCGTCCAGATGATTAGGAAACCCGATTGGTGGATTCAGGCCAGACCTGGCACAGCTTTGGTGGAAACGCCAGTACACTGATAGTTGAGATTAAATTTAAAAAAGCAACTGAAACTGTGTACGGTTATTTAAGTAAATTGACAAGTTATTTATTTTTGAGAATATGTGAATAACTGGACTGCATTTAATGTTCCTTTTTTATACTCACCGCGCTAAGCAGGTGGATTGGTATGCGAAGCAGCTATGTACTGGTGATGCCATTCCGCAGCACTACTCTGTAGAATCTGTCGCATCTCGCCTTGTTCGTTAATCACCAGAAGTTAAGAATTGATATATATATATATATATATATATATATATATATATTCATGGATAGATAATATATATTTACGAAGATAAACATTTTCAAACTCAACTTTTATTAAAAATAAGCTTCATTACATCATTAAAACGACTGCTTCTGAAACCAGAGGATTTCAGTATGCAGTGTTTTTAACGTACCGTGTCTAACGATGCATAAAGTTTCCATTATCATCAATCATTGACGCCACTGTGAGTAAATTTTTAAACTCTATTTTAGCATCTATTTTATATAACATGATTAGCTTTACATAATGTATAATACTTTGCTTCGTCCGTTTTAACGTCTTTTTTGTAGATTTCATACAAGTTGACAACTTCTGATTGATTTTATAAAAATAAACTACACTATAGTCAAAAGTGTACACTCTAACACAGAAACACTCAGACGATTGACTGTTTTTGCAATTAGATCGGAACAAGGTCAGAAAGCAGTATAGGAGACATGGTGATCACAATTATATACAAAAACCACAATTGCACATTACGTGCTGATACAAATTGCTCTTTATCACTTCTTCAATACAGCTCGTATTGAACATCGAGACGATCGAGCTGTACCAAGGCTCCAAAGAATTTGCAGCAGATTGGTCTGCCAGAACGAAACAACTATCGAAGCTGTAGACCAAATGTGATTTGCGGGACACCTGAGATTTTGAGTGAGATTCAGAGGTCCTACAGGCAGCTGTACACATCATACAACCACCGGTACTACGACCAATTTTCCTTTTGAGCCGCGTCTTCGTGCTGTTTTAGAGTCATTACGAATTGTCTTGCACGTATGAGGAAACTCAAGGTCGCTCACCGAGCTATGGATATGGCTATGCTCGGGGTTTATCTGCGTGATAAACTTAGAAATGACAATATTTGCAGTAAAACCAGTGTAACCGATATAGCCCAAAGGATTAGTAAGCTGAATAGGCCAGCTATATAGCTTGAAGAACCGACAACCGATGGGAAAAAAGGTTCTTGAGTGGCAACCTTGTACCAGCAAGCTAAGTGTAGGGCAGCCCCCACTAGTTGGAGAAAAAACCTGATAAGAAGGAAGGAAGGAAGTCGGTGGATGGCTGTGACTAAGGACCGTTCTTTGTGGCATTCCTTGGTGGAGGTTTTTCACATTCATAAGTAATTGTTAATAAGTTTTTGCCAAGGTGCATTGGGTGATGTTGTTCAAGTAACTTGTACTTGAACAACATATATATTTTATCGTTTGTTTAGTATATTACTTCAATATACTCACGTAAAAATATATGAAATGTATTTGTGTTGTGATTAACGCAAGCACGAAGGCGTAGAGCGGGACCTGGCGGCACTGGAGGACAAGGTGTCAACGCTGGACGGCTAGGCGGCGCGACTGGCCGCCATACACACGGACCACGCGCCCGCCATAAACGCCAAGCGCGACGAGATCATGCACGCCTGGCAGAAGCTTGTGCAAAAGGCCAAGGTATGTCCGCACACACACCACACCACACTACACGCGGACCACGCGCCCGCCATACACACCAAGCGCGACGAGATCACACACGCCTGGCAGAAGCTCGTGCAAAAGGCCAAGGTACGTCCGCACACACACCACACCACACTACACGCGGACCACGCGCCCGCCATATATCATTTATTTTAAATTTATACATCACTATAACAAAATATTACTTTTATGAAAACATGTTACTGCAGAACTGACAAACTACTTGCCTCTTTGTTGCTATTTTCAATATCAAAATAACATCTTTTACCATTTTTACAATACACGGGTAATTCTTATCCTAATTTATCATACATGATTGGATAGGTAATTTAATTATGTATTAGAGCATTACAAATATTTTTTTAATAAGTTGAAGGTTTAAAAAGTTATAAATAAAAATATTTCATATTTTACACTATTTTGGGTGCATCGGTTATTTAAGTTTACTACTTATGGGAAATGAATTACACCACGCGAAATATTCTTTTACTTTTTTAAACTATTAATCTTAATGTAATAAAATGTTATATTTACAATTCTTTTAAGGTATGAAAATTATTTTCATTATTCTCGGATCTTACCCTACATAATGCCCGATTGCTTTACCGTATGCCGTGCTCTTATTGGCCGGCTTTGTTTTGCACAAAAAAGGTTTCCTTAAAATGTTCTATTATGTTTTTGTCTTAACACGATACAAAACAAATTCAAATAATATACACCACTGATTGAAAATAAGTTTTAAATAACCTTATTGCACTTTGCACTTAATTTTGTCACTGAATAATGTTTTAATTTTAATTTAATACTGTTTAAAACACTATATTGTTTTAATCATTTGTATCGTCGCGAACACGTTCCCAAGTGATGATCATTCATAGATGTTGCAATTTATTTTTATTTATATGTATATTGCTTTTTGCTTCTTAAGTATTTATTTTGTAAGAATATCCACTACAAAATGGGCAGCATCTAACAACTAAAAATTCTGCGGTTGTTAACACGCCTGCAAAGCCTAGCAACTTTAGCAAATATGAATGAAGCAATCTATGGGAGGCCTTTGTTTAGCAGTGGACTTGGATAGGTTGAACGTAAACATTATTCAGTAAACTAATCGCCTTTTAAATACATGACCTGCCTCCATCGATTAGGCAGAGAATGCTTCCTAACGCTAAACATCATCATTTTCTGGCTGAAACACAACGTTCTTGTTAGTTTTAGTCATGCGAATAATTTTGTAGTAAACAGATAAGACGAAAATCTATGTGCGTCTGAGACACGATGAGTAAGGGTCGTATTATTTCTCAGTTAAATTCTTATAACTTGTTACGTGTAATTTTTGCCCGAGCACATGGGCATTGTGTAGAGGTAATAAAAACATGGTTCTGTTGTGAACGTTTTTCCTTAACATTTTGAAATAAACGATGTAACTCTTTAATTTACAGTTGCGTTGTTATCTTCTTATTTTTACACAGCAATTCAATTATGATTACTCGTTTAGATTTCTATCAGACACTTCTGTTTTTGTACGTCTTGATTTCTGGGGAGGTACTAACTTCTTATACTTTTTGATCTGACCTGAAGAGTGAAGAGTACATAGAGATCCAATATATTCACAGAGCTTGAGGGATTCCATCTTAGTCCTCATAGGTGATAACGCCTTCTTTATTTGAAGTTGATTCCACGTATCCATATAATGCAGTAGCCACTTAATTTCTATACTTTACCTAACGCTATGATGTCGTGAAATAGTGGTGCCATCAACGTTTTATACACTTTCAATTTCTCGGGTATTCGTGCATGAAATTTCTTTATTAAGCTGTTGTTCAGTTTCATCTGTCGTCATCTAATACTGAGGGACAACAGGACCAAGGTTCATCTTCGAACTTGTAAATGAAATTCCTTGTTTAAATTTATTGAATGGTCAGAACGGAAATCGTAGAGTATGCAGCGATGTAGCTGTTCACGCGTAATATTAAATTTCTCAGCCATTATTACAACAAACACAAAACAGAACTTCGCTATAAGAAGCTTTCCAGACAAGCAACTGATTCAAGCGCGAACTTGTAAATTTACATCGCCAAAAGTCGCGTCATCTTATTTTGGAATACCGCAGATTCATGTCACAACCTAATCTAAATTTGTAATCTTTGTTACGTATGTTAATGACCGTCTAACTTTTGAACAAATTTACTGATTACAGTTATATTCACACAATATTATCTTTGGAAAAGAGACTATGATTCTTAGCTAGAATCCGATTGCTGGCACTGTAATCAATTTATTAACAAATTTTATAATTTATTAACCAAAATTGGCTTTGGGAGCAACTACATTGATTCAGCTCCAATCGCGTTTCGCTGAATGAATTTGGTTACAATTATACAGTTCCGTTTCTATCAGCAGCGTACAGCATCGTAAGATTGTAAAAGGCCATCATAGCATACTATCCCCGCTGAAACGCTTCTATCTGCCGCGTACAGCGCTGGATGACTCAGAAGCGATTACATTCTCACGGTAAAGTACTTTCAATTGGTATTTTGCACTCGACATGGACAGATCCATGTGCGATATTATTATCGTTACGCTTCTTTTAGATGAAATAGAAAAACTGGAACGTAATAAACGCAAAAGCAAATGACAGTGGGTCGAACCCCTTCGGAGAAACAGAAAGAGCAATGGCAGAAAAATAGTTGACAAAAATTATAGCGTCTGGAAATAAATTATATATAAAATGAGTTTTATTATTGTTCTATGATTTTTCAAATAAAAATGTATTTTTATTAAAGCCACAGAAAAAACAAACATAATTGGGAATATCAAATGACTTAAATCATTTAACTCTTTTCAAATGTTGCCATTTAGTATATTCATACTATTTTCGTATTCACTTTGTGAGACTATACCAACACAACACACAAAACATTTTTATCTTAAGTTATATTAGTAATAACTGTACTATCAGTAATAATAAAAATAAAAGTGATATGGCTGAGAATAAGTCTCTTACAAAGAATTTCCTACAATAATAAATTATCTCAACCATAGTATTATGTAACAATTCCACTAATGTTATGCCAACACTAGCTAAAATAAAATGTCACTGTTTTTTTTTACTGGCTTTTCCCTTCTGAGAATATCACTATGATACAAAAGCCCTGGAGTCATGCCAGAAATATACATTTATAGTATGCAAATATATAATAGAGATACAATAATCTAAAAACTCTCAATTATGTATTATGTAGTAAGCTAACATCAAACAATCACAGGAAGCTAAAAAGAACCTAAAAAGGTTCAAATGTAAATATCTTTTTTTTGAGGCCTTCTCAATACAAAATTCTTTGAGAGAGTTATTTAGGGGCTGACGCTTAACATTTTAAGATATTTTTGGTATATAGACGCTACGATTCATTCTCAACTAATTTTATGTATGAAAGTCTGCCATTGTTCTTTGGTTAGAGAATACGCCACATCGATACCCGAATTAAAAGAAAACAATATTAAATTTAAAGAGCATTTTCGGATGACTGTTCAAAACATAACAAAATTGCAGAGCTATTGCGACAAGGTTGACAAAAGAAAAATACAAAATAATTTTTGTTTACACATACACTCGATGACTGTATGCGAGATAATTGCGAATCTAATGTATCACCAATGCAAGTCGCAATTCATCGTCAAGGACAGCCCGCGTAGAGCGCTGAACACGGTGGAACAGAGCTGAACTCTGCGTTAGCATACGTGTGATAGAAACACACTTGTCCTCATTTTACGCCCGTTTGCCGCGAAAGCTGAATAACGGAAGAAAGGATGAGTACGCATCTCTATACAAAACTGGTGTTATTTATGGACAAAACTAAATTAAGCTAAATAAGTGTATTTAGTCCCTTAGTGACAAAAAAAATCACAAAATCTGCATTTGTGAAGGCTGTAATGATAATGGCATTGAATATGATTAGGAGAAATTTAGATCGACAGTAATTCAGCGAATTGTAATTATTGAGAAATACTTTACTTCAAGCTTAATTTATACAAATTGAAATATTTCTAAAATGTACGGGCAATGTTAGGTAAAGCATTTAAAATCAAATAGAATATAGTTTGAATTTCTGAAAAAAATGCTTATGCATTTTTATCCGATATTTTTTTATAGAATAGGGGGCACACGAGCATGCGGCTCACCTGATGGTAAGTAACTACCGCCGCCCATGAACAACCGCAACACCAGGGGAATTGCAGATGCGTTGACAACCTTTTAGAAAGGTGTAAGCTATTTTCTTGAAGGTTCCTAAGTCGTATCGGTCCGGAAAATTTGCTGGTGGTAATTGATTCCACAAGGAAGTCGTGCGAGGGAGAAAACTTCTTCTAAATCGCACAGTGGTGGACCGCCAATCATCCAGATGGTATGGATGGTAACGCGAGTTTTGTCGCGATGTGCGATGGTGAAATTGAGCGGCTGGAATTAGTCCGAACAATTCCTCAGAGCACTCCCTGTGATAGATGCGATAAAATACGCAAAGAGATGCAATATCTCTACGCAGTGCCAGTGTATCGAGCCGATCAGAAAGAACTCGATCGTCGACGATTCGAACCGCTCTGCGCTGGATGCGATCAAGTGGAAGGATCCGGCACTGGGGTGCCCCGGCCCAGAGATGAGAACAGTATTCCATGTGGGGCCGAACTTGCGCTTTGTAAAATTGCAAGCGATGTGCCGGCATGAAATACTGTCTCGCTCTGCTGAGCACGCCAAGCTTTTTAGAGGCCAATTTAGTCTTCCCTTCCAAGTGACCACGAAACTACACACTATTCGATATGTCGACGCCAAGGATTCCGATACTGCCTGAGGCAGCAATGAGAGTGTCTTGAAACTGAGGAGATACGACAAAGGGGTTCTTTTTAGCGGTAAACGCGCAAACTTGTGTCTTCTGGGGATTGAACTGAACTAGATTTAGTCGGCCCCAATCCAAGACTTTGTTAAGCAAAGACTCGACTTCAGACACAAGTTTGTCCCGGTACTCGGCGACGTTTTCCCGAGAAATATTGGCACGGCCGGTATATAAGGCATCACCAGTGCTGTCGTTTGCATAGCAATGAATGCTACTAGTTAGCAACATATCATTGATATGCAGGAGATATATAAAAGAGTATGATATGATTGTAATAAATTGTTCACAATGTACTCCGTGTTGATCATCGTTCGTGGCATTTGCGACGCTTTGGTCCAGTATCGAACTCAGGAGCGTAGTAGTGGGCACCACACTGCGCATCGTGCCACCAGTTTCGCAGTTGTGTCATGCTCCTCCATAGATCGCTTCGCTTTTATACTTTACAGACTGAGAATTATTGCCTAGACCGTTCTCGATGTATCCGCTTAAATTTCACAATAAACTTTATCAAAACTATTTATCAAACTCATAAAGTTCAAACAAAGTACGTTTTTTGCGAACCTTTTATTTGATTTCAATCGAGTTCTTCAATAAAATATAATAATAATAATCATTCATTTGAATCCATCAGATCATAGTTACAAAAGTATATTTGAAATGAAAATTAAATTTTGAATTACATATGAATTAAATTAAAATCAAATTGAATTATATTAAAATAAAATTATTAACCAGTCTTAAAACCATTAAAACCAAATTAACATCATTAAATATAAAAATCAATAATATGACTGCCTTTGAGTCAGTAGTTTGTCCTAACACTAATCATATAACAATGATTAATGTACTGACAATCAAACCTGTTCTCAAATATGCTCAAGATGGTGTTGCAGGTGGTCCGGAGCCTGCGCCTCAGAGATGTGCACCGCTTTCGCATCGTTGTATAGAAACATTCGACACGGGCGTCGGCGAACATCCCTGACACGCTGCAGTGCCCAGGCAGCCCCAACAGCGCCCTGAACGCATTATTAGCCCGAGCTACGAGCAAACCTGCGGGCGGTCATATAGGCCCTCACAGACAACGCACTATGCTCCCTATAGATGTCCGCATCGTCCCTCAGGTCAGGTGTCACGATATGCCCGAGATATTTAAACTGTTCGACTCTTTTTAACTCAACACCATTCAGTCTTATAGGTGGAACAATAAACAACTATTTGATCGAGTTAAGTACCGATTTTTTGTAGTCCTCGAGCGAAGTTAATTCCAATCTAAGCCACCATTTGGTTATGCGGTGGCTTCGGTTTCATCAGTTACAAGTTACTAAGAATTCAAACAGTGGTAGAGCCACGCGGCAGCTTTGCTGTCGCACAGATGGGCCTGCTCGAACCAGGGTGGTACCACGACCTCACAGAATATCAGCGTGAAGTAGAGGTTTACCTCTGCGTTTCGCCTGGTGAGTGCAGGTGGCCGGAGGCCCTTTTTACTGGTAATGAGACATTCCATCTTAGTCCTCACGGGTGTGACAACGCATCTGCATTTTGATTTGTAATAGAGGATAGATGTAGATGTCTATGGGCCGCAGCAACCACTTACCATTAGGTGGACTGTGTGCTCGTTTGTCACTCTTATCCTATAAAAAAAAACTCGAATTAATTTCGAATTTTGAATCAAGGTAGACCTACAGATTTTATTTATACACAGTCAGGTCATAAGTATTGTCACACAGTAAAAACTTTTCTTTTAGAATGCTGGCCACAAAAAAGTTTATTGAATTCGAATTTCGAATTGTTCATGAAAATAAAACTGTATACTTTTTAGAATTTTACTCATTTTTAAATATGCAGTGAACGCTTAAAAAAAGACCGTGTTGCAGTTATTGCGTTGCATCGTTGCGGTTACGCGCCAATTCAAATTTTTGACATACTGAAAAATTTGAATATAACCAAAAGATTCGTTTATCGTACCATCAAACGATACAATGAAGACTCTAGTGTAGATGACAGGTCAAGAAGTGGTCGCCCTCAGACTGTTAAGACTCCAGCAGTGATAAAAGCTGTGAAGGCGCGAATTCAAAGAAATCCCAAACGTAAGCAGATACTGTTGGCACTTCAGATGGGATTAAGCAGAACCACGGTGAAAAGGGTGTTAAATGAAGACTTAGTTTCCATCCTCGCTAATGGTATGGTTGGGAGTTTCTTATTAGGGCTTAACAGAGGTACATTTTTGTGAGAAAGGTGTAAAATCGAATGCAGTTGTGTATCAAAATACAGTCCTGACGAACCTTGTGGAACCTGTTTCTCATATCATGTTCAATAACAGGCACTGGGTATTCCAACAAGATTCGGCGCCAGCTCATAGAGCGAAGAGCACACAAGACTGGCTGGCGGCGCGTGAAATCGATTTCATCATGCACGAAGACTGGCCCACCTCCAGTCCAGATTTGAATCCGTTAGATTACAAGATATGGCAAAACTTTGAGGAAAAGGCGTACTCAAAACTTCATCCCATTTTGGAGTCACTCAAGACATCCTTGATTAAGGCAGCCGCCGATATTGACATGGACCTCGTTCGTGCTGCGATAGACGACTGGCCGCGCAGATTGAAGGCCTTTATTCAAAATCACGGAGGTCATTTTGAATAAACTTTAGTGACATAGGAATCTATGTTTTGTTAAGTTCATTTTGGTATATAAATGGTTACATAATGAATAAACTAGTTTCAATTATTTTATATTAAACATGTGACAGAATTTATGACCTGACTAGGTATGATAATATTCAATATACACAAAATCATTTGGTACTGCTACCACCAATTTGGCTGCCAAATATGGTGATGGCAGCACAGAGAAATCCTCTGTAGGCTAAATGTCTGCACTAAGTGTAGTAAATCGCATCATATTTAAGATTGAATTATTGGAATTTGGCTTAGTCCAGATATTCGGGTCAGTGTTTTACTAATAATATTCGGATCAACAATTAAATAGTAAATGTTATTTCGTCGCTAACTTTTGAGCCATCAATGCCAACATACAGTTCGTTCGTATTGTATTCCGCCTGTACAATGCGCGGTTAAATTGAGCCTAAATTATTTATACCAACAAATGAGATCCTGTTTCAAATGAGACATTTAAGTGGCATCCGAAACATTTAAATGAATTATAAGATACGACTCTGAGTTATATCGGTAAAGAGAACACGCGACTACTCCCTACTACAGAAATGGCAAAAGTGACTGCGTCGAGCCAAAAGTTAGTTTTTGGGTTTTTCTGGCATGAAATTCTCAGTAGCGGTCCGGAATCAGTAAGTTGGCGATACTTAGCTCGGATTACATTGAAATCCCTTGGTTAAGCGACCTCACTCTGGTCGCCTATCAAGTTGCCGTCGCATCGATTATGAAATTAAGGGAATAGAAAATTGACCTAACGCACACTTCTGCTTAAACCGAAATTTGATCTGGAGCGATGAACTACATACGAGTTAATTAGCATGAGAAATAATTTCATATGTGATGCATCATATAGATAACGGTAATTGTGGCATGATTAAAGGTCTCAGAAGCAAAAATAATCAAACATTCATCAGCAATATCAAATTATTGTGCCGACCGTAACCGAGCACATAGCAAGTGAGTGCTGTGGCCCATAAACAACGACTTTATCTTCAATTAAAAATCAAATCGCATACATCTTGTCATTTCTTAGGACTAAGATTAACAACAGCATTAAGCTGCTATTTTGCTATTGCTGCCATTCTGTGCTAACGGGATTCTTCACTGTTTTTATTTATTTATTATTTCCCGTATTACTTATACGTACGTAGCCGTTAATGATCTTCCAGGTACTATCGAGCGTTTTCACTCGACTTATTACTTAACTCATTTTACTAGTGTTGTGTTTTTGTAAACCATATATGTTTAAGTCTGAATTAGAGGTTAGCTATGGTGCAATATCAGAGACACCAACAACTTGCGTTTACCTCTTAACGCTTTTTTATTTAAATCTAAGACCCGACACCGTCCACCAAGCCATACGACCATGTGGATCATCAATTAAGTATTACCTACTTTCATTTCTGAGAAAGTTATGGCGCAACTGCTCTGCCTCGTGTTTGGTCGGAGTTCACATATCCTCAAAATATACTATTCCTCAGACAAAGAGTTTCCTCCCAATGTCTTTATTCACCACCGAGTAGGTGGCTGATCAGCACTTAAAGTTAACACTCATTAATGCCAGTGGGGATTAAGTAGGGGTTGTTTGCGTACTGCCTAATTAAATTTGAGGGCTTAGTCTCTAAGCTACTACAGTTCAATAGTTAATAACGATATTCGAGATACTTATCACTTTTGTTCATTCATTCATATCATTTATCTACAAGTATTTAAAAAAAAGATTCTGCGTATATTATATTAAGATTTGCTTCCAAAGTTTTCTAATATGTGTCTAAACCTTTGCCATTTCAAGAAATGATGGGAGCATTATTTGAAAACTTTAGAACTTACCCATATAAATTAACGTACTCACTGCCAGAATTTCTCCTTAATAGGATGTGATCAGCTAGGTCACAATAAGCTAAAAATTTTGCAAAGACGTACGCATAAATACGACATCGGTTTATCGTACTTAATGTTTACACTTCAAAGAATAATATGTTAAATATAATTAAAAATTAAAAATTTTGTACAAGCGACTTCAATGTAAATTATTAAGAATAACTCAAAAACTACTGATCAAACCTTAATCAAATTTATATGGGATCGTTTGTGAAGCACCAGCTTTCGAATTAAAAAAGAATCATTGAAATCGGTTTACCCTGTAAAATGTTATGAGGTAACACACATAAAAAGAACATAGTCGAATTGAGTACCGTCTCCTTTTTGAAGTCGATAGAAAATACATTAAATTGCACTGTAGTATTCCTGTAAAAATTACCATTACCTTAAAAGTCCAATGCTGGTCATAGACCCTTGTCATAGATTGCCGCATTTGACACCACTATTCGTTAATATTGTCGTTAATTAAGTTTTCAAAATATCTTACTCTACAAAACTAAGCTAACGTTCACTTATTTTGATAGGCTATAATGAATGAATGAATAGATTGATAATGCCAGTGTTAAGATAATCAGGTATTTTAATTGACGTAGATACGATATTATTTGCCTTTTGATCATATTAACGTCAAAGTTATATGTATTTAGACTTTAAGTGATTCTAATTCGCCATTACTTTCTTTGCTCAAATTTCGACCGAAAACCTTGTCTCTCTAATGTTCTCTCTGTAATTCAAATCAAAGTGGATTCGTTAGTCCTAAAGTAGCATACGCCAACATTTTCATTTTCATTATTCCCAGAGTTGACAACCTTTCGAATCCTTAGTTTTCCATAATTATAACAAAGGATAAATACAATAAAATGCAATACAAATGCCCTTTATTGTACACTAAAAAAACAAATAACATACCAAGAAACAAACAGAGAGAAAAACAAAAGGCAGTCTTATTGATATACAGCAATTTCTTTTAGACAAACTAAAAAGGAAATAAAGAGAAGTGGAAAGTTAATTAAAGGGTAGTGTGCATTTTAAATAATATTATAATCTAAAATATAAAATATAAGTAATTAAATAGCCGAAATTTACTTAATTAACCGACTAGTAAACATAAAGCGACAGCAAGAGATCAAATGATGGGGGAAAAATTAAAGGGAAAGGTAATGTTTTTTAACTTGCTTTTTAAATGAGTATTTTGTTTGAGCACGTTTTATATTTATTGTTAAGGAGTTCCACAGCTTGACCCCAAGAACTAAAAAAGATTTACTGTAAAAAGTACAAGAGTGCAAGGGACTTAGAAGGGAAAGGTTTTCTATAGACTAAAGGGAAATGTTATGAGAGGAGCTGATAAATTGGAAAGATTCTTTGTGGTAGGGAGGACTTGATAATTCAAATAATCGCAGTGTAATCTAAAATGTTTGCAGCTTATGGTTCATTTTGAAGAATGAACCACTATTTACCCATCTCCACCAAAATTATGCTTGCCCAATATTTACTGATCCCTATCTTCGATTATGCTGATATAATTTATCTAGATATTACCGAAGAGCAACTTAATAAATTTGAGCGACTCCAAAATCTAGGTAAAAGGTTCATATTTGGCCTTCGTAAATATGACCATGTCTCAGAATACTGCGCTAAGCTCAAGTGGCTTCCAATCCGTCTTCTTCGGAATGCTCATATCCTTTTTGCTCTCTACTACATAACATAACATATGAACCTTTTACATAGATTTTGGGTTCACTCAAGTTAATTAAGTTGGGCTTCGGTAATATCTAGATAAATTATATCAGCATAATCGAAGATAGGGATCAGTAAAGGTTGGGCAAACATAATTTTGGTGCAGATGGGTAAATAGTGGTTCATTCTTCGAAGTGAACCATAAGCTGCAAACATTTTAGGTTACACTGCGTTTATTTGAAGTGTCCAAAAAAGGCTATCAAGAATATAATAGAATGTATTAAGACTCGCAAGTTTTTGACAACGTCCTTATAAGGGATTTGAACACCATTAAATAGTATGGAATTTATTTGAGTTTTATTTAATTTGGAGATTATTCTTGAACTACCAATAATTGTCGATTGGGATTTTCTCGGATTAACGGTTAACCCATAAGATTGACTCCAGTGAAGAATACACGCTAGGTACTTGTTTATATCGCAAATTACTTTTGGAAGATCTTCTACGGTGGTTTGTAGATAAATCTGAAGATCATCAGCATAGAAATGGTAAGGAGAAGATATTTAAGGGTAATGAAATTCATGAAAATTGCAAATAAGAGAGGAGATAGCACGCCACCTTGGGGAACGTCAGCAACGGTATCAAGCCATGAAAACATTCTGTGTTGCACCCGAACACGTTGTCGGCGTCAATGTAATTAACTACGAAACTAGGAAATTGTAGTTGGATATATGATAAGAGAACGCAGTACACCAATAAGAATATCATGATTGCATTTTTGAATTGAATTGCATTGAAGGCATTGCTGAAACCCAGCAACACCATCTCTGTGACTTGGCGACATTCCGAAAAGAATGTCGTCAGTGATTTTTAATAATGCTGTCGTTGTTCTATGACCCGCCCTAAATCCGGATAGGAGTGAATTAAGGATATCATTTCTTGTGGATAAGGAATTTAATTGTTGTTGGATAAGACGTTCTAAGACTTTGGACAAAATAGGAAGAATTGAAATAGGACGATACTTGCAATAACTCGAAGGATTATCTTTTTTAGGAAAAGGTATGATTTGGGCATCTTTCCCTTGGGAAGGGAAAATTAAGGATAAAGGTAATAAAGGGTGTTAATATATCAAGAAAGGGAATAATAATTTTACGACTGACATCATTACTTCCGACAGCGTCAGAATGGATATAAAGTATATTTCTCCTAACATCGCAATCTGCAAATTGCCAAAACGCAAATGTACGAGTCAGGAGTGGGTAATGTTGAAAGTTGAGTTGTAGTTGATTTTGCAATATTATCAGTGCAATAAGCAGTAGAAAAGTGCTGATTAAGCAAATTTAAATCTATATTATTTTGAATCGAGCTTGAACGTAATTTCCAAACTCCAAGAGACCTTAGGAATTTCTAAAGGATAAATAAACAAACATTCTCCTTTAAACACTAAAACATTACAAAAAATCTGTAATTTTTCACAACAATTTATTACTTTATGAAATATTTATAAAATTTTTTGGAATTTGTTGTATTAAAGTCTATAATTTGATTTCAGCCTTGAGCGAAATATAAAAGCTATCCTCTGAAAACGATGTCTTTAAACTGTGTATTGAAACACAATAGCGATTTGATTGTTCCGATTCAATTTTATCAATCGATATTGATTGCGACACAAAGAAAAGGTCTTGCGGTAAAAAAAAACACATTGTTAAAATATAACCTGACATATTTTGAGTTTATTGGTTGAAAATAAACATAAGGCTTTTTTTCGTTATTCATAAAATAATAAATATTTAACTTCCTTAACTTTTTATATAACAATAATTTTCTTTTGTTTTATGTATTACGTGATGGTAGTAGAAAAATAAAAATAACGCAGAATATCTCATAGTACCGTATGGACATGCAAAAATACAGTGGATATTATAACGAAATATGGCAAAAAGAACTTATGAAAATGAACGTATATAAAATTTTAAATAATATAATATTGAGTAATTAAAAACTATTCATAGATCGCGAATCTTTATAAGGACTCCAGAGGGTCCAATAAATAATACGCAAAACATAGACAAGCAGCAAGCGTTCGTTGAAAGTTTAACGCTATGAGCCTCTACAAAGCATATTTTTATAAAGCAAAATGTCTTAAGTTCTTTGTTCGTCGTCCAAATCCTTCACACTACCAACTCTTCCTCTATAACTGTATTTGAATTATTTTCGATCTAAATAAGAATGAATAATTATGTTATACAATTAGATCTATAATCCTAGCTTAACTGGCTTACCATTCAACAGAGACGCAATTTTAAAATGCTATTTTAGATGCGGGAGCTTATTTTATTTTAAAGGACCCATCTTACCTGTCATCAAATTCGGATTTGCAAAAGTAAATTTTACTTATATTTTACAATAGCATTGTTCGCGCCCATTTTGCACTGCCACCTAGCGCTTAATATGTTATTTGTTAATTATTATCCCAACCGCTTCTATATCGCGCCATCGCACCCACCTTCGTGTAATTTAGACATTAATTTATACAAGATTATTGTAAAGTGTAGAGACATTGACAATAACGCTATATTTCGCGATTATCAGTGAAGTTTATATGTGTGAAGAAAGCCGGCGTCGAATCATCGTGGCTGCAGCTCTTGAGACACGAGATAGATCAGCAGAAGTCCAGGTAAGTGCGCATGAATTCATTCACGTCCTTCCTGTCACCTAAACTTAGAGCATTTGCAGTATAGCAAAAATATTAAAACCTTCTTCACCGTTTGTACAGCACCCAATAATACAGCTTGCTATTTATTTTAATAACCGCACCACAGAATCATCCTTTTTATAATTAATCTTAACCAGCAGTTGGTCATTTAAACCAACACACCATATATAATAAAATTATTTGATCTTCTTCTACTAATAATTTATATTTCTACACACTTCACTGGGTGCGGTAATATCGTTACTTGTTTACCATACATGCTATTTCCGATATTATCAGGAAAGCACTCAATAATTATTTTTTTAAATAGTTGCTTCGTGAGCACATAATAAAGCCACAGCTTGCTGTTTGTATATGGTTGTAGCTGCAGCGTCTACCACATATAAAATTCAGTATATTGTTTTTTAAACACTAGGCAGTAAACCACAAAAGTCCAATTGTAAGGCATAGGCCTCCTGATAGTACTATTATTAAAAATGTCCTAATATAACCAAAAATAAGCAGCTGAGTATTAACCTTGTATTGGCGGTGTAAGAATACCACTATAATGGTAGACCAGCTAAGTGGTACGTGTTGGCAGAATTCACCCCGAAATACACACCCATAAATACACTTAAAATTTCAATGAACATGTTTCCTTGAAAGAACGCTGCTTAAATCGGCATATGGATCGACTCATATGAAACATATACAGTTTGAGCGGTGTCACGAATATTCCTATTTCCGGTGCCATATTTGAACGAAAACAACAATACAAAACGAAACACTGCTACAGAGATATTTCTTGAATTATTACTATTATTTGTTTTTATTAATAATGTTTATATTCGGTTTTAATTACAGAGTAATAAAAAGTTATAGGATTGTTAATTATTGTTCTTATTTATTTTACATATTTTTATCTATAAACAGATGTTCATGAACATTTTTAGTCAATTTTACGAATTGAATGCTACTTTACGCCTCTGACACACGTGCCTAATAATCTTCATAGTGGAATATCACGAGTCTCACGAATTTTTTATTATGTTGTAATTAAAAGTGTAAAATAATTTTGTTAAATATTTCACGTAATTGTTTATCGTTATTTCCCCATGCAATACGGAATATGATTCAATTATTCGACGCGACAATGCATTCGTGCAGCTTAATGGACCATAAACAACAACACTACGAATACAAATCGAAAATTAGACTCGTTGATTTCCTTTATATTTGAACTATTTATAACAATCATATATGCCAAAATGAAATAATAAAGAGTATTTTTAATTATGTTATTTAAAAATTGTTTCAACACATGTCATATACTCGTATATATTCGTAATAAATAGAAATCCGCTATACAAAAGGGAGCTAATATGTGATTTTATATTCTTTTTATTTCCAGAAGTCGGTATTTACTTTTTCTGATAAGTTTAATACTATAAAACTAGAATGTCGTCTTAATATTTACATTAAAATCTTAATCCGTATTTTCCAGACTTAGGGATTGAATTTGTTTTCAAATTAAAAGAAAGTGCCCTAGTATAAATGCTACCATGTCTGTACTAATATCATCATAACCCACCGCCTTAGAATGAATTGCTAAAATAGACTTTTTATCATGATCATGAGAAACAGGAGAGAAATTAAAGGCTGCTGCAAATCTTAGTAATTTGCACAGAAGCAATGGAGCCTTTAGTTTAGGAGTGAATTGTAGGATCCACTACTTTTACAGAAGCGAACTGTTGATTGATTTCATCAAGTGATAGAGAAGAACCACAATCCAATGTAGTTGGCTTGCAAAGACCAAAAGATTAAGAAATTTCCTCACTTCAGCGGGAGAGGCGTTATTAATACAAATATCGGCGTTTAGCTGCACATATTTTATTCCCCAAAACACGATAAATATTTTGGTCGAGACGGATGTTTTTTTAAAGTCAGGTTATTTTAACAAATTATACTATATATAAATAACCATAATAACATTTTCTATGTAATATATTTCAATATATTTTGATTTCTTGCCAAAATAGAAAATCATAAATACATACCAGATAGGTGGCGCTTTAGTCATTAATTAAATTTATATTTACACTGTCAAAATCCGGAGTGAATCCATAATGAAACTTATCGTGCTACCTACCGGAAAAGGTAAACCACCGTCTGCCGGGCCAGTCAGTAATAAATTTATCTTTAATAACACATTTTCCAATTCATTTGAAAACTAAACTACTAATTCTTATGTGAATTTCGGAAATTTCGGGAACGTTAAAATCAGACTGATTTTATAAATATAGCTCAAATTCCTGAAATTAAGGATCCTGAAGATAAGGGTGCAAGAAAATGCCCGAAGTTAAATTTCTGGAATGTTTTGGGGAAACATTTCAGAAATAATTTGTATAATATTTTCAAATTTATATTTAAGAATCCCAGGGTTTTAGTATTAAATAATATTAAAATATTATTAAAAATTTAAGAGAAAAAATGTAAAAGGTGTATAATAAACTTATTTATACATAAAATCTATATAAAAATATATATGCGTAACTAGGGCCAGCTTCCGCGTCTATCAACAGATGAGCTCCATGGTAGGTACCATATTATAGGCATTGTCACCGAAGTTACTTGAGTATGCCAAGTTTCAGCTCAAATGGATGTCAGCAAGTGCTTTATAATTTTTATACAAATTTTGAACCCGATAACATATATTATAACATACGACTATAAAACACACATTAATATACACAACAAGGCGTGTTAAGTGTAATTCAGGGGACTAAGGAATATCATAATCTCAATGTCCCCGAAGGAAATACTTTGAGAACTATATTCCCTATTTTGTCATTCTTAGGGATGGATTTTTTTCAAATTTATATGGGACCACCCCTGAACATACGAGTACATACAAAAAAAACATATTGTCGAAATATGAAACTCCTCCTTTTTTGAAGTCGGCTAAAAAGAACAAAACGCAGATGTTAATTACCTGGGTCTAAAAGTCTATTTATCACACACCAGCTTTTTTCTCGCGGTTTTGCCCGCGTGTGCTTCAATTTACCAATATCATTAATACTATTCCGTGCCAAAATTAGCCAAATTGGATCACTTTTAGAGTCACCTCGGTATCTGTACCTCTGTTATATGTTAGTCACAGGATTTTCTTTTATTTTAAGGGTATTTTGGACATAGATGATTCAAATTTGGCATAGATACAATATGCTACAGGAACATATAAGTGAGTTAATCAGAATCGCATTTACATCTTATGTCTAGCAACACCTATTACTATTTTATATCAGGCATGTCATTCGATGTTTTGTTACTAATTTTAAGTTGTTTTGGAATTAGAATTGTGTTATCTACATTTTACTCTCTTTACATTTATTCATAATTACAGTTAATTTAGTTTTGATAAAATAATGTTGAATTACATGGTCTTCTATTAACACACGACATAATTAATTGACAAAATATTTCTACCTGGCGTTTTTATTTTGTACAATAATGTTTCAAATACCATATTAATGTATAATCATTGATTTCTAAATATTAATGAATATAGTATTTACATATTATGTACAGATGAAAATTATAATTTCATAAATCGTGTTCCCCAAAATTGTATCATATTTATAAAATAACCTCTCTAAAAGTTGACTTTAATTTATAGAAGGTATGGGTGATATTTAAACTCAATAAATACTATTAACCATATAAAAACACACCCTATTTTATTTCGAAATGAATCAATGGTTACATATAAATGCACGAAGCATATATGAGTCCATCAGCGTACATCGTCAATAAATGATGGGGCTATAAGGTGGGCTCATACAATCAGTTTCATAGTATAA
This sequence comes from Parnassius glacialis, assembly GCA_033319125.1. Classification (NCBI taxonomy): domain Eukaryota; kingdom Metazoa; phylum Arthropoda; class Insecta; order Lepidoptera; family Papilionidae; genus Parnassius; species Parnassius glacialis. The sequence goes on from JAVANC010000019.1 coordinate 20,611,456, forward strand.
TCGTTTGTTACTTTTACTACTGTGTAAAATATAATGAAAATATATAACATTATTATATAGAGCTGTTAAATAAATCGGTTAAGTGAACCGATTCGTAGTACATCTCCAACAGCGTAATTTGTTGGCAGAAATCCAGTTGTAATATGTTGTATTTCATGGTAATGAATTCATGATTTTTCCTACCGCAGCACTTACTATTAAAATAAGTGAATTTAAATTATTTAATCGTGTGAGTAAAGATCAGAGCATTGATTGTTTCTTACGGAAAAAAATTACAACCGTCTTTATCGTTATCGTCATATATATTACTGCTTCTTTATAGTCTATTAAAGTCCACTGCTGAACATATGCCTCCTCCATAGATTGCCTTATAGAGGATTATTTGCCATAGTTGTCATGCTTGACAAGCAGTTTTTTTATTTTTAGTCGTTACAAGGAAATAATTACTTTGAGTGAATGGTAGGTTCATTATTTTTCGTTTATGTTGTTACTGATATGGTCGCGGGTGCAATACGGAATCAATATTTATCAGGGCCCCGCTGAAAATCAGCGCTGCTGCAGTATCTGTGGTAACATATGCTGAGACGGAATCCTTTTGGCATCACATCACTCCCTCTTGCTGAGATTAATTTTATTTTTATTTATGTTTTTTAACTACTTTGTATGTTTTTATGTCTCATTATTTCTAAATGTATATTTTGTGTGTGTATTGATGCTAATAAACATATGTTTATGTCTATGTCAATGTCTATGTCTATGTCTATAAGGAAGTTGCTGTTGCCCATCTAGTCATTTGTATCCCTATGTTGCCTCTTACGACACCCATGGGGTGATATGGAGTATTGGATATTCTTACACCGGCACTACACGGTAAATAATATTACAGCTCAACTAACACGTTAAAGTAACAAGTTAAATGTCGGACAACTCAGCACAGCCCTAAGCCACTTACATCCATCGACTTCATGCATAGCTAATCAGGTTGTCACTCCGGGGCGATAGTCGGTTCTTCAAGTTAAATAGCCGGCCTGTCAGCTTTGGGCTTTGTTGGTAACTCTAGTTCTGCTGCAGATATCTTTGTCATAGATTCTATTACTTTTTTTTTTTTATAGGATAAGGGTGACAAACGAGCACACAGTCCACCTGATGGTAAGCGGTTGCTGTGGCCCATAGACATCTACATCTATCCTCGTTTGCGAATCAAAATGCAGATGCGTTGTCACCCGTGAGGACTAAGATGGAATGCCTCATTTCCAGTAAAAAGGGCCTCCGGCCACCTGCACTCACCAAGTGAAACGCAGAGGTAAACCTCTACTTCACGCTGGTATTCTGTGAGGTCGTGGTACCACCCCGGTTCGAGCCGGCCCATCCGTGCGACAGCAAAAGCTGCCGCGTGCCTCTACCACTGTTAAATGTTAAATTACGTAAAATAACCTTGCATATCGATCTTAAGTTAACAAATTTGGAGATAAAAATTGTCATAATAACAAAACAAGAAATATTATCACAACCTTTTGATACTGTACATGAACTAAAGTCTTAAAAGGGTCTCCAGTTCTTTACACTCACCATACGAAACACAACAGCATTAAGCTCAAATTTTACGCTGGTACTCTATGAGAGCGTGGTCCTTCCCCGGTCGAGTCGATCCATTCGTGCTACAACTATACTATTAATATAGTTGCAGCAAGGCTCTATCACGTATAAAATTATAAAACAAAACATATACTTCTCACTGCTGAACACAGGCCACTTATCATTTTGACAGTTTCATGGAGTAATTATTCGAATACGTTACTTCCATGCGTGTTGGCTAGCATTACATTTTTTTCATTCATTACAGTCTATCAAATGTCCACTGCTGAGCACATGCCAAAGATTGCCACATAGGAGGGATTTCAAAATAGTTGCCACTTTTGGCAAGCTGGTTGAAAGCCACAGTTGTTTTATTATTTTAGGTTGTTATTGAGAAGATGCTGGTGCCCATCTCCTGTTTCCCTCTGTCGTCTCTTACAACGTCCGGTTTCACATATCCTCATAATATTTTATTCCTCTATTTTTTTTTATGTGAATGCATAAGGGTGACAAATGAGCACAGCTGTATTATTACAGCCTTTCAACAGCCTACATACCATCAGTCAAACTGATTGTATGTGGATGCTGTGGCCCATAGGTATCTATATCTATCCTCGATTACCAATCAAAATGTAGGCGCGCTGTCTTTCCTGAGGACTAAGACCATTTTTTACTAGAAACGTGTCATTCTACACGTTTCTAATAAAAAAAGTTTTCCGGTTCTCTACACTTACCATAAGAAATACAACAGCATTAAGCTGATATTTTACGCTGGTATTCTGTAAGAGCGTGTTCCTTCTCCGGTCGAGCTGACCCATTCGTGCTACAACTATAATATAGCTTTAGCCTGACTATACCACGTACATGCACGTTTTCTGACGTTGTTGAGTAGGTTGAGTTGAGTAGACGTAGGTAGTTTCTGAGTAGGTTTTATGACAATACTCTTACTCCCCGGCCAATCCCGGCCGGCAGAGGTTATAAAAACACATAAAATTAGCAAATAAAAATTTATTTAAATTTAATTTAATTATTCGAGTTTTCTGAACTAAACTTATTTCTATACGTTTAAATACTGATTCTGATTAACGCACTTAATGGGAACCACGGGGTTTTGTTACATGTATAACGCCAATTTAATGCTTCATAAAAATATTACATACGTACGCTTCATTAAGTTGAGCAAAAATCAATGTAATGTTAGCTTTAAATTAAGTTAGTATTGTATTCGTAAGAAACCAAGCATCTCTGACATTGTTCGCTAAGTGAAGGTACTGACAATAATATCAGATAGTTATCTGAGAAATATTTTTTTAAGATTTTTCACAATCCAAGCATGACTCATGTTGCATAAAAGACACGGTATTTACACAAATCTATAATAAAAAGTCGAAATTAAATACTCTATTTAAATTTCGCTTGACATTGATTAAATAAAAACAAAAGAATAAATTCTTTATCTAAAATATATTGTACAAGAATCAAAATAATAATAACTGGACCATAATATATGATTATTATGTCAATTTTTTTTTGGAAACATTTGCTTTTGATGGAAAGGGGATAAAGGAATTAAATTGAAATAATTCCAATTTCCTGCGCACGCTCTCTAAAATGTACTCGTACTGTATAGAAAAACAACAGACTAGTCACCATGCTCGACTAGGCAGTCTGGTAAATAGCAGGTCAGGTTCATCAATAAACCTAAGCAAAAGTACTAGCAGAGCACTAGCCCGTATGTTACAGCGTTATCTATCACCAACCGCATCTGCACACATTTTTTACAAAGTTATTATCTTTCTCGAAATGCATCACTCCCACTCTTTCGGAACTATGGAGAGTTTCAATGACAAAAATAGTCTAATAACAAAATTCAGTTGATGTAGTTGTGATTACTTATTACATAAAACTAGTAATATCGCTAAATTTGTTTGTCAAAACCATCGTGAGGAAACCTGCATATTCAAAAAAATTGTACGTCCAAAACTGATAAAACGCACTAACGATGTTGTGCATGCGACATATCGTTACATAGCTTTTTCAGAAATACGACAAAGTATATAAAAAGAACATAGTTTGTCAATTCAATTTTTAACATATCTAACATGAATATATTTATTCTTTATTTATAATATGATATAATTGTATATTGTTTAATCCATATGCGGCATGAAAAATTAGAAAATTGATGCTAAATGTGCTGTGAAATGTGCTGAGTTTAAGGAATAGATATAAAACTAATTTCTTTCGACTTTAGCATGGAAAGTTCCAAATATTAATGATGTTTAAAATGAAATAAAGCGACCTTTATGTTTTATCAACTTTATTATTAACATAATTACGGTAATGGAATAAAAGTTGTTCATCAAAGCTTTTCTATACTATTTTGTTCTGTGTCAAATTCGTTTTCATCATTATGAAACAATAACTTTGTTTACATACCATTTGGAAAATTAATTTAATAATTTACTAGCCGATTTAAAAAAGAGGAGATTCTCAATTTGACTTTATGTTATTTCACTTTTTTGTACCCAATGTTTGTGAACCGATGCGGGAAGTAAAGACTGTAAGAATCTCTGAAAGAGGCGGTGTTATAAGAATTTAAGGTTTTTTTGGTTTTTGGCTATTTTGACTCTCTAGAAGTGTAATGGGAACTTTTTGCCCCTATCAACCATGACCCCCATGACAACTTCTACATGATAGGCTATTCAAACTGACTAGGCCAAAAAGAAAGTTCGAGTCACCCCCCCAACTCATTTCTAGTCTTTACTTCCAATAAAGAGATTCGATTCTTTTTTAAAGAGTTTGTGCTTCAGCGGCGTTTTCAGGTCATCCGAAGAAATCTACTAATAAGGGTGCCAATTTTGTAATGAACTTATAATTTAACTATTTAGCCCACTCAAAAGGGATCAACAATTTTAAACTTTTAAATAAAAAATAAAAGCCTTTTTAGTTCTTTGAAATCGCCTTTTACGGTTTATTAAAAGTATTTTTTTTTCGTTAATCATAGACATATTGTAACAATTATTTACGAAATTGATCACAATAAGTTAGTGTTACTTTCCTTCAGTGGTTCATTTACATTGGCAAATCGAAAGTGAGTGATGTGACTACTGAAAGTTAATATCGTAACTTTCTGCAGCCCTGTAGTGTAGTATGATTCTTACTAGTCCCCTTTTTTTAAAGGATACTGCTTTGGCAGCTTGTGTACTCTGTTTCTATATTTTTACGTGGTAGAGCCAAGCTGCAGTTATATTATGGCTGCAGCATGAATGGGTCGGCTTGACCGGGGTAAATAGCGGCTTAATGCTGTTGTGTTTCGTATGGTGAGTGTAGAAAACCGGAGACCCTTTTTTCTGGATACGAGGCATTCTATCTTAGTTCTTAGGGGTGGCAACGCATTTGCATTTTGATTCTTAATCGAAGATAGATGTAGATATCTATGGGCAACCGCATCCCCTTACTATCAGGTGACACAGTCCACCTGTGCTCGTTTATCACCTTTAAATTCTAAAAAAAAATTGGCTCAACTGTCAGCTGCATCATTAAACGGGCTGTTGGAAAATCATAGGATTTCTCATACTCCATTTGTTGGACTATCATTTAATCAGATATATTTTGCTATCATTTGTACGTTAATTAAGCTCTTCGACCTGTACGTGAACGCACTGATAGAGGAGCTCAGCAGCATATTTGTGTCAATAATATTAGTTATGTGGATGACATGGTTCTGCTGAGTGCCTCAGTGTATGGTCTGACCAAGTTGCTGAGGATCTGCGAGCGTTACGCGCTGGATCACGGGTTGCTCTATAACGCATAGAAGAGTGAATGCATGGTCTTTCGGGCCAGGGGGCGGGGCTGCCCTTAGAATATTCCACCTATTAGACTGAACGGTGTCGAGTTTGAAAGAGTTTTAATATCTCGGACATATTATGACCCTTTGCCTGAGCGACGATGCGGACATCGATAGGGAGCGGAGGGCGCTGTCTATGAGGGCCAATATGATCGCCCGCAGGTTTGCTTGTTGCTCGGGGGTCGTCGAAATAACTCTTTTCAGAGCATTTTGTACGTCCCTGTATACGGCCATTCTGTGGGTGTCATATACCCAGAAGCAGTACAACGCACTCCGTGTGCAATATAATAATGCGTTCAGAGTGCTGTTGGGGCTACCCGGGCACTGCAGCGCGTCAGGGATGTTCGCCAACGTCCGTGTCGACTGTTTCTACACGACGATGCGTAAGCGGTGCACATCTCTGGGGCGCAGGCTCCGGACCACCTCCAACACCATCTTGAGTGTATTTGCGAACAGGTTTGATTTTTAGTACATTAATCATTATTATATGATTAATGTAAGGACAAACAAACAAATTACTCAGAGGCAGGCATATTATAGATTTTTATATTTAATGATGTTAATTTGGGTTTAATGATTTTAATCTGCTTTTTTTAATAATTTTAATTTTATATAATTCAATTTAATTTAAATTAATTCGTATGTAATTAAAAGTTTTATGTATATAATCATAATAATAAGTTACAAATAATAGATGGTTAGCGCTCGCTGTAAGCTTCTCACAGTACTCGAGCAACCGGGTCGATCTCCGCCGGCACCTATGAAATTGTTAATTGCAATTTTAAGTGCTGGTTTACCACGTGCTCGGCGGTGAAGGAAAACTTCGTAAGGAAACCTGCATGTCTGAGAAATAAGAAAAAATATTTCGAAGACATGTGAAGTTCGCCAACACGCATTGGGGCAGCGCGGCGGACATTTCCTTGCCCGAAAACCCTCTCAGAAATGAGAGGAGGCCTTTGCCCAGCAGTGGGACGTAAATAGGCTGCAACTTTTACTTTTACAAATAATAATAATTTATTATTATTATGTGGGGTATCTATATAGTTTTTTCATCTGGTTGCCTGTATAAATATATAATTGTAAATTAAAACGATGAACATACATAAATATCAATAAAGTAAAATAAATACATAAAAAAGTTCATAAATAAATAAAACTTAACCAGATGGAAGCCTCGGCAGGCGAGACCTAACGGCCGAAGTTTAAGGGGTAAGGGAAAGAAACCGGCGGATGATGCGGGCAGTATCAAGGAGCACCGCCTTCTCCATTTGAGCTTGCAGCGGTCCGTCACGGAGTCCCAGTCGCCTCAGATGACCCGAGAGGCTGACTGGGATTAACCCGTTCGCAGAAACGACTACAGGTATAATTTCGGTCGACAGTCCACCTCACATGTCGGTCACCTCGTGAGCCAGGTCCAGATATTTTGTTCGCATATCTGTTTCGGCTTTCAACAGGTACTCGTCATACGGAATGGTAATGTCGACCAATAATATCCTTGACTGTGCCCGGTCCATCAGCTCAATATCATTCGCAAGAATAGTCCTGTCTGTGATGATGGCCCGGTCCCAGTAGAGCCTGGCGCGGTCATTTCCGATCCACGAGACCGCATTTCAGAGCGAGCTCCTGGTTTAGAATCCTGGATACTAGGTTGTGCCTATGCAAGTACTCAGAGTTAGAAAGCAATGAACAACCAGAGATGACTTACCTAAGTGATTCACCGGGATGGCGACAAGATCGACAAATGTCAACGGTGCCATCCCTTAGGATATATCTCCGATAGTTGTTGGTCTTAATAACCCGATCCTGTATTGCACACACAAAACCCTCGGTTTCCCCGAAGAGGTCACTGTACGAGCTGGTGTGCTGTACAATCTTAGAAGTTGATAAAAATGATAAGGACTTGAACTGATTATGTAATTTATTCTGATATTATTGATAGTGAGTACAATGCGCGACGGCGAATGATTGCGTACTGAATGGATGAGAATGAAAAATGATACAATATGGTAAAAATGCTTAAGTGCAAAAATGTGCGGTTTGTAAAGACCGTACATGCTGCGGGGAGAGAGAGAGAGAACAGATGATGATTGATAGGCGATTACAAATTGATACTAATTGATAACGATGATTATACTATAAAAATTAGCTTATAAATTTCAATTAAAAAACTTATAAATTTCACACTTCACTACACTGCACTAAGATCACAAAAACGTTTGCAAACTGTAGGCGACGTCGACTTATCCAGTGCGCGTGCACTCAGTTCACCCGATGACGTAACTGCGATACCGCGGGGCTCGACCGATGTTGCTTGCTCTGTGTTTCGGTTCGTGCCAGTGAACTGTACATTCAAGCCAGCTGATCTTTCGCTTTGAGAGGGACCTTGTATACGTGCGGCGCATCTGCGGCGTAGACTCCGCAAGGCGATTAATGTTGATGCTAGTATAGCTGCTCCCAGCAGAAGATAAATAAGCACATATTGATGTAGGTCGTGGTTTGATAACTGATTTACCATCTCTGTATCAGCGTTGCTTGTCTTCAGCTGCTCTATTTGGTGTCCAATACTTGACAAGTGTTTTCGATTCTCCTCATTTTCTGACTCGTCGAATTTCTCGAGCCTTTGGAGAGGAATAGATAGGTTGATGACATCATTGATTGGAGGTATGTCTATCTTTGCAAGGTCGGGCTTGATATTATAATTAGTGACCTGCTTTCTGTGTGAAAATATTGTCAATGTTTCACTTTTAATGAAACAGCCGTCCTCGAGAATGATAATACCGGCCTTGCTAAGTCGTTGCGCGGTAACATGATGCTCGCATATTATTCTTATCATCCTTTGATTACAGCAAAAGTACAGGTACGTATTTAGTTTGTTAAGTTCAACCCATATATCCTTGCAGGGCGAAGTTTTGATTTCACACTGACCTGTGTCTTCATTTTTGATGCAGAGAATATCGTCCGAATTCATATGGAAAATAGGTTTCTGTAGCGGGCAAAGGTGAGTCTCAGCGTTGAACTGTGTACATCTTCGAACTTCTTCTTCTGATAATGGTACGTACGAGTCCTTTTGGATGTTGATCGCGATATGATCTGCGATAGGAGTGATGCGGACCATCTGTTTTTGTACTTGCTGCGGGATAGATATAAGCCTGTAAATCTCGTAGGTATCCCTGCTTACCAACGGGATTTTGATCTCGAAAATAAAGTATTGGCTTGTCATCCTTGCTTTTACTTCCAGTAAATGATAGAGTCTGGATAAGTTGTTTTGGATGTTGTTTATAGGCAGAGCTAATTCCTTTGATAATTGGCCAGAGATAATATTTAACTCTTCATTCAGTTGTTCAGGCGTTAATAAATAAACATTAAACTGCCCATAGTGGATGTCTGTGATGGTCTCCACCAACGTTTCTTGAATGTTTTTAAGATTGGCCAAAATGTTGTTTGCTATCATGGATGAGAGAATAAATTCATTGATGATTTTTTCGGTCTGAATTTCCTTTGTTATGATGTTGGCTTCTTTTTCTAGCTCTATGATGTGGGCATTGAAGATCTTGTACTGCTTGTTAATAGACTCTTCGATTCGACTCAAAAGGTTATATTCAGCTTCAACCACGGATGTTTGATTTTTCCATAAAAGAGCAAGATGTTTCTGATTCATCCTGATTATATTGATGTCTCTCTCGTATTTTTGAGCAAACTCTTCGTCTAACACACCGAACAAGCTGTGCGCTAGGTATCCGACACCGTTGATAAGCCCGCGCCGGCGTCTCGAGCGCGTGTATTGCTGACCGAGCAACATATGATGATAGTAGTCCAGTTCAGTGGCCTCATGACGTAGTTGTGACAACATTACGTCACATTTTGTTTGTTTGGATATCTTGGAGCATATGTTATCCAAATAATCGAAGTACTTGCGATACAATTCAATGCCTTGCCAGTACGGATTCATTTCGTAGTAGACAATGAGTTTCCACTGATCTCTGACAAGGTGCATGTTGGAAATTTTGTCCAAATAAATGCTCTGATTATTGCTTAGACTAAGTAGGTTGAAGGCACACTGAACGGGTGAAATGATGGTAAGTAAAGTCAACATTGCTAAAGCTATGAAGTTGCATGATTTTTTGCTTCGCGTTCTTTTTGCTTTGGTGCTTTTTGCTGTAGACTCCTTATTGCTTGATTCCGAATTTTGCTCGCTACCAACGTAATCATCTGATAGAAGTGGTGATATTTTTGTAATAGGCCTCTTGATAATGTTGTTTTTAGTTTTCAGGGACACCACTCGGACCAGATCGTCCTTTCCAGGGTGAAGTTCAACAACTCTAGCGAGCGCCCACTTGCCGGGAGGTAAGTTGACGTCATGTATGACGACAACGTCACCAATTTCCATGTTTCTTTGCTTCTGTTGCCACTTGCTTCTAGCTGATAATTGGCACAGGAACTCGGACTGCCATCTCTTCCATATGTCGTAGAAGATTTTCTGTACCAGTTGCCAACGTGTGCGCTCGTCCCTTTCGGTTTCGATGATGGTGAGGGTGGGGCCACTCGCCAGAAAATGTGACGGGGTGAGGAAGTTGATGTCCTCGGGATCTTCGCTCAGGGCGCACAGTGGCCTTGAGTTCAGGCACGCTTCCAGCTGTGACAACAATGTTGATAGCTCCTCAAATGTAAGCTTTTGTGCTCCGATGACTCTTCGTAAGTGGAATTTTAGGCTTTTCACCGCCGCTTCCCATAGACCTCCTGCACTAGGCCACGAGGGGGCGTTGAAGTGCCATTCGATCTCCATGTCTGATATTGCTGCGAAGAAATCATCGTCCAAGGCTTGTCGAAGATTGATGAATTCCTGCTGTAAGTGTTTGTAGGCGCCGACGAAGTTGGTCCCGTTGTCGCTGTACAGGTGACGCGGTGCTCCACGGCGCGCTGCCATTCGTCGGAGTGCTGCGAGGAATGCTGATGAGGAGAGGTCTGATACCATTTCCAGGTGTACGGCCTTAGTGACCATACACACAAAAACTGCGACGTATCCTTTCGTCGTTTTTATGCCTCGTCCTTTGTTTGCTTTCACGTCGATGAAACCGGTGTAATCGGTACCAACGTGGTAAAATGGCCTGGTTGGGTTACATCTTGCTGACGGTAGGTCTCCCATGATTTGAGTCTGTTTGATTGGGTTGTGTCTTCTGCAGACAACACATTCACGGATGCGTTTTTTGACAGCCCTGTTGCCGCCAATAATCCAGTAATGCTGTCTCAGATGCGATAGAGTCAGGCGGGCTCCACCGTGGAAGGTGGCCTTGTGTGCCTGATCGATTATGAGCTCAGTGAAGTGTCCGCTGTGTGGCACGATGAGAGGATGCTTCATGTTTTCATCGATGCTTGCATTATTGATCCTGCCACCAACTCTTAGAAGATCGTTTTTATCCAAGAATGGATTAAGGGACAGCAGTTTGTTGTTACGCTTCACTTTCCCCTGCTTCTTGATGGTAAGTATTTCTTCATAAAAATACTTTTCTTGTATGTGCTTTATAATAATGTATTTTGCTTGTTTGATTTCAGGTGCAGTTAGATACGGCGTCTTCGGTTTGGAATTCGACACCGCCCGCAATACCCAGGTAAGTATACGCGTCACTCGCGTCATGCAGCTATGTTTGTTTATCAACGCTTCGATTACGTCAGAGCTGTGACGTTGAATAGTGACGTTGGTTTGCATTGCTTTCTTCACTTCTTGATTCGTAGTGTATGTTTTTGTGGTGGTTTCTTTTTGATATGTTTTCAGCCATGATGGGCCTTGCCACCACAAGGGATGATTTTTGAGGATTGCTGTTGATACCCCACGGCTGGCGCAGTCTGCTGGATTATCAGTCGACTTGACATACTGCCAACAGTCCGCAGGTATGATTTCTTTGATTTGTTGTACACGGTTGGCGACGAATGGCTTCCAGCGATTGATGTCGCCTTGGATCCAGCCGAGCACAGCTGTTGAGTCTGACCAGCCGAAGGTCTTGATGTTTTGCTCTGATAGACTGTGTTTGACTGTCTGCATGAGTCTTGATAATAAGTGAGCGGCACACAGTTCTAATTTCGGCAATGATGTGATTTTTGATGTCGGAACTAGTTTTGATTTTGCTGCTATCAGAACTACTGCTTGTTCACCTTGTTTCTTGCTCTTGATTTTGCTGTAGATAACACAAGCGTAGGCACGTTCTGAGGAATCGCAGAACCCGTGTAGCTCAATGTCGTCGTTCTCATAACTTTGAAGCCATCTTGGTACTTGGATTTGATTGATGCCTTCGAGGTCATGTTTGATCTTAGACCACTCTTCTTCAATGCTTAGTGGAAGTTGGTCATCCCACTTCAAATCTTCTTTCCAGACTGATTGGAATAAGAGTTTCAATCTTGTTGTTACAGGACAGAGCCACCCGGCCGGGTCGAAAACCTTTGAGATGTCTGAAAGTAGTGACCTTTTTGAGGCTGGTTTGTCTGTTGATGTGTTGATTTTGAGCTCAAAGGTGAAGACGTCCTTCTGAGGGTTCCAGCGCAGTCCCAGGGTCTTTGTTGATTCTTTCTGCTTGAAATCAAACCCAATTTGATGATTGCTATCTGTGTCTGATCCTGCTGCTTGTAGTAACTCATTGCTGTTTGAGCACCACCTTCGTAGATTAAACCCCCCTGATCTGAGTAGGTTGATCAGATCTGTTTTTAATTTTAGAGCAGCTGGGATGCTGTGCTGACCGCTTAAGACATCGTCCATGAAAAAGTCTCTCTTCAACACCTTAGCTGCTTCAGGGAAATGCTGTCCTTCGTCGCGTGCTAATTGCTTTAGTGTGTTCATTGCCAGGAACGGCGCTGCTTTCGTCCCGTACGTCACAGTTAATAGTTCGTATTCTTGAAGTGGCTGATTTGATGATTCACGCCATATGATTTTTTGTAGATGTTTGTCGTTATTATTGCAGAGGATCGCTCGAAACATTTTTTCGATGTCTGCAGTGAAGGCGACCTTATACTGTCTCCAACTTATGATCAATGATAGTAAGTCTGCTTGCAGATTGGGTCCGTTGTACATCAAGTCGTTTAGGCTGTAGCCTGATGACGTCTTTGATGACGCGTTAAATACGACGCGTAATGCAGTTGTAAGCGATTCGGCGCGCTGTACACAATGATGTGGCAGGTAGCAACTCGTTGCCGGGATCGTGTTTCTGTTACGAGTACATTGCTGCATATGTTCTAATTCAATGTATTCGCGCATAAAGTTTTTATACATTGCTGCGAGGTCTTCGTTTTTGGCGAATTTCTTTTCCAGCTGATAAAGTTGTGCCACGGCCTTCTGCTTTGAATCACCCAGCTTTTCTTCGAAGCCTGGTTTCATGGGCAGACGTACAACATATCGACCGTCTTCTCGTCGTGTTGTTGTGTTGTTATAATGCTCCAAGCAGTATTGATCCTCGGATGATATTGTTATTTTGTTGTCTGCTATGTCTTCGATTGTCCAAAACCTCTGAATATTTTGTAAATCGTGCAGAACAACATTACACTGATAAGACTTCAGGTTGCCGCAGATGATCCAACCGAGTCGTGATTGCTGAACAATCGGTTGATTTTCATCTTTTCTGATGATTCCACTCATGATGATGTTCGAGTAGATGTTCGCACCCAGTAATATGTCTATGGGACGGCTGATATTGAAGTCTGGATCAGCAAGCCGTATGCCTTCAAGACGTTTCCATGACGGTTTGTCAAAGGATCTGTTCGGTAGATTGTTTACCAAACTTTTCATGATGATGACGTCAGTATTGAATGTGTATTCTGAATTCATAGATGATGCTGTTATAGTGATGATACCTTTGCAGTTATTTTCCTTTGTGCCAATCCCGAAAATAATACCCTTGCAACGTTGTCGTGGAAGGCCAAGTCTTTGAGCGGCATTTTCGCTTATAAGTGATGTTTGTGACCCTTGATCAATCAGCGCTCGCATCGTCAGATAGCTTCCATCAGCTGATAGCACCTTGATTTGGGCTGTTGCCAGGAGGATTTCGGCGACGTTTTCTTGTGAAACATGTGTCACGTTTCTTTGCTGTGTAACTCTTTTGTTGCTGTCTCGCTCGCTCGCGTTGATATTTGATGCGTATGCTTCGTGCAATAAAGTATTGTGACCGCATTTGCAATGCGCGCATCTTTTGTCGGAAAAACAGTCCTTGCCTTTATGATCAAAAAGACAGTTTTCGCATAAATTCAATTTTGCCACTGTTTTTCGTTTTAATTCTGGTGTCTGACCTAGAAACGATTTACAGTGGAAAATTCCATGTTGTTCATTGCACAATGGACACGTGTATTTATTCCTTGCTAACGATTTCAATGACTTCACATTTGTATGATTGATAAATGCCTTAGTTGATGCACCCGGGTATGCCTTGGAATATTGAGCTTTTTTGGAATCTTGATAGGTAGCTTGCTGATTGCTCCGCGGCGCTTCTTGCTTGCGTCGAGACGATTCTAATGCTGTGAATCGCATTTCCAAAAAAGTTAGAAATCCTGATAGCGTCGGCAATTCCCTCGGATCTTCAAGATATTCGAAGTAGTCATTGTGTGTATCAGTGTCCAATTTCTGCATCAACAAATGTACCACCAAAGGATCCCAACTTGATGTATTCACGCCTAAGTTTTTTACGGCACTTAGACACTCTTTTGTGGTGTCGTGCAATTTTTTCAGGGCAAATGATGATTGGTGTTGTATTGTTGGCAAGCCAAAAAGCGTGTTCATGTGAGAACTAAAAATCAATCGTTTGTTGTTATACCGATGATTCAGAATTTCCCAGCATGTTTCATAGTTTTCTGATTTAGATGTTGTATTAGTTTCTCGGCTTCTCCCTTGACCTTGCTTTTTAAATGTTGCATTTTTTGCACATTTGAAATGAATTTATTCTTGTGGATCATTTCCATGAAGAGATCTTTGAAAGATGACCACTGCTGATAGTTGCCGCTGAACGTAGGGATTTCCATTTTTGGCGTAGAATGCTTTTGATGAGATACGGACCACATCTTGCTGTTGATTGATTTTTTGATCTTTTTGTAGCTGTCTTCGAACATGTAGTATGTTTTTTCGTACTGCACATCTTCTGTGGTAAGCTCGCTGTCGATCTCCCAGTGTAAGGAGTCCACGGCATTCCAGCGAAGTTGTAAGTCACGTAAGCTGTCCTCGAGCTCCCACTTTTCGGTAAGTAACTCGAGATTAGTGGCATTGATTGCTCGTTCTAGTGCTTTAAAATTGCTTTTTTGTTTCCGGTACATCTCGTCAAGTTTGCTGTGGTTACCTCTGTCTACTCGGCTGGTGCTGGCCTGACCTGATGGGGACGCTGTTGCAGCCGTTGATGGTGGACGCCAATCTGTAGTCACGCCGGCTAAAGGAGTAGCAGGTCTCAGAACTGACTTCTTTTCTTGATCAGTAGATAGGTGTTGCTGAATAATTCTCCGACAGTCGGTGTAATATGACTTTGCTTTATCGAAGTGATTTTCCAAGAAATAAGTGTAGTCTTGGTCCTCGTACTCACACAACTTGACATGATTGGCTTGGAACTCTCTCCAGTACTGATCCAGAGTCTCTAGTCGCCTTGATATGTAAGATGGGGTTTTTCTTTCAGCTCCATCTTTCTTGAAGTTGGTGAATAACTGCTCCATTGCTTGAAGAAGTTGTTGCTGAGTTGATAGTAAATCTTCCATTTTTATTTGATTAATGGACGATTTGATTGATAATCCGGTGACGGATGCTTCCGAGTCACGGAGGTGATGCTGTTGCTAAGTGCTCCGGTATCCTAATGCAATATATGCGCCTTCTCAATCTCGTCGGTGAGACCCGCTTGTGGGAGGCCGACTCGACCGATTCGCTATTGCACTTCAGACACAGAAACACAAGACAAAAAATGTTTTTCGTGAGTGATGGCGTGATGTTTACCAATCACTGCTGCTGGTGATGATGTATGCGGTAGCAGAAAATTGTTCACTGCGCAATAGCTTTTAAAAATAACTTGTAGCGTTTTTGCTAAGTAGGCGGTAATACGTGGGCAGCACTAAACGGCGAAACGAAGTCACGTTGTCGAACCGCGTGGTCCCGCTTTTCTCTTACCGGCACTAGATCAATGCTCGAAGGACCATTAAGATGTACGAGCTGCTGTGCTGTACAATCTTAGAAGTTGATAAAAATGATAAGGACTTGAACTGATTATGTAATTTATTCTGATATTATTGATAGTGAGTACAATGCGCGACGGCGAATGATTGCGTACTGAATGGATGAGAATGAAAAATGATACAATATGGTAAAAATGCTTAAGTGCAAAAATGTGCGGTTTGTAAAGACCGTACAGTCACCAAAACGTAGCCAGTGGAGGGAGGCAACTGTGGAGCTCCTTCTCTTTCCATACGGTCTCCCGGTCGGAAATGCTCTATACTGCCGGGTCTTGCCATTGCTCGTTTGCATTTTGCAAGGATAGAGGGGTAAGTCCTTTATCACAAAAAATAACATCCCTATAGAATGGAACATCCGCTCTCGTCAGAAAGTAATTACGGAGGCTGCAAACTTCGCGATTACACATGGTAAGCGCGATATTATTATTATTATATCAATTCTTTATAATCCTTCTCTTCATTGAGAATTTGAAACACCGCATACACGGCTCGGAACCAAGTGTGTGAGGGGAAATTTAAATTGTAAAAGTGGATGATAAAGTAGAAGTAGTCAGAAACTTTCGGGTGATGTGATAGGTGTTGAGGATGGTGGCTTTTTGGAACATGTGAAGTGTATGAGTAGGCATGTGTAGTGTGTTAAGGCTTTGTGTGAGTGATTTTGGTATAATACTGGTGGATGAGAGAACAATCGGCGCAATGTGAACATTTTGTGCTTTCCATTGATTTTTAATTTCTATGGCAAGTTCTTGATATTTCCTTAGTTTCTCGGATATTGTAGTATGAATGTTATGTGAGTTTGGTATTGCTATATCTATCAGGTAAACTGTTTTATTGGTTTTGTCATGAACGGTAATGTCAGGTATATTGTAATGAATAGTTTTATCTGTTATAATAGTTTTGTCCCAGTAGATTTTCTGATTATTATCGGAAAAACTTAAATTTGCTCAACCTTTTTGAAAAAGTTGATAATAACTGTATTTACGGGCCTTTAGTCTAGTATATTAAAGTGTGTGGTTATGTGTTTGTTGTAGATGTAGGGATTGTGTTACTTTAAACTATTTCATTTTCCTCCAACTGCAGGAACTTTCTCACTATCTGCTTTTTGTAGGGTTATATTTGTGTTTTCTGTTAATTCTATAAGTTTTAGGTTATTGAACATATTACTTGGGACAACTCCAGTGGTTGACATGACTATGGTCACTATATATACTTTTTCTTGCTTCCATATTCTTCCAATTTCTTCTTTTAACTCAGCATATTTACAAATTTTCTCAGCTATTCTTTTTTGAATGTTACCATGGCGGTACTGAAAATTTCGGGAATCAAGGAAGTGACACAACGTTACTATTTAAAAATTTATTTATTGCTTTTCGAAGTATTCTCCGCGAAATTTGACACATTTTTCCATACGACGGAACCAATCATTGAAACAACCATTCCATTCGGAAGTTGGGAAGCTTCTTCAGGTGATAAAAATCTCTGTCCACGCAATTTATTCTTTATTTTAGAGTAATTATAGAAATCATTAGGGCTTAGGTCGGGGCTGTACGGCGCATGGTCTAATAAGTCTATGTTTTCTTGCTCTAAAAACTCTTTTGTTCTGTGTGCGGTGTGAGAACTTGCATTTTTGTGATGGAGGATGATGCGGCGTTTGCAGTTCTCTTTACGGAGTCCAGAAACGATCTGTGGCATACAAATGCTAGCATACCATTCTGCATTAACCGTTTTTTGTTCCTCAAGAGGAATAGTCGTAACATGGCCGGTTTTGGAGACAAACGTGGCCACCATTTTTTTTGCAACACTCCGTGAACGAACAATTTTTGTTGGCTTTATCTCATTTTCGAACACCCAAACTCGTGACTGGTTTTTTGTTTCGGGTTCGTACGCATATATCCAGGATTCGTCACCTGATACGATGTTGTATACAGCATTTGAGGATCCTGCGTGGAATCTTTCGAGAGTTCTGACGCACCAAGTAACGCGAGCCGCTTTTTGCTCTTCACAGAACGAATGCGGTATCCATCGGGAAAACAACTTTTTTACACCTAATTGTTCATGCAAGATTATTTGTATTTGACTCATGCCAATGTCTAAATTTGCCTGAATTTTGCGGTATGTCACATGTCGATCTTCCTCAATCAGCTTACACACAGCATCAACGTTTTCTTAGGTGACTGCAGTTTTTGGACGACCTTGACGGGGATCATCACTGAGCTTGACACGTCCACGCTGAAATTCAGCAAACCAGCGATAAATTGTGGTTTTGGATGGGGCTTTATCACTAAATGCAGAAATCATCCAGTCAACACACTGTTTTTGTGTTAAACCACTTCGAAAGTCATAATAAATCATCGCTCTTGAATTTTCTCGAGTCAATTCCATTTTCTCAACGACTAAACAAGTTTGACAAAACCTTGTGACAAGACCGAGAATCTTTTTTTAAATAAATAAATGGTATTCGATTTTTAAACCCAAGGAGTTTTCAATTAAAAAGATTTTAATACGACAGGAACAGTGGAAATATTCCATTGCCGATACTTTTAGTGCAGCCTATGTATGCGTATTAGGTACTGCAATATCTATTAAGTACGTGGTTTTGTAATTTTTATCTTGTAGAGTAATGTCTGGTCTATTGTAATGAATGGTTTTGTCAGTAAGTATAGCTCGGTCATAATAAAGTTTATCTGAGGCATTTTCTAAAACTGTTTGTGGTGTGTATTTGTAGTACGGGGTGTTTGTGTTTTGAATAAGTTTATGTTTGAGTGCCAATTTTTGATGTATAATGTTTGCGAGCTGATTATGTCTGCGAGTGTAATCTGTCAGTGTGAGGCTTGCACATGCTCCGGTTATGTGTTGTATTGTTTCCAGTTGGCTGTTGCACTTCCAGCATTTATCGTTTGTGACTGTGGGAACTTTGATAATGTGTTTTCTATAGTTTTTTGTGTTAATTACCTGGTCCTGTATTGCTATTAAAAATCCTTCTGTTTCTGGGAACATGCTAACTTTTGTAAGCCACATGTTCGACGCTGTTGTGTTTATGTGGGGTTACTTATGTCATGTGGGTGTCGCCCGAGTAGTACTTTTTTCTTCCAGTTTTCTATTTTCTTTTTCTGCGGTTAACTATTTTTTGGGTTTGATAGGCCTGTTTGTTCGTCAAGGTTTAGTGGTGTGTAGTTTTTGTCGTTGTGAATTATATCTTTGTGTATTTCACTCGTTTACGATTTGTTATGAAATAATGTTTTCAAGCTATACATCTGCTTCTGCCATAGGTGATGGATATCTATTAAACCTTTACTATTATTATTATTATTTGTAACTTATTTGAAAAGAAAATATTTTCTTTTAAATTTCTGAAGAATATAAAACGTTATTTAATAAAGTAAAAAAAGTAAATTTTACGTATGGTTACTCTAAATTTTTAAACTTCATTTTTAATTTTTACAATGATCAATTTTAGATTAAATATTTTGTATATTATTTACCTAAAACTCTTATTTTTCTTTTAATAATTCAAATTAGCATCCGTTATAAATTGTTTGAGAAAATACAAAGTTAATTTTTAGTACCAAAATAAAACTTCAATAAGTAATAAAAGCATTAGGGCAAAATAAATCTTACTTTGCATTTTCAAATAAGAAAAAGATGAAAGTTCTTAAGTATCCAAAACTTACCACTCAATCCGACTTTAAAACTGTGTCCAAAATTTGTCGAGAGATGAAGACCGCGAAAATTATTTAAATCATATTATTTAAATAATTAAACTGGATGAGAATTATTCATATTTTGAACGAATTATAAAATATAATTATTCGCTCATTTTATGCATAATTATTGCAATTAGCGGATTTCTAAAAATATTTAAACGCCTTTATTATTATTTGCCATCAACTTCATAAAGCATCATATTATAATGCATATGGTTTTATTATACTCATCGATTGTTGGTCCTTTGAACCTTGGCCCTTTGCCATTTCAACTTACTGAACCGTTGGGCTATATCGATTACTCTGGTCCAACAGTGGATAAACAGACAGGTACTATACAGCCAAGGTCTCTCAGAAAAAAATTTTTTCAAATAAGGATGAGATACGTGTCTTAAAAATAGCTTAATTTGGTACCCTTGATCTTAGTAATGGGTACGACAACTAATAATTGAGAAATAAAATATTGATTTTATTATCTTTAGAAATCAATATTGGTGTATTCATTTTTTTTAAAAAGTCACAGCATCTGTGTTGAAGGAAAATGGTATATATATATAAGTTGTCTATTTTATGCAATTTTTCCATTGGCACGTGATATTTATTCTGTAAATTTGGAATTTATAGCTATTAAAATAATAAGAAGAACAACTTCATTAGCCGCAACATGGAGTTGGAGGGTTTATCTATTATTAGCTTACTCCTTTCTGAAAGGCCGGTAATTCATTTTCAATTCCCCTGGTGTTGCACTTGTTCATTGGCGGCGGTAGTCACTTACCATTAAGTAAGCTGTATGCTCATTTGCCCCCTCTCCTATTAAAAACTTACCGGAGAACTCGTATATGGTGATATATATATTTACATATAGAATGTAATATTCAAACTGCATACGGATTTAACCACGCGATTACAAATATGTAATTAATTTGTTTACTACATTTAATCTACAATATATTAAATGTATAGGAATAAGTAGGTTTATTATAGGATTTTATTGTAAAATAGTAGGTACTACCCAGAGCTCTCTGCATCTTACATCGCGCATGT
Source organism: Parnassius glacialis (assembly GCA_033319125.1). Taxonomy (NCBI): domain Eukaryota; kingdom Metazoa; phylum Arthropoda; class Insecta; order Lepidoptera; family Papilionidae; genus Parnassius; species Parnassius glacialis. The sequence continues at coordinate 20,631,802 of JAVANC010000019.1, forward strand.
AAGCTCATTAACTATGTTTACTGTGCAAACTGCTATTATACGAGTATTGCCATTGGAATGATTCAGTCTTCTGCACAACGCGTATTGACTAAGCAAACTTAAACGTACAAACATAAGCAAATAATGAGTTTTAAGTTATCGGGCAATTTTAACTTTTAAGTGATCGCGGAATGGTTACCGTTTTATTAGTAATGTTATTAGTATTTACTAGTGTTAATGGTATTTAATAACAGAAAAAGTGCCTTTATCAACTTAAATATGTAAGAAAATATGTATCAAATACAAGCTGATAGATTTCTAATTCTACAGGTTGGCCCATAAGTCCCTTGAAATGTAAAAAAATAATTAAAAAAAACTAATGACATTATGAAAAAGGTTTTTATTTTGTCATAATCCTTATAAAATGGGAATTATTTTTTGAAAATTACATCATCTAAATGTAATCCGTTACGATCGCGGCACTCCTGTAAGCGACGTTTAAAATTATCCATCACTGCGCGGCAAGTAAGCTCTGTAATGTTTGCCATTTCTCTTTGGATATTTTCTTTCAGGACGTCAATTGTCCGCGGGTTGGTTTCGTACACTTTAGTCTTAAGATAACCCCATAAGAAAAAGTCCATTGGGGTCAGATCTGGACTACGTGGTGGCCAGGGAATATCTCCTCTTCGAGAGATCACTTTATTAGGGAAAAGTTGACGGACGACCGGCATAGCGACGTTAGAGGTATGGGCAGTTGCTCCATCTTGTTGAAACCAGGTCCGCGTATTGAAGCCTGGAAAATTCTGCAACTCTGGTGTAAAAAAGTCCTGGATCATAGCTACATACCGTTGTGAAGTAACAGTAAGCGCGCGGCCTCTGCCGTTCTCAAAAAAGTAAGGGCCTATAATGCCATGCGCTGACATAGCCGCCCAAACTGTCACTTTAGGGCTATGTAAGGGCTTTTGATGTTTGCGATTTGTATTTTCGCAACTCCAGTAGCGACAATTTTGCTTATTGACATGGCCGTTGATGTGAAAGTGAGCCTCATCAGAGAATAACACGTTATTAAACGAAGTAAAGCGGTTCAACATTTCATTTGCGAAATTTAGTCTGTGGATAGTCAGTATCTTTTAATTCCTGTACTAACTGAATCTTGTACGGGTGAAGATGTAAATCTTTCTTTAAAATTCGCTGTAACGATGTTCTAGGTAAGTTTAATGCACTGGAACGCTTACGAGTAGACTGGGTAGGATTTTCACGAATTGAGTGTTTCACTACATCGATTTCTTCCGTCCGTGATGTCCTTGGTCGACCTGAGCGTTGTTTATCCAACGTCGAACCACTCTCTTCGAACTTAATAACCCAGTTCTTAATCGTTTGAACATTGGTCCATGGCGACTGAATTCCCAGAAACCGTCGGTACTCCCCCCGCACCGCGCGCGCCACTCATACGCGCCTTTTCATTATATATATTGAATATATATATATTATATATATAAATTCGAAATTTACATTTCTAACGACTTATGGGCCACCTTATATAAGGCTTCGGTAAATATCATGATTACAAAATTATTTGAAAGAAAGAAAATTAAATGAGGACGTAAGTTTCATTGGTATATATGCCTATATGTGGTAAAGAACATTAAAGTGTACTTATCATAACATTTGATTTCATATCAATTTATCTATTTTAGCAGAATAAAAAGACCGGGGGTGATATATGCGTGAGTTTTTTTTTAATATTTATTCGGCGATTTCTCGGTAGCAGCTAAACCGATTTTAATTATTCTTTTTTAATGTTTGTTGTATTTCAGGGATCTTTCCATATAAATTTAAAGAAATAAATCTATACCTAAGGGTGGACAAATAGAAAATGGGGACATATAGATAACAGAGATTTTAATGTGCCTTTGTTACCTTGAGCTTTTTTTTTTTTTTTTTTTTGCGGATGGAAAATCATCAAATGACGCCTTTCGCTCTGGGTGGAGCGGAAGGGAGTGTCAGACTTTTACTGACTAAAAACCATCCGTGTTCCTTCAGTGCCCTTACGTTCCGGAGCCGCGGTATCTCTTTCGAACAGCCCGCAGCCCCGGCAGGCGTCGGCCCTTGCGGGCCCCTTCACGCTGCTGACAGCTCTTTGAGGCGCGCGTGGAACAAAACGCGCCGTCGACACGGCCTGTCGTCGTTAGACGGACGGACGGCGAGCTACCCATTGCTCGCCGTCCACAGGCCCGCGCCTACGGTGGCCGGGGGCCACGACGTAGCCCCCGACGCCCGGGGCGTCTCCTGTGGCGGCCGGGAAGGAAAGCTGTTGCTCTTTCCTTCTCCCGCTCCGCCACCTCCTTCGCTAGCATCACTGCTTCGCAGAAGGTGGAGACGGCATCCCATTCCGTCTCGCTCCGGACCATGGCTTCGACCAGGGCCGGACGCGAGAGGTCGCCGCCGCCTATCGCCGCTACGAGGACACGGCGGTGCTCCGCCCAAGCAGGGCACACCTCCACGGTGTGCTCCACCGTGTCCTCCGGTCGATCCTCGCAGTGGGAGCACCCGGGCGTTTCCTCCCGCCCGATTCGGTGCAGGAACCTCCCGAACACACCGTGTCCGGTGAGGACCTGCGTCAGGCGGAAGGTGAGGACGCCGTGGCGTCTCTCAAGCCACTCCTCAAAGAGGGGTCTTATCGCCGCTATAGTGGCGTGCCCAGCACGGGGTTGCGACAGTCGCTCTCTCCATGTCGCCATGAGATCACGCCGGAAGTCTGTCCGCTGCGCGACAACTTGCCGCGGCAGCGGGGTTTCCCCCCGGCATAGTGCCTCCGCGCGCCATTCGTGCAGGCGCGCGAGGACTATCGCCTCCAGATCCCATGGCGGCAATCCGGCAAGGAGGCTCGCCGCCTCGCGGGAGATCGTGCGGTAGCCGCGAACCATCTTTACGGCAACCACCCTTTGGGGCGCGTTTAGGTGGTGGACGGCAAGCCGCGCCAAACCACGCGCCCACACCGGGGCCCCGTAAAGGGCCATGGACCTCACGATCCCCGCGTAGAGCCTCCGGCAGGAGGCGTTTGGCCCCCCCAGGTTCGGCAGGAGCCGCCTGAAGGCAGCCCCGGTCCGTTCCAGTGTTACCTTGAGCTTGTGATATTCATTTGACCACTAATAATAAAAGGATAAATTAATAATAAGCTTCTGAGGTCATACATACTCGTCATTCCTCGATGAATGACGTTTGAACAGCGAATTCAATTTTTTTTGTTTTTTATTAAAAGTCTTATTATGGATAAAATGTAAGAGTAATAATTATTACTTACTATTAAATAATATACTTTAATAATAATATACTTTATAGTAGAATTTGGCAATTCAGGAGCTAAACGCTCGCTGTAAACTTGAAATTACGCGTTGATTATATTTTATTTAGTTAAGTTACAATCGATCTCACAGTCCTCGATAGGACCACGGTAAGTGGATGCTGTGACCTATAACTTAATTTCTAACACTCATTGAGAATTAAAATGCAGATGAATTATCACCTCTGAGGGTTAAGATGGAATCATTACCAGTAAAAATCCTTAATAACCCCTTAATAAACCCTTACCAGTAAAAATCTACCGTAATAAAAACTTGTTTGGGGACGTGCTTACCAAACTAACTGGTTCTCCAGAGTAGTTTAAATCGCCAAATCAAATCAATGGATTGTTTGAACTGGAATACTGAAAAAGAATATAAATTATTAACTTTTATTTAAAACAGAATCATTGATTTTAACAAAATACTGATTTAACACGTTTGTCTAAAATTTTAATTACAAAACTTGCTTCACAAGCTAAAGTTCAATTTGGATTAAGTACAATACAATTTAGCTTAGGGATGATACATGTAATGTAGACAGGGAGGCTGTAGTATAAAATATGGATAGATAAAAAATAATGATATATCAAATTCTTTAAGATTCTTTAAAATAATTTAAATACAAATATTAGTTTTGAAATATTAAAATACAATTTATTTTATTCTTACGAAAATCGGAACGGTATTGAAAGGAATTCCTAACATCTTTCGTAATATCTTATACACATGTCATATTTATTTTTACGTGGTATAACCACGCTGTAACGTTATTGGAGCTGTAACAGTAGTGAACTGGCTTGACGAGGTAGGACCAGGCTCGGACAGAATATCAGCATATCAGCGAACATATCATATCATAAAACTGCTGTATCGCAAGAGAACCTGATTTTTACTGGTAACAAGGCATTCCATATTAGTTCTGAGGAATGATAACGCATCTGTATTTTGATTCTGAATCGATGATAAATGTAGGCTTCTAAAGGATATAATATCCACTTACGTTGACTAGAGCTTGTTTATAACTATTAGATACTTGTAATGAGGTATGTATAGAATTTTTTTACGTGGTAGAGCCATGCTGAAGCTACATTACTGGTATAGTTGTAGCACGAATGTGTCAGCTCGACCGGGGAAGGACCACCCTCTTACATAATACCAACGTAAAATATCAGTTTAACACTGCTGTGTTTCGTATGGTGAGTATAGAGAACCAGAGACCCTTATCACTAGAAAAGAGGCATTCCGTCTTGGTCCTCACGGGTGACAACGCATCTGCATTTTGATTGTTTATTGAGAATATATTTATATGTCTATGGGTCTCAGCAACCACTTACCATCAGGTGGAGTGTGTGCTCGTTTGTCACCCTATCCTATAAAAAAATACATTGTCGTATCAAATGTGATGATAGATTCTCTTATACTACTACTTTAACAGTGGTAGAGCCACGGGGCAGCTTTTGCTGTCGCACGAATGGGCCGGCTCGAACCGGGGTGGTACCACGACCTCACAGAATACCAGCGTGAAGTAGAGGTTTACCTCTGCGTTTCGTTTAGTGAGTGCAGGTGGCTGGAGGCCCTTTTTAGTGGAAATGAGGCATTCCACCTCAGTCCTCACGGGTGACAACGCATCTGCATTTTGATTTGTAATAGAGGATAGATGTATATGTCTATGAGCCGCAGCAACCACTTACCATCAGGTGGACTGTGTGCTCGTTTGTCACCCTTATCCTATAAAAATATAAAAAAAACCATGCGGCGAACTACATTAATTATTTAATGTAAATATAACTAATGGTAAAATGGTTTTTTATAGTATAGAGTGACAAACGCGCACATAGTCCACCTGATGTTAAGTGGTTGCTGTGTTCCATAGACATCTATATCTATTTTCAACCGAGAGGACTAAGATGGAATGCCTCTTTTCCAGCAAAAAGGTCTTCGGTTCTCTACCCTCACCAAACGAAACACCGCAGTGTCAAGCTGCTATTTTACGCTGGTATTCTGTGATAGTGTGGTCCTTCTCCGGTCGAGCCGACCTATTCATGCTACAACTATATTACCAATATAGCTACAGCATGGCTTTACCACGTATAAGGTTGAAGGTAAGTTAAATTTTAGGCCATGTAAGGAACAATAATCTTGTATAATTATATGTGATTTTTAATATTAGACTATTTAAAAAATGCATTATGAATACAAAGTAAACAAAAAATAGCAGGAGAATAAGGCGGTATATTACCCTATTTTTTATGAAGGATAATAAGGTGTGTGAAAAGTCTCATTCGAAGGCATATTTTTTATTTGTCAAGCAAAAAAGCGACGCCGTGCCAAATGAGCTTACCACGTTGGATAATAAGGCACTCCGTAACTTACATTTTGTATACCAAACTGGAAAATACAACCTATATATTATAATGCTCATCATTTCTTTCTCCTGTTAATTTTATTAAGTTCATGATTTAAATGTAAGATTATACTTGAATAAAGCAATCATAATGTGTTTTTATATTACAAACTGAAGAATTATTATCATCATCATCATTACAGCCTCTCATAAATTCACTGCTGAACATAGCCCTTCTGCAAGGAATGCCACACTACAGGTCTGAGCTACCACTTCATCTAGTAGAGGGCCACCCTACATTCCACTTACAAGTACGAGGCTGCAACTAGATAGATAACCTTACTTCCCAATAGATTGTCAGTTTTTTTAAAATTAAGGCTCGTGAAAATGCTTTATCTTTAAGAAGGGCGTTATGAATTTCCTAACAGATAAAATTGTTGCGAGTTGCAGCACGAGTTTTATGCTAATTGGTTCTATTATTTACAGCGTTTGCTGAGTTTTTGACACGCGGATAGTTACAGTTCCTTTTCGGTATATTAATATATCATTATACGTTTGCCAGTGTACTACTGTCGTAGATATAACTCATATGTATGATATACAGTGTATATGTGTGTGTATTTAAAATATTAGTGAAGCTATTACATAACTAATATTCTCATTTAACATTCTCAGTAATAATGCTTTTGTTAGAAAAGCTTTCTTCGTAAGGAGTGATTTACGACAATAGTCGAATGGCGGATTCGAACTATCGATTAATAAGTTAGTGGTTCTTAACAATTAAGATTACTGTCACTTCAAAAATAAAAGGGTGAGAATGATGATGATTCTCTGTGTTATTCTTTCTTTAAAATTATGGAGCTTAAACGATACCTTAAATAGTATTAAAAGGCATTATTTAACTTGTCCTCCATGGCTCTATACAAACGAACTGAAACGTAGTCTAAAACTACCAATTGTTAAGGAAATTGGATTCACGACAGATAGTTGCATCCTAGTCGGTGCTCTCTCGAATTTATCTTACCACGAACATACTCGTACGATACGAGAGCAGAGACCACTTGACCGCTACTTAGCATATAATATTATGTAATTTCAGTAAAATTGTTACTTGCTAATAAAATGTTAGAATCCATAACACCTACGTAATCTAGTCTTCTTTAAATGCTACAATAGCGTTCTACAGCAAGGAATAGATAGTTTTAGTAAAATTGCTAAAAAAATAAGTAAAAAAATGCAACTATATGAACAGGTTATCCGAATTGATATTAAAAATATAATGGCACTAAAATCATCAGGAGATATGTAATAAGATTGTAAGAACTATATGCAGCTTATGAGGCCAAACCTAATGTTGTAATAATTTTCACAAGCCATCAGTTTATACGTATTACTCGGTCAGACTGCCTTCTAAATCTAGTAGTCGAAAGCGCGACTGCTGGTAATGTGTTCCCAGTTTCGTGTCACAGGTTGGGCCAAAAAATCAGTTATTGAGTTTTTCCATTAAGAAGTTCTCAGTAACTGTCCGAAGCCAGAAAAGCACGTAAAGCCGTTGGTCCTGCGCCTGATCTCTCTCCGGTTGTATCGGTTTACCATCCCATCGGACTATGAGAGTGAGGGAATAGAGATTGCACCTGTGCTTGTGCATACACTTGGGCACTATAATCCTGTCCTGCGCCGATGGCTAGTCTTCGTTGAGGCTAGCCGCTCTGACCGAAATTCGGTCTGGAGGACATTAGTATTACTAACCCCACATAAAATTATTACAAATGAAAATCTTTTATTAGAAATATTTTAAAAGGGAATATTATCTTAATATATCTATATTATATATTTAAGTGAAATGTTTTAAAATCAATACTTATTGCGCCGCAGTATAGTCCCAAATTATCGCTAACTATGTACATAAGTACGTCAATGAAAATAAATGTTAATTGTTGGGTTTTCTGACAAGAAATTCGCAGTAACAGCATAGAGTCAGGAATTTGGCGGTGTTTCACTTTCGTGCCTCCTAACGCACATAAAGTCGGTGGTCCTGATCGTCTGCTCGTGATCTCTCTACGTTCGTATCGACATGCCGTTCCATTGAACTATGAGCGTGACGGAATATAGAGTGCACCTGTACTTGCGTACACACACGTCCACTATAATCCTGTCCATAGCAGATTGCTAGTCCCTGGTGAGAGTGGTCGCCGTGACCGAATTTCGGTCTGAAGGACATTATTCGCAACAAAAAAATATTTATATGTACACAAAAACATTTCACTCTTAAATAACATTTTTGTAAGCAAATGACGTGAATTTAACCTAACCCATTTTCTAGATGAGGTAGAAATGTCGTGATATTTCATTTACATTTTATAGGCTTATATGAAAGCTCGCAGTAAATTATACATATTATTCAGTTTCATTTTTGTTTGGATGCTACCTCGTTAGTTATTTACAACAGCAATTTTGAATTATAATACAAACATTCTATTTTCAATCCGAACTGAACTGCACACAAAGTCTACAAATCTCTATTACTAGGCACACATTTTTATGCTAAGGCAGTATTTATTATAAAATTAAAATCACAATATTATTTTTACGGCAGTGCTTAGTGTTACTTGCTTACAGTTTTTAATCAATAAATTCAATATCATTCTCCCTTTCAGTTATAAATCTTAATTAAGTATTTACTTATATATTCGTTATATATTAGTACCTAGTTAATATTTAATATTAACAATTTGAATATTTACTTGCGTTAAAACATAGTATATATTCATACGTTAATATATTTATTACGAAAAATGAATATACTATCCTAAATAATAATAAAGAATATACTAAAAATCGAATAACTATTAACGTATAATTTCTTGTACTATTATTTATTCTGTGGTCTAATGTAAAAAGTATAAGGCAATAATATATTGATATATTATACCGCTTGATATAATTTATATTCATTGATTTAAATTCTTTCACAATTCATTTTTCAATCTACACTTAATATAATAATATAAAGACGATGGATCGATTTGAAAAATTCTTTTACCATTAGAATCCTACATTATCCCTGATGAACATAAGTAATATAATATTTTCAAAAAGTTAGGGATCTGCATGAAAACTTCGTTAATGTAACCCAAGGTGTGAAAAAATACCAAAAAGAATCCTTATATCGCATACGCTGCGGAAACTATTGACAACAGAGCAAAGTGATGTGCTACAATTTTATACAGGACATCAATATCTACAAAAAGTCCGCGATACCATGTGTCTAACTATAACAGTTATGTCACAATAACTACTTTTCCATGTTAAAGTATACAATAGTAATGCTGGTACAAACTAGGCCACATTATTCGTACCTAGGTATTAGTCCTTGTATCGAAATAAATCAGTTCGTATTCAAGGCTATATCTGTACCTGCACCATGCATAACCACCAATTACGTTAACCATGTAATTTAAGCAACATTTTTCACTTTTTAAATCTTTTTTTAATTCAGCAGCCGTCCGTAGTGATGGCTCTTTCGAAGTTCGCATGTCGCGAGGCGCAGATGCGTGATATACGCGGGGGATACCGCGAGGTACAGCTAGTAATTATATAAAGAACTACATACAAAAACTAAAACCCAAACCACTTGGTTAAGTTATTTTACTTGAATATATTGTCAATTAAAAAAAATTAAAAGACTGCTAATCTATTTTATCAATTTGTTGATTTCTCGAAAAAAGTCTCCAAGTTTGTCTGATAAAATATATTCTAAATCACTCCTGGCATTGCTTTCCATCTGTTCATCAAGTTTCATCACAAGTTATAAATTTATCTTCAACATAAATCGTTTTAATTTTTATCTGTTAAAAAGTAGTTTACTTTTAAATAAGAATAATAAATTCCTTTCTCCGTAAACAATTTACTGCTGGTTAAGGGCTTTACACTTTTGGGGGATTCGAAATAATAACGACGCCATTGTTATGGCGTCGTCGCATCATTCAACATCACTACGCAACTATTAACTGTATTTTATTGCGGTAGTCTAAAATTTTAACATTGTTTAATAACTGCTGCTTGTTTACTGTCGTAATAGACAAAAGGGCATCAAAATACACAAGATTGGTGACAGAATACTTTTCTAAATTTTTACGATATTGGATCACTCACCAAATTCGTTTTATTTTATGTAACTCCACATGCTTGACTGCCTCGATGGTCTAGTGGTTGTAGTAGTGTGACTGCTGATCGTGAGGTCCCGGGTTCGAATCCCGTGTTGAACCAAAAAATCAGTTATTGAGTTTTTCCATCAAGAAGTTCTCAGTAGCTGTCGGAAGTTAAGAAAGCACGTAAATCCGTTGATTCTGCGCCTGATCTCTCTCTGGATGTATCGGTTTACCATCCCATCGGACTATGAGAGTGAGGAAATAGAGGCTGCACTTGTGCTTGCGCATACACTTGGGCACTATAATCCTGTCCTGCGCCGATAGTTAGTCTCCGTAGAGGCTGGCCGCTGTGACCGAAATTCGGTCTGGATGACATTAGTATTATTAACTCCAGATAAAATTATTACAAATGAAAATCTTTTATTACAAATATTTTAAAAGGGAAAATTATCTAAATCTATCTATCTATATATTTAAGTGAATTATTTTAAAAATCACTACTTATCGCGCTGCAGTATAGTTTCAAATGATCGCTATGTACATAAGTACGTAAATAACAGTAATAGGTACTTTTCGTCACATATTTTGGGCTAGGTATTTCAAAATAATTTGCACCTAACTGTGAAATTAGTTGAAAAAGCAAAAATAAATAATTTCGTGGAACCCTGGTGCCTTTTACGCGGAACCCACTTTATATATATTTGTTATATTTGTTGTGTTTATTAGCAATATTATTTTAGAGACGGTTTATATTCATTGTCTGCATAGAAGTGCCTTTAGATTATGGTATATTAGTTACAAATAATATTTTCCGTATTGAGGAGTACCATGTGCTGTTGTATATGTATTGTGCTGTCACGTATAATGTAATGTACTCGATTCACATGAAATTGTAAATATAATTAATAACTCGCCTAGTCATGTTTATTTATAATTAAAACCGCTGTTTGTATGCTTTTACCAAATGCGTAGTAGAGCCATGCTGCAGCTATAATAGTAGTATAGTTGTAGCACAAATGGGTCGGCTCAACCGGGGAAGGTCCACGCTCTCACAGAATACCACCGTAAAATAGCAGCTTAACCCTGCTGTGCTTCGTATGGTGAGTATAGGGAACCGGAGACCCTTTTTACTGGCAAAGAGGCATTCCATCTTAGTCTACACGGGTGATAACGCATCTGCATTTTGATTCTTTATTGAGGATAGATGTAGATGTCTATAGGTCACAGCAACCACTTACCATCAGATGGATTATCTGCGCGTTTGTCACCCTATCCTATTAAAAAATGCTTTTTTTAAAGGGAAATAACGCAAAAACAACCAATGAATAAATTTAACATGCATAATATATATAAATCGTCACATATTATTTTGTTTCTGTTATAGTTCAGAACTTTGCCGCCGCTGATTTGCATGAACAATGAACTGAATTTTAAATCAAAACCTGCAGAAGTGTATGTCAAAACAAATCAGGATTTACAAAGCTGTATACCCAACGGAAGAAGTGAATTCTATTTTAGGTTTAAATTACAGTAGCCTAAAAGTAAAGAGTATTGATGTGACGGCAACGACTAAACTTTTATATATCCTGCTTATGTTTTGTACATTATTGTATCTTAACAATTGTATTTAATAATTTCATAATTAAAGCCGTGGTATCTCAGGGATTATGCGCTCGCTGTAAGTTTTACAGTAGGCAAGCGACATTTTCTTTTCCCTTAAACCCTTCCAGAATAGGAGGATGGAAATATAGGATTAAAATAGTTAGGACGAGGCCTATAACCATAACTGCCGTACGTTGACTAAGCTAAGTGCCCGAAATTCAGTCTGGAGGACATTAAAATAGTTAGGAGGAGGTCTCTGACCAGCACTGCCGTACGTTGACTAAGCTGACTAAGTGACCGAAATTTAGTTTGGAGGATATTAAAATAGTTAGGAGGAGGCCTCTGACCAGCACTGCTGTATATTGACTAAACTGACCGAAATTCAGTTTGGAGGACATTAAAATAGTTAGGAGGAGGCCTCTGACCAGAACTGCTGTATATTGACTAAGCTGACTAAGTGACCGAAATTCAGTTTAGAGGGCATTAAAATAGTTAGGAGGAGGTCTCTGACCAGCACTGCATTATGTTGACTAAGCTAACTAAGTGACCGAAATTCAGTTTGAAGGACATTAAAATAGTTAGGAGGACGCCTCTGACCAGCACTGCATTATGTTGACTAAGCTGACTAAGTGACCGAAATTCAGTTTGGAGGACATTAAAATAGTTAGGAGGACGCCTCTGACCAGCACTGCATTATGTTGACTAAGCTGACTAAGTGCCCGAATTTCTTAGTAGGTTAATTTAGCTAAACAACAAAGCTAAATAATAAAATTAAAAATACTTGTTTAGGAAGCGGTCACCCCCTTACCTTGTAGAGCTCTTTTTATTTGTAAAATTTCTGGTATTTCTTAGCTTAAAGTCAATTGATAACTTTTCTCAACAATAAAACAGTTTTCTGTGCTCGCGCTTCATTATGTCCATTAACAATTTTATACGATTAACGTTCGAAAAGGTGTTATAGTAATAAGATGTGTTACGATCACGACATAGACATCGTTTAGTATACGATTACGATCGTACGCCCTCTAAAATTGACCGTTACTAATAGGAAGGAACCTGACATGTTATTTATTACAAACAGCCCGTCCAGGCTTCGCCTGCGTAGCGTGAGGCGTTATTTAGATATAGACGACCATTTATTTTATCAATTTCTTAAAATCATCTCTACCTTTTTTTAGTAAAATATTAACCTACGGTCACTCCTGGCATTACTTGTTTATGAAATTTACAATCACTTCAGTCATTCCGAAGTTTAGTCAGGAGAGACCGACTGACAGACAAACAGATAGACTAATAGATAGACATACAATTTTTTTAACAAATTATTATTTATACCCTAGTGGCATGCAAATAACCATCCGAGGTCGATATAAGACACTTCAATTATATTTATATGTGTAGATTATAATTATATAGACAGTTAATTGACTACGTTCGTAGACAGTCCAGCTTCGATTATACCTCCTGGGTTTATATGTAGGTGGTATGTTTAATGTAATGGCCCTGAAAGAATATTCACTACCATGTATCGTACTGTGGGTGTCGTAAGAGGCGACAGAGGGAAACAAATCAGGAGATGGACGTTGGACAAAAGCATTTTCCTGATAACAAATCAAAGTAATAAAAAAACTGCGGTTGCCTACTCGCCTGCTAAAAGTGCTAAAAGTGTTTTTTTTTTATTCTACTAAGCCAGCGCTTATCTACGATCACACCTGATGGTAAGTGGTCTATGTTCAGCAGTGGACTTTTATAGGCTGTGATAGACGAATGGATGGTTTGTTTAGCCCAATAAATCTGGTCACAAAAATACAATACTTACTATCCCTTTGTGTTGTTTATCTAACTTTGTAGCTATAGTTACTTGAAAATTTCTGGCGTGGACCATCATTTATTTCCAAAGGGCTTGACTATTATCCTGAAAGTAAAGTATAGTATTTTTGCTGAAGATGGTAAAATTGACTTAGTCAACTAAAAGCTTTACACTTTTCCATGGAGACAACCTTATTGTAAGCGGATAATAAAAAAATACAGGTGATAACGAAGTATTTTACTCCGTTACTGTATATATTAAAGGAATAATAATAATATAGTAATATAATTGTAAAAGGCGATAAAAATTGAGTGGAAAAATCATCTATACCTTTGCAAAATCGAGAAGTTGATAAATTTGAGCTTGTACTGGAGTGTCTTTCTAATTCGCTTCTGGTGAAGTTTAGCAGCACCAGAGCGTATGTGACACCAATTTTTAACGCACAACCGCGAATGTACTTTGCATATTGCTAGAAGCTATCACGGCATAAAATTCCGCCCATCTAAGTAAAAAGATTTATTACTGTTATATATATGCCCTACATCGAAGATATTAGCCCAGAAATTATAATTATATTTTGTAGTTTCGATATAGAAAAAGTCAATCTTATTCTAAATTTACACCGAAATTGTGCCTGCCGGTAAAATCATAACAGATTCTATACAAATTACACCGATTATGAATTCATTTTTCTAAAAACATTCACATTTGTCAGCTATTCAGACAAGCATCAAATGGGATTAGCAATGGGATTAGGTAAAATGTATTATTATTTTATCGATTTTAAAACGTTTTTACCGAAGCAAATAATTCCCAGGTATTTGTTTACCGTGTGGTGTCGAGGTAGAACAATCAACCACCCTATTTGTTTCCGTGTGGCGTTAGAAGAGACTATAAGAAATATCAAACGATCTCATACTTTCCGACAAACGGAATTATAGCTATTTTGTTCTCGCAAAACGTAAAAAAATTAGACATAGGATGGGTAGTAATATGGGTAGTGAAAGGCGCAATGAGTCTTGTACCTCGTTTCTCGATTTGCCTGTCAAGCGTCGTTTCATGCCCAATCCTTTCTACAACGGAAGAAACTCATTTCCAATAGTGCACTTTCACTGATTGGTGAAGAAGAAGAAATGGTTAAATCGCTGCAGCATGATCATTTTATTATTATATCAAGTCATGTATCATAAATCATAATGCCTTAACATAAAATGATGTTTTGAAATAAACTACCGCTTTACATAACTTTGTTTTTATATATACTAAATTCCTAATAAAAACTTCTAAAAAAGCAATAATTTGTCAACTCTTGGTGCAATATTTTAATCATATTTGATCGTATTTTTTTAATATTTATGTATAATTGAAAAGGATTTTTTAAAATTAATTTTCACCCACTACCGAGCATCTGAATAATTATAAATTTTGCAGGCGTATTAAATACTAAGACCGATAACAACACAACAATTTCTTTATTTTGTGTCTAGGGTCTTCACAGCTCTAATAGATAATTCTTGCTCGACAATATTTTCATATAAAAATACATTAAACTATGTTACTTTAGTTTGTTCCAATTTAAATATATTTTTGAGAATAGTGGAAAATGCTATGATTTAAATCATAACTACACTTCACAACAATTATAATATCTGTACTATATAAAGAGGCTACTTTTTATTGTAGTACAGTAAAACCCGCTTAAGACGATTCTGAAGGGACCCAACCAAAATCGCGACTTAACCCTTTACCGCATGGATTTTTTAAATCCTTTGGAATAAAATATATATCACTATAGGGTATATAAAGGGCCCCAAAAATATTCAAATAAATATAGAAGCCCATTTAAAAAAGATAAATAGGTAAAAGTAATTGTTCCAAATATGGAACGCCATGCGTTCTAGTTCTATAACTTAGACGTTCCATATTTGGTACAACATGCGGTGTGATCTAATTATGTATAATTGAAATAGAATTTTATGAAAATATAAGAAACAACGTGAAGCTATGCATAAGTATTTAATTAAAAAAATTATGTGTGAAAGTTTTTAAAACAGTTGCGATCTTGGTTGAAACAAAGATAACACCCACACTTTTCGCACATCATTTGGGATTTCTGCGTGCATCCTACGATTTTACATCTTTGGCGATCAGTTTTCTAAATCGGCCAGTGGTTGAACCCGTCTCCATTCCACATCCATTGGAGGTAGTTCTATGCGTCGCCTTAATCGTCCCTTTTTAATTGCCACAACGTCTTGATTTAGTGGTCGTCCTTGTTTGCGTGTAGTCGGAGTAGTATATACTATTGAGTCTTTGTGCATCAATACATCTGCTACGGTTAATTTGAAGTCAAGCAATGGAATGTAAACATCTTCACCCTTCTGTTTCACGACTCTCCGTCAATAATAGCCAACTATTCACGCAACAGAGATCAATGAAATTGAAGAACAGGTGGTGGTACTATTTTTTACTGCGGATTTTGATCCTATAGAAGTAGCATAATGTTCCGAATTCTGAACTTGCAAGTTATTGACTGCAGCGAATTTAGTTCCATATTTAAAAAAAATGTTTGTTAAAAAATGACCTAAACATGTAAGAGTATCTTAGTCTAACGCTGCATAATGTTCCAGATTTGGATTTGGAAGAATACTAACTGATTTAATTTGTGAAACAATATTTCCGTTTCGCTTTTGACACCTTTCTTACGGAATGCTCGAACGCATTTAGCACATTTTCGTGAAGGAGACTGTATCCATTACAGCAGATTTTTTATTTTAGAAAATACAAAGTTGCCAAGTCATGGTACCCTTCTATTTTCACCGGTATTCTTTAAGAGCGTGGTCTTTCCGCAGTCTAGCCGAACCACTGTGCTACAACCATAATTTTGCAGCAGCATGGCTCTATCTCCTACACTATTGGGTACTGACACAATTTATACGCTATTACGGCTTACACAAAATAAAAATAAAAACATGCGAACAAAATCTTTCTTGCGCTTCACTTTGGTAGGCGTTCCTTGGTTCAGTTTGGAACAGTCGAACCGTCGACTGGCACTTCGGCTTTTGCATAGTATTGATAAATCCAAAATTCATCTACTGTAATAATGTTGTAAACATGTTATCAAGAGTCTGCTTCAATTTTAGTAATCATATCACGGCCTGCTTCTGGGCATTGGTGAAGTTGTTCAGCGCCCAACCTGAATCTATTCTCATCACATGAATATATTCATGCGAAAGTTAGTCAATCGTGCAGAAATTTGTTACACTGTTTTGCTGTGGCCTTAAAAGGGCCTTATTCAGTATCTGTAAACAAATAATCGTAGAAAATCATCGCAATTTTTCGACGCAGATCAATTTTTAATAAACATGATTTAACTCGTGAAAAAATGTGAGGGGATGTATAATTTGAAATATTTGTATTTTTACTTGTAAATTTTCTTAAATAAGATAAACGCACCTACATCCGCGGTATTTTTACTAAAACTCAAAAGGAGATAAAAATAAAACATTTATTGTACCCTTTCGAAGGATTTGCTATTTTTATCAGAATCATAAATTTGTATTCTAAATTGATTAAATATATGCAAAGAAATCGAAAGCACCTTATCCGATATAAAAATCCCTATTCCCATGTATTTGGTTCCTAACTCCGAGTTTATAAAATGCAATGGAAAAAGGTTGATTTAAAACCAAAATATTAAAATAAAATTATGATATCCCGGACGTCACTCTGAGGGAGATTGAAATGGCTCTCCAGCGCTTCAAAAAAGGCAAGACCCCGGGCGAGGATTGAATTACAGCGCAACTTCTGAAAGCGGGTGGAAAACATGTACTTGAAGTCATACATAAGCTCTTTAATTCTGTCATCCATGGGGCACTACTCCGAAAGCGTGGAGCAGAAGTGCCGTGGTCTTGTTCTTCAAGAAAGACTACAATGCTTTCTTGAAAACCGATTTCCTTTCCAAGCCGCGTCTACTTGTTGTTTTTGAGAGTCATTACGAATCGTCTCGCACGCAGACTTTACGACTTCCAACCTCCCGAACAAGCCGGTTTCCGAAAAGGCATGCACAGACCACATACATAGCCTTCGTCAAATTGTACAGAAGACCAAAGAGTATAATCCGTTGAAATTTGTGCGGCGCTGCAGTCCATTCAGTGGTGCGAAGTTGACTGTCGGTATATCGAAGTACTGAAGTATTTGTACAGTAGGCCTACGATGGTTATCCAAGTATAGAACCAGAATACGAAACCTATTTAATTGCAGAGAGGTGTTAAACATGGTGACGTTATATGTATATGGTGCCAATTTTAGAACCCACCGCAATAAGGTGGTTTTACCTTAAATATAACTATGTGTAACTAACCAGTGCTACATACAAAAAATATCCTTTTCGCAAAATTTTGAATGGAAATAAAAAATCGCGAATGAAATATAAATAATTTTAAGGATTTTACGGTAATAAACGCGATAAAATCCGTAAAATTTGTTTTATTCCATGTTATAGTAAGCTGTAAAAATCCATGATTAGAGATATTCAGGTAAACAAAGTTAATCCATTTTTTGTGCAATTCAAGATAATGAGGACGTCAACTTTCTTAGCAACTTATTACGTCTCAATCTAAATGCTCTTTCTCATAATTGTCTCTAATTGTGCTCTCGATAAAAATTCTTAAAATTTACGTTATAAAGATTTTCAATTATTAATTTCATGCACATAGTTGCCTCTTTATTCAAAATATCGGTTAATGCACTTTCTGTTTGTCTTAACATGGCCGGTTTTGGAGAAAAACGTAAAACACTCTGTGAACGAACAATATTTGTTGGCTTTAACTCATTTTCGAACACCCAAACTCGTGACTGGTTTTTTGTTTCGGGTTCGTACGCGTATATCTAGGATTCATCACTTGATACGATATTGTGTACAGCATTTGAGGATCCTGCGTGGGATTCTTTCGAGAGTTCTGACGCACAAAGTAACGCGAGCCGCTTTTTGCTCTTCACAGAGCGGTATCCATCGGGAAAACAACTTTTTACACCTAATTGTTCATACAAGATTATTTGTATTTGACTCTTGCCAATGTCTAAAGTTGCTTGAATTTCGCGGTATGTCACATGTCGATCTTCCTCAATCAGCTTACGCACAGCATCAACGTTCTCTTGGATGACTGCAATTTTTGGACGGTACCTTGACGGGGATCATCACTGAGCTTGACACGTCCACGTCGAAATTCAGCAAACCAGAGATAAATTGTGGTTTTGGATGGGGCTTCATCACCAAATGCAGAAATCATCCGGTCAACGCACTGTTTTTGTGTTAAACCACTTCGAAAGTCATAATAAATCATCGCTTTTGAATTTTCTCGAGTCCATTCCATTTTATCAACGACTAAACAAGTTTGACAAAACCTTGTGACAAGACAGAGAATCTTTTTTTAAATAAATAAATGGTATTCGATTTTTAAACCCAAGGAGTTTTCAATTAAAAAGATTTTAATATGACAGGAACAGTGGAAATATTCCATTCCCGATACTTTTAGTGCAGTCTATGTATATTAGGTTCACTATTGTAAAATTAAATTAAACAATTTAAATAAAAAATGGTGCTTCCCTAAGTGCTATATAAAGACATTCTTGGAATTGTATTTTCTTTAAATGTTAGATAAACCATCATCTGAAAAATTAAAAAAAAATAAATTAGAGAGGGGTTTTTCTGTATGAAATAAGTTAGAAATCAGAATATGCGCAGTAGAATCAGAGTAACTGACAGACTGGCAATGGGCTGACCATATAACTTGGAATTCCGATAAACAATAGGAAGAAAGGTTCAAAGGAAAGTGAAGGACTGTAATGATGATTATAATGAAGCCAAATGTACTTACTACGAATACTCAATCGAATATTCCTCTTCACGTATTCTCATACGCTTTTTTTCACACACACGCAAACGTACACACACTCACACACACACTCTCACAGACACACAAATAGATCGCATTTAATACTTTCCTAGGCAAGAGTGAATAAATAGGCTTTTGTTAAGTCAGTGTGCTTCACCATCTTAGGCTACATAATACTTATCATCAGGTGGAATTGTAGTTTCTTAACTACCTGCTGGATGAGAATAGTAAAAAAAAAAAGAAATTTACTTATATAAATTATTTTGAAAAAAAAAATATTCTGTCCTTCTATATCAAGTAGCGTTTTTTCTGTCACTTCTATTGAATTCGACAGTGCTTGTTGAAATTTAGCGCCTCTAAACGGAATTAAATCGTGCGCTGACCCGGCTGTTAAGATATTGCAAAATTATCGAAAATATTTATTTTTACCGAAGACTATCTTGTTCTATTTTATTACGGTCAAATAATATTTAATACGGTTGTAAAGCAAGTATTTACTAATGTTTTCATTATTTTGTTATTTAATTGTTTACAGTTGTTATCACATCTTAGCTTACATTACAAATTCTTGGTGGGATGTATAAATATGTACGTTATTTTCGTCAACAACTATAATATATATATATATATATATATATATATATATATATATATATATATATATATATATATATATATAAATATATATATATATATAATTAAATATATTTATATTTATTAATTTTTTCCAAGTGAAGCTTGAACACAACCTTAAAAATGTTTGAATTAAAAAAAACATTAACTACCTACCAATGATTATTTGATTTTAAATCGGTGTTTTACATTTGAAAATCAGTTATAAAGAGCCATTAATTGGCAATGGACATTTTGCAAAAGCGAAACCTATGCTACCTAATTTAGATATAACAAACCTTCTCAATTTCAAAGAAACACGGCTTAGTTCACGTTGAAAGAAATGCACGTCATTACAAGATTTCTATGTAAAATGAAGGCTACCGATTGGACTTATTAAAAAATTCAAATGTTTATTTTGATTAATTAAATTTGAGACTAAAATAAATGTGAAAGGGATTTTATATGCAACAATTACTTTCATCGTAAATATCATAGACTTATAAAAGTCATATACAAGGTCAATCTGAAGATGATCAATTGTACTATAAAATATTTAATAGACTATTTCCAGTATAATGACCCAAATATCATAATTAATGTATGACTGGCACAATTAAAAGTTTTATCAGATGGCTAAATAATTAACTATCATATTATGATAAGGTCATGCTTTTCTATAAAAATCTGCAAGAAATGTTAAATCACGGACCTCTTGGTTTGTTTTACTATTCACTTAATTAGCAAACAAACAAGCTGGACTGATCTCAAAGCTTACTTTCTTTTGTAAAAAGTACTATATATAATTTTATGCAGATGATAATTAAAGTTTCTATGTAAATAATTGTAACATGTATTATTATAACAGATATTACATTCATTGGTAGCGGCCATCCAGAATTGGAACAATTTTATGCAACACTACGCCTACTAATTATTTCAAACTAGCTTTTGCCGGCGACTTCGTCCGCGTGGAGTTCGGTTATATCGCGTCCATGTGTGAAGAAGAGTCTGCTGGTACAAGTCATAATTATAACTGGATGTTGCGGGCAAAAGCTAATAAACTACAAAACTTCTTTATCCACTACATTTTTTGCTAATCTATTACTGTGTGCCAAAATTATCAGACTACTGGTGGAGCTTACGTGTGAGCAAGCCAAGCAAGCAAGAGTGTGAAAAACAATTTTCTCTCAAGTCTATACCCGCAAATTTTAATGTCTGCCCTTGTGATTTGTTTATGGTCATTGCAAAGCAGACTTTGAGGGTAAAGTGTATTTGTTTGAATTCAAAAGGACGATCATTTGGGATCAAGGGAATTCTTGGCACAAATGAAGATTCCCCTTGCGCACATTCGGTTATAATTTTGGCTTCCACTACATTGCGATGTAACGCTTTTACTTTTAGTCTGGTTCCGTTGCACAGTTGAGGAGGTTTTAAATTTCGTAACAACATAATAGGAGTGCCCACGCGTAGAATAAGCTTATGATGGGAAGACCCGATGGTTTCAGTGAATTAAGAAATTCGACAGGGTAGTTAATAGCATCATCTGTGTTAACCACAGAATTTATTGACGTGTACACCATTTCTTCCCTCCTCAAAAGATGTTAACAGTATATCGTTAGTTGCCACTGTTTGGTCGTTTTTCGGGGTTAGTAGGTATGTCATGTTAACACAACAATTCCAATGGCTTATCGTGTATATGAGCAATATCTGGGTAAATTTTGGATATTAACTCCTGTAACGTAAATACAACTGTGCAGAAATTATCAGGGATGGTTATCATTCCGTCATTTATCGGGTAATCACCGTTGCCGATTTCAAGTATCTTGTAGAGTTCTGTTTAAAGCCTCTACGCCACCCTTATGAGCCATGGTTATTTCATCCCATACTATAATTTTCGTATGTTGTAATACTTCAGAAAAATTACTTTGTTCCGATATATTACAAATGGGAGTTTCAGCTGTTGTTAAATTGAGAAATTGAATTTATTTATTATCTATCTCTTTGTATTGGGAATATCACGCTTAAGGCGTTTCCCTGACCAAATAACCTGGAGCATTCTTTCCCTCTTTAGACGTGTGCCGGTTTATCATAGAATTCACAAAATGTTTGGATTTATTTTAATTAAAAAAGAAAAACGAACTTTAAAAGGTAAATAAAACGTGAATAATATAGATTTTTAAATTATCTATTCACTAGTGTAATCCTCAAATGATTAGAGCGTTTCCTTTAGCAACAGATGCATTGCATTTTACTAATTTTTTAAAAGTAGATTTTAAATGTATTTATAACACATAAAAACAAATTAGAACGTGGAATGTGATGATAGGATATCGAATATTAATAGTGTGCTTTTAGATGTAGTTTATTTCTCATAACTAATAAGATAATAGTTTTAGTTTTGGTCGAGGTATCTCCTTAAATATTACTGCTTGCGACAGCATCATGTTACGTGTTGGTTACTTCCCTTTTATACCGTCGCAAACCTGCTAAAATTGTTAGGCCGTAATTAGCATGCTTCTGTTCCTTCTACTTGCTTGTGCTAAAACTGAGTTTAGCTCAAAACTATAAGATGAAGTGCCAAATTACTAATACCACTTGAATAACTCTTAACTCTTGTATGTATTGTATGTTAAGCAATGTATCGTTAGCTACTGGTGAATTATTTATTATCTCTCTTACAATAATCCTGCGAATTTAATACAATAACCGAATACAATACCACCTACAAACAAGTCCACAAGTATTTTCAATAAATATTATTATACTCTTAAATGTCTACGTTTTACAAGTCAATTTTACATAAATTGCTGAAATTTACAAACATTTAAATATCCACTTATTTAAACTTTTGATTCTACAGATTAGCGCGCTGCTGTTATCTGCAGCTAAATCACACGACTTCACACGACACCTCGTTGTCGGTAAAGCAGGTGGCAATTTTAGCATATTTCACTGCTGTCCATTAACACAAGATGAGCAATCAATCCCTGCACTACCCCCTTGTCATCAAGGTAGCATCAAATAAGATATATACTTATTTTCTTTGTGTTATCTGATATATACTTATCAGATAACACAAAGAAAATATTTTATGAATCAAACATTGAAAATAGTCATTTTATTTTTCATACAAAACGTATTCAACTTATATAAGATAATACTTATGCAATATTTTACATTAATTCCACTTATACACAAAGTGATCATTTCGACCGGGGAACAAATCCTGGTCTCTAACTTTATTTTAATATTTATTTAAATTAACTATGTTATTGGAAAGGTAATTTCAACCGGGGAACTGAACCCGGTAACATAATTTATATCTTAAAAATTCCCTATATGAATTTATTAAGAAAATATTACTAAGAAAACGACGAACTAGTCCGGCCTGGGAATCGAACGCAAGACCTCCAATGTTTTTTATAGACGCGTCGCCAACACTGATTACTAATTGCGACACTAATCAATGTCGCATGTGGCACTTTAAATATTAATTTATTTAGAAAACAATATTTCCAGTTACCAATGTACCAATGTAATATCAACTTAATTAAGTATTTCTATTCATAAAAATATTTAAAATAGAGTATAAACTCTTAAAAAACCAAAATATATTTGAACGAAGTCGCTCCAACACGGCTCCGACTCCAGCGCGGTCCACTTTCGACGATGTCCGAAACGGACTGCGACAGTGCTCGCGGGTAGATATAAGCACCGCGCCGGCGCGCCGCCGTCCCCGTGAGTTTATGTGGAGGCGTCGCCGCCGCGTGTAGCACGCGGCGCGCCGTCGCGACGAGTCCCAACTTCCTTTTCCGCTCACACGCGTGGTCCAACCGTATTAGTTCGCCTTGTTGCCTCGCCACGCTCGTCGCTCACTCAGCCGAATCGAATATTTCACCGAGTGAACGTGTATCGTTGTGTGGTGTTAACAATAGCAGTAACTTCGACTGTTGTATGTATGGGCCGGCTTAAGCCGGGGTGGTAACGAATTTAAATTTAATACTATCCCAGGAGGGTACCAGCATCCTGATAATGGAGAATCCCTTGCAGAGCATCCACAATCAAGCTACTCCACCCTGAAGAGGGACTTACCACTCCTGGGTGCTCAGGCTACCCCACATTATCTGGGGAGGGAGGGGGCAAATTCCGCTCAAGACAATAACTGCTCGGGTTAAGCTGAGCAACAAGGCCAAGGCGACCCCTGCCACGTGACTTTCTGTAACATCAGGGGACTTCACTCGAACCTAAACGCCGTCCACTAATATCTCGAGACGACGAAGCCGGCCTTGCTCTTTCTGACCGAGATTCAGGTGTCCTCTCCGGCTGATACTTCGTATCTCTCCTACCCGGGGTACAAATTGGAACACTCCTGGTGCCTCGGGCTCGAGTTTGCGTATACATCAGAGAGGACATCTGTTCTCGACGCCTCGGCAGTCTTGAAGGACTATCCATCCTTTCGCTACACGTAGACAGCGACGACCATCCGCATGGTTGCCTCTATAGGTCCCATAGCGGTAATGCTGAAACAGACCGATTCATCGACCACGTCTAAATGGCTACAGTTTCCTTGCTACAGCAGATCCCATCCGCAGAGATTGTGATCCTCGGCGATTGTAACGCCCACCACGCCGAATGGCTCGGTTCACGTTTAACCGATCATGCGGGGAGATCTGTTTATGACTTTGCTTTGGCATTTGGTCTGACACAACTGGATACTTCGCCTACGCGGATTCCAGATGTGGAGGATCATACACCTTCCCTGTTGGACCTTCTGCTGACTTCTCATTCAGATAGATATCAGGTCTCCGTCCACTCCCCTCTTGGCTCCTCAGATCATTGTCTAGTCCGGAGTGTGCTGCCACTCACATTAACATCGCGATTACATTCTGCAGGCTGGCTAAATAGGCGACCGCTCAGACCCATCTATCTATGCTTATCGCCATCACCTTGTTCTCCAAAATAATGGAATCCATTATAATTTACCAGCTCATGCGGTATCTTGAGTACCACCAGCTAATTAATGACCGCCAATACGGTTTTCGTCGGGGGTCGGTAATTTGGTGATCTTCTAGTCTACCTGACTCACTTGGAAGAGAAGGCCAAATTGGCCTCTAAAACGCTTTGCGTGCTCAGCAAAGCGGGACAGTATTTCATGCCGGCACACCGCTTGCAATTTCACAAGGCGCAGGTTCGGCCTCACATGGAATACTGTTCCCATCACTGGGCTGGGGCTCTCCAGGGCTTTATTAAAAATTTAAAGCTGTTTTTGGTAACAACAATATGGTTTTCTTTAAGTTTTTTTTAAGAAATCTCTTTCAGATAAAACAATATATAAGGCCTATGGCTAGCCACGCCATGCCGCCGTGAGGAAATTTTCAGGCCACGCTGTCGCCGTGGAATCGGCTTTCGGCGCTCATATCTACTCGCGGGTGATTATAGGGCGACGGAGCAGACACGCTTGCCCGAATATATTCAATTTTGGAGAAAATAGTATTGTCTCGAGGAAAACGGGAAATAAAATTAAAACTCAATTAAAAATATTAATATTTTTAAAACCTTTTTTTGTAGTGTAAAAACTATTTTAAAAGCATGTGCATGTTAGGAGAAATTTTTCAAAAGATAGGCACTCTTTGGGGATTTTTTTTCTAATAAGAGGTTGACAAAAATAAAATTTTATTCAATTAAAAATATTTATAAAATCCTCTTCTGTCACCCTTATTTATTCTTTGCGGATTAAATGAACAATTATTGTTATTTTTTTTATCCAAGAATTTAGGCATTTCACCCGCTCTTAGGGCCTTAATGCCTATCGGTATTCTTAACCCGTTATGATATTTTACGGGAGGTGCAATTATATATATTAAATATATTATACATAATTATATATATATATATATATATATATATATATATATATATATATATATATATATATATATATACAAACGTATTATGGTGTACATATCATATATAAAATCTTTACTGAAATTGTATGAAAATATATGAACAACATATGTATGATACATAGATATAATATATACTTTACATATGATAATAAAATACATATATTGACATAGCAAATAATAAAACATCTAAATGTATAAAAGTACGAATCTAAACTATAACTGTATAGAAATTTCTTGGACTGCAAGTAGATAAGCATTAAACATTTATATTATACAAGTTGCGTTGTGGGGCATAAGGAAGTATGAGTATGTGGTATAAGGAGAACAGCCATTACTATTGTGACATAGCTGACAGCGTACTATGAACCTACTTATTTTATGGTCTTTTTCGATGTTATAATACATATAGTTATAGTCCTAAGATATATAGATATAATAAATAAATATATAAGATAGATAGTTCTAAGTCTAACTTTAAACGCAAACTTTTCCTGAAACTGTCTAAAACTAAGAAGCAGTAACTGTCACATAATGTACATCTACTCTATAACTCCATCTGTATTATCACAATTCTGTAAAAATGTCAATTTGGAAATCATGTCGTTATAATAGAACTATAATGGCGCGTCTCCACCAAAATGTTTACAACATTTGTTTCCGACTGTTGACAAATCAACAAAAGTTGACGACATTTGTTTCAAAATGTTGCAAGAAGCGTCCTCCACCGAGGGGAACAAATGTCGGCAACAAACAAGGAATACGTTTGTTGCCGACATTTGTTCCCTCGGTGGAGACGCTTCTTGCAACATTTTGAAACAAATGTCGTCAACTTTTGTTGATTTGTCAACAGTCGGAAACAAATGTTGTCAACATTTTTGGTGGAGACGCGCCTTAAGGTATACAAAATAACATGTAAGATATTTATTTTATTTATTCTATTTTAGTCAGTGAATATCATTTTATTTTTGTTATTTTATTTATTTTATTAAAAGCCGTCAATCTAAATCTAAACATAAATGTATACAAATCACAAAATATAGAACCATATACTGCAATCGTGTATAAAATATTATGTATTTAGATAATATTAAGTTACAATTTTACCTCTCTGCTTTGTAAGTGTTATTCAGCATGTTGTGAAACTCTGTTATTGGCTAAGTGTGTTAATATGTATTTTAGATATGTTTGTTAAAAATATGCTGTTGAGTTTCCTAATTAAAAAAATAATAATACCTGAGTATTCATGTAGCGAGTGGTAAAATTAAAAAAATTGTACAGCCGACTTCAATATAAATTATTAAGAATAACTGAAAACATACGGGTCACATCTTGATCAAATTTATATGGAACCATATGAGAAACATCAGCTTTTAAATAAAATAGAATCATCAAAATAGGTTCATCTTAAAAATGTTATGAGGTAACACACATAAAAAATTAAAAATAATAATTTTGTCGAATTGAGTACCTCCTTCTTTTTGAAGTCGGTTAAAAAAGATATGTCTGCGAGCTCCCTATAATATGGCCTCTTGTAAATGATGCATATCAGTATTTTTAAAAGCATACATACAGCACAGCCGCATAATATATCAACAATATTAAAATGGACCAAAATTAAACCATCATTTTAAATTATAATAGCCAATATTTTTGTAACATTAATAGCGGAAAAATCCATTCGGACAATGCCGTGGTACAAAATCGTGGCGGAAGAATAGCCTTCATAGGCAAGATGCTTATGCCACCGTTCTCAATTTTTTAATTTTAGTTGTCATGGTTTTTAGTTGTCTTGTCATACCGACCCCAAATAGAAATGTGGGAAGGCCGGAAGAAGAGAAGGAGAGACCATTAGTTATGTTATAACATTTAAGAATAACATATTTTATTTTAACCGGGTTGACTAAAAACAACCGGAATGAATAAAAACAAAAAATAATAAAAACAAAACGGGTTGAAAATATTCGCTAACAATATAGAAGAGATACGTGCTTTTGGTATCAATGTAGCGATTGTTGGGCAAATCGAGTTTACTTTAAACAAGTGCATAGTGCAGTGCCAGCTAACGGGGCTTTTTACTGCTATGTGGATGTTTCAACAAGAGCCTGGACGAGCTTCGACCGCCGCTTAGCATTTGTAATACATTGAGAATATATGTCTGTTTATTTACGAAGTCTTGTTCTATCTACTACTAGTACGTATTTTTTAAAAATGTATTACTTAGATATTATAATATGATTGGTATAAAACCTTGCCTCCGCCGTTTCTTTTATAATTCAAAGCTTTATTGTAAAAAACTGATTATAAATTTATGTTTCTAAGTGTTATCTATTGTTTGCTACCTTCTTCCACCTTTCTGGCAGCAATTGAATCCCGCGTTGAAAGAACTGGTCATCATTTAAAGCGATCCACGAATCGTTCCAACTTGAGACTTGTTCATAAAACTTGAAGAGCTGGTCCGTCAGACCGTGTGCCATCCATAGAAATAGGTGATAATAAGAGGGAACAACGTCTGAAAACTACGGCGGATGGGATAAAACACCCCATTTCACAGCTTTCAAGTATATTTACCGATTTTTGCAACATAAGACCTAGCATTGTCATGTTGCCAAATAACGTTATCGTGCCATCGCCTTTATTAAGGCCGTTATTATTTTAATGCTCAGCTCAAACGCATTAATTTCCTTCGATAAAGATCCTCTGTGATTGTTTCAGACAGTTTTAACAGTTCATAATATACTACACCGAGTTGGTCCCACCAAATACAAAACATGACCTCGGTGCCGTAAATATTCAGATTAGTCATCAGCGCACAAGCGTAGCCGGAACATCTCCATGATTTTCCCGCCTGGGGTTATCGTGAAAAACTCATGTCACCAGTGACAAAACAATGCAGAAATCCTTTCCGTTTTTGTGTATCAAGCAGCTGTTCACAAATACAGAAACGCCATTCAACATCCCTTGGGTTCAACTTGTAAGGCACCCAATATACTTGCTTCTGGATCATTCCAAGTGTGTTTAGGTGTTTTAAAACTGCTTGTTATCTCACTCCCAATGGTTCTGCTAACTTCTCTTGACTTTGACACGAGTCA
This sequence comes from Parnassius glacialis, assembly GCA_033319125.1. Lineage (NCBI taxonomy): Eukaryota > Metazoa > Arthropoda > Insecta > Lepidoptera > Papilionidae > Parnassius > Parnassius glacialis. Next base: position 20,660,536 of record JAVANC010000019.1, read on the forward strand.
TCCTCGAGCAAATACTCTGCCGGTGTTCTACGCAAAAATAACCACTCTTAAAGCACTGAAACCACTCACGATATGTTTTTTACTCGTAGCAGCTTCACCATAAGCGACTTAGAGCATTTGGTGAGCCTCAGCGGCAGATTTTTTAAAAATAAAAAATAAATTAACACCTTCCGCAAATAACGTGTATTCGACTCGTAAACTGACATTTTAATTGGGAATAACTATATGATGACAAATCATCTACTGTTCCTATCAGATTATGTTTACAAGTTACTAAAAATAATTGCAAGCCGTCTATAATGTATGTATTCGACGTCTACGCGTGGTAAACGATATCTTTAAAAAAGACGGCAGGAGCCTTGTTGTATGTCTTAATACTTTTTAATTAAAATTTCAACATACATACTCGTACCTTTGATATAAATACTAACTCAATAGCATCACCTTTACGATACAGCTTGATTTATATATATATATTGTTTACGCCTAAATTTAGTCATGTTTAACGTCATCCAATCACGTTCGACTTTGCCAATCGCCCGATCGTATCAGGTGTCACGCGTGTGTCGGGGGGGGGGGGGGGGGGGCAGCGGAAGGGAGCTTCCCAGCGTCTTGGCGCTGTCGGGCGAGACAGTAGGTGAGACCGGGTTTTGTTTGATTAGGGTCTAGAATCTGAATTTGGGCACGTGTTTCTTCATCACGTAGATATTTGAATTATGCGATAGTTAACTCGTGCGAGTGTGCGGCATAGTGTACGGGCGTGGACGAGATATACGATCTAGGATTCGAGCCGCGCATTCCTTGTTTGTGAGCTTCTCCCGGTTAATTGTCAGGATATCGTTATAATTTGTGATAAGTGAATCCGGGACATTGAATATTGAACTTTAAACTACTGTCCGTTGCCGTTTCGGGTATCACGTGTTCGATTCATCGATAGAATAGAATAGAATAATTTTTTATTCAATATTGATTATTACATAATTCTTATTGAAAGTCATTTTTTATTTACCACTGGTTCGGAAAATACCTCTGTCCTGGGAAGAACCAGCAAGAAACCCAGCGGGACTTTTTTTTTCAAACATATTCCACTTAACAATAATTTAATTTATACAATTTTTAAATGATTTTTAATAGAACCAGCATGGTTACGATCACCTTATTCCCAGGGGTTATTTTCATTCATGTATTCCTTGATATTATAATAACCCTTTTTGTACAGTTTTTCTTTAATAAAACTTTTAAACTTGTTTATTGATAAACTTTGAATATGTTCTGGGATTTTGTTGTAAAAGCGTATACATTGCCCCATAAATGAATTACTGATTCTGTGGAGTCTAGTAACTTGTATTACAAGCTTATGTTTGTTCCTAGTGTTTTAAAGTATGCACATCCTTATTCTTATTAAAGCTATTTATGTTTTTATGTATATACATTACATTTTCATAAATAAATTGCGATGCCAAAGTTAATATGTTTATTTCTTTAAATTTTTGTCTGAGGGACTCTTTACAATTTAGGTTATAAATCGCCCAAACGGCTCTCTTTTGCAAAACAAATATAGCTTCAATATCAGTCGCATTACCCCATAGCAAAATTCCATAAGATATTACACTATTAAAGTAACTAAAATACACTAATCTAGCTGTCTCAACATCTGTGAGACTTCTAATCTTTATTACAGCATTTGCTGCAAAACTAAGGTCTGCTTGCTAATTTAGATATATGGGGGCCCCCATTGAAGTTTCGCGTCAATAGTAATACCGAGAAAAACAGTGGTAACCACAAGACTCAACTCCTCCCCATTTAATAGCACATTGGTATTCGAATGTTTTACATTAGGTATTGTAAATTTAATACACTTTGTCTTATTGCCGTTTAAGAGCACATTGTTGGCGTTAAACCAATGTACCAATTTCGATAGACCATTATTTACATCGTCATAATAGATTAACTGCCGTTTGAGTTTGAAACTTAAAGAGGTATCGTCAGCAAATAATACTATGTCGTGATTGTCCCCTACAAGATAAGGTAAGTCATTAATATAGATTAAAAACAGGAATGGGCCAAGAATCGAGCCCTGAGGAGCGCCCATTGATACTACCGATCCGGAGGAACCTTTACCATTGATCACGACTTTTTGAGTTCTGTTACTTAAATATGAAGTAATAAATCTAAGCGCTAAATTTTTTACACCGTAATGTTGTAGTTTCCTGATTAATGTTTCATGATGAACACAATCGAAAGCCTAGGAAAGATCACAGAAAACACCTTATCATCCTGTGAATTCTCCCAGGTATTAAAAATATATTTCATAAGTTCAACACCGGCGTCAGACGTCAAGCGACCCCTTGTAAACCCAAATTGGTTTTTATGAAGTAATTTATTTGTATTAAAAAAAAATTAACAATTGATCCAAAATTATTTTTTCAAAAATTTTACTGAGAGTTGGTAGTACAAAAATAGGTCTAAAATTAGCGGGGTTCAATGTACTACCGGATTTAAATAAAGGTATTACTTTACTATACTTCATTGAATCAGGAAACACACCAGAATCGATACAAGTATTAAAAATAATAGCAAGATGAGGTGCAATTAAATCTATTATGGACGCAATAACTGTCACGGAAATCCCCCACAAATCTGCGGTTTTCTTTACATCAATGGTTTTGAAGTATTTTACAATATCTTGCGGTAATACTTTTTCAAATCTAAATTCTTTTAAACAGATATTAACATTCTGTTTGAGTAATGACTCGGCGACAGTTGGAGAAGTATTCAAAGACTCTGTTGTCAAAATAGGAATATCAGTGAAATATTTCTCAAACACCGCTGCGACTTCTTGATTTGATTTAGTCAATTCATTGTTAATTTTTAATTGATAGTTTGAGTTACGAGGTTTTTCTTTACCGGTTTCGCTGTTAATTATACTCCACGTCGTTTTAATTTTATTCTTCGCCGTCTTAATTTTGTTGCTAATATGTAACGATTTGGCTGCGGAGCAAACTCTTTTAAACATTTTAGAATAATTTTTAACATATTTTTTAAAAGCATCGGAAAGATTATATGATCTTTCATGGTAAAGGTCATATAACTTTCGTCTGCTTTTATGAATTCCTACTGTCGCCCACTCATTAAATGCCTTGCGACTGTTTCTGGAGAATGATTTAGAAGTAAATGTTTTTTTTTTAAATTCATTGCTTATAAGGGTAAATAATTGTCCATATAAATAGTCTGCATTGTTCTTATAAGAAAGTGATGGAAAGTTTTTTATCATATTACTTCTAAATCTCTCCAGGCGTTTTGCATTAATAGGAACAAACACAATTATGATGATAAGTGTGGAATTAGGCGAAGTGAAATTAATCAAACGTACAATGAAGCTAAGACACTGAATCAGTGACAGTGAAGAAAGAAGTGGTCCGGCGCTGGAGTTGCCTGGAGCGATGCAGCATTTTGCAGCAGCCTGGAACTCGGCCACTGCTGGTCGCCTATGCTTGCCAAGGCCCTACACATTCACACATCACTGTACACGCCTCTATCTACCATTACACACACTCACGGCCTGCCCAAGCCTTGGAGCGAAGTCGGCTCCTGATACAGGTAAGTACTTTTGCTTTCTAGTTTGCTCCCATATAGGTTATAGTAATTAGAGACATTCCACGCGGCCATATCGAGGCCCGACCTGCGACTGTTCGTTAATTCTTCTGCTAAATGGGCCCCGGAGGATTTGAGCTTTGTAGGAACAGCCGTAACATATATATATATATATATATATATATATATATATATATATGTGTGTGTGTGTGTGTGTGTAAGTGGTTGCTGTGACCCATAGACATCTACATCTATCCTCAATAAAGAATCAAAATGCAGATGCGTTATGACCCTTGAGGACTAAGATGTAATGCCACTTTTCCAGTAAAAAGGGTCTCTGGTTCTCTACACTCACCATACAAAATACAGCAACGTTTACCTGCTATTTTACTCAGGTATTCTTTGAGAGCGTGGTCCTTCCCCGGTCGAACCGGCCCATTCGTGCTACAACTATACTACTAATATAGCTGCAGTATGGCTTTGCCACGTATTATGTATTGTAGAAAGGTTAGTTAAGTATAGTACAGAGACAAATTTTGAAGTTAGGAATAATAATTAATTCGTTACACGAATTAATTATCCAACGTGTCAAGGATAAACTAGTAACGGAATACGATAAGCGCACCGTTCCACGTCAGAGCCAAGACTGTCTTAACGGCGGCCGCTCCGTCTGTTTTATACAAGCAAAACGGGCGTCACCGCAGTTGCAATGGCTCAGGTGTGCTATTCACGTGTTGTTTACAAGAATTATGTCTAGCTTTACCGACGCTGCCGCACTTGCAATGGTGCACCTGCTGTCACGTTTTAGAAACTATTCCACTTCTGATGTTTGAAACTACTCTCAAAAGTATTTAAATAGAAGAGCATCACTCGTTAACAAACCCCGCTTAATATCAGGACCCCAATTACATGACAACACCAAAGTATGCAGACCAACAGCATCACTACCCATCTCAATGTACACAGGGCAGCCTCTCAGCAACACGACCTTCCTTGAACCACATCACTTGTCTTATTTGGGCAGAATCTCAGTGTAGAAGTAATGATTTAGCCCAACGGGCACAATAACGACATTACACTCATAGAACTACAGACTGTCGCCTCTCAGTCGCCCGTGCGACACTTTATACTGCCAAAACAAGTGGGAGACCACCACTTCACCTTCATTTTCTCACATTCTCTTGCACTTTTTTTACCCTCTATCCCAACAGTATTATATCACGTATTACGTATCTACCCCGTATATTGATCCATATATATTATGAGACTACACGCCTTACAGCGATTTTTTTTATATTATTCTACGCCAGAGCTTAACTACACCCACCTGATGGTAAGTGGTGATGTAGCCTAAGATGGTGAAGCGCACTTACTTAATAAAAGCTTATTAACTCCTACCTTGAAGACACCCATATTATACACTGATGGAAATACAGATGGTGGCAAATTATTCCACTCCTATGTTGTACGCATGATGAACGATGTAGCAAACCGTTTGGAAGGAATGCGTGGTAAGTCAACAACGAAGGGGTGTAGCCTAACTGAACGTCTAGTTGTCTGAATGGAAGGGAGAGGGAGAAATTAAATTATGCAATTCCTGCGCCCACTCTCCGAAATGCATCCTGTAGAAAACCGAAAGGCTGGCTACATTGCGTCTGTGTTTGAGACTGGTAAGATTGGTTTTAACCAAATTTGGGTCACCAATAAGCCTCTTAGCACGTCTTTCCATTGAGTCCGAAGTGGCTAGGTGGCATATTGCAGCACCAACCTATATATGGCATCAATACTCCATGCACGACCGGACTTGCGCTTTATATAAAATATGAAACTGTCCCGGCGTGAAGTATAGCCGCACCTTTGCAAGGACTCCTAGCTTCCTTGCAGGTGCTTTGGCCTCGGACTCAATGAACCCCCTGAAGTTCATATTTAAGGGTATTTCAACCACCAACAACTGAAGGCGGTTGGTGCACTGATACATTTCGGAAAGAAAGAGCCAAGGCGACCTGGCTCCTTTTTGCAGTGCAGAGACACGCTTGTGTTTTGGAGTTGTTGAATTTCACAAGATTGGTATCGCCCCATTCGGAGACTGCCTGTGGTGTGAGATTCACACGCTCTATCATAGTTTCTCTCTCAGAGTGGATTTGAGCCCAACTGGCTTGAGGACTTGGTTGGTATCTCTCCGCAACTGTGCTCGAGAGCAGTGGGGAAACAGCAAGTGCTTCCCCACTGCTCTCGAGTGCCTCGCCCCATACGTGTGTGGCATACGCTAGAAGGTCCCCATCTGACCAATTTCGGCGAAAGCTGTATTGGCGGTCACTTAAGAGGTCATTCTGTTCTAGGTATGCCATTGAGCGAGCGTTCAATATACACTCCATAACCTTGCAGATTATAGAGCTAATTGAGATTGGCCGATAATTCGAGTCGGCACGGCTGCCTTTTTTCGAATAGGCTGCACGTTGGCCAGATATCAGGATTTTGGCATTATTCTAGTCCTAAATGAGAGGTGAAACAAGCGTGCAGCATAGGAGACAAATCAGGTTCACAAGCCTTTAGAACTATAGCTGATAGAATATCTGGTCCACTAGTTTTATTCACGTCTACACTGCGGTGTGTAGCGGTGGTTTTAAGAACTTCTTTATTTATAATACGAACCTCTGAAATAGAGATCCCGCAGTAAGGTAATTTAGATGGAATGTTGTTGCCACTGTCCAGACGTGAATTGTAGGCAAAGAGAGACGAGAAGAAGTCTGCTTTCTCTTTAACTGTATGCGCCAGTGTGCCACCCGGTTTTACCAGCGGAGGCAGTGTAGGCCGACAGAAGTTAATCTGGACCACTAAAAAAAGCGCTAGTGCCGGATAGCCTGGCAGAGAGTTTTGTGCCAATATGTTTAACGCAATCGAGACAAGCTTTCCGTAATGCTCTTTTGTAGGACTTGGCGGCCTGGTTGAAGTTCTCTTCTTGGAGCTTTTCGGTTTTGAGCGTCAACCCAGGATAGGTACGCTAAATGCTTGCGCTTTTCAGCTTGGGTACATTCAGCGTTAAATCATGGGCGAGCTTTGCTACCGGTGGGAACGACAGTGAGGAGGATATATAATACTCCATAGCTTGACGCAACACATAGGTTATCCCATGCGCGCAGCTCGATGGATCCGCAGAAGAGAAACAGCCCTCTCGCCAAGGATAGGATACAAAAAAGTGTTGCATCTCATCCCAATCAGCAGACTTAAACCGCCATATTCGTCGCACACCTTGGGACTAGTAATCAGGGGGAGAATATGATGACCGTCTACATCGGGTACCCTAGTCGCTTTCTTTACCAGCTGAGAAAGTCATACTGCCAAGGCAAAATTCCACGCTTCTCTTCCGGCATGATCGGTCTTCTGGTATGGGAAAATCCAGTCTGGATGACAGGCGTTAAAGTCCCCCAGAAAGACCAGTTGTGCAGAAGGATACTAATTTAGGGACACATCAGCAGCCTCACTAAGGTAATCAAATAATCATGTTGTCTCCTGGTCACCGCTGTCCGAACGATAGACACAAGCATAAAGGATTTTATAAATACCTGTATCTACCGTCACCCAGATTATCGAAAAAGTGGGGTCTTCAAGGTGACCGAGACGATGGAAGCAGATGTCATTACGGACGTACACACACACTCTGGCACGTAGATGTAACTTGTGCTACAGGGAAAATCCAGGATATTCAAGGTATATGTACATGTGTCCAGTGTATTTTGTTTATAGGATAAGGGGGACAAACGAGCACACAGTTCACCTGATGGTAAGTAATTGCTGTAGCCCATAGACATCTACATCTATCATCATATATGCAGATGCGTTGTTACCCGTGAGGACTAAGATGGAATGCCTCTTTTCCATTACAAAGGGTCTCCGGTTCTCTACACTCACGTTACAAAATACAGCAGTGTAAAGCTGCTATTTTACGCTGGTATTCTGTGAGAGCGTGTTCATTGCTCGGTCGAGCCGACCAATTCGTGTTACAACCATAATATAACTGCAGCATGGCTTAACCACGTATAAAACGTGTATGCGGCGGCATTCAATGGACATCCAATTTGAGTCTCCGTCAAGAGAAGTAGGTCGGTTTCTCAGTCTCAAGATGGTGATGAACTGCGTTGAGATTAGAGTGCAATCCTCGAATATTAGTGAGGTGCACTTTTAGTGACAGGACGTGCAACCGCTGTTTAACACTACTTTTCTTTTTATGATACATATAGGGAGTTAAGAGTGAATAAGAATGGAGAATGGCAATTGAACGAGGCGTTGCATTAGCAACCAAAGGAAACTATAAGAGCTACTGCGCCCGTGGGAACTTGGTCTAGAGACTGCGGGGACGCCCGAACCCCCCCAAAGATCACCATCGGGTCCTCCCACTAAAACCATCCTGGGATTTCTCGCTAATTGGCGGGGCAGCCTTTCACGAGTAGCTAATTCAGTAATTAGGCCTAAATTTTGATGATTCATTTTTATTTGAAAGGTAGTGCTTCTCATGTGGTTACCATATAAATTTTATCTGACCAGAAATTTCTGAGTTATTGTTAATAATGCGTATTTAATTGACTTGGACTACATTTATGATGTTCTCATTTTATTTATATTGAAGTCGGTTGTACAAAATTTTTAATATTACCACGTATTTGTCGTTAATAACATCGCAACGAAAAAAAATTGAACCTGTAGCATCTAAACAGTAAGATACGTATGGTATGATTGTGCATTTTTTATATTATCTATTAAAAACATTTCTAATGGTGTAATTTAATACCTGTAATTTGAGCTTTTGGTGTAATTCACTTTTAACATATTTTTAGCCATCGCTATAATTACAATCGACAATAAATAAAAATAATTTGCATTCTATATAAACGCCCCTTTTCAGAAACAAAAAATTGTAACAATATGGTCTTTTTGACGTTTATTTTATTAAAGTTGATAAAAATTACCTCGTGTATATCTGCTCGATAAAATAAAATGATGTATCTTACCTAGTTTAAAGAGCACCTCCCGCCCTACCTCAATTGCGTGCACTATCCCTGTCACCACTAATCCCAGCACCACTACTCTCAACACCACTACACTCGGAAAGACACAACATTGACTACAATACGATGGTACGCGAGGTAATTTTTACCAACTTTAATATTATGGATTTCGGCAAAGTAACGCCTGATTCTAAAATCATGTTTATTTTATTAAAAATACAAAACACTAATAAGTTAATGAATACAGCTATGGACTTGCTACATTATTTTTAAATCCCAGAACAGCTCGATATGAAAACAAAATGTCCTTTTTTGTTAAGTTCTTCATTAATTCCCAAAGAGTTAATCACAATAGTTCCATGAACTTAAAACATTGTAATAGAAGTCACATTCGTTATTCGGTAAAAGTCTGCTGCTGAAAATTGGGCTCCTCATAGGTTGCTGAAAATTGACAGGCGGGTAAATAACCGCTGTTTTTTAATTATATTTTTTATATGAGTCCAGTGTATTTTCTTTTATAGGATAAGGGCGACAGACGGGCACACAGTCCACCTGATGGTAAATGGTTGCTGTGACCCATAGACATCTACATCTATCCTCGATAAAGAATCAAAATGTAGATGCAGTATTCTGTGAGAGCGTGGTCCTTCCCCGGTCCAACGACCCATTCGTGCTACAACTATACTACTAAAATAGCTGCAGCATAGATCTACCACGTATTAATTTATTATATGGAGTTACTGTTATCTCAATTTCCTTCTGTCGCCTCTTACGACACTCCACTACATGGCATACCATCGACTGATTATTTATTTATTTACATTTATAAAAAGAAACCAATAAATCAAAAACAAATATAATCATACAATCCTACTTCTCGCCCTATAGTGGTTATATATTATGAATGTATATGTTATGATATACATAATATTTAAATTTTAAACATGATATTATCAAACAATTCCATTAGTTCTTTATTCTCAACGCTAAGCATAACAAAATGTATTCAATCTGGACTTTATAATATCATGTAGTATGATAATCGATAGTTGAATCTCTGTGTTATTATTACCTTAAAAGAGTATTGCACTGACTCCCCCTCCTCATTTGCCACCCACTCACCCCTTCTTACAGGGTGAATGGTCACCCTTATAAATATTTTTCAGATTCTGGGTTCGCCCCTTCCAATCAATACTCTAAATCTGTGTTCAAAATTTATTCGTTACGATATTAAAGGGAAAACACGGGAATCGCACCAGTTTTTAGGGTGCGATATTTCCCATCTGTATGTGCATACAGCAAAACATAAACAACAATTTATGCATTATTAAATTTAAATTAATATTAATTTTCCTTATTATTTTAAAAAAACGTTGCTACCACACTTAACTTTCTCAAATAAAGTAACAATATAGTGGTCTGTCTTACACAAATTGTACATGGACAAACATCCAGACCCAGAAGAATTTTGTACGTGGCAGAGCCATGCTGCAGCTATATTAGTAGTATAGTTGTAGCACGAATGGGTCGGTTCGACCGGGGCCGGACCACGCTCTCACAGAATATCAGCGTAAAATAGCAGCTTAACACTGCTGTGTTTCGTATGGTGAGTGTAGATAACCGGAGACCATTTTTACTGGAAAAGAGGCATTGTATCTTAGTCCTCACGGGTGACAACGCATCTGCATTTTGATTCGCAAACGAGGATAGATGTAGATGTCTATGGGCCACAGCAACCTTTTACCATCAGGTGGACTGTGTGCTAGTTTGTCGCCCTATACTATATAAAAAAAAATTGTTTCCGTACAAGTACTTGTTTCGTGCGGGATTAAAACCAGTGGCCCCGAAGTGCCGCAGCCAATCGATTAACCATTGTGCTATTTAGCTGACTTAAGAATCATATATTATACTCGTATATATAAACAGCTCAAATTAATTTAAATGACAATATGAAAATGGCACTAATTTGCTTTTTTTTTAAATCATCAACTTGGTGTTGTAGAAGTTTTTGTAAATTCATTATTTTATGATTCCAAAAAGTTAAGCTTTTTTATAAAATACATACATAAAAACTCACACCTGTCATCCAGGGCAGATCAGATTAGGCAGATCCTGATATACCTCTGCTGATTCTTTTTTATCCATTAATCGTTGGTAAGGGTACTCTTAATTTGGCTAGTGTTCAATATATCGCCAATTTGTGCAATAAACTTTCTGTCTAGAACGTTGTTGAAAACCCTGGGTACTTAAATCTCCAGCTTAAAAATACGAACGAATTACTATTTCTTTTGCCGCTATATACCTAGACAGGTCATAAATTCTGTCACATGTTTAATATAAAATAATTGAAACAAGTTTATAAAAAAAGGGATTTATATACGAAAATAAACTTAACAAAACATAGATTCTTATGACACTAAAGTTTATTCAAAATGACCTCTGTGATATTGAATACAGGCCTTCAATCTGCGCGGCCAGTCGTCTATCGCAGCACGAACGAGGTCCATGTCAATATCGGCGGCTGCCTTAATCAAGGATGTCTTGAGTGACTCCAAATTGGGATGAGGCTTTGAGCACGCCTTTTCCTCCAAGTTTTGCCATATCTTGTAATCTAACGGATTCAAATCTGGACTGGAGGAGGGCCAGTCTTTGTGCCGGATGAAGTCGATTTCACGCGCCGCCAGCCAGTCTTGTGTGCTCTTCGCTCTATGAGCTGGCGCCGAATCTTGTTAGAATACCCAATGTCTGTTATTGAACATGGTATGAGAAACATGTTCCACAAGGTTCGTCAGGACTGTATTTTGATACACAACTGAATTCGTTTTTACACCTTTCTCACAAAAATGTACCTCTGTTAAGCCCCAATAAGAAACTCCCAACCATACCATGAGCGAGGATGGAAAATGACCTCGTTGGACACGCGGAATACGGTTGCTCGCTTCATCACTACTGTGTGCGTACACCTTATCATTTTGTTTGTTGTAGCTCTCTTCTACGGTAAATTTTTTTTTATCCGAATAAAGAATTTTCCGATATTTTTTTCCCGCGTACCGCTTCAACAAAGCGCGGCATCTCTTCAGTATCATGTCCATTAGACGAGCATTCAAACGATGTTCGATATGCCCGAAGCCCTAAGTCTTCATTTAACACCCTTTTCACCGTGGTTCTGTTTAACCCCATCTGAAGGGCCAACAGTTTCTGCTTACGTTTGGGATTTCTTTGAATTCGCGCCTTCACAGCTTTTATCACTGCTGGAGTCCTAACAGACCGAGGGCGACCACTTCTTGACCTGTCATCTACACTAGAGTCTTCATTGTATCGTTTGATGGTACGATAAACGAATCTTTTGGTTATATTCACATTTTTCAGTATGTCAAAAATTTGAATTGACGCGTAACCGCAACGATGCAACGCAATAACTGCAACACGGTCTTCTTTAAGCGTCCACTCCATATTTAAAAATGAGTAAAATTCTAAAAAGTATACAGTTTTATTTTCATGAACAATTCGAAATTCGGATTCAATAAACTTTTTTGTGGCCAGCATTATAAAAGAAAAGTTTTTACTGTGTGACAATACTTATGACCTGACTGTATATATATATATATATATATATATATATATATATATATATATATATATATATATATATATATATATATATATATATATATATACATATATATACGCCCGTACAGTGCAGATTGCGGTTAGCCATATACTCTCGACGTGCTTCAGGGTCCAGAATGAATAAAGTTGGTTTTAATTGATAAACGATTATGGTATATGAGACGCAAGGTACTGCAAAAATTATAAAAAGTCGACTTAAATATTGATTTCTATTTGCTTGAAAGCCGCGGTAGTTCAGGACCTATGCGTTCGCTCTGAATTTCATAGTACGGAAGCAACGAATTCAATCCCCGCCCGCATTAATAAAAAAAAAATATTTCAATTTTAAGTGCTGATTTATCACTTGCGGTTAAAGAAAACATCGTGACGCAAACTGCATGTCTGATATATTAAAAATATATTTCAAAGGCATAGGAAACCTTTCAGTCTATTTTTTGTAACTTTACTTTTTACTTATATATAAACTTAGACAAATTATCCATTGTCAGTTTTTATTATATTAATTTACTATGGATGCGATGGTTTCATTACGTATCTTAAGCTTTTAAAATGTCACTCTGAAGCTTGTCCAAAGGATATGGCTAACCGCAATGTGCATTGCTCGGGCTTAAATAAAGAGAATAGCTGACGAATAAATCGTAATTCGTACGTTCCATATTAATTTACAAAAATGTTCAAAACAATTTTTTAAAACATTACATAGGTTACATATTTTAGAGTGAGGATTTATTTAAAATAATCTCAATAAAGAATTTATGCAAAAGGCTTGTCAACACTGAGGATTAAGACGGAAGGCCTCGTTGTCATAAAAAGGGTTTGTGAATACAAATTATTTAAACTTAGCTTTTCTGCCTTTAACTGTCAAGTATACCATTTCTTTTATTATTTTAATCGAGATCTTTTGTCCATTTTCACAATAACAAATTAATCTTGTCTTGGGCCTGCTTAGTTTACCGTTATTCATTACATGGTTAAGACCAAGTTATAAAGATCATTTTTTTGGCAGCTCATCGGCTTGTATACCCATCATTATGATATCTACCCATCAGCTTTTGAGTCTGTCGTGAGTTTAAGTTCCGTGCCCGAGTATCTATGACATAAAAATATTTGTACTTAGCGTTGTATATCGATCTGTTCATGACGTTTTAAACTATTATTTACGACTTTGCTAAAACTTGTCGGATCTAAAAATGTCTTGAACGTGATCAATATGGGTTTTAAATTTGCTTTCCCATCCAAATCGTGATTTATTATGGATAAAATCTTGATTTACTGTCGTATATCAATATCATCATCATATATTAGCCCATAACAGTCTACTGCCTCGCACATAATAAAGGACTCTCGCATTTTAAGGAGGATTTGCCATAATCCAACAACAATTGGCAGAAAGATTGTCACTAGATGTGTCACAGCCTTGAAACTGTTTGGGTATAAGTCTGCACCATCTATCAGATAGCTTACAGGGTATGATAGCCTACTACAGGCTTTACAGAGTTAGTACTACAGAGGCTTTGTGTTATTGTTTGTTTTATTTATTTATTTATTCTTTATTGCATTCCTTAATCTAAAAGAACACAAAGGGCGGACTTAATGCCTTGAGGCATTATTTGTTCGGAATTTCCGATTGTCGTCCCTTATGACACCCACGAGTCGAAGTAGTGGATTCTCTTACGCTTCCATACCAACCTTTTTCCACGACTTAAATGAGTGAAGCTTTAAAAATGTACAAGAACATTGCAAACATAATTTTTTATAGCTTCACAAATACAACAAAATCCTTGTTTCGTATCTTCATAGATCTCTGTTAGAAATTCAGCTAAAACGTAAAGTCACACAGCCTATATTCTTACAACTGCTGGGCACAAGCTTCCTCTCATTTCTGAAAGAGTTTTAGGTCAAATTATTACGAAATTATATTTTATGATATGAATGAAATGTCCGCCGCGCTGCCCGATGCTTGTTGGTGGACTTCACATGTCTTCGAAATATATCTTTTTCATCGCATAGACATGCAGGTTCCCTCGCGATGTTATCCTTCACCGCCGTGCACGTGGTAAATCAGCAGTTAAAATTGCAATTTACAAATTATAATTTCATTGGTGCCGGCGGGGATCGGACCCAACTTATTTGCGGACTGTGATATTTGCAGCGGGAGCTAAGTATTTTAAATGAGGTATTAATTATGTAATGAAGCAATTAATGACGATTGTGACTGTGACACACACACCAACGCGCATGCGCATGCACGTAACTACTCAAATCTATAATTTTACAGTTAATTTTGGTTATATCCGCCTCCTAATTCTGTTTGTTTTGTTTCTAAGCTCCACAGAAGGAGGTTAGAACATCTTGAAGTATTGCAGTAACAGGTAATAGGATCTTAAACCGAGCACGCAGAATGTTTTCATTTAAATTTGGATGTTTTTAAACTTTAATAGTCTTACAAATTAATCCTTCGCAGTGGTAATTTCTACAAAGAATGATTCGTTTTACTTTACAAGCATTTAAGGTTTTTCAAATCTTATATAAAAGCGGATGTAACATTGAACATATTCAGTCTGCAGATTTCTCGTATTGTCCGCTGTGTGTTCTCTTACGCGGGTTTATATTTGACTTTTAGTTTAGCCTTTGTAAGAAAGACCACATTCACAATGAAGCTTGGGCACTTTTGCATGGAACGATTTAATCGCAAGTCAGGAATTAATATGAAGTTAAATAAATCACGTAGTAAGTGAAAAACCTATTCAACGTCTATTATTCGCCCAAGTAGAAGTGAATGAAAATTTGTTCGAAGAGATTTGCTTACAGACATAACAGTCTAATTAGTAAATTTTATAAACTGTGATCTACTTGTAAGAATAATAAAAGGTTAATAAATAGAATTTTCAAACACATACGAGAAAAATATTGTAAATTGCGAGAAAATATTATATTTTGCATTCCACTGCTCGAAATATGGTTCATAATCGTTAAAATGAATGGAAAAAGAGTCCAACGGACTGCTCAAGTGTGGTTCGGGTGGATTCGTACAATCTACAGATGTGTTTTGTTTCTCATAGCCTTCTTTACCAGTACGTTTAATGTAAATATTTTACAATTATAGTGACACCTTTGTTGCCAATAACATTCTTCAGGGCTCAGGCTTTATAAAGCGCATCACTAATAAGTACGGTACTAAATGATGGGTTTTAAAAATTATCACAGTGACTAAAATTATACCCATACTAATAAATTTTTATTATATCAGCATTCTATTTCTAAAGATAATTGAGATTAGAGCGGGAGATGTCTAGACACCGCGTCCATTACTGGCCCGGATACTAGTTCGGCAGTTTGGAGTTTTTTTGTTGCTTATTTATTAGTTTCTATGAGATTTTGCCAACATACGAATATAATTTTGTTGTTTTTTATGACTGACTGCAGTGGCAAGCACGCAGTGGAAGATACAATAGAAAAACAATTGTCGTCTTGATTGTAATCAAAGCTTAAATAATATTTACATGGAGTTTCCTTCTTTACTGCTGGAAACACGTACAAAACCTTTCTTTGCCTTTAATATAAATCACTTCACTTTCTACAAATAATATCGAAGGTAATTAGTCAAAAATATACAAATAATTCAAAAGATGTATAATATAACCATAAATTTTTAAGAAAATGAGCCAACATGTAAGAACTGAGTCACTCATATAATTAACGGCATTTTTTTAAATTAAATACTACTAATGTTATTTAAACATTACTAATATTCCCTTTAACCACTTCTGGTAAGCTTAAAATGCTTGTGTTAGAAGTGGTTCACGACAGTAAGCGAATGGCGGATTCAAACCCACGACCTTTCGAGTTATTATATCTACTCTTTTTTCTTGGTTGATAATTAGCGCATGGTAAACTGACAGGACCTGGATACGCGGTGACGAATATCATGCATATCATATGACTCGTATTGGAACACCTATGTGTGGACTTGCAGATTAATTGGGGCAAATAAATTTAACGAAAATCGTTATAAAATAGGGCATATATATAGGGTATAGGCTATAATAATTATCCATTAATTTGATTAATTTTGAAGTCTACTCAGCAACATCGATAATTGAAACTCTTCGAAACATTGTTCAATAAGGAAGTTAGGAAGAATCAAATTTCCTTTAAAATCAGCTGAATCAAAGTTTTAAAGATCAGTGGGCGTAATTTCTTGCGATCCAATGTGCTCAGGCGCCACTGAAGTTCTTCTGTTCAAAAAAATTTTTTTTTTGTATTTTATGCGCTGCTATACGGCTCATAAGATAGCGGTATAATTTTGTCAACTTTTGTGCAATAAGCTTGCGCTTGCGCGAAGGTTTTAGGCAAAGTACAATTAACTTACTGTAGGTTGGCTGCGGGCTGTTCGAAAGAGATACCGCGGCTCCGGAACGTAAGGGCACTGAAGGAACACGGATGGTTTTTAGTCAGTAAAAGTCTGACACTCCCTTCCGCTCCAACCACAGCGAAAGGCGTCATTAGATGATTTTCCATCCGCAAAAAAAAAAAAAAGGTAGCGTGTGTCTCCTAATTAAACAATATAACTTACAAATTTATGACTAGCTATAGTTATAAATAAAATCTAATTATGATATAAATATGTAAAATATTATAGTTTTATAACAGTAAATCGGATTAAATCCGAACTTAATTCTGCAGTGAAAAAAAAAATGTTCTCCCCTACATCGGTCTACATGACAGTTAACGCTCCAAAAGCGAAAATGTAAGTAAACAATTGCAAAACAAATGTGATATTGCTTTATTATTGATTAATTTTACCTTTAATTGTACTGTAATATTCGTTTCTTGCCAAATGGCTTTATTACACAACTAATGAGATAGTTTAAGTCTGAGCATATCAATAAACATAAGTTTGGATGAGTAAATTTGCCAGTATCGAAAGATTTGACATAAATGGCAATATCTTTTGATTGCGTTGACTTGGAAGATCAAATTTTTTTCACATGTAAAGGACTGAATACTTTAGTATTCGATATTAATATCCACTTGATCGTCAAGCCGGTTCTGAGAAAAGGATCATGAAATATGGACAGCCTGATAGAAAACAAATTGATACTTTAAATTTTCGTATTTTCCTTCTGAAGTACCAAACTTAAAGAAGGCCCCTTGATTTATTTACAGTTTTTCCAAAGACTGATGCGTTTTAAAAAATATATATTATCGTTTAATAATTATTTGTATTTATTAATAAAATAATAAAACTAATTTTTAGGCACCTTAAACCTAATTATTTCATTCTATTCAATTATGTTCAATCTTGCCCCTTCCTGTTCTATCCCATCCTATCTTATTCTACTTTTTATTTTTATAGGATAAGGGTGATAAACGAGCACACAGTCCACCTGATGATTAGTGGTTGCTGCAGCCCATAGACATCTACATCTATCCTCGATTAAAAATCAAAATGCAGATGCGTTGTCACCCGTGAGGACTAAGATGGAATGCCTCATTTCCAGTAAAAAGGGTCTCCGGTTCTCTACACTCACCACACGAAACACAGCAGCGTAAAGATGCTATTTTACGTTGGTATTCTGTGAGAGCGTGGTTCTTCCCCGGTTGAGCCGACCCATTCGTGCTGACCCATTCATGCTACAACTATACTACCAATATAGCTGTAGTATGGCTCTACCACGTAAAATGCTACCCTGCTCTGCTCCTAATCTAATCTATCTTCCAATCAATTTAATTAGGATATTTTCCAACGTTCAAGGATCTATTAGCCAAGTGCAATGTGTGCAAGTAAATTTCGAAGGTATTTTTCCCTTTACACGTCATTTATTTCTATCTTATAAAGTGCTTGCCTTCAAAATTCAATTCGATTTTAACGTTGCGAGTGATTTCAATTTCTTATTTTATTGAAATGAAAAAGCAACGTTCTTCAAATGATGTCTATGAGGAGTAAAAGTTCTAGTTTGATATAACATGATGTTTATTTAATTAAGGAAGGAACATGAGCGTTGACGCTAGCGTAGCGTAGCAAGCAAATAAGGCGAACATTCTCATGTCCCACAATTCTCACCATTTATAAACAAGTAACTGTTCCCAGCGTTCACCCGCGTGGACTTTATTGCGATTGGAACTGATTGGTTATAATTTTTTTTCGCGGAACCCTAATTCTTTTCCTATAATAAAAGTACCTAGCTTAAGTTACTCCTTCTAACATCAGCTGTCTGTGAAAGTCCCATCCAAATCGTTTCCTAGGTTTTTGCGTGATACGTGTTCAGAGAGAACCGACGTCGTGTTAGTTTTTTTATAGTATAGATTATCAAAGTTTATGGGGATACGAAATGAAAAACAGACATGTGGGAAAACAATAAAAATATAATATATCTTGTTAATATTTCTTTGAACATAATAATAATATAGCCTATTTTTTTATCTGAACAACAAAATAATAAGTGTTACAAAAGAACTGCCATTGACATCTTAACCCAAGATTTTCAGAAACAATTCAGAGACCGTTTCACTGTTATGCAGGCTATCATAAAATGTGATTAAATGATTTATGACATTGCATGAGGATCCGTTATGTGGGCATCAGTAGGTGGGAAATCTTTTACTTATTTCTGCCCGTCAGTGGCAGTACTCTCAAAACCATTCAATCTTACTCAATGATAAACACGCATCTGTGATATTTTTGTTAAAAATACTAAAAAGCCAATTCTAATAAAAGCTCAATCAAGTATTTATTATGTAATTTTACTTCGAGAAATCCAACCAATTACAACACCTTCATATGGGTACTTAAAAAACCTATTCGATTATTTATACACTACAGCCAACATTTGTTCACTAATTTCTTCAATTTATTATCTGTGTCCTTCACATTTTTTATTCATTTATTAATAAAGTGTGATGGGTTATATTCTCCTTTATTAGTTCCATGGTAACATTTTTATGGTTATTATGGGATATTGACATAACGATAAACGATAGATAAATTTCTATTGTTACTATTATGTCTACTACTGTAGTGAATATTATGTCAGTAAAAACAGTTTTTCTATATCTCCATGATCATACGCAAACTGTTATAACAAGGCCTTTCCTATGAGAAGGTTTTAGGCTACACTGCTACTAGTTTTATTTAAGATTTCTATTTCTTTATTGGCATTTGATTTTTCCGGTATTTACTTCACTCTGCTAGTAATTTTATATAATACTGAAAAGAATGGTACTCAGGTGTTTTTTTGTTCTTTTTTATTATATAGTAATCATCATCCACCATGTTTAGCCGTAAGTTTTATTCAAAAACTTGTGTCCATTGATAATTTATTTATCATTAAGTCTCTTGTTCAGCTTTATACTACAAGGTATTTTATTTAAAATAACAAGCCAAAACAAATGTCTCTCTATTACCGCATTGCAATTAACAACCCAACGAGAATGATTTAATTTAATTAAGAGTCTCAATGAACAGAATAATTGGTCGTATAATTGTATCGACGTTATAATATCTCAATGTTTGTGTTTACTTTTGAAACGGAATTGTAACAAAAGATCTGTCTTTAAGATTTTAGAGGCTCAAATTACAGTGGAAACAATAGTATAGTTGATGGTTTTTTGAAGTGAAAACTTCTTTAGCGGCGTTGTGCACTTTTTTTGTAATGGGTAAAAAATGTTAAACTCGCATCAGGTCACGTGTCCTGATCGAAAATTCGTAAGACGGACGGAGAGTAGACAGCCGGCGCGGCGTAGTATTATTATTCAGGTTAGGTTAGGTTTAATTAATTTTCATTTATTAATTAATATAATTTTATTATTAAGATTAGGTTTCGATCGAGTCTACTGTACTGCTTGACGAATTTATTAATATAGATACATATGTACTTACACATTATAGATGTAATATTTGTAATTTGTTTATACTTTATAGCATTAACCTATATTTTCATAACATCAAAATAAGCACATGTGCAGTTTAGGTTTACCAAACAAATAATTTCGAATGAAAATTAATGAAATAAGATAATAATAAATAATCTCCGCCATTCCAAAATATCAAAAATGCACAACGTTAATATTCAAGTTTTCTCTTCTGCCGGCACTCCCGGAGTGCAACCCGTTGTTTTTTTTTATATTGAAACTTTGCTAAAACTGGAGTCATATAATTAAAATGAAAGATATTTGGAAGTATCTTAGTGTCAAAAATATTTATATGCCAAAATAATTTCCTCGCAAGCTATCAATCGACGGTTCTAATTGATTTATAAAACTTTCTACGCGTAAATTGTATGACATTAAAAAGGAAACATTCACGGTTTGAATATTTAGTAAGTAATTTAGTATTAGAACTTTTATATTCAAAAATTATAAAAAGTAAAACAATAATACATTTACTAATGAAAATTGTGCATACTATTTTGGCTTCGTTTATTTGTCGGTTAGCACTAACAAGTTACGTAAATCTGTTTCGCTCTTACGTTGAGATATCCTCACCGAGCGTCGAGACGATGTGGCTAACCGCAATGAGCTATACGTCTCCATTTGCACATGTGTGTAAACTGTTTCCGAGCAAGCCTTTACTGGTGCATAATGTATTTTTTAAATACAAACTCCTACTTCCTCATTTAAAAGCATACGGCATATAAACAAAATGTTTATGTTATGTAATTTTCTTAAAATATATTAACAACTTTTCAATATTTTGTACTGCAGCTATATTAGTAGTATAGTTGTAGCACGAATGGGTCGGCTCGACCGGGGAAGGACCACGCTCTTACAGAATACCAGCATAAAATAGCAGCTTAACACTGCTGTGTTTCGTATGGTGAGTGTAGAGAACCGGAGACCCTTTTTACTGGAATAGAGGCATTTCATCTTAGTCCTCACGGGTGACAACGCATCTGCATTTTGATTCGCAAACGAGGATAGATGTAGATGTCTATGGGCTATAGCAACCACTTACCATCAGGTGGACTGTGTGGTCGTTTGTTACCCTATTATATAAAAAAAGTTGTTTTATTGAACAAAAATTGATCGACTCTCAAGGTCTGTCTGGTACGTAAAATAAAGACTAGGTGGCCTAAGCACGACTAATTGAATATAATAATATGCTATCCCATTCTCTCAGAGGCTAAATCCCATAGATGAATATGTTTTTCTGTGTTTAGTTTCGCTTTTTCGTTTTATCTTGTTTCAAACCACAACGATTCTAAAGAATTTTTCATTTCAAAAATCTAGGTGTCATTATACATACATACTATTCGGCCTTTCTTCACTATAACATGAGGGCAAAGATAGCGTTTTCACACTATGCATGTTCTTCACTTACGTACCTCTTTCGCTTACTTAGGCATGTCCTTACTAAGAAAGTCTGAAACTGGACTACCTATGTATATATTTTAGAGGATCCGAAATCCATTACATTAGCCTCATCACATTCACATGCCTCGTATACTTATACCCGTTACTCTTATTTCGTTTATCCTTCAAGTGCTTAAAGCACCGCTAATTATTTCTTTCAGTTTATTTTCCCTCTTAATTTTTTTTATTTTATTTGGATTCCTTATCGCAACAGTCCATTGTCTGTTGCTCAAAGCCACTATGTAATTCAAAATAATGTTCAACGACATTGTTATTTGAATTCTAGTCCCTTGGGGAATCACACGAACTTGATGCTATTCTAACAAGATGCACGGTATCGGAGTTTATGTAACATAGCCTATAATCAATTAATTTACAACATTGTCACCTACGTAAACAACCTAGCAATATGTGCATTTAAATGTCTATTCTATGTAATGTATGCTAGAGTTTACTCGAAACAAAGCGCAATTGTTAAATCTTTAAAAAACGTAAATTGAAATAAGAATTAAAATAACGAATATATACAACATAAAAGTAATATAATTTAAATTTGGAAGGATTGCGTAACAAACGTATCTGAGTACGCACTATATTATGATAGTAACATTTAGCAAATATTTTAACACGCATTTATTAACTTGATCTGTGTGTAGTGTGTGTTGACTGCCATATTGGTCTTGTGATCGTAAGCGCGACTGCTGATCAAGAGGTTCCGGTATTGAATCCGGAATAAGCCGTTGGTTAGACACCTGATCTTTTTCTAGTCATGTGTCGGATTACCGTCCCATCGGACTAACTATGAGAGTAAAGGAATCTCTATTCCATGTACCTAGCGCACCTGTGTGTGCGCACACACTCATGCACTATAATGCTGCCTTGCGCAGATGTCTAGTCTCCGTTTAAACTGGCAGCCATGACCGAACTTCAGCCTGGAGTACATGATCTAGTAGTGAGTTGTAAAGAGAAGAATGGAAAATTAAAATTGAAATAAATATTTCATTCACTGTTACACAGTTACAGTCATAAGTTAAAAATGAAAATATAAAACAAAATTCCTAACCCGTATTATATTTACAAAAATATTTTGTTTTCTTTGCACAATTTGTAAACATAATGTAAATTAGAAGGTGGCACGTTCTAGCGACGACGACAGGAAATTAGGCTTAGTGTCACTTGTGTTGGTTAAATAAAAATATACTTCTTTGGAGAAAGCTTTTTAGCCATATTAGCGATGCACATTATATCAAAATCATTTGTTATTCAAACTTTTGTATTTAGATTTCCATATTATAAATATTCTTTTAAGTAATATCTAAATATAAAATTAAGATAGTTTTAATTATGTCTTTACTTTACATTTACATTTATTATAATTTTTACAAATTTTCAAATACAAATTTTCTGGGTTTTTTTTCTGAGACTGTTTTTGATCTGGTAGAACTCAACCGCGCTATCTTAATCCGTGTTGGTAGACTTAAGAGGGCATATTATCTAAAATTGTTAAACAAAATTTTATGTATTATGCTACTATCTGCATTTAGCTTATATACCGTGTGCTTGGTGGTATGGACAGATTTATGTTCTATACAATAAAATGTGCATATAAATGAAAAAATATTCAAATATTCCTACAAGACCTTAACCAATTTTTTTGAAATATTTTTTTACAATCACGATCATTAAATGTATAGTAGAGTTAATAAGATGTTTCCTTTCAATTTTACAACACAAATATTGCAATTCAACATAACAAAGTAAAATGCTGACTCAATAAAATGATGGATAGTATACAGCAAAATCATGAACGAAAATAAACGGAGCAACTTTGGTTTGTGAGAAATAAGCAAGGGAACGGAGGCTAGCGGCTTTTGACTGTTCGTCAAAAATAACTCTTTAGAAGAGAACGTCTAAAGGTACTGAAGTGTTTCCTTTTACATGAACTTTATGTTTACTATTTTCATTTGAATGTTTGCTTACAGTTTATTTGCAAGTAATACTGTTATTAGAATAATTCAAACATTTTTATTGAAACAGATTAGTATATCATTAAGTTTCCCGGTTTATGTTAAAATTTATATACTTTTTTATAGGAAAAAGGGTCTCAAACGAAGACACAGTCCACCTGATGATAAGTGGATGTTGTGGCCCATAGACATCTACATTTATTCTTGATTAAGAATCAAAATGTGGATGCTGAGGACTAAGATGGCATGCCTCTTTTCCAGCAAAAAGAGTCTCCTGTTCTCTATACTCACCATATGAAACACAGCAGCATTAAGCGGTTATTTCACGCTGGTATTCTAAGAGAGCTTGGTGCTATCCCGGTCGAGCCGATCTATTCGTTTTTATGGTTATACCGCCATTAAGCAGAAGCCCTAAAATTTTTCTGGAATTTCGTATGGTCGACTCTTACGACACCTGCGTATACAATCTCTTACGATATTATACTATAATATATCATAATATATATCTAACGATATATATTAGATATGAGTATGAGGTATAAGAAAGGTGTAAAAAATTTGGCGCTTAGACTTATTACTTCATATTTAAGTAACAGAACTCAAAAAGTCGTGATCAATGGTAAAGGTTCCTCCGGCTCGGTAGTATTAATGGGCGTTCCTCAGGGCTCGATCCTTGGCCCATTCCTGTTCATAATCTATATTAATGAATTACCTTATCTTGTAGTGGATAATCACGATAGAGTATATAGTATATTGTAGCGTGGCGCTACCACGTAAATTGTTGCTTAAGATTATCATCTTAACAGAAAACTTTCTATTCGCCTACTTTCTTGGCTTATTGTATTCGTTTCTTATGTCCACAGTAGAAGTTCCCCCAAATATTGTCTCATAAGGGGGATGTTTGCCATAGTTGCCACTTTGGGTACTAGCAACCGTATTTTTTATTATTTTGAATTTGAATATATGACCTTGGAAGTGGCAACCCCAGAAATAAGTTTGTAAAATATTAGCTCCCAAATAAATTTAAGTTTAATTATTATAAATCATTAATATCCACCTCAATTGTGTGTTGTAATTGTTAATTGTGTTAAAATTATACTGTGTATTAAGTAAAACGTAAGTTACATACCTAAATATATTATATTTAAATGTTCGGATTTTAAGTGACAGGTAACGTACATATTGTTTGAATATTACATATTGTAATTCTTGTTATCCCTTCTTACAACATAATTTTTCAGTTTGGTTTTACATATTTAAATATTTTCTTAAGCGTTTCATTTAAAATCAGCAGTGTGAAATATTACTTAAAGAAAGGGATGACAATGAAAAAAATAGTTGAAATAATTAAAAAGAATACAAAATTAAAGTGTGACATGGCAATGTTACACACAGATTATCTTAATTTATTTAAAGAAAGGGACCAGCTTCAGGGAACGGTCAATGAGTTTGGTCAGTGCAGCAAGGAATATGAGGAAGCTCCCAAATTGTCTCAATTCATTCAATTGTAATTACAATTGAATGAAGCTCAAGAGCAAATCTTACAACTAAATAAAAATTTAGACAATTTAACAGCCTCCAAAACTCAGAATCTGTTCCATGAACATGTAGAATGCACGTCTCAAGAATTCTCAAAATTGTTACCAACATCATCAACAGTGGATTTGACAGTTGAAGATGCCTTCATATCAGGAACAGCAGGAAGAATCGCTTGCAGTAACAATAAATTAAAGAAATACAATAAAATTAATAAAAACATTAATAAATTTTAAAATAGCATAAAAAATAAAATAATTATTAAAAATAATGTTAAGTTATGTAAAGAATAACAAGAATTAATTAATAAGGTCAAAATATATTCAATTAAGGTGGATAGCATTAGAAAAAGTTATGAGACTGACATGGAGTATCTTAATTCAGAAATTTCTTCACTTCATAATGCACTACAAGTTATGACAAATAAATATAAATTAGCTCAAAATGAAATAAAGGAACGTATACTGGCCATGGACGAACTGGTGAAACTGTGTAAATATAATGAGGAACGTTTTGAGTCATTAGTAAAACATCGGTGTGAGTGTCAGCGCTCATTACCGGTTACTTTAGGGACAGAATATGTTAATAATATGGACAAAAAGAACCCCACTCCTACCTATAAACTCCATGACAGTTCCAGAACAATAAATAATTTAAATAATTTAAATGTTAGCAAAAATAATATCGTTGTGTACAGTGATGATATAGGTAAAAACTTAGGTTTAGTATTAAATAACTGGCTTAAGGAACACCAAATTACTAATTATTATATGCCTGGAGCAATATTTAGCCAAATTATAAATAAAATTCTAATAAGTAGCCATAGTCCTAGTAGTATATTGATACTTTTTATTGGGTTCTCCCAAGGCAATGTGAATAAAAAACAATTATTGGATTATATTGAAATTCTAAATAATTTAAATGTTAACAAGATTGTTTTTTTTACATTGCCTTACTTATGGGGTCTGCCACAAGAAAATAAATTAAAAAATGACATAAATATCCAAATCAATAATTTAATATGCAATAATAATGTAAAACTGACATATAATTGTAATAATTGTAAATTTCATTTTTATTATTTAAGATTTAAATAATTTAATTAAGAAGTTTTTGACAAGAGATAGGTATTACCTATCAAAGTATAGTTTAAGACTGGTAGCAAATACGCTATCTTATTATTTATATTTAACTCAGCTAATGATTTGGCTACCTTGACACTTGCTTCTTTTGAGCAACAAAATAATTTTACATTTGATTTGGAACCAGTTCCAAGTAATTTAAATTAGATAATAAGACAATAGAGGTAATCTCTAGCAAAGATAATTTAAATAGCTTAGAATGCAACCTAGCAATACATAATTATGCAATTTCACAAAATAGCAATAATAAAAATTGCATCAACCTGGTGCATCAAAATAAACAAGGTATTTTAGGCAAAGAATTAGAAATTGTATTATTTTTAAATAGTAACAATATACATATTTTATGTATCACTGAACATTGGTTAAAAGATTACAATTTCATATTTAAATTCAGTAATCACCAGGTGGTCAGTTCGTTCAAAAGAGATACTAAATTACGTGATGGCTCCTTAATATTAGCTTATAAATCCTTGTCATGTAAAGAACGTAAAGACATTGTGAGCCTCTCTGTTGAGCGTACTGTAGAAATGACGTGCGTTGAGCTTGAGCACCTTATGTTGTCAGTGTTTACAGACCCCCATGTTCAAATTATGATACCTTTGAAAAGCTTATGGAAGAAGTTTTAGTTAAGCTTAATAAACAGAATAAATCTCTTGTTGTGTGTGGAGACTTTAATATCAATCTCCTGGAAACTTCTTCCATCAGTATTAAATTTTGCTCTTTGTTCAAATCCTATAATCTTGATTATTTATTCTTTGAAGCTACACGTATTGCAGGGTGTAGTGCAACTTGTATTAATAATATTATTACAGGTGTTGTACCAATCAACAAATCAATAATTCAAAAACTTAGTTCAGATCACTGTGGACAACTGGTTTCATTGCCTTATATGCACAAGAAACAGGTAATTAAGAAAAGTGTGTTTATTTCTATTAATGCAAAACGCCTAGAGAGATTAAGAAGTAATATGATAATAATTTAAAATTAAAAATTTTGTACAGCCGACTTCAATATAGGTTATTTAAGAATAACTCAATAACCATTGGTCTGACCTTGATCAAATTCATATGGGACCACACGAGAACTATCAGCTTTCATATAAAAAAAGAATCATCGAAATCGGTTCGCCCAGTACAAAGTTATGAGGTAAAACACATAAAAAAAAAAAAACATACACCCGAATTGAGTACCGTCTCCTTTTTGGAAGTCGGCAGAAAAAACTTCCATCGCTTTCGTATAAGAACAATGCAGACTATTTATATGGAGAATTATTTACCCTTATAAGCTATGAATTTAAAAAAAAAACATTTACTTCTAAAACATTTTCCAGAAACAGTCGCAAGGCATTTAATGAGTGGGCGACAGCAGGAATTCATAAAAGCAGACGAAAGTTATATGACCTTCACCATGAAAGATCATATTAATCTTTCCGTTGCTTTTAAAGAATATGTCAAAAAATATTCTAAAATGTTTAAAAGAGTTTGCTCCACAGCCAAATCGTTACATATTAGCAACAAAATTAAGACGGCTACGAATAAAATTAAAATGACGTGGAGTATAATTAACAACGAAACCGGTAAAGACAAACCTCGTAACTCATACTATTAATTAAAAATTAACAATAAATTAAGTAAATCAAATCAAGAAGTCGCAGCGGTGTTTGAGAAATATTTCACTGATATTCCTATCTTGACAACAGAGTCATTCAATACTTCTCCAACTGTCGCCGAGTCATTACTCAAACAGAATGTTAATACCTGTTTAAAAGAATTTAGATTTTTTTCATACATTATATTTATAAGTTACACATTACATTACGGTACCATCATAAGTTTATAGAAACTTTACCGTGTACCGATATCGCGAACAATAATAAAAATGAGGGTGAAGTAAAAAATTACACCGCGTGATCTGCTATTGCAGGATGCAATGCTCATGGATTGTATATACAGGACGTTTATTTCAAAGCGTTATCGTAATATTTATGGGTAACACATATTATGTATTATTTAAATTATTTATGATGCAATCAACAAAGTAGCTTTTTAATTTTAATTTAATATTTTTTTGAGTCAGTTCGGATTTTACAGATCCTGGTAGCTGGTTAATTAGCTAAGGGATTAAAAGGGTTAAAGGATTTAGGTAAGGCTAATTTAGGTTATCCCGAGTTGCGAGTTTTGGAGTAATCACGGGTAACGGCAATTTTTAACTGTTCATGAAATTTGAAAAAGTTATATCGCTAGATGTTGTAAAATACTTCAAAACTATTGATGTAAAAAAGACCGCAGATTTGTGGGGGATTTCCGTTATATTATATTGCGTCCATAATAGATTTAATTGCACCTCATCTTGCTATTAATTTTAGTACTTGTATCGATTCTGGTGTTTCCTGGTTTAATGAAATATAGTAAAGTATTATTTAGCTTTATTTAAAGCTTTTTTTAAAGCTTCATTTAAATCTGGTAGTACATTGAACCCCGCTAATTTAAGACCTATTTCTGTACTACCAACTCTCAGGAAAATTTTTGAAAAAATAATTTTGGATCATTTGTTAATTTTTTTAATACAAATAAATTACTTCATAAAACCAATTTGGTTTTACAAGGGCTCGCTCGACGTCTGACGCCGGTGTTGAGCTTATGAAATATATTTTTAATGCCTGAGAGAATTCACAAGATGCCTTAGGTATTTTCTGTGATCTTTCCAAGGCTTTCGATTGTGTTCATCATGAGGCGTTAATCAGGAAACTACAACATTACAGTGTAAAAAATTTAGCTCTTAGACTTATTACTTCATATTTAAGTAACAGAACCCAAAAAGTCGTGATCAATGGTAAAGGTTCCTCCAGATCGGTAGTATCAATGGGCGTTCCTCAGGGCTTGATTCTTGGCCCATTCCTGTTTTTAATCTATATTAATGACTTACCTTATCTTGTAGGAGACAATCACGATATAGTATTATTTCCTGACGATACCTCTTTAATTCTCAAACTCAAACGGCAGTTAATTAATTATAACGATGTAAATAATGCTCTATCGAAATTGGTACATTGGTTTAACGCCAACAATATGCTCTTAAATGGCAATAAGACAAAGTTTATTAAATTTACAATACCTAATGTAAAACATTCGAATACCAATGTGCTATTAAATGGGGAGGAGTTGAGTCTTGTGGATACCACAATTTTTCTTGGTATTACTATTGACGCGAAACTTCAATGGGGCCCCCATATATCTAAATTAGCAAGCAGACATAGTTCTGCAGTATATGCTCTAAGAAAGATTAGAGGTCTCACAGATGTTGAGACAGCTAGATTAGTGTATTTTTGTTACTTTCATAGCGTAATGTCTTATGGAATTTTGCTATGGGGCGACTGATATTGAAGCTATATTTGTTTTGCAAAAGAAAGCCGTACGGGCGATTTATAACCTAAATTGTAAAGAGTCCCTCAGAGAAAAACTACGGCATCGCAATATATTTATGAGAATGTAATGTGTGTGCATAAATACATAAATAGCTTTAAAAGAACAGAATAGAATAGAATAGAATAATTTTTATTCAAAATACATTACATGTGTAATTCTTATTGAAAGTCATTTTTTTACTTTACCACTGGTTCGAAAAAATACCCTCTGTCCTGGGAAGAACCAGCAAGAAACCCAGCGGGACATTTTTTGAAAATAAATTTTACAATATAAATGATTACGAACTATTTACAACAATTATTTTAGAAACTGCTTGGAAGCGACCACCTCATTCCCAGGGGTTATTATCAACTATGTATTCATTTATACTATAATAACCCTTTTCATACAGTTTCAGCTTAATAAAACATTTAAACTTGGTAGTAGAGAGAACCTGTACACTTTCCGGGACCTTGTTGTAATAGCGTATACATTGCCCCAAGAATGAATTACTGACTCTGTGGAGTCGAGAAACTGGCATCACTAGCTTGTGTTTGTTCCTAGTGTTTACAGAATGTATATCACTTTTTTTACTAAAATTATCTTTGTTTTTGGAACATACATAAAATTTTCGTAAATATACTGAGAGGCCAAAGTTAATATATTAATTTCTTTAAATTTATCTCTAAGAGACTCTCTCGGTTTTAGATTGTAAATAGCTCTAATGGCCCTCTTCTGTAAAACAAAAATAGTTTCTGAATCAGCCGCATTTCCCCATAGCAAAATCCCATACGACATTATGCTATGGAAATAACTAAAATAAACTAATCTAGCTGTCTGTCTGTCTGTCTGCTGTCACTAGTGAGACCTCTAATCTTTTTACAGCATAGGCTGGAGAACTTAGTCTGCTTGCTAATTTGGATATATGAGGGCCCCACTGAAGCTTTGCGTCAAGAGTGATGCCAAGAAAAACAGTGGATACAACAGGGCTCCATTTCTCCCCATTTAAAAACACATTGGTATTCAGATTTTTAACATTCGTTGTTGTAAATTTAGCACAATTAGTTTTATTTCCGTTCAAATGCAGATTATTAACGTTAAACCAATGCACTAATTTTGATATAGCATTATTCACTTCGTCACGTTTAAATGATTAAAACAATAAGAACAACAATAAGAAAACAATAAGGATGTGCATACTTTAAACACTAGGAACAAACATAAGCTTGTAATGCCAGTTACTAGATTCCACAGAATCAGTAATTCATTTATGGGGCAATGTATACGCTTTTACAACAAAATCCCAGAACATAAGTATTCAAAGTTTGTCAATAAACAAGTTTAAAAGTTTTATTAAAGAAAAACTGTACAAAAAGGGTTATTATAATATCAAGGAATACATGAATTAAAATAGCCCCTGGGAATAAGGTGATCGCCACCATGCTGGTTCTATGAAAAATCATTCAAAAATTGTATAAACAAAGTTATCGTTAAGTGAAATATGTTTGAAAAAAAGTCCCGCTGGGGTTCTTGCTGGTTCTTCCCAGGACTGAGGTATTTTCCGAACCAGTGGTAATTAAAAAGTGACTTTCAATAAGTATTATGTAATAATCAATATTGAATAAAAAATTATTCTATTGTATTCTATTCTAATTGTTATTAGGAAAATGCTGCTGGGCATATCTTTTTTTTATATTATATTAAGCCAGCGCTTAACTATAATCTCACCTGATGGTAAGTGGTGGATGTAGCCTAAGATGGTGAATCGCACTGACGTAACAAAAGCCTATTCACTGTTGCCTTGAAGACACCCACAATGTAATCGGATGGAAACAGATGCTGGCAACTTATTCCACTCCTTTGCTGTACAATGTAACAAGCCGTTTGGTTCGACGGCATGGTAAGTTAACAACGAAAGGGCGGAGAATAGCCGAACGTCTGGTTATCCGATGGTGGAAGGGAGAGGGAGGACTTAAATTATGCAATTCCTGCGCACAGTCTCCAAAATGCATGCTGTAGAAAACCGAAAGGCTGGCTACTTTGCGCCTGTGTTCGAGGCTGGTAACATTGGTTTTAATCAAACTTGAGTTACCAATAAGCCTCATAGCACGTCTTTCCATTTAGTTCAAACCTGCTATGTGGCATTTTGCAGCACCAGAACATATATGGCAGCAATACTCCATACACGACCGGACTTGAGCTTTAGTGTAAAGTAAGCAGCTGTCCCGACGTGAAGTATCGCCGCAACTTTGCATGGACTCCTAGCTTCCTTGTAGCTGCTTTGGTCTTGGACTCAATGAACTGCCCCAATGTCAGATTTGAGGATATCTCAACCCTCAACAGCTGAAGGGGGCCACTGTATTTCAGTGATACATTTCGGAAAGCAGGAGCCAAGATGAGCTGGCTCCTTTTTGCAGTGACACGCTATCACACAACACAACAACAGTGAATAGTCACGCTTGTGTCTATTCACTGTTGTGACTTTGTTTTGAAGGTGTTAACTTTAACAAGATTGGCATCGTCCCATTCGGAGATTGCCTGTAGTGTGACATTCACACGTTCTTTTATAGCTTCTCTTTCAGATTGGATTTGATCCCAAATGGCCCGAATATTTACTTGGTATCCCTCCACAACTATGCTATCGTCTGCATACCCATAGATACCGGGCATAAGCAGATCATCAATATGCTGCAGGAAGGGAATTGCAGGGAGAACGGACCCCTGAGGAATACCGGCGTTAGTCGCCACAGGATCGGATGACCAGCCATCAACGACGACCCGGAGAGACTGTTCACTCAGAAAGTCCTTTACCTATTCAATCAGACTAGGGCATAAGCAGTACGCTGGGCGCTTACCCAAAAGGCTAGCGTGCCAAACTCTGTCAAAAGCCTTCGAGACACCAAAGGAAACAGCAAGTGCTTCCCCACTGATCTCGAGTGCCTCTCCCCATACGTATATGGCATACGCTAGAAAGTCCACAGCTGATTGATTTCGGCGAAACCCGTATTGGCTGTCACTAAGGAGGTTATTCTGCTCTAGGTATAATGGCATACCTAGAGCAGAATAACCTCCTTCGAGCGAGCGTTCAATATACGCTCCATAATCTTGCAGAATATGGAGGTAACTGAGATGGGCCGATAATTGGCAGGGTCGGTACGGCTGCCTTTTTTTTGAACAGGCTGTACGTTGGCCAGCTTCAGGATTTTGGCACTTTTCCAGTCCTAAATGAGAGGTGGAACAAGTGCGTCAGCACAGGGGGACAACTGAGGTGCACAAGCTTTGTGTTTCATTTTATTCTATCATATCCTACGACACCCTCGGGATGATATTATGGAGGAGCGGGAATTGCATATGCCACCACTCAACCAGGCATATTTTGTTCAAGTATTAAATGTAAATTAACACCCGTATGTGACAAGTCGTAGACGTACTTTTAATAAAGTTTTTAAATCAAATAGTTTAAAATCTTAATTAAAAGAACAACTTTACAAAGCTAAAGGATTTATTGCTCTTTTTCATTTTAAAAGAAAGACAGAT
This sequence comes from Parnassius glacialis, assembly GCA_033319125.1. Lineage (NCBI taxonomy): Eukaryota > Metazoa > Arthropoda > Insecta > Lepidoptera > Papilionidae > Parnassius > Parnassius glacialis. The sequence goes on from JAVANC010000019.1 coordinate 20,693,706, forward strand.
TTTGTACGCTACTCACGATGCCGCGTCGTTTGTGGAGGTAACAATGTTGAGTGGGGAAAAGAGTTAGAAGGATCCCCTTGCTCGATACAGAGGGCTTCAAGTATGTTCGCTCTGCGTTTTTCTTTCGGATCATTAATTTTATTGCAATTTCCAAGAGTTTATTTTATTGAGAAAGGGCGTTTATTTTATTTGCATTTTTCAATGCCCGAAAAATAAATGCCTGTTTAAGGTTTTCTTTTGGGTATAAACACTAGTACTAGTTACACAATAATTTTTCTTTTTAAAGAAATAAATCTTTTAAGGTTTTATTTTATGTATTTAATTTATTTAACCGCAAATATTAATCCGCCAATCACACGGCAACACGCACTGGAGCAGCGCTGTGGACTGATTATTCTTCGTGCTCACAGTAGGACGCATAATAGACCTTATATTTCTTTTAACTTTACTTAACTTTAAAAACGAAACACTAGCATTTTCATTACAAAACGGTGACTAAAAGCACCTAAAATACCATTGCCATATAAAATTGACATTATTGTGAACTGTAAAGCATAACACGCATTTAATTAAATTTGATAAAAGTTTGTGACGGGTTATTGACCAAATATTACATTTAGTATTTTTTAATGAAGAATGATGACAAACGAGTACACAGTCCAACTGATGGTAAGTGGATGCCGTGACCCATATACATCTACATATATCCTCGATTAAGAATCAAAATATAAATGCGTTGCCACCCCTGAGGACTAAGAATGCCTCATTTCCAGTAAAAAGGGTCTCCGGTTCTCTACACTCAACAAACGAAGCACAGCAGTATTATGCTGCTATTTTAAGCCGATATTCTGTGTGAGCGTGGTCCTTCCCGGTCGAGTCGTTTGTGCTACAACCATATTATAGCTGCAGATTGCCAATTATCCTGCCAAGCGTAGCGTTATGGCTATTTCGCCCTACATCGAGAGAATCAGTAACGAATTTCTACGGGTTATGTAAGAAGACTGTGTAAATATTCATTTTTATGACGCTAATATTTAAATATCTTTAAAGTGACAAAGAGCTTTGTAATAAGTCAATTATATCATACGGAATTTCAAGTTATGGACGAAACTTTAAGTCATATGCCGACAAAATATATAAACTACAACTAAGGTTACTTAAACTTATTGTACCTCAAAAAATAAAACAACAATACAAAGATAACTTATTAGACATTTTCAAATACTGCAATATATTACCATGCAGATGAAATTTCACATGACCCTCTTAATTGAACCATTCATTAATAAAAGAATCCAAGTGCCCATATCCCATAAAGTAATTACAAGAAATATTACCAAACAAAAACTAATTGTGCCTAGGATCTCAAATTACTATGGTAGGCGAACAATAGAATTTTTAATTCCAACTCTTTTAAATAACATCAAGCAAAACATCCGAAAAGATTTAAACACAAATAACTATAAAGAAAAACTCAAAAAATACTATTACGATAATATATATAACTGTGTCTTATAAAATTAATCAGAATTTTAGTTATTATTTAGTTACATAATAGTGAAACAATCTGTATAATATAATTAGTAGTATGCACTGTCTAGTCTATAATAGCAGAACAGGTTCCACAACAAAAGCAATGAGCGCTCAAGTCAGTGACGCTCAATTCCGGAACGTCCCAAGTAAAAATTGCAAATGGGTGCTTACCACTTACACAATAAAGGAGGTATATTTAAATGTATATTTTTGATTACTGTTAAGAAATTAACTAATTATTTAATTTTAAGCAGTGCGTTAGTTGCGAATGTGAGTACCAATACAAACCATTTTTGGTTTAATGGTACAAATAAAAAAAATGTATGAACACTTTGATCAATAAATAAATTAAAAAAAAAATAGAAGTGTAAATAAAACACTGAGGAACTTCGAAATTTAGGTGTTTTTTGTGAATAAGACTAACTTTGGCATTAGCTACAAAATCAGCGTCATATATTCAGAACCGGAATTCAACAATGTGTACTAAATGTTGGAGATATTCTTTTGACATTATTATTTAAGGTAATAAAATATACTTCGCCACGATAAACAAGATTTTAATTTTCTGATTCGGCGCTAGTTGCCGGAAAGCAAACACAGATGAAAATGGTCTAAAATAAATCCCAGTCAGGTATACAGTGTTACAAACAATTGAAGCTTATGGAAATGAGGGTCCGCAGTATTTTACCGGATTAAATATACTAGCAATGAGTGCGGTCCCGGCTGCCCAGCTACGTAAGTTATTTATCGCGAAGTCTTAAATTTAATTAAAACATCTTAGTTTGAGCCGACTATAACTGTATTTACCCACATGTGTCTCGTTTAAAACGAATTAAATTACGCCATCGTCATGCCCACAACGGGCTTACGCTTTGGTCTTAAGAAGTATGTTAGTAAGAATGGTTCTATTCAGGTACGCTGGTCTGAACGAAATGTTGTACATGAATTTTATAAACTACCTCTTCTTATTTGAGCAACATGTATGTATATAATATTTCAATCAAAACAAACATGAGGGAGTTCGCTGGGCATAAACCAACCATGGTAGCAACCTCTAATTTATTTCGAAAATTGTTGCAACTACGGAGACATGTTTTCAGCATGATACTAAAGATGAATTGAACTCAGGACACAGAGGTTTTAATTTGTTATTCACCAATTAACTAGAGCAGCAGCAGCCAAGTAGGTGTACCGTTAGGTTGTACCGCTTTTTTATGTCCCACATAGTGCAAACTGACGCTCCATATAGAATAAACGTATTATAAGGAATAACCGTATGGTCACTAAGACATTTAATAGCGGTGGTGTAATAGTCGGTAAGAAAGATGCAACTGACTGTGTTCAAACCACGTATATACTCTTATATACTCTTATATTTTTTGAAACAGAAACAGAAACTTTTTTATTCAATATAGATTATAAATAATACTTATTGAAAGTCACTCTTTTGTATAATTACCACTGGTTCGAAAAAAACCTCTGTCCTGGGTAGAACCAGCAAGAAACCCAGCGGGACTTTTTTTAAATAACAGCTTACAATCATGTATGTTACACAAATTAACAACACAACAAATTAGAAATAGCTTATGAGCGATCACCTCACTTCCAGGGGTTATTATCATCTATAAATTCTTTAATATTATAATAACCCTTTTTATACAAACTTAGTTTAATAAAGTTTTTGAACTTTGAGCAGGTCAAATTTTGTATATTTTCTGGAATTTTGTTATAAAAGCGTATACATCGCCCCAAGAATGAATTACTGATTCGATGGAGTCGAGTAACTGGTACTACTAGCTTGTGTCTGTTCCTAGTATTTACAGAATAAATATCACTTATTTTTGTAAAACTACTTTTATTTTTGTGTACGTACATTACATTTTCATAAATGTATAGAGAGGCCAAAGTTAATATATTAATTTCCTTAAATTTTTGTCGCAGCGATTCTTTAGGCTTTAAATAATAAATTGCTCTTATGGCCCTCTTCTATATATATAATAATGATGTTCTCCATAAGGAATTTAATCATGATGGATGGAGAAATCAATAGAGAAAAGACTCGTAATCTGCTTGACTGTTATATCACAATTCACAATGTAAACTATTTAATAATATTGAAATAATTATTGAATAAGCAATATTTATTAAATAAAAAGTAAATAGTAATATTTTGTTTAATTTTAGAAACAATATTAGTAACACTAATAACATTACTAGCCCCGTGATCTACTCCAATTAAGCTGTAATTATTGTTCTAGGAGTGGTTCACCACAGTAGCCGAATGGTGGATTTGAAACCACGCACTTTATGAGTTTCCAGTCCAGAATCTTAACCATTAGGTTACGTCGTTTACTGGTAATAATATTTAGGTATTATTTTTAAAATAATATATTAAAATTATATTACTATCATAATCTCGGTTTGTCTCGAATTTAACTACGGTGACATCTGCCAGAGTAAGGCATAATAGTTGCTGGACATAGACCTATACCAAATATAGGAAGAAGACATTTACTAATAATAAATCTACCCTTGTAAATTTATGTGATAAAATCAGAAGAATATATATATATATATCTATATGCCGTGTAGTGGCGGTCAAGAATATCCACTACCCCATATCCTCCCGTGGGTGTCGTAAAAGGCGACAAAGGGAAACAGGCGGGAGATGGGCAGCAGCATCTTCCTGATAATAGCCAAAGTTACAATAAAAAAACTGCGGTTGCCAACCCGCTCGCGAAGCGTGGCAACTATGGCAAATACCCCCCAATGACGAGAGTAACAAAAAGACGGCCCCCAGTCCCCGGCGGCCCCGCTATTCCTGGCTACGGTGGCGACCATGGTAACGGCGGGGCAGGGGGTGCTAAGAATCTCCGGTGGAGGTTCGGTTGCCACCTACGACGACTCGACCTGGCAACGTACAACGCACGCACCCTGAGGACTGAGGAGAAGATCGTGGAGCTGGAAGAAGAGATAGACAAGTTGCGCTGGCATATTATAGGATTATCCGAAGTCCGAAGAGAGGGGGAGGACACGGTAATCCTCGAATCCGGCAACTTGCTCTATCACCGGGAGGGCGACCATCTGTCCCAAGGAGGTGTCGGATTTATCGTCCACAAGTCTCTCGTTAACAACGTTGTAAAGATCGGGAGTGTGTCGACGAGGGTTGCGTACCTTATACTCAGAATCACCAAACGGTATTCGCTGAAGGTCATACAGGTTTACGCACCAACTTCGGCACACCCCGATGAGGAGGTGGAGGAAATGTATGAGGATATCTCTAGAGCCATGCATTCCTCCAAAACCCTATATACGGTGTTAATGGGAGACTTCAATGCAAAACTAGGCACAAGAGAGAACGGTGAGCTGAAAGTAGGGAAATTTGGAATAGGGCAACGGAACCCAAGGGGCCAGCAGCTGGCCGACTTCATGGAGAAAGAGGGACTCTTTATGATGAACTCTTTCTTCAAGATGCGGCCCCACAGGAAGTGGTCGAGCCCCGACGGTTCGACAAAAAATGAGATTGACTTCATTATGACGACCAGACGACAACTGTTCAGTGATGTCTCAGTGATCGCGAGGGTGAAAACCGGCAGCGATCACCGAATGGTTAGAGGCACACTGAACCTAAATGTTAAGTTGGAGAGGTCTCGTCTGATGAAGTCAACGCTCCGTCCCCCTCGTGCTCTAATCCAAAGTCCCGAAACCTTTCAGCTCGAGTTACAAAACCGTTTTCAGTGCCTAGAAGACTGCAATGAAGTGGACGATATGAATGACAAGCTCGTGGAAACTGTCCATGCGGTCGGAGCTAAGTTCTGCAAGACCCGCCGCAGAAGAACACAAAAACTCTCCGATCACACTCTTAATCTCATGGCTGTTAGACGGGAGATGAGACTACATTCTTCATCAGATTTGACAGCATACAGGCAACTGAACAGACAGATCTCCAAATTCATGCGGCGAGACTTACGCAACTTCAACACAGCTCGTATTGAAGAAGCGATCGAGCGGAACCAAGGCTCCAAAGTCTTTGCCAGAGATCTGTCTGCCAGAAAGATCCAACTGTCAAAGCTGAAGACCGAGTGTGGCAGCATCGTTTCCGGGGCACCTGAGATTTTGAGTGAGATTGAGAGGTTCTATGGGCAGCTGTACACGTCATCGTTGGAGCCACACGCAAGTGTGAGTAACGATCCAAGAGCGAGTCTTATTCGACACTATTCCGAAGATATCCCGGACGTCAGTCTGAGCGAGATTAGAATGGCTCTCCAGCACCTTAAAAACGGCAAGGCCCCAGGCGAGGATGGAATTACAGCGGAGCTTCTGAAAGCGGGTGGAAGACCGGTACTTGAAGTCCTTCAGAAGCTCTTTAATTCCGTCCTCCATGGTGGCATTACACCGGAGGCGTGGAGCAGAAGTGCGGTGGTCTTGTTCTTCAAGAAAGGTGACAACGCTCTCTTGAAGAACTACAGACCGATTTCCCTTCTGAGCCGCGTCTACGTGCTGTTTTCGAGAGTCATTACGAATCGTCTCGCGCGCAGACTTGACGACTTCCAGCCTCCCGAACAAGCCGGTTTCCGAAAGGGCTTTAGCACCATAGACCACATACATACCCTACGGCAAATTGTACAGAAGTCCGAAGAGTACAATTTGCCACTATGTCTGGCGTATGTGGACTATGAGAAAGCCTTTGATTCCGTCGAAATTTGGGCGGTGCTGCAGTCCCTTCAGCGGTGCCAAGTTGACTGTCGGTATATCGAAGTGCTGAAGTGTTTGTACAATAGAGCTACGATGGCTATCCGAGTACAGAACCAGAGTACGAAACCTATCCAATTGCAGAGAGGTGTAAGACAGGGTGATGTTATATCCCCGAAACTCTTCACCGCTGCATTGGAAGACGTTTTCAAACTTCTGGACTGGAAAGGATACGGAATTAACATCAATGGCGAGTACATCACTCACCTTCGATTTGCCGACGATATAGTCCTCATGGCAGAATCGCTGGAGGAACTAAGCACTATGCTCAATGACCTCAATAGTGTCTCCCAACGGATAGGTCTTAAGATGAACATGGACAAAACAAAGATTATGTTTAATGTCCATGTCACACCTATGCCAGTAGTTGTTGGGAGCACTTAGCTCGAAGTTGTTGACGAGTATGTTTACCTGGAACAAATAATCCGACTAGGTAAGTCCAACTTCGACCGAGAGGTCAATCGACGGATTCAACTCGGCTGGGCAGCGTTCGGGAAGCTACGACACATCTTCTCGTCAGAAATACCTCAAAACCTTAAAACAAAATTGTACAACCAGTGCGTGTTGCCAGTGATGACTTACGGAACTGAGACGTGGTCCTTCACTGCTGGCCGTATGAGGAAGCTCAAGGTCGCTCAGCGAGCTATGGAGAGGGCTATGCTCGGAGTTTCTCTGCGTGATAAACTTAGGAATGAGGATATCCGCAGTAGAATCAGAGTAACCGACATAGCCCAACGGATTAGTAAGCTGAAGTGGCAGTGGGCCGGCCATATAGCTCGAAGAACCGACAACCGATGGGGAAGAAAGGTTCTCGAGTGGCAGCCTCGTACCGGTAGGCGATGTGTAGGGCGTCCCCCCACAAGATGGAGTGACGACCTGGTAAGACATGCAGGAAGTCGATGGATGCAGGTGGCTCGGGACCGTGCTTTGTGGCATTCCTTGGGGGAGGCCTATGTTCAGCAGTGGACTTGTGAAGGGCTGTAATAATAATAATAATAATAATTTATTTGATACAGACAACACAGATCCATTATAAAATTAATTATTTTTTTTTTATTACACTATACCTTAAATTTTAATTATAATTATTGGTTAATCAATGAATTATTACATTTTATTATTAAGATTTTAATAAATTTGACCACCTACTAAAAATTTCACTACATGCATAAATATTACAAATAATTTTGATGAGATTATTCTGCGACCCAAAAACAAAACTTCTAAATCGCGCGATACGGTGACGGATCAACGCATCCAAACCAACGACACGGGCCTCTGCGAACATCTGGGACGCGCTACAGTATCGTGGCTGACGGAACAACACGCGGAACGAATCATTATACTGCACCTTCAGTCTGCGATATTCCTCTTTAGTGTAATTCGTCCACAGCTGAGGAGTGTAAAGTGGCTGACAGTAAGCTGAAAACAACGCCAGCTTTGAGGTATAAGAACACTTTTGAAAGCGTCTAGCTATCATGTTGGCACGCACTGACAAGGAACGTCGCTCGCGGTCCATATCGGAACCATCACACAGATCCTGAGTAACAATATGACCCAGGTATTTAAACGTCGTTACCCACTCTAATTGTGAATTACACAAATACAATGGGGGGATATGAGGTTGGACCCTACCACTCTTAAAAAGCAAACAAACAGACTTGTTGGTGTTGTACAATAGGTTATGATCCATCGCATATTTCTCACATATCTGGAGTAGTGCACGCAGCGCACCTATCGAGGGACTCAGCAGCACCATATCATCAGCATAACTCAAGTTATTAAAGCATTCAGAACCAATGTGGCAACCCAGTCTGGTGCTTCTAAGCTCCTCAATCAGCTGATTAACATACAGATTAAAAAGCATAGGCGATGTTAGCCCTCCCTGCCTCACGCCGCATTGTAGGAGAAATTCCTCAGAGTATGTATCACGCCACTTTACTACATTAATTTGCCTACTATACCATGCGATCAATATGTTAATACATAATGACGGCACTCCCGTATCACGTAACTTCCTCCAAAGTATATCATAACTGACTCTGTCAAAAGCCCTACTTAAGTCCAAGAAACATGCATAAATATTTGTTTTCCGCTTATTATAATAACTAACGGTTTGCTTTAAAGTAAAAATCGCCGCATCCGTAGAACTATCTTTTTTAAATCCAAATTGAGCATCGCTAATTTGTATATATTTGGAAATAACGCCTAATAATATGGTGTCAAACAGTTTAGCACAAGTTGTAGCTACGGATATCGGTCTATAATTACCACTGTCGGTCAAACTACTCGATTTACATTTAAAAACAGGACTTATTACCGTTTTTAGCATTTCTACCGGTAAATAAGCATGCTTTATACAAGCATTGAAAAATACAGATAGGAACGCAATTACCCATGGTCCTCGAAATCGAAGATGTTCCACGCTTATATTGTCATATCCTATCGCCTTTCCTAGTTTCATCTGGCGCAGAGCATTAAAGATCATCTCTTCAGATACATGAATGTCCTTGCCATCTGCTACAAGATATTGATTACGAGAAGTACAGTGTCCTTCACTTAACGCAAGAAATTTGTCCCTAAACAAATTTGCAATCGCCAGTGTGTCCGTCAGGCCATCCACACACTCCGTAATCTTAGACCCGCTCTTAAGTAAATTTTCCGTATATTTTCAAAATTGACTAAAGTTTCTACTTAAACAAGATGCCGAAATCTTATCTAAGATTATTTGATCAGCGGAATTGTGGCAAAATCTTAACCTACTTTTAAAAATAGTTCGCGTTCTTTTCATTTGATCGAACAGCGGACCAGAAGAAGGCGCCCCAGCCGTTAACCACCCAGCTCGAGCTTGGCGTGCCTTCATGTGTGCCTCGCGTACATACTCATTCCACCCCGGAACAGGCGGCCTCTGGATGACATGCTGAGACGCGCGACGTGTGGCCGCGTGAATTATACAACTAATAAAAGAGTTATACAAGCTATCTAGGTATTTGCGATGTCCAGTACACGTACAATTATAACACTTAGCAGATAAATGCCTTAACGTCTCCCAATCCAAGTTACGTATAAACTCAGAACAAAGAGAGGAATAAAATTCAATTTCGAGACCATTTCTTTTTCCCCATTTTGACAAGTCGTTACATTTCTGTAAAGGAACGTTATTATGCACCGCCTTAGGGGTCAAATTAATGTTGCATTCAACACACAAAGGCTTATGGTCGGACCACATGACGTCTTCCAAAACATAAACGTTGGTTACAGTAGCCCATGCCTGCCGTGTAGTTACACAATGATCCAACCAACTTTTCGAACCATGAGCATAGCTAATATATGTAAAGACACCACTTTTGGGTCGCAGAAATTCATAATCAGCACACACCAAATCATTATCAGTACAAAAATTAAATAACTCTAAACCAAACAATGTATTCACATCTGCGTTAAAATCACCTAAAATAAAAGCATAATTAATATCCTTATCTAAAATAATTGATTGAATAATACTTAAAATATTCGTAAAATCAGTCAAATTTTCATAATTATTTTGAGGCATATACACAGATACACACAAATATTTATTACCACACATATCGAAAATAACTGCACATAAACTAGAATTGTAACAATCAACAATCTCCACTTTATTAAACATCGACGATCTCCACAATAACCCAACCCCTCCATAGGGCCTACCCCGTAACATACCTTGTGTGACATCTACAGCTGAAATACCATGACTAGAAAAATTGGTATGTATAGTGTTTAAGTAAGGAATAGCATCGGGTAATAATCAGGTTTCCTGCAATGCTATTATATCAAAGTCATTACATAATTCCCGTACTTGTTCAACACTACGCCTGACTGATTGACAATTAAAGGAACAAAGTTTCATATTTAAACTATACTAATAATAACTATATTAAAAATGCTACCGAAATAATGAAAATCACTTAAAATTCCTACTATAATTTGTTACTATTATATATCTATATTACTAAAATTCTTATATAATTATATAATATTACAATTACAATCTACTGAATTTCATTAATTTGAGACCCTTTTACACCTCTTTTTTGTCTCCAGAAATTTACAAAACGCCGAAATGCTATTCCCTCCGGCCAAAAGTCCTTATTCAGAAATATATCTAGTTTATTTCTAGGTACAAATATTTTATATGCATCGTAATCCTTTTTAACCTTCATATTCATTTTTTCAATGGTCACTTCAATGTTAGATTTATTCCTAATGTAGCTTGTTATGTCACACACAGATACATCCTTCGATACGTTATAAATATATAAAGGAATTTTTATGTCAGCCGCTTTGAAATGGGCATTATCGTCCACCATAGCATTTCCTCTATTACCAATAAAACGATTCCTTCTTCTTCTTTTCTGTACTTCAATCCATTCTTCGCTACGAGTCTCCGGCTTCCATTGTCCATTACGCACAACATCTGCAAAACATCTTTCTTTGGGAGTTGTGTCTAATGCGGCGGCCATGTGTCCCTCCACCGACACGAGATCGGGTCGCTTCGGCCTATGAATCATAGGTTCGAGTTGCTCCGCAGCTGATTTGTTGTTAGTTATCTCAACTGGAATGTTTTTACCACTACCGTCTATATTGATAGTTGAACATACATCATTGCAATATTTCTCAGATTGAATTATTGATTCACAAATATTCGTTTGGCACTTTTCGTCAGTCATTTGCCCTTTGTTTAACGAACTTGAGATTATATCATTTAATTCTGTTGATTTTATATATGAACATTGAATCGTATGCACGTCTTGTTTTAGTCTCAAAATATCTTTCAGCAACGAAGATACATCCACATGATCGAATGTAACAGGGGGCAGACGATTCAAATCCTTCGCAACAAAACTTGGGAGGGTGTCCGGATCATTTTCCTTAAATATTTTTATAATATCCTGCAGAAATCGCCTGTTCCTTCCATCGCCTCTTCTTGTAGAGGCACGAAGATTAACAGCCCCAGACAATATATCCTTTGCCGATTCAATATCTCCGTCCGTAAAATTACTCTCACATATTTGTATTAGGCTTACTTCATATATAACATCAATTTTACATTGAATGAAACATAGCACTTCATTAATTACTAAATTACAACACTGATTCGACATGATGCACGTGCGCTTACGACGGCGTACGCAACCACACTCAATTTTAATTTAGCCTTTTACTTTGTATAATTATCTAAATAATATAAAAGATTTAATACTAAAATTGAAAAAAATTGTGGTAATAAAATATACATACAGTTGACAGTTGCTAAGCGATGATGATGATATATATATATATATATATATATATATATATATATATATACGAGGGTGGATTGAAAAGTACTCGGCCTAACCAAGAAAATAAATACATACTAAATCAGTTATATTTTTATTTTTCTACATAATCACCATCAAGTTCAATACACTTTTGCCACCTCCCCTTCCAAGCATTTAGACCGTTGAAAAAAAATGATTCTTCCTTAGAGTCAAAATATGCGTCTACAGCTGCTTTGACCTCGTCGTTTGTCGAAAATCTTTGACCTCCCAAGTGCTTTTTTAAGTTAGGGAACAGAAAGAAGTCTGATGGTGCCAGATCAGGTGAATACGGCGGATGCGGTAACAGTTCAAAGCCACAGTTGTGAATTTCAGCCATTGACTGTACTGACGTGTGAACACGGGCGTTATCTTGATGAAACAGGACTTTTCTTCTGAGCATTCCTCGACGTTTTTCTTTTATTTCCTCTCGTAAACGACGTAGTAAGGTGCAGTAGTAATCAGAGTTTATAGTCTGACCCCTTTCAAGATAATCAATCATAATCACACCTTTCGAGTCCCAGAATACTGAAGCCATCACCTTATTTGCCGACAAAATCGACTTAGCCTTTTACACCCCCTAGGTGGAGAACCAGGTCTTCTCCACTGTTTTGATTATTGTTTTGTTTCCGGTGTACAGTAATGAACCCATGTTTCGTCTATAGTAACAAAACGATTCAAAAAATCATCTACATCGGCTTCAAATAACTCCAAACAGTCGCGTGAAATAGTCAATCGCGCCCTTTTCTGTTCAACTGAAAGCAGTCGCGGAACCCACCTCGCAGACACCTTGTGGAAACCCAACTCGTTGACAATGATGTTTTGAGTTCGTTCATAAGAGATGCCTATAATCTGGGCTATCTCTCTAATTTTTAATCTGCGGTCTCCCATTATTAAATCAAGTACTTTTTTAATATTTTCGTCAGTAGTTGACGTCGAAGGCCTTCCAGAGCGGGGTTCATCTTTCACACTCTCTCTACCACGCTTAAATTCTGCTATCCATTTTTTGACGGATGAATATGACAGAGCACAATCGCCTAATGTACTGACCATGTCATCATGGATGGCTTTTGATGATAGCCCCTTCTTATGGAGGTACTTAATGACGGCACGCTGCTCGATTTGCTCCATTCGCGGAAATTATGTCCGATTACTTTGTAAATAAATTTATAAAATCACAACTAATTATCGCACACGTTTCGAACTTCACACAATGAACTAGTCTGAACTGAACTAAATAATGTGGTTAGATTTGGTTTTTAGAATTGAATGGATCTGTGTTAGGCCGAGTACTTTTCAATCCACCCTCGTATATTGAAGAAAAAGCATTATATAGTGCATGAGTGTGTGCGCAAATACAGGCGTAGTCTGTTCCGCCACTCGCACAGTCCGACAGTTGCTACTGAGAATGTCTTATTAGAACACACTACAACTGATTTTGAACTGACCCGGGATTCGAACGTTCTTACGACCACTAGACCAATAAAACAATTGAAGTTGAGTTATATACTTATTACAACGTTTAAACATGGTACAGCCATGCTCCAGCTATATAAGTAGTATAGTTGTAGCACGAATGGGTCGACTCGACCGTAGAAGGACCACGCTCTCACAGAATACCATCGTAAATTACAGCTTAACGCTGCTATGTTTCGTATGGTGAGTGTAGAGAATCGGAGACCCCCTTTTAATAAAAACGAGGCATTCCATCTTAGTCCTCAGCAACCACTTACGATCAGGTGGACTGTGTGCTCGTTTGTCACACTTATCCTTTAAAAAAATACAAATTATAACGTCGTAATAGGTATAAATTTCTAATATCGAAACTACCCAGCAAACCCGTAAAATTTAAATTATTAAATAGTTCAGTTAATATGGTTATGTTTTTTAAAATTACTGCTTTAATGGAATCTATTAAAATGTGGTAGCGAAATTAATTTGTTTTAATCCTCGAGCAAATTAAATCTGTTGTATATTTCACAGGTCGTAGAATATCATAATCCCTCGCATAAAACGTTTACATGGTCCCTACATTTTGTTTCAAATTAAGGGACTAACTGAATCCCATTAACAGAAATTATCATATCATATCACAAAAAAAATCATTAATGATGAAAGTAGAAGAAAAGATAGACTGAAAAATCCTCATGACTTGAATAAAATTACTATCATTTCTTTTCATTATTTTCTTTTTGTTAAACATTACCTATGCAATAGAAATTCCTCCAGTCCCGTGAAGTATTTTACATTCAACATTATACATGGCTAAACATACAGACAAGGATATTTGCTATTATATTTTCTAAGCTTTTCAAATATACATACTTCTTCCCCGTAGTTGTAATTCCACAATTCAAACCAGTGGCCCGCTGCGTATCAAATTAAAAAAAAAAAAGGTTAACCGCTGCGCTGGCGATCCGTATACATCATATAAACTACTAGTAATGCTATTAAATTTCCCGTAATACACTCCAGTAAGTTTAAAAGGTTTGTGCTAGGAGCGATTGACTCCGGTAGTGGAAGGGCAGATTCGAGCCCACGACCTTTTTCACAGTCATTACGTTAACCATAAGGTTACAAAAATGTCAATTATGTGGCTTATAACATACTTTGTAACAATTATCAAAAACATGTCATAAGTAAATATTTAGTTCAATGACGAGTAGCACCATTTAAGGTTCAATTTATTATTTTATGTTCTGTATGCTCTCTGTATGTATGTTCTGTATTATAACTTTCTAGCAAAGAGCAGGTACTGCGATTTGCAATTCAGAAAAATCGTGAGAGACCATTCCCCAACGTTTTACTGTTACAGGCTAATATAGTTCACAAAATGTTTAAATACTCGAAACCACTTAAAAAAAAATCAAAATACAAACAACACGAGCAAGCAAATAGATTATATTTTACATTTTTTGTCATACTTTTGACGATAATTTTAAGAATAAAGTTTTTTAATACTTAAATTCTTAAATGCAATAATATAACTAAACCGTAGCAGTGCTTTAATCACTATTGAGAGAGGCCGGATCATAGCGCCATTTGAACGTGCAGCTCAAGCGTAGAGCTTCGCATGCAGATTTGAATAAAACTCAGTTTCTAAAGACTCCCCTGGGGATTAAAACAACTTTCGATGAGCCATTTCGCAAATTAATTAACTTATTTTACGTCTGATATAACAGCTTTGTACTTTATAACTCCTTTGAAGAGAAAATTAAAGATTTCATCTCATTTATTCCATCTCTAAAGCAAAGTAAACAGTACAATAGAGTATTTTTATTCAATATTGATGTCTGATATAATTTGAAATGTACTAAATTATTTCGAAAATAGATAACGTGGTAGAGCCGTGCTGCAGCTATATTAATTGTATAGTTGTAGCACGAATGGGTCGGCTCGACCGGGGAAGGAACACTCTCACAGAATATCAGCGTAAAATAGCAGCTTAATGCTGCTGTGTTTCGTATGGTGAGTGTAGAGAACCAGAGAACATTTTTACTGGAAAAAAGGCATTCCATCTTAGTCCTCACGGCTGACAAGGCATCTGCATTTGAATTCGCAAACAAGGATAGATATCGATGTTTATGGGCCACAGCAACCACTTACCGTCAGGTGGACTGTGTACTCGCTTGTTACCCTTATCCTATAAAGAAGATTCATTATTGAATGCCATCAATGTTAATAAATCAATATTTTATTAGTTTAGTTAATTTTTATTAATTTATTACTCTTCAGCCCAGTAATCCAGCAAGAAATCATGAATTTTGTATAATAATTATTATAATTTTAGTTTAAGATGACATCCCCATGTCTCTGTGACTGTATATGCTATACCAACTTCTGATTTATCACATAAATTTACAAGGCTAGATTTGTTAGTAGTAAATGCCTTCTTCCTATATTAGGTATAGGTCTATGTCCCGCAATTATTATGCCTTACTCCGGCAGATGTCACCGTAGTTAAAATCGAGATAAACCGAGAGTATGATAATAATATAATTTTTAATGTATTACTTTAAAAATAATTCCTAAATATTATTATCAGTAAATAACGTAACCTAATGGTTAAGATTGTGGACTGGAAACTCATAAAGTGCGTGGTTTCAAATCCACCATTTGGCTACTCTGGTGAACCACTCCTAGAACAATCATTATAGGTTACTTGGAAGTAGATCACGGGGCTAGTAATGTAATTAGAGTTACTAATATTGTTTTTAAAATTAAACAAAATATTACTATGTATATACTTGTTATTTATTAAATATTGCTTATTAAATAATTATTTCAATATTGTTAATTATTTTATATAGTGAATTGTGATATAACAGTCAAGCAGATTATGTGGCAGACGCCGATGATATTATCGTCAGGATGAATTCTCACGCTTTGCTCTGAGTTAAATAACCACGTATTGTTCGAGAAGTAATCTAGCGTACTGCCTATAAACAATTAAACAAGCAAGCTTAACTGTGAGGCCGTATGTAAGCACGTAATGTGTGTATTTGGTAATTGTGGCTGTAACATATCCAGGAGCCGAACGTGACTGTAATACGCTCAAAATAAAAGTGCCTATTTTGTTCTATTATAATTTATGATGAATCTCAGTCAAGTAAAGCCAGCTGATATTGCCTATTCGTTTCAAGAGCTTCTAAGGGGCGAAGTAAATCTCACCGTCCATTTCCACATCCAATCTTGATGTTATTTTGAATTATTGTATAGGGTATCGAATCGCGGCACGTAAATGTTGTTTCAAATCACACTTTATGTTTTATTCCTAAAACTGTTCACGTAATTGAACGTGTAAAGCTAAGGTGTTTAATATAAAGAAATGAAAACTTCTTTTCAGAAAAGTAAGGAGCAGTACCGACCTGGCAACCAGCCAAAGCTAAATTAGATAATGGAGTTTGCGTGCAAAAATATAGGAAACGGAGAACAAAGACAAATGGGGTCGACTCTGACTCCGAAACGATGAAATAAAATAACACGGGCAAGACTGAGTTAGGCCTACTGCTATTTCTTTATGTCGGCACGTAATTTTAACATAGATTACATAGAAATCTCAGTTCGTCGCTGATTTTAAAGGTTCGTACAAATATTTTACCTCAACTTTGTATCTTTTTTAATATTTGATTTTTTATTTAAATATTATTATTTTCCCTATTTCGATATTTGAAATAATATTTTTTTTATCATTAGGTTATATATTTCACACTCACGAATAGTCCACAATTGCAGTCAGGGTTATTCCGTGTTTTCATAATATAATCATCTCTTCACAACGCATAACGTTGGCAAAGACCGCTGAAAATGATACTGTATTTTTTTATTTATTTTGTATTTTTTAATACAGAAAATGCCTCTTCAAAAAATGTGAAATGTATCACACAGGACATAGTTATAAAACTAATTTTAAGCATGTTGTTACTAGCTTTTACCCGCCCGCTTTGCTGGGTCTTTATAAATATATACGTATCGATGTAAACCCTCACTCCGAACTTCAACTACTTGTAGTATCCTGTGTCTTCTTCCATGATAAAATGTACATCTACGTCAAATTTCATTACCATCCCTCCAATCGTTTAAGTGCGAACAATCTTTCATCTTTCACGTTAATAATAGTATAAGCTTTTTAAGGATAATGATATATTAAAAAAACATTAGGGTTATTTTGCAATAACCGGCCAAATTTGCAGAGAACGTTCAGAATAAGTAATATAGGCAAATGGTGAAGAAAAATTACTTTAAAAAAACTTAAATATTCTGTCCTTTTTTGACTTTAAAATTTAAAATGCATGATAATGCATTATTTTAACTGATTTTACTACGTACGCATACATTCTTAAGGGTCGATCGGTAGGTAAAAACGTTGTTGCCCATAAATCACATTCAATTTGGGAGAACTTCAAATAAAAGTAGAAGCTTTATTTACTCGTATTTTCAAAAACTGCAATAACACTATATCGTTATTTATACATTTGAACTTAAGTTTTAAATGTGGCTACTCTTTGAAAAATAACCCTATATATTACTGACACGAAAATATAATTATTTAATATATTTTGCTGAATACATTTTGCATTTTGATCCAAAAGAAAATTGTTATTAGAATTTAGGTAACTTTTGATACATTATTTTTATTTATTTATATAAGTTAAGTATCTACGTAATACTTATTTTATTATGCGTATACGTACGTAGGTTCTATTATGAATTTACTAAGTGGTTGTTCCTATTTATGCCACCATGAAGCAGAGAGTGCACTGCTTTACTTTAGTCTGAAAGGCATGGAGAGTCATTCCCCACAGCCTGTTATTATATTTAACTACTGCCTGTAAGTCATTCCATCTCAGTTCTTAGAAGTTATAATGCATCTGAAGCAATCTCCGTTTAAATTTAGTTGCAGGTGTCCACGTACTGCAGTAGTCATTTAACATCAAGTTGTTGGATAATTTGTCACTTAAGTTTTATAAAAGGAATCTATTCACTTATTCACTAGGGGTAAGATTTATTTTATATACATCTTAATCGTCAACGTCATGTTATATCATAATATAATAAGGCCAGGTTCGTGAACATCAAAACAGGAATGTCACATAAATTAACGTACAGCGTTGCTTATCACTTAATTACGGTAATTACACGAAACGTATGAATGATCGATGGGTGTTCCAGATAGATGAAAGAATTTATAACATGCACGGATAAAGCCGGCCGGGCTAAATAATAAGGTCGTGATGCTGGCAACAATGATTTATTATATAGCTTTCCTCGACCGCCCGAATGAACCACATGAAAAATGATCTCGGTTATTGCTAACAGCAACTCTGCAGTTGACGCTTTGTTTAAGCACAAATGACTCACACTATGAAGTTGTTATTTCAGCCGACTTGTGTTTTTACTAGATTACGAACGAACGCGGCCTCGGTAGATGTCGTCGCAATATGACAAATTGTTTGTTTCGATCGCGAAACCGTAGGCGTCCCTATCTAACGTGTTCCTTTATTTATGACATACCTCATTCCGACAATACGTTGTATTTACTACTTCCATTTTTATAAAATATTATGCTTATTTTGGATTTGCCCGACGTTTTTGTTTATAACGTTATGCGTTGAAAATGAAGGGTTGGAGTTAATAAAGGTTCCCTCGCGCTTTACTCACATTCACGTAACAATAATTTGTCGTAAGAGTATCACCCGTTTCCATCCCTTGTGTATCATAAAAGTCGACTTAGGCAAATATCAAAAGAATATATTTAGACGGACGCCCCAATAATAAAAAAAAATTACCAAGTCTAGAATATCTAGACAATGATGGGGAGGAGCAACTTAGCTGCGAATGATCTGATGATCAAATTGTCAATTTATCTACCAATCGCTACAGTTAAGCCAAATTTTTCAAACTTGTGAACGATTTTTGTTATTCAGGAACCTTTCGAAGGCATCTTTGGCCTCCTGATTGCACAAAAATTTTCTGTAAAACTCTTGTAAGTTCCTCATGAACTAGGCAAGTGACCGTTATGCACGGTATTGACACTCTCTTAATGGTGCTGGTCGCCATCATAAGACCATAGGGTCTATTAAATTTGGGCCAACACATAAACATGGATTGACTTCCTGGTATCTTACAGACACGTTAGTTGATTACTAAATTAGAAAGCATGCTGAAAATGAATGGATGATTTTTGATAATTTAATTGCTCAATAAAGTTTCTTTTTCTGTACTGTTTGACGACAACGATGACGATGTTTTTAATAGCAGCGCATATATTTGTAGAAGAGGGTTTAACGCTTTCAAATACCGATTTTTACTTCGTTTCTTTATCGCTATATTGACTTTTTCCTTTCCAAGATCAAATATTTGACATAACTAAGTGACTTTAGTGATGTGTGCTATTATAACAATAAATTCAGATCTTCGCTATAAATATGATCGACTTTTTAATAATTGCAGACTATACTAGACTGACAAAGCATGACCATATGTCCCTTTATTCTACCAATTATGTTATATAGCTCCTAACTTTTTGTAGCTATGATATAAATCTACGTTTATCAGCCTTTAGTGTCCCTCTTATAACTCTAGCCATGTACATTCATCTTTTTCTGTTCAATCCGTTTGCTTTCTTTCAGATCTTCTTTGAAACGCACTCTCTGTTGAAAGTAGAAAAGCTAACAATGGTTGCGTTTTCAGGATGAAAGTTTGGGATGATTTAATTTTTAGTTAAATAGCAGAATAATCTCATGCATTTTTTATTGTTCTTTTTTATTATTCATCGTTTATATTTTACTATTTCCTGCGACAGACGTCGTTCTGCCCTCTCCGATAGGTTATTTTGGTACTTCTTACAGTGTATCTAAATAAAAATTTTCGGACTCAGTGCCACCTATGGGGTCCAGATTTTGTGATCTTTTTAATTATTATTTAATTAACATTAAAAATAAACGCATAACTTTCCGCGCGGGCTGTCAAATGAAGTTTAAATAAATAAATAAATAATGGACTTTCAATGACCATTTCATAAAAATAAATAATAAAGAAAAGGTGGAAAGAAAATGTTTCAGCCTAGGAATGGGTCTGAGTGGGTATCGAGCTCGTATGTATTTTTACATTTTAAATAAGCAGTAATGTTCCAGTTTGAAGAGTGCAGTATAATAACAGGCTGTGAGGCCTGCGTGAGGCTGCTGTGAGGCAGGTGTAAATCTAATGTTGCTTGTTGATGAAGGTTGATGATCAGATTGGTTCTCAGTAAGTTTGTCACTTCAGTTTACAATATAATTTAAAATTAAAAATTTTGTACAGCCGACTTCAATATAAGTTATTTAAGAATAACTCAAAAACTATTCGTCTGGCCTTGATCAAATTCATATGGGACTACACGAGAACTATCAGCTTTCACTTAAAAAAAGAATCATCGAAATCGGTTCACCCAGTACAAAGTTATGAGGTAACACACATAAAAAATAACCAGAAAAAATACAGTCGAATTGAGTACCGTCGCCTTTTTGGAAGTCGGCAGAAAAACGAAATAGATACCTGATTTAAAACATTCATTATGATAAAACAACATACGACATTATAGCTCTTAAGTTTATTGTAAGGTGCAGCAGAACACAGAATGTTAAAGAACAGTAGCAGCCTGTATTCGTCTCACTGCAGGTATAGACCACTTTATTTTAATTGTTTGTTATGGAATATCAAAGGATCTGCAGCGCCGATACAGTGCGAATTGGCGGACGAGGATAAACGAATATATCACACATGTTTGCTTATGATGTTTTCCAACACTCAGACCACGGTAATTATAAAATAAATACTTAAGATTGCGATTAACAATTTAATTGGGGACAGCGAGGATAGTTTTAGCAGAAATATCTGGACTTATTTAATTCAGTATGGACGGTGAAATAATGAAAATATTTTTATATTTACAACTCCAGTTGTCCCTTTGTTAAGTGTTAAGATGTTTGAAAAGAAAGTTAATTTAATATGATATTATAATCAGAGCGTTTACAACTTAATGTATGTACCTAAAATGAGCAATGAATTAAATAGACAACACCAACGAAATATTTCTTTTAATTTGTGTGAATCAAGTTTACTTTTTAGTATTTTGGCGTGAGAAAAACAAAACAAAATACACCTAACCAATTAAAAGTTCATTTTGCAAAGAACGAGTTACTGATTTAATAATTTATCAAAAAACAAAACTTTATTTGAAATTACAGAGACAAAACTGAAATGAATATTGATTTTCAAACCTCCATAATTAGTATATTTTTCTAAATTTCCGTAAGATTTTTTACTAAAAAATCTAGTAAAGATCGTTAAAGTTTTAGAGACCCATTCAACTTAGAGCACTTAAATGGAGTTAGGGGCGTTTGTGTTTTTTACAAAGCTCGTAACGGTCTAATTGTCACTTCAATCCAAACGAAGAGCGCGAAATGCTTGTGATAAGGGTTTCTTTTCTCCACGATGCCGGAAATTAATTGTCACCGAACGGAAAATAGGGTGAAAGTCCAATTAATTATTACTCACTTCATTTATTTAATCCGAAAGCCTGAGGCTTCACCCTGATATTAATGTCCACGTCGGGCTAATCTCGAAGCTTTTTTTAATGCGCTATTTTATTATAATCTTTAATATAATAATTTGTAGAACGCAAAAATGTAATAAAAAA
This sequence comes from Parnassius glacialis, assembly GCA_033319125.1. NCBI lineage: Eukaryota > Metazoa > Arthropoda > Insecta > Lepidoptera > Papilionidae > Parnassius > Parnassius glacialis. Next base: position 20,715,513 of record JAVANC010000019.1, read on the forward strand.
ATAAAATATTTATGTAATATTTTAAACAAAAATTGCTTTCCTAAACCGAGTATTTTTATGATATCAAATAACTTTGGACTTGAAACGAGATTATTGTTTGCCGCAATTATGTAGCCTTTTTGAAAACAAAAAAGATCTTAACATCATCAACTTTTGTGTCTTAACAAAAGTTTTCCTTAAAATTGGCTAAAGTTTGAATGAAGTGACTTACCTCGAGGCGTTTTATGCCGACAGCTGCGGTGATCCCATCGCCTGTTTGATGTCGCGATATAAAAATGTATATTCATTCAAAGATACTATCATACGAGTTAGACACGAAACACATTAAAGGATTTTTTATTACATCGACACAAATATACATCCACTTCTTTTGTAAAAAAAGGCAAAGAACTCTTAGTTTATTATGTACATTGAATATGTGTGCTTGCAAATATTAAGTTAAGGAAGGATAATATTTATTTTTATAAAAATAACGTTCCTAAAGTGAGCTACAAATGTTATAAACAATGTATTTTAGAGATCGTGTACGTTAAGCCTTAAACATGAAATATCTGTCATATTATCGTAAATTTCCCATAGATAACACAATACATTATAATAATATCAATATTTTGTATAGTTAGTAACCGTGTAGTGCGATGTAATAATATCTACTACCCCATGGTCATGGGTGAACTGAAGTGTTCAACGTCCCAATTTTATAATAACCATATAAATATAAAACTATATTCTATATATATATATATAGAATATATTCATAGAGCGTAGATCAAATATATTAATAATTAAAAATTTTGTACAGCCGACTCCAATATAAGTTATTAAGAATAACTCAAAAACTATTGGTCTGACCTTGATCAAATTCATATGGAACTACCCGAAAGGTACCAGCTTTTAAATAAAAAAGAATCATAGAAATTGGTTCAACCTGTAAAAAGTTATGAGGTAACACACATAAAAAAACATGCAGCCGAATTGAGTACCGTCTCCTTTTTGGAAGTCGGCAAAAAAATATACAACATAAAAATTAACCGTGTAGTATAGCAGTGTAAGAATATCCACTATCCTATATCTTCCCGTGGTGGTCGTAAGAGATGACAGACGAAAACAAACCAAGAGATTTGCAGCAGCGTCTTTTCAATGACAACAATAATTAAAAATTACAAATTTTGTACTGCCGACTTCAATATAAATTATTCAGAATAACTCAAAAACTATTGGTCTGACCTTGATCAAATTCATATGGGACCACACAAGAAGTATCAGCTTTCATATAAAAAAAGAATTATCGAAATCGGTTCACCCAGTACAAAGTTATGAGGTAACACACATAAAAAAAACATACAGTCGAATTGAGTACGAGTAGTGAGACGGCTCCTTTTTGGAAGTCGGCAGAAAAGAAACTGCGGCTGTCTCTCCGCCCGCCGAGCATGGCAACTATGGCAAATAAACTCGTGAGGTAATATATGGGGGAGCCAATGTTCAACAGTGGACTTTTGCTGCTTTTTGCTATTAATGTATGCTTTATTCCACGCATTATATTTTTGACTTTACTGTATAAAATTAAAAAATCAAAATTACCGTATAAAATTAAAAAACATATATATTTGAAATCGAAAACAGTCCAAATTGTATGACATAAGTAAGTTATTACTACATGAAATAGAAAATTGGCGTATGGGAACGGGAACGGATGAGATGAGTGCAAAATTACAAAAGTAAGATTTTATCAAAATTCGAAATAAGATTGAAATTACGCAAAATAGAAAATGGAATTATGCTATTTAAAACTAGAAGACGGCCTAAAACTACCTATTTATTGTTATAATTAATTAGAGTAACGTAAAAATAACAATTTAAAATTAATTCGGTGGTTTTGAATAATATCCTGAGTTTTACGTAAGTCGTCGATATCGTTGACTTAGGCTTTGCTAAGCGCGCACTCAGCACGACTTTGAAGTTAGCTCTATAAATGCCGACATTGTCTTAGCACAAAAGTAAAGTCTGAGCAAAGTCAAAGTACGGTCTATAGATCTCAGCCTAGGTATATCCTCTTCCCATATCGACCCATGAGTGCTGTAAGGGGTGACAGACATGAAACTGAAACAGGAGTTGGATAGCAGCATCACATTTTATAAAAAATTGCGGTTGCCAATCCGCAACCGCCTATGATGCAAGTTGGGCTGAGGCCTATATTCAGCAGTGTACTTTTAAAATGATTATGGATGAATGTTATTAAAATTAAAAACTCCGTTGCACTGCCTGTGACTGCACTGTTGGCGGACTTTAGATATATTAGAAAAATTCTTATTACTCCGACATATACGAGGTTTTTACCGCCGAGCACGTGGTTTCATTTGGCTGCAATCAAATCGGGGTTCCTCGCGTACCATCAAATTCACGGCGAGCGTCTACACATAAACTACATCGGCTCTTATCATACACATACACTGCCGTCAGTTTTTAATGCGTACAAAGTAACTGACATGACAGCTAACGGATTAATGGATATAATTATGTATATAAGTATGATTTATATAAAAAATAATTAAATACGGAAGTATGACCCTTTTTACTGGAAAAGAGGCATTCCATCTTAGTCCTCACGGGTGACAACGCATCTGCATTTTGATTCGCAAATATAAGTAGAGGATAAATGTAGATGTCTATGGGCCACAGCAACCACTTACCATCAGGTGGACTGTGTGCTCGTTTGTCACCCTGGTTGGTGGTTTGGTTTGGTTGTTGTTTGGTTGGTGCGCACGTCTCATTATTGCACGGTGATAGCACCACCAAATAAGTACTATAATATTGCATGAATTAAATGTGTTACAAATAATTCCAAGATACTTTATAATGAACCATTCACCATTATTTTGAGGCACTCAAAACACGTGCAAGAAGAAAGAGCTTAAGAGAACACAACGTCGTATAATGACCAAGCTATATAGTGTGTGTACTGTGTATTGAATATTACAAGAATGAAAATTCAAAAATCTGGTAAGTATCAAAACTAATAAAATGTCTTCAGTTGTTTTAATTGACACCATGGGAGCTGTGCGGGGCTGTCTTTGAATGCGATTAAAGAGTGAATTTCTTACAAGCGAATTCCACCGCTTCTTTAATTCTGTAATCAGTAGGCGAGATGAGAATCAGCGTCAGTGATTATTTAAATTACGCACCTGAGAGTCATATAATTTACATAATGAATTAGCGTACAGCTGATAAATTACGCTAATTAATTATGTTTCGTCAATTATGTACTATATAGATAAATTATTGGCGAGAATGTGTTATACTAGCCTTAGGATAGTCCTGTAAGTAAATTGATGGAAATGATGATATTGAAGTATTAAGAAGGCTGGTAAATCAAAAATAAATCTTTGGAAGGTTATGAACCACATTAAAGTGTTAATAATTTGAAAGAAATTCTATTAGTATTGGTGTCGTTTATTATATCGTTTATTTCGTGTCCGCCAGATAGAGAAGACTTGCCAGCGACGGGAAACAGAATCAAAGGCGATGGTATCGTCTGCGCAAATCCCAACTACGTCACAACATTAAAAAGTAAACATCCTAATTGCTCTGCGCTCATTCCCATTATAACTAATAGAATTAACTCCCATTAGATACATGAAAATAACCTTCTGAGGAAAAAAACACAACCATTTGTTTGCACTTTCGTGGTCGTTATTTTATTTATAATTCATTCATGGTAATAGAATTATCAGCAGCCATTATATGAAAATAAACTTCTGTAGAAAATAATAACTTAACCCTTCTTTTTGTACTGCTATAGATGGTATGAGTGTGTAAGAATAATAAATAAAAACTTGTGTGTGTACTTATGTACGCACGTCTGAAGTTATACTTCTTAAACGTAACGGAACAAAAATAACTAAAAATTATTTAAGAACCTAGTGACAATTAATTGACGGCTCCGTGACGCAGTGGCTTAGCAAATTGCAGCGCTAATGGCCGCGGGTTCGATTCCCGCATGAAACACGTATTTGTATGGCCTACAAATAATTTTTCTGGGTCTGGATGTTTGTATTTGTGAAAACTGTGTATGTAAACTGCTCTCGCAATACAGGAGAAAATCCTAGTGTGTAGGTGGTAGCGTTTTAAAAAAAAAAAATTTGTTTTTATTAAGATTTTTAATCTTTATTTTTACTTTTAATATTGTTACACAAAATAAACATACATCAATCACGTCTTTTGATGTGTAAATTTTACCTCTTTTATGTTTATAAAAGTAAAGTTGCAGCCTATTTACGTCCCACTGCTGGGCACAGGCTTCCTCTCATTTCTGAGAGGGTTTTTTAGGGCTAGGAAGTGTCCGCCGCGCTGCCCCAATGCGTGTTGGCGAACTTCACATGTCTTCGAAATATATATTTTTTTCTTATTTCTCAGACATGCAGGTTTCCTCACGAGGTTTTCCTTCACCGCTTTATTTTTATAAAGATATAAGTAACTATATAAACGATTTTACATCATTATGCTGAGAATGCAAAACTGAGATACAATCTCCACACTTAAGTTTGTTTTACAAAACTGTTCCTCTTTATCCACATTTAATATATTGCAAAACAATTTTTTTTCTTATGTGCGCGGAAATTATATCACTAAATGATAATATATTTTGAATAATATATATGTTGAATTATTTTAGATGCTATACTTTCTTTTGAGCATGTACATTTTTTAACTTTTTTCTTTGTCTATTATTCTTTTCTTTAGATATTGTTTTTAACCTTTCCCTCTTTCCTGGTGTCACTTCAGCACCACTGGTTGATATAGTATTAAAGGCTCAATATCTCTGTACTGATATGTAGATCATCTACGTGGAAGATGAAGAACAGCCTGGAATTCAAACAAATTAAATAGATAAGGCTTATTTCAAATAACTTCTGTAATGCAAGTGCAATCTGACGTATAATCTAGTTTAACAATAATATAATATAGAAGAATAATTCAACTTCTATACAATTATAACTAACTAAACTTTATGTTTCAAAGCTACTGGTACTCTTCTCGGCTTAAAAAACTTTAACTGAGCATCATTGTTTATTTTCAAAGTTACTTAATATTTATTAAAAGTTCCCAGTTCATCTGTAAACAACTGTGAATATGCTTCCTTCAGTTGCTTTACTAAGTCGTTATGCTTTAAGTTTAAATAAAACTAATTTTACGGATTTTATCGCGCGATAAATCGATCGTAAGTATAAGAAATAATTATGCTTTATGTTGTTAGTCATCAATACACAGTTTTATATTAAACGACAAACAACAAACTGGTTGTTTAACATCTGTTTTTATAATGTAAAAATGAATGATTTCAGTACTTACAGTTACAGTAGTTTAAAAATCGTATGAAACACCTTTTACTAAATTGTGGAGGTGGATCCAAATAAATGTTGGTCTTATAACAACTTATACACACACGTTTTAAATGCCATTTTTATTACACTTTGAACAAATATAATTCGTATATCGATATTTATCTTTAGTATAGTTCTTATGTCCGCAAACCAAGCAATATATGTTTTTTTTTGTAGTTTGACGAATAGAATTTTCTTGGGCTCGTAAAGCGCTGCCGCTGATATGGCTAGTCCCTCATCTTGAAATGACCTTTGAACTGCAACTCGAACACATCGTACGCTTTGTCCTAATTCCACACACGGGTTGTCAATATTTTGGATAAGAGTCTTATAAGCTAAGTCTTCTAGTTTTAACGGAAAAACTAAATCACATACTAGGCGATATGTATCTTTTGCTAATGATGTGCATGCATAACTCCTGCTTTGTCAGTACCATAATAATAATCATTAACCATACAGAACTGGACAAAACTCTCTCTTGCATGTGGTGATCAAATGTGAGGTTGTTGTCGAAAAACACATTTTTTTTATTTGACATTATTTATTTGTAACTATTTAACTTTATTGCACACAATAATGCGTGAATAAGGTCCTCGCCGCCAAATATAGTGTATTTATGAGGATTTCCCCACTAAAACACAAACGAAAATTATGCTTTTTATTGAATGACAACACAACTCAGATCTTAGTTATTTCATAAGCCTACAATATGGCTTACATACTCTACAATAATATAAATAAAATACGTGTTGTAGATTCATATATATCTGAATAACTACTTTAAATATAGTTATCAGTTCTCACGAAAACTTGCAAGAAAATTACCCACTGAAGTTGTCGCTTTTAGGTGTCAGTGTGCGCGCGTATCCGAACAACATCATGGTGTCGTTTTTAGGGGTCGGTGTGCGCGCGTATCGTAAATAAATCACTCTCATCATTTTTCCCAAACGCCCCAAAATAAGTATAACTTCAAAAACTGTTGCACTATATGCGACATTTAAATTAATTGATTACTTTAAGAGAATTTCAATATCAACTCGTGAATATCGTAAGGGCGACATAGGGTATTAAAATGGGGTAAGCAGCATGTTTCTGATAGGAACTCAAAATAATAAAAACTGTGTGGCAATTTATCGGCAACGCCTGTTTAAGCAGTATTCTTTTAATAGGCTTTAATGAGTAAAAATGATTTTTATGAATAATATAAGTTGTAGAGAGCTCAGGTAGCTCAGGGGTTAAGTGCTCTTCGTAAAACGCAGGTAACTTGGGCTTGATCCTCGCTGCCACTAATAAAATTGTAAATTCTCTAACTGATTCATCACGAGTTCGAGGAAATGTGCACGTCTGAGAAAACTCTTTCAGGCCCTAAAACCCTCCCGGAAATGGGAGAGTCTGTGCCCAGCTGTGGGACCTATAATAAAATTACAGCCTTCATTCTAAACTTTCGTAGTATATACTAATTTCTATATAAGTTGTAGACTACACATAATATTTCTTAAAGTAGTATTATGTTACTTTAATTTTAGACCAAAAATTATTTGTATAAAAATTACCATAACTTTAAATTTAACTCGTGTTACCTGACGCATAGCAACACTTTGCGCATAGGTTAAACAACGCTATTTTTAATAACGAGTTGTAAGAGATTTAATTGCACTGCAGAGATTGTTTTAAATGAAGGCATTGAGACCATTGCCGCGACCGCGCTCGCTGCATTTGCCCCACTTTATTGTAGTAAAGGAAACATTTATTACATGTTAAGAGCCTCTTTATGTCTATACCGTTGCCAAGGATCTAATAGTGTATAAACGTACATGGACCAAGTGCATACACCAATGGGATGCTTATTTTTACGTAATATTTACAAAATATAATAATGTACATCTAAAATGTTAGATTTCTTTTTACCAGTTCACCAGATGATAATGGCTACTGAAACCAATTGATACCTGTAGCTAACATCAAAGAAATAAAGCATTAGATGCATTTTCACCTTTGAGAACTATGATGGAATGCCTAACGTCATGTAATATACTGGCTTTAAAGCTCTAAACTCTTAAGACCAGAACAGCCGTGGAAGCACTGTTATTTGGTTTTTTATAGGATAAGGGTGACAAACGAGCACACAGTCCACCTGATGGTAAGTGGATGCTGCGGCCCATAGACATCTACATCTATCCTCGTTTGTGAATCAAAATGCAGATGCGTTGTCACCCGTGAGGACTAAGATGGAATGCCTCATTTCCAGTAAAAAGGGCCTCCGGCCACCTGCACTCACCAAGCGAAACACAGAGGTAAACCTCTACTTCACGCTGGTTTTCTGTGAGGTCGTCGTACCACCCCGGTTCGAGCCGGCCCATCCGTGCGACAGCAAAAGCTGCCGCGTGGCTCTACCACTGTTGTGGCAGAAATAAGGAAGAGAGTAGTCTACCCAGGCGGACTCCTAGCACCTATAGTAATAAATATAAGTATTTAAGCTACGTTAGTAAAATTCGTTTTTAATTTTTAGGGTTCTCTACCCAAAGGGTAACTAGCGGCCCTATTGCTAAGCCTCCGCTGTTCGTCCGTCCGTATGTGTGTCAGCGGGCTGTATCCCATGATCCGTAATAGGTAAACGCTTGAAATTTTAACAGCATATGTATTTCTGTTGCAGCTATAAGAGCAAATCATAAAAATTAAAAATTAAAGGGGGCTGCCCTGCTAGAAACGTGTTTAATGCACTTGACCGGCTTTTTTTCGTATCTTTGGGCATACCTTCTTATAGCATAATTGCGATTTTCTCGCTTATACTAAAATTAAACCAAAAAAAATGATTCTCGACAGCAATTTCTTGCAAAATGTATACAGTAAAATAAAATTTGGGACCTTTGTTATGTTTTGCAATACGATAAGAAATACGTTCCCTTATAGAAAAGTCATATTTATATGTTTTTAAATACAATTTTAAGGGCAATTTCAAAATCAATCGATATCTTAAAAACCGAAGTGATTGTATATAAGTAACTTTGTATACGATATGAGTCAATGTGGAGAAAGGAAAGGATATAATGTGTTCATAAAATCTAATCATGATTGCGATATTTATCGGATCAACTTTTAACTCGGTGTTCATGTTATTTTATCTCAGCCACGTTTTTTATAGGATAGGGTGACAAACGAGCACACAGTCCACCTGATGGTAAGTGGTTGCTGTGGCCCATAAACATCTACATTTATCCTCGTTTGCGAATCAAAATGCAAATGCGTTGTCACCCGCGAGGACTAAGATGGAATGCCTCTTTTCCAGTAAAAAGGGTCTCCGGTTCTCTACACCTACCATAGGAAATACAGCAGTTTTAAGCTGCTATTTTACGCTGGTATTCTGTGAGAGCGTGGTCCTTTCCCGGTCGAGCCGAACCATTCGTGCTACAACTATACTACTAATATAGCTGCAGCCTGGATCTACCACGACGTGTTTTACAACGTTGCTACAATGTACACATGGTTAAAATCGTTGGTGTAATTCGCATCGATATTAAAACACATGCCGTCGTAACTCTTTTTATTTTTCAGCCATGCACGTATCCTTGCGACGTTTGCCGTCACCGCTAATCATGCGGTAAATCGGAACTCAAAATTGCAATGAACGATTTCATTGACGACGGCAGGGATTAAATCCGGGCTGCTCGCGTACAGTGAAATTTAGGGCGAAATATATATGCGTGGTAAAGCCATGCTTCAGTTTTATTATGGTTGTAGCACGAGTGGGTGGGCTCGGCCGGGGGGTGGGGGGAGGGGGGGGGGGGACGGACGCTCTTACAGAATACCGGCGTAAAGTAGCAGCTTAATGCTGCTATGTTTCTTGTGGTGAGTGTAGAGAACGAGATATTCTATCTTAGTCCTCAGGAATGACAACGCATTCTGCACTTTGATTAGGCCACAGCATCCACTTACCGTGTCTGCTGAAGTCCCACAGCTACCACAGCTGTATGTGGGTACAGAATAAAATTAGCAAGTAAATAGGTATTCTTTCATCGTCTTGGTTTTGCTATAGGCTGTGGGATTACGCGATTTATTATAGGAAGTGCTATTATATATGTATACGTGTTGTTTCTTCTATGACTTCAATCGGTTTGATTAATTGTTCCTTAATATCTACAATTAACTTTAATATAAGTCGCGTGTTTTTTCATCAAAAAATGTTATTACGACTTTAAGGAACTGAAATAAATTAATAGTGTTGGTAGACAATAGTTGGTTTTATCTCTCTTTATAATTTAATATACAATTATAAATTACATTGAATGTTTGTATGCAATATCAGAATAACTTTATATAGAGCTTAGGAGTTATTTGCATGACATTATGACAAGAATAAACATTTTTTTAGAATTCTTTCCGTCTGTCGGTCTTTGATGAATATCTTAAATCTAAATAACGCCTTGTTAAGAGATCCTACCCAGGCGAAGTCGGGGCGGATCACTTTTAATTCATAAACCAGTTAAATAAACAACCTATGAATCTTATGTGCATAACATATATTTATGTGCATGTCAACGGTGATATTTCACTCACGTTTTCATTAGACTTGGTACATGCCAATATAAGTTGATATTGTAAAAGTATGCTTGTACGTAGGTTTATAAATCCGCAAACAAACTGTATACTATAATATATTTTGTGCCAATTATATAATGTATTTATTATTTTAGAACAAAACAAAATGCAAATATTCATCTAATCAATTTGCACGTTTTTGTTGTTTTACCTTGGAGAGATTGGCGGTACCGCCTGGGGCTGAGTACTGTATATAAATAAGGCTCTGCCGTCCAAATATCCGGCAACGGACTAATTACTACGACACTTAATCCACTAAAATAAAACAAAGAATGAATTAAACGTTTTTCCTTACTTGAAACCAAAGTATCTGCCCACTTAAAATATACTAAGAAGGTATTTTACTAGATTACAAAGAGATAATTGAATAATCGTTAATATCCCCCTGTGGTGTAGCATACATACGCGCCGGGCAGTGACTGTATCCGACGTGATATAAATAGGGCGGTACTTGCACCCACTCTGATTAATCACTGCTACCACCTGTACCGCCACCGGCTTTACCTTACAAGCGGTTACTAAGGAAAATTCATGTGAAAACTCAAAGATTTTACTAATTGCTAGTGAGGGCGATGTTACAAAAATAATCTGTGTACTTTATTTCGTACCCGTATTTAAGCACAAGCGAAAACAAAATTAATTAAATTAAAGTCAGCAACACTAATGAGATAGTTGCCTAGTGTTTACTCATTATTCATAATTTTACTAGCAACCAAAAAGAAGTAAGAAAACTAAATTTTTTTGAATAGTTATATCACCTTTTTCGTCAGTTTAGCCCATAAAAGTACCACTGGACACCAGAAGACATTGGGTCTACCCCGATGTAAGAAATATTAATTGGTAATAATCCCCTCCCATCGTAATATTAATTGGCAGAGTTTTATTATGATTGTACTAAACGTCTCACACCTTTGCTTGTTCTCCATCGCCGGTCTTCGAATGCCATAAGATCTTTCTGACATTCCCCGTAGTCTGTTTTTCCCTCTTATTGCCCCAGGATGAAATGAAACAATGATTTCTATTATTAATTTAGTTTAATAGTTATATGCTTAAATTTGTATGTAAAATGTTACTAATTTGTAAAGATCTTACCAAGATCAAATGCCCATATAGTACGGAGAGCCGACAACCGATGGGGAAGAAAAATTCTCAAGAGGCAGCCTCGTACTGGTAAGGAAAGTGTAAGGTGGCCCTCCATTAAATGAAGTGACGACCTGGTAAGACAAGCAGAAATTCGATGAATCTATGTGACTCAGAACTCTGCTTTGTGTAATTGTAATTCTTTTTCTCATCAAACAGCAGCAGCTGGTAGAAGAATCTACTTTTTGGTAATGATTTACCATTTCGCCATTGGTTACAGGACACGCAAAACTAAATGCATAGAACCTTTTTTTTGCTTATTATAAGTACCAATTCTTGACTACAATCCCACCTGATGGTAAGTGTTATTGAATCTTTTTTAAAAGTTTTAGTTTAAATGGATACTGTAGTCCATAGACATGTACATCTCTCTTTTGAACTCTGCTTTGTGGCATTCCATCTGGGAGGCCTAAATTCAGCAATAGAATTTAGAAGGGCTGTAGTGATGATTATGCTGATGAAAAAATTACTATGAAAATGATATCTGCATAAAAATATTTGATAAATAAGTAACACTGTAAACCATGCTAAATTTTATTATATCTTGAATCTACACTAAAATCTTTTCGACTTCCAACAGTAATACCTTACACGACGTATCTATAAATAAATAGTTTGGGCGCATCGCCATTCTCTCGAGGCCAATTAATCACGGGTACCACCTGTGACTGCACTTTAATGCCGTGAGACCGACAACGTATACGAAATACAGGAACATTTAAACTTAGACAATGTTTAGGTACTGTTGGAATAAGTTTTATTGTTGTGAATGGTAAGTCTTTGATTGCTTAACCACGTAAAATATTTTCAAGAGAATTCTTTAATATAACCTTTCAATTCTAAAACGAAAGTGATAAAAACAACGTTGCCTATTACCTGAAAATGTGAAATATTCTTTAGCAGTTTTTGGAACAACCATGTTCTGCCAACATTTTGTTTAATCTTTCTTTGTTATTTAGTTATGTTGCTTCAAAGAATTTTACAAAATCCAATATTTGCACCAAAATTTGTATTTTGTACGTTTACGTTTGTGCTAGATTAGGTAACATAACTTATACAAATAATTACTAAAATAAGTTACCTGCACTGTCTATTCATAAATGAAGTCTAACAGTGGTAGAGCCACGCGGCAGCTTTTGCAGTCGCACGGATGGGCCGGCTCGAAACGGGGTGGTACCACGACCTCACAGAATACCAGCGTGAAGTAGAGGTTTACCTTTGCGTGTCGCTTGGTGAGTGCTGTTGGCCGGGGGCCCTTTTTACTGAAAATGAGGCATTCCATCTTAGTCCTCACGAGTGACAATATATCAGCATTTTGATTTGTAATAGAGGATAGATGTAAATGTCTATGGGCCGCAACAACCACTTACCATCAGGTGGACTGTGTGCTCGTTTGTCACACTTATCCTATAAAAAAGCGGAAATAATAAAATATCTGAATCAACAAAACTTCGGTTTTCATTTTTCTCAGTTATGTAGTAGGTAGGTAAAATACTTATGCTTTGTGTCCATCTGCATTTCTGCGCTCGGAGCGCAGACGCTCGTAAATAATCCTATGGACCTGAAAAACGTTTCAGTGAATCCAATAAAATACGTATCCGCAGAGACTACGCCGCAGTGAGCTCGTTACCACGCCTAGACGATTTATTGAGATTTGAAGGCTGAAATATTGTAGGTATTCCATTTTTAAAATCTTCTATGAAATTCTAGTTCTTCCAACACATTTGTATCAATTTTACCCAATACTTGCCAACTTTACGAATATATACATAATATGGCTTCGGGTACGAATAGCGGATAATAAACTTACGAATATTTATTAATTACACAGAACTCCGGCGTTTATAGTACCGCAGGGGAATTCCGATAGTCTTTAGTTACCTCATAAAGGCATTGAACACTTACAATTTAGAGCTATTTGTATTTCAATACATGTAGTTTAATTTCAATATCTTAATTGTGTGCTAATGCTTTATATATTTTTGCTGTGGTGGAGCCACGCCGGAACTGTGTTGTGAGCAATACTAGGAAATGTTAAAGAGCAGCGTAATGTTACTACTGTACTGTTGTTTATTGCGAAAAACGGAGACAATTTTTACTAGCAACGAGGCATACGTTTTTTATAGAATGACGATTACAAAGGGGCACATACTCCATCTGATAGCAAGTCGATACTGTGGCCCATAAACGTCTAGATATATCCTTGATTAAGAATCAAAGTGCAGAATCTATTGTCATCCCTGAGTACTACGACGGAATGCCTTGTTTTTAGTAAAAAGGATATCCTTCCGGTTTTCCACATTCACCAGACGAAACACATCAGCATTAGGCTGCTATTTCACACTGGTATTCTATGAGAGTATGATCCTTCCCCAGTCGAGCTAACCCGTTCGTGCTACAACCATAATCTGTTTATCTACAGTGTGACTATACCACATATAAAAGTCTTTTGATTCTTAATCAAAAATAGATGTAGAAGTCTATGAGCTCCCAACATCCACTTATCATCTGGTGAACTACGTGCTTCCTTCTCGCTATTAATTTTATAAAAAAAAATATAAACGTCTAAATGAATACATTTATGTTGATTTAAAGATAATATATTATCATGTGAGCCGTCGCCAAAACCTAACTAGTAATATAACTTTGTAATTTTACTTTATTTCATATTTTTCAAAATATGTCATCATTATTTAACTATTCAAATACATTTGATCGTTACATTAACGATACAGTCGAAACTTTCAGCGATGCCATGAAAGAAAATTGTACTTTTTCTTGTTCGAATGACAGTGGAGGCGAGTTGGTCTAATTTGACAGTTTAACGGCCGTCGAACTACAGTTTAGTCGAAAATAGAGCAAAAGCGCCACGTAACTGTGTTTCCATTGAGCTCTTTAAGCGAAGGCCATTTTAACCTTATTTACAATTCGAATTGGAGTTTGTTGTAAATTGCAATACATTTATAAAGATTGAAAAGTAAAACATTTTACTTAATCTATATTATGAATATGGAACTCGTTCATAGCCCGAGGCACTCGCGTTTCATGTGATTTGGGACACACAATGTAGTAAAGATAAGGTGTCCCCTTCCAAGCCACTGAGTCTATTGTCAATCTCTCACGCAGCTTGGCATGTCGAAAGGGATCGGCCGACGGCACAGTCGTTTAAAGCCTTTGGGATTTTGCAAGTTTGTAATTATGTAGATAAGTAACTTGTGCTATACTCTGTTGCGGTTATCATTACACACGTATATGTTTAGCATGTTCATGACAGTTTTAAGCATCTCTCATATAAAATAAGACCGCTTTAAGTCTTCCTTTATATGACAAATTTTATTATTGCCGCGAATATATATGACATTGGTTCATTTCTCAAATAATACTATAATTAATTTTTATAATTGTTATAAGTTCAAAATTGCATAAATTGTTCTCAAGAACTCATTGCTAAGTGGTTACTACAGTGCATCTATCTTAAAAGAAAAGCTAATAATTTAAAATTAAAAATTTTGTACAGCCGACTTCAATATGAGTTATTTAGAATAACTCAAAAACTATTGGTCTGCCCTTGATCAAATTAATATGGAACCACAGGAGAAGTACCAGATTTCAAATAAAAAAGAATCATCCAAATCGGTTCACCCAGTAAAAAGTTATGAGGTAACACACAAAAAAAAACATACAGTCGAATTGAGTACCGTCTCCTTTTTGGAAGTCGGCAGAAAATTAATCGTCGATATCTCTGAGGATTGATATGGAATATTCACAGCCTCTCCACCGCACTCGTTAGACCATTACATGGCAGTTAATACACTGTTATATCGTGACTGAAATAAATACACCCATCCAGAATAAATTGTCAGTCAGTGAAAAATTGCCACCACCTAATACTCATCTAATGATAATCACCCAAAGAAGGTGGCCAAGCAGTTTTGTAAAAATAATTATAAGACTTGAAATACGTAGTCTATGCTGGTAATACATAAATTATACTGAAATAATTTTCGCCTTGTCTCTTAGAATCAAATTATCAACCTTTAAATGAAAGATTTATGCAAGTTCATACTTTCATGCACGATAAAATGATAAGCGAGAATTTAGACAGTTTAGTTCTCCTTTAGTGAAAATGGCTTCCTTTAGATAGAGAAAACGTATAATGGAATGCAATAACTCTTGACCGGGTGTGCGAAGAAATAACAGTGTGTCATATTTCACAACCCTCCAACATTTTTATAAAAGCGGACCATCTGCTTTTGACCCCTCATTCGTTTTGTTTCACGAATTATATCTGTATAACTAATAAAACGTTGATGTAAATCTGACTTACGTGATATTAAGCTTCTTTTAAACTAAAATGCAACAAGGTGTGTATTTTAGCTAACCATATTATCTTGTAATATAGCGGTTTTAGAAGCTTGGTAAATCGGAACCTTAATACTTTTAATAAAATAGTAACTTAACAGTAAAATTATTTTAATAACTAATAATGCAGCGTTATTTGTTTTATTTTTTTTTATTATTGTTTAGGAAGGATCAAGTTAAAATTGTTTTAAAATGTACTATGAATTATGTAATTTATTAATGAAATTGATACCAGCAATAATATAAGAGTTATTAAACTTTAACACATTTTAATAATAGGTTTTTAACAGTGGTAGAGCCACGCGGCAGCTTTTGCTGTCGCACGGATGGGCCCGGCTCGAACGGGGTGGTACCACGACCTCACAGAATACCAGCGTGAAGTAGAGGTTTACCTCTGCGTTTCGCTTGGTAAGTACAGGTGGACGGAGGCCCTTTTTACTGGAAATGAGGCATTCCATCTTAGTCCTCACGGGTGACAACGCATCTGCATTTTGATTCACAAACGAGGATAGATGTAGATGTCTATGGGCCGCAGCAACCACTTACCATCAGGTGGACTGTGTGCTCGTTTGTCACCCTTATCCTATAAAAAAATGGGTATATCTCGTGGGCGGCGTTAGAGGTGGCAAAGGGAAATGAAACAGGATATGCTATCTCTTCGATTTTTATGTGTTATTGAAAATATCAGTGGAGATTATAATTGGATGGGTATTATTTATGCTAACTTTGAATTCGGAGGGCGTATACAATGTAATTATTTATCAATGTTATGTTATATTCTAGTAAATTTCTTTACAATTTTCCATTATTTTAAACATTATGCTGTATTTTACAAATTTAGATTCAAATATTTTTCGTCCTTACCTGAATTTTATCCGATTCTGCAAGCGAATTCTCTTCAATGTGGCCGGCGGCTCCAAAGCTATAATATATTTCAAGCTTTAGAAATTTATGTGTTAAAATATAAGATAAGATAAGAGTTGTTACAAAAATAGACTTAATATTTTCTACTTTTTATCAAGTATAATTTATTATTTCCGTGACGAGTTATATATATACTATTATGTGAAAAAATATTTTACGAGTGTACGCACCTAAAAGCTTATTATTTACACTTTAATATGTGCGCATTTTTATTTTAATTCGAATGATGTCTGTTCATTGAAGCACCTTTTCTGTCTAGTGGCGGTGTAATAGAACTCACTACCTCATTTTTATAGGAGAGGGGGCAAACGAGCATGCGGCTCACCTGATGGTAAGTGACTTCCGTCGCCCATTAACAACTGAAACACCAAGAGAATTGCAGATGCGTCGCCGGACTTTTAAAAAGAAATAGGCTCTTTTCTTGAAGGTTCCTAAGTCGTATCGGTCTGGAAAAATCGCTGGTGGTAATCGATTCCACAAGGAAGTTGTACGAGGAAGAAAACTTGTTCTAAATCGCACACTGGTGGACCGCCAATCATTCAGATGGTATGGATGGTATTGCGAGTTTTGTCGCAATATGAGATTATGAAAATGAGCGGCTGGAATTAGTCCAAACAGTTCCTCAGAGCACTCCCCGTTATAGATGCGATAAAAAACACAAAGAGATGGAACATCTACGCAGTGCCAGTGATTCAAGCCGATCGGAAAGGACTCGGTCGTCGACGATTCGAGCCGCTCTGCGCTGAATGCGGTCAAGTGGACGGTTTTGACACTGGGGAGCCCCAGCCCAGAGATGTGAACAGTATTTCAAGTGAGGCCGAAGCTGCGCCTCATAACGGTCCTTCAGCTTCTATTCAGCTAAAAATAAAAAACGGACCACCGTTTTTTTAGATTAACAGGAAGATACTGCTGCTCCTCTGCTGCTTTAGTTGTCCGACAACCATACCAAATCACTTGCTAAGCGTACCAACTATGGAAAATATCCCTCAAAAAGGCAATCAATGTGCAACACCTATATTCAGTGGTAGACCTTTGATAGGCTGTAATAATTATTATTATTTTAATCTTTAGAAATTGTTTTTCCAATGTTATGTTGGCTTGCAAATTTACAATGTTTTGAAAAACGAAATTGAAGGGTGACTGTACGCTGTGTTCATGAAAACTTTGGGGAGTGAACGTGTAAGGAATAAGCGTTACCGGAACTAGGGTGACTGCGGTCATTCCGCTAAACGAAGATCAGAATCGCAAGCTTTTAGCATAGAGATTGCGATCGAATGAAAGCCTTCTAAAGTATTCCATCCCGAAATCGAGGGACTCCGATATTGCGGCTCACCGAAACAGGCTTTTCTCGACATTTTCTTAGACTCTTAGGTATGTTTTGATTTTATTAAGATAGCACTAAATTAAGATTCGGTAAAGAAATTTACACCTAATTTCTTTATATGTATTTATATCGACCGTATAATATTTAATTATAAATCAAATAAAATAAGAAATACTATCAAGTGGAGTACAAATCAAAGTATAAATATTATAAAAAATAATATAATTTTATGTATAATATAATGAACAAATATAGTATTTCATTATTAAGCTTAAGATCCCATAAGCTTAAAATGTTTTAGAGAAACTACAATAACAAGGTTTCAACGACGGCGACCACAATGCCGAAATCGCACGGATGCGGTGCTCTACAACATAATATGACGAATTTAGAGTACAGTTGTCTACAAGGCAAGACACATTTATAATTGTGGCGCAAGTAAATGGGGAAACACAGAAACCTCATTTATCGAAATTTACTCGAATACGATAGGATGCTTATGAAATAGGATCGAAATTAGTTTCCGATGCAGTTTTAAAATGGATTGACTAACTAATAAATGCAGACCCAAAACTACACTACAAAACATGTTTTTTTACACAAACATAATTCAGTAAATTAATCGAAATATGATTTTAATACTAGCTGCATTTGAAATCGATTTCAACCGACTCAGTAATTTCAGATTTTCTGACCGCTGTTACACGTGGTTAACAAAAATACACTATAGCCTGCATGAACAAATCGTATCCTTTCAACTCAAAGTGCGCGAAACCTCTGAAAAAACATCAATAATAACATGTTGTCTACAAATAAACATAAACATTTAAAGAAAATACTGATCATGGGTAATATCAACGAAAAAAAGGGTGACAATGAGCACTGTACGCTTAACGTAAGGTCAATTTTGCCAATATCGCAGCCTCGCGATGTAGTTAACGCGATATCAAGTAATAAGTAAGAAATTTAAAGGAGTTGGCTACTTTAACACCACGCAATAGCATCCTCTTATCTATATATAATTACGTGAAGGAAAAATTTTGTACCCCTTTTTAAGCATATTGTGCGCACTAAGGTTTGCGAGATTTGGCATAGTTAAAGATTATATGGAGAAGGAGTGCAGAAAGCTAAAATTAATTTAAACATGTGTTATAAATACATTTAATCATCGACTTAAAATATACATTATATTCTAAGTCTATGCATTTAATTAAATAATGTAAAACATACACTGTTGACGTTCATACTACAGAACACAATTACTTGTTCATAGTTCATACTTTTTTTTTATAGCATAAGGGTGACAAACGAGCACACAGTCCACCTGATGGTAAGTGGTTGCTGCGGCCCATAGACATCTACATCTATCCTCGTTTGCGAATCAAAATGCAGATGCGTTGTCACCCGTGAGGACTAAGATGGAAGCCCTCATTTTCAGTAAAAAGGGCCTCCGGCTACCTGCACTTACCAAGCGAAACGCAGAGGTAAACCTCTACTTCACGCTGGAATTCTGTGAGGTCGTGGTACCACCCCGGTTCGAGCCGGCCCATCCGTGCGACAGCAAAAGCTGCCGTGTGACTCTACCATTGTTGTTGTTTTTATTATTCGCTGGAGAGAGCAGGCAATGGAACTATGCCATACAGCCTTGTCCTCATGTATAATTATCCTTCATAGTTCACTGCTTCACAATATGTTGATGCGTCATATTGTGCAGCCCTTGGGAGATTTTGACGGCAACGTGAGCCAGCAGGTAACTGACAGTTGGCGATGGTATCTAAAGGCGCCTATGCAAACAAACAGCTTATCTTGAGAATCCATCACCATCAGAGCACTTGTTTCACAGTTTCCACTAATAGTTCACATGCGCAGACACTTAATACACAAAAATCGCACCACTTTTACATATCAAAGTCCACTTCAAACCATTATTTAAACAATAATAAAGGCGCAGCAAGCCGCCGCCGGTCAAGTTCCCGCCAAAAACTCTCATACTATCAATGTCAATTGTCAAACATTTTTAATTAAGATTTTTGGCTTGGATGCTTGTTCTTTAAGCCATGTCTTCATTTTATTTCAATATCAAGTGATAATAATTCTTTATATTACACTACTTCACAATATGTTGATGAATCACATTGCGTAGCCTTTGGGAGATTTTGACGGCAACTTGAGCCAGCAGACAGTTGGCGATAGTATCTCAAGGCGCCTAAGCAGACAGACACCTTATGTCATAGACTCTAAGTTAATGCCTTATATTAAGGTACACATCACCATTGAAACACTTGTTTCACCATTTCCAGTAATAATTTACATATGCACATTTAATACACAAAATCGCACCACTTTCACATACTTTTAAAATCCACTTCAAACCATTATTTAAAAATACAGGAGCAGCAATCTGCAACTGGTCAAATTCCCGCCAAAAACTCAATGTTCAACATTTAAATGTCGTTTGGATTGTTTATGGTCATACTAATAATGACTCCGAGAAAATACTAAAGAGTATATAATCACTACGTTTTACGCAAAAAAGTAAAAAAGGCGTTTGTTTTAAATATTTTATATTAGATATCAGTTTTATATATTTATGTGCAGTTGAGAGTGATAAACAGCTTTCTTAATATGCAAACCTAAAAATTTTATGCATTGCGGTCGAATTTCGACTACTAGGCGATCACTAATTAAAATTGCTTTTACAAATATAAATTAATTAATTATTGTGAAATTCGTGGTTTATCAATAACACAGTTCGAGCATACAACCAACTTCAAATATCTACAACAAAATCTACGTACCATATAATTCTTATTAATTTCACTTAGCCAAATCAACACAATACAATCAGCCATTCAGCTAGTAGCGGATATTCAGATTAACGAGAAATTATATTTTAGGCAGAGTATGTCATGAAATCAAGAACTGAGGGTTATTTTTAAGTTTACGTAGTACGTAAACTCATCGTACATAAACCAGCGGTGCTCGCACGACCGCGGTGCAATGCAAGAAATGCGCGTCGGTACAAAGTTATGTTGCACAGCTGTGCAACATAACGTTCACGGTGCGCGTGGCTTCGCTCTCGACTTTTCGTCTTTGCCGAACGTTGAGAAGATTCGAAAACAAAACTGTTTATATAATGTGAGTTTTATATCGATATATTAATCATCTGACAAAGTTACTCATGAAATAATCTTTCACCTGACTAAATACAATAGTGTAACAAATGAACTTTTTTATAATACAACTCTTATTTTTTAATTTGTTTATGTCGTAATTGATCCTATGAATAATTTTTATGCCAACACATAATGATATATTCAGTTAACGGTGATATGATATGTCATTATATTTTTAAGGTGCTTTTTGTCATTGTTCGTAAACTCTTTTTTAAACACTTTCACTGTCCGGTTTCCAGACACAATAGTAAGACAATAGCAGTGCCCTATATGTAGTGCACGGGACAGCGAAAGGGTTAAACAACTTAGCATTTTCGCTAATTAAATTTAAGAAGGTCCCAGCGACAGCCGATGACGCTATTAATGCACTTCGGTATAAAGAACCATTTTAGAACCATTTTAGTGGTGCCAGTTCAACATGCATTACACAGTAATATATATGTCTATACGTTTTCAGTAGTGTCCGTGGTAGAGCTATGCTGCAGCTGTATTTTGATTGCAGCTCAAATGGGACGGCTCGACCCGAGAAGCACCATGCTCTCACAGACCATTAATATGCCATTTCTCGCTTATATTATTATTATACGTAACTTAACATAGTTTAAACAATATCCCCTAATATTTTGGAACTCATCAATTATTGTGTATTGAGAAAAAAAATTGTCATTTGATCGATGGTTCTTTGTCCATTAGAATCTTTGAAAGTTTTCTTTTGTTTTTATTATATCCTTTAACAATATTTGATCAAAAACGCTCGCCTTTGCCTTCCGACAATAATAAAACTTATTAATCATCCGTATCTTGAATTTTCCCTTATTTTTCTTTGAAATATGATTATGAATTGAAAGTAATACAAAAATAAAAAGTAAAATAAATTGCGGATACGAACTTCAGAGCAAACCATTAAGTGGGTACTTTGTACACAGTTGACTGACTAGCTCTTCAAAATTGACTGTGAAGTGTATATTTTTCATTCATTTTCATCGCGTGTTTCTAAGGGCTATTAAAAACAGACAAGAAAAGCTCATAAAGACAGCACAGTTCACTCAGAACGTAAAGTCAGTGATGTTGTAGAAGGTGCCAATATATTTTCTGACGCCTGAACGGTCAGGTAATTGTGCTTGAAACTTATCTTAGAAGGCGAACGTGAGTAGAATACTAAACAGTTCGTCGGTCTTGTGCAAATTATAAATGTTATCCCCTGTGTTTACCCCGTAACAATCTTATATATTATTAAATATCGTAGCAGACAGTTTAAATAGGAAAAGTAATCTAATTTATTGTGAGATGAAACATATTTTACTATTCTCATTTTTCTCTTAAACCACTTCACCGATTTTAGTATTTCAGGTCTCCGGATACGAACTCAGCATACGAAACACAGCAAGCAGCATTAAACTGGTATTTTACGTTGCTTCCCCGGTCGAGCCGACCCTCGACGTGCCGTCGACGTGGTCGTGCTACAACCATAATATAGCTACAACATGGCTCTACCACGTATAATACGTTATTAATTCCGCGTATCAAATGCTAATTGATTTCATGGTAATTTCCGACGCATAAAATAATCTAGGTACATAATAAAATTAATCTAATATCCACTAAGTTTTTACAAAAAACTTTCATTCTTTTTTTAATTCGGGTAAATTATTCTATGATAGGTACTTCTTGTAGCTAAAAGATCCGAGGAAAATTATACTAAAGAACACCGCGCGGTAATTTTTATTTCACTTTTCTAACAAGTCGCCTTGATTCAGTTGAGTAGGTACTAAAGGTAGACTGAATCTCACTAACGTAGACTTTGTTAAAGTTATTTACTTTAGAGTGTGCTCATTAACTAAATGACCGAGTCTTATTGAAAGAGTAATGAAGATAAGATTTTAAAATGTAAAGCAGTATCTCTTCAGGAAATAATGAACTCCGCGAAGCATTTATTTCCATTCTATAACGATACCACGATTCCATTATGCATTAACAAATGTTTATAAGTATGGATAGCTATTTTCGTAATCATTTTGTTAAACAGTAACCATTTTTTAAACTGTAGGACGAGTAGTTCGTTCTGATAGATTTATGCGCTAAATTTCATTCGGTTCGACTATTTTGGTTTCATACAGTATTAATCAATTGCTTCGTGTATATCCTTTTTTTTCTGAACTGAATTTGTAAACTGCATTTTCCCGAACTGCATATGTGATTCAATTGAATGTCGATGCGTTGCAGTGAAAGATACTTTTGTTCTGTTTATTATGATGTATTTCATCTCGCGGGTATTTATTTATAGTACTAAGAGTGTTAACTGCCAGTAAAACTTCATTCTATCTCAACTATATCAAAAATGTATTACCCATCATGGCGACACTAAAGAAATAGGTTGGTATTTGACAATTCTATCGCCAATACAAGCGTCAAGCGTGACAATAACGGCAATCTTCTTTGCAGTGTGAGAGGTTTCAGCACCAGACTGTTGTAGCCATAGACTTAGAATATACGCCAGTATATTCTAAGTCTATGGGTGAAAGTACTTCCTTCCACAGAGTAAATTTAAGGAAAGTTTTATTTTTTAATAAAATTGAGGTTATAAGCTTGGTAAGTGTATACTGGCCAATAACTACGAAGTAGCTAATTTTAAAGAAAGAAAGCTACAAATGCGTTGTAATACTGTGAGCTAAGATGGAATGCCCTTTAGTCTGTATTTATACTGGCTTTATATATCTTTCAGACCAGAAGCACAGCAGTGCACTCTGCTGGCTGCTCACTGCTGTTTGGCGGTAGAATAAAGTAAGACGGTTTGATACTTTTGATTGTAATAATACCATGACGGCTCCAAAAGGCAAGCGTCTCAACGCAAATTAGAGTCATCTTACCCTGGCTTTCTGAGGTCAATTATTTGAGTACTCTCTATCTTGGGAGATTCCGCGGAACCTTAACTTGAACATGGACTATTCATTGAGTCTCTATACTCAATCTAATGCAGCAGCAAGAAAATTTGTTGTCCTTTCAAGGGTGCGGCGTAACTTCTCGTTGAGGCAGCTTCTGACTAATAAAAGCAGCTTCTGATCAACAAATCGAAAGGCAGTTCGTGTATAAAGTACTGCTGTCAGTATAGCTAGCCTCTCAGTATTCTATAAGATGCATTTTATGCATATGGGAGTGTGCGCAGGAATAACACGCCTTAATTGTTTGACCTCCAGGCGGTCGACGTGCCGAAACGCCTTGGTAGTCAATAACCGTATCCGAAGCAAACGGTTTGCTCCGTCGTTCATAATACGTACGGTAAATGATAAAAATAATTTACCGGTGTCTATCTTTACGTCAGATTTCAATCTGAGCGTCTTTAATGCAATAATAAATAGGCTTTTATTACACTACGATAGTGCGATTTATCGTCTAGGGCTCTAGGGCTTTATTGTAACTTAACAGGTGAGATTGAAGTTAAAAAACACACTGACGGACTCAGCAAAAAAGGAGTCCTACAACCTAGTAACATTCGTTTCAAAGATGGAATAACATAACATCCACTAATCTTATATTAAGTCTTTCATAATGAGAACTGAATTTAATTTCATTTAAAACTATTATTAATATAGTTATCCGATCGCATTCCTAGCGTATCCAGCGCCCGTTTGTAGTACCTAGAACCCATCAAAGTGATTGGAATTTAATTGTTTTCTAATAAAATGTCATGCTTTAGGTCGACCATAAAATTACGAATTGAAATACTCGTATTAAGAACATATTTTACGCAATTTTATATGTGATTTTTTGACATTTATATTTGTTTTATGTGTAAACAAAGGGATATAAAATAATTCCAGTACATAATAATGTTACTTTTAAATTTATAATTAAAAAAAAAAAAAAAATTTAATTTTAAAATGAAAAAGTGAACAAGAAAGCGTTTTCTTATATAATTGAGTAAATGAGTGTAATGAGGTGATAGTAAATTTACCTATCTCGTAACTAAGTACAAATATTATTAAGAACAAAGCTTTTCCTTCACAATTGTTCTACTTTAAAGTAGATAGAAAAGTTGGAAATAAAAATGTCATTAACTTGCAATAACGTACAGAATCTTATGCTTAGAATTATTACATTTATTATTATTTATTTATTTAATAACAACCTTTTTACATAAGTTCATTGATTCCTTGGCCCCTGAGCTACTGTAACGGTGTTTCAGGAACCAGTTCCTCCTTTAAAAGGTCAATAGGTCAGGTCAATTTCTATGTAATAATTTAGTTATTTAGTTAGGTAATCAGGTACAGAAATATAAATAAGAAATTAAAAAATAAAATATTGGTTAATCCAATTATGCATGCCTTAAGCGCATTAAAAATACATATAAAATGATTATACGAGTACGTCAATTTTTTAAAGTAGTTTAAATACACACAAGTTTTCACTAATAACCTTATTATTATACTTCAAATTTTCACTTTAAAAATAAAACTTCAATTTAAAAATAAGTTTGGAAAATCCAAAAGTGCAAGTCATAATGCTCATATGAACATCATATTATCATTTAGGTCACTCCATAAAGTCCAAGACCTATTTAAGTATAAATATACTTAAAGATATATATCCTAAAAAATAAGTAAGTAATAATTTATATGCTTTTAAAATATTGTAATAAAAATCTCTGCTTAATTAAATAATAAAATATTGTTATAATAATCAAGTATGTATGAAATTTGGTTTTTCGAATATTTTGTATTTGTACAGCGATCTTTTTGAGCTGCTGCAAACAACCGATACAGTATCCACTAACGACGGCGGTCGATTTAATATAACTAAACAAAAGAAAATTAAACTGCCATTTACATTCCCACCTGATAGATGAAGAGATTAATAATTTAAAATTAATAATTTTGTACAACCGACTTCAATATTAATCATTAAGAATAACTCAAAAACTATTGGTCAGAACTTGATCAAATTTATAAGCTACCACATGTGAAGCAACAGCTTTCAAATAAAAAAAGAATCATCGAAACCGGTCCACCCAGTAAAAGGTTTGGAGGTAACACACATAAAAAAACATACAGTCGAATTGAGTACCGTCTCCTTTTTGAAGTCGGTAGAAAAAAATAGATTTAGTTAAACAATTGATATTTTCAAAAGTTTTCGTGTTTACCACTCCATGCGGCCTTGATAAATCTACACGATAGTCCACTAAAACCACTTTTTAATGTAAAAATAGCAATTAATCGATTTAAAAAAAATATGAGTAAGTTCAACAATCATTTATATTTCTGACAATGAGCGTGCTTTTTATATCATTTATTTGTTAAATATGATTTTTAGATACGATTTTATGCGATAAAACGTTGGAATCTGATTTTTAGGCGCTAATAGAACATACCTACGCGCTTTGCGCTTAAGGCATGCAAAAATATTATTTTAAGCGTTTGTTTTGTGTGTGTGCGTGTGTGTGTGTGTGTGTGTGCATATGTTGGTGTAGGTGTAAGTGGGGGGGAACCTACGGCATAAGTGCTTCTCTGCAGTTATAATCAAGTTTCTCGAGCCACACTCTGATCCTTGTCTTTGTTTGGTGGTTACTCGTACTGTAATTATTAAAATTTAATTTAAAGCTCGTGTATAACTTGTTATACAAGTGCGGGGCAATGCGACTATAGTGTCCTTTCGCAAAATACTTCTTGTTCTAAAGGTCGGGTATTTGAAGGTCCTTTTCTTGGGAATTTTTAATATGGTGCAGTTATACGATGGTACCTTCGTACACATTGATAGATAAATTTTTTTTCATATACTAATGTAGTTGGATAAAGATATCGAAGTAATAGCATTACTTTTAAAATACATCGTTGGGTATGTTCAGCTTCGATGCGACGAGGTACACCCCATTCCCTTTCTAAATCCAGCTTATACATCCCAAATTTTTCCATCAGCTTCTTATAACTCTTTCAATTAACACCTTAGCATACAGTTTCCCCACAATGATATGCAAGCTGATACCACGGTATTTTTTACAGTCCTGCTATGAGCCTTTTTTCTTATATATGGGACTATAACGGCTTTGCACCAGTCTTCCGGTAACCACTTCAGTTCCCAACATAAATTCAACAAGGTATACAGTAGGCCTGCCACTACTCCCTCTCCAGCCTTTAGCATTTCCAGCGATACTCTATCATATTCGAATGCCTTACCTGCTTTCATGCTTTTCAATGCTTTCATTACTTCAGCCACACTTATCTCCTTCACTTCTTTCGGAATTTTTATTTCACTTGATTCAGACGACTCTTCTCTCATAAACACGCTTTCAAAGTATTCCTTCCATCTCATCATCAGTATACAGCCATGCTCGTCTCGTATAGCATTAATTCTAGGCTATTTTGAATTTCCCTCGGCAGTTCTTACGAGTTTCCAAAACATTTTAATATCTAATTTGCCTATCCCTCTATGATCGTTTCCGTTCTTTCTTGCTTTTTCTTTTCAACAACTTCTTTTACTTTCTTATTTATACGTCTAAAGTCTGCATTATTTTCAATCTCATCATTTATACCGCCAGAATTACCAGATTTGGTTGCTAGTAAATCTAGCCATGCTTTCTTCTTTGCTTCAACTTTCATCCGTACCTCATCATCCCACCACAACGTATTACTTTTCCTTTAATTCGTTCTCTTACTTACACCACATAATTATGTGGTACCATCCACCAAAACTTTCTTAACATTATTTCTAAAGTAACAGTACTTAAGTCTAAATCATTCATACACAATTCATTCAAACTACTTATATTTTCCCTCAGTCCACATTTATATTTCTCTTTCACGTCTTTAAGAGATTAATGAGTAGAGAAATAACAATGAAATTAACTTGCAATAACGTTGCAATTATTTCTTTTATCAAATCCATTACATTATAATGTTAAATTTCTTTCACTGTAGGAGTAATAAAGGATTCCTTTATTAGTACAAGAGTCTATTCTCATTTATTATTACGCAATAACTTAATATAATGTGAGTATAAAATGTTACAGTTAATGAAATTATATGTTATTATGTAATGGATTAGGATTAGGAAAGGTCCTAACTGAATCTGAAACGACCGACTAACCTAGAGATACGTATATCTTACTATTGCATCGCTATAGTTTCTAGAATACTTGCCATTTTCGCATAAAAATTCACACAAATATTTAGTTAGCGGATCTGGTTACATTTTCATTGTTCTTGTGTCTGTCAATTGTGTTCGACTGCAATTAAAATTTGTCACTTACAGTCTACCTGATAGATGGTAATTAAGTTATTTTTCATATACACGGACTAAAAATAATTTTACAGATTTTATCGCGTTCAATTTTAACTTCACTGTCATGGCGGAGACCATGGGTGGTGTAAAGTGCCCAAAATGTTGAGAGTTAAAAAAGTTAAAATTAAATGCTTTAAAATCCGTAAAATTAGTTTTATTCTATATATTATATATTACTATAGCCCATGAATATCCGCAACTAACTTCAAGTAAAAAGGCTACAAATGCATTGTCCTCTCTGACGACAAAGATGGAATTCCTCGCAGCCTGTATGAAAATACATATCTTATGAATCGAAAACAACTAATGATTATATTTAATGCGAAATTACAAGTTGTGCAAAACAAGCATATTAATAAAATAACAATACAAGAAACTCGAAGCCAAGGGACGCAGCGGGAACAAAACCGATATACGTTTATACCCTGACAGCTGAGCTCTTAGGTGATTGTGGTGGAAACTTTTATCGGATGTCGAACGTGCGCGAAATAGCGATTCCCGCGAGCTCACCTGTGTACAACGCCAAACGATTCTATCTAGATAAGACATTGATCTAAATAGTAAGGAATAATTTAAATTTACATACATACATTTTATGTTAGGCGAGATAGGTTCTTTATAATTAAGGGAGTCTAATTTAGGTAGATAAACATATCATTTAAATATCGAATGAGCTTGACCAGAATGCGCCAAGTTTTTGTAGGAGCTTAAGTGAGTACTACTCTACTTTCTTAACTTATCTTCTTCTTCCACTACTTTTTATTCTTTGCCTTATTATATTTATATTTCGTATAGCCGCAATCGCTATGTTTGGCTAGCGGGGTATCTTTGACGCTACTCCCTGTCACCGTTGTGGATATTTTACATCTAGTGTAAAGGAAATGGTCATACCGTTACGATACTCTTTCGGAAATCGGTTTGCTTCATCTTTCATTATGCGTACGGTAAAGGAGTATAATGATTTGCCGGCGTCTATCTTTACATCTGATAACAATCTAGGCGTCGTCAAAGCAAGAGTAAATAGGCTTTGGCAGCGCACTTTGCCCATAATAGGTAAAATAATTAATTTACTTTAATTTAACTTTTTCTAATACCCATTACACCGCATTATTTAAACCCGTTATTACTTTGTGCTTTCTGAAATTTCAAAAGATATTCCCTTGAGATAAAAGGTAGCCTATATCATTCTCTAGTCTTCTAACTATTGACCTTTTTCTATATTTAAGAAAATGTTTGTCGTCCGATACGAATCGAATATATTTTAAGAATTGCTTAAAAATTACAACTTAAATGAAATATTTTAAGTCTTCTAATTTTTGGACCACTTTTTTGTTCCCTAGACACATACTCAATAGTAATCAATATATATTGATTACTTTACGGGGGGGGGGGGGGGGGGGGGGTTCACGGATTGTAAGGGAAACTAAACTTTTTTTAAATATAGGTTCTATAAATATCAGTCTAATTTTTTAATAATTTAAAAATATGATGTAAAAACTAATTCGCGCAAAGATATTGAGATATGTCTGAAAATCGTTTGAAGATAATTTGTAATTTGATTGCTGTTTATTGCTGTGTAGTAGCGGGTTATAGAAATGCACTATTCTATTTCATCCCATGGCTGTCGTAGAAAACGACAAAGGGAAAGTGAAACAGAAGATACGCAGTATTCCTAATAATTATCTTACGTTGCAGAGCCATGCTGCAGCTATATTGTGGTTGTACCACGAATGGGTCAGCTCGGCCGGGGTATAGAACCACGCTCTCACAGAATACCAGCATAAAAGAGCAGCCCAATTCTGCTGTGTTCCGTATAGTGAGCGTAGTAAATAGGAGACCCTTTTTACTGGAAACGAGACATTTCGAGATATAGGATAGATGTAGATGTCTATGGGCCACAGCATCCAATTACTATTAGGTGGAATGTGTGCGCGCTTGTCACGCTTAAAGAAAAAAAAACCACTGAAAATTAAAAAAAATCTAGTGATGGCAACTATTGCAAAATTCCTCATATGAGGCAATCCATGATGGAGGCCAAATACGTTCAGCAGTGGAGTTTTAATAGGTTGTCGTGAATGAATGAATGATGAATGATAACATTTGGCAATTAGGCAATTATATCCCACTTATGAGGCAATTAGTTGGAAGGCCTCTGTGGTTATGATATCGTGTGCATTCCACATTATGAAAATTATGTGTATATTATTATATAGAACCATGAATAAAATACGTAGCACGATAATTAATATCATTGTGATATAAATAGGTGATTCTTGAAATGGAATATATATATTAAATAGCGATCCGCCCCTGCTCCATACGTGTGATTTCTTGATATCGAAAACACCGGGTCCAATTGTGAATCTAAAACATCTAAGGACCTACTCAAACACACACAAAGAGTTTCATCAAAATGTTTAGGTAATCAAAATTCAGACTAACGGACTGCAATTGATTTTTATATATAGATAAACCTAGCAAGCTAACAGCATAGCAAAGTGGCGAAGCAATCAGCTTTGTAGCGGTTTCTTACGGTTGCCGTTGAGCAATCAGTTTCAAAATAGGAGGTTCAGATGCTTGGGTGATCAGTAATCGATTGCTGAAAACAGAATTTGAAAATTCGAAACCGTTCTCGAGATAATCGTGGGACAGACGGACAGACGGACGGACAGACGGACAGACGGACAGACGGTCAGACATCGTGAAATCAATAAGTGACTTCGCAAGCTTCGCCACTTAATAAGAAGATATCGGATAAGGTACATGAACATTAGTTTTAAAACTAAATAAACGTCTTGCGGTTTTCCCTTTACAACCAGAAGAACTTTCTTATGAAACGTTTTTTCCATTACAAACATCGGAAATTAAAAACAATTAGTATTATTTTAAATCCGTATTTTTTGGATTTGCGTTTTAATTTAAGCAGTAATTATTTAAAAAAATAAATGCACATAATGTGCAAACAGAAAATCCATTTCGTCGAACACATAATGCACCCTTATATATTCCACAAAAATATCAAAGATAGGGTCGAATTCAGTGACTGTATATCTGCGTAAGCTTTTAGCCAACCGTACAATAACATACCGGTTTTGGTGCTATCAATAACACGTCATTTTACCCTCAAGTAGGCGCTTACGATTCTTTTATAGAAATCTATGGAACAAATTCAGTTAAAAATTTTACACAACATTTTGTTTTTATAACATAGGTATTTGAGTATTGGTAGTGTGGCAGGTGGAAGGAAAAGGGGAGATCTCCCGCCGGGCAAGGTGTTCTGCCCGGGGAGCGGACAACGCTCCGAGTGGTAGATCAGAGCTATTCTATATATACTGCTTTAACTTCGGAACTTTGTTAGCGCGATTTAGGCTTCGATATGTTTCGCTTATGGTGCAACGACAGCCCTGCCACAGTAGTATTTTACGTCAGAATTATGCTCAAGACTCTGACCAACAAAATACAATAGATGAAAAGCTGCTTACATTTCAAGTGACGCTTAGATCATGCTCAACTTCTTGACATGCACACATATTTCTTCTTTCTTTCTTTGTCAGCCCGTATAAGTCCAATGGTATACGCACTCATGTGCACCTAACGCCAAATAGCAGTGCGTGCACTGCTGTGCTCTGGTTTAACCTCTGGAGAACCAGTATAGTTACAGTTTAGTCTTCAGAGTTAACAAAGCATCTGTAGCGTACTTTACTTGAAGTTGGTTACAGGTGTCCATGGACTGAACTTGCTGACCGTTTGTAACTTCAATTTTATTCAAAAAATACCTGTATAAAAATACCCTCCGCAGTCATTGATTTGTTAAAATTAATATTAATTTCATTATTTAGCATGCATATTTTTAAAAATGTGCTTATATTCCTTGCTTAGTAGTCGAGTTGGTGAACGAAAATCTAATAATACCCTCGTGTTGGTAATGTTTTTTACCATCACCAGTTTGTTCAATATTTTGTTTGGCTTAGTCGGATAAAAAATATTGAAAACATGTCCGTCCACAAAAACAAATATTCGTATATAGGATAGCTCGTAATAAATTTCTGGACCACAAGCACTACGTAGGTATTACTTTCATTCGTTTCCATCATATTCGAATAAATGCAAGACAATTTGTCTGAGCGGGATGCATGTTACACAGTCAGTACAACTTTTAAATATGTTCGCTATAACAAAAGGGCTTTGCATTTTTTTAATATTATATATAAAAAAAACGCTATAACTTTAACTTTTACTTTCGCTATAACTTTACTCAACTTTAAGATCCTCTTTGATGATAATTAAAAATAACACATGAAGGATCAAAAAATAATGTTATTCTTTATAAAATAACTCCTAAAAAGTAAAACGTAAAATCTAAACACATCTTATTATAACGCTATAAGCAATAAAAAAAATTAATTATATAGTGCTGAGGATTACGTAGATAAAAGTTTTGTGTACGTGACTACAACCTCGCAGGTTCAAGTTTCTAATCCCAGCCAACAAACACAAATTTGGTGGTTTTCGAGTCTGGGTGTGTTATGAGTGTTTCCGTACCATTACAGCATTACTTCAGTAGGCAAAGACAAATAAGTGAATTTTTGTTACACTATGTCTTGCGGAGTTAATGAGTAACTTCTTAAAATATTCGGAATATGTATCCGTAATAATGTCCTCCAGACCGAATTTCGGTCACGGCGGCCAGTCTCAACAGAGATTAGCCATCGGCGTAGGACAGGATTATAGTGCCCAAGTATGCGCAAGCACAGGTGCACTCTATTCCCTCACTATCATAGTCCGATGGGATGGTAAGCCGACACGACTGGAGAGAGATCAGGCGCAGGACTAACGGCTTTACGTGCATTCTGAGGCACGGAGTAGTAAGACACCGCCAACTTCTTGACTCCGGGCAGCTACTGAGAAGTTCTTCACGGTAAACTATATATTGTATTTTTGCCTTGACCCGGGATTCGAACCTCATGATCAGCAGTCGCATTTACAACCACCAGATCAATGAGGCGGTCTCCATGATAAATAACCCGGTGAATATCAATTATAGTTATTGACATATATATATATATATATATATATATATATATATATATATATATATATATATATATATATATATAATATATATGTCATACTAGCTGGCCAGGCAGACGTTGTTCTGCCCTTTCCGACAACCCTTCCTATAAAAAAATCCTTAAATTCGCAATAAAAAATATTGCAGGTCACTTATCGGGATAAAAACTATCCTATCTCTCAAGTTGGACCAAACTGCACACAGTGTGTAAATTTTCATTGAAATCAGTTCAATAGTTTAGGATTTCATCGCAGACAAACAATGTGACACGTAATTTTTATATAAACATAAAAAGATATACATACAACAGTCACTGAGTACTCGTATATAAAAAAGTTGTCTAACTTAATCTATGTGATTACCTTAAAATAATATATTATATACCAATTATAGCTTAGATAAACATCATTGTTAATATTCAATTACCAACATTAATAAATTACTGTAAAGCAATAGGTTGGTTAATGTCGTGCGAAATGTTTCTGACAGAGATATTTTTACCGATATATTTCATTTACGCTACGGTGGAATATATTGTCCAGATACAGCGAGGTAAGGGGAGTCTCAAGTGAGACGTAGGTACACTGGGTGTTCTCGAACGAAGCGAGCTCATGATATCTGTAATGGCCACTCAAGCTATCTGCTCAACCGTTATTCTCAACAAATCTTCCATATTGCGGCCAACTGAAACTCAATCAATATAGTCGGATGCACATGTAGTTTTCTTTTCTAGTAGGATTTATATGACACCATGATTTCTTCGAAGTGTCCAATTGTAGTGAACATGAGATTTTGCACGTCGACTTCGAAGCTACGATGAATGTTATGGAATAGTTACAATTTAATGATGTACTTATACTAAAAGAGTGTATGGTATGTGGAAATTATTTTATTCTTTTTAGTTTTCGAAGTCGGTATTTACTAACATTTGAGTCATCGATTACTAATAAAAACTAGATACACAATTAGTGACAAAATGTCCTTACCGAATGAGCGCCCACTCGAATGTTTGGGTGCGCTTTTAATTTGTATTTACGTAGCTTTGTGAATACAATTTTAGAAAATGCATTTGCTTTCACTACAGCCCTTCACAAGTCCACTGCTGAACATAGGCCTCCCTCCCAAGGAATGCCACAAAGCACGGTCCTGGGCCACCTGCATCCATCGACTTCATGCATGTCTTACCAGGTCGTCACTCCATCTCGTGGGAGGTCGCCCTACACTTCGCCTACCGGAACGAGGCTGCCACTCAAGAACCTTTCTTCCCCATCGGTTGTCGGTTCTTCGAGCTATACGGCCGGCCCATTGCCATTTTAGCTTACTAATCCGTTAGGCTATGTCGGTTACTCTGGTTTTACTGCGGATATCCTCATTTCTAAGTTTATCACGCAGAGAAACTCCGAGCATAGCCCTCTCCATAGCTCGCTGAGCGACCTTGAGCTTCCTCATACGACCAGCAGTGAAGGACTACGTCTCAGATCCGTAAGCCATATCTGGCAACACGCACTGGTTGTACAATTTCGTTTTAAGGTTTTGAGGTATGTCTGACGAGAAGATGTGTCGTAGCTTCCCGAACGCTGCCCAGCCGAGTTGAATCCATCGATTGACCTCGGTCGAAGTTGGACTTACCTAGTCGGACTATTTGTCCCAGGTAAACATACTCGTCAACAACTTCGAGCTTTGTGCTCCCAACAACTACCGGCATAGGTGTGACACGGACATTAAACATAATCTTTGTTTTGTCCATGTTCATCTTAAGACCTATCCGTTGGGAGACACTATTGAAGTCATTGAACATAATGCTTAGGTCCTCCAGTGGTGTTGCCATAAGGACTATACATATCGTCGGCAAATCGAAGGTGAGTGATGTACTCGCCATTGATGTAAATACCGTATCCTTTCCAAACAGTAGCTTGAAAATATCTTCCAATGCAGTGGTGAAGAGTTTTGGGGATATTACGTTACCCTTTCTTACACCTTTCTGCAGTTGGATAGATTTCGTACTCTGATTCTGTACCCGGATCGCCATCGTAACCCTACTGTATTAACTTTACTACTTCAGCACTTTGATATACCAACAGTCAATTTGGCACCACTGAAGGGACTGCAGCACCGCCGAAATTTCGACGAAATCAAAGGCTTTCTCATAGTCCAAGCAAGGCGAAGTGGCAGATTGTACTCTTCTGTCTTCTGTATAATTTGCCGAAGGGTGAGTATGTGGTCTATGGTACTAAAGCCTTTTCGGAAACTGGCTTGTTCGGGAGGCTGGAAGTCGTCGAGTCTGTGTGCGAGACGATTATTAATGACTGTTAAAAACAGCACGTAGATGCGTCTCAAAATGGAAGTTGGTCTGTAGTACTTCAAGAGAGCGTTATCGACTTTCTTGAAGAACAAGACAACCGCAATTCTGATTCACGCCTCCGGAGTAGTTTACCGTGGAGGACGGAATTAAAGAGCTTCTGAAGAACTTCCAGTACCGTTTTCCACCCGCTTTCAGAAGCTCCGCTGTAATTCCATCCTCGACCAGGAACTTGCCGTTTTTAAGGTGCTGGAGAACTATTCTAATCTCACTCAGACTGACGTCCGGAATATCTTCGAAATAGTGTCGGATAAGACTCGCTCTTGGATCGTTACTCACACTTGCGTGTGGCTCCAACGATGACGTGTACAGCTGCCCATAGAACCTCTCAATCTCACTCAAAATCTCAGGTGTCCCAGAAACGATGCTGCCACACTCGGTCTGCAGCTTTAACAGTTGGCTCTTTATGGCAGACAGATCTCTGGCAAGACTTTGGAGCCTTGGTTTCGCTCGATCGCTTCTTCATTACAAGCTGTATTGAAGTTGCGTAAGTCCCGCCGCATGCATTTGAAGATCTGTCTGTTCAGTTGCCTGTATGTTGTCAAATCTGTTGTAGACTGCAGGTTTACTCCTCGTCTAACAGCCATGAGATTAAGAGTGCGATCGGAGAGTTTTTATGTTCTTATGCATCGGGTCTTGCAGAACTTAGCTCCGACCGCATGGACAGTTTCCACGAGCTTATCATTCATATCGTCCATTTCATTGCAGTCTTCTAGGCACCGACAAGGGTTTTGTAACTCGAGCTGAAAGGTTTCGGGACTTTGGAACAGAGCACCAGCGGGACGGAGCGTTGACTTCATTAGACGAGAACTCTCCAACTTAATGTTTACGTTCAATGTGCCTCTAACCATTCGGTGATCGCTACCAGTCTTCACCCTCGCGATCACTGAGACATCACTGAACAGTTGTGGTCTGGTCGTAATAATGAAATCAATCTCATTTTTTGGCGATTCACTTTCTGTGGGGCCGCTTCTGGAAGAAAGAGTTCATCATAAAGAGTCCCTCTTTCTTCATGAAGTCAGCCAGCTGGTGGCCCTTGGGTTCCGTTGCCCTATTCCGAATTGCCTACTTTTAGCTCACCGTTCTCTCTTGTGTCTAGTTTTGCATTGAAGTCTCCCATTAACACCGTATAGTGGGGTTTGGAGGAATGCATGTCTCTTGAGATATCCTCATGCATTTCCTCCACCTCCTCATTGGGATGTGCCGAGGTTGGTGCGTCAACCTGTATAACCTTCAGCGAATACGATTAGGTGATTCTGAGTATAAGGTAAGCAACCCTCGTCGACACACTCCCAATCTTTACAACGTTGTTCACGAGAGACTTGTGGGCGATAAATCCGGCACTTTTTTGGGATAGATAGTCCGGTGATAGAACAAGTTGCCGGATTCGAGGATTACCGTGTCCTCCCCCTCTCTTCGGATCTTGGATAATACTATAATGTTCCAGCGCAACTTGTCTATCTCATCATCCAGCTCCAGGATCATCTCGTCCGTCCTCAGGGTGCGTGCGTTATAAGTTGGCAGGTCGAGTCGTCGTAGGTGGCAACCGAACCTCCACTGGAGATTCTTAGCACCCTCTATCCATGTTACCATGGTCGTCACCGTAGCCAGGAGTAGCGGGGCCGTGGGGGACTTGGCGCCGTTATTCCGTAACTTTATTAATTGAGGGGTATATTGCCGTAGTTTTCACATTTGGCGAGCGGGTTGGAAACCGCAGTTTTTTTTTGTGATATTGCTGTTATCAGGAAGATGCTGCTGGCAATCTCCTGCCTGTTTCCCACTGTTGCCTCTTACGACATCCACGGGAAGATATGTGGTAGTGGATATTCTTAACCGCTACTACACGGCATGCAATGCATTTGGTTGGATTTAGATTAATATATATTTATTTCAACTAGAATTACGTCAAAACAATTGGCGACAGTTTTATAGAACATTTGCATGGGATTGTGTATCTTGTTTTTTATTAGTGATCGATGATTTGAGTGGACTAAAGAATATTACAAGTTCAAGATTACAATTAGAATGTATAATTACTTACATTTAAAACTTAGTCCCCAATTTTGATGGTAATTTTTTTTCTTTAAATTTATTCTACCAATTCTGAGCCTATTTTTAATAAAAAAAAGAATCATTAAAATCAGTTCAAGCGTCTCTGATATATTTTTAAAAACGTAAAAAATATATACAAGTATAAAGGTTAAAAGATGGTTCTAAGGTTCGCGTAAACTTACGCGTCAAATACCTTCTCGTTTTTGGACTCGGTTAAAAATAATATTTATATTTATTTTTATGTGTGTAATCGTTCGTGTAAGCGTGTATGTAAGAGTGTGCACATTTACACGTATGGGAAATGGTTTCATCTCGCTTATTTAAATAACAAAATAAGTGATCGTGAATCAATTTTAAATCAACGTTACATATAATTGCATGATAAATACCCGAATCCAGTTTTTATTAAGCTTGATTTTCCAATTATTTTATAACGAATAAAATTGACTGGATATTGTAGACAGACCGAATCACATTCGCAAATATATTTTTAAAGTATAATATAATCTCTATTTACTATTTCCAACAACAAGATTAAACACACAAACATTTTGGATAAACTCAACGTTCGGGAGTAAAAAAACACGTCTGGTACCAGCTGGCACCCTCACACCTGCAGAAAAATATGCTTTTTGACAAATTCGTGAGACTTCTTTTCTATTTATGAAGTCACAAATTTTGTTCAATAAATTGTACAATTTCACGCTTTAAGTTAAATTCTTAATATTAATAATAATAACGTCCTTAACGGAGACTAGGTGCACACGAGTTTGTGCTTAAGCACAGGACTCTCTATTTCCTTATGGTCATAGTACGATCAGACGGTAACCCGAAACGACTGGGGAGAGTTCAGGCACAGTACTTTAGGCTTTACGTGCTTTTCCGATGCATGAGGAGGAACATCGCCCCAAACTTGGCCACGAAGTTGGCCGTTACTGAGAACTTCTTGTCAGAAAATTCCAACTACTGATTTCGGCCCAACCAGCGATTTAAATCACCACATGATTTTCACACACGATTTCTAATCGCGCTAACAACCATTAGATCGAAGAGGCAGAAAGTCTCTATATATAAAAATCAATTGCTGTCCGTTAGTCTCGCAAAAACTCGAAAATGGCTTGACCGATTTTGATGATTTGTTTTGTGTTTATCTGAGTAAATCCCTGGGTAGTTTAAAAACTCAAGTGGACCCGGCAGGCAGCGCTGTTGTAAAGATCCAGAAATCACCCGTGCAAAGCTGTGGCGGAATGCTAGTCTATATTTTGTATACAACTAAATACATTTGAAGTATTTTTGTTATGTTAAAACAAGTAAAAGGCCAGTTACGTGGGCTAAGCCCACTCAGGACATGTTATCTTTAAAATCACTGGTCAAAGACCTTTAGATTGATATAAAATAATAAGCAAAAAGTCCAAAGTCCAAAAGTCGCATCTCAGCTACTCAGCTGTCATTGTCAATTATGTTTAGATAACAGCTTTTTAATAAATGCATATGAAAGTAAATACGGTACTGATAACAAAAAAAAACAAATTTAAAAATTTTTGTCTGTCTGTCTGTCTGTTTGTTCCGGCTAATCTCCAAAACGGCTGGATCGATTTTGACGGGACTTTCACTGGCAAACAGCTGATGTTATAAGGAGTAACGTTTATTTTAGAGAAAGAATTAGGGATTCGCGCAAAAATAATAAAACCCATGAAAGCGTTGTAAATTCCACGCGGGCGAAGTCGCGGGTGACAGCTAGTAGTTATAAATGTTGATCACACATACTATATAACCATCAGCTGGTCTGCTCACTCGTTTGTCACTACAAAAAGAAATAGAGATAAAACGAAACAATACAACAATGATTGCTCATAAAATCATTTTTAAATGTTTTGATGCTTTTTTCACATGAGGTTTGTTTACTGGTATTAGATAATTCCGAGTCAGATTTGGTTATATTGTGTATTCGAATCTTGATTTTAAGGAAAGTTTTCGATTTACTCTATTGAAATTTTCATAAATTTTTGCATTGTTTTAAAGAAATGTTTATTAAAATGATTTTCTTGCAATTACTCCTATATACAACTTTTCATGTTATAGACAATTTTATAGCTATTGATGGTTATTGTTGTTAGTTATTGTAGTGGTAGTTATTGTTTAACACTTTATTTGTAAATTAATATTTACTTACATTTAGTTTTAAATTTAGGTTTATAGCCAATTGAAAATTTTATTTTCTATGACTGTTATATGGCACTACTGATTTATCTATACAAATAAATAAAATTGAAGTGTTTGTTTGTAATGTCGAAATAACAGTTTTTTACTATATGCATTTGAAAGTATATACAGTACTTATAGCAAAACACGATTTTTAAAATTTTTGTCTGTCTGTCTGTTTGTTCCCGCTAATCTTGGAAACGGCTGGACCGATTTTGACCGGACTTTCACTGGCAGATAGCTGATGTTATAAGAAGTAACTTAGGCTAATTTTATTTTAGAAAAAGAGTTAGGGTTCCGCGCAAAAAAATAAAACCTATGAAATCCAATCGTAATAAATTACGCGCGGGCGAAGTCGCGGGGAACCGCTAGTAAGAACATAAATGTATTTGTATAATTAAACATGAAATTTGAGGATACAAAGAGTATACAGATCGATCAATTATAGAATACAGAACAATTCAAAATTTATCGCAAAAATAGTTAAATTAGGTACTATTTGTATTCTTAAAGTAACGTTTTACAAAAAGTGAATTATTAAGCGAACTTCTAAGTAATAATCAATTCACGATCTCGCTGAATCTATAAAGAGAAGTTATTAATATCCCTGCGTACATTCGTTAGTAGCACAGGGTGGCCTGCTTTGTTTCCACCTTGAGAAACTTTGTTGCCTTGTTAAGAACGTTGTTCATTTTGTCGGAAATCGTTACTACACTTTATGGATTGGTATTCATTCTACTTTCACGCTCCCCTTAAGGAAAATTAAAGTTGAGTGAGTCAATTTCTCGCTGCTAGACAATCTTCCTTACATTTTTAATACGCTTTAGGAATAGAGAAGCATCCGCCACGCTGACTCCAATCGTGTTGGCAACCTTTTCTACTTCTTATAAGACAATACTTGACTACAACCCCACCTGGTGTTAAGAGGTGATGAAGCCATAAGTGGTATATCGCTTTGTCTCGTAACAAAAGCCTATTAACTACAGCCTTATTGACGTCCAAATTGTAATGGGACGGAATGACAGAAGCCGGCAAACTACTCCACTACTTTGCCATATGTATTACGAAATACGAAGCAAACCGTTTGGTTCGAATGCGTGAAATATCGACAACAAAACAGTTTTCTTCACCGCAAAGCACTTTTCCGTGCTTAACCATTTTACTGTCCCATGAGTCATATATATGAACATTTAAATTGTTTAACTATTGTGTTTATTTCTCGGAAAGGGAAGATATTAAAATAGTAATTAACAAATTGGTAATTGATTTTTTTTATAGAATAAGGGTGACAAACGAGCACACAGTCCACCTGATGGTAAGTGGTTTCTGTGCTGTGGCCCATTGACATCTACATTTATCTTCGTTTGCGAATTAAAATGCAGATGCGTTGTCAGCCGTAAGGACTAAGATGGAATGCCTCTTTTCCAGTAAAAAGGGTCTCCGGTTCTCTACACTCACCATACAAAACACAGCAGCATTAAGCTGCTATTTCACGCTGGTATTCTGTGAGAGCGTAGTCCTTCCCCGGTCGAGCCGAGCCATTCGTGCTACAACCATACTATTAATATAGCTGCAACAAGGCTCTACCACGTATATGATATTGGCGGTGATTGAACTCTGATAGTGTTTTTTTTATATTTTAAGGCGAGCGCTAATGTCCTGTGCTACCAAAGGTCCTATAAAAGCAATTCAACTAAATAAAAATGGTAATTTCTTTTGATAATTTTTTTTAAATGTAACTTTATTGATATTTATAACTGCGAAGATCAAAGGTATTGTTCACAAAAATTAAGGGATATAGATAGCTGTGTAGTGTGAGACTACGATGGCTGCAAAGGGGAGGCGGCGAGGTAAATAATTGCCGCAATCACTGCCGAGCCAACTAAGCAATGATCAGGGAGACGCAAAACAAACTCTGATATTGCTCTGTATTTATAACCTTTATTTTAAAGGCATTTCTTGATGGGAAAAAATGCATTTATTGAACAAAATTCAGACATAAAATATTTGAAGAGCTTTTTTGTCAGCATAGAATAGGGTAATGGAATTAAGGGAGCAATATTTTCCTTAACTTGTATTTTTCTACAGACATCAAAAGCTTTGTTGTAAACTACGTGATATGAAAGCACAGATGATCTCGAAGTAAGGTAAGTGTACATGAGTTGAGTCAGACTGCTTTTATGGGCTAACTTACCGACACAACGCCTTAGAATGTGCGAAATAAACACTTAGCTGCAGGTTCACTAGTCGTATTGCAGTGGAAGTTCTGGCGAGCGGTCAGCCGCAGAACACAACTTTTCTGTTCAACTTTTTAGTTGTTATTTTAATGTTATTGGAGTCGAATGTTTACATCTACATATACATTCACAATGTTTATCTACTCAAAAAATAATTTATAACTAAAAAA
Organism: Parnassius glacialis; assembly: GCA_033319125.1. Taxonomy (NCBI): domain Eukaryota; kingdom Metazoa; phylum Arthropoda; class Insecta; order Lepidoptera; family Papilionidae; genus Parnassius; species Parnassius glacialis. The sequence goes on from JAVANC010000019.1 coordinate 20,757,779, forward strand.
ATAATTAAATTTTATACTAAATAAATAAATAAAAATTAAAATAAAAGTAAATAAAAAAGTTACAACGTTTTTTTTTTCATATACTTGCATTTTAATTCGAATTTGAGCTATATTATAAGTTTTCAGCTCATCGGGATGTGAGTTTAAAATAATTTACTTAATTCCACCCGGAACGACAGACACAGACAAACAAGAAAGTGACAATAAAATCGTGGTGACTATCGCATTGTGTTATGATTCTTGTATATTATCTAGAATCTATAAAATATTATTATGTAGCAAAATTTTATTTTCAATAATTTATTCAAAAGTAAGAACATTTTGTGACTGAAACAATTAAAATAATAATACTTTATGGCATAATACAAAAAGATAAATAAACTCTTAAATTTAAAAGGTACATTTAAAACCATAATGCCAATTCCAATATGATTTCAAATTGCTCCAAAATAAATAGCGGATGCTTGCAACGGTCCGTGAGTCAAGAATGCCGGAAAGTAAACGGTATTAGTAACGTCTAATCACTACCAAGGGAGCTCTTTGTCTAGCGCTCCGAACCCGGGCACTAACGTCTCGGGGCCGTTCCCGTACACTTGCTCTCCCGTTCGTAAAACCTTCTTGAATGCAAATAAGCATTCAGAACGCCTTTACAACACTAAGAAGTTCTTTATTGAGCCTGTTGGAGTAGATAAACCGACGGTTCGACAAACATTCACGTTTTACGCACCTCCAAACTCCAAAGCACCTTTGTGTTTAATGAAAACCTTGGAAATAAATTTTGTAGTGTGAGTGCAATATAAACTAAAACTCTGGGAAAGAAAGGAAGAGATGCTACGTAAGTTGCAAAATAAAAAGAGTTTTATCAGCGAAACGGGACAAAATCACGAGAAAATGCAAATTCAGGAAGAAAGCCGAACCTTAGCGGAGCTGTAAATGTAATTAGATTTTCAAGTTTACAAAGACAAGAGCGCTCAGGTTGGTAGATTTACTGCTCGCTGACCCACCTCCCAGTGGAGAACGATAAATGAGATGCCGCGAGGTAGCAATACTAATTATCTTATAGGTAGACGCATAATACTGTTTCCTTTCCCTTAAATCTTATTACTGTCTGAGTCCCGGCAAATGAAACTCTGCTATGCAAATGGCTATGTTTCCTATCATTTTATGTATTTTAACAGTATAATAGTTAGTGATTTCTTATATTTACATGAACAATACATTTTGGATATAACTAGGTTTACGGATATTATCGCATTTAATTTTACTTATTTTATTTCCCGACGTTTCAGATGCTTTGCTGCACCAATGTAACGAGGGGACTAAGGAAGATTAAACCGCGATTAAATTATGAATATATAAAGGTAATTATTTTAATAGTATGATTTTAATATGATGAATTTAGTATTGAATACATTATAGTACATATATGTTTAAACGCATGTATAATTCCACGTGTTATAAGAGGCCACAAAAGTAAATCCAGAAAAATTTTCAAAATCTTATAGATGATTGTGCGGCATTCTATTGCAATTGCTGATTCGCTTACCAATCGTTGTAGATTTTTTATTTTTTATAAATTGGGGAGTGACAAACGAGCACACAGTCCACCTAATGGTAAGTGGATGCTGAGGCCCATAGACATCTACATTTATTTTCGATTAAGAATCAAAATGCAGATGCGTTGTCACCCATGAGGACAAGTATGGAATGCCTCGTTTCCAGGAAGAAGGGTATCCTGTTCTCTACATTTACCATACGAAACACAGCAGCATTAAGCTGCTGTTTTACGCTGGTATTATGTGAGAGCGGGATTTTTCCCCGGTTGAGGCAATCCATTCGTGCTACAATCATTTTATAGCTGCAGCTAAAATCATCCCTACTGTAGGTAGAATTTGACGAGCTGATATAGAAAAGAAAGATAAATAATACTATTTAGCACTTTAATTACTGGTATCATTCAAAATAAACCGGTATTATAAGGATTTCTTAAATCATTTCATTTTTATTCGATAGTGGCATTCTGAATCGTTAAATACTCACGGTCAGTGAGTAAGTTAACACAGCTTGCGGAGGGAAGACATTAAGCTTGAATAATTGCGGCAATTTCTTGATGGCGACTGACAAACGTAAGGTCTTACAACACCAACACAGATTTTAAGATAATCCTTCCAAGTTTTACATTTTTTTAGGTTATTTATAGTGGGTTACCCAAACATCAGGAAATTTATACGCGATTGATGCTTTATGTAAAAGATAAATAAGTCCTAGTCATTTAATTTTAAATAATGTAAGAAAAGGCAATATACAACAATTCATGTCCCTTTATATGTAAAGGTAGGTGAACTTTTAAGACTTATTTTGTTGTTCAAAATTATAACAATTATTTTGTCGATTTCATTTTCGTTTCCGAACATTTTTAAAGATGTTTGTATGCCTAGGATTTTATAATAGCATATTTTAGAATTATTTCATCTACTTTACTTGGGTGTTTCATTCAGAACGCTTCATAATCATCATCATCATTACAGCCCTTCACAAGTCCACTGCTGAACATAGGCCTCCCGAAAGGAATACCACCAATCACGGTCTTGAGCCACACTTTGCCTACTGATACGAGGCTGCCACTCGAAAACCTTTTTTCCACATCGGTTATCAGTTATTCGAGCTATATGGCCGGCCCATTGCCACTTCAGCTTACTTATCACTTGGGTTATGTTGGTTACTGTGGTTCTATTGCGGATATCCTCATTTATAATTTTATCACGCAGAGAAATCCCGAGCATAGCCTTCTGCATCGCTCGCTCAGCGACATTGAGCTTGCTCATACGGCCGGAAAGGGCCGTGAAGGGCCACGTCTCCGATCCATTTATTTATTGTATGTATTCTTAGAAATGCTTCTTACTAAGGTAGAGGTCCATGTCTATCAGTAGCTTTGGACTGATAACTAAAAACTTTAAAGTCTTTTAATACATACATACACAAACACTCACGCGTGTCACCCAGAGGGTTAGACAGAGACTAAAGACTTCGATTTTACACGATCCCGACACGACGATTCTTTTAATACATTAACTTTCATTATATTGGTAATTTTTGTATTAAAAATTACATCTAATAATAATTATTCATAAATTACCATATTCATGAGGCTTGAATATTATTCCAGACAATGTTTTAATATAATGTTAGTTTAGGTTATAGGTGAATTTTCATTACCAACTATTAGATACATACGTGTGGTATCTGCTAGTAAATTAATTTATTTATTATTAATTTTTATCAGTGTTACGAGTACGTTAGGTAAAAGCCTAACGCAATAGTTAGATGAAGGATATTCTCTTAAAGTTAAGTGGTATATGTATAGTTACTTTTATGTTTTACTATTTATTTACTAATATCAAGGGGTAAAATAATTAAGAATTCGTTTCATCATATAATAATATTTTTTTTAACGTGGTAGAGCCATGCTGCAGCTGTATTAATAGTATAGTTGTAGCATGAATAGTTCAGCTCAACCTATGATACTCTATGATAGACACAGTTTTGTTGGGGTAAATTTGCTAAAATGTAGGATATCTTACAAAAACACGTCGTGTATTACACGAGTAGTATACGATTATGTTAAATATGCGCTTTTAAAAAAATAGTCCAGCAGTAGAATCAATGAAAGCTGGCTAATTAACAGAAAAACGGATTAACAAAACGGGATAAGCAATGCTCTTACAGAATTAGAAAGTAGTATTAGCAAACACTCACTGCGGCCTGAAGAGGAATGGTAACCTCTCCAGCTTTTGGCAATTAAACATTTCCGGTATTATTACAAAGCGTAACTTATCTATCGGGTTCAAATTTATTTTTTTGTCACGGAAGAAGTTTCTTAGCCGCTGCGCCACGTACTTTGGGAAATTTGACATTTGCTGCCAAATTTCATACAACTTAACATTTTAGTTCGCATATTTTCCACAGGACTTCTCTTGAAACAGATTTCAGTTTAAACCTGATTATTATTAATTATGAAAATTACTTCTTGTACTAGTAATAATGTAGGTTCATGTCTCTAATATTAACTACGCCTATATTATACATCAATTAGTACGAATAACAATTATAAAATTAAAAAATATAAAATATTTTTTATTACTTATCTTTTAACTTCATGGTTTAACGATCGATCATAAAAGGTCGTAAATAATAATTTCGTGATCAGATTGTTTTAGCACATAAGTACGTGTTTGTCTACTGCGATCGATTTGAGAACGCTAATTATAAGTTTATGTTAAAAAACAATACGTTCTACGATTTTTTATTATAATTCTAAAGTTCAATACCAAAAATCTTTAGACAATTACAAAACTGAAAAATACGTTCACGAAAAATGTTACATATTATATACTAATATAACAAAATGTTTATTATAAAAAAAAATTAAATAAAACCCTTAACAGATGACACAGTTTCGAATAATTATGAGATACTAATATGTTAAAGATTCATGGAGACTGACTAAGATATATCATTACGTATATTTTTGTTGAAGCAATAGGAACAAACCGGCACACAATTCACCTGATGGTAAGTGGATGCTGTTACCCATAAGTTGAAAAGATGATGCGATAACTTGAACTTTTCCTTGCTATAGGTAAGTTCTAAATATATTTACTGATTGTCCACAAACCAATTCGGGTGTATACTCTTTCTCCTTCAAAATGTCTTCAAAATACTGTGTTGACATTGGATAAACATTATGTCGTAACTTACCTATACCATTTTTATTTGTACAACAGACTTTGTAACAAATGTACACATTCACACACTACCAATTCTTCCACTTGTGTACCTAAGTGAAAATAAATAGCCACTAGCATTAGGTTAGCTTTCAAGTAGCTAAGTATTTATTACCTACGTCATTTCAACTATTGTCTTTTTATAGCCTGTTATATGTTAGTCCCACTGCTACGCACAGGCTTGTTCTCATTTTTGAAAGGGTAATGGAGCAATTATTCTGCGGTGCTGCTTCAGTGCGTGCTGGCAGACTTTACATGTCCAAGAAATATTTAAAAAAAAATATTGATTGCCTACCAAAACGATATTATTGATAACTTTAAATATTATCTACTATAATAAGCGTAATAAGCGTATGCTCAATATAAGCCTCCCCCATTGTTTGCCTCATAGAGAGGATATTTGCCACAGTTGCCACGTTTGGCAGGCGGATTAGCAACCGCAGTTTTTATTACCTAATTATGTTGATGCTGTAATTTTGATGATAAATGTTGTTGTTGAACTCTTAAATATCAAACTATATACAGATAGTAGTAAAGCAAAGTTATTATTGTTTTAATTCTTGTTTGATTATTTAATGTATTTTTCTTAACCTTTTTAAACCAACGCTAAACATAGGCCGTTTCAAGGATTCACCCGCAAGCATGTAGCTCATAATATTTTAGACCAAAATCTCGCCCTAATGTCGAGTATTCCTACATACTTATACTACTACATATTATACTTATACATATTTATATTATTTTTACTAAATTTATTAACAACACAAACAACAATAAAAGTTTTCCAATTCGCTAAGAATGCATATATTAAAGTTGACCAAAATTATATATATAATTAACGGTTCGCCATTTTTCTTCTTCAAAAATGAAATGGTTGCTTAATGAACATATAAAACGACCGGCTAGTCTACAAACAAACAAGTACGTGGTGATTACGGCTCGCAGTAAAGTAGATATTTGGACTTAACGTAAATACATATAACATTGTCGATCGAGATAATAAAATTGGATGGGATGAGGAAACTGGAGCGTGCAATTTACCCGTATGTTTCAGGAAGATTTTTACTAACTTAGTTTTTATAAACAATTTAAGATAATTGTGTTTTTGATGGTAAGAAAATATTAACTTGAAATCACAAAATCAAAATTACTAAAAAGGCGCATATAAATAAAAATTCATCATTTTATTCTATTTCAGAAAATTCATTTCAAATCTGGTTTGTTTGAAATAACAATGGCTGTCTACACAGACTCCACGCCCGAACGTGATTAATACGCGTGGTCAATTTTATTTCATTGTTCCAATGTTACACCTTCGTTCCGAATAACGAACACCAAAATTTCTAATTATATGTGGAACCAGATGGAAGTTAGCGTAGAACATTCTTTTTTTTAACTAAACTGTATGCCAATTAATTGCTCCATAAATGCTCCAGCAGAATCCAAAATTGCTCCAGCTCTATTGTTATTAGTTAATTTATAATTAATTTAAAAAAAAAATTAGGTATGAAAAATTTAATTTTGCAATAAAGTATAAAATATCTACTTTTTTAAATTAAACTGTATGCCAATTAATTGCTCCTTAAATGCTCCAGCAGAATCCGAAATTGTACCAGCTCTATTGTTATTAGTTAATTTAAAATTAATTTTTAAATAATTTAAGTATCGCAAATTCAATTTTTTTAAAAAACATAAAATAATTACGTTTTAAAATTAAACTGTATGCCAATTATTTGCTCCTTAAATGCTCCAGCAGAATCCGAATTTGCTCCACCTCTATTGCTATTAGTTAATTTATAAATAATTTTTAAAAAATTTAAGTATCGAAAATTTAATTTTGCTATAAAACAGAAAATATATAGTTTTTAAAATTAAACTGTATGCCAATTATTTGCTCTTTAAATGCTCCAGCTGAATCCGAAATTGCTATACCTCTATTGCTATTAGTTAATTTATAATTAATTTTAAAAAAAATTAACCAGAAGGAAGTTAGCGTAGAACATAATTTTTTTTAATTAAATTGTATGCCAATTAATTGCTCCTTAAATGCTCCAGCAGAATCCGAAATTGCTCCACCTCTATTGTTATTAGTTAATTTATAATTAATTTTTAAGAAAAAATAAGTATCGAAAATTTAATTTTGCTATAAAACAAAAAATATGTACTTATTAAAATTAAACTGTACGCCAATTATTTGCCCCTTAAATGCTCCAGCTGAATCTGAAATTGCTATACCTCTATTGCTATTAGTTAATTTATAATTAATTTAAAAAAGTTAAGTATCGAAAATTTAATTTTGCAAGAAAGTATAAAATATCAACTTTTTTTAATAAAACTGTACACCAATTATTTGCCCCTTAAATGCTCCAGCTGAATCCGAAATCGCTCCACCTCTATTGCTATTAGTTAATTTATAATTAATTTTTAAGAAAAAATAAGTATCGAAAATTTAATTTTGCTATAAAACAAAAAATATGTACTTATTAAAATAAACTGTACGCCAATTATTTTCCTTTTAAATGCTCCAGCTGAATCTGAAATTGCTATACCTCTATTGCTATTAGTTAATTTATAATTAATTTAAAAAAAGTTAAGTATCGAAAATTTAATTTTGCAATAAAGTATAAAGTATCAACTTTTTTTAATAAAACTATACACCAATTATTTGCCCCTTAAATGTTACAGCTGAATCCGAAATTGCTATACCTCTATTGCTATTAGTTAATTTATAATTAATTTAAAAAAAGTTAAGTATCGAAAATTTAATTTTGCAATAAAGTATAAAGTATCAACTTTTTTTAATAAAACTATACACCAATTATTTGCCCCTTAAATGTTACAGCTGAATCCGAAATTGCTATACCTCTATTGCTATTAGTTAATTTATAATTAATTAAAAAACGTTAAGTATCGAAAATTTTATTTTGCAATAAAGTATAAAATATCAACTTTTTTAAATTAAACTATATGCCAATTATTGTTCCTTACATGTTCCAGCAGAATCCGAAATTGCTCCAGCTGTATTGTTATTAGTTAATTTATAATTAATTTATTAAAAAATGTAAGTATCGAAAATTTAATTTTGCAATAAAGTATAAAGTATCAACTTTTTTTAATAAAACTGTACACCAATTATTTGCCCCTTAACTGTTACAGCTGAATCCGAAATTGCTATACCTCTATTGCCATTAGTTAATTTATAATTAATTTTTAAAAAAATAACCAGAAGGAAGTTAGCGTAGAACATAATTTTTTTTAATTAAATTGTATGCCAATTATTTGCTCCTTAAATGCTCCAGCAGAATCCGAAATTGCTCCAGCTCTATTGTTATTAGTTAATTTATAAATAATTTTTAAAAAATGTAAGTATCGAAAATTTAATTTTGCTATAAAACAGAAAATATATAGTTTTTAAAATTAAACTGTATGTCAATTATTTTCTCTTTAAATGCTCCAGCTGAATCCGAAATTACTATACCTCTATTGCCATTAGTTAATTTATAATTAAGTTTTAAAAAATTAACCAGAAGGAAGCTAGCGTAGAACATTTTTTTTAAATTAAATTGTATGCCAATTAATTGCTCCTTAAATGCTCCAGCAGAATCCGAAATCGCTCCACCTCTATTGCTATTAGTTGATTTATAATTAATTTAAGAAAAAAAAGGATCGAAAATTTAATTTTGCTATAAAACATAAAATATCTGCATTTAAAATTAAACTAAATGCCAATTAATTGCTTCTTAAATGCTCCAGTAGAATCCAAAATTGCTCCACCTCTATTGCTATTCGTTAATTTATTATTAGTTTTGAGAAAGAGTGTTCCCATTTGAGTAATAGTGCCATCGTCAATAGAATGTAGTAACATTCTATAGTAAAGGTCATTTCATCGAATAAAAATTGATTGACTCTCAAAAGTGGTGCGTATAATAGATGCTAAATGGTATAAAGCCAAAAAAATAATATTGATGGGTGAGTTTTGAAATTATGGATTCTTGTGAATGGATTAGACAACCATCTTAATAATTTTTTTGGGTTTGTGCCACCTAGCGTCTTTTCTACGTACCACCATGAAAGTTAATCAATTTTGATTTGATAAAATGACTACTTATAGAAAGAAAGCAATAGATGGTGCTATTAAAAAAATTACATATATAATAGATAGTAATTACCTAATTAACAAACAAAACAGATATGTCTCTTAAGATCGAAGAAGATGATGCACTATGACACATATGTATATGACGGGACCAGCACCATGGCACGTGCGGCGCGGTAGCCGTCGGTGCAGTTAGACAGAATTCTTGTAAATAACACGTGTTTCGCACACCTGCACCATTTCACCTGCAGTGGCGCTCGTTTTGCTTGTATAAAACGGACGGCGCGGCCGCCGTTAGGATAGTCTTGGCTCTGACATGGAACGGTGCGCTTGTCGTATTCCGTTATTAGTTTATCCTTGACTCGTTGGATAATTAATTCGTGTAAACGAATTAATTATTATTCCTAACTACAAAATTTGTCTCTGTACTATACTCAATTACCCTTTCTACATATATAATTTTATGTAAATAAATGAATGATACACACCATCCATGTTATTCAAAAATCATTGATGAATAATGGAAATGTTTCCCTGTAGTACAAAAGTTTCACTTCTGTCGTGTGTCTTCACGACACACACTGTTTTTGTAACGCTTTTGTAATATATTTATATAAGTTATACATATAAATAACTTACATAATATATATAAGTATTAATATAATTTATACTTCTTTTAAAATATAATACTGAGAAAATTAATAAAAATATATAAATATAAAGCTAAGGTGGAAATTCGAATAAACGAATAGGTAACATGACAGCTAAGTAAGTGTACAAGACTATTTCTTAAAATTATAGTTGTCGCGCCTTATAAAAACAAGAAGTGGTCACATGGATTTCATATGTAGTCCAATCTAAAATAAGAAGAAAGCCGTAAAATAGCAACTTTAACTAATACATACTCTATTTTAAATAAAACAAGGTAACATTTAGTCAACGGTTAATTATATTAAAGAAACAAAAACATTTATACCTCCTTTTTATTCAAATAATAATAATGAAAGAACTTTTACATATTAATAAATGAAAATGACACATTAATTTCAAAGTGAGATCACAAATTATTGTTTGCTGTGTATAATAATGTGATCGCTAGTGTTTCCTCTATTCGTTGATACACTCTTCGACCAGCAAGTTATTATTTAAAAATAAATCAATCATAAATAAATGCACATGCACGTGCTGCACTGAGCACGTCCTCCTACTTTTCGACTTTTAATACTTGAAATGTCAAAAGATTTATTTTTAAGTGACTTTTCTGAAATTTTAAATATTATAATCCACCCGACCACTGTAGGGTTAACTTTTAGGTTTTTCCAAAATTGATTTGTAATGTGATTGCGGATCGATATCGATATTTTTTTTATTACTCATTGAAAAAGCATCAAAATTTAAGCACTCAACTAAAGAAGAACATTATTGAGTAGATTCTGTCACCTAGTCTAAAGATATTTAACAATGACAGCTGAGTAGCTGAGATGCGACTTTTGGACTTTGGACTTTTTGCTTATTATTTTATATCAATCTAAAGGTCTTTGACCAGTGATTTTAAAGATAACATGTCCTCAGTGGGCTAAGCCCACGTAACTGGCCTTTTACTTGCATTAAAATAAAAATGTACATAAACAATTTCTATCCTTAGATAAAATAAATTCATAAAATATATTAAAATATATTTTGTCTGTTAACTTAATGATGCCCGCGACTTCGTCCACGTGGACTAAGGTTTTTTTTTAATTCCCGCGGGATTTATTTAATTTTCTGGGATAAAATATAGGTTATGTGTTAATTCGGAGTACCTAAATATATATATATATATATATATATATATATATATATATATATATATATATATATACAAGAATTGCTCGTTTAAAGGTAGTTATTAAAGTAGTAGTAGAGCAATTCTTTAAACAAAAAATAACAATTATAAATTTATTAATTAATAGGGAGCAATTATATTAGGCGGTACGCAAAAAAGACGCTAGATGGCTTAAACACAAAAAAACTATTAACATGTTTGTGCAATTCATTCATAAGAATCCATAATTTCAAAACTCACCGGTTAATATTTTTTTTTTTTGGGTTTATGCCATTTAGTATCTATTCTACGTACCACCTTGAGAGTCAATCAATTTTTGTTCGATAAAATGACTTTAACCATAGAATGTTACTACATTCTTTTTATGATGGCGCTATTACTCAAATGGGATCACTATCTCAAAATTAATTATAAATTGACTAATAGCTATAGAGGTGGAGCAATTTCGGATTCTGCTGGAGCATTTAAAGAGCAATTAATTAGCATACAGTTTAATTTTGAAAAGTAGATATTTTCTGTTTTACAGCAAAATTAAATTTTCGATACTAAATTTTTTTTTAAAATAATTGTAAATTAACTAATAACAATAGAGGTATAGCAATTTTAGATTCAGCTGGAGCATTTAAGGGGCAAATAATTGGCGTACAGTTTAATTAAAAAAAATAATGTTCTACGCTAACTTCCTTCTGGTTAATTTTTTTAAAATTAATTATGAATTAACTAATAACAATAGAGGTGGAGCAATTTCGGATTCTGCTGGAGCATTTAAGGAGCAATTAATTGGCATACAATTTAATTTAAAAAATAATTTTCTACGCTAACTTCCTCCTGGTTAATTTTTTTAAAATTAATTATAAATTAACTAATAGCAATAGAGGTATAGCAATTTTGGATTCAGTTGGAGCATTTAAAGAGCAAATAATTGGGATACAGTTTAATTTTAAAAATTATATATTTTCTGTTTTATAGCAAAATTAAATTTTCGATACTTACATTTTTTAAAAATTATTTATAAATTAACTAATAGCAATAGAGGTGGAGCAAATTCGGATTCTGCTGGAGCATTTAAGGAGCAAATAATTGGCATACAGTTAAATTTTAATACGTAGATATTTTATGTTTTTTAAAAAAATTGAAATGCCGATACTTAAATTTTTTAAAAATTAATTATAAATTAACTAATAACAATAGAGCTGGTACAATTTCGGATTCTGCTGGAGCATTTAAGGAGCAATTAATTGGCATACAGTTTAATTTAAAAAAGTAGATATTTTATACTTTATTGCAAAATTAAATTTTTGATACTTAATTTTTTTTAAAATTAATTATAAATTAACTAATAACAATAGAGCTGGAGCAATTTCGGATTCTGCTGGAGCATTTATGGAGCAATTAATTGGTATACAATTTAGTTAAAAAAAAGAATGTTCTACGCTAACTTCCATCTGGTATATGTGGATGTGATAAAAACAAGAAGTTGATGAGATAAGTAAAAAAGTAGTAATTAATTTCAAACAATTTATGTAATAAAATTATAATTTTAACGTAAATTTTTAATAATGGCTAACTTCAAATTTGTATTTATCTCAAGTAGCCAGCCCCTCATTAGCCTGACCATTTTATAATGTTTTACGCGTCAAGTGTCAGTGGCCGTTCGGGAGGTCGCGCGGTACCGGTAGGCGCTAATGTAAACATTGATATGACTTCTTTTCTTCTTTTATTTTACTTTAAAAATATTAAATTCTATTTCTATAATATTATCAATCTCGGTACATATATATGTATCGACGTAATTTTGCCGAGTTCTTGTACATAAAGTGTAAGGATTATGAAATTAGGCCATTATATAAAAAGGGTTTAATTTTATTTGCATAACAATACAATATTATATCAAAATATATTAAAAGATCACACCCCTCAATACATATTTTTCACACCATAAACTTTTTAATATCTACCTCCTTTTACGCGGCAAAACAAATATCGGTTAAAACAATCGAAAATGATTTCTTATATTTACGCGAACACTACACATTGAATAAAACGGTTTTTTTTATTTACGGATTTTATCGCGTTTATTTTATTATTTTTATTCCCGACGTTTTGAGTGCTTTACAGCAACCCATGGTCACGGGGGGGGGGGGACTGAGATATTTGACGTCACACATCTCAGTCCCCCCCTGTGACCATGGGTTGCTGTAAAGCACTCAAAACGTCGGGAATAAAAATAATAAAATAAACGCGATAAAATCCGTAAAAAACAGTTTTATACAATCGAAAATGTTCAAAACGAAAACGTTTCATAACATTAAATTACGGCCTGGTCTTTAATCTATGTTGTTCAAAGATTAAAACAGCGTTTTATCTTTGAACAACAAAGATTAAAGAGTGAAATCTATAAGTCCGCTCATTGTACCACTACGGCGCTGCGCAAACGTGGACACTTTTTGTTACCGACACAGCACACCATCACCGGAAACCGTACTTGCCCTAGTAGCTGTGCCTGGTAGCGGCAATCGGACACGGTCACCGGTTGCTACATCTGGTCACTGGTAACAGTTCGTTGCTTGTTTTCTGTTAGTTTAACGATAGATGTCGATGAAGAAATGGTTTGCTTGTTATGTTGATTATTTCGTCGACGTAGATGTCGTGAGCGTGAATATTTACACGAAAACCAAGCACGTCAATATCAGCGCCGTACAATTGTAAGAAATTAATTAAATTGTAAATATTAATTTTAAGAAAATTTGTTGATGTTGTGTCTTCAACTAGCGACTTTTAGTTTCCAATTACCTACACCGAACACTTTTTGGTCAGTCGGTATGTGTCAAGTGGAAGCAATTGGACACAAAAAGTGTCAGCGTCTGCGCATGGAGTGGCCGATTTCATATATATTATATGAAAATAAAATATTCACTGGTAGCTTGTATATAATATGCAGAAGACACAAATTGTCTACGTTTGTGCAGCACCTTAGTTTGAATTATCTCAACTAAACAACTGTAACTTTAAGCTTAACTTATTAAATTATAAATACCTCTAAATTTTAGTTATCAGTCATTTGTCCCTGGTTCACACTCATATTTTCATTCTAATGATAGTTTAATCCTACAGTTTGCCATCTCTGAGTTAGATTGAGGAAACTACACTGGTTCAAGCTAGTCCATAGATGTTGATAGGGTATGCTGCTGATACGGCCTACGGCTGTTCCTACAAAGGTTTAATCTTCGGGGCCCATAAGCGAAGATTCAACGAACGGACGCAGGTCGGGCCTCGATATGGCCGCGTGGAATGTCTCTAATTACAATAAACTATATGGGGGAAAGCCAATTAACGGGAAGGCACTTAACTGCTTCGGGAGCGGGGACTGTTCACCAGGATCTGCCCGGCTGATGAGAGTGTAGACTCACTACAGGAAAATCACTATAGGAGTTGCACAATTACTTTAACTGAAGTTAATAAGTCCTTAAAGAACAACACTTGTTTCCGTCGACGCAACGAGGTACGAGGTTTTACTACGTTCGTGACAAATTTGGTGACAAAAATAAGACGTCAGTTCCGATCGCAAAATTCTTTACACTGATTCTTTAGAAGTCCGTTCGACACCGCCCGAATGGAATGCGACCGGGGGGCGGGGGCGGGTGACCATGCTACCGGTGCTATGCGCTTCGAACGTACGTTTAAAAATTCACTCTTCAAATGTTTAATATTTTGCCTAAACAAACCCCTGCCCCGGACATAAGGAATTATGTCCGCGAGTAGATTGGCAAACGGGATAAGGTCGCGACGACACGTTGCAAGACCGAATCTCCGACCGAAACCTCGGGCACCCTAGGCACCCCATCCGATGCATACGACAACTTAACAATACTATTTACAATTAGAACCTCCAAATCATTCGGGTCGGATGAGAGGGGACAGAGGGGCCGAGAGTTGAGTACCGCCTCAATTTTACAGAATACAGTGGCGAGCTCCTCAAATGTTAAAACAGTTTCACCAATACCGCGACGGAGATGCGTTTTTGCAACTTTAACTACCGCCTCAAAAATACCGCCCCAGTGGGGCGAATTTCCACTAGATGCCCCTTTTTGACATAGCATTGCCTAAATAAGTCCGGTGGCTGGACAGAAATTCGACGACCTCTTTTAGATACCTATCCGTGCCCTTATAATTCGTTCCGCAATCCGACCGAATCAAGTCCGGCAAACCGCGCCGCGATAGGAAACGGCCCAGCGTGGCCAAGAAGACTTCCGTGCTGAGGGCACTTACAAGTACCAAGTGAACGGCCTTAGTGGAGAGGCACACGAAGACGCAAAGATAGGCCTTTTGCGAACGCGCGTTACGAAGGTTAGAGGACTTGACGAGGAAGGGGCCAGCAAAGTCTGTTCCGACTCCAGCGAATGGTCGGATGGCACTGACGCGGTCGGGCGGCAAGTCACCCATCATAGGCTGCGATATGGTAGCCTTCAGTTTATAACAGGATATGCACTTAAAGATGACGCTCCGAATGGTGCGTCGGTCAGCCAAAATCCAAAACTCCCGCTGCAAAATAGCCGAAACAGCGTTACACCCAGCGTGGGCATTCTTAACATGATGGTGGGTTACCAGCAACCGAACAAAGGCGCCGTCTTTAGGGAGCAGCAACTGGTGTCGAGCCCCGTACGGCAGTTAAAATTTTTTCAAACGTCCGCCAACGCGCAGCATCCCAGCGTCGTCCAGGAAGAGGTTCAGACAGGCCAGAGCGCCCTTGACAACGGAGCCCCGCTTCAAGTTTTCAATCACGGGCTCAAAATGCTCCGCTTGGACTATACGAGTCCAATGCATCAAAGCTTCACGACGTTCGCTAGGGGACAAAATGGAATCAGAGATTCGGTTGGACGGGTCTCTCGAATTGCGGACAAATCGGCGCAACCAAGCAGTCACTCCTAAGAGCTTATCAAAAGAGCTGTACCGTTCTAGAAGGGAGAGATCCCGAGTGGGTTTATCCTTGCTCACTCCTACTCGGGCTCGTAGGCCAGGCAATTCAATCGGTTCGGAGTATTTACCCTGCGGCCAGAATGACTGAGACTCAATCAACCAACTGGGACCCCACCATAGCGGGTGGTTAACCAACGAGGGCGGTTCACAGCCACGAGAAGCGCAGTCTGCGGGATTCAACTCCCCTGGGACATGTCTCCAGTTTAGAGAAGTCTCAGAACTCTGGATTTGAGACACGCGGTTCGCCACAAAGACCTCAAGATTGTGAGGTGCAACTCTGAGCCAACAAAGTACTATCTCACTGTCCGACCAAGCGTAGGCGTCCGTAATGTCGATTACAGCCGTCAATGACGAGTGAACGTGGTTGAGAAGTTGCGTGAGAAAAGCGGCTCCGGACAGTTCCAATTTAGAGATAGTTAAGCGGGACCTAATGGGAGCAACCTGGCTTTAAGCAAGTACGAGATGGACTGTAGTGTGACCAGAAGAGCTCACAGTCCGCAAATATACGACAGCAGCATAGCCTTTCTCCGAGGCGTCGCAAAACCCATGTAGGGTAGCCCAGCACTTCCCTGGAGGAAGGAAGCACCTTGGCATGGAGACCCGGTTGATGTCCGGAAGAGAGGAGACCATGGAGAGCCACTCTCGCAAGAGGGCTCCGGTAATAGGGCTTGTCCCAACCCAACCCGGATATCCAGAGATTCTGAAGAAAGCACTTAGCCGAAAAGATGACCGGGGTGATCCATCCATTAGGATCGAAGGTGCGAGCTACGGTAGACAGCACGGAGCGCTTGGTCCATACTTTGGGAGGAATATCAAGTTTAACTCGATACGTGAAGGTGTCCTGAACAGGCTGATATTGAATGCCCAGCACAGTCAACAAATCAGGATTTTCAGGGTGCTCGAACAGATGAGGGTTTTGTTGATCCTCTCCTGGGAGGTCCTTCAAAATATGAGGGGAGTTTGACAACCACTTGCGCAACTCATAACCTCCGGACTTCAGGATGGCAATTAGTTCGTCTCGCAAGACAAGAGCCTCCTCGACGGTGGAAGCGCCCGTACAAATGTCGTCCATGTAGACCGAAGTCTCCGAAATAGAAGCTCCTCGAGCGTATCTTAGGCGCTCTCTCTCAGCGAGTTGAAGGAGGGTTCGCATGGCGATATACGGGCTGGACCGGAGTCCATAGGTGATGGTGTTCAACTCAAACACCTGTATAGGATCACTGGGCTTCTCGCGCCACAATATCAGCTGATATCGACGGTCGTCACGATTGACCACTGATTGTCGAAACATTAGCCGAATGTCCGCTACAAAAACCACTTGGTGTCGACGGAATTGGGTCAAGATGTCGGATATGTCCTTGATCAGTTTAGGACCAGAGTGAAGACACTGGTTTAGGGACACACCATCTGATGTGAGGGCGGAGCCGTCAAAAACTACCCGAATCTTACTCTCAGGGGTCCCCAAGACCGCATGGTGAGGGAGGAAGTAGTGCTCCTGTGAACGCCATTCGAAGTTGGACGGTGACATGTGACCCAGCTCTTGATACTCGCGCATGAACTCGACATATTTGTCGCGAAAGGCTGGGTCGCGCCGCATGCGGTTGACCCAAGGAGGGACGTGAGTCCAGAAAGGAAAAGCTAGTGACGAAACGATCGTCGACACGACGGCCGGTATTGTTCTGGTAGAACAACTCGCACTCACGTTCCAGAGGTTTGATTCGAGCTGCATGTGGTGGTTCCTCAATTACCCAGAACCGCTGGACGGCGTCCGAAAAGTACACGCCCACAACGGAGAGCGGGTCGGACGACCAACTCCGCTTGTCTCCTAGGATCAGGAGGCTCGGCACCTCCGATACCTACCATCGGACGTGATTCAGTGCTCCAGGGGAGCCCCAGTCTTCCCACCAACCAAGTGAAGGCCACACTACGTTGGGAACCCGAATCCAATAGAGCTCGAACCGTTAAGCGATCGCCGCTCGGGTTGTACACCTTCACTGTGGCCGTCGGCAATAGAACAGTTTGACAGGTGGACTGCTGACGGATCAAAGGCTCAGTGGAGGCGACCGTGGCGGGAGCTAGGGCGAAGTGGCCTGGGCTAGATGACCCGATGCTGTCCTGGAGAAGGTATCCTCTTGTAGCCCCGGAACTATTCCCTTCTTGAGGCACTCCTTCAGTCTAGTCACGTAATGGTACAGCCAAAAGAAGAACTTCAAAGGAAAATCACTATAGGAGTTGCACAATTACTATAACCGAAGTTAATAAGTCCTTAAAGAACAACACGTGTTCACGCCGACGCAACGAGGTACGAGGTTTTACTACGTTCGTGACAAATTAGGTGACAATACAAAGACGTCCATAGATCTGAGCAAATACCGCCCCAATACGTGTCTACTCACCATATATAAGACACTGACATCCATTTTGGGTACGCGAATCATCATCATCGTTTTAAATCAGGTTATATCGCGTGCTTAAAATGGATATCGAGGTGTGGTGGTTTTGGAACCAAGGAACCTCTTCTCATTGACGCAGTCATTGTCAAAGTGGAACCGTAAACGCAACCGTCGGAACTTCTTCGCCGCCTGAATAGACTATAGAAAGGCATACGACTCGGTGCCCCATATATGGCAAAATAGGGTCCTGGAGCTGTAGAAGGTTGACTTCTTTACGTTCCTAACGTTGAATCGTTAGAAACTTCCTCGAGCAGTATATGGGGCAGTGGAGTACAATCCTCTGTCATCTAGGTGAGCGGATGACGGATGCGGAAAGTAGCATAAGAAAAAGAAGGGGTATCTTCCAGGGCTATTGTTTGAGTCCGATCTGGTTTTGCTTCTCCCTGAACCCTCTCAGTACTTTACTGGAGGATTCCGGGAGGGAATTTCAGCTTCGGAAAGAAGGTACAAAAGTGACTCATCTTTTCCATATGGATGATTTCAAGTTGTTTGCCTCCAGTCCAGTCACTTCCATCATATAGAATTGCTAAACAGCACTTGTGATTTTAGTAGTTCTATTGGAGTGGAGCTGGGGACGGATAAGTGTGCAATCCTTACTACTACTACTTTGGCATACTTAGGTGGACGTACCGTTCTGGATAGAAACTATGACGTCCCATAGGATTTGCCCGAGGTCGTCGATTATGAGGCTGTACTTGCTGCGGAAACATGGTGGACGTAGCGTTTTAAGCACGCTTACCATGCATAACCGCGAAGTGTGCAGCCTCCATAATTACTCTTTAACGAGATCGGATGATCCATTTAACAGAGACGTCTTTTTTGTGATAAAGGACTTATGTCTTTATCTTTAACCAACCAGCAATAGCAAGACCCAGCAGTACAAAGCATTTCCGACCGGGAGACCGTATGGAAGAAGAACGAGCTCCACGGGAGGTTCTACAAAGCTCTACATTAGCCTTTCGTAGTCACAGTTGCCTCCCTCCACTGGCTACGTTTCGGTAACCTCTCTGGAGAAACCGAGTATTTTGTCTGTGCGATTCAGGATCAGATTATTAAGACCAACAACTATCGGAAGTGTATCCTAAGGGATGGCATCGTCGACATCTGTCGAGATTGTCGCAATCCCGGTGGGGCACTTAGGCATGTCACCTCTAGTTTTTCGGCGCTTTCTAACTGTGAGTGCTTGCACAGGCACAACTTAGTATCCAGAATTCTACACCAGGAGCTCGTTCTGAAATACGGTCTTGTGAATTAGAAACTGCCTTATTATAAGTACTTGCCGGAAGGCGTGTTCGAAAATGACCGTACCATTATCACAGACAGGACTATTCTCGCAAATAAGCCTGAAATTGTGCTGATGGACCGGGCAGAATCAAGGATATTTTTGGTCGGCACGAGTATACCATTCCGTATGACGAGAACCTCGTGAAAGCCGAAACAGATAAACGAACAAAATATCTGGATCTGGCTCACGAGGTGACTGACATGTGGGGTGGACTGCCAACCGAAATTATACTTGTAGTCGTTTCTGCAAACGGGTCAATCCCAGTCATCCTCTCGGGTCATCTGCGGCGATTGGGACTCCGTGACGGAATGCTCCAAGCTCAAATGGAGAAGGTGGTGCTCCTCGACACCGCGCGCATCGTCCGCTGGTTTCTTTCCCTTTCCCTCTAACCGTTTGGTCTCCCCTGCCGAGGACTTCAATCTGGTTGGGCTTTATTAATATATGTATTTTTATGTTTTTATTTTATATTATTGATATTTATGTATATTTATCATTTTCATTTATATATTTATACAGCCCAGCCAGATGAGAAAACTATATAAATACCCCTAAATAATAATAAGAATAATGTCCTCCAGACCTACTTTCAGTTTTGTAAACGCAAACACAGGTGCACTCCCTATATCCTTACTCTCATATTCTACACGATCGTAGAGAGATCAGGCGCAGGACCAACGGCTTATCGTGCTTTCGAGGCAAGGTGGTAAATGAAACACTCCGAAAGTACTATCCCCATAAATGATTTTGTCCCTACCCGGAAATCGATCCAGGAATCACATGATCAACATTCAAAGAAAAATATGGATTAATTGAATTCTGTATAAATTCGTAGGTACAGTTCACAGGAGCGCAGTGACTTGAAAATAAAAAAACACACATTTCTCACCGCACATATCTGATATCTATGCTGTTAAAAACAATTAATTAGGTAATAGGCTAATTAGTTAGTAAGATGCATAACGATAAGAAAGAATTATAAATAATTTAGTTATTAAAATATTTACCTTTTTTATCACTTGAAAATACAAGACTAAAAAAATTACCCCATTCGGTGTCAGTTAATATTCCTGACACGAGGTTATAAACCAAGCCTGACGGACTACATCCGCTCAGTAGGGAGTTGATGCTTGTGAAAAGGAAAAACGGAGCATTAAGCCACCCTTTTTATATTTCCGTGGCCACAGATTATCACAGCCATAGAGATACATTTGAGAGATGAGCCAGCAATTGATATTAATATGAAACTAATGTTAATTTAATAATTTTATTTATATCACCTTTGATTTTTAGAAACAAAACAAATAAATTTTAAAACGGTGTTCAACGTTACGTAAATTACGAACGATTTATTAAGTACGTATTAGCATACTCATTACAGTATCCGTGTTAGTGGGTGATGGAGGCGTAAAATAATTCACCGCCCTACGTCCTTTAACATAAGTCTATGATGGAAACAAAAAAAATAGATGTGTTTTTAAAAAACCGTCATACTCTAGCAAAGGCAGTTAAGATGATACAAAGGCTAAACATTTGCTAATCACTGTCTTAGCATCCCCTTTACTAAGTACTATTACTCAAGTATGTTTCTTATATGACTTTTAACTAAACATCGTCTAGCAAAATTAACATTTGCACAATTTAAATATTTAATGTAAAATTAAGCTACAAACTTAGCGAATTTTGACGGTTAGTTGCTAAGGAAAATGTTAAGTCACATGATATCACAAGAACCACAATTGTCACCCTACAGGTATTACAGTAAAAGGTACTTTGAGATTGATAGTATAAAATGCGACTCATCCTTTACTTATCTCTGAGCACGATACACATCACATAATAGAAAGATGACTTAGCCCTAATGTCATTTGTATCGTGCTCGTATATGCAAAACGTCTTTCTTTCTCACGAAATAGCTTGGTCTATTAGTGAACATACTATTACTATACTTAAATTTTACTGAAAATTTAATGGCCAGTAATAATATAAAATATAAAATAAAAAAAGGTTTATTGGAATAATTTTTAAACAGATGTAACGGTCAATTCAAAAACCTAATCAATTCACAAACATGGAAAACGATGTCGATTGCTGCGTACCGCTTCAAAGTCGGTTAATGCGTTGAAGAGAAAACGATGACGAAAAATTTTGAAAACAAAGGTTTTTTTTTCACATAAGTTTTTGAAATTATAGTATAATCGTCTTTTTTATAATAGCTTTTATTATTTGTCTTAAAATAGCTCGTGGATTGCCACCAACTACATCAAAATCGGTCGATCCGTTCGAATGTTATCGTTGTCAAAAAAATTCCTATAAAAGTGTTTTTTTTTTTTATATAACTTCGAAATTTGTGATCGGATCGTTTATGATGTAATAAGTTAACTATTAGTTTGTAAAAATATTTGTCAAGCACTTCAGGTCGAACATAGTTGAAAGTTACAGGCACCGACAACCGTATTTTTTTCTTATAAGCAATATGGCATCTGGTTGTCGCCATATTGAATTTTGATTACTGTCATGTTTTTAACATTCGCAATATGAACACTCTAGAGCGCCAAAAAGGAACAAACATACATACATAGGCTGATAAACACATTACCCTCCGCAGTCTGATAAATACAAAGGAACTCTTCATCATCATCATTACAGCCCTTCACAAGTCCACTGCTGAACATAGGCCTCCCCCAAAGAATGCCACAAAGCACGGTCCTGAGCCACCTGTATCCATCGACTTCCTGCATGTCTTACCAGGTCGTCACTCCATCTTGTGGGGGGACGCCCTACACTTCGCCTACCGGTACGAGGCTGCCACTCGAGAACCTTTCTTCCCCATCGGTTGTCGGTTCTTCGAGCTATATGGCCGGCCCACTGCCATTTCAGCTTACTAATCCGTTGGGCTATGTCGGTTACTCTGGTTCTACTGCGGATATCCTCATTCCTAAGTTTATCACGCAGTGAAATTCCGAGCATAGCCCTCTCCATAGCTCGCTGAGCGACCTTGAGCTTCCTCATACGGCCAGCAGTGAAGGACCACGTCTCAGTTCCGTAAGTCATCACTGGCAACACGCACTGGTTGTACAATTTTGTTTTAAGGTTTTGAGGTATTTCTGACGAGAAGATGTGTCGTAGCTTCCCGAACGCTGCCCAGCCGAGGTGAATCCGTCGATTGACCTCTCGGTCGAAGTTGAACTTACCTAGTCGGACTATTTGTCCCAGGTAAACATACTCGTCAACAACTTCGAGCTTAGTGCTCCCAACAACTACCGGCATAGGTGTGACATGGACATTAAACATAATCTTTGTTTTGTCCATGTTCATCTTAAGACCTATCCGTTGGGAGACACTATTGAGGTCATTGAGCATAGTGCTTAGTTCCTCCAGCGATTCTGCCATGAGAACTATATCGTCGGCAAATCGAAGGTGAGTGATGTACTCACCATTGATGTTAATTCCGTATCCTTTCCAGTCCAGAAGCTTGAAAACGTCTTCCAATGCAGCGGTGAAGAGTTTCGGGGATATAACGTCACCCTGTCTTACACCTCTCTGCAATTGGATAGGTTTCGTACTCTGGTTCTGTACTCGGATAGCCATCGCAGCTCTACTGTACAAACACTTCAGCACTTCGATATACCGACAGTCAACTTGGCACCGCTGAAGGGACTGCAGCACCGCCCAAATTTCGACGGAATCAAAGGCTTTCTCATAGTCCACATACGCCAGACACAGTGGCAAATTGTACTCTTCGGACTTCTGTACAATTTGCCGTAGGGTATGTATGTGGTCTATGGTGCTAAAGCCCTTTCGGAAACCGGCTTGTTCGGGAGGCTGGAAGTCGTCAAGTCTGCGCGCGAGACGATTCGTAATGACTCTCGAAAACAGCACGTAGACGCGGCTCAGAAGGGAAATCGGTCTGTAGTTCTTCAAGAGAGCAAGAGAGGAACTCTTACCAGTGTCGAAATTATGACAGTAATTTACTCCAGATCAACTTCTCTATATACGAGGTTCGTTCAAATTGGCTGTAGAGTTCAGAAATATAGGCTGATGCTGCTAAATATGCTTCACAGTCATTCGGGTCAAGTGTGCGCACTTTGGTAAATATTAGTTCACTACGCATAAAATAAAAAAGTTACGAATATAAAAGTCGGCTTTGAGATAAACTTCATATTACCCTCTAAATTGAAATAGAAATAAGAATAGAAAACTTGCTGGTTTTTTTTTCTGTAAGCATTTAATTACATAAAATCGGAATGCGCTCACTTGACCCATGATGCGGTTAACTGTGTGCACCCGTACGGGGTAAGTATACGCATATGGGATAAGGAGCGCATTCCTTGGATTAATCAAAATATACACAATATTCAAGAATAAAGGTTCTTTATTGTAATGCCACTTAGAAAATATTTTTATTAGTTATTAGTCTTTGCATAAAAATAACAATTATCTCATAAAATTAAATTAACTTAACATTTATTTAAATTAAATTATAGAAATTTTTAAATATTAATATTTAGAGATTAACATATTTTACTTGGGATTGTCTAATTTATTAGAAACAATATTAATTTGGGGATCATCAATTCAATTATCACAAACAAAAGCACCTCTCTCATATGCAGTGCATCCTCATCAGATGGCATCCTCATATCACCAGTCTTTGCATACATGCACTGACTCCATTCTTCAGTATTTGGCTCTGTATATTTTTGCTTACATAGAGGATAACAGTATTCTACTGTTATAGCGGTCGAGGCCATAGAAAACTGTTTTTCCTCTTCAAGACGATGATGTCGATTTCGAATACAATACTCAGTAATACCAATGGCACTTGCAGCAGCTCTTTTGCTCAAGCTCAATGAGTGCTTAGGCTCTAGAGATTTGTTCTTCAGTGACCGATGCAACTTCAGGTCTTTTTTTTATATAATTTCACGGTATGGTGATGAGAAACTGAAAATAACATCGAAGGTGCAAGTGTACGCATGCGCACACTTACCCGCGCTCACTTTCCCCAGAACACCAAATTGCAATTGAAAACTCATAAAATAAATTGAAAACAAATAAAACATGATTTTTTTTATATAAAATGTAGCGTAAACATATTATTATTCAAAGAAAATACAACTTACCGTTGTGAAATCGATAACGCCGATGATACATTGTTTTCCATTAAACAAAAAAATTCGAATTTAAACACCATATACTGTTTTTTATGAAAAAAAAGTTATTTCTCAACCGCCGCCACAAAGACAAGTCGCGACTAGCAGGGCACTCTGGCATCACTTTTCGACCTTAATAAAAACCTCCCCCCCGTTCCCCGTTTGGGAGATACACTCACTGCGCTCACTTACTCACTGCGCTCAGTTACCCCGAATGACTCTATATTTAGTAGAATCATGTATGTCACGAGCATAATTGGACATCAAGAAGTACGGCGGATTATCCTTACGTTGTTAATAATGAATATAGCTTGCAGTAGACTTATCTATCCGAATACAATAAAAGCATCTTTAAGAGAAAATTGAATAGGCTTGTACTAGTACTTGCTTGTAGTAGCAGTTGCGTTTTACTATCCAAAATTGCATCAATACTGACCATAAAGTAAGATCGTTGTCGAGCACTAGCTTAAAATGTATAAAAATGATGTTATCGTTCTAATTCTTATTTTGGAAAATAAATTCTTTACAACCTGCAAGTAGCTTAACAAATCATGCGGAGGTAAAACATTACACTGAACTATTGCGGCAATCTCTTGATAACGACTGACAAACGTATGGTCTTACACTGCGAAAACAGATACTCAGATTGTACGCTAAAGTTTTAGACAGTATCTACGAATATTAATGGCAACATTTACAAACAAAGCGGGAAACATTTTATTTTGTTTTACAAATTTTTGAACCAATTTATTTATATATTTTTAACTTGTAATCTACACATATAAATAAAACTGAAGTGTCTGTTTGTAATGTCAAAATTACAGTTTTCTACTAAATATATATGAAAGTAAATACGGTACTAAAATACAATTTTTTAAATTTTGGTCTGTCTGTCTGTCTGTTTGTTCCGGCTAATCTCCGAAACGGCTCAACCGATTTTGACAAGACTTTCACTGGTAGATAGCTGATTTCATAAGGAGTAACTGAGGCTACTTTTATTTTAGAAAAATAATAAGGGGTTCCACGCAAAAACTTAAAAACCCTAACACGCGAGCGAAGTCGCGGGGAACAGCTAGTTATTAATAAGGGAATAAATATACTTTCATGCTTCTCAACAACCTATCAAAGTCTGCTCTCTATATGGGCCTCACTCGTAACAAGGATACCGGGATTGCTTTATTTGGAAGGCATAATTATTACAATTTTTTTTTATAGGATAAGGGTGAAAAACGAGCACATAGTCCACCTAATGGTAAGTTGTTGCTGCGGCCCATAGACATCTACATCTATCCTCTGTTACAGATCAAAATGCAGATGCGTTTTCACCCATGAGGACTAGGATGGAATGCCTCATTTCCAGTAAAAAGGGCCTCCGGCCACCTGCACTCACCAAGCGAAACGCAGAGGTAAACGCTTCACGCTGGTATTCTGTGAGGTCATGGTACCACCCCGGTTCGAGCCGGCCCATCCATGCGACAGCAAAAGCTGCCGCCTGGCTCTACCACTGTTAAAATTATAAATAAATACTGTTAAAAAATAAAATTATACGAGGGCGGCACTGAAAATTTCGGGAATCAAGGAAGTGACACAACATTACTATTTAAGAATGTATTTATTGCTTTTCGAAGTATTCTCCGCGAAATTTGACACATTTTTCCATACGATGGAACCAATCATTGAAGCAACTATTCCATTCGGAAGTTGGGGTCTCCAAAATGGCCGTTTTGTAGGCGTCCACAGCTTCTTCAGGTGATGAAAATCTCTGTCCACGCAATTTATTCTTTATTTTAGGGAAAGTATAGTAATCATTAGGGCTTAGGTTGGGGCTGTACGGCAGATGGTCTAATAATTCTATGTTTTTTTGCTCTAAAAACTCTTTTGTTCTGTGTGCGGTGTGAGAACTCGCATTGTCGTGATGGAGGATGATGCGGCGATTGCAGTTCTCTTTACGGAGTTCAGACACGATCTGTGGCAAACAAATGCTAGCATACCATTCTGCATTAACCGTTCTTTGTCCCTCAAGAGGAATAGCCGTAACATGGCCGGTTTTGGAGATAAACGTGGCCACCATTTTTTTTGCAACCCTCCGTGAACGAACAATTTTTGTTGGCTTTAACTCATTTTCGAACACCCAAACTCGTGACTGCTTTTTTGTTTCGGGTTCATACGCATATATCCAGGATTCGTCACCTGATACGATGTTGTATACAGCATTTGAGGATCCTGCGTGGAATCTTTCGAGAGTTCTGACGCACCAAGTAACGCGAGCCGCTTTTTGCTCTTCACAGAGCGAATGCGATATCCATCGGGAAAACAACTTTTTTACAACTAATTGTTCATGCAATATTATTTGTATTTGACTCATGCCAATGTCCAAAGTTGTCTGAATTTCGAGGTATGTCACATGTCGATCTTCTTCAATCAGCTTACGCACAGCATCAACGTTTTCTTGGGTGACTGGAGTTTTTGAACGACCTTGATGGGGATCATCACTGAGCTTGACACGTCCACGTTGAAATTCAGCAAACTAGCGATAAATTGTGGTTTTAGATGGGGCTTCATCACCAAATACAGAAGTCATCCGGTCAACACACTGTTTTTGTGTTAAACACTTCGAAAGTCATAATAAATCATCACTCTTGAATTTTCTCGAGTCAATTCCATTTTCTCAACGACTAAACAAGTTTGACAAAACCTTGTGACAAGACCGAGAATCTTTTTTTTAAATAAATAAATTTTATTCGATTTTTAAAACCAAGGAGTTTTCAATTAAAAAGATTTTAATATGACAGGAACAGTGGAAATATTTCCGGAAACAAAATTCAAACCCTAAATTACACGCGGACGAAGTCGCGGGGAACACTAGTATAAAAATATAACTTTAGTGTATTTCTCAGTTTTAGGTGGTTATACAATACAAACTATATAAGTCACTGTCTATTCTGATCACGTTTGATTTATTACTTACTAAAATAACAATAGAATGTATTAAATGATATTAAGAGCTAAACAATACGATTAAATACATTTGACTCGATGGTGCGGAACCCTTCATGCGCGAGTCCGACTCGCACTTTGGCGGTTATTCCAATACAATACGACGCTAGTAAGCCTAACGCTATCATTAAGAAGAAAAATATCGTTGAATAAATACTAGTTTAGCCATACTGTTCTGGTTGTGCTAGTCTACCGATTGTTAGTCTGATATTCATTGTAAAATTTACTTAGGAATTATAACCACTCACAACTTAAATGTCGTAACTGACGGCTCCGTGGCGCAGTGGCTTAGCAATGAGTTATTGCGCTAGGGGTCGCGGGTTCGAATCCCGCACGGAACAAATATTTGTATGGCCTACAGATAATTGTTCCAGATCTGGATGTTTGTCCTCGTGCAATTTATGTTTGTAAACTGCCTCCACGATACAGGAGAAAATC
Source organism: Parnassius glacialis (assembly GCA_033319125.1). Classification (NCBI taxonomy): domain Eukaryota; kingdom Metazoa; phylum Arthropoda; class Insecta; order Lepidoptera; family Papilionidae; genus Parnassius; species Parnassius glacialis. The sequence continues at coordinate 20,785,784 of JAVANC010000019.1, forward strand.
CTAGTGTGGGGGTAACGTTTATAATAAAAATAAAAAAATAAAAAAATAACTTTAATCCCCACGCTTTTAATTAAGAAACTGTAATGTGATAATACTGATAAGGAACTCAAAGACGGATAGAAAACTTAGAAAAGCGGAAGATTCTAATTCCGTAACAAAGGGTAAAATTAGCGATAAAATATCAAGTAACCAGGCATTAAACTTACAAAAGGTTCTTAAATTATCAGTCGTAATTTTTAAGAATGAAATTGATATTTTTAAGTATGGAACACAACAAAAAAAACAAGAAGCAAATAAAAAAATTAACAAGGTCAACATAATATTTACGCACCTGCAAAACATTACAGTTAAATGAGGGCTAATAATTTTCTGCTTACCAGATGTCGCTAGTTGACACTGAGATAAGTTTCTTGTTACACAATGTCATTTTATTGAGAAGTTAGTTCTAATAAAAGTTTATCAGTTTCTAGATTATTATATTAACACACAAAACAATGTTCCAGTGGCTTGCTCTATAATTTTTTGCACATTTTTAATTTGTTTTTAATTTTTTTTATTCTTTATGAATATCTGTGTTAGGGTGATTTATTTTGAATCTTATTAATATAAAATATAACCAATAGTACAGAAAGAAAAATAAACCTTTTTATTTTCCAACAAATTAACTTCCCCATTATGAAACCTGTCAAATATTATACCTCAGTTTTAAGTGGCGTCGCCCTGGTGGCAGAAAAAGTCGTGGATGCCCTCATTGCCCAAAGACACTCGTAAATTATATAAAAAAAGTTATGTGGTAATATTTATAAGACTGCAGTCTTTAGGATAAATATTTCAATATTTGTCCATTATGCAATGTCCGAAAATCTTACAATATTTCGAAAGATGGTGGCAAGCAAATAATTCAGCCTTATTTTAAGCTGTACATTATGGGATGTAGTATACATATCACACAGGGCGATTGAACTGTTCAGTTGAACTGATTAGAGTTAAATTTCACCACACTTTATTCTATCCTGATGTCTCTAACTTTCCCTTCCTACTTATCTCCTTACTTTCAGTTGCTTAGCACTAGTCATGAGAGATACTTCCGCTCGACGAGTAACCTTCTTCTCCTATGTCCCTCCCATAGCTCTGAACTTGTTCATTTTTCTTTCAACATTCAATATATTCTCCTTTGGAACGCACTATGTACCTCTCGAAATCAGGACGGCTAGCAATCGTTACACGTTCAAGATGAAGGTTCGGGAACACTTAATATATATATATATATATATATATATATATATATATATAAATATATTGTAATTATGTATATTATATAACAGTGGAATTTATATTTTAACAGTGGTAGAGCCACGCGGCAGCTTTTGCTGACGCACGGATGGGCCGGCTCGAACCGGGGTGGTACCACGACCTCACAGAATACCAGCGTGAAGTAGAGGTTTACCTCTGCGTTTCGCTTGGTGAGTGCAGGTGGCCGGAGGCCCTTTTTACTGGAAATGAGGCATTCCTCTTAGTCCTCACGGGTGGCAACGCATCTGCATTTTGATTCGCAAACGAGGATAGATGTAGATGTCTATGGGCCGCAGCAACCACTTACCATCAGGTGGACTGTGTGCCCGTTTGTCACCCTTATCCTATAAAAAAAATATTTTTATTATTTGTATTATAATTTATTTTATATATTTTTTTTATTTATGTGATGTACCATTTATATCTTATGTATTTTATTTCCATGCACTACAATTTTATTTGTTATTTTTCGTTCAGTTTTCGCATATTATCTTTTTATTACACCTACTTCATTCTATCTCTGCATCATCCCAAGGTAGACTGTTAAGAATGCCTTAGGCACTAAGTCTGCCTATATACCACATGTGTATATGAAGTTTTAAATAAATAAACTTGGAGGTTTATATTCATAACATAAATTATAAAGTTAAAAACCGCCCAAACAAAAAGAGCTGATTATCTTCAAACGGCTGAACAGATTTTCCTGAAATATAGCTAAGCACACTCTCGATTAAGACACCTTTCAAAAGAAAGAACAGTGGTAGAGCCACGCGGCAGCTTTTGCTGTTGCACGGATGGGACGGCTCGAACCGGTGTGGTACCACGACCTCATAGAAAACCAGCGTGAAGTACATGTTTACCTCTGCGTTTCGCTTGGTGAGTGCAGGTGGCCGGAGGCCCTTTTTACTGGAAATGAGGCATTCCATCTTAGTCCTCACGGGTGACAACGCATCTATATTTTGATTTGTAATAGAGGAGAGATGTAGATGTCTATGGGCTGCAGCAACCACTTACCATCAGGTGGATCATGTGCTCGTTTGTCACCCTTATCCTATAAAAGAAAAGAGTAAAAACTTAATCAAAATTGGTTCATTCGTTCAGGAGTTCACTTCAAACATAAAACCCCTCTGTTTTCGTCGGGGGTTAAAAATGAGCCATGGCAGCTCAAGGGCTTAGTCGTAAATCACGATGGTTGGATCCCAGCCGGTTCAAATGAAATTGTTAGTTGTAATTTCAAGTGCCGATTTACCACGTACTCGACGGTATGAGTAGAGCTGCATGCCCCAGAAATTATAAAAATATTTCGAAGACATATGAAGTCTATCAACACGCAGTGCAGCTTGGCAGGTGTTTCCTTGCTCTTAATTCCTGTCAGAAATTAGAAGAAGCCTTTGCCCAGTAGTGGGGCGCTGTAGTTTTAACGTTATTTACTTAAAATATTAAACTTATTAATATATACAACATTCTAATAAAACTAAACAATTACTTAATTATCATACAGTCCTACTACCCACGGTGTCGTGCTAAGAACGCTGGCTGCGTTTCTTCGCTGAATGGCTAACTAAGCCTTTGAGCGAGAAAAGAGCCAGCCCTCTTACCACCAGCAGCAATGACCAGTCCCGGATAGAGTTCCTTTAGAAACTTCACCGCACGTGGACTCCGCGTACCGATAGTCTCTACAGCAAATGGCACAAACTTGTAATCGTCTCTCAAAGACTCATACTTGCGCCACTTACTCAGTTCACTGTCTGCTTCTGATGCCGCCCCGGCTCTGGACGAGTTATCCCTGAAATGAGAGGCCGCCAAAGTGTCTAAAAAGTAGCATCCCACACTAGGGCTTTACCTCTCTCCCAAAGGAAAAATGTCATACCATCGGGTCTCCTGCCACAGTTCTAATACCTTTATAGAGACAAGAGCGCTTCGGGTGACATCGTTAAAAGAACCGTGGAGTGAAAATCTACAGCCACTTTTCTTACATAAAAGTCTGTGGAGCCCAAACTCGTCGACGCTGTTACCATATATGGGCAATGATGGGGTTGACAAATCGCCGCTCCTAGTCGGATTCCTACGGCGATGCGCAAGCTTTCCCCATCAAGTAATAAGCTGAGATTACTTGATGGTAAAGCGTTTAACCAGTGACTAGATTCCTTAGTCGAAACAGCTAAAAGGCGTACCTGATCTTGCTCACTATGGAAATTATGAAACAAATCTTTCTGCAAACTCTGTAACATTTAAAATTGTAAATAGTTGAATTTTATCGACTATTTACAGATATAAAACAATGGTACAAACATTTAAGTGATAACTGCGTACTTGTACAGTTATTTGCTTTCTGTTTATTAGCATTTATTTGTTTAGTCGTGGCTTAAGCATAGAATATTAGCGTAGTTTTTGATGTATTATATTTGAGAACTCGTGATCAAGTCAAATTAATGTGAACGGTTAATTTTAATATTATATTTTAATGTACACGTAAAAGTTAATATTATCTATACACATAAATAAAATTTAAGTGTCTTTTTGTAATGTTAAAATAACAGCTTTTTACTGAATGCACATGAAAGTTTATACGATACTTATAAGAAAAACAAGAACAATTTTTAAAATTTTGTCTATCTGTCTACCTGTCAGTTTGTTTTGGCTAATCTCAGAAACGGCTGGACCGATTTTGACGGGATTTTTACTGGCAGATAGCTGATGTTATGGGGAGTAACTCAGGGTATTTTTATTAGAAAGAAAGAGTTATGGTTCCGCGCAAAAAAAATTAAGCCCATGAAATCCAATCGTAATAAATTCCACGCGGGGGAATTCGCGGGGAACAGCCAGTATTATAATATACACATTCTGCTTCTTGCGAAGAAAGCGTATTCCAAAGAGTAACTTAAAAAAGTTTTTAAATAGCTGTTTCCGTTCATTCACGAATACTTATAATAGTATTTTTTAAAGTGAATTCATTTCCCTTGGTAAGTTTGTAACAGTATGCCTTTCTAAGTAAAACTCACATTGTTTGCAATGCTTATTACTATTTTGGCCGTGGTAGTGCAGGGGCTGAGCGCTCGCCGTAAATTTCATAGCACGCAAACAACCCGGGTTCGATTCTCGTCAACACCAATTAAATTTGAAAACTGCAATTTTAAGTGTTGATTTATCACGTGCTCAGCTCTACGATGAAGAATTTCATCGTGAGAAACCCTGCATTTCTGAGGAAAAAATAACTAAGTTTAAAAAATAATGATTTCTTATATTTACGCGAACACTACACATTGAATAAAACTATTTTTACTAATTTAATTTAAACGCAATAAAATCCGTAAAAATAGTTTTATTCAATGTGTAGTGTTCGCGTAAATATAAGAAATCATTATGTAAACTAGTACGGACTGGAGATAGCAAATAAAATACGCCGACTAGAAGATCTAAATACCAAGCGCGCAAGATACGTAACATCTCTAAATATCTTGAAGAGATGTCGAGATCATGATCTCATTCCTACGTGTGTCAAGATATCTATTAAAAAGACATTCGAGGAAGCGCTAAGATCATAAATCAGGCAAGCAAAAAGTTGTTAATAACGGTGATTCAGCAAAAACGTACCGATCTATGTTTCATAAATAAAACCATAGACAAATCGTCCAGTGATTTAAAGACAGTTTTATCGACATTTGGTTATAAGAATTGCATGGAAACTTTAGATAAACGTGAAGCAACTAAATAGAATGAATGCAAAAATAAACATATAGATGAATACCAAAAACTAACAACCAAATCAAATGTCCAACACCAATGTCAACGTAAGAACGGAATGCAACCATTGACAACAGACGCGAGTAATAAACAACGTGCGGTCTACAACCTGTTAAAACAATCTCTTTACAACGCGACAATAAAAGCTTTGGCCAAAGGCATGAATTTCACAATAACACCGCAAAAAATTCCGTATGAAAACATTATCTGTAGTGTTGAGGACTGTCTGTATAAAAATAATATTGGTAATGAAGATGTAGAGGTCATTCGTCAAGACATTTCGTCCTTGTTACGTCAAAGCTCAGCGCCGAAATTAAATCTTCCCAAAGATGAATTTATTGCACTAAAAAACTTAGGCAACAGACCAAATCTTACGATTCTCCGCGCAAATAAAGATAATGCTACGGTTATAATGGATACGTCGGATTACAATTTTAAAATACAACAACTTTTATCCAATGAAAGTACGTACGTAAAGGTCAAAACAGACCCTACAACTAATACGCTTAAAACAACTAGCGATCTAATAAAGAAATACTCCGAGAAATTGAATCTAGACGTTAATTCGATAATAGCTGCGTGTGCGAAACCACCGAAGTTGTATGGGTTACCAAAAATACACAAACCGAACGCTCCATTACATCCAATAGTGAGTCAGATCGATTCGCCAAATTACAAATTGGCTCAACACCTAGCAAAAGTACTATCACCACTCAGAGGACACACAAGAGCACACACGAAGGATTCATACCATTTTGTCAGTGAGATAAAAGACCTATGTCTTACTGACAATGAAACTATGGTCAGTTTTGATGTTCAGTCTCTATTTACATGCCTACCTGTTGAAGACTGTATCTCAATTGTAACTAGGAAACTGGAGGAAAACAACATGCCAGCAGAATATGCAGTATTACTCAGACATTGCCTTACATCTGGCTATCTAGTGTGGAAGGAACAGTTTTACAAGCAAGTAGATGGTGTTGCGATGGGCTCACCAGTATCTCCCATTGTCGCCGATATTTTCATGGAGGACTTTGAGGAGAAAGCCTTGCTTACTGCACCAGTAACTCCAAGTTTCTACAAGCGGTACGTAGACGATACTTTCACAATTTTACCATCAGACAAAGTAACTGCATTTTTAGAACATCTTAATTCCATAAACTCTAAAATTCAATTTACTATGGATTAAGAGGCAAATAATTATTTAGCTTTCCTAGATGTGTTAGTCATTAGAAATCCTAATAATACCATAGGTCACACTGTGTATAGAAAAATGACCCATACAAACCGATATTTAAACGGTGAATCCCAGCATCACCCTTTACAGTTAGCTACCGTGGGCAAATCTTTTTTACAGAGAGCACGAGGGATCTGTGACAGCAAACACCTGGCCGCCCAGCTTCAGCACGTTAAGCAGGTTCTGCGCGACAACAAGCTTCGGGTTCCGCGCCTACGTCACAGTGACCGAGTGAAGCCGGCCACAGTGTAGCGTGTGCCTGCTATACTACCGTATGTCAGAGGTGTCACAGACAAGATTGGCTACATCTTGAAGCGAGCTTCTATTAGAACCTTTTTCAAGCCGCCGAAGAGGATTAGTCAGTTCTTACCATCCGTCAAGTGCTATTTTCCTCTACAAGGTGCAGGAGTGTACAAGCTTGATTGTGAGTGTGGTCTCTCATATATAGGGAAAACAAAACGATCTATAAAAACCCGCGTAAAAGAACACATAGCTGACGTGAAGCACCAACGTTCCGGGAAGTCTGCAGTTTGTGATCATATCTTAGACGGCCCCCGCCATTACATTAGATTTGATAAACCACAAATTCTCGCGAAAGAACAGCGATTCCTGCCAAGGATGATACGTGAGGCTATTGAAATTAAAAAAAACATCCTAATTTCAATAGAGACGGAGGCTGGGAACTACCACCTGCTTGGGATCCTGTAATTCATAAAATTAAAACTAAACCCAAGCATACCACTGCAAGACTTCAAGACACAGTTAGTTCATTCTGCGTAGATCGGACCAAAATTATTAATTGAAAAAGCTGAAGGTACTCCGGTATAACTCTGACATCGGGACGTCAATCACCTCAGTCCCCCGTGATCACGGTTGCTAGAAAGCAACCGAAACGTCGGGAATATAAAATAAGTTAATTAAACGCGATAAAATTCGTAAAATAGTTTTATTCAATAAGTTTAAAAATATAATAAAACATTTGAAATCCGCCAAGACACACTGGAGCAGTGCGGTAGATTAATTACTCTATAAGCCCCTCAGAAATGAAGGGAAGCATGTGCCCACAAATAGGAAGTATAGAGGTTGTAACTTTAGTAACTTTCTTTTACTATTTAATTAGCAATATTTGGCAAAATATCGTCAATGTTCTTTAACTAAACAAAAAAGCTTTATTTGAATAACTTGCGTACGATAGACGGCGGGTCAAAGAAAACCACCAAGACAAAACGCCCACTTAGTCATTGCAGACCCACTCGTGGCTCTAAGAAGGTATAAATAAATCTCCATAGACCCAACAGTTAGTACAGCCCTTATATTTTCTGTATTTACATTGTGTTTTCTTAAATCATTCAAATTAAAAAAGGCTTTTTAATTACTTTTTAAAAAGAAAATTATAAGTTATATATATATATATATATATATATATATATTACTATACTATCTGATACCCGCGAATTCGTTCCCATTGCATGATATATTAACAAAGTTTTCAATATATATATATATACGACTGTAAGAAAACGAATTATACGAAAAGTAGTTATTTAACGGTGAAATATTACTGAGATAACTATTGGATACTACGGTGGGCTGTTCAGTTTCACCTTAATCAATTATCAAGGTAAAACTGAACAGCATCAGGTCGTTCGCGCAAAAATTGCCCGGCTGGCCCTAACTTTATCATGAGCAGAGGTAGAAGAAACTTCCCCTCTCCTACGCATGTGCGCTACACCGCTTGCCCAACTTCTCCGCGGCAAGAAAACACATCACTAAACACGTAGTGCTTATAAAAATCGTTGTTTCTTAAAAATTTAATAACTTTATATTAAATGAAGATATCGCAATATTTTTTTTAGTTAAAGGTCAAGTGTCTAAGAAATAAAACTTAGAAAACCGAATACAAATCTATCCAGTAGTTTTCCGTGACTCGCACACAACTGCAAACTTCTATCATTTTATTTAATTAGATTATTTTTTGTGAGGTCTAAGTACTACAAAAATTATTTTTACAAATAGTTTTATTCAAAACTACCAACCAGGAGATAGGGATAGCAGCGTCTTCCTAATAACAATAAAAAAAACTGCAATTGTCATCCTACCTGCCAAGCGTGGTAACTATAGCAAATATCGCCCTTAAAAGGCAATCTATGGGGGAGGCCTATGTATAGCGGTGGATTTTGATAGAGTTACGGTTACCAACGAAAACACGGTTCATTGCTCCTTTATGCTTCATAACTTCAAATAAAATAATTTTTAAAATTAGTTTATAGTATAAGCACGTGAAAAGAAAATCAACCAAATTAGTAACTTTCTTGTATTCTGCAAGAAACGTTGCTTAGTAGGACAAGACGGATAAGTAAAAGAAAAAATTATGTACCTGCTCGTATGTACTTTGTTTTGAAATAGTTGCCTGTTTATCTTTTATAATGCTATTAAAATTTAGAAGGGCTCTTACAAACACTTTATGATATAAAGTGTTGGCACTTTGAAAGTAACAAAATTGTCGAGTAAAATTAAAGACTGATATAAAGAAAAAATTATAATATAAATAAGGCCAATGGAATTAAATGAATTACATTGGTGTTGTTCGCAACGTCTAAATATTGTTAAGAAAAAAAGTGATTAAAAACAATATTTAAAGTGAAATTGGTGACAAAACTAAGTGAAAAGTGCATTAATATAATATCACAACATATTTATAACCTTAATGTTAGTATAGAACATCGTTTTGATGATAGTTAAGAAAATAACTCTTATTGTATAAAGAAAAGTCGACCAATAAGAGCGCGACGTATTGTAGAACTTTCTAGACGTTTTTAATTAACTGCGTAATAGTTGATCCCGAAAATTATGGAAATAATTTTTATGTTCTGAAAGAATTATAAACATAATATTAAATTAGATTAAGGTTTATAGATTAAGGAAATAAAAGAATATTTCGCGTAATTGAACTTATTTCCCATTTATAGTATAATTAAAGAATTAATGTGCCCAAATATTATGAAAATTCGGAATATTTTGTTTAATAACTTTTTACAATGTTAATATATTGAGTAACCTTTATGATATTCTAATAAAGTACTGAATTGCCGATTTCACAATGTATGGTACATTAGTGTAGGAATTATATTTTTACATGGTAGAGCCATGTTGCAGCTATATTATTAGTATAGTTGTAGCACGAATGGGTCGGCTCTACCAGGGACCAGGACCACACTTTCACAGAATACCAGCGTAAAATAGGAGCATAACGCTGCTGTGTTTCGTATGATGAGTGTAGAGTACCGGGTACCCTTTTTTACTGGAAACGAGGCATTCCATCTTAGTCCTCATGGGTGACAACGCATCTGCATTTCGATTCGTAATCGAGGATAGATGTAGATGTTTATGGACCACAGCTGCCATTTACCATCGGGTGGACGGTGTGCTCGTTTATCACCCTTATTCTATAAAAAAAATTAATCATGTATTAAAAAAATGTAATTTAAGACAATGGCATAGAGAAAATGTTATGCAATAAAGAGGCAAAGCGGACAATGACAAACGGCTCACTTTAAAGTAACACTCAAGTCTACCTTAGGGCTTTGGGACCCAGTAAAGTTGTAGTGTCAAAAAGTACCAATACGAAGCAGTAGTGTGAAAAACTACCAGTAAGAAGCGGTAGTGTAAAAAACTACCAGTAAGAAGCTGACCTGACTTTGTATTTTATAGTACGTGCATTTTAATTTAAACTCCAGTCCACAGTACCCCAGCTGCACCCACAAAGACGACAGTAGAAGTATCCCCCGGAACCTGTTGGTGTAGGACGTAAGCGACTCGCGGAGTATCTTTGTCAACATTTACTCCGAAGAGTTTCGTCCGTCCGGCACAGGTCTCTATTATAAAATATTATAATGATGGAGTCGGCGCATTTATAAAATATTTAGTATCATCATTAGAGCCTTTCACAAGTACACTGCTTAATAACCCTTCCCCAAGAAATGCTAAAAAATACGGTACTAAGTCACGTGCATCTATCGATTTCCTGCATGCCTCACTAGTTCTTCACTACTTCTAGTGAGGGGGCACTGAGTAGTCGGCTTTTCAAACTATATAACCGCCCTTTAGGCTTTGTCAGTAACCCTGGTTGTTACGAGTTCTACCACGTAGAGAAATTTCAAGAATAGGCTTCCCTATAGCACGCTGAGTGACCTTTAGCTTCCTCTCATACGGCCCGTGGTGTAGTATCACATCTCTGATGAATATGTCACTGGCAACACGGACTGGTTTTACACTCCTCTTTTTAAGTTTTGAGGAATACGATGAATGACGAGAAAATCTCTCGTAACATAATGATGTTATACACAACATTAACACAAATAAGTAAATGCCCATGTTACTTCTCAGCTTTAAATGTACAAAGGCAACTTGTGTTGACAATATGAGACGATTCAAATACACAAACAATCAACTCCAGTTACACTTTATCTAATGGCTATTCTAAGAGCTTGACTGTCACTTGACTCATGACCTAAAAGATTTGTCCATATTGAACACTCTGGGCATGCGGGCGATCAATGCAGAGCATGTATGTATAGATACACAAATGTATGTATAGATAAATTTATCGGTCACCAACGCCTCGCACTTTAATCAGCAGACATCAGGGTGCACCCAATGCTAGCGTGGTTAGCTTGAAGAAAGATAAAAATATATTCTCTCTTGCCCCAAATTATTTACCTTAGAGAATAACCTCGTTATGTGGGCTTCACAAGCTCACAACAGTCCATTTTCTTTTACTTTGATGTATTCATATTAAGTCATAACACAGTAACATATTAAGTCTGGAAAAACTAACGTCGGCAAAGAGTTTTTTCCAGTTAATATTATGGAGTAATTTAGTGTAATGCAGGCACATGCAAGAAGTCAAGCTGGTGTTCAGTAATCTTTACAAATAAATAAAATTGAAGTGTCTGTTTGTAATGTCAAAATAACAGCTTTTTACTAATTGCATATGAAAGTATATAAGGTACTAATATCAAAAACACAATTTTAACATTTTTTGCTGTCTGTCTGTTTGTTCCGGCTAATCTCCAAAACAGCAGGACCGATTTTGACGGGACTTTCATTGGTAGATAGCTCATGTTACAAGGAGTAACTTAGACTTCTTATATTTTAGAAAAATGTTTAGGGTTCCGCGCAACAAAATTAAAACCCAAAATTACACGCGGGCGAAGTCGCGGGGAACAGATAGTTGTGGAATATAATAATTAAAATAATGATATAATAAAACCCAACCAAATAATTGATAAAAGCTTTCATATCATCATTTCTTTCAAAAACATTACCCCCGTACACTAGGATTTTCTTCTGTATTGTGCAGGTAGTTTACAAACATAAATTTCATAAGGACAAACATCCAAACCCGATATATATATTTTTAGGCCATACAAATACTCGTTTCGTGCGGAATTCGAACCCGTGGCCATCAGTACCGCAACTCAGTGCTAAGCCAATGCGCAAAGGATCCGTTTTTTTTCTATTCCTTTTCTTTGTTCTTTTTATATTTCTCCACAAAACTCATTCGTCGTTTGATAATCGATTAGCAATATTGCAGGTCCTACACACTCGAAAACGAATAAAGTCTATTAATGGAATCACCGCACACAGCTTAGGTTATCGTTTGAAGCAAAGAGAGAGTTATTCAATCCGAACCTTTTATTTTCTCAGTCTAATGATGTTGAACGATGCAACCGTCTCGGCATATTCACGATAGCCCTCTGCCTGTTATTTGAAAAAAAAATGGTTTTCTTTCATACCGCTTCTCATATAAAAGAACCCTTCTGTTATTCAAAAAGTATTTTAGTGGTTGTCTGAGAGTTGACGTTATTTAAGCGGGGCAGTCACTTAGAATTATCTAAACCTCTCGGTCACTCACCTCAACCTGTATGTTAATACTGCCGAATATTTGAAGACAGCATCTTAGATTTATCATAGTTATAAAATGTAGGTACTTATAATATATTCGTTTAATATTATTTACAATTCAAAAATTGTAGTAAATGTGTAATGTACTTTAATGAAAATTTTGTCTGAAAAAAATCTGAAGAAAATAATAAATAAAAACATTATTAGAATCGGGCGTTACTTTGCGGAAATCCATTACATTAAAGATGTTAAAAGATATGCCTAATAAATTAAAATGATCTGTCTTACCTAGTTTGAGAAGCACCTTCTGTCCTCCTTCAATGGCATGCACTATCCCCGTCACCACATACAAGAAAGTTGAAAAGATGGGTATATTTTCATCTCTTTTATTTCTATTTGCTGCGAGTTCAATTAGTTTAATATAAATCTGCTCCTACTATCACTTGCAATTTCTCGATATCGTCCTGAAAGATGATCTTCCTGTCGATCATTTCGCAATTTTAATTTTCCGAAAACGAGCGGTGTGTTTATTTGTTGCAGTTCCTCCAAACGCAGCACTAATGTGAAACACTGTTAATGCCACGCTTGACCCACCCTGACTTAAAATTCACAAAAAGTATAAAAGTAAATTGCTTCTATGTCTACTTACAAGACTGTAAAATCAAAAGAAACTCAAACCTGGTAACGCTTTCTAAATATTTAGAACTATAGAGAATACATATGTATTTGACCTCATCACAAAAAGGAGTTTATAATTATTTACAGGTTTAAACTAGAAACAACGTATTTCACGAAAGAAGTGACGCGGAATAATGCAATATAAAATTGATGACAGCCTAAGACAAATGTTTGCGAAGACGTCGCGACTAAGGGTGTTCAATAGTTGAAGGCTTGGACTTTGGACAAATTATCATACTTAGTTCAAGGTTAAAAGACTCTTTCTAAACCACAGCCTCAAGCAGAGACTATCAATAAATTACTTTTTGTAATAATAGAAATTTCAGAGACGCACGAGGTTTATATTTTAAAATAGTTTAACTTCAAAATCTTTCACAAGCCAACATCATCTTTAGTTAAAGTGGCCAGTACCTACGTTAAAACCACGGGCATACGGAAATTTTATATTTAAGCATCTATGATTCAGCTATGCACGGAAGCTTTTTTATAACTCATCGCACCCATAATTCAAACAAGGCATGTTAAAATAATAAATAAGACTGGAATTGAGATCGAATCGTTCTTTGTGTTGTTTTTGTATCTGGAATCGATAGACTAACGTTACATTTCGCATTATAAATTAACTCATTACCATTATACTAAATCTATAACTAAAGTATGATATGGACTTGTGAAAGTTTGTGATGATGATGAAATTCTAAAATAAAGTGTATGTAAATAATAAAACGCCATGTAGTGGCGGCGTCAGATAATCGACTACCCCTTAGGCGCCGTCCTATTAGTTTGTTCAAACATACTCATATCTGCGGAATGTCCTATGGAAGGTCGTGTGATCATGCGATGCAACCGAATTGTCTAATTTTCGTTGTGCGATTATCGACGCATCGTATAGATCAGACGATCGTCCGATCAAACATACTAATCAATACTGAATGTCCTAATTTGCTCTCGCGTGACCAAGGGGCAAGGGAGGGGTTTTCGTAAAAATCTTCTTCCTTTTGCCGTACGTCGTAATACTGATTGTGAAATTTACCGCACTGATTTCTGTTCTTATACAGTGTATTATGTGGTGTACGTTTTCTTTTTTAATGCTATTCACTATTACAGAAATATTATTCGACAGCAAAAACTGTGTAACTCAGTTAAGAGCCATTTCGAGAGTGATCGCATCGCCCCAAAATAGGACACACGATTTCTAATCGTGCGAGCGGATTGAACGGACGATAAAATCGCATCGCATCAGCGCGCGAGCGATGGCAATAGGACGGCGCCATAGCCTCCTATGTGTGTGATAAGAAGCGACAAAGCTAAATTGAAATATATAAAGAGGATGAGCATCAGCAACTTTCTGATACCATCTCAAAATATAATAAAAGAACAGCTGTTGCACAACCGCCTGCTAAGCATAGCAACTATCTCTGGCTAGTACCCCCCTTTTGAAAAGCCTATTTTCAGCTGTGGACTTTTGACAGACTAATAAATGAGTAGTTTATCGTGTCTGTACATTTTTTGTGTTGAATAAAATAATTATATTTTTTAACAAAGTCAAATTATACAAAATTTAATCGCTCGCTTTTATCGTGTGAACAGATAAATAAGAAGGCAAAATAGTTCACAGCAAAGCGGATAAAGTGCTCACATGAAACAAATAGCTAAGGTTTATGCAAATTGGGTTCCTTTGCATTTTACCGGATTAAAATATTGCGAGAATTAGTTCCACGTCATATATCCGGGCAGCAACTATCTATGTGGCTTTTTACGGGCTTAATATTATGTGGTTATATATGATTTTTCTACATTCGCACCATTAAATTATTTTATATATTTATACCTATGGATGCCACGGCATCCACAGGTCCATCCATCAGATGGGCTGTGTCCCGCTTGTCATCGTTATTATAATAAAATAACACAATGTCAGTATTTATGGAAGTATAGGTCATTTATTTCTGGTATTAATCAACACCAAAGTGTTAATTATCTGTTTCCCCTACTTTTTCCTTCAAAAATTTATACAAAGCAATTTTTATCGGAATCTGAAATAAATGATTTTAAAATATTATGAATACTGCTGAACTAAACAGTTTAAACAGTGGTAGAGCCAGGCGGCAGCTTCTGCTGTCGCATGGATGGGCCGGCTCGAACCGGAGTGGTACCACGACCTCACAGAATACCAGCGTGAAGTAGAGGTTTACCTTTGCGTTTCGCTTGGTGAGTGCAGGTGGCCGGAGGCCCTTTTTACTGGAAATGAGGCATTGCATCCTAGTCCTCACGGGTGAAAACGCATCTGCATTTTGATCTGTAACAGAGGATAGATGTAGATGTCTATGGGCCGCAGCAACCACTTACCATCAGGTGGACTGTGTGCTCGTTTTTCACCCTAATCCTATAAAAAAAAAACTTTTACCTAGAAACTGAAACTAAAACGGGTCTAAGCAGGTTTTCGTTCTTTCTATATCATCTTGTGTTTGACAACGAGGTGTACCGTCTTCCGAGACGATTCTATACGAAAGAAAAAACTTCAAATATATTCCGAGATTGCTGGACAACGATTATAATATAGTATTTTAGTAATGTATTGTAGTATAACAATAAAACAAAAATAAAATATGCAGCTCGTATTTGTTAAACAAAACAAAATAATACCATACTTTTCATTTAAGGTATATATGTATATAGTGTAAAACCCTTCTCGCATTTCATCTATATTTTCAATAAATCCTTTCCACTGTTGGAAGATATTTGATCTAGTTTAGTTAGAACTTCAGGCTTAATGCTGCTTCATTTCAATTCGGTCAAACTAACTATATACTTATTGCCTCTAGGCAAATGTAACTGAATACTATTTCTATTGCAAATCTGAAATGAATTTAACTTTCACAATAAAGTTACTTTGCCCATCCTTTATAAACTTTAATAAGAAATTTTATACTTTGATTATAATTTAAGATTCTAATCAGTCACGCTTACAAATAACACGAACTTGTACGTACTTTGAAACACAGACCAGTAAATAATCTCTATTATATTATAGATTTTACTTTAAACACCTACTAAAATCCCATGGTAATTCACCAATGCCGCATATTGGCAGGGCCTTGAGTAGGCTTTCGCACACATTTGCACACATTCGCAGCCCAACCAGCGCCAGTCACCACTTCTCAGAAGATGACAACTAAGGTATGTCTCATCTCCTTCTCGGGGGCGCACTAAAATACTAGGTGGGCTTTCCTTAGCGGCCTCCAAATCCACCTGCGCAACAGATCTCCTCGATACGTGGAGGCCATGGGTTCAGGAAAAACGAGTACTTGAAAGCACCAGTCATCCTGACCCCAGCGGCGGATGTAGTCTATGGCTCCGCCACCAACGGCGTTTCGGCAGCGGATGGTAGGAAGAATGGTGTAACGCAGTACCAACGCTCCCCTGCTACTACACCTCGGCCGAGGTAGAAGTGAGAGAGAAAATACACACCCCTCGCCTTAGTCCAGCAAGACACTTCAGATGTAGTGGGCTTGCCAAGCCCACTCGAAATGGACTCCTCGGAGCGGTTTTTCACCTCGAGCCAGCCACGTGGGTTCCTTTTAGTTCACCGCGGGTAACCAAGCCACGGCTTCTTATCACTATTAAGGTTATTGAGCTCAGTACTGATGTCTTTTAACAACTTTGCCATAATGACCATACCATTGGCAAATCTAAGGTGACTGATGTATTTGCCATTAATGTAAATACCGTATTTTTGCAACTTAGCTTAATTCTAAATTAGACGCAACGGTGAAGGGCTCTCTGCTACTGGTTGGGTTTCGTATTCTGGTTTTATGCTCGGATAACCATCGTAACCCTATTGTACAAACACTTCAGTACTTCAATATAACGACAGTCAACTTGGCATTACTGAAGGGACGGAAGAGGAAACCGACCAAATTTTGACGGAGTCATAGGCTTTCTCATAGTGCACATACGCAAGACAAAGTGGCAGATTGTACTCTTCAGTCGTCTGTACCATTTGTCAAACGTTATGCATGTGGTCTGTTGTTTTAAAAGCTTTGCGAAAACTAGCTTGTTTGGGAGGCTGGAAGTCCTTACGTCTGCGCGCGAGACGATTCGTAATGATTTTTAAAAACAGCACGTAGACGCGGTTCAGAAGTCGGTCGAATCGGTCTTTAGTTCTCCACAGAGCGTTGTCGTCTTTCTTGAAGAACAAAACCACCGCACTTCAGCACCATGCGGTACTAAAATGAAGGACGGAATTAAAGAGCTTCTGAAAGATTTAAAGTATCGATTTTTCACCAGCTTTTTTAGGTGGTAGAGCCATGCTGCAGCTATATAACTAGTATAGTTGTAGCACGAATGGGTCGGTTTGCCCGGGGAAGGACCACGCTCTCACAGAATACCAGCGTAAAGTTTCAGCTTAACACTGCTGTGTTTCGTATGGTGAGTGTAGAGAACCGGATACCATTTTTACTGGAAACGAGGAATTCCATCTTAGGCCTCACGTGTGACAACACATCTGCATTTTGATTCATCATTGAGGATAAATGTAGATGTCTATAGGCCACAGCAACCATTTACCATCAAGTGGACTGTGTGCGTTTGTCAACTTTATCCTATAAAAAAGCTTTCAGAAGCTCCGCTGTAATGTCGTCCTCGTGCTGATTGAAGGGTAAGGATCAGAATTGCTTTGCTGAATCATGATCCACGTGATGACCCAATGGCGATGTGCACAGCTGTCCGTAGAATTTCTCAATGTCACTCAAAATCTCTGGTTTCTTTGAAATGACGTTGCTACAGTCGGTCTTGAATTCCAGCAGACTCATTCGACTTTGGTTACTCGTTTCTTCTATAATAGAGATCTATCTGTTGAAGTCTGCAGCTTCATTGCCTTCTGTGTGGACTATGTTGGTTGTTTTGCATCAGGTCTTGCAGAAATAAGCTCCGACCATATGGACAGTTTCCACGTGTGTGCGGTAAATGTTGCCAGGTTGAGTTGTTTAAATAGGAAATCGAACTTACACAGGATAATCTTAACAACCACTGCCATGTAATTTAATACCTTTTTTTTTGTTTTTTTTTTTTAATTCCCGCTCTTTTTTTAAAACTACTACGTGCGCCGAGTGTCGCCCAGTTCCAACACTGTCCTGGCGATTATCGCGGAAAGAATAGACTGCGCGACAGACATATCACAGTAAAGTTGCCTCATAGAAAGTTTAAATTGATCTCGTTTCCTGACCGATAAAACTGTGTTAGATTTTTTTAAATTATTTTATAATATAAATTTGTTACTGTAGTATATCGGCGAAAATTATTCGCAATGCTCCGTAATTGATATCTTTTCAATACACATCAGTTTTATTATCAAAACCAATTTATCTTCGCGTGGAATTAATGTTATAATAACACGTTTGAAACGTATTTCACATAGGATACATAATGTCTACGTGTGTATTCGTTGAACATAAGCGGCGTAAGAAAATTTTTTTTTTTTCACATGTCTTTGTATTTTTTTTTCTCAGACATGCAGGTTTCCTCACGATGTTTTCCTTCACCGCCGAGCACGTGGTAAATCAGCACTTAAAATTGCAATTAACGATTTCATTGGTGCCGGCGGGAATCTAACCAGGGTTGCTCGCTTACTGTGAAGCTTACAGCGAGCACTAACCAACTGTGCTACCACTAACATAGTATACTGAAAACTAATGAGGAAGAAAGTTTCTAGAGTGGCAGACATGTACCGACAAATTTAGTGTAGGACGTTCTCTTCCTAGACGGAGTGACAATTTAGTAAGACTTACAGGTAGTCGATGTTTGTTAGGGGCTCAGGACCATGCTTTGTGGTGTAACAGAGAACTTATAAAGAGCTCTAATAATGATGACGATAATGATAACTATTTGGGTATTTTGATATTATTTGGGGATTAACATATTTTTTTCATAGTTACTTGTATATATTTTAACTTTACATATTGCGAAGACAGCCTCGCAAGTCATAACTAAACGTAAGACTATGACGTAAACAAGAAGGATCTAATGTTCCCTGATAGATGGTGGTATAACCATTTCCTGTATCAGCATCATTATTATCGTTAGAGCCCCCTTCATAAGTCTACATCTCAACTAAAAGCTTATTCTAAGGAATGCCACACAACATGAGCAATACAGCAGGAGGAAGTCGATCAAATCGACTTGCTACATGTATATATTAAATCATCATAATCATCACCATTAAAGCTCTTCACCAGTTTACTGTTAAGTATGGGTCGTTGTTTTTATAAATCAAGTTATGGTTTGTGACTTTTTTTATAGATGAAGGGTAACAAACGAGCTCACAGTCCAACGGCTGGAAAGTGAATGCTCAGGTCCATAGAAATCTATCTCTGTTCTCGATTAAGAATCAAAATGCAAATAAATTGTCTCTGAGGATTAAGATGGAATGAATCGTTTCCAGTGTAAAGTGTCTTCGGTTCTCTACACTCACCATACGAAATACAACGCCTATACACTACTATTTAACACAGGTATCCTGTGAGAGCGTGGTCCGTCCCCGGTAAAGCCGATCCATTCGAGCTACAACTATAATATAGCTGTATCTATATGTAATGTAACTATATCTACAATGTACCGTGGTTCTACTACGCGTAAATAAAAAAAAAACTTATTCGTTGAAACCGAATAAAGTAATTAAAGAGCACAATTATTTAGAAATATCATATAATAGCACACATAGTTTACGATGTGGATTGTATTATGTTCGGGAAATAAGGCTTTACTGCAATAAACATACAAGTGAACGCCTCAATAAATATAGAATACGACGAAATGGTTGCGAGCAACTTTGTGGTAATTACGGTTCACAATAGGTATTTGCGCGCAATGTCGCTACACATAGAGCTTTTGATTGTGTTAATAAAATTGGATGCAGCGCGAAATCCGATTAATGGCACTGGAACGTGCAATTTTGTGAAAGCTATCAGTTAGTAAACATCTCACGCAGTAAACTCCATTCGTTTTAATTGAAAAAAAAAGACTTCTTATTATCTGATTGAGTATAGTTTAAAAAAATCTCTCAAAATATAACAATGTATTATTAATAAAGTATGGAGCAAAAAACTTATAAACATACAAGTTTGTATTTCCTTTACTTTCAACATATCACATGCTATGACCTGAAACAAAAGCAACATATTCGTCAAATAACGCAATTAATAAAATTAATATGGTAATACTCGTAACATATTGTTATAATAGCCAAAAAAACGCACGGAAAAATCACCATAACGTCCGTTGCAGTAAGAGGCGAGTAGTCGCCTCTTACTGCTTACAAAAACCAAAAAGATTTTACCTCAAAAAAGGAATTTCATAAAACACAGACGACATACATCCATCGACGTCCTACAATTATATAGTAAGTAAGTAATCAAATAGAAGAAAATCAAAGTGACGCGGTAGCTCCGGGGCTTAGAGCTCGTTGTAAGTTTCACAATTCAATCCCCGTTGGCACCAATTAATTAAATGCAATTTTAACTGCTGATTTACCAGGTGCTCGCCGGGGAAGGAAAACATCGTGAGGAAACGTGCACAGAATACGAAAAAGAGAAGGAATACAAAAAAAAATTGAAGATATGTGAAGTCCGCCATCACGCAGTGGGGACATTTCTTTGCCCTAAAACCATCTCAGAAGTGAGAGAAGTTTCTGCCCAGCACTTGGACGTTTATAGGTTGTAACTTTAACTTATTACAACTTAAAATCATTACAGTCATCGTCATCACAGCCTTTTTATGGCGTTCTTTGTAGGATGTTTAGGTTCAATCCTATAATGTAAATACGAGACGAAAATACTTAAAGATACAAAGAGACGTATACGAGACGTCCAGTATTGCAAACGTCTATTCACCTGTCAAGCGTAACGATTATTCTCTGCCTACAACGCTAGAAGCTCATTTCCAGTAGTGGACTATTACGAGTTGATAATGAAGAAGAAGAAAAATTGGTACACAGACAGATTTCTATGCAGAAATGGAGTAGTTGGGCTCCTATAACCTCCAAGCAAACTATTACTATATCATATATTTATGCGCATTTTCAACTTGATCAATCGAACTGCTCAATTAACGCATCTTCAAGATTGAACTTCGTTTAGTTTTAGCATATTCCGTTTTTGTACAGAATATTTGTGCACTATCTCTGTCTAAAGTGTGATCCAGCTCCTTAAATAATTGCTGGTTACTCGTATTTACAAATCAGCTTGGCATTTAAATAAAACAAGATTCAGTTTGAAAATGTTATTATTTGTAGTTTTTTCAAAAACAAAAATCTCATTTATTACTGCAAGTAAAACTAAGTCTGAAATAAATTTAAACAGTACATAAGGTATGATGAAATATTATAAAAATTTAAGCTTCATAATCATTATAACAACGTGCAAAAGCACGCCAAGCTGCTCTAACGAGCGTTGAGGGTGTTTATGCCTACATTTGGTCATGTTCGACGTCCTCCAATCGCATTCGAGCTGTCGCATCACCCGATAGTATGTAGGTGAAAAAACGCTTGCCATGTGGGGCGTCGGTGTGTACGGCTGGCAGTCGCTCGACGCGTGGGTGAAGGGTCAGTGCCCCGCAAGCCACGATGCGGGGAGCCCGTCAGGCCCAAGAGGGCCTGACGGGCTCCCCGCCAGACCCTCTTGGGCTCTTGGGCCCGTGAATTTAGGTAAGAACCTAAATTCACGGGCCCGTCGTGGATCTAGATAGCTAGATGAAGTGCGTGCTTCTTCGTCACGTAGATATGTGAATTGTGCGATATTTAACTCGTGCGAGAGTGCGGAATAGTGTACGCGCGTCGAGGAGATATACGGTCTAGGATTCGAACCGCACGTACACTATTCCGCACTCTCGCACGAGTTAAATATCGCACAATTCTTCTAAAGAGCTTCTCCCGGTTAATTGTCAGGATATCGTTATAATTGTGTCGTCGCGTTAGTGCCTTTTTGTGTTTTGGTTGCCTAGTTAAATTAATTTGCGTGTCAACGAGGCGTATTTTGAATCTTGTGCGACGTGTTATTCTGGTGTCGAATTTATAATTTGTGAAGTGAATCCGGGACATTGAATGTCGAATTTTGTGCTACTGTCCTTGCCGTGTCGGGTATCACGTGATCGATTCTGCGATGAGTGTGGAATTAGGCGAATTGAAGTTAGTTAAATGTACAATGAAGCTAAGATACTGAATTAGTGACAGTGAAGAAAGAAGTGGTCTGGCGACGGAGCAGTCGGGAGCGATGCAGCATTTTGGGGCAGCCGGGAAATCGGCCGCTGCTGGTCGCCTACGCCTGCCCAGGCCTCACACATTCACACATCACTGTACACTGTTCACCAAACACTATTACACACACTCACGGCCTGCCCAAGCCTTGGAGCGAAGTTAGCCCCTGATACAGGTAAGTACTTTTGGTTTCTAGCTTTCTCCCATATAGTTTATTGTAATTAGAGATTTCCACGTGGCCACTTTGGAGGCCCGACCTGCGTGTGCTCGTTGGATTCCCGCTCAATGGGCCCCGGGGTATTCTATCTTTGTATGGGCAGCCGTAGGCCGTAACAGAGGGACTTGTCATGTTTTCAAAATAGTTCTAATATATTTGGCAGGCAGGTTACCTTACAACCTAACCTTCCCAATCGATTACGTCATAATTCAGCCTTTTTATTTAGTTGTTAATTTTAGTTTAAGTTAAGTTTAGTTTTGCCGTGCAATGTAAGAGAATCCGTCATTATATTTCTGATAGCAGTATAACCATCTCGGTAAAAATCCATAGAATACCCAGACCGGCGTTGGACAGCAGTGATAGTCTCTCCACCTGCTAAGCGTGACGATAAATGAAAATTCTCCCTACAATTGGAAAAGCCCCTAGACATGCGGACTTAGTACAGTAGACCTTTACGGGGCCGATAAAGAAAAAAAAGGAGACCACCTTGGGTATTATAAACATATAAGACGAGGCGTTGAGATTAAATAATAAAACATGAAATTTAAAAATGATAATAGAGCTATAATCACAATGATTAGCAACCACGCCGGAATCTTCCGAATTCTTATTGATATTTTCCATGAGAATATGACCGAAATCGAATTGAATTTTATTATTTAATTAGTTTTTTATTTGTTTAAGAACTATTTCAAATTATGAAAACGATATTATTATATCTAAAATTACGTATGAATTTCAAGTGTCACCGACATAATTCGTAAAGTCTCTGCTACTTTGCGATCTCCTTATCGTTTAAATAATTTCTTGTGTAATAACTAATAATGCGTTGCACAAGCGTTATCAGTTATTAGACCAATAAGAGTATTAATAAAAATTATTATTAATATTTCCAATTATTGGCTATGCTGATATGTATTAGGTACCAGGTTCGAACCAAAATCATTCTAACAAGCTAGAGCGCCTTTTTAGAGTTCCGTACCCAAAGGGTAAGCGTCTGTCTGTCAGCAGACTGTATCTCATGATCCGTAATAGGTAGACAGTTGAAATTTTCACAACACGTGTATTTCTATCTGTCTGTTGCTGCTATAATAACATATAATAAAAATTTAACAGGACTCCCATACTAGAAACATGAGTCCGACTCGCACTTGGCCAGTTATTTAATCACTCTATGAGATATATTTTTGGACTTAATAAAACATGATCATATTTCTCAATATCGCTCGTGGCTTAAATGCCTTACTGTCAAGTTAAGGCGTTACTCTACAATTTTGCTTCTTCTCAAATCAATTTAATTTGATCCTAATACTGTTTCTTACCTTAAATAAAAGTATCAGTCTTCTTTTTATTCGTGACAGAACTCTTTATCCTTTTTCAATTTATGGACTAAAAACTCCTCAACATTTCACTATCTTTTTTTGATAAATCTTTATTATTCCGGCTGTAATACTCTAGAATTCCCTACCAACGAACATAAGATAAGATACTTATAACCTTCCTTCAAAAAATTAGTACTTTAAAAAAAATCAATCGTTAGGTTATACTGAAAATGATAATTTTGGGTATTTATATGTTTGTTACAGTTTAAGTTTCTTATTTTACATTTTTGTACCTGCTATTATATTTCACCAAGCCTCGGGTTGCCTGGGAGAGAATGGCCAAAAGGCATTAAGTCTGCCCTTTGTAACCCTGTTATTTAAGGCTATAACAATAAAGCATAAATAAATAAACATAATTATTTAAATATTATATATTACGTTTGTCAAAATTCTTTTTATAATACATTATTTATTTTTGTGACATTATTTGTGAAATGTTTTAATACATAAACTATGTTAACGCGATATAGTGCCAAAAACGATGGCTGAAAACGTTTCCTCGCTGAGTGACTATAAATATCCTTTGAGCGAGAAAAAACCCAGTACTCTTCACGCCAGTGACGACAAGTCGCGTATACATTTTCTTTAGGAACGGTATAAGTATTTAAAAGTAATTAAAACGCTAGTAGTAAACAATCAAAATTAAATTTATATTTGATCAGTAAAAAACGTTTTAAAATTATAAAGTTATTGAACAATTTTATATTACGACCTAAGTTTATAGAATGATCTTTTGGGTAGGCCGTTAACAATTTACCAAGTAGAGAATTTTTAACGCTGTGAGCTTAATGGCGTTAAAATAATTTAAGAGCTCAATAAACTTTAACAACCGACTATATTGATGCGATCCGAAGTTAATGTAATCCCGAAGCGCCGATAGAGTCTTTACTTGTTATAGTCTATTGACGTTGTGTACGAATATTACTTTTAGATATAACGGATAAAATTAATTCATCTAGTTATAAGATTATTCATGTTAATCGTAATTCGTTAAAAATTATATTAGCTCTTATTACGAATTACTTTTATTTACAGAAAATTCAGTACATGGTTCACATGTCACATAAATGCCCAATGACCGACTCACTGTTGAAATAAAATAAATTCACTTAGTTCAAATGTTTGAAATAGCTAAAGAATTTCGATTCCGACTGTTTCGATAAATGCTGCATTTAAATCAAGATACTGGAGGACGGCCAAGTAAACAATCTAAGCACGGTGGTATTCTTCGTTTCGTTTGCTGCACTTGTCCACATTCGCTTTTAGGGACAAACAAGCTCTTTTTGTGATCGGAATACCAACTTCTTCCTAATCCAATTATAGAAAATAATTAAGATAGTGTCCTTCTATGTTTGCAACTAAAAGCTTTTTGCGTCCAAAACTAGAGCAATTTACTTTAAACAATATGACGTTCATCTCAAAATGTAGGATTAGGAACAGTCACGAAATTCCATCATTCTCTAATATATACGGCAGTAATAAAATTGTTATAAAAATGTAAAAATAAAATATAAATAATATTTGAAAACGTCACTCCTTTCGTGTTTTGTGTAAATTGTATATTATCTTTTGCGATTGAACTAATTTACATAGTTTTACATTTTTAATTCAATATTATTCCAGAGGTAAAGTATTAGGAGGAAATAAATTACCTTTAAGAATAAGAAGCGAAATTTTTGCTTAAATAAGATCTTAGCATTCAAATTAACTACAGCCAAGGGAGCTTTTACGAAAAATCGAAAAAGAAATATGAAATCCATTTGCTTTCAGACCTTTTACATAATTTATTTTTAAATCATTATTAAAATTTGCTGTAACGTTCTTTGAAATGAAATGAAAATACGAATAATAGATATTTGTTTATTAGTAAATAAGTTATGCAGGGGTATGGCGCCTTAAATTTTACAGTATGCGAGCAAAAACTGCAAATTTGCACTAGAGGAACATGGCGAACACTCAAGCTAAACAAGGAAGTATACTGTTTATTTATTACATAAAACAATCACAAAGGAGTAACTTCCGCCAAGAACATAAACTTACGCAATAGTCTGGCGCCAAATAGTCTGCTTGTATCAAATATTCGGAGTAATCAGTATAAGTAGATTTATTTTAATTTATTTGAGAGTTAATAGGAAATGTTTTTTTTTATATACTCGTATATATAAACATTTATAAAATAAATAAAGGTATGCTTTTTACCTATAAATATTCAAATTTGTCAAATATTGTAGCTGAATAGTTATTTTCTCATCCATCTCTGCACAGAGAGGACGACTCACTGGCCCATGCCGCAAAGGAGAAAGCCGATCTGTTGAGCTATCTTTTTGCGTCCAACTCGACTCTAGATGACGGGGGGAACACACCGCCGACCATTCCGCGATGTGAGTGCTCCATGCCGGATGTGCGATTTACACAGCGCTCGGTCCGCAAAGCACTCTTCTCCCTGGACGTCAGCAAGTCGAGTGGGCCCGATGGAGTCCCTCCCATTGTGCTGAAGACGTGTGCTTCGGAGTTAGCACCGGTTTTAACGCATCTTTTCCGGTACTCCTACTCCCAACGCGAAGTCCCGAACTCATGGAAGACAGCTTTGGTGCACCCGATCCCTAAAAAAGGCGACCGCTCAGACCCGTCCAACTACAGGCCTATCGCCATCACCTCCTTGTTCTTCAAAATAATGGAAGCCGTTATAAACTGCCAGCTCATGAGGTACCTTGAGGATCACCACCTGATTAGTGACCGCGAGTACGGTTTTCGTCGGGGTCGATCAGCTGGTGATCTTCTAGTCTACTAAACTCATAGATGGGCGGAGGCAGTAGAGTCCAAGGGGGAGGCATTAGCCGTTAGTTTGGACGTAGCGAAGGCCTTTGATCGGGTCTGGCACAAAGCGCTTCTTTCGAAGCTTCCTGCCTATGGGCTTCCCGAGAAATTGTGCAAATGGATCACCAGTTTCCTTGCTGATCGGAGCATCAAGGTCGTAGTAGACGGTGCATGCTCTGATCTCAAGCCTATCAACGCTGGTGTTCCACAAGGCTGCGTGCTATCACCAACGCTGTTTCTCCTGCATATCAATGATATGTTGCTAACTGGTAGCATTCATTGCTATGCAGACGACAGCATTGGTGATGCCTTATATACCGGCCGTGCCAATATTTCTCGGGAAAACGTCGCCGAGTACCGGGAAAAACTTGTGTCTAAAGTCGAGTCTTTGCTTAACAAAGTCTCGGATTAGGGCCGACTAAATCTAGTCCAGTTGAATCCCCAGAAGACACAATTTTGCGCGTTTACCGCTAAAAATAACCCCTTTGTCGTATCTCCTCAGTTTCAAGACACTCCCCTTGCTGCCTCAGCCAGTATCGGAATCCTTGGCGTCGACATATCGAATAGTGTGCAGTTCGTGGTCTCTTGGAAGGGAAGGCCAAATTGGCCTCTGAAAAGCTTGGCGTGCTCAGCAGAGCGAGACAGTATTTCATGCCGGCACATCGCTTGCAACTTTACAAAGCGCAAGTTCGGCCCCACATGGGATACTGTGCTCATCTCTGGGCCGGGGCACCCCCGTGCCAGCTCCTTCCACTTGACCGCATCTAACGCAGAGCGGTTCGAATCGTCGACGACCGAGTTCTTTCTGATCAGCTCGATACACTGGCACTGCGTAGAGATGTTGCATCTCTCTGCGTATTTTTTCGCATCTATCACGGGGAGTGCTCTGAGGAATTGTTCGGACTAATTCTAGCCGCTCTATTTCACCACCGCACATCGCGACAAAACTCGCGTAACCATCCATACCATCTGGATGATTGGCGGTCCACCACTGTGCGATTTAGAAGAAGTTTTCTCCCTCGCACGACTTCCTTGTGGAATCAGTTACCACCAGCGAATTTTCCGGACCGATACGACTTAGGAACCTTCAAGAAAAGAGCTTACACCTTTCTAAAAGGTCGGCAACGCATCTGCGATTCCCCTGGTGTTGCGGTTGTTCATGGGCGGCGGTAGTCACTTACCATCAGGTGAGCCGTATGCTCGTTTGCGACCTATTCCATAAAAAAAGATAATGACGGAAAAAATCGGAAGTCACCAGCATTAATCGAATTCATCAGCGAAGCACTTAAAACTAAATAACAAATGGCCAAAATTACTAGCTGGTTTAAGGTCGCAATTTAAAGTTACTCACTCCGCACTGAAAGGAAGGACTTATAGTAAAATTTATTTATAAAATACATAGTATGAATTATTATTTTTTGCTAGTACATGCAAGATTTGGGCGTTCGATACTCTTTAACAGCTAACTTACATTTCGTACGTTCGTCATGTTCATGGGAATACCGTAGGGTGTTTATATAGTAAAATACTCGCTCTTTGAAGATCTGACCTTGGGACTTAAATATTAATGGTCATAGTAAGTGCAAGCTAGCGGGAATTGTAGCCTTTTTATTTGAAATGGGATCAAAACACACTCTCCTGCAGCTGCACTAGGCATAATATTGGCACCTAATTCTTGGTACCTAATTATAATGCTGTACACGCTTGTTAGATATTAGATGTATTTTTTTCAATCTTAGCAACGCCTTGAAACATGCGTTTATTTTATCCGCCGGTATGACTCTCTCAATAACTGGCAATATTAGTCTTAAGTCACCTGCTAGCGAAACGACAACACCGCCCATCAAAGCCTGGTCGCTGCGGTTATCCTGCATTTAAGGCATCTTTCTTGCACGTTGTTTCATCCGACCATAGAATTTTGTCTAGGAAGTGGGGATCTTCACTGTGCCTTTGCAGCATTACACGGCGAAATGTGACCCGTAGCGAATAGTCCCGCGGTAATAACGTCTGCACACGCCTGTAGTGATATGGGTGAAGCTTGTGACGTTTTAATATTCGATGAGCAGAACTTTTCGGGATTCCTGTAGCTTTTTCTATGGCACGTACCGAAGTAGTCGAGTCATTTTCTATCTCATTGAGAACTTTTTCATCACGATCCAATCTAGGTCTTCCAGCGCTTCTCCTATTGGATGGCATACGACTCTCCGAAAACGCTTGATGCACATTAATAAACACTCGATAATCAGGATATTTTTGAGCATTTGGGTATCTTTCTCGATACAGTCTGCTAGCAGCGTTAGCATTAAATCGGCATTCTCCATAGATTAAATGCATATTAGCGTATTCCTGTGGTGTGTACGGTTGCGGCATGTTAAACGCCAAACAGTCCAAAATGCGCCAGAACTCTAAATCACAAAACACACAATCGTAGTCCAAGATAATGCCAGGTCAGTTCAGTTTGCAGATCATTTCCAGTCCAAATAATGCCAGGTCAGTTAAGTTTGCAGGTCGATTCCAGTCCAAAAAGCCAAGCCAAAAGTCGATAGTATGTACGAGGGCCACGTAAGTTGAATTGGGAACGGTGCGCAGTAAATAAAGGAGCAGAGCGTACTGAACCGACTTGCTGAGAATAATAACAGCTTCTCTACCTGCCCTGTTGTTGTCTCTTTTTAACGTAAATATCTCTATCTATCTATCTATCTCTCTCTAACATCTAAGGTATTAATGCCCCATTCGAATTCCTAGAAATTGTAACAGGAACCCATTTTGGGCATGTAGTAAAAGTGATTACTGACAATTACAATTTAAGGAATTTGGCCCCTGTTTAGAAATAATAGGCCCATATTTTTTTGTAACTTGTTTTCCTAGAGTATTATACCATTTTGGAATGTTGGTTAGTAGCGTCAATTTTAAAAAAAACTTGGCATACTAGTGTTCATACTTTTTTTACACCACGATAAGTTAAATTTGGTTAAAAGTAAAAGTCTTCAAAAAATTTAGGGAATAAAATAAGTTTCATTAATTTTCGTGATAAAACAAGAGTTATTCTGGAGTTTTTAAGAATTGTGGTAGATAGCAGTACTTTTCAGGTTGCCTATAAAAAAAAGAAAAAATATTTAAAAAATTGTGGTCATGGTAGTGAAAAATATCATTAATGGTCTCAACTTCTGAAGAATTTCATTTTTTTATATAACTTAAAATATAATTGGGATATTTTTTTTTCTTTTTTTCCCCGATTAGTCCGGGGCAGGTCTATCCTCCAGTGTTGGTTTATCGTTGAATTTTGGGACAAGTTGTATATACAAAATCTCTAAATAAATATAAAATAATATAACACAAAAATAAAATAACATGATGCATAATAAAATACAATATCAATTACAAAGCGAAAGAGTGAGAAAAACAAAAATCGGATAAATCAGGTGGTATTATTCCTGTTAAATAATTCTCGAACTAGTCTTTTAAAATATTGTTTGTTACTGTTTTTTTTTATATGAACAGGCAAGGCATTCCAGAGCAGTATGGACTGCACAGTAAAAGAGGAATTAAAGAAACCACTCTTGTGTGGTGGAATACGATTTTTAAGACTATTTTTTAATAGATCATTGTTATTTAAGGACTTCACCTATTCATTTATACAGTGACGGTCTTATTGAAGTTAAATGTCCTATTTCAGCTTTCGGAATAGATTTTGACACGGCTCTTTGACCAAAAAAGTTAAAGTTATAGGTGATAAATTCAGTGATTCAAGTGTAACTTTATATCAAAATCATGACTGGTTTTATCAAATCCAAGGCCAGTTTCATTTAGCAAATAAAAATGTCTGAATACTTGCCATATGTACTGGCCATATGTACTGGCCCAGATTATGCAGTAAAAGTACTAAAAATTTACAAAGACGATCAATTTTAGATTTTCAAAGTTACCCAAGTTACAAGGTTTTTATAAAAGTGTGTACTGCCTGAAATTAGTGACTCGAGAAAAGTTCGGTCAATGCCGTCGCGGCAAATATTTATCTAATAAAAAATATGGTAATTGACTGTAAGTACCGATAAAAAAATATTAGTTACATTTGGTTGTTTATTTATTAAAACAGGTGTCAACCATACTATTTATTTATTTATACCACTATTCTACCGGTAGTAGACATAATCGATTATTAACATTCGATTACTGCGTAACAATTAAAATATTTATGTGTACTTATTTCGATACTAAATTTCATAAATAATGAAAAATATAAGATAAGTTGAATAAACAACATCGTCTACTTCATCGTCTGAAGATAAGTTGGATAAACAACATCGTCTACTTTTCTCAAATCTATAAATGGAGTTTGATCCTCGCTCTGTATGTATGTATAATGTATAATAATCGCGATTCGCGATTATTATCTTCATCATGTTCATTTCTCAACGCAAATGTAGCTTGGTCACTGCCCTTGTTAATATACTTACAAATATATTTCATTGACTCTACACTATTACATATTTCAATATTTATGTGAGCTTGAAATGCTCTAGACATTACAGGCGAATTTGGAACGACCCACCTATTATCTAAAGTAACCTGTTGTCCAGACACTCGCTTTTCAACAGTAAAACCACCATTGTCTCTTGAACGGCGACGATATAAAGGGTATCCATCATGTCCTGTTACAGTTTCATCCACTAATGCTTTTGGATATCTTTTAGTGCAACGACCGTCTTGCATGCAAGGAGCATTCCCGTTAAATGCACCACGTGGACCATGTATCATATGAGTTTTAACAATGTCGTATAACACGGGATCTGCAATCGGATCTGGAATTTAGCACTAATTGAACTGTCTACATCATTAAGTCGAACCTTATCTTTTAACCAAAGCAGGATATGTGCGTCAGGTAAGCCGCGTTTTTTGCCACTCAACACTATACATATAACACAATACATCTCCAAAAATGTTATCTTTGGTAAGTACATCTATTATTGATTTTAATTTTAAATGAAAAACTCTTGCGATAATATCATGGCGGTCATGCGGTGCTTGACCCTCAATAAGTGATTTCATCCCACTTGGGATTGGTAGTTACAGTAATAAATAGGTCGGGACGTCCATATTTTCTTACGTAACAAAAAACATCTTGAGTACGTTCGTGCATGTAGCGTGGACCACCAGTAAAAGAAGAGGGTAAAATAACTAAATGGCCCATATTCACCGTATCATTATCTTGCTGCATGGCGTCGCGAACGTGCACGTATTCTTCAGCGCGCAGCTGCCTTTGATTAGATCGTATATAAACTAATATTTCGGTTTCAATTTTTGCGTACATGTCAACAATAAACTGATTGAATAAGCCACGAAAACGTTGAAAGTATACAAATCTATTCCGTCTCACTTGCAAGTGGTAACAATAAAATTGAAGGCATGACAACTTTTTATTATAATTAGGTGCGCCTGTACACGGATCAGTTTGGTATAAAGCGAAATTATAACCATCTTCCCCTCGAGAGTATATCAAAGGATATTGCAAACTGTCGTAAGCCCTGTGGGTTTCGTAAATACGTTGCAAACGATTGTCTCTGGAACGCATAACGATATCACGCCTACCACATTCCTGGTCGACCAATACTACAGCAACTTCATTCGTGGATGGAACGTTATAACGCCCAGGGTGTTCCGGCATTTATAGAAATTTTATAATTGTTTTCACCATCTTGAGGAAGAGCTTCTAATGCTGATTTAAAACTGCATACATACGAATTAACCTGATGAAACATGTTCTGAAGTTGTGAAATAAGTTCAGTATTTAAATTCGGGAAATATTGATTTCTTATATTCGACTGTTCGTTGTAGTCGGATACAAAATATTTTTGAAGAAACTTAGGTTGGTCTTCAGGCGAAAGGGATCCTATCAAATGGTAAAACTGACCTTGTATCTTAAAAGTAGGCATGAAAGGACCTTCTGAGATTTATTTAGCACCAAAGGATGTCATTTGAAACGCATTATTATAAGTGCGAATATTGTCTAGGAACTGTTTAGATTGCACATGTTCCCCTAAAAGTAGTGACTTCAAAGGTTTTGGTGGATCTTCGAACGAAGGCAAATTTATTTTACCTCCAGAACAACAGAAACCAGCAGACTCCTTACTCCACTTTGAAGCATTACAAAAAGAACATACTACGTTCATATCGCCTATTACAGAAGATGATCTGTAATCAATTGTGAGGTTATAAGCAAACCTACTTTTATATTTGTCGGACATGCCGTTCGCGGTCAGCTGTGAGCCGCAATTCTCATTGTGAAGCAGTTTCAGCTTCTCGGGATAACACATGTTGTTATCGGTCAATGGTAAGCCTTAGCTCTCGTTGAGAAGAACTTTGAGACGCCCGTGATAGAGCTTGTCTCGCTCTGTCAGCTGCTAATCGCATCTCTCTTTCTGGAGAGCTTCCATTGACTTGAGAAGTTGAGGCACTAACTCTCATAGAGTTTAACCGATGTGCTCTTTTCTCTGCCGATTCTTGAGAACGCACAATTCTCATTCTCTTAGCTTCTCTCGAATTTCGAGATAAAAATAATCGTTTTTTTAGGTGGAATTGTGTATTTTATTTTTAATCGACGGCATTCAGTTACCTAACAAAATAATCTACGTAAGAGGTCCTAATTATAGCTACCATACACTTAAAAAAATCGAAATGCCTACTTAAATAATAAAACGGATTCTAAATAAAGCAGGTACCTAAACTACGTCTAATAGAATGAAATAACCTATTTGATACCTAGGTACCTATTTAAAGCTACAGCTAAATAAAAAAAAGTTTAATTTATAATTAAACTAATACTAAGAAATATTTAAACACTAATAAGGTCGAACACTCTGAACGTCTATTCGCATCAACAGCTAAATATTGTATGAAGCTCGCACTTTTTTTTTGCGCCCAAAGCAATTGGAAAAGGGCTACCCGTAGGGAGGCGGAAAATGCATTACGCATACCACGACAGCCGGTCTGTCCTGGTTATGCGGGACTCGCTGCCTACCGGGGGACCTAAGTGGTACCCGTTAAAAACCGCCTTTAGGGACTGGCAACCAGCTGTTTAAAGCTTCTTATGCCGTATCGGAAGCGACCCTCTTGTGGGAAAAGAGGGCGCAGGCGGCTACGAGCCGCTGAGGGAGTGCCTACGTAAGCAAATTAATTATGAATAATTTAATTAGAGTTGGCCTGAGCCGCCAGGAGGCAGTTCAGGTCGTTTGACAGTTTATTAGGCGGGTCCGAGTGAGAGTTTTTCGGCCAGCGGACGCGATAGCGAGAAGGGAGTGGGGCTGCATAAGTACCTGCCTCACGAATAAGATGATTGGAGTGCGACTCTGAGGCTTTGAAGAAGTTCTCAGAGAGTTTTTTAAGAAATTGTTAAATTGTAGGGAGCTCTAGATCCCGATGAAGGTCGGCATTATGGACGTACCAAGGTGCGTTCGCAGCTCGAAGACAGAAAAGGTTTTGAACTATTTGGAGTTAAATTAAAAATTAAATTAATTAAATAGGGCCCGCGTAGGACATGACTGGTCTTATACAGACCTTATAAAGCGTACGCTTGTTTCTGAGGGACATATTACAGTGTCGACCCAACATACTGTTGAGCCTACTCAGGTAAAAACGTGCGTGACGGGTTACTCTTTTGACGTGGGGCCTGAAGGTGAGCCTTGTGTCCAGAGTGACACCTAAATATTTGGCAGACGTATGCCAGGGGACAGGGGTCCCTAGCATACGTATTGGTGGAGTGTTTTTGAGACGGCGTCGTTTATAATCAAAGTGAACGGCGGAGCTCTTCTCCGGGTTCACATCGATGCGCCATTTTTTGAACCAAGTTCCTAGGTCATCAACTGACTTTTGGACCTTGTTACGTATGAAAGGTAGCGAGACACCTTTACAGTAGAGAGCAGTGTCGTCTGCGAAGAGGGAGAGCTGAACACCTTTCGACGGGATGGGAATGTCGTTGGTGAACAGGATGTACAGCAGAGGAGCAAGTACTAAGCCCTGACGGACACCAGCTTTGATGAGGCGCTGTGAAGGTAGCGTGCCTTCGTGTCTAAAACGAAAGGTACGATGCTTTAGATAAGAGGCCACGAGACGTACTAGACGATCGGGGAGACCTATTTTGTACAGTTTGTAGATAAGGCCTGTATGCCAGACTGTATCAAAGGCTTTAGCTATGTCGAAAAAGACCGCGATGGTCTTATGACGACGAGAATAAAAACCACTGAGGATATATTCCACAATACGGTGAATTTGTTGGGAACATGAGTGTTTCGCTCGGAAACCGAATTGATGGGGAATGATAAGAGGGTCACCTAAACTTGATATTTGTTCTGTCGCTCCTGTCATGTTTGATGGATCATGCATCCCTTATTCCAGCACTGTGACAAACCTAGGCCTCTGATGGACTCAACTCTCAATTGGTCCACTCACATTCAAACAATAAGTGCTTCAGTTATTGCTAAGTTGAGTGCCCTAAATCGCCTTAGAAACTTCCTTCCCGTCAAGGTAAAGATAACTCTGGTGCAATCTCTTATTTTGCCCATTATTGATTATGCTGATGTGTGTTGTACTGATCTTAATGAGAGCCTTCTAGACAAGCTGGATCGTCTCGTAAATAACTGTGTCCGATTCATCTTCTGTCTTCGCAAGTTTGACCATGTCTCCTCCTTTAGATTTCAGCTAAATTGGCTTCCCATTCGCCAACGGAGGCAAGTCAGGACACTTCTCACACTTTTTTCTATTTTATTCGACAATCGTTGTCCTGACTATTTGAAACGTAAGTTTCAATTTCTATCTGATACGCATAAAAGACCTCTACGTTCTTCGGAGACTCTTACGCTCTCCATGCCACTTCACCGCTCCGGTTTCTCTTCTTCCTCGTTTGCTGCGCGACTTTGGAATGCACTGCCTGAAACTTTGAGACAACGCTCCAACAAAGTAACATTTAAAAAGTATGTTAAAGAACATTTTTTGAAAGTCGTAAAGAATTCCTAAGTTGGCGTCATCATCTTAGTTAATCTGTGTTAGTAGCTAATTTCATCATCATATGTTTTTTACGTATATATGTATATTTGTGTGTATATATGTATTTATATTTATATATACGTAAAAAACATTATATATATATATGTATGTATGGTATATGTATTTTTTTACCTTTATGTTTATATGCTATAATTTCTAAATTCATTTTATTTCTTATTCTTTACTGTTATGTATTATAATACCCGCCTTGCCTTCGATGTTTTTGCACTCCTCGAGGTTGACAGGCAGAGAATGCTTTAAGCATTATGTCCGCCTTTTGTACTTATATATTTTATAAGATTCAAAAAAGTTAAATAAATAAATAAATAAATTAATGTAGATGCATGTAGCTCTGTCCACGCAATCCAGTATATCTGTAAGTACATAAATAAAGGAAGCGACCAAGCAATACTTAATCTCAGGATTGAAGGTGAGGCACATCCCGTTAATGAAGTACAGACCTTTCAAGCAGGGCGTTATGTCAGCAGTAACGAGGCAGCGTGGCGTCTCCTTGGCTTCCCTTTACACTAAAGGCACCCAACAGTTACTCACCTTGCTGTGCACTTAGAAAATAGAGAGCGTGTATATTTCACCGAAAGAAATTTCCAAGAAAGAATTGCATCACCGCCAAAAACTACACTAACAGCCTTCTTTCAACTTTGTCAAACCGACCCCTTTGCAAAAACGTTGTTATATTCTGAAGTCTCCCGCTATTATACTTAGAATACATCTAGGAAGGAGTGGCAACGCCGTATTCAAGGCGCGCCTGTTGCAAATTGGCCCGGTGTAAAGTCATCAGATGCCCTTGGTCGTGTGTATAACGTCCATGTAACTAATTTTGAATATTTCTGTTTACGATTGCTGCTGCACCATGTTCGGGGTCCTACAGGATATAAAGACCTTAAAACTGTCAACGGTCAGGAATGCGCAACTTATAGAGAAGCATGTGAAGCTCTGCATCTTTTAGAAAACGATAATCACTGGGATGAAACCATGGAGGAAGCTGTGCAGTGCCAGTCACCAGCCAAAATTATCTAATTTTACAACGTGGTAGAGCCATGCTGCAGCTATATTAGTAGTATAGTTGTAGCACGAATGGGTCGGCTCGACCGGGGAAGGACCACGCTCTCACAGAAAACCAGCGTAAAATAGCAGCTTAACGCTGCTGTGTTTCGTAAGGTGAGTGTAGAGAACCGGAGACCCTTTTTACTGGCAAAGAGGCATTCCATCTTAGTCCTCACGGGTGACGACGCATCTGTATTTTGATTCTTTATTGAGGATAAATGTAGATGTATATGGGTCACAGTAACCACTTACCATCAGGTGGACTGTGTGCTCGTTTGTCACCCTATCATATAAAAAAAAAATCTAATGCACATGAATTGTGGGACAAATATAAAGAGTACATGGCGGAAGATATTTTGCGAAGGTTACAGCAGACACACGCGAATATGACATACAATGAACACATTTATAATAGAGCACTTGGAAAAATTGAAGATAAAGTAATGGCAATGGTAGGCAAAAAATTAAGCGACTTTGGAATGATAAGCCCTCAGCGAACAACCGAAAATCAACTAAGTGATGAAATTATACGTGAAACAAACTACGATTGCTAGCTTTGCAGCAGCAAGTAGCCGAATTTTTACCTCGCTTGCTTCCCGAACAAAAACGAGTTTTTGACAAAGTATTAGGAAAAATTTAATCTGGAAATGGTGCACTTTTCTTTTTAGATGCCCCTGGAGGAACTGGGAAGACATTTTTGTTAAATTTATTATTAGCGCAAGTACGGAAAGATAAAAACATTGCTGTGGCCGTAGCTTCCTCCGGTATAGCCGCCACGCTGCTAAGCGGGGGCCGCACTGCACATTCTGTTTTAAAACTCCCTCTAAATCTAGCCCAGGAAGAATCGCCGATCTGCAACTTTAGCAAAAATAGTGCATGAGGTATAATGCTACGACAAAGCAAACTTTTAGTGTGGGATGAAAGTACAATGTCGCATAAAAAAGCTGTAGAGGCACTAAATCGAACGCTCCAGGATTTGCGCAGCAATACCGATGTAATGGGAGGAATGGTGGTTTTACTGGCTGGTGACTTTCGCCAAACTTTACCTGTCCATTGAATAGGGCACACCTGCAGATGAAATTAAAGCATGCCTCAAGTCGTCTATTTTATGGAACAAGGTGACAAACATCAGTTTAACTACGAATATGAAAGTGCATTTGTATAATGATATCAATGCTGGAGACTATGCTGACACACTATTAAAAATTGGCGATGGGCGGTTGGAAACGGATGCTGAGGGCTGTGTTAAATTGACGAGAGATTTTTGTAATTTAGTACAGTCATTCCAAATTAATTGCGAGCGTTTACTCAGATTTAACGAACAACATACATGAAGACAAATGGTTACGTGAAAGGGCGATTCTTGCACCAAAAAATGAGAGCGTTAACAAAATAAATTCAGATATATTAAGCGAAGTAGCAGGAGAAATAACAGAGTATTTGTCATTATACACAGTTATGGACACAGAACAGAGCACTTCATATCCCGTAGAGTTTCTAAATTCTCTAGAGTTGTCAGGTGTGCCCTCACATAAGCTTCAATTAAAATTAGGCGTCCCAGTCATGCTAATGCGAAATTTAGATGCACCTCGGTTATGTAACGGGACAAGGCTGCGTCTGACACATTTTGGACGGAACATAATCGGTGCTACAATTTTGACAGGCGTAGGAAAAGGTGAAAATATTATTATATTATATTCTCCGGCGCAATTTCAGTAGAATGGATCTGGATAAGTTACGAGAAGATACTGCTAAGGTTGACTGGTCAGTAGTTGCGAATGCTAGTTCGGTTGATGAGCAAACATCTATTTTTAACAGCATACTTACATACACAACTGTATGACATCCACGCTCCAATTCGTCCAGTCCGAATGAAGCATCTTCCGGCCCCCTGCCTCACTGCCGACATAAAAAAACTTCAAGAAAAAAAGAACACAGCGAAAACTAAATATCGTATGAATCCTAATGATTCCAACCGAGAGAAATATAACAGGGCACGAAATCGCTGCAATATGGTGTGTAGAGATAGTCAACGACGCCATATCTATAAATCTGTTGTTGAGGAAGATAACTCAACTAAAGTTTGGAATTTTCTCAAATCTTTAGGGGTTGGAAAAGCAAAGCGTAATGTAGAATCTCTAAATTTGAATTTAAATAAGCTTAATGCTCATTTCCTATCTAGCGCCACTATAGACAGTGCTACGAAGAAAAATACACTTGCTCAACTTTCTGCTATATCAACTCCCAATTTTTCCTCTTTTGTCTTTAGCCAAGTTACTGTCAGTGATGTTAAGAAGAATATATTAGCCATTACTTCCGACGCAGTTGGTTCTGACAGCATTAGTCGTAAGATGATTATCCCATTACTCGATCTTTTAGCCCTATCCTTACACTTATTTTTAATTATTCCCTTGACACCAGTGTATTTCCTTC
The DNA here is from genome assembly GCA_033319125.1 of Parnassius glacialis. Taxonomy (NCBI): domain Eukaryota; kingdom Metazoa; phylum Arthropoda; class Insecta; order Lepidoptera; family Papilionidae; genus Parnassius; species Parnassius glacialis. Next base: position 20,824,846 of record JAVANC010000019.1, read on the forward strand.
ATCCTGGAAAGACGGCCTAGTAACTCCACTCCCTAAAAAATCTAATCCGACATATAAGGATTACCGTCCTATATCCATCCTTTCCTTTCTCTCTAAAGTACTCGAGCGCCTAATATACCAACAGCTGAGCAATTTCCTGTCCAATCATAACCTTTTGAATTCATTCCAATCTGGTTTCCGTCCCGGTCATAGTACGACTACGGCTTTGGTTAGAATCACTGATGATATTCGCCTAGGCATGGATAATCAGCAGGTTACAGTATTGATATTGCTTGACTTTAGTAATGCCTTCAATACTGTAGACTTTGATGTTTTACTCGCTGTCCTAAGTTCTCTTAACATATCTCCTGAAGTAATTGGTTGGTTTCATAGTTACTTGCAAGGGCGCCGGCAACGTGTACAAATTCAAGACACGTTTTCTGATTGGTCTGCTGTCAAAGCTGGCGTCCCACAAGGTGGCGTGTTGTCTCCTCTATTGTTCTCTATTTTCATCAATTCGATCTGTTCCCACATTACTTCTCTTTACCACCTATATGCAGACGATTTACAAATCTACTCTCAATGTAAGATTGCGGATCTCCCCAATACAATTAGGATAATTAATGAAGATCTTATTAGTATTTCTCATTGGTGTAATTCATTTGGGCTTAAAATTAATCCATTGAAGACTCAAGCCATTATTATTGGGAGTTCAAAATTAATCTCTCGGTTAACTTTGTCACTGCTCCCGCCAGTCATATTCGAAGGGACACTTATCCCATACAGTGACAAAGTTAAGAATTTAGGTATTATGTTCGATCAGACTTTGTCTTGGGGACCGCAAGTGAGTGAAGTAAGTCGAAGAATGTTTGCCGCAGTTGGTTCACTTCGAAGATTACGCAATGTTCTCCCCATTCCTACTAAAGTTGCGCTGGCTCAGTCTCTTCTTTTACCGATCCTTGACTACGCGGACACTTGTTATCTTGACCTAACAGTCGAGCAACTTAATAAACTTGAGCGGCTTCAAAATTATTGCATAAGGTTTATATTTGGGTTACGAAAGTATGACCACATATCCGAATTTCGCCATAAGCTCAAGTGGTTACCGATTCGCCTTCGCAGGAATACTCACATTCTTCATCTTCTTTACTGCATTCTGTTCAATCCGACCACTCCTTCTTATTTGAAAGACCGATTTATATATTTAAGTAGTTTACACTCCTTACCTCTACGATCTCAAAATAATCTCCTTCTAAGTACTCCTAGACATTCTCTTCCTTCTATTCTAATTCTTTTACGGTTACCGCTATACGACTATGGAATTCTCTCCCCTTACATATTAAAGAATCTAAATCTCTTCCTATATTTAAAAATAAATTAAAACTTTATTACCTTTCCTCTTAAGTTACTACCTGTCGTCATTCACTTCTTTTTCTTTCTTTTTTTTCCTTTAATCTCGTATGTTCTTCTATTTATCTTTCTATATTATATTCTGTGCACCCCTTCCGCTATCTTTTAAAAATAGTATCCTCTGCCCTAAGGTTGCCTGGAAGAGATCGCTGTTTTAGCGATAAGGCCGCCTGTTGTACCAATGTCCCTTTAACTATATAAATACTGTAATATGTTTCTTGGTGTACAATAAAGTATATTTTACTTTTTACTTTTTTACCACGGATCCCTATAATTCCCACAGATCTTCCTTTTCAATTCAAGAGGTTGCAGTTCCCTATTAAGCTCAATTTTTGCAATGACAATTATTAAGCGCAAGGGCAAACTTTACAAGTAGCGGGGGTCAACTTAGAAAAACCGTGCTTCTATCATGGTCAGCTGTATGTAGCATGTTCGCGTGTGTCAAATGCCCAGAATCTCCACATTTTTCCCCGAATGGAAAAACATATAACATTGTGTGCAGTAGCGTCTTCAAATAGTGTTCAGTTAGTTTTTTTTTCCAAAATTTCCACAATCAATTAATCAGAATTCTCACAGATCTTCCCTTTCAATTCAAAATTTTCTATTTAGCTCAGTTTCTTTTCAATTCCAAATGCTGCACCTCTGACGGACCTATTAAGCTCAGTTTCCTTTCAATTCAAAAAGCTGCATCTCTGATGGATCTTTTATTTGGCTCAGTTTCCTTTCAATTCAGAAAACTGCATCTCTGACGAATCAATTTAGCTCAGTTTCTTTTCAAAAGTCTGCATCCTGACGGATAATGATGCTCAGTTTCCTTTAATTAAAAAAATATCCTATTTCAATTTGGAATAAACAGGCTATTTTCATGCTTTCCTATACGCTGCGTTTCAAAACATTTAAATAGGCTGACGAATCAATTTTGTTCAATTTCCTTTTAATGGCTGCATCTCTGACAAATCTATAAAACTCAGTTTTCTTTCAATTCAAAAAGCAATGGATAGTCCATTTCCCAGTGACCATGCGGGTGAAGCTGCGGGTAACAGCTAGTTTCCTATAAGTTTCTAAATTCATGGCTGAAGTAGCTGAGCTTCCTTCAGAAAATCGCTTGTCAGTCGGTAAACCTAAATGGGCTATTTTTGCCAGATATTGATATAATTCATTTTTCGATTTAAAAACTATAATAAAAATCTAAAACTAATAACAAATTACCATACAGTTCTACTCTCCGTGGTATCGTGTCAGGAACGCTGGTTGCGTTTCCCTCGCTGAATGTCTATACTCAGCCTTTGAGCGAGAAAAGAACCAGCCCTCTTATCACCAGCAACAATGACCTGTTGCGGGTAGAAATCCTTTAGGAACTCCACCGCACGTGCACCCCACGGATTCATTTTTCGATAAACTTTAACGCTTTATTGATGATTAAATAATTTTAGTGCCTTGCAGCCTATGTCTAATTTCTTCTAATAATATATACTTATATGTATCCCACAGCTGATGAGAAATTATACGAAGCTTAGTATTAATTTTTAGCATAATATGTTAACATTTTTATTTAATACATATGCTTATGGATAAAGTAAGCACACAACGTGGTCGGCTAAATTTAAATCTCACGGGAATTGTGCATTTTTGCGGTATATAAAGTATTTTATTTATTATTGCATGATCTAGAAAATCTTTATACCAAATTTTATCAAATTTGTTCAATCGATTTAGTGTGAATAGAGAATTATAGAACTGATATTTTTTTTATAGGATAGGGTGACAAACGAGCACCTGATGTTAAGTGGTTTCTGTGACCCATAGATATTTACATTTATCCTCAATAAAATATCAAAATGCAAATGCGTCGTCACCCAGGAGGACTAAGATGGAATGCCTTTTTTCCAGTAATATGGGTCTCCGGTTCTCTACACTCACCATACGAAACACAGCAGCATTAAACTGCTATTTTACGCTGGTATTCTGTGAGAGCGTGGTCCTTCCCCGGTCGATCTGACCCATTCGTGCTACAACTATACTACTAATATAGCTGCAGCATGGCTCTACCACGTAAATGATGATAATCTAAATATTTTACGTTATAAATGTATCAGCCACCCGTTACAAACCTATAAATATTAGTTGCTGAACATAGACCTCACCCATAGATTGCCTCATAGAGGGAATTTTGCCATTGTTGTATTATTTTAATTTGTTGTCAGAAAGATGCCACTGCCCATAACCTGTTTCAATTTCCGTCTGTCGCCACCCACGGGGAAATAAGTGGTAGTGGATACTCTTACCCTTAAGTCTCCCCTCAATTAGGAGGGGAGACTTGGGAGACTTAAGTATACTGCCTATTAGTTTAAGACTTAAGACACCCTTATACATACATACATACATACATAAACACTCACGCCTGTCACCCAGAGGGGTAGGCAGAGACTACGGACTTCCATTTGGCACGATCCTGACACACCTCTCTCGTTTCCTCCACATCCATATATCTACGCATACACGCTACACCCTTATACTAAATTTCATTAAAATCAGTTAAGCCATTTTCGCACTAATAGGTAATTACAAATTTACGTTACATATCTATTCTCAGAAAATCGTGCATTTTTTATGTGCAAACAAACATGTTGTTGCGTAAAAAAGGATGAACAAACATTTACGAGTATGATAAGATAAGCAAGGATACATAAAACGAATTCGCCAAAGAACTCAAGATTACATTACCGCACTCAAAAGAATTTGAATTTTTTACTCTAAATCCAAACAACATACTACATAAGCAGTTAGTGTCTCTGACGAACGTGAATGAATGGCGTCACATTTTTCTACCTAACTCCACGTCGCTTTTGCAATAAAACATTCATGAGTTCGGGATGTTACCACTCAGTACATGACGCATCCGATACCCTTAATATGTGAAAAAGAGTAATCGACAATTTACAACCAACGGTAGTTTTTTGTAAAATTATCACTATATTCTAGACGGCATTGGTGTAAAATGTAAAATTTAAGTATAGCAAAAACGGTAATATTTTTAAACAGCAGGGTTACTAAAATTCGTCGACGCCGGCGGAAATGTGGCGAACTATGCGTGACTCCAGGAAAGGAATGTGGGTAACTTCACAAAGCCCGCCAATTGAGACATTTGCCTTGATAAGGGTGAAGGCTAATAAATTTGTACATACTGAACTGAAACTACCTAATTCATTGATTGAACAATTAGGTATTTTATTAGGAAAACAAGATAAGTTAATGAAAATGCAAGATTTTGCATTTACAATAAAAGTTAAATACAAGAATGTATTAACTTAATTGTTTGATTATTTTTGTGGTTTGTCAAACGTGGTAGAGCCACGCTGCAGCTATACTATGGTTGCAGTGCGGATGGGTTGACTTCACCGAGGAAAAACCACGTTTTCACAGAATACCAGCGTAAAATAGTAGCTTAATGCTGATGGGTTTCGTATAGTGAGTGTAGAGAACTGGAGATCCTATTTATTGGCAACGATGCATTCTATCGTAGTCGACAGGGATAATGCAACATTTTGATTCTTAATTATGAAGTAAATGAAGATTTAAATGTCTACGGGCCACAGTATCCACTAATCATCAGGTCGACTGTGCGCTCGTTTGTCAACCCTTATTCTATAAAATAAGACTTTGTAACGTCCTTTGTAATGTTACATTCTACATTATAAACACCCTAAAACGATTACGAAAAGATGAGAAATAAAAATCCGCTTTGAGTGAGCGCTTATAGCGTAAACATGTTTAGACATCAGATTTATGTTTTCTGATCCATCTGCCGTAAAGTCTCGCATAATATTGCGGACAGACTAGGAAATAATAAAAACAAAGAGATAAGGTTTTCGTTTGTTTCAAGGGACGAAATTGACCTGGAACAATTGTATTTTTCATTTTCGTCGGGTCGCAAACACTAAGTGAATGTTGAAATTTGTTTGAATTTATTTAAAAATATATCATATCAAGTTGAAATTCTTTACTTATTTTTATTTTATATAGATGGAATGGATATATATATATATATACATATAGTCCATCTGATGCTAAGAAGCTAATGCAGCCCATGGACCACCTGCAACCAATTACAAACAATATCCTCTTTAATTTGGTTAGTCTAGTGGTCGCAAAGGTGACTGCTGATCATGAGATCTTGGGTTCGAATCCCAGGTCGGGCAAAAAATCAGTTATTGGGTTTTTCTGTCAAAGAAGGTAGCAGCACAGAGTTTGTAGTTTCACGTCGTCTCATGCCCGTCTCATGTATATATATATATATATATATATATATATATATATATATATCCATTTCATCTATTTAAAACGTAAAAATTTCGTACAAAATTTCAACTTGATATGATATATCATATCACGTAGTACTGGCGCACACGCTCCAAAATGTATACTATAGTACACCGAGAGTCTGCCTACTTTACGAGTACGTCTGTGCTCGAGATAAAACAGTTTGAGAGAAACCAAACAATGGTTAAGTAATAGGCCTCTCGTAAGTCTTTTCACTGAATCAATAGCTCCTAGTTGATAATTAGCAACTTCAGTCCTTATATAGCGGCAATAGATACTCCGCAATTAACAAGATCTTTACTTTGTATATTGAATTACTACTGCACTTGCCAAGGACTCCCAATCTACTTGTGGCTGCTTTGATGCTAGGTTCAATAAACCGCCCAGAATTGACAAGATTTCAAACTATATTATTAAAGTGGTGTATCACAAAAACATTGTCTCAGTTGGAGGCTACTTGCGATCAGATTACACAGAAATTAAATTAAATATCTTTATTTTTCGACGTGAAAAAATAATTTAGTTTGTAAACCGTCAGTTTTTTAATGTATTACATTTTTAAAACGTTCTTTGCTTGGAGAAGGAACGGAATTTCTTCCCTGTACTCTAATCTGAATGACCCGAGCACTCGACAGATACACGAATCTCTTAAAACTATGCTGTCGTCTGCATAACCAAATAATTTACAGCACGCTATAGCACATCGTTGATGTATGAGTACATCATCATCATCATCATCATCATTACAGCCCTTCACAAGTCCACTGCTGAACATAAGCCTCCCCCAAAGAATGCCACAAAGCACGGTCCTGAGCCACCTGCATCCATCGACTTCCTGCATATCTTACCAGGTCATCACTCCATCTAGTGGGGGGACGCCCTACACTTCGCCTGCCGATACGAGGCTGCCACTCGAAAACCTTTCTTCCGTATCGGTTGTCGGTTCTTCGAGCTATATGGCCGGCCCATTGCCACTTCAGCTATGTCGGTCACTCTGGTTCTACTGCGGATATCGTCATTTCTGAGTTTATCACGCAGAGAAACTCCGAGCATAGCCCTCTCCATAGCTCGCTGAGCGACCTTGAGCTTCCTCATCCGGCATGAGTACATCAGTATAAGTAAAACAGAGACAAAGTCTTCTATGAAAATATGGCATTAATCGTCACAGCCAAGTCCTCCATCCAGGCGATGAGGTCAGGTTAATAAATTGTTTGAGTTAATAATTTATCACTAGAGTCAACTTCATGGTTTTTTAATTAGTTAGTTATGAATTTTTAATTACTAGTAAGTATTAATTACTAGTTATGAATACTAGTATGCCGTATTTCTTTTACGGAAAAATAGTAGATTGAATATTTTAACTTACATAACATATTTTATTAGGGAAATAATTAATGAAACCGTATTTTAAAATAACAATGTAAAGAACAAGGATGTTTTTTCGCGTAGAGTTTTATCGCATCATTTACTTATAGGCAAATCATATTGAATTATAATGAGTAAGTAGATATAAACCTATATTTTATTCCATTTAAAAGAATAGAAAGCAGCTTAAACGAAAATCAACATTGACAAAATTGCAGTTGAGATTAAAGCCAAACATCTCTCGAAACAAGAAGTAGTATGGAATAATAAAAATAGGTTTTAGCGTAGCAACTTTCTTCGGGCAGTGGAGCGGGAAGAGGAACCAATTTCTGGGCCGATGCGGACCGTTTTGTTGGAAATAGCTTTCCTTCAATCTGCATTTTCTTGCTGATTTACCAACTTTCTTAGTGTATGTGAACTTTCTGAGAGACATCTTCGTTATATCAGAAATGTTTATAGCAATATTTTCATAATAATTTAATTTTCATCTAGAGTAAATTTAAGCAGTATTTTTTTCATGAGAATAATCAAGACCATGGAAGACATTGATAGAAATACAATGAGACATTTTATACGTGGTAGAGCTATATTAGTAGTATAGTTGTAGCACGAATGGGCCGGCTCGACCGGGGAAGGACCACGCTCTCACAGAATTCCAGCGTCAAATAGCAGCTTAAAACTGCTGTATTTCGTATAGTGAGTGTAGAGAACCGGAGACCCTTTTATACTGGAAAAGAGGCATTCTATCTTAGCCCTCACGGGTGACAACACATCTGCATTTCGATTCGCAAACATGGATAGATATAAATGTCTATGGGCCACAGCAACCACTTACCATCAGGTGGACTGTGTGCTCGTTTGTCACCCTATCTTATAAAAAAAATCAAAAAGTAAATTAGCGATAAAAAAAAAACAAAGAACTGGGTTGCAATAATTTAAGTAAGGGGTATTTTATATGTTCGAAATGTAATTATTTAAACCTTTCATGTGATAGCGAATGTACAGCGTCATAATATGTCTATTTTACTTGCGCAACTACGACAACATATTTATGTATTTTATTAAAATAAATTCTAAGAATACTCAGATTTTCATTCATAATTATAATTACTTTTTCATTTAAATTGCTGTCCATACAAAAATCATTAATGAAAATACTTTTTTAATTCCATTAAAGCTTAAAAATCCTATATTTGAAGTTATTGTTTTTCGCATTCTCAGAAATTATAGGGCGAGCGTCAGTGAACTTTCAACGGCTCAATAAATATAGTACAAAAAAGGGATAGCATTAATAAACAAACTCAACTAAAGTGATCTCAGACTAGAAAGACAATTAAGAGAAATGTATAAATATAACCCACAACTACAAAATACTCCGGCTTTCTCGGCACGATAAACAATATTATTTAACAATTATCTATTATAAGGTTATCAGATTTCTTGAAACTTCAAAGAAGTTTAACGAAAAATATAAAAAAATCTAAGTGGTACAAAAAGAAACCAAATATTTAGCCAAAAAAATTCTTATAATAGCTTAAAGCATAGATATTGCTCATTACAATTTCCAAATGATCTGTCATTAACCTTATTAATCGGCTGACTAGTTATTGTGGAATTGCTTTGCTTTGACATTGTGCGATGACATTTTTGGGAGCTCCTAAAAAGCGGTTTTATGTTGCTTGCTTACTTCGGCTCATCAAAGAAGGGGATTTAATTTCCGAACATCTTTCTACTTCTTCGCTTTCTTCTTCTGTCGCGTAATCGCAGAGTGTACGACCGTCATTCAACTAAAAGTTAGAAATAGAAACAGAAACAGAGACAGAGAGAACATGCTCTTCACACATCTCTGATAAATACTGCTGAGAGTAAAATTTCTGATAATAAATTTTAATAACGAGCCCCACTCTTTTGAGGTTATAGACAAGTTATGTAAACAACTAAATTCCGTCCCAAACATATTTGAGCTACCTCCGTAGCTTTTTGTTTCTCCTATGCAGACATGTACAAACTGTTTGTATTTTCACGTCTGTTATTTCAGTAATGCAATTGAGAACCTTAACCCTTTCGCTGTCCCGTGCACTACATATAGGTCATTGCTATTGTCTTAGTATTGTGTCTGAAAACCAGACAGTGAAAGTGGTAGTTCATTTTATATGCTCACGACCAACTACATTCGAGCTTTTTGTTACGTTTCCGGTAGCTTAAAGCCCGTCGCACCTTGATCTTTGCAGGAGTTCCTTGTATCTGTCTGGGTAGAAACTATCGTCTAAACTATTTGACCTATAAACATCAGTACACTCACTGTTGTGTTCCAATTAGAAGATAAAGAGAGAGAAAGAGAATTTCATTTATAGCCAGTAAAATTACCGTCTGTGAGATGTTTTATTTCAATCCTCATGAGTGTAACTTCTTTATTTGAACTTAGTCGCAGGTATCCTTTCGGTGCAGACACCATTTAATGTCAGATATGTGTACAATTGTAATTTCGAATGTTAGTCTGTTTATCACTTCAAAAATATTTTATATAATATACAGAAATTAATGTTTGTTTGTTCGTATTTTATGCGCTGCCATACCGTTCATCAGATTGCGCTAATAGTTTGTCAACGTATTACTTTCAACTTGCGCGAAGATTATAGGCATATTACAATTAACTTCCAGTAGGTGGCGCGCGTATCGTACCAATAAATTTATATGATAGTTATTTAATATTCAATTCAATTAATAAGATTATATTGATTGAATTGAATATTAACAAGTGTGGAAATATCGGTTTTGATTTGAAATGGTAAGATGATATTGATTGAATCATTCATTCAATTCGATCAATATAATATTGATTGAATCATTCATTCAATTCAGTCAATAAGATTATATTGATTGAATTGAATGAATGATTCAATCAATATTATCTTACCATTTCAAATCAAAACCGATATTTCCACACTTATTAACTATAATATTTAAGTGGCAAGCTAACGGGCTTTAAAACGAGAATAGTTTCTAAAAATATAAGGACTTACAACGTAACAAGAGTTAATATAATAATAATCGTCCGGACCGAATTTTGGTCACAACTGAGACTAGCCATCTGCGTAGGACTAGAAAAAAGTGCAAGAGTGACTCGCTTTCATAGTCCTAGTCATGATGAACCAACAGTTTTACGTGTTTTCCGAGGCACGGCACCAAAACACCGCCAACTATCTGATTCCGGGCAACAACTGAAAATTTCTTGACATAAAACTGATTATGGACTGACATGATGAACAGTCACACTTACGACTATCCCAACGAGGCAATCTTAGTATTTTAGTTTGTCACTTCATTATGTAACTAAATAAATTTAAATTGATTTTATATTTAAAAGGCTCATGATAATGTAACAATAATGAAATATTGTATATGCCTTCCTTTTTGATTAAAACATATTCACACAACGTAAAATGCAAACTTGACAAATAAAATGAAAAGCTTAAACAGACTAACATCGGATTAGCAAGAGATATCTGTAAAAGGACATACTAAATTTTTTATGTGCCGTGTAGTGGCGGTCAAGAATATCCACTACCCCATATCCTCCCGTGGGTGTCGTAAAAGGCGACAAAGGGAAACAGGCGGGAGATGGGCAGCAGCATCTTCCTGATAATAGCCAAAATTACAATAAAAAAACTGCGGTTGCCAACCCGCTCGCCAAGCGTGGCAACTATGGCAAATACCCCCCCAATGATCAAAACAACACAGAGACGGCCTCCAGTCCCCGGCGGCCCCGCTATTCCTGGCTACGGTGGCGACCATGGTAACGGCGGGGCAGGGGGTGCTAAGAATCTCCGGTAGAGGTTCGGTTGCCACCTACGACGACTCGACCTGGCAACATACAACGCACGCACCCTGAGGACTGACGAGAAGATCGTGGAGCTGGAAGAAGAGATAGACAAGTTGCGCTGGCATATTATAGGATTATCCGAAGTCCGAAGAGAGGGGGAGGACACGGTAATCTTCGAATCCGGCAACTTGCTCTATCACCGGGAGGGCGACCATCTGTCCCAAGGAGGTGTCGGATTTATCGTCCACAAGTCTCTCGTTAACAACGTTGTAAAGATCGGGAGTGTGTCGACGAGGGTTGCGTACCTTATACTCAGAATCACCAAACGGTATTCGCTGAAGGTCATACAGGTTTACGCACCAACCTCGGCACACCCCGATGAGGAGGTGGAGGAAATGTATGAGGATATCTCTAGAGCCATGCATTTCTCCAAAACCCAATATACGGTGTTAATGGGAGACTTCAATGCAAAACTAGGCACAAGAGAGAACGGTGAGCTGAAAGTAGGGAAATTTGGAATAGGGCAACGGAACCCAAGGGGCCAGCAGCTGGCCGACTTCATGGAGAAAGAGGGACTCTTTATGATGAACTCTTTCTTCAAGAAGCGGCCCCACAGGAAGTGGACCTGGTCGAGCCCCGACGGTTCGACAAAAAATGAGATTGACTTCATTATGACGACCAGACGACAACTGTTCAGTGATGTCTCAGTGATCGCGAGGGTGAAAACCGGCAGCGATCACCGAATGGTTAGAGGCACACTGAACCTAAATGTTAAGTTGGAGAGGTCTCGTCTGATGAAGTCAACGCTCCGTCCCCCTCGTGCTCTAATACAAAGTCCCGAAACCTTTCAGCTCGAGTTACAAAACCGTTTTCAGTGCCTAGAAGACTGCAATGAAGTAGACGATATGAATGACAAGCTCGTGGAAACTGTCCATGCGGTCGGAGCTAAGTTCTCCAAGACCCACCGCAGAAGAACACAAAAACTCTCTGATCACACTCTTAATCTCATGGCTGTTAGACGGGAGATGAGGCTACATTCTTCAACAGATTTGACAGCATACAGGCAACTGAACAGACAGATCTCCAAATCCATGCGGCGAGACTTACGCAACTTCAATACAGCTCGTATTAAAGAAGCGATCGAGCGGAACCAAGGCTCCAAAGTCTTTGCCAGAGATCTATCTGCCAGAAAGAGCCAACTGTCAAAGCTGAAGACCGAATGTGGCAGCATCGTTTCCGGGGCACCTGAGATTTTGAGTGAGATTGAGAGGTTCTATGGGCAGCTGTACACGTCATCTTTGGAGCCACACGCAAGTGTGAGTAACGATCCAAGAGCGAGTCTTTTTCGACACTATTCCGAAGATATCCCGGACGTCAGTCTGATCGAGATAAGAATGGCTCTCTAGCGCCTTAATAACGGCAAGGCCCCAGGCGAGAATGGAATTACAGCGGAGCTTCTGAAAGCGGGTGGAAAACCGGTACTTGAAGTCCTTCAGAAGCTCTTTAATTCCGTCCTCCATGGTGGCATTACACCGGAGGCGTGGAGCAGAAGTGCGGTGGTCTTGTTCTTCAAGAAAGGCGACAACGCTCTCTTGAAGAACTATAGGCCGATTTCCCTTCTGAGCCGCGTCTACGTGCTGTTTTCGAGAGTCATTACGAATCGTCTCGCGCGCAGACTTGACGACTTCCAGCCTCCCGAACAAGCCGGTTTCCGAAAGGGCTTTAGCACCATAGACCACATACATACCCTACGGAAAATTGTACAGAAGTCCGAAGAGTACAATTTGCCACTATGTCTGGCGTATGTGGACTATGAGAAAGCCTTTGATTCCGTCGAAATTTGGGCGGTGCTGCAGTCCCTTCAGCGGTGCCAAGTTGACTGTCGGTATATCGAAGTGCTGAAGTGTTTGTACAGTAGAGCTACGATGACTATCCGAGTACAGAACCAGAGTACGAAACCTATCCAATTTCAGAGAGGTGTAAGACAGGGTGACGTTATATCCCCGAAACTCTTCACCGCTGCATTGGAAGACGTTTTCAAGCTTCTGGACTGGAAAGGATACGGAATTAACATCAATGGCGAGTACATCACTCACCTTCGATTTGCCGACGATATAGCCCTCATGGCAGAATCGCTGGAGGAGCTAAGCACTATGCACAATGACCTTAATAGTGTCTCCCAACGGGTAGGTCTTAAGATGAACATGGACAAAACAAAGATTATGTTTAATGTCCATGTCACACCTATGCCGGTAGTTGTTGGGAGCACTAAGCTTGAAGTTGTTGACGAGTATGTTTACCTGGGACAAATAGTCCGACTAGGTAAGTCCAACTTCGACCGAGAGGTCAATCGACGGATTCAACTTGGCTGGGCAGCGTTCGGGAAGCTACGACACATCTTCTCGTCAGAAATACCTCAAAACCTTAAAACAAAATTGTACAACCAGTGCGTGTTGCCAGTGATGACTTACGGAACTGAGACGTGGTCCTTCACTGCTGGCCGTATGAGGAAGCTCAAGGTCACTCAGCGAGCTATGGAGAGGGCTATGCTCGGAGTTTCTCTGCGTGATAAACTTAAGAATGAGGATATCCGCAGTAGAACCAGAGTAACCGACATAGCCCAACGGATTAGTAAGCTGAAGTGGCAGTGGGCCTGCCATATAGCTCAAAGAACCGACAACCGATGGGGAAGAAAGGTTCTCGAGTGGCAGCCTCGTACCGGTAGGCGAAGTGTAGGGCGTCCCCCCACAAGATGGAGTGACGACCTGGTAAGATATGCAGGAAGTCGATGGATGCAGGTGGCTCGGGACCGTGCTTTGTGGCATTCCTTGGGGGAGGCCTATGTTCAGCAGTGGACTTGTGAAGGGCTGTAATGATGATGATGATGATGAAATTTTTTCTCTCAGTCAAAGCAAATTGATCGAGAAAAACGTTTCGAATTTAGTGACCGGATTTTTAAGTATGATTTTAAACTATACTTAAGTTTTTTTAGGTCTAAAAATCTTTGAAACATAATATTATAAATATTAAAAATTATCGAAGGAATTTAACGGCCTCAATTATAATCGTATATTATTGCTTCCTCAAGTATTGATTATATCTATACCTCTCTTTTTATTATCATTGACATTACTTTTACTGTTATTTATATTTGAGATAGGGATTGAAATCTTTTATTTGCTCTTCACATACAACTGTCACTTAATGTTTATACTAGGGGACCCATAGCACAGGGTAACCAAGGTTGGGCTCCTGTCTTAAACAAAAACTTAAAATGCTTTAGCTATGTAAGATAAGAAATAATATAACTAGAGTATGTGGGAGAAATTAATGTTGTCGTATGTCTATGTATGTATTATAATTATATAGAAAACCAGAAGAAATTTAAGTATAAAGTTTAGTGATTTCGAACTTGCAACTTCAAAGCCTCATAAATATAGTACAGAACTATGTTCAGAACATATAATCGCTCAGGGACTGGGCAGTCGCCTTACATTCCACGGTATATATTGTTAGTTGCAGTTCTGGAAGTGTTGGTACCACGTGCTTGTTGCATGTTACCTGCATGTCTGTACTCCAAAGACATTTTAAGTCCGCCAACATGACAGGGAGATCGTGGACGACTCTACTCTCTCACTTCAGAGAAAGCTTATTCCTAGGAGAGAGATGTACGTCAGTTGTTACTTTACTTTAAGTTCTTTTTTTACATTTTTTTTACATTTACAGAGCACTAAATGATACTATTACTATTAATGTATGTAACTTTGTTGTAACGAGTATCCTACATTTAGAGGTTAATAAACTGTGACGACCATGGCGCGACTACTTGGCGGCGATGGCGACCCGCGGGCTGTCTTAAAGCCATTAGTTGATCGAAGCACACAATACACAAAAATCAGAATAGCCGATAAATTAATTTATTTCAATAACTTTAACATAAAAATTTCACCAGATCTATATAAAGGTCTCCTTCTTACCCTGATAAAACATCACCCAAGATATTCGTGATCGTATGAGATTCCGTATTGTCAAGAAACATTTATTGTGCTACTTTATAGTAACTTCTTCATTAATAATGATGCCTTTATTTTTGTGTAAGTTCCCAACAGCGAGCTCAAGTATTCCCACAGGTATCCCTAACACGTAATACGGCGCTGCACTCCTTTACGTAATAATGTGTGCAAGAAGGAGCGCAATTCTATTAAAAAGCTTCTAAGCTAAATACTTTGTAAGAAGCGTTTATTTAATATGATAATTTAAATAAATTTATTTTAAACAGATGAATAAAATATATTGTTAATATTTAATCGAAGTTTTTACTTTAAAACAGGCTCTACTTCAAACACTTGAACTCCTTCCTTGTGGTCAGCAGTAAGAAAAACACAATAATAAAACATGTATGTGGCAAGTACCAGAGACCCATTTTAATGGAAACGAGGCATTATAACTTAGTCCTCAGGGGCGACAACGAATCT
Organism: Parnassius glacialis; assembly: GCA_033319125.1. Classification (NCBI taxonomy): domain Eukaryota; kingdom Metazoa; phylum Arthropoda; class Insecta; order Lepidoptera; family Papilionidae; genus Parnassius; species Parnassius glacialis. Next base: position 20,840,218 of record JAVANC010000019.1, read on the forward strand.
GCGTTTTGATTAGATAGATGTAGACGTGTGTGGGCCCCAGCATCCACTTACCGTCAGGTGGACTGTGTGCTCGTTTTTTACCCTTATTCTGTAAAGAAAGAGATGACTATAGTGTCATCTATCGGAGGTCCCAAGATTTTCCGAATATTTCCTTAGATTACCGCTTACAGAAGTCATCTCAGCTTACATCTACGGGGTGATAAATTCACGAGGCGATATAGAATAACATTATCTTACAATTCTTATTTTATGTTTTTTTTTGCGATAAAAATATTGTATAAACTACTGAAAATAGTTCTACATTCATCTATAGAATTAATAAAACAATACAGTAGGTATAAGTAAGTCATAATATACATTATTACAAAGGTATATACGAGGTTCTTCGTGCTGATGGACGAGGTTTCGGTTAAGGTCTAGATCGCATTTATGAACGCATATTGTGAACGAAGGAAGCACCCACCCTCATCTAACTCAGTTATCCAACAGAGTAAGAGAGAGGGTGCTGATAGATGAAGATACTCGGAACACTGGTACCCTTATAATCTGGAGCATACTTGGATAGGTAGATATGGACTTAAAAGGTCGGTGATGTGAAGTTATTTTTTTAAAATAATATGATACATATAAGTAGTTATGAAATTCAAATGTATATTTACGGAAGCGTTTGAATTTATTCATTTATTGTTTCGTTTATATGCATATTAATTTGACAGCGACTCGTCTAAAGCTGGCTCTGTTCTTTGGCTAGCCGTCTTTTGTCTTATTTTATTATGCCATTATTCGGCCCCGGCTATAAAGACTTGCGAGACGGTATGTCTGCTTGTTCCCGGTTTTCTCGCCCTTGTTTATCTGGCTGGGGTAGTTAGCGCGGCGGAGTGGCGCCCCGCGGCAGTGCCTCCGCAGCCTGCCCAGCGATGGCACGCTTGTCTGCTTCCTTTGCGACTTCACACGCACGCGCCCGCGTCATACAATATAGGTGAATTACGCGCCCAAATAACATTGCACTCCATCAACTTTATATGCGACCGCGATAAAATGACTCTTTTTATACATTTATATAGTGTGATATGGATAGCGTTATTGACGGCCTGCTGCAGTACGACAGGTGAGTGCAGAATGCAATTATCATTTTTATTGAGTCTGTCGGCAATTATTAAAAAGTATTAAGTATTCTTAACAACTTCATTTTTTTTGTTAACCCCGTAACCGCAACCTTTGAATATTATTTTATTTTATCATCGAATTGAACAATAATATTTAAAGTAGGTATAAGTTTTAGGGTATTAATTTGTATGTTTTTATTTTTGAAATAAAATATAAGGACTTATTTCAACTTTAACATTTTATATCATGCCATTCATAAGAGTTTCAATTATATAGTTTTTATAATTTTTTTTTAGTTTCTAAAATAAGAACAAAACGAATTTTGCTTATAAGTAATGTAAGACTACTAAGAGAAAAATTTATTCAGGCGGTTGTAGATAAGAAGTTCCCATATTTCTAATACGTAACTCACTTAACAAGGGGAAGAATCACAAACAAAACGGACTGGGGTCGGCTCAGTCAGTGACTCATCTACGGATATCCGGTGGCATCTCAGTATACAAAGACAGTTATGGATGTCTTCCATTATGGTATTAAATACAATTTCAATTAATCTGACTTGATGAATGCAGTATACTATCTGTTATTTACTAATTAAGTTATTATTTTTATAGCTAAATGAAATAATAAAAAGTAAAAATTAGTTTTTTTTAAACTTTTTCACCACCAACCGATGAAAAAGTTTTGAAATCCATAACCATCTGTTTAAACAATTAATCATGATTTCTTTCTACAACTATATTTTGAAAGATTTGATAAGAAAGTAATAGGTATTTCAATTTAACAAATAGCAAACTAAATAAATACAACCAATGCGTTGATGCATTTTTTCAGAGCAGAATGCAACGTGTTTAACGTGAGATATTTTTCTTATTTAGTGGGTGTAAAACAAGCCGTTTATTTCTGTATCTATTATTTTAGTACTAGTTAAAAATCTTTTTTTGCTCTTGAATAATTTACTAAAATTATATCAATAAACCAAATAAAAAATAATGCTAAATTTACTATATAAATTAAATCAGTCAAATCAAATCAAAAGGCCTCCTCCAATTAGTGAGCTGGTTTATGCAGGGATATGACCACCGCGTACCCAGATGCTACATAATTGTACTAAATAACAAGTATTCATTTCTTTTATATATTATCTAAGCATTTCTTCTTTTTTATATAGGTTAAACGTGTCAAACGAGCACACAGTCCACCTGATGGTAAGTGGATGCTGTGGTTCATAGATATCTACATCTATTCTCAATAAAAAATCAAAACCCAGGTATGTTCTCACCCTGAATACCAAGATGCAATGCCTAGTTTCCAGTAAGAGGATCTGCGGTTCTATGACCATAAGAAATACAGCACCGTTAAGCTGCTATTTCACACTGGTATTCTGTGAGAGCGTGGTCATTCCCCGGTCGAGCCGACCCATTCGTGTTACAACTATACCACTAATATAGCTGCAGCATGGCTCTACCACATATAAATCTTATAGGGAAGGTTTCACGTATTTCATTAGGGGCTCCCGAGGCTAATTTAGACAGATTTTCCTGTCATTTTCCTGAATTATTTTTTAAGGACTGGACGCAAAACAGGTATGATGGTTACTTGTATAGAGAATCCACAAAATTTCCACAACTGCTCTTTAAGTATTATAAGCTCTCACGCCTGTCATTCACAGGGGTAGGTAACATTTTTACTTTCATTGATTACGATCCTAACACACCTTTGCCCTTTATTTCATATCCATTATATTTACGCATTTATGCTCTTTGGTTATGAGAAGATTTAAATTAACCCAAATGAAGCTTCAATATTTACATTTATGCCGATTTTCTCACAATGACGTCTTTGAACACCATGCAGCACTTAGTGTAACCTACATGTTAAAACATTTAATAATGTGTCTAGATTTCTAAGTGACTTAAGAAATTTAAAAATACGCAATTATTACGGAAGTAACTTTCGACATTTTTTCCTTATAAATATGGAAAGATTCAAAAATGGTTTTCTTCAAAATCTAATGAAACCTCAAGTTACATCAAGGCGCATCGATTGGCAGAACGAATTTGATTGCGTCATCCGTTCCTGACAATTTCCAGAAGAGATATTTTTCCATGTACGTTTTAGATGACGTGCACAATTTTATACAAATTTGAGTTTTCAATTAAATCACTTAAGTTAACTGGTCATTGTTTTCAAATTATCACATAATATGTGTTATCCTAATACCGCTGCTGTAAGCTGTTTTAAGAGCTGTATTGTAGATGTGATGCTAGTTCTTGCTATCTTCTTATCGCCTTCATTGATTAAAGGAAATATTTTTTTCAGGTTTATCGAACATAGGTATATCCTTATTTTTTTAATATCTTAAACTAATAAAGTACCTTGATCGACATATATTATTTAATGATATAAATATATTTAATAATTATATTTATTATATAGATAATTATTATTCATACATACAGAAAAAGAGCAATATTTAATACTCTTTGTGCTATAATTTTACTGCAGCGAATTTATTTTTCTTTAGCTTTCGTATCTACTTATTCAACCAAGACGTTTTCTTTGATTATTTTCCTTTCTAGAACTACTCACTTCAAAATGATGACGCCGTATCCGCAAGATTAAATTTGGTCGACTTTATTACTTCTGTTACATTGGAGAAACGTTAAACTGATGTTCTTTTATTTTCTAAATATACGCAAACCGAGAAATGAATAAGCATCTCTTTTTTATATGAAATGGTGCAAACAAGCATAAGGCTCACCTGATAGTAAGTGATTACCGTCACCCATGAACAACTGCAACACCAGGGGAATTGCAGATGCATTGCCAGCCTTTTAAAAAAGTGAGGTCTTTTTTTGAAGGTCCCTAAATAAAAAGGTAGGCTCTTTTTTGAAAGTCCCCAAGTCCTGTAGGTCCGGAAAAATTGCTGGTGGTAGTCGATTTCATAATAAAGTTGTGGATGGAAGAAATTTTCTTGTAAATCGCACAGTGGTGGACCGTCAATCATCCAGATGGTATGGATGGTCGAGTTTTGTCGCGATGTGCGATGGTGAAATTGAGCGGTTGGAAAAAATTCCTCTGAGCACTCCCCGTGGTAGAAACGATAGAGTACTCACAGAGGTGCAACATCTCTTTGAAGCGCCAGTGAGTCAAGCCGATCAGAAAGAGTTCGATCGCCGACGGTTCAATCCACTCTGCGCTTGATGCGATCAAATGGAAGGAACTGGTACTGGGGAGCCCCGGCACAGGGACGGTAACAGTATTCCATGTAAGGCCGAACTTGCGCCCTGTAAAGTTGCAGACGATGTGCCAGCATGAAATACTGTCCCACTCTGCTGAGCATGCCAAGCGTTTTAGAGGCCAATTTGGCTTTATCTTCCAAGTGACCATGAAACTGCACGTCATTCCATATGTCGACGCCAAGGATTCCAAATACTGGCTGAGGCAACAAGAGGAGTGACCTAAAATAGAGGAGTTATGAGAAAGGGGTTATTTTTAGCAGTAACTAGATAAGAGTAACTAGATTAGAGCACACAGTCCACCTGATGGTAAGTGGTTGCTGTGGCCCGTAGACATCTACATCTATTCTCGTTTGCGAATCAAAATGCATACGCGTTGTAACCTAAGATGTCTCCGGGTCTCCGGTTCTCTACAAAAAAAAAAAGATTCTCCCATTCGGAGATCCTTTTTTGTAGAAAGGAAAATCTAAGGTGAATGAGGTGCTAGACATTGATGTTAATGCCGTATACTTTCCAGTCCAGTAGCTTGAAAACGTTTTCAAAAGACGTTTTCAAGCTACTGGACTGGTCCTCTCTGCAGTTAGATAGATTTCGTACTCTGGTTCTGTACTCGTATAGCCATCGTAGCCCTACTGTACAAACACTTCAACACTTCGATATACCGAAAGTCAACTTGGCACCTATGAAGGGACTGCAGCACCGCCTAAATTTCGACGGAATCAGAGGCTTCCTCATAGTCTATTAGTAGACTAGATTCAGTTGCATCAATCCAAAGCTTTGTTCAAAAAAGTCTCGACTTCAAATACAAGTTCGTTCCGGTACCAGTTGACGTTTTCCCGAGAAATATTGGCACGGCCAGTATATAAAGCATCACTAGTGCTGTCGTCCGCATAGCAATTAATGTAACCGGTTTGCAAAATAACATTGATATGCAGAAGAAACAGCGTTTATGATAGCACGCAGCCTTGTGGAACACCAGCATTAATAGGCTTGTAATCGGAGCATGCACCGTCTACTACGAATTTTATGCTCCAATCTGCAAGAAAGCTAGTGATCCAATTTCTCGGGAAGCTCATATGAGGGGAGCTTCGATAGAAGCGCTTTGTGCGAAACCCGATCGAAGACCTTCTTTATGTGCAAACTGACAGCCAAAGCCTTCCCCTTGGACTCGACCACCTGCATCCATCGTTGTATTACGTAAATAAGAAGATAACTAGCTGAGCGACCCCGACGGAAACCGTACTGTTGGTCACTAATCATGCATGGGCATGAGCTGTCAGTTAATAATGGACTCCATGATTTTCGAGAACAAGGACGTGATGACGATAGGCTTGTAGTTGAAAGGATCGGAGCGGTTACTCTTTTTAGGGATTGGGTGCATGAAAACTGTCTCCCATGAATTGGGGTCTACGCCTAGGGAGTAGGAGTACCGGAAAAGATGTGTTAAAATCGGTGCCAACTCTGGAGCACACGTCCTAAGCACAATTGCGGGTATTTCATCAGGTCCACTCGACTTGGGGATGTTCAGGGAGAGGAGTACTTTGCATACTGAGCACTGTATGAACCGCACATTAGGCATAAAGCTCTCACAACGCGGGATGGTCGGTGGTATGTTCCGCCCGTCATCAAGAGTATAGTTGAACGCAAAAAGATAGCCTCAATGGTTGGGCTTCTCTTTTGCTGTGTGGATCAGTGAGTTATTCTCCCTGTGCAGAGATAGACGTGATGGTTTACAAAACTTCCTTTGGACAGCCTTAGCGAGAGAGCCGAGAGAGTTGTCGACGGAAATCTAATTTCCCTTTCGGATGAGAGGTCAGCAGAAGGTCCAACAGGGAAGGTGCATGATCCTCCACACCTGGGATTCATGTAGGTGGCGTAACCAGTTGTTTCAGACCATATTCTAAGGCAAAGTCGTAATCAGATCTCCCCGCATGATCGATTAAACGAGATCAATTGAAGCAAGCCATTCAGCGTGGCAGGCATTAAAATCGCCAAGTATCACAATCTCTGCGGATGGGATCTGTTGTAGCAAGGATTCTGTAGCCATGCACGTGGTCAATGAGTCGATCTGTGTCGAAGTTACCGTTATAAGACCTTTAGAGGCACCCGTCTACGCGAGGATGGATCCTTTATACTAATAAGTTTGATCAGAATAATGAATAAATGGGGCTCTTCACTATATTGTTGGAAGTCAGAATGTGTCAAAAAGTTGGGTGCAGACAGATGGCAGCACCCATCCATCTTCTCTATTGAAATACGGATTCCTAACAAAGATGATTCGCGAGGCTATTGAAATTAAAAACCATCCTGATTTCAATAGAGAAAATGGATGGGTGCTGCCATCTGCTTGGGATCTTATAATTAATAAAATTAAATGCAAAACCAAGCATACCACTGCAAGACTTCAAGTTACTGTAAGCGCACTCTGCGTAGATCGGACCAAAAATGAATATTCAATAACTGAAAGTAGCCGGACTAACTATGACAGCGGGACGTCAAACACCTCAATCCCCCCCGTGACCATGGGTGCTCTAAAGCACCCGAAACGTCAGGAATTAAAAAGTTAAATTAAACGCGATAAAATCCGTAAAAAAATAGTTTTATTTCATCTTATTTAGTTACACTAATCGAGTTTTTTATTACGAGTACAACGGATTTCAAAACTGCAGGCACATCCGATGGATGAACGTAGGTAATTTACATTAGCATTTTACCTATAACATTTTTAATTATTACGTCTATTGCTAATATGGCTTGTGTTTGACCCCTAATACTACCATCAATGTAAACTCATTGTAGGTTATGTACATAATCTTCCTATATTTATGCGCATAGATGTCACAATACAATAAAAATATAGACATATTCCAAAACCTAAGCGGCAATGATATTATTCTCAAAGTTTTTTTATTATGACATCCAACTTCTAGAAGTTATCATCTAAGATATGTTAGTATTGAATGATCAAGGCAGCTGTCACTTGTTTCTGCCTTTCCTTATCACGCTAATGTTATTAAATATAGAACCAAATAAACACAAAGCCAGAGGCAATATAATCACCGCGACCGGAAACTAATAATTTATATTATTGTATCCATCTTAGCTCTTAAGCATAATCAAATCCAAAAGGTAATCATTAATTAGATAAATATTTTGATTGCTATATAATACAAAACTACTTCACTTTGTTAGCATTATGTTAACTATAATTAAGAGATGGTAAATTGTTTAGGACGTCTGATTGTAGACACACGGCAATGAAGACATTTAACCGATTATGAAAAATAGGATTATATCTGTGCAAATTTTATCGAAATAAGTAATCAAATCATTTTCATGCGTCCCCTAAAGCGAATAATCTTTTATAAATTGGTTTTAAGGCTATGAAACTTTTTTCATAAATCAGCGTCGTTTTCGTAACATATATTAAATTTGTTAAATGTACGCTGCTTATACTAATTACGCATTTTCCTTTGTAGATTACGTGATCCGTAGAATAAAGTAAATTAATATCATGAAATGTGTAATCCTACTCGAGAAACGTTTAAATGAACAAAGTTATAATATTAAATGTTTTCAACGTTATAACGTTATTTAATATTATTAACGAAATATTTTATGTTATCAGACATGCAATTTTTTCACAATGATGTCCTTTATCACCAAGCACGTAGTACTTAGTGTTATTTGTATGTTAAACACTTAATTATGTGTCTTAATTTCTAGGAAATTTAAAATTTCTATTTTCGGAAATTTATCGACATTATTATGGAAGTAAAACTAAATTATCTTTAATATACTTATATAAAATATTACAAAATTATGTAGTTTATAATGTAACATAATTTGTAAAAAATAAATTTTATTTAGACATTTATATCATTTGCTTAAGAATTATTCAATTTCGTCAAAAGTTGAAGAATTACACAACTAGTTTTTTTTTTTTAATTTGCCTATCTACATATTTTAGTCATACACCATACTTTAATAAGCGTATTATCTTCGCCAACAGCAAGACTGAGGCAATTACTCAAGTTTTACTTTTAAACAACATATAAGTTTTAAAGTTCCTCCTGAACATAGAAATTTTATATCAAAACTTGGTCGTATCATAATTAATTATACAATTATGATTTTATGTACGCTAACTTACTTTTAAGCCAAATCAAACAGGACGATAATTAAAAACTTACTGAAATAAAGAAAAATTATAACATACTAGCAATCCGCACAGGCTACGCACGGGTGATTTCTCGATCTCGACAATAGCGCCATCTACCCAGTCTAACTATATGAACTTTATAACTATATAAGGAACTTTCCAGGTAATCTCACATATACCATATGACGACTACCGCCGAAATTCATCAGCGGTCTTTTCTTTACGTAACTCTCATGCTGCTGCATATAAATTATCTACCTACTTATTCCCGGTATCTATGGATACGAGTATGAAGATAACAACACACTTGTGTAGAGATACCAAGCTCGGGCCAGTCGGGATTAAATCCACTTTGAAATAGAAGCTGTCTTTGAGCGTGTGAATCTGTCACTACAGACTGGAGACTACATCTGATGCGATATTTATCTTTGGGGTAAACCTCAATTTTGGGTGGTACATTGAGTCCAGGGCCAAAGCAGTCGCGAGGAGACTAGGTATCCTTGCAAGTGTGAATGGTACTTCTTGCCGGCGTAGCATCTGACTATTTCAGTAGACCCTAACTAAAGCGCAAGTCCGTTCGGTGGGTATTGGCTATTGGCCATAAGTTGCCATGTGTGTATGTATGTATTCCACCAAGCAGCGCTTGACTCAGTGGAGAGGCGTACTAAGCGAATTATTCTGACCTTAATTTGGTTGAAAGTGATCTTGCCAGCTTCGATCACAGTCGCAGAGCAACCAGCTTCTCGGTGTTTTACAGAATGCATTTCGGAGAGTATGCGCACGAATTACACACCTTTAGTCGAACCTACAAATTATACGATTCGCTTCATCTTTCGTAATGCGTACAACATAATATGAAATAACTTGCCGGCGTCTGTCTTTTCGTCCGATTACAATCTCGTTACCTTCAAAGCCAGGGTGAATAGCTTTTTAATAACGACGCAGGCACTATACTGATACCAATATATTTCATGGCTGCTGCAGTGCCTGCGACAGCATACGCGGAGTCAGAATCCTTTTTGGCATTACATCAATCACGAAAATAATTTACTTGCTGATGCTTGTTATCGTTTATTTTTAAGTTTGCCTTATCCTAACGATTTCTTATATTTACGCGAACACTATACATTGAATAAAACTACTTTTACGGACTCTGTCGCGTTTAATTAACCTATTTTTATTAATTCCCGAAGTTTCGGGTGCTTTACAGCACCCATGGTCACGTGGGACTGAGGTGATTGACGTCCCGATCTCAGAGTTAACCCGGAGTACCTTTAGCTTATTTAATAATTACTTTTGGTCTGATCTATGCAGAATGAACTTACTGTGTCTAGATTTCCTTATCTTGTCCTTATCTATTCTGTATAAAAAATAGTCTATGTCTATGTCTTTTATTCGCCGTGTCTGACGAGAAGATCGTGGAGCTGGAAGAAGAGATAGACAAGTTGCGCTGGCATATTATAGGATTATCCGAAGTCCGAAGAGAGGGGGAGGACACGGTAATCCTCGAATCCGGCAACTTGCTCTATCACCGGGAGGGCGACCATCTGTCCCAAGGAGGTGTCGGATTTATCGTCCACAAGTCTCTCGTTAACAATGTTGTAAAGATCGGGAGTGTGTCGACGAGGGTTGCGTACCTTATACTCAGAATCACCAAACGGTATTCGCTGAAGGTCATACAGGTTTACGCACCAACCTCGGCACACCCCGATGAGGAGGTGGAGGAAATGTATGAGGAAATCTCTAGAGCCATGCATTCCTCCAAAACCCAATATACGGTGTTAATGGGAGACTTTAATGCAAAACTAGGCACAAGAGAGAACGGTGAGCTGAAAGTAGGGAAATTTGGAATAGGGCAACGGAACCCAAGGGGCCAGCAGCTGGCCGACTTCATGGAGAAAGAGGGACTCTTTATGATGAACTCTTTCTTCAAGAAGCGGCCCTACAGGAAGTGGACCTGGTCGAGCCCCGACGGTTCGACAAAAAATGAGATTGACTTCATTATGACGACCAGACGACAACTGTTCAGTGATGTCTCAGTGATCGCGAGGGTGAAAACCGGCAGCGGTCACCGAATGGTTAGAGGCACACTGAACCTAAATGTTAAGTTGGAGAGGTCTCGTCTGATGAAGTCAACGCTCCGTCCCCCTCGTGCTCTAATCCAAATTCCCGAAACCTTTCAGCTCGAGTTACAAAACCGTTTTCAGTGCCTAGAAGACTGCAATGAAGTGGACGATATGAATGACAAGCTCGTGGAAACTGTCCATGCGGTCGGAGCTAAGTTCTGCAAGACCCGCCGCAAAAGAACACAAAAACTCTCCGATCACACTCTTAATCTCATGGCTGTTAGACGGGAGATGAGGCTACATTCTTCAACAGATTTGACAGCATACAGGCAACTGAACAGACAGATCTCCAAATGCATGCGGCGAGACTTACGCAACTTCAATACAGCTCGTATTGAAGAAGCGATCGAGCGGAACCATGGCTCCAAAGTCTTTGCCAGAGATCTGTCTGCCAGAAAGAGCCAACTGTCAAAGCTGAAGACCGAATGTGGTAGCATCGTTTCCGGGGCACCCGAGATTTTGAGTGAGATTGAGAGGTTCTATGGGCAGCTGTACACGTTATCGTTGGAGCCACACGCAATTGTAGTAACGATCTAAGAGCGAGTCTTATTTGACACTATTCCGAAGATATCCCGGACGTCAGTCTAAGCGAGATTAGAATGGCTCTCCAGCACCTTAAAAACGGCAAGGCCCCAGGCGAGGATGGAATTACAGCGGAGCTTCTGAAAGCGGGTGGAAGACCGGTACTTGAAGTCCTTCAGAAGCTCTTTAATTCTGTCCTCCATGGTGGCATTACACCGGAGGCGTGGAGCAGAAGTGCGGTGGTCTTGTTCTTCAAGAAAGGTGACAACGCTCTCTTGAAGAACTACAGGCCGATTTCCCTTCTGAGCCGCGTCTACGTGCTGTTTTCGAGAGTCATTACGAATCGTCTCGCGCGCAGACTTGACGACTTCCAGCCTCCCGAACAAGCCGGTTTCCGAATGGACTTTAGCACCATAGACCACATACATACCCTATCGCAAATTGTACAGAAGTCCGAAGAGTACAATTTGCCACTATGTCTGGCGTATGTGGACTATGAGAAAGCCTTTGATTCCGTCGAAATTTGGGCGGTGCTGCAGTCCCTTCAGCGGTGCCAAGTTGACTGTCGGTATATCGAGGTGCTGAAGTGTTTGTACAGTAGAGCTACGATGGCTATCCGAGTACAGAACCAGAGTACGAAACCTATCCAATTGCAGAGTGGTGTAAGACAGGGTGACGTCATATCCCCGAAACTCTTCACCGCTGCATTGGAAGACGTTTTCAAGCTTCTGGACTGGAAAGGATACGGAATAAACATCAATAGCGAGTACATCACTCACCTTCGATTTGCCGAGGATATAGTCCTCATGGCAGAATCGCTGGAGGAACTAAGCACTATGCTCAATGACCTCAATAGTGTCTCCCAACGGATAGGTCTTAAGATGAACATGGACAAAACAATGATTATGTTTTTTTGTCCATGTCACACCTATGCCGGTAGTTGTTGGGAGCACTAAGCTCGAAGTTGTTGACGAGTATATTTACCTGGGACAAATAGTCCGACTAGGTAAGTCCAACTTCGACCGAGAGGTCAATCGACGGATTCAACTCGGCTGGGCAGCGTTCGGGAAGCTACGACACATCTTCTCGTCAGAAATACCTCAAAACCTTAAAACGAAATTGTACAACCAGTGCGTGTTGCCAGTGATGACTTACGGAACTGAGACGTGGTCCTTCACTGCTGGCCGTATGAGGAAGCTCAAAGTCGCTCAGCGAGCTATGGAGAGAGCTATGCTCGGAGTTTCTCTGCGTGATAAGCTTAGGAATGAGGATATCCGCAGTAGAACCAGAGTAACCGACAAAGCCCAAAGGATTAGTAAGCTGAAGTGGCAGTGAGCCGGCCATATAGCTCGAAGAACCGACAACCGATGGGGAAGAAAGGCTCTCGAGTGGCAGCCTCGTACCGGTAGGCGAAGTGTAGGGCGTCCCCCCACAAGATGGAGTGACGACCTGGTAAGACATGCAGGAAGTCGATGGATGCAGGTGGCTCAGGACCGTGCTTTGTGGCATTCTTTGGGGGAGGCCTATGTTCAGCAGTGGACTTGTGAAGGACTGTAATGATGATGATGATGATGATGATGATGTCTTTTATCACGATAATATAGTGTGATTAACCATCTAGGGCTCCGTCACCATTTTCCATCATATAGGACTGTAGTCAATCACTGGCCTATATTAAGGAAAAAAAATATGACTCTCATTAGAGTATCACAAACGTACTTGAAATCAAATACTTAAATCTTAATATCTAATACTTGATATCTCTTCAGAAGCGTTACATGTTATTATGTCTAGGATTAAATCAAAATCTGTAGTAATCCCTTTATGTTGATAGTATATATTACATTCAACGTAATAGATATTTATATTGAATAATATAATTTATATAACAGAATTTTCATAGCGTTTACGCTAAAAATATAGACCATTTTGTGAAATAGCAAAGTAAATCGATGATTGTCGAATTATGTCCACTGCCAATCCTCTTACAACCAAGTTGCTTATTGAAGTGAAAGCATTGTTTGCTTTATCGGTGACCCTATGTCAATGGGGCTAAAAAAATAACAATAATACGACGAACCTTACAACTAAATAAACCTTTGATATTATTTTAGCTTCCTAATAACATAATGACTTACAATTAAACAAAAATTAACACTATAATAATAATATTCCAGACCAAATTTGGAACACGGCGACCAGTCTCAACGGAGACTATAGCCATCTGAGCAGGAGAGTATTGTGTATATATAGTGGAGTCATTCTTATAGTCCGATGGAACAGCAATCCTACACGACCAGACAGAAACCAGGCGCAGAGCCAACAGCTCTATTAGCTTTCCGAGACATAGGGGTAAAACAACCTCCAGACTCCGGGCTTCTGCCGAGAGTTACATAAAAGAAGATCCCAATAAATAACTTTGATTCGACCCGCGATTGGAACCCGGCAATTGAACCCCACATATACGGTAGTTGCACTTGCGATTACTGGAGCATTCAGGCAGTCAAAAACAAAAATTAAAATTTAAAATAGTAATGAAAAACTTTTATCAGCCGTTCTTGACACAATGTAATGAATTTTTAAAAAAGGTGTAATTATACCAGTAACTAACTTGTTATTACACCACGAAAATAGCTACAGAAACTATTTAAATTTATAGGGAGACAATGCTGTACTTCGAAGGGTAACTTCCAAATTGCTTCTTTATAATGGTTTTCGTAGTGCTGTAATTATTGTTCCAATTATTATAGGTCAGCCGGTGCTGATGAATAAAAAGTTTCTAAGCGAACAATATACTATTAAATTATAATTAAATAAATATTATTTCGTAATCGAAACTACTTCCGGCCTTTAATTTGATGTTAGTTATAGTATAACTGATTGCGTTAATTTTTTTTAATCTTCTTACAAATAAATAAAATAATAGTGTATGTTTGTAATATGGAAGTAACTGCCTTTTGTTGAGCTAAGAGGGTTATTTGCATGTCATTAGAACATAAATAATCATTTTTAAATTTTTGTCTGTCTGTCTGTCTATCTGTCTATCTGCGTTTCCGGGCTAATTTTCAGAATTTTTTTTTATAGGATAAGGGTGACAAACGAGCACACAGTTCACAGGATGGCAAGTGGCTGCTGTGGCCCATAGACATCTACATCTACCCTCTATTAAAAATCAAAATGCAGGTGCGTTGTTACCCGTGAGGACCAAGATGGAATGCCTTACCTCCAGTAAAAAGGGTCTCCGGCTCTCCACACCCACCACACGAAACACAGCAGCGTAAAGCTGCTATTTTACGTTGGTGTTGTTACGAGCTTGGGGTTCGAGATAATTAAAAAACTGCCGAGTGAATTACCAAAATTGACACTTTAATTACACAACACTAATTACAATTTAAAATCACACTTATAATAAAACACAGTTGTACCACTGAACAATTTAGTTCGCCGTTATTTCGCTTCGAAGTATTCTTTTGTATCGCCAATTCAACACTGCCTCGGTCGTGGTCTATACTGGCCTTATATAGGGCCTCAGATAGTTTCCAGAACCTTCTACTGTAGCGACATCTAGAATGTTCGCACATATCGGTCCCGAAATTTCTAGAAGGATCTTGACTTCCTAGTTCTGCTACTCGACACTAGAGGGCGCTAGTGGTGACTAGTGTTGCCATGTACAAGACATTAATAGTGGCGCGCAACAGTATTCTGTGAGAGCGTGGTCCTTCCCCGGTCGAGCCGACCCATTCGTGCTACAACTATACTACTAATATAGCTACAGCATGGCTCTACCACGTAAATGGCTGAACCGATTGCAAAACTTGACGTACATGTAGCATGCAGCGCCAAGAATGATCTAGACACTATTAGATGCGAAAAACTTTTTTTTGAGAATTCGAAAACCTAATTAAATAAGTGGTACTTGATCTTAAATTTAAATAACGCCACGTAAATAGGTCCTAAGCAGGCGAAGTCGAGGTGGGTCGCTAGTAAATATTACTTTTTACCTCAAATTGACAGTGCCATCGCTAAAGAAAATTGTAAAACCAAAAATGCATACGTATTATATTATTTTATTTTACTAGGTTATTAAATAAATATAATGATGTATAAAATTAATTAGATTTTATTAGATGCAAACGCCGCAATTACCGCATCCAACGGGAGCATATAAGATTTTCTACGATTTATCAGTCCACGATAATGGAACAATCCTGTCGTAGCCGCGAAGAGGGGCTGTCAACGCTTGTCGTAATGGCATATTATTATACTGCTCGTCTCAGCAGAAACGTATACTAGTTAATGGACGAAAGGGTGAAGGAATCAATTAATCTTTTATTTTCAAGAACTTTTAAAGTACTACTTATAAATTTAGTGATTTAAAAATAGAATGTCTTCAATTAAATGTTTTTAGAACTCAGCATTTAATATATTTTTATGGCTGTTTAGTTACAGAGTAAGAATACCAAGATTACTCTACGAAAAATGTAAATACAATAACTAGATATCTCAACTATCGCTATTACAACAATATTCCGGAAAGTGTACAGGCTCTCTCTATTACTAAGTTTAAATGTTTTGTTAAGCTGAAACTGTATAAAATGGGTTATTATAGTATAAATGAATACACGGTTGATAATAACCCCTGGGAATGAGGTGGTCGCTTCCAAGCAGTTTCTAAAATAAATTTTGTAAATAGATTGTAATAATTTATTTTGTAAAATTCATTTAAAAAAAAGTCCCGCTGGGTTTCTTGCTGGTTCTTCCCAAGACAGAGGGTTTTTTTTTTCGAACCAGTGGTAAAGTAAAAAATTAAATTCAATAAGAATTACACATTTAATGTGTATTGAATATAAATATACTATTCTATTCTATTCTAGAGAACAACGATGAGACAAATTATTACTACATACTCGTATATACTCCAATAAACACTGTATGATTGTAGAGGAAATAATCGAAAATAAAATCGAATAATAAAAGATAAAAGAGAAGTAAAGTCGCAATATAATATTATGTGTACAGAGCCATAGTAACTCAGAAGTTAAGCGCTCGCCTAAATTTGACAGTACGCTAGCAGCCCGGGTGTTATTTTCACTGGGGCTAGTAAAATTGTTAGTTGTTATATTAAGCGCTAATTTATCTCGTGCTCGGCGGTGAAGGAATACATCGTGAGGAAATATGCACGGCTGAGAAATAAGAATATTTCGAAGACATGTAAAGTCTGCCAACACGCATTGAGGCAGCGTGGCGTACACTTCCTTATCCTAACCACCCTTTCAGCAAAGAGGAGGCCTATGTCCAATAGTTGATCAAATTATATAGAGGCTGTAAATTTAACTTTTATAGTTTGAATATAAGTACTTAAATAATATCGCATAATACATATTCATTCACATTAAAAAAATATTTTAACTTAAGTAATCATTTATGAATATGAAAATACGTATTTTGCAAAATGCAAGAAACGTGTAATCGATTCTTCTAAAAAAGCACGGGGACTATATTTTGCCTTTAAACATTCAAATGAATAATTCAGATTTCACTGAGAATAAATGGAGCACATTTTTAAAGATGAAATCAAGCTCCATTGGAATCGTGTGAAGTGAGCGAGGCGAGCGCACTCTTGGCTATAGGTCCGTTGCAAGAATGGTATTACTTAAATTACGATCACTTGATCCAACCGTCTATATATATATATAACAGCTTTTAAAACCCAACTTTTTGGTAACCTTAAAATTGCTCACCTTTATATAAAAAGCTTAATAGATATTTAGCCCTAGTTGTATTTGTAAGTTTTACAGTTTCTATTGACGAATAATACAGTAAATAAAAAACTAAAAAATGTATGGTATAAATGCATTTGCAATATGGTTATATTTCTTTAATGGCCGCCACAGTATATCTACACACTACTAAACAAGTTTTTACATTAGAAAAACACGTTTTATAACATTGTAGCCGAACTGTCAACGCCATTTTTGTTACTGTTCTCGAGGGCATTGGGGGTCGGTTTATTTTTAATACTCAATATTCTGGATACGAATTCAATCACGCCGAATGATTCCGACCAAAGGTATATTTATACTTATACGGTAGTGAATCCTTAACTCAACGATGCCAATATGCACTATTTAATGTATTCTATAGTTGGGTGAAACTATAATAATATTTTTTTGTTGACTTACTTCTTCGTATTTATATTTGAATTTAAATTCAGCACGTTTACCTTTTTCCCTTTATTTTTCTGCTAATACCATTATCGTAATAGTTTCAATGAAAGTTTTAGCATATAGTGAGTTGACCAAGCTAATCATATCACAAGCAATATTTCAACGTGCTATAAGTTTTCATGGTAAATCGGATTAGTTTTATTTTACACAAAGAGATTTAATATATATATATACTAACTACTACTTAAATGTCTTTGATTTTACAATATTAAGTATAAAATATATTTATCACACAGAGAAATAATAATGGCAGAAATATAGTTGACAAAAATGATTGCGTCTAGAAATGACTTGTATATAAAATGAGTTTAAATATTTTTCTATGATTTTTCAAATAAAAATGTATTTTTTAAAGCCACAGAAAAAACATCCATTATTGGGAATATCAAATGACTTTAATCATTTTACTCTATTCATTCCATTTACTATATTATTACTATTTTCGTAAACACTTTGTAAGTCTACCAACACAACACACAAACACAAAATATTTTTATAAGAAGTTATTATTAGTAATAACTATACTATCAGTAATAATCAAAATAAAAGTGATATGGTTGAAAATAAGTATCTTACAAAGAATTTCCTGCAATAATGCATTATCTCAATCATAGTACTATGTAACAATTCCATTTAATGTTACGGCTAAAATAAATGTCACTGTATGGCACAAAGGCCCAGAAGCCATGCCAGAAATATTATAAAAAAATATTTAGGGTATGCAAATACATAATAGAGATACAATAATCTAAAAACTCTCAATTATGTAGGTTGGTACATTATGTTGAGAATGTATTAAGCTAATATCAAACAGCCACAGGGCACATGACTTTTTCCAAGTGACATAAGACCTAAAAAGGTTCAAATCTAAATATCTTTTTTGAAGCCTTCTCAGGACAAAATTCGTTGATAAAGTTACTCAGGAACTGACGCTTAACATTTTAAGATTTTTTTGATATATAGACGCTACCATTTCTTCTCGTACCATTTCTTCTCAATTAATTTTATGTTTGAAAGTCTGCCATTGTACTTTCCTCTCAATCGCTCATGTATTTTATTATTTGTTGATCTCTTATCTCTTATTTCTATATATAAAAATCATTTGTTCTCATTTAGTCTCGCTAAAACTCGAAACTAGTTCGACGGATTCTTATAAAATATTTTGTGTGCGTTTGAGTGGGTCCTTTCCTTGGATGATTTAGATTTACAATTGGACCCGGTAGGAGAAGCTGTCGTCGAAATCCAGAAATCAGTCATGCGAAGCCGGGGTGGGTCGCTAGTATTTATATATAAAAATCCATTGCTGTCCGTTAGTCTAGCTAAAACTTAAAAACGGCTCGATCGATTTTGATAATTTTTATTGTGTGTGTTTGAATGGGTCCCTACATGGCTTAGATGCGAAACAGGGTCAGATAGCTAGTCATTAATAACTATAACATGCTTCGGTTAACTATGCCATCAAGATATATTACACCTTTTTTTAGTGCAAGCAGTTATGTAGATCTAGAAAAACGACCTGTAAGGTATATTGTGATGGATGCTATGGTTATAGTTCACTGCAATATATATATATATGGTGGTAGAGCCACGCAGCAGTTTTTGCTGTTGCACGTATGGGCCGGCTCGAGCCGGGTTGGTACCACGACCTCACAGAATACCGGCGTGAAGTAGAAGCTCTGCTTCTGCGTTTCGTCTGGTGAGTGCAGGTGACCGGAGACCCAATTCCCCCCCCCCCCCCCCCATCAACATGGTAGCGGAATTACGCAATAGACTACCCCAGGAGGGTACCAGTACCCCTGGAGAATCTCTCGCTGAGCATCCACGACCATGTTATTCCAATCCTGAGCGTGGATGCTCAGGCTGCCCGCGTGAATTTCTGCAACATCAGGGGACTTCACTCTAAACTAAACGCCGTCCACTACCATCTCGAGACGGCAAAGCCGGCCATGCTTTTCCTGACCGAGACGCAAGT
This sequence comes from Parnassius glacialis, assembly GCA_033319125.1. Classification (NCBI taxonomy): domain Eukaryota; kingdom Metazoa; phylum Arthropoda; class Insecta; order Lepidoptera; family Papilionidae; genus Parnassius; species Parnassius glacialis. The sequence goes on from JAVANC010000019.1 coordinate 20,859,576, forward strand.
TTCCTCTCCGGCTGATATTTCGTATCTCTCCTACCTAAATTGGAGCACTCCTTTGTGCCTCGGGCTGGAGTTTGCGAGTATGTCAAAGAGGGCATCTGTTCTCGACGCCTCGGCAGTCTTGAAGGTTCGGACCTGTCCATCCTTTGGCTACGCGTAGATAGCGACGATCATCCGCGCGTCTACGGGTGCCTCTATAGGTCCCATAGCGGTAATGCCGAAACAGACCGACTCATCGACCACGTCCAAATGGCTACAGATTCCTTGCTACAACAGGTCCCATCCGCAGAGATCGTGATCCTTGGCGATTTTAACGCCCACCATGCCGAATGGCTCGGTTCACGTTTAACCGATCATGCGGGGAGATCTATTTATGACTTTGCCTTTACATATGATCTGACACAACTGGTTACTTCGCCTACGTGGATTTCAGATGTGGAGGATCATACACTTTCCCTGTTGGACATTCTGCTGACCTCTCATCCGGACGGATATATGGTTTCCGTCGATGCCCCTCTCGGCTCTTCGGACCACTGTCTGATCCGGAGTATGGTGCCACTCACGCTCCCTTCTCGGTTGCGTTCTGCAGGTTGCCACCGTGTTTGGCATTACAGGTCGGCGGATTGGGACGGAATGCGGTCTTTCTTTGCATCCTATGGTTTGCTTCTCGCCGGATGATCCCAGCGCTGATGCTGAATCTGTCACTGATGTGGTGCTACAGGGAATGGAACTATTTATTCCATCATCTGCGGTACCCATTGGAGGCAGATCTTAGCCTTGGTTTGGTCGCTCCTGTAAAACTGCATTACGCAGTAAGCAGGAGTGTTATCAAGCCTGGGCTGTGGCTTCGGCGACTCGGGATGTAAACACCAGCATACTTAAAAAGAAGTATGACTTCGCCTCCAGGTCCTTCAAAAGAGTTATTGCCAAGGCAAAGTCAAAGCACATCGGCATAATTGGCGAGAAACTAGTTCGCCTTCCTTTGGGAACCCGTGCATTCTGGTCTCTCGCCAAGGCTGTCCAAGGGAATTTCTGTAAGCCATCACTACCATCTCTGCACAGGGAGGATGACTCACTGGCCCAAGACGCAAAAGACAAAGCCGACCTTTTAGGCTCCCTTTTTGCGTCCAACTCGACTCTTGATGACGGGGGGAAAACACCGCCGACCATCCCGCGGTGTCAGTGCTCCATGCCGGATGTGCTGTTCTCACAGCGCTCGGTTCGCAAAGCACTTCTCTCCCTGGACATCCAGAAGTCGAGTAGGCCTGACGGAATCCCCCCAATTGTGCTGAGGACGTGTGCTCCGGAGTTGGCACTGGTCTTAACGCGTCTTTTCCGGTACTCCTACTCCCAAGGCGTAGTCCCGAGTTCATGGAAGACAGCTTTTGTCCACCCGATCCCTAAAAAAGGTGACCGTTCAGACCCGTCCAACTATAGGCCTATCGCGATCACCTCCTTGTTCTCCAAAATAATGGAATCCATTATTAACTGCCAGCTCATCCGGTACCTTGAGGATCACCAGCAGATTAGTGACTGCCAATACGGTTTTCGTCGGGGTCGATCAGCTGGTGATCTTCTGGTCTACCTGACCCATAGATGGGCGGAGGCAGTAGAGTCCAAGGGGGAGGCATTGGCCGTTAGTCTGGACATTGCGAAGGCCTTCGATCGGGTTTGGCACAAAGCGCTTCTTTCGAAGCTCCCTTCCTATGGGCTTCCCGAAAAATTGTGCAATTGGATCACCAGCTTCCTTGCAGATCGGAGCATCAAGGTCGTTCTAGCGGTGCATGTTCTGACTACAAGCCTATTAACGCTGGTGTTCCACAAGGCTGTGTGCTATCACCAACGCTGTTTCTTCTGCATATCAATGATATGTTGCTAACTGGTAACATTCATTGCTATGCGGATGACAGCACTGGTGATGCTCTATACACCGGCCGTGCTAATATTTCTCGGGAAAACGTCTCCGAGTACCGGAACAAACTTGTGTCTGAAGTCAAGTCTTTGCTGGACAAAGTCTCGGACTGGGGGCGACTAAATCTAGTCCAGTTTAATCCTCAGAAGACACAAGTTTGCGCGTTTACCGCTAAAAAGAACCCCTTTGTCGTATCTCCTCAGTTTCAAGGCACTCCCCTAGTTGCCTCAGCCAGTATCGGAATCCTCGGCGTCGACATGTCGAGTGACGTGCAGTTTCGTGGTCACTTGGAAGAGAAGGCCAAATTGGCCTCTAAAAAGCTTGGCGTGCTCAGCAGAGCGGGACAGTATTTCATGCCGGCACACCGCCTGCAACTTTACAAGGCGCAGGTTCGGCTTCACATGGAATACTGTTCCCATCTCTGGGCAGGGGCTCCCCAGTACCAGCTCCTTCCACTTGACCGCATCCAGCGCAGAGCGGCTCGAATCGTCGACGACTGAGCCCTTTCCAATCGGCTCGATTCATTGGCACTGCGAAGAGATGTTGCATCCCTTTGCATTTTCTTTCGCATCTACCATGGGGAGTGCTCTGAAGAATTTTTCGGATTAATCCCAGCCGCCAAATGTCACGAACGCACATCGCAGCAGAACTCACGATACCATCCACACCATCTGGATGATTGGCGGTCCACCACTGTGCGATTTAGAAGATGTTTTCTTCCTCGCACGACTTCCTTGTGGAATCGATTACCATCAGCGATTTTTCCGGACCGATACGACTTAGGGACCTTCAAGAAAAGAGCGTACTCCTTTTTAAAAGGCCGGCAAAGCATCTGCAATTCCCTCCCTGGTGTTCCAGTTGTTCATGAGCGGCGGCAGTCACTTACCATCAGGTGATCCGCATGCTCCTTTGCCCCCTTTCCTATAAAAAAAAAGAATGTACTATACCTTAGTCCCCCTGTAAACAAAGGCTCCGTAAAGAACTGGAGATGTCGGGACTTACAAATAATTTTATAATATACTTAGTAAAATTCATTAGATTAGTGTTATGTATTAAACATTGACAGTAATTATTTCGTGAGTATGTCTGAGTAAATATTAGAAATGGTTGAATATCAATAAATTTTTAGGAACAGGTTAATTTTCACTTCAGGCTATGTTGATAACTGAATTGAAATAAAGCTCCTCGTCGCGGTGATATTACTTCAACTTGAGGTAGGCAATTAAATACTAAAAACTTTTAACAGCGCCATTAAGTTTTACACGTTATAATTGTATCGTACACGTAGTACGGGTTGTTAATATAACTGCATATGAAACTTACTCAAACTTACTTCTTTAATTCATTTAAATTTATTATAAATAAAGTACTGCATAATTCTACATATAACATTAATATGAGCTTGCATCACGAATACAGTTCGATGTTTGAAACCATAGTAAAGCGGTTAAATTAGTGGCATAAAATGAGTTTTACACCATTAATTTCATCAAAAACTACACGTCTAAATTGCTAATTCGTAATGCCTGCATTGATTTCATGAAAACAAAATACTTTCACCTTTCTTTTTAATAAAACAAATTTCGTGCAATTAATTTCAAACACTTAAACGTGACGGAAATATAAATATGTTGTGTTATTTGTGTTTTACATACTGAAATAAACGAACGTAGGGTAGCTGAAAAAAACAATTCATTAGTGAATATCAATGACGATGTTAGAGAATTCACTACCCCATTATATTACCTCATAGGTGTGGTGAAAGGCGACTTATCGAATCTCTTCCGACCGACAAATGGCGCTACATTCAGTCTAAAACTATATTCCAGCATCAAAGCAGTATGGCATGAAGCGCCTATGGGACAACTAAAAATATCTTAGCACTTACACACAGTGGTAGAGCCACGCGGCAGCTTTTGCTGTCGCACGGATGGGCCGGCTCGAACCGGGGTGGTACCACGACCTCACAGAAAACCAGCGTGAAGTAGAGGTTCACCTCTGCGTTTCGCTTGGTGAGTGCAGGTGGCTGGAGGCCCTTTTTACTGGAAATGAGGCATTCTATCCTAGTCCTCACGGGTGACAACGTATCTACATTTTGATTTGTAATAGAGGATAGATGTAGATGTCTATGGGCCGCAGCAACCACTTACCATCAGGTGGACTGTGTGCTAGTTTGTCACCCTTATCCTTTAAAAAAAAACTTCCGATAAATGGCAGCAGAATCATTCCATTTACGCCAGACGTGAGACACCCAGATCGGAGACGGGTACCAGAGTCAAAGATGCAACACGCCTTATTCTGTTATCTTTATGGAATGACATATTTTTTCCTCGCTATAACTCCTACGACATTTAGCTATAAAATTTACTAGATTTTTCTTATATCCCTTTAATTTATTCAATACAATATTATAGTACTTCCTTACTTATGTTAAACATTTGTAATTAAACAAGTATTTCAAATTACAGGTCGAGAGTTACCTAATGGACAAAACGTTGTATCCGTGGCTCCTATAGATGTCCCGGATGGTAAGCATGAAATGTAAATTAAAGAACTTGAGTTAAAAGAACATTTCTTTATATGTCGATCCAAAACACTGTTACGATAATTTCTGAAACGGAGTATTTTACACCAAGCCGTCAGTAAATTAGGTGCCTAATTTCAAGCCAAGGAAGATGCAAATAAAATATACTTATATAAAATTTCAATATGTTCCAATTAAATATCATTTGATTGTAAGCAGTCATAATGTAAGGTCGTGAGGGCTCCTCTGCGTTTGAATGTTGTATCAGGAATATCAATAATGACGGCAAAACCTTGTCAACTCGTAAATGTTGCTCAACATTGGCCTCTCCCACTGTAAGAAGGATTTTCTTTAAACACCTTGTGTGGTAGGTTAATCAGTGGTTATTGGAGCTCCCTCTCATGCATGAAATCTTACGAGTATATCACAATCTCTTTGAAGTCATGCGGTTTTGGTTTTCCCCATAGGTATTACGACCAAACAAATTGGGTTGATCGAATTTCTTACACTGATACTCGCTCTTACATGGCATTTGCATAATGTAATCAATTTAGCTTTATTTAAGGTATATATTATAGTTTTTTACCCTTCAGTTTAAGGTTAAGACCAGTTTAAAAAAATATAAAACATAGAAATGAAGTCCTCGGCGCTTATTTCGATCGCAGCATTAGGGAAAGACGTCTCCGTGTTTGATTAAATAATAACAGCACAAATTTGTGTAAATATCGTTTAAATAATTATTAAAACGAAGATTGATCAATTGAGCTGACGGCATCGGAATCCATTGTTGTACCACCGTTACTGATATTAGTTACTAATATTACTTTACCTTCAGGTGAATAGATTTTGTGATTGCATAAATTACACGGATTAACACCGTGCTTTGCGCTTTGCACTAACAATTTTTTACATGTGACGCCATAAAGGGTAGGAAATTAAAAATAAGATAAACGTAAACTCCATGAAATCCAAATGATGTTATTTTATTCAATTTAAACAGTGCCTGAGACTTCGAGAAAATAAATTATTCGTATGGAATCCATTTTCTTCGATTGTCTGAAAGCCGAGTAAATTAGTAAATTACTCGGTTGAATCTTTACTATTTTTGACCTTATTATAATTTTATTGACTACACCGTGTAAGATAATCCACAACGTCGTTATCACACCGTGGGTGTTATAAAAGGCTAGAGAGGGAGGGAAAATTAAACAGAAGCAGAAGCAGCAGCAGTGCCGTCTTGATAAGAACTCGAAATAAGCTGCGGTTGTCAACCCACCTGCAAAGCGTATCAACTATGGCAAATGTGGCCTATTTTTCAAATTGGACGAAAACTAATATATTCCGTACGATTTAAACTGTCTTACCATACCATACCATAGAAATTGTAAAGCTATATAATATTTTCTTCGTAAAAGGTTAAAGTATCACAACATTTGGCCAGCCGCGTAAATTAGGCCAATTACGTAAAACTAAAAACTCTAATTTTTGTGTCCCAAATTATTTTCTTTGAGTAGAAAGTTGAAGTAATGATAAAGATGTTTGAATTTTAGTTTTAACGACTTTCTGTAATTACCTGTTTTTTTACTGGACTAGCAAATAAAGAATTAGATGTATGTATTTGAATTAAAAATATATATATTTATTTTATGAGCCGTGGTCGCTCAAGGGCAGGTGATAGGCTTATAATTTCATAGAACAGGAGCAAACATATTCGATCTTCTACAGCACTACTGAAATTGTGGAATGCGATATCAAGCATTAATTTTCTAAATGCGCGTTGAGAAAAATAATGTGAAGAAACATGCATATTTGAGAAATAAAAATAAACATTTTGGTACCTTAAAATCTCAGTAATGAGATATAATATGTAGTCTGTACTATTCTTACGTCATACATCTATGTGCTATCATTTAAATGAAATTTATAGATGCGTATTTTAGCTGTAACCTTAAATAGATTGCATATAAAAAACACTTACAACGAAGCAAAAAGTGCCCGCGACTTTGTAAAAGTTCGTTTTAGCTATTTTTTAACTTTAAAAGAGTGATATAGGGACAAACCACTATTTGTCGTTGGTGAGTTCGACATAAATCACGCACCCCACCTCGGAACGGGCGGTGTCGGCAGACGCGCCGGCACCTATACACCATTGAGTAGATAGATCCTCGCCCAGACGAGCTCAACCCATCAACTTATTCCATAAAAAGTTTTACGGCATGTAAACATGTTTACATCCTACATAATGCTGGATATAAAAGATCTATATTTTCTTTCAGAATCAATGTATCCACGATTTGCGGAGCCAATCCCTAATGTCACGGTCACAGTTGGCAGAGATGCATTGCTCGCGTGTGTTGTAGATAACTTGAGAAGCTTTAAGGTAAATAAATTACAACTGTTTTTTTTAATTTTCTGCCGACTTCCAAAAAGGAGACGGTACTCAATTCGAGTGTATGTTTTTTTTTTACGTGTGTTACCTCATAACTTTGTACTGGGCGAACCGATTTGGATGATTCTTTTTTTTATATGAAAACTGATAGTTCTCGTGTGGTCCCATATGAATGAGGGCATCCACGACTTTTTCTGCCACCAGGGCGGCGCCACTTTCGAGTGAGGTAAAATATTTGACAGATTTCATAGCGGGGACGATAATTTCTTAGGAAAATTTAATCTTTAAGGTTTCTTTCTGTATTATTAGTTATATTTTATATTAATTACATTAGAAATGAATAAACCAAACTATAAATATAACTAAAAAACGACTTTTAAAAAAAAAAGAGTTATAATGTGCAAAAAATTAAAAATCAAACCACTGGCGCATTGTGTACCCGTGTGTAGTTCTCGTGTGGTACCATATGAATTTGATCAAGGTCAGACTAATGGTTATTGAGTTATTCTTAAATAACCTATATTGAAGTCGCTTATATTGAAGTCGGCTGTACAAAATTTTTAATTTTTAATTATTGTCTTCAAAATACAGATGTCTTTTAGAATACCTATAAGGGCAGAATTAATGTAATGATAACTTAATTTATAGTAAATAAGAACATTTTCTTTTGTAATATAAGTAATAAAATAGCTAACTACAAACCAAAAAATAAATGGTTATTGTAATTATACTTGCTGTGTTTTCCATCTAACCGGAAAAAAGCAAAGAACCTATTGCTGGTTGGCGATGAAATTAGGGGTAAAAGATGGTAGCAACCTGGGTGGACTCCTCGGCCCTATAACCTTGTAAAGTTTATAAATTTAAAGTATATATTGCCTTTTGCCTTTAAAGTGTTACAGATATTCTTTCATCTTTGTTTCTGTCAGGTGGCTTGGGTGAGGATGGATACACAGACTATTTTAAGTATTCATCATAATATAATCACTCAGAATCCACGCATCAGCCTCTCCTATAATGACCATCGCTCTTGGTATCTTCACATTAAAAACGTGCAAGAGGTAGATCGTGGGTGGTACATGTGCCAGGTTAACACTGACCCCATGCGATCTAGAAAGGGCTATCTCCAAGTCGTAGGTAAGTTGTTTTATAGGCATTACTTTCCCAACTTCTCTTTGTGCCTTGCCATTCATTATTTTTATTGTTTGAAAACAGTACCGCCTTCGATTATCGATAATATGACATCTACGGACATGGTTATTCGTGAAGGTAATGATGTAACCTTAGTATGTCGTGCTTCTGGATATCCTGAACCATACGTGATGTGGAGACGTGAAGACGGACAAGATTTTAATTACAACGGAGAATCAGGTATTTTATTCTAACCAGCGCATTCTGTTTCGAAACTCATTTTTGATTCTTGTTATACTCCATAGAGCCTCTCTGTTCATTATAAAAGCCTATTACATGTATTTTAAGAAACTTCACTCATTAATGTTTGAATGAGGAAAAAATCACTTTATAAATTACATAATATATGAAAATTTTTCTAACTTTACTTACGAAGTTACAGCTATTATATTATTATACTTATAAAACTAAAAAATAAAATTTAACATGCATTTTAAATGTTGCGCATATAAAAACTAAATACGCTTGCATTTTTTATTATTTTCTCAGAAATTTGTCTATTCCTCTACTTTAGTTTTACCTATTTTCATAAGCAGCTTATTAGTTGTACACTAGCATAACAGTTGCCCTACTGAGTATATAGTAAGCTGCTGCCAAACCACGCCGGATAAATTTTGAAGCCCCATTTCACCCTATTTGGCGGCATGCAGCTCAGATGGCGTATTCAGTATCGTGTGTGCCGCATTTGGCTCTTGCATTGAATTGTGTAATCACGAAAAGAGGTACTTAAGATCGATTGCTACTAGAGACTTCATTCGCAAACATTCCATTAGTACAAATTGAATGGTTGGGACAATGTTGTGAATTTTTTATTTGGATCTAAGTTTTTATTTTTTATATTTAAGCGATGATGCTCTGCATCAAAACTTATAAATTTTTCTATAAATATAAAAAATTAGTGTTAAATAGTGTTACATGTTAGAATTTTTCAGTATTAAGGTTTGGCTCAGAAAAATAACATTAAATCACCTAGGTTTTATAATAATATATTTTTCTGTAACTAAATACAGTAAAACTTGCTTAATACGATCACGTTTAATACGATTTCTCGTTTAATACGCCATTTTATGCCAGTCCCTGCAACTTGAGGCATGGTTTCATACATTTTTAACACGCTTAATACGATTCGTCATCCCGTCTAATACGCCATCTGTGCAACACCCGAGCCGAGTCGAGTTACATTATAAAGTAGTACCATTTAAAAGAATAGACAAGAAATTAACGAAAAATACAGATTGGGAGGTGTGAAGAGAAAAAAGCAAAAGGTAGATAAGTTTGGTCACTTAGAGAAAGTTTTAGTGAAATGGATTCATCAAGCATGAGCTTTATAATTGTCCATAAGTGGCCCCCATATTAGGCGAAAAAGCGCGTAAAATTGCTGAAAGCTTACAAACCACAGATTTTACCACTTCAAATGGATAGATCGTTTTAAAAATTGTCACGGCATTGTGTATCGTCAAATCACTGGGGAATCGGAGATAGTGGCAGAACAAGATGTTGATACATGGACAGCACAATTTCCTGCATTATTAAATTTTTTTGAACCGGGAAACATTTTTAACGCAGACAAAGTAAGCTAGATAAATCGAATTTCTTCAAGGGGGAAACTTGCCATGGTGGCAAAGCAAGTAAAGAGAGACTCACTATCCTAGCCTATGCAAATTTTGATGGGTCGGAAAAGTTACGTTTACTAGTCATTGGTGAAATCCACGTTGCTTCAAAAACGTGAAATCGCTCCCTGTAATATGATGCACAATCTCGAGCTTGGGTGACTGGCCTTCGTTTTATTAACTGGTTAAAAGCTTTAGATGATCAGTTCCAGATTAAATGTAGACGCATAATTCTCTTCATTGATAACTGCCTCGCTCACCCCTAAAGATTTTGAACTAAAGAACATCACGCTTGTTTTCTTACCTCCGAATGCGACAAGCAACTTAGGTATACCTATAATTCAATACCTACACAATATTTGTAAATGATGTTTTATTTTCCCTATCCCGCATAATACGCTTTCCCGCTTAAGTCACGATTTTTCCTGGGTCCATTCAAAATCGTCTTAAGCGGGTTTTACTGTATATACTTTTGCGATGGATGATGATTCAATACAGCTCACACTACACGCGAGATTAGAATGGCTTTCGAACATCTTAAAACGGCAAAGTTTAGGTAAGGATGATATACCAGCAAAGCTTTTGAAAGCCGGTTTAAGCCGGTTCTTTTAGTCCTTCAGAAGCTGCTCAATTCCGTAATACAGGATAGTAATTCCGGAAGCGTAGAGCAGAAGTGTGTTCTCTTTTAACTCAAAAAAGGCGACAACGCTTTATTGAGGATCTACCGATTTCTCGATTACTCTACCTCTGAGCCGTGTGAATATGGTGTTTTCGAAAATAATTACAAATCGTCTAGCACGCAAACCTGACGACTTCAAGCCTCCTGGACATGCCGAATTCCCTTTCGGCATATTGTACAGAGTACGGAAAAGTTTAATCTGCCACTTTATCTTGCGTATTTGGAATATGAGAAAGTATTTCATTCCGTTGAAATTCGGATGGTGCTACACACCCTATAGCGGTACAGAGCCTACTGTCGGTATATCAATATTTCTATTCATATATAGTATAGTATAACAAGTACGAGAGTTGTAAGACAAGATGATGTTACTTTTCCGAAAATCTTCAATTCTGCAATGCAAGAAGTTTTCATGCCTTAAGTGGCATGAAAACTTGGCACGGATTAAGGAATGCAATAAAGAATAAATTTAATAAATAAACACGGTATCAATATCAGTCAAATAATTTACCTTTGACTTACCGACGATGTGACCAATACGTAACTATTGTTGAATTGAAAAATTTGTATTTTATGCTGGAATAATGTATGACTACTTTCTTCTGGACTTTATTAATTCGGTTTATTTATTTCCACAGTGAGTGTTGTAGATGGTGAAACGCTTACAATAACGAAAGTTTCTCGTCTACATATGGGTGCTTACCTATGTATAGCATCTAACGGGGTGCCTCCATCGATTAGTAAGCGAATCATGCTTATGGTTCAATGTGAGTATTACCTTGCTTTAACCTTGTCAATATTAAAACTATCTAATTTGTAAGTCTTATATAATTTAACTTATCATTAAAGTATACAACATTAAAAACTATAATAAAAAAATTAAAACATACTAGGATATACAAATACTATATATAAACAACAAAAATAACTTAGACTATCGCTCCGTGGGGTCCACGTAAGGTGAAGTTCCTAAAGAAACTCTAACCGCGACTGGTCGTTGCTGCTGGTGATAAGAGGGCTGGTTCTTTTCTTGCTCAAAGGCTATGTATAGCCATTCAGCGAGGAAATGCAGCCAGCGTTCTTGGCACGATATCACGTGGAGGGGGGACCGTATGGTAATTGAAGTTATTAGTTTTAGTTTTTTTTTATATTGTGTATTTTACTACGAAATAAAATTATATAAGATTTATTAATAATACCAATAAACATTTGTAAGCATGTATTAAGCATATTTTGATATCATACCCTTTCTTGTGGTACAATATGAGAATCAGCTTGTATCAGGTAACAGGATTTATAAGGTTTAATTACTTAGTTACCAATACCAAATTTGCCGGATATAGCAGAGAGCATGATTGTTTTGCATGAGTAGGGTACGAAGGTAATATTGTATAGCGTATTTTATTAAACGAGAAGAACCCTACTAAATTTAGGGCCTTAGTATAGATTTCATTCATTTCTAGATATTCCCTACTATTAATTTTATCGCAAATGGTTGTCATTAATATTTTAATACTTATTGTGTGAGTTGCTGACAACGTGAAACAATGATATTGCTAAGTGTTTAAATTAAACGAATTTAAATAAAAAATGTTTATTATTCAATAAATCATGTTTATATAACATTAATGATACATTACGTAAATATTAAATCTAATTTTCTACATTCACTGAATAAATATGAAGAGACAAAACATAGTAACAATGCGTAGCGCCCTTTAGTTTACCAACTACTTTACAAACTCATTACTCATTATGCCTTCTGACGTTATAAAATTGCCTACGTTTATTTCTACACGAGCGACATCACTAACCTTTTGCCGAATTGTATTGTACAATTGTGTTATTTAGGAAAGAGTACTATGAAATGCCAACAATGAACTGGAAAATGGAGCATACGTCTTTGACTTTTAACTATAAGTCTTCTTTGTGTAAATGTAAAAAATCACAGAAAGTACATACTTGTATTAGGAATTATTTTATCCGCCTTTGCTGAAATGTACTATATACTTCAGTAATATTATATATACTTCTTAAACAATTTTATGTTCTACCTACCATTGTAATACAACACCAGTCTTATAAAAGTAATAGTTTTTTGTTGTTTTATTTAACTGCAGTAACATTTCTGCTCTCTTTTTATTCCGAATCCTTGTAAGGCAAAATTATTGATTTTATTTATCTAAAGTAATGTTAAATGTGAACAAATTTGCACATATTATGTTTGGAGGCGCTTTTAATAAATTATGTTTACCGGCATATTTGATAAAATATGATCCAACTGGTTAACCTTTTGATATAATATTATTAATTTGTGTTGTCATTCGAAATTACTTAAATACGTTTATCAACAGTCCCGCCAATGCTGTCAATTCCTAATCAATTGGAGGGTGCGTATATTGGACAAGACGTGACGCTCGAATGTCACACAGAGGCCTATCCATCGTCTATTAATTATTGGACTACCGACCGTGGGGACATGATTATATCCGGTGAGAATATTAGTATATGATATACAGTTGCTTTTAGGTATCGCATATCATCGACCTATTAAGGGTTTAACATTTTATTTTATTTTATACTCAGAAAGTGGCTAAGCGTTTGGCTGACGTGCTGCAGGGCCTCGCGACACAGGTCTTTCTAAAAAAGTTAACTTGTTAACCAGAACCAGAAAATTGTAACATGCAGTAATCCTATTCTACTTAGAATTCATTTATTATTGTTTGGTTAAAGATTCAAATACCACATTGTGTTACTGGCAATATTAATTTCACGGGCGATTATTCACAAACAGCGTTTATTTGATGTAAAAATGGAATTATTGAAAATCAAAATTCACCTTTGTAACTAATTTGAATTTGCAAAATAACTAACAGTGTACAATTTATGTATATTAAGTTTTGTTTTAAGAGCCGTGGCAGCTCATAGGATTAGAGCTCGCGATAAAATGCATAGAACCCGAGCTACCCGGGTTCGATTTCTGTCAGCACCAGTGAAATTTTTAAATGCAGTTCTAAGTGCTGAATTACCATGTGCTTAGTGGTGAAGCAAGCATCGCGAGGAAACCTGCATGTCTGAAGAACAAAATATTTCGAAATAATATTAAATAGAGATGTTACGGAGGTTCGATTCCGATTCCCATATATATGATATTGCACTTTCAATTCCGATTTCGGTTCCGTTAAATTTTAATCGGAAGTTATATATCGGATGTCGATGCACAGCGGGGGCAGCGGCCGCGATTAGCGTGTACAAACTAGTGTATACTGGTCGCCCCGGGAACATCCCTCCCCCGTACTTTCTGTCGATTACTCTTTAACTTCATGTTTTGTTTCGTATATGGCATTTGTTCAATGAAGCCAAAATCAAGTGCCATTTGGAATTATTTCAATGAAGTTTCTGGGAATATGACAAAGTGTAAACTATGGGAGAAGATATAATCACGAAAGGGAGGGGAGGTACGTTACTTCATTAAAAAGTCATTTATAGTCTGTGCATGCCACTGAATTCGAAGAATTCAAAAAATTTGAATCTGAAGAGAAAAATACAGTGTGATACCCTTAACACATTTCTTCTGCCTCCACCTCCGATTCCGGTTCCGATTTCGGTTCCGGTTCCGACAAACAAAATTTAAAAACTCCGCTCCGAATTCGGTTCCGATATAACCACTTCCGTAACATCCCTAATATTAAATCCACCAACACGCATTGGAGCTGCACAACGGACACTTCCTTAACCTAAACCCTCCCAGAAATGAGAGGTATGTGCCCAGTCTTCAGACGATAAATAAGCTGTAACTCTACAACTTTGTTTTTAAAATATTGTGTAAACAACAATTCGTACGTATGCCATATAATACTGTTTAATCTTATTTTTTTTTATTAATGACGTAAACTTAAGCAATAAAATATTTGTTACCCAGCAAACGTACAGGTTTTATATTTAAGTAGAAATGGAAATTGTAGGTGGCAAATATGAAGCATTCCCAGTGGATAGCGGCTATAATAAGTTTATGATGCTCAAGATACGGAATATTACCAAGGAGGACTTCGGCTTCTATAAATGTATCGCTAAAAATTCCTTGGGGGAAACTGATGGCATCATCAAATTAGATGGTATGCTTCTAATTCATTACATTTGGACTTTTAATGTTACAAAATATTTTTATAGATATGTATATTTTATTTTTTATTTTTTAGTGATTGACGCGGCAAAAGTTTATTCTGCAAAATGAAATCATTTAACTCATTTCGTATTAATTTTACGTTTTTTTATCAATGAATTATTTTAAAACTATCAATTGATTTTTACCTAGCTTATTTTTTACTTTTCAATCATTTTTGACCTGACTACTTCTTCAAATATTGTTTTAAGTAATTGGACTAAAATTAAGTCTAAAAATAAGAACACTCAGAATAAAATTAAACTTTTATTTTATATTTTATGCCGCACTTGTGATTGAAAATGATCATATTAAATAAATCATGTGTCGTAAAATATTTTTATTTTATATAATTTCATTTCACTTCTACCGCGTGTGAACTGCAACATATTTTTTATTTTTACCTAACGTATTATAAAACAATGTAATTAATGGGACTATTTAGTAGTAGTAAAACTGTTAAACGTAACCATTTTTTTTTTGTTTTTAGACATAAAACGACTATAGTGCTTCATGTTAATATAAAAATTATAGAATCAAATGATTCTATAATTTTTAATTTTTTAAAATATACTTATCATTGTATTTTGACCGTTACAAAACGGGCGACCTGAGGAATATATATCACATATATATCAGCGTTACTTCTCCGATTAAAAAAAAATATTTTGAAACGATGATAATACGAGCATATCTTAGCTTGCAGAAATGAAATTTCAATCAACTACCAGCAAACTACCAGCAAGAAATTTGCATGTCGTTCGAATCTATTAATATAATCAACGCTGTATAACCACTTATCATCACGTAGGATGGTAGTCAAGCATTGGCTTAGAATATTAAAAAAAATTATGTATACATGACAGCACGTTAAAGAAGCTATGCCGCATTACCACCTAGGCCCCACACAGGCCCTTGTCCTTGTTGGAATTAGTTCGGAGAGAAAGAATAAATATGTATTTAAATTTAATTAATATATTTTTTAGAAATCCCAGCCCCTCCATCTGCGTTCACAACGACACAAAAATCTGTATTAGACAACCAGACGATACGAAAAAAAGGTATAATAAATTTTTAGTACTTAAATCAAGCACAATGTTTGAGAGGAAAATCAATATTCATTTTACAATTTTTATAAAACAGGTCAGCTGCCAGTTATCGAAACGAACGACGCGATAACCTCAAATTTTCAAGGTGAAGCTTACGGCGAACAAATACGAGATTTCGGTAAGGGTATAGTATTAGTTAAGCTGCTACAATGTCGAGTTAGTGGCAAGTCCAGTGTTGCTATGCTATATATACTATGGCAAATATTCGCCTTCCCCCACCCCCCTATTTCGGTCATCTATGGGAAGGCTATGCACAGCTATGAACTGTCGATAGTCTGTTACAATTAATGATAATACTGGAGTTTAATGAAACTTGGTAAACATCGCCGTGTTGTGGCAGTGTATGAAAACCCAATATGTTCAACTGAGGAATTCTGATGTGCTATAATAATGATTGAACCCTAAAAATAATACATACGTGTTTTAGCACAAATGACAACACTGACTTGGATTCGATTTTAAGATTCTTGCAGCAGTAAAAGTAGATGGTCTAGCACCCTATTCCACCCTTTTTGGTAGGTGGCGTGATTAATTACTAAATCACTCTGAATTAAATTTCGAATTTTTGCAGAATAAATAAAAGCAGCCACAAATCAACACCTATCTGGTTCAGATTTTGTGATTATTTTTTTATGTTAATTATTTTACTGCAGCATCATCCATCGGATTATAGCGTGTTATAAAATATCCTCTTGACAAAATAAATACGTATATTGTATTTCATAAAGGGTACATTTTACTTCAGTAGGTTACGTCGTTCTGAAGTTGCAAGATCAGGAACAGACGCACCAATGATTATAATTTTTGATTCATTTCTTATTTCAGATTTCGACGAAGAAAATTATGCCCTCACAGTCAAGTTGGATAGAATGTTGTATAGTGTATTAATTTCACATTTAATTTCAATAGCAAAACATTTTTTGCTTTCTTGATGAAAATAATGTTTTTGAACGACTTCACTTTAAACTTCATATTGCAGAGTAGCTGATTTACTATCATTTATAATAATCTCTTTCTGAAGCTGACCAGACAATAATGTATTAAACAGCGACCCAAAAAAAATAGTAATTGTTGTCTTGCTTTCGCACTTGTAATTTGTGTGTACTTATATTTGGCTTATTTCAGTTACTAACTCCCTTATGGAATTAAACGTATTTGGTAAATAAACTGCATTAGCAGCTAGCTCAATTCATTTACCTTCCCGTATTTTTTTATATTTGTAGTATACATGATTTCATTATTTACCGTCAGAACATAATCAAAAATTACTTTTTGTTTCAATAAGATATAAACAATAGTAAAATTCTGTTCAAAACTTACTTCAGGATTTTTACCAATTACTAATATACCTATTTGAAATTACTTGGTAAAAATCTATTGGAACTAACACAACTATTTGCTAAATAAAATCAGAATGCATATTCCTTGCTTGCAAAAGAGAAGAGAAGATTTAAAACGAGAAAAAGATGTGCAACAACAAGAAGAAAAATAAACAGTGCAGAAAGCTAATTTTTACCATTAGCACAGTGTAGTCAAATATTTATATGAAGACTTGCTATATTTTATTGTTTTATATATGACTAGATTTATGACAACAAATGCAAACCAATTCGTAATGTTTTATGAATTTACTATTATCTTTATTACTATTATTGAATATCTGATTTGGTAGACCATTGCGAATAATATATTAATATATTCTGTTTATATTGTTTTATTTGTATTATAAAATAAAATAAACTATTCTTTTTATACTATTCTACTTCAAAATATTCTGCTACATCGATTGCGTAAGAATTTATTTCAATTAGTTCCTATTGTATGTAATAATGGTGATTGTTATTTTTGTGGCTAAATATTAACATTTAATGGTATTTTTCGGTTAATATGAATTAGAAAATGGATGTTTGATAAATTATAGAAGATATATTAAGCTTACATAGACATTAATTTTCTAATCGATTAAGCGCTGTCACGACGCATTAAAATTTTGATCTGAATTATCAATGTTTTCACTTGTTTAGTGATAAACCGTTACTTTTTATGTAGATATTCTAAAATAAAAACAACTTGAAATATTTATACAATTCAATAATACAAACTGGTTGTTACCAATGTTACCACTTAGTCAATAAACATACCTGTTTTTTATATGTATATTGTTCTAATTTTAAACTTGAAGACTTATTGCCTAAATCTCCTTTACATATTAAAACATGCTGTAAATGTTAGTAGATTAGAACGTATCACTTATTAGGAAATAATAGACAAATTTTGTAAATTATTTACTTGCTAAAAGAGTAAAAATGCCAAATAACTGTGTAAAAAAAAAACAAGGCTTAAAGTATCAGTGTGTTTTATTGTCCTTACTCCTGTACTGCTACTATTATGGTCAACTTTAGAAACGATAACCCTAAATATTGATTTCATATTATCAACTAAATATGTATTTAAGATCATGCTCCTTGAAATATCACAAATATTATAAAAAACTGACCAAGTGCGTCGGGCCACGCACAATTTAGGGTTTCGCAGTTGCCTGTCACAATACGTGGGCTTTCTTGATAATGAGCAAAGAAAGTGAGTTTGCGGTCGGTCCACTATATCGAATAAAATGGGCCCAAATAGGTAGATTGTAACTGAAGAACTTATTTGCAAATCAGACTTATAGGGAGTGGTATTCAAAAAAGATTAAAACTTTTCGATTTTGATAATAATACCATTTACATCAAATCATTCACATGCCAAGGTACAAAGATGATAATAGTTGACTATCCATTAATATATACCCGGCAGTGTAACACTAAGATATACATATATGATCGTAACGTACCTTCAGGTCAACTACTACTGCCTTAAATTATCCTAAGGTCGCCCACGTAAACCAAGAGTGTGACGAATGAAATTGTCTGTGAAAATGAGGCTATATGATTGTATGAATACTTCGAATAAGGATAACAATAGGTAACTAGTAAACTAAAAAATAAGTGAAATTAGTAAGTAAGAAAGATTCTCCCTGCCTATCCCGCAAATGAAAAGGTAAATCTGTAGTAGTAATGCATATAACTCGTTTTTCTTTATATAAAATATTTAGTTTTAACAGTTGACAATACGAGGGCGGCACTGAAAATTTCGGGAATCAAGGAAGTGACACAACATTACTATTTAAAAATGTATCTTTGAAGTATTTTACGCGAAATTTGACACATTTTTCCATACGATGGAACCAATCATTGAAGCAACCATTCCATTCGGAAGTTGGGGTCTCCAAAATGGCCGTTTTGTAGGCGTCCACAGCTTCTTGCGGTGATGAAAATCTCTGTCCACGCAATTTATTCTTTATTTTAGGGAAAGTATAGAAATCATTAGGGCTTAGGTCGGGGCTGTACGGCGGATTGTCTAATAATTCTATGTTTTCTTGCTCTAAAAAAACCCTTTTGTTCTGTGTGCGGTGTGAGAACTCGCATTGTCGTGGTGGAGGATGATGCGGCGGTTGCAGTTCTCTTTATGGAGTTCAGAAACGACCTGTGGCAAACAAATGCTAGCATACCATTCTGCATTAACCGTTCTTTGTCCCTAAAGAGGAATAGTCGTAACATGGCCGGTTTTGGAGACAAACGTGGCCACCATGTTTTTTGCAATACTCCGTGAATGAACAATTTTTGTTGGCTTTAACTCATTTTCGAACACCCAAAATCGTGACTGGTTTTCTGTTTTGGGTTCTTACGCGTATATCCAGGATTCGTCACCTGATACGATGTTGTATACAGCATTTGAGGATCCTGTGTGGAATATTTCGAGAGTTCTGATGCACCAAGTAACGCGAGCCGCTTTTTGCTCTTCACACAGCAAATGCGGTATGTCCATCGGGGAAAACAACTTTTTTACACCTAACACAACACACTCACGCCAATGTCTAAAGTTGCCTGAATTTCGCGGTATGTCACATGTCGATCTTCTTCAATCAGCTTACGTACAGCATCAACGTTTTCTTGGGTGACTGCAGTTTTTGGACGACCTTGACGGGGATCATCACTGAGCTTGACACGTCCACGTTGAAATTAAACAAACCAGCGATAAATTGTGGTTTTGGATGGGGCTTCATCACCAAATGCAGAAATCATCCGGTCAACACACTGCTTTTGTGTTAAAACCACTTCGAAAGTCATAATAAATCATCGCTTTTTGAATTTTCTCGAGTCAATTCCATTTTCTCAACGACTAAACAAGTTTGATAAAACCTTGTGGCAAGACCGAGAATCTTTTTTTAAATAAATAAATGGTATTCGATTTTTAAAACCAAGGAGTTTTCAATTAAAAAGATTTTAATATGACAGGAACAGTGGAAATATTCCATACCCGATACTTTTAGTGCAGCCTATGTAACACTACAAAATATTATGCAGCTTTTTCAACTTTTAGAACGTTTTCTATAGAAATGTAATGAAAATTTTACTAATATAAGTGAATTTTACTCGTAAACTGTTAATTATAGTTAGCTATGATAGTTTTGCTTTTAACTTAATTATATATGCTACTATCGTGTATACTTTTCACATTTCCAAAAACTGCGATTTAGTTAGTAGAGGGACACAGGACTCTAATGAAAAATACCATTTTAAAGCTAAATATTTCGTAAACGGACCCCTGAATCGAAAAGATTTTGTTCCGTACCCCCAGTGTTTCTGAAAGAACTATCCAACGATACCCCACATGATGGAATAGAAAGGTAAAGAAGAAAATCATCCTCAATTTACTTATATGGGAAAAACGTAAAATAAAAATGTATTTTATGATTTTATTTCACAGTTTTTCTAGGCGTAATTAATATCTATAGCTATGCCAAATTACAGATTAATAGGACCTAGGGTCTCAGCAAAACCGCGGACGGACGGACGGACGGACGGACTGACGGACTGACGGACTGACGGACTGACGGACGGACAGACGGACGAACATGGCGAAACTATAAGGGTTCCTTGTTACTTGTAGCATCTATGGTCCCTGAGCAAAACCGTGGACGGACGGACGGACATGGCGAAACTATAAGGGTTCCTTGTTGTGTAACTATGGAGCCCTAAAAAAACGTAACTAAGCGCAATTTAAATGTAAAGTGACAAAATGTTTCATTTTAACAAGCTTATAAAGTCACAGAGCACTGTAATAAATAAATGTTAGTAAACCCAATTGAGCATGCCTTCGCGTTAAAAAAATTACGTATGGCATGATTATACGGATTTTTTTTAAAGTAGTTTAAATACATTTCGACAGCACTATCGGCTTCAACACCCTCGAAAACCATGAAAATGACACCCATGATGAAAAAATTGATATCTATTGCAGCCGCTATGTTGGATTTACATTTCAACAGCACTATCGGCTTCAACACCCTCGAAAACCATGAAAATGACACTCATGATGAAAAAAATGGTACCTACTTCAGCCGCCATCTTGGATTTACATTTCGACAGCACTATCGGCTTCAACACACCTTCGAGACCCATGAAAATGACACCCATGATGAAAAAATTGATATCTATTGAAGCCGCCATCTTGGATTTACATTTCGACAACGCTATCGGCTTCAACTCTCTCGAAAACCATGAAAGTGACACCCATGATGAAAATATTGATATCTATTGCAGCCGCCATCTTGGATTTACATTTCGACAGCACTATCGGCTTCAAACCACCTTCGAAACCCATGGAAATGACACCCATGATGAAAAAATTGAGACCCATTGCAGCCGCCACCTTAGATTTACATTTCGACAGCACTATCGGCTTCAACACCCCACGAAAACCATGAGAATGACACCCATGATGGAAAAAACTGATATCTATTGCAGCCGCCATCTTAGATTTACATTTCGACTACCCTATCGGCTTCAACTCTCTCGAAAACCATGAAATTGACACTCATGATGAAAAAATTAGGTACCTACTTCAGCCGCCGTCTTGGATTTACATTTCGACAGCACTATCGGCTTCAACACCCTGGAAACCCATGAAAATGACACCCATGATGAAAAAGTTGATACCCATTGCAGCCGCCATCTTAGATTTACATTTCGACTACCCTATCGGCTACCCTAGATATACATTTCGACAGCACTATCTGCTTCAATACCCACGAAACCATGAGAATGACATCCATGATGGAAAAATTGATATCTATTGCAGCCGCCATCTTAGATTTATATTTCGACTACCCTTTTTTTTGCGGATGGAAAATCATCTAATGACGCCTTTCGCTCTGGGTGGAGCGGAAGGGAGTGTCAGACTTTTACTGACTAAAAACTATCCGTGTTCCTTCAGTGCCCTTACGTTCCGGAGCCGCGATATCTCTTTTGAACAGCCCGCAGCCCCGGCAGGCGTCGGCCCTTGCGGGCCCCTTCACGCTGCTGACAGCTCTTTGAGGCGCGCGTGGAACCAAACGCGCCGTCGACACGGCCTGTCGTCGTTAGACGGACGGACGGCGAGCTACCCATTGCTCGCCGTCCACAGGCCCGCGCCTACGGTGGCCGGGGGCCACGACGTAGCCCCCGACGCCCGGGGCGTCTCCCGCGGTGGCCGGGAAGGAAAGCTGCTGCTCTCTCTTTCTCCCGCTCCGCCACCTCCTTCGCTAGTATCACTGCTTCGCAGAAGGTGGTGACGACATCCCATTCCGTCTCGCTCCGGACCGTGGCATCGACCAGGGCCGGACGCGAGAGGTCGCCGCCGCCTATCGCCGCTACGAGGACACGGCGGTGCTCCGCCCAAGCAGGGTACACCTCCACGGTGTGCTCCATCGTGTCCTCCCGTCGATCCTTGCAGTGGGAGCACCCGGGCGTTTCCTCCCGCCCGATTCGGTGCAGGAACCTCCGGAACACACCGTGTCCGGTGAGGACCTGCGTCAGGCGGAAGGTGAGGACGCCGTGGCGTCTCTCAAGCCACTCCTCAAAGAGGGGTCTTATCGCCGCTATAGTGGCGTGCCCAGCACGGGGTTGCGACAGTCGCATTTCGACTACCTATTTCAGCCGCCATCTTGGATTTACATTTCGACAGCACTATCGGCTTCAACACCCTCGAAAACCATGAAAATGACACCCAAGATGAAAAAATTGATATCTATTGCAGGCGCCATCTTGGATTTACATTTCGACAGCACTATCGGCTTTAACACCCTCGAAAGCCATGAAAATGACACCCATGATAAAAAAAATTTATACCTATTGCAGTGGCCACCTTGGATTTACATTTCGACAGCACTATTAGCTTCAACATCCTCGAAAACCATGAAAATGACACCCATGATGAAAAAATTGATATTTATTGCGGCCGCCATCTTGGATTTACATTTCGACAACCCTATCGGTTTCAACACCCTCGAAAACCATGAAAATTTTACCCATGATAAAAAAATTGATAGTACTTACTTTTAGTACGTACTACTATTATTTATTCTGTGCTTTTAAAATATTGTAATAAAAAATCTCTTATTATTATTATTATAATCAAAGTATTTAAGAAATTTGGTTATTCGAATATTGTGTATTTGTACAGCGATCTTTTTGAGCCACTGCAAACAACCGAAGCAATGTCCACTCACGACGGCAACTGACGCTGATACCCCAAAATATAGTATATTATCCATGGACGCCGATCTGAGTGAGTGAGTAAGCTACTCTGTGGCTGTAGCTCCCCATTTACAGAAATAATTTACATACAAGGCTACCAAATAAACGAAAATTTCCCATTTTTGAGCCGAAAAAAATTTATTATAACTAACAAAACACTGCCATTTACATTCAGTGGCTTCCCACATTATAGATGAAGAGATTAAATAATTTAAAATTAAAAATTTTGTACAGCCGACTTCAATATAGGTTATTTGAGAATAACTCAATAACCATTGGTCTGACCTTGATCAAATTCATATGGGACCACACGAGAACTATCAGCTTTCATATAAAAAAAGAATCATCGAAATCGGTTCGCCCAGTACAAAGTTATGAGGTAACACACATAAAAAAAAACATACACTCGAATTGAGTACCGTCTCCTTTTTGGAAGCCGGCAGAAAATAGATTGAGTTTATGAGCGCGAGCATGTGTTCATTTCGCCTCTCTCATAGTCCAATGAGATGGCAATCTAACGCGAATGGAGATATATCAGATATAGAACAAATGGTTTTACGTGATTTCCGAGGAACGGGGGTGAAACACCACTAATAAGTGACAGAAACCTAATAACTCGTTTTGGCCCGACCCGGTATATATAACTCAGGACCATGTTATCAGCTGTCGCCTTACGACCGCTAGACCAACAAGGCAATCAGTCAGCCCTCCCCTTTAGGGAAACCTATGGGGGAGGCCTTCAACAGTAGACTTTTAACAGGTTATAAATAAATGAATGAATACCGCATTAATAATTCTATGGAATACCGAGATATATTGGACAGAAATCGGAATGGCTTCTTATCAAATATACTTTAATATTTTTTTGATGACGATCATGATAATACGAAGATAAATGCAAAAGGTGAAGTTGCAATGGACCGACCATATATTATGTAATACGAATAACTGGCAACTGATGGAGACAGTACCGGAAGTGGAGCGTAGGACGGCCCCCACTCGATAGAATGATGACGGGTAATGCGATTGTGTAACTTTGGTAATAATCGTGATCGGCCTCATTTTGACGTTTAAGGTGTAGTTTCGTTAAATTGAGTAAATATATCAATATTAATTATAACCCGATGTCTTTTTTTACAATAATAACATATTAAGTAATATATGTGTAATATATAAAAATACTATTGGTAAAACTAATTGAGCATGCCTTCGCATTAAAAAATTACGTATAGCATGATTATACGGATTTTTTAAAAGTAGTTTAAATACACACAGATTTTCACTAATAACCTTATTATACTTCCAATTTTCCGATAATTTTATGTCAAACTTCAATTTCAAAGTTTGGAAAATCCAAAGTGCACGACTCATAATGCCCATATGATCATCATATCATCATTCAGGTCACTCCAAAAAGTCCAAGACGTATTCAAGTATAAATACATCCTACTTACTTTTAGTACGTAGTACTATTATTTATTCTGTGCTTTTAAAATATTTATTTATTTATTCTTTTTTGCACCAAATATTTGTACAAAAAGCTAGCTTAATGCTATATGGCATTCTCTACCAGCTAACCTTGGCTAGAACAGAAAGTGAGTTTGGGCAGTTAAGTTGTCATGATATTATTCAGTTCAAATATATGTACATGAAACACATACATAAAATATACACATATATGTATAAAATATATATAATTCATATACATATATAAATAAATACACACATTTACACACACACATATATATATATATATATATATATATATATATACATATATCTCAATAAATGTATATATAAATAACTATAAACATATAAAGAAAGTTGATTCAACTTTGTAAGCTAAGGATATGCTCATATAGTTTTCTTTTAAAAACATTTTTGACAGGTATTGTTCGCAGGTCAACAGGCAATTTGTTCCAGAGGGTAATAGAAGTAACTGTGAAAGAATTTGACATAGACCCAGAATGGTGGAGAGGAGTAGACAGGATTAAACTCTGTGAAGAACGGAGATTGAGAGAATGAGTGTCACTGCAGAATTGAATTCTTTCTTTTAGATAA
This sequence comes from Parnassius glacialis, assembly GCA_033319125.1. Taxonomy (NCBI): domain Eukaryota; kingdom Metazoa; phylum Arthropoda; class Insecta; order Lepidoptera; family Papilionidae; genus Parnassius; species Parnassius glacialis. Next base: position 20,884,826 of record JAVANC010000019.1, read on the forward strand.
AGGGGTGACGAAGGATCATTAAGAACTGAAAACAAATAAAAATATTGTAATAAAAATCTCTGATTATTATAATAATCAAGTATATATGAAATTTGTTTTTTGAATATTTTGTATTTATTTGTATAGCGATCTTTTTGAGCCGCTGCAAACAACCAATATAGTATCCACTCACAACGGCGGTTGACGCCGAACTAAGCGAGCGGGTGAGCGAGCCACAGGCAGTCTCTGTTTACTGAAATAAATTCTAACACAAGGCTGCGAAATCACCGAAAATATCGCCATTTCGGAGCCGAAAAAAATTAATTTTAACTAAACAAAACAAAATTACGCTGCCATTTACATTCAGTGCCTTCCCACATGATAGATGAAGAGATTAAAAAAAATAGATTGAGCCGATTCGTTGCGGCACCCATTTTCGACAACTTTTAGCTGTGGCGGCGAACTAATATTCCATGACACGCCGGTCGTGTCAAGCGCCACAGACATAACACGCCTATTGTGCCATCCGCCATGTGTAAAAGTAATGTTCTTTTTTATGTTTTTTTTACTTGTTTAGACCTAATTAAGTTTATTTGACATCAAACATAAGTTACAAATGTAAGGATACTTGTTTTTAGTGGGTAACTACGTGTTTTTTTACGCGTTTTCTTTGAAATTGATAGAAAGTGACTTTTTTATGAAGAGATTACAAACCTTTTGTACTATTTTTTGTTGTTATAAAAAATCATTTATATAAGTAGGTACAGCTAAATCACCCTGGAAACCTTGGTTTTTATTAAATTAAATTTTCACCTAATAATAACATTTGTAAATATCAAACAATGAGGAACCTTAATTTGGAAAAAAAAAGATATATCATTCATTGATATTAACAAATGTTAAATATTATTTAATGTTATACAAATGTAAAAGTAAAGTCGATCTGAAAACGTCTAATTAGTAAGAATAGCAAAACAAGTGTTTTCAAAAGGAAAAAAACGCCGGCGCTATACGGCGGCGGATTGACAAAAGACTATTTATTAGCGTACTTTTTTTATACATGAACGGTTTCGAACTGTTTCAAGCAAAAATAAACCTTATTTTTATCACAAGAGCACATGGTACTTCGTAGGTCCATTCGGCCAAATTATAGTAATAAGTCGGCACTTCAACCATTTTAAGCAAAAGAGATAAAGGCATTGTTTTTTTTTTAACAGGAGAGTTGTTTTCTAGAAACTTGTTTACAACTTGAGTTTGTGAGCGATCGCAATGAGTGCTATTATTTGTTCATTTGTTTCTTATTAGAGTATTTTTCCACAACATGTTTTAAAACCTATAAAGTAAAAACGGTACCATGTACAAGTTAAAAAAGGTTGTCAACTCCTAAAAAATTAATTTTTTAAAATATCCAGAAACGAAGCCGCAGGCAGGAACTACTTGCAAAATAATGAATATTTTTTTCTGGATAAATTTTCCAAAAAGGAAATTGAGCGAATTATAATGATTTTTAAAAAAGACACGCCTCGCGTGTCATACGCCACACACAAAAAGTATTCGATGGCACGCCTGACATGTCACCCGAACTGAACCGGTTAAACAATTGATATTTTCAAATGTTATCGTTTTTACAAGCCTTGAAGTCTTAATAAATCCACACCATAAGCGACTAAAACCCCTTTTTTATGTAAAACTAGCAATTAATCGATTTAAAAAAATATTAATAAGTTCAACAATCATTTATCTTTCTGACAATGTGCTTTTTATATCATTTATATGTATAATATGATTGCTGGATACGATTTCATGTGACAAAACGTTGGAATCTTGATTTTTAGGCGTTAGTAGAACATACAGTTTAACAGTGGTAGAGCCAGGCGGCAGCTTTGCTGTCGCACGGATGGGCCGGCTCGAACCGGGGTGGTACCACGACCTTACAGAATACCAGCGTGAAGTAGAGGTTTACCTCTGCGTTTCGCTTGGTGAGTGCAGGTGGCCGGAGGCCCTTTTTACTGGAAATGAGGCATTCCATCTTAGTCCTCACGGGTGACAACGCATCTGCATTTTGATTCGCAAACGAGGATAGATGTAGATGTCTATGGGCCGCAGCAACCACTTACCATCAGGTGGACTGTGTGCTCGTTTGTCACCCTTATCCAATAAAAAAAAATACCTATGCGCTTTGCGCTCGGCATGGAATATGTTTGTTTGTTAGTATTTTATGCACTGCCGTACCGTTCATCAGATTGGGCTCAAACTTTGTCAACTTATTGTTTGCACTTGCGCAAAGGTATTAAATTAGGTTGCATGCGTATCGTACCGACATTTTTTTATAGGATAGGGTGACCAACGAGCACACAGCCCACCTGATGGTAAGTGGTTGCTGTGACCCATAGACATGCAGACAGATGCGTCGTCACCCATGAGAACTAAGATGGAATGCCTTTTTCCAGTAGAATGTGTCTCCGGTTCTCTACACTCACCATACGAAACACAGCAGAATAAAGCTACCATTTAACGCTGATATTCTGTGAGAGCGTGGTCCTTCCCCGGTCGAGCCGACCCCTTTGTGCTACAACTATACTACTTATATAGCTGCAACAAGGCTCTACCACGTATAAAGGAGTTTTAATAATATACAACATATAGAAAGAATGTACATGCGCGAATCAAGCCTGAACCACATACTGACAGCACATACATTTGTTCCTGAAGATCATAAAGACGCCTTACAAAAGCTGAAAAACAACATTGATACTCGTACGGTCAAGGAACAGCAACAAACGCTGAGTGTACAATTACTTACACATGAAACACACAACTATGTGTTGTACACCATAATCGGAGTTGTTATCGCAGCCTTCATTGCATGGGGGACATTTCAGCTGAAAAGAAGATGTCAAAGCTAAGCGTTAATCTCCACGACAAGCCAGACTCCAACAATGTCAAGCAGCCAACCCAAGGGCCTTCATCGGAGCGCCGGGTCTCGCACATCGATAGTGTGGATGCGGTGATCGCAACGGCTGCCCTTAAACTCAATAGCCATCGCCATAAATTTTCCTCTTGTTTATAAAATTGGCAAGATATACGAGCAAGTACATGGTATTTCTATAGTTTATAAAACATGCTAATATTGCGCTTGCGCGTGCGAGACGTTCAGTGCAATTACATTCATAATTATTTATATATATATATATATATATATATATATATATATATATATATATATATATATATATAACATTTTATTCATAAGTATTGTTAGTGCAATAAACGCTCTCTACGGAATCGGACACAGTTTTAATTACCATATCCCGTAACGTAGATACAACCTACATCGACATCCTACACATCAATTATATGTAGAAGGTTACAAATCGCAACCCTCCCCCTACAATTATAATTAAATTAATGTATTATCGTTCCTAATTTAACAATGTAACTCTTACAAAGTAAAACGATATTTACACAGTTAATTCTTCTTCGGCAGCAACGCGCCGAGTACCAGCTAGTTATCATAATAAAAAAGCAATATCATAGTGGTTGAATGATTCTCGTCGTCAAACGATTCGCACCATAGTCAAAATCACAAATCGCTCTGCTTGTTGTAATAAGTACAGAAAGTCAATCGATGGATGCAGGTGGCTCAGAACTATGTTTTATGGCGTACCTGGGGGGAAGTCTGAGTTCAGCAGGGGATTTAAAGGCTGTCATAATGACGATGATGATTTAGTAATATACTAACTGCTGTATAACAAAAAGTCCACTTTTATTTCTAGTTTTTACGATTAAAAGGGTTATAAATCATGGAAACGTTAATATTTTAGTTATTGATAAAACAGTAATATATTTAAAGTATATTAAAACCGATTTCCTACTGCATATGCAACAATATATATGCAAAAATATTAAATTTTTATTCCTGCACGACATTTTGTATTTAGTCAAACGAAAGCTACTTATTATTATAAAAATTCCACAGTTAAAATGATTAATTTGTTTTCCTCGTATTCTATTTGATGTTTAATCGTTATCAGTTGCATATGAAACTGAACTTAAAAACAACTTGTATAGATCTCATTTAATTTTAATAACTGAACTGTAAACGAAGGGCTAATATGGATAGATAATATTTCCATTTATTTGTAATGTATACCAATTTTAGTACAGTGACCTTTATTATCTCGAGAAATCAATAAGCTACTAGGTATATATTCAAGTACCTACTGGATTTCTCTATTTTTAACTATGTACGGCAACAGTTCAGCTGTGAGTGTAATTATTTAATAATAAACGAAATAAAATGTTTGAAAGTGAATTTTATATTTATGGTGAGGAAGATGTCTCTGTTCCAGCCCATTTGAATTTTGGCAAGTACATGTTAGATAAGTTAAGAAGACAAAAAGATGGAATAGCCCTGGTGAGTTTCCAAAATCATAGGGTTTATATTTTCAAATTAAGTTAAACAAAAATATAAAAAACTTTTTTTTATAGGAAAATGCAGAAACAGGAGAAACTCTCACGTATAAAGAACTTACTAGATACGCTGTTTCCTTGTCTATTTCATTAATAAGATTAGGAGTAAAAAAAGGTGATATCGTTGCAGTTGGATGCGAAAAACGCATTAACTTTATTCCGACGGTACTGGCAATAATATTTACCGGCGCGACTTACACGCCATACGATATATACAGCGGCAGAGGTGATATTATTTTTTAATTTGGTTTTCATTTTACAAAATTTATAATGTACATAATATTGTTCAGACGTTTTTACCGGAAATTGGTGGTTCAATTAGTTTCATTTCGAAGTCATTCTACGCTTTTTTCAGTCTAAACTAAAAAAATAACACGAACTTAGCGCCATCTATTGAGCCTAGTTTTTCTTTTTTGTCGCTAAACCAGCATTAATTGTGAATATAAAATTTTAAATAACTTCACTACTGCACCAACTGTCGGATCCTAGCACAACTATTACGTATGCACATATTTATGTGGTAGAGCTATGCGGGAGTTATATCATAGTTCGAGGGTTGGCTCGACCTGGGAAGAAACACACTCTCTCAGAATACCAGCTTCAAATAGCAGCATATTGCTGATGTGTTTCGTATGGTGAGTGTAGAAAACCAGATACCCTTTTTTCTGGAAACGTGGAATTTCATCCTAGTCCTCAGGGGTGATAACGCATTTTGATTCTTAATCGAGGATAGATTTAGATGTAGATAAGCCACAGCATTCACTTACCATTAGGGTGGACTGTGTAGTCGTATGTAATCCATATTTTATTTAAAAAAAATAAGAATATTTATTGTCTCGACAAAACAAAACATGACGTCAATAAACTAAGCCGTTCAGAAGTTACTCGATTACTTAAAAACGTATCATAGATTATATGATGTACGAGCATTAAATATTTATTTTGTTTACTTATTTCCAGCTGTGTTAAAACATAAATTGACAATTACACAGCCAAAATATTTCATTCTTTCAAACAAATTTTGGGACACGCACAAGGATATGTTACGAAGTTTCGCTTGTATTAAGACATTCATATCATTAGATGAAGGGCAGAAAGATGCAGTCCAAGTCAAGGATTTAATAACAGATCAAGTTGATATCTCAAAGTTTGAGCCTATTGAAGTATTCGGGCAGATTGATACAGCATTTATCTTGTACTCGTCTGGAACCACTGGCATGCCTAAAGGAGTACAGTTGACACATTTAAATTGCATTCTTAATAGTTCTCTAGATGAGTAAGTAAATTTCAGTGTAGTATTTTAAAATAATACATATAAGATATTTTAATCATTTTGTACGATGAGCATAAATGATCGAGCATAAATATGTAAGAGATGCTTTTGCAACTACATATTATGTAAAATTTGAGGGTCGCTTGTCGATTGGTCGAAACCAAGTCTTCGGCAGCGGTATGTCTTAATAGTCCAGTCATTTAAGCATAAAAAGGGGTCAGAATGAGAGGTAATAAACTGAATTTTCGTATATACCCTTCATTTTGGCGATCTAAAAGTTGTCTCAAAAGTCTCATAACATTTCGTGCCTGCGTCGTAAGTTCGTAAAGGACAAAGGTAAAATCAAACAGTTTTTCGTGATTATCTCGGTTTATATTGCTCCAATAATGTTAATGGTTAATATAAAACTTATAGAGTATAAAATTTTAAACAAATTTCACCTGAAATACTTTTTCATGCGCTTTTGCGGTGGAGAGCGATGAGCGCGCAGCGCTCAGCCACGCGTACTGTTTTGTAAGGTCAACTGTGAATATTTGTGAATTCTACCTACAATTTTTAACGATTTGTATTATTTATTAGTTGGTACATTGCAATGAATTTGATAATACTTTTACTTCTAAAATATTCTCCTTGCACAGTCAGAAGGCATTCAATGAATGGGCGACAGTAAGATTCCATAAAAGCAAACAAGGTTTGGGTACAATACAGTATAATCCTAGCGTAGAATTTAGGGTATATGTAAAAAAAATATTTAAAAGAGTGTGCTCCATACCAAGTATTTGCATTTGAGCAACAAAATTAAGACGGCTTCTAAAAAAATTTAAATGACATGGAGTATAATTAATAGCGAAACTGGTAAGATTAACTCTCGCAATACATACCAGTTAAGTTTTAACAACAAATTAATTGAATCAGATTAGGACGTTGCAATTGTTTTTGAGAAACATTTTACTGATACTCCGATCTTAACCAGTAAGTCACTGAATTCTTCTCCTGCCATCGCCGAATCATTATTTAAACAAAATGTAATTGCATGTACAAATAATTTTACAATTCATACAACATCATCAAAAGATATTGCAAAATATTTTAAAACTAATATTAAGATAACTGCAGATCTGTGGGGGATTTCCGTTAAAGTTATTGCGTCTATTATAGATACAATTGCACCTCAACTAGCTATTAATTTTAATACTAGTATCGAAAAAAAATACCTTTATTTAAATCTGGTAGTACTTTAGACCCCGCCAATTTTAGACCTATTTCTGTACTACTAACACTTAGAATGTTTTTTGAAAAAATGATTCTTGATCAAATGTTATTTTTTTAATATAAATAATTTACGTCATAAAACTCAATTCGGTTTCACAAGGGGTCGCTCGACAACTGATGCCGGTGTTTAGCTGATTAAATATATCTTTAACGTATGTGAGAATTCACAGGATGCTTTGGGTATATTTTGTGACCTATCGAAGACCTTTAATTGTGTTTACCATGAAATATTAATCAGGAAACTTCAATACTACGGTGTAAGAAGCCCTTGAATTAATTATTTCATATTCAAGTAACATAACGCAAAAACTTCTCATTAACAGTATGAGTTCTTCCGGGTCGATGGTACAAATGGGCTTGCCTCTAGGCTCAATTATCGGCTCTTTCTGTTTATTGTATACTTTAATGAATTACCCTACATAGTAGGGGATAACTATAACATAGTATTATTTGCTGATGATACTTTTTAATTTTCAAATTAAAACGACAATTATTAAAATATGAAGTAAATAATGCTATATTTAAATTAGTGAATTGGTTAAATGTTAATAATTTGCATTTAAATGACACTAAAACGAAATATATGAAATTCATGACTCCAAATGTCAAACAATTAAATACTAATGTAATTTTAAATGGACAGGAACTGAATCTTGTCGATACCAAATTTTTTCTTGGAATCACATTAGACGCAAAGTTTCAATGGAGCCCCCATATATCAAAACTAGCAAGCAGAGTTAGTTCTGCAGCATATGCTCTAAAAAAATTTGAAATCTTACCAATGTTGAAACAGCTAGACTAGTTTACTTTAGCTATTTCCATAGCATAATGTCCATGGTATTTTGCTATGGGGACACGCGGCTGACACTGAAAATATATTTGTCTTACAAAGAGAGCCATAAGAGCAATTTATGATTTAAAGCCTAAAGAGTTGCTGCGACAAAAAATTAAGGAACAAGCTGGTAGTACCAGGTACTCGACTCTACCGAGTCAGTAATTGATTCCTGGGGCACTTTTACTACAAAATTCCAGAAAGTATACAAAATTTGACCTGTTCAAAGTTTCAAAATCTTATTAAACTAAGTTTGTATAAAGAGGGTTATTATAATATTAAGGAATTTATGGATCGCTACCGAGGTTTTTCTAATATGTCCCAACGTTTCGCTCTCTACGCAATGTTTTATAAAATTCCGAAAATTCGTACTTCTGCTCACATTTGTGGAAATCAAGTCCGCAGTTTAATGCCTAGATCGGATGATCCTTAAAGGTTTTCAACTACTATGGGTGGTATTTTACAAGACGGCACTAAACATAAGTTTTAATTTTTTTACTTTATTTAACTGCTAAGTTTGAGCACCCGTGGTGAAAAAACAACTTATGGGATCTGTATGGCCAACCATTTAAAAACTTGCCTACATCATAAGGATTCTAAAAGAGTATGATACCAGCTCATTTTTTATTTTTTAATATAGGTATAGAAAAAATGTGTAAAAGTAGGCATTTCATTACAAAATTATTTGCAGATAGTTTTTTTTAACATTCCATGTATTTATTAGGTAAGTTCATCTGTCGCCTTTGAAAATTTTACTTTCCTACCTGCTCGCCTTGTTCGGACGAATTCTAAGCTGTGTGAGCGAGACAAACAGTGAAACTTGACATGTTCTATTATGTACAGCTGTGAAAATATGATTTGTACTTTTATACATTTGTAAAGGATGCGTAACTTAATGAAAAGAACATGAAACAAGTTATAACTATTTTATTTTTACTTAAAATCATTTACAGAAAACGCTCGAACTGGCCTCCTCCTGCACTTAAGCGGGCTCTACATCTTTTAACAAACGATGTTTCTAAAAGTCTTTGATAATTTCTGGTTGAAATAACCCTTGTTGCGTCTGTGACGCGAAGTCTAAGTTCGTCGATTGTTTCAATTGTTTTTTTATAAACTTGCTCATTCAGGCAGCCCCAATAAAAAAAATCTAATGCGTTACCAGATTATCCACCATTACTAGGATACCCCGTATACATTTAATAATACTTTCCTACTTTGTGTGATTAAAACTCATTAAATGAAATACTTATTGTATATAGTAGAAAAATAATTATTTTATCTTTAAAATGTGTAAGTTTTTATATATTAGATAATTTTATTTTATTTTATTTATCTATTTAGAAAACCAACAGCGTATATAGAAAATATTAACATTAATGTAACAAACTAAAAGTATGGCCAATAACAGGTTTCCCTTATATTGCTTGATGGTAGGTGTATTGTTGTTAGAAGAAAAGGAAAGAAGAACAAACAGTGGTAGAGCCACGCGGCAGCGTTTGCTGTCGCACGGATGGGCCGGCTCGAACCGGGGTGGTACCACGACCTCACAGAAAACCAGCGTGAAGTAGAGGTTTACCTCTGCGTTTCGCTTGGTGAGTGCAGGTGGCCGGAGGCCCTTTTTACTGGAAATGAGGCATTCCATCTTAGTCCTCACGGGTGACAACGCATCTACATTTTGATTTGTAGTAGATGATAGATGTAGATGTCTATGGGCCGCAGCAACCACTTTCCATCAGGTGGACTGTGTGCTCGTTTGTCACCCTTATTCTATAAAAAAAAAAGAAAAAAAAATCTTATAGATAAATTATAAGCAATTCAATGTAATGAAGGTGGTCATAAGTTCACAGATCAGGAGAGATAGTCAGGTAGAATGATATATTACATTACCTTTATATATATATACTTACTTATGTTTATATACCTATTAAATGTATAAATATATAAACATAATACAAATAATTAATTATAATATATATTAAATAAAATAACTTAAGTACTTATATTTAAATTAGTAGCCTCAAAAATACATATAGAAAAAATAGACGAGAGAATATATTATGATTGTATGTGATTTTAACTTCAACTGCTCTATTTCTTAATAGTTTTCTTGATGTAATCTTTAAACGTAAGTTTAGATTTCGCAAAGAGGTCAATGTGTCCAAATTGTTCATTATATGTACTTGCAAGCCGCGAAAGAACAGCGTTTCGACAGTAGTTTGAATGATGCCAGGGAGTCTGTAACAATGTAGTATTGCGGGTGTGGAATTTCGGAGTACGAAAGGTGATTCTTGAGACAAGATATGGACAGTCAATATTACTGTTTATTATATCATATAACAAAGCCATGTCAAGCAAAATGCGCCTGTGTTCCAAAGATAAGAGATCGTGCTCAGTGCAACTGTCTGTGTAAGTATCGATTTTATTCCGACAGCGAAAGTTAAGGTGATTAACAAATATTTTTTGAATACGCTCAAGGCGGCTTTTGTAGACATTGTACTGTGGAGACCATATCGAACTAGCATATTCCAAAACACTTCTGACATACGCAAAATAAACCATTTTAATTGCATTCATATTCGAGAATGATTTGCAGATGCGAAGAACAAAACCAAGATTTTTATAGGCTTTACTGATAACGTAATCAATGTGTTCGGATAGTATCATTTTATGATGAAAATTTACGCCTAAATCCCTAACACTTACTTTTCGGCTGATTTCTAATCCGTCAAAGTGATATTTATTTAGAATTGGCTTAGATTTCCGTGTAAAACTAATACATTCGCACTTGATTGCATTAACAGTTATATTATTTATTTTGTAGTATTCAAATAAACGGTCCAGGTCCTTTTGTATCAATAGGCAGTCGTGTATGGTGTTAATTTTACAAAAAATCTTCTTATCATCTGCATACATGAGGTAATTTGTGTGTAAAATGCACGAACCAATGTCATATAGGTAGGCATTGTAAAAAAGTGGACCTAAGTGAGAGCCCTGAGGAACACCTGTAGGTATGTTTATGTAGCTCGAACGGAAACCACCTATCACGACTGCTTGTGAGCGGTTTGTGAGATATGATTCAGTCCACCGGAGCAAGTCACCGTGAATCCCTAATATTTGTAATTTGTTGAGCAGGATCATGTGATCCACACGATCGAAAGCTTTTTCAAAATCAGTGTAGATCACATCAACCTGCCCACCTTGATCCATATTTTCAAGGACAAAAGAAGAAAAACTTGCCAGGTTCGTAGTGGTGGATCGCCTTTGTAAAAAACCATGTTACTGCTCAGGGAAGGCACGTGAAAGCGTGGAGTAAATTACGTTATATACTACTCGTTCAAGGATTTTAGCTGCGGTGTTCAAAATAGAAATGCCTCTATAATTATTTATTTCTGTACGTGATCCCTTCTTCTGTACAGGGACTATGTGTGCACACTTCCATTGATGCGGAAATATCCCTTCACGCAGAGATCGATTAAATATAATAGTCAAGGGGAGAGCAAGTGATTTAGCGCATCGTGACTAAAAAAAAGAAGGTAACCCATCACTACCGGCACCTTTGTTCGTGTCCAAAGTTTTCAACATTTTTTCAATTATTGCAGCGTTTGTCTGTACATTAGAAACGGTGTCAGTACACAACGATTCCGTATGTGGATATATGTAGTTATTACTAGGTACACCAAATACACTCTTGAAGAATGAGTTGAAAGCATTGCATATGTCTATACCATCGAGTTACTCTGTATCTTTCAAAGACATTTTCTTAGGGTATCCTGACCCACCCCGAATGGCTTTGTCGAAAGTCCAGAATGTTTTAGGATGTGTTTTGATGCTATTTTCACAACTTGACGTAAATTTATTAAAGCATTCTCTCTGAACACGGCGTTCTCTTGCTCGGAGTAACGAAAACTCATCGTAATCTAATCTATTCCTGAATTTTTTCCAACGTGTATAATATATTATACTTGTTATATATCTTAAAGTTAGAGTATTTTAATTTTATCTTTATTCAGCAGCTGTTCATTTCTTACGATTGAAATTGAATTGCAATTTCTTCTTCTTCAACGTCATCGTTAAACAGGAGTAAGGGAATTTCTGTTTCAGAATGAACTCAGTGAATAGAACTCACTCGAAAAAAACAATTAAAACAGTATAAACGTTATATAAAAAGCTCGTGTTAGGAGTTCGTCTACCCAGTTATAATCATGATAGAAAAATAGGTATTTGAAAATTTACACATTTTAAAGATAAAATACTTAATTAGTTTTCTACTTAAAATCTACCTCCATTAAATTAAGATATACAGTAAGTATTTAATTTATTGAGTTTTTAATAACACAAAGTTCGTAAGTAATTAGTATTAAATGAATATATTAAAAATATCTAACAAAATATAATGTGTAAAAAATATGTACTTGTACGTGGTAGAGCCATTCTGCAGCTGTATTAATAGTAGAGTTGTACCACGAATGGGTCGGCTCGACCGGGGAAGGACCACGCTCTCACAGAATACCAGCTTAAAATAGCATCTTAATGCTTCTGTATTTCATATAGTAAGTGTAGAGAACCGGAGACTCTTTTACTGGAAAAGAGGCATTCTATCTTAGTACTCACGCCTAACAACGCATTTTATTTCGCAAACGAAGATAGATGTAGATGTATATGTGCCACAGCAACCACTTACCATCAGGTGGACTGTGTTCTCGTTTGTCATCCTTATTCTATAAAAAAATGTAAAATGTTATTTAATACAATGTATTAAATAATAAATAATACAAATTATTAAAAATTCAAGGTACTATTCACAGATATTCACGGTTGACCTTGCATTACAGTACGTATGGCCGAGTGCTCCGCGCTCACCGCCCTCTATCGCAGAAACGTTTCAAAGTATGAAAAAATGTTTCTTATAAATTTTGTCGCAAATTTTATGTTATACAATTTTTGTAATAGATGTTAACATCGTTGGAGCAATCAATACCGAGATAATTGCAAAGAATTGTTTTTTTTTCCTTTGACCTTGAATAATTTACGACGCAGACACGAAATTGCATGAGACTTTTGAGAAAACTTTTGGAACGCCAAAATTAACGTACACACGAAAATTCAGCTTATTATCTCTCATTCCGAGGTTGATCGCTAATTTAACTGGACTATTAACATATCGTCGTTCCTTGTTGTAAAAAATGAAACAATTATAGAATATTTGATTACGTATTTTTATATACGATTTGATGTACTTTAAAGAGTACAATTAAAGATTATATTTATTACTACTAGGCTGATGTTAGTTAAAAACGTACGTTGTATATAATTAAATTGAACTTAAATTATAGATCAACGAATTTTGTGTTATTTAATTTATCCACATTGTATAAAATTAATTATTTCAAAATATTTATTTAAATATGAAATCGGGTTTGACATTCAACAATATCAAATAGTGTAAGTTATATGTAGTAGACCCCATGCTGCAACTACATTATGGTTGTAGCACGGCTGGTAGTAATACAACTCAAAATAGCAGCTTTATGCTGCTATGTTTAGTATGGTGAGCCTAAAGGACAAGAGACCCTTTTTACTGTACTATTTCCACGTGACCGTATCTAGCGCAGAGCGGTACGAATCGTTGACGACCGAGTTCTTTCCAATTGGCTTGACTCACTGGCAGTGCGTAGAGATGTTGCATCTTTTTGCGTATTTTATCGCATCTACCAAGGGGAGTGCTCTGAGGAATTGTTCGGACTAATTCCAGCTGCTCAATTTCCAATTCCAATTGTGATCGCACACCGCGACAAAACTTGCGATACCATCCATACCACCTGGGTGATTGGCGGTCCAGCACTGTGCGATTTAGAAGTTTTCTTTCTCGGACAACTTCCTTGTGGAATCGGTTACCACCAGCGATTTTTTCCGGAGCGATATGACTTAGGGACCTTCAAGAAAAAAGCCTACTCCTTTGTAAAAGGCCGGCAACGTATCTGCAATGCCCCTGGTGTTGCAGTTGTTCATGGGCGGCGGTAATCACTTACCATCAGGTGCGCCGTATGCTGGTTTGCCTCCTCTCCTATAAAAAAAACTTCTTCGATGTCCATTATGTCCAATATTTTTCGAAGCACTGATGATTGCGGAGGACCGCAATAGAACCGAGATGACTTGGTAAGCCGAAAAACGCACCACGGCCTGCCGCTAGTGCGTTCTTGGCCTTATTCTATAAAAAATATCGTCTTAATAACGAGTGATTATTTTTTATAATTTCAGTTTTAAAGACGAATCATTGCAAACAGCTTTTGTGTGCGGAGAATGGTATCATAACTATGATACTTTTATGACATATAAATTTTTAGCTGCGGGAAGAAAAGTTGTATATACTGTTGATGTCTCAGAAGAAAATATATTAATGGGTATGGTTAAATGCCAAGTAAGCATTGTAATATATTTAAATTACTTTCGCATATTACAGCAAAAATCAATCTTAACAAAACTTTTAATTACAGGTAAATATCGCAATGCTTGGTCCATCTTCTGTCAGTTATTTGTCTAAACGAGAAGACATGAAAGAAATTAATTTTAACTCAATTAAAATAATATATTCGCGTTCAGGTCCACTTCATGCAACAACAATTGAAAACTTTAAAAAAAGGTACATAATGAAACACATTCAATGTTTTTCCAATTGTATAAATTTTTGTGAATGAATATTAAATTAAAAAAAAACTCAACTAAAGTACTTCATTTTATGTAGTTATTATTTTTAAAGATTTCCAGATATTGAAGTTTTACAAGGCTATGGAATGACAGAAGCTGGTGAGTTAACATCGGAAAGTTGGGCCACGAAAGGGTCTAAAGCTGGAAGTGTTGGAAAACCATCACCGTGTGTAGTGCTCAAAGTAAGAACAACCATATTATTTATAACTTCTCCCTATATTTTATCTACATAAATTTACTTTGACTTGTTTCAAAAGTTTTTCAGTCGATTTTATAAATTTATTTCAAATATTTAAGACTGCAAATGAGGTATACAAAGTTATTTTGCGATAACCGGTCAAATTTGCAGAGAAGGTTTAGAATAAGTAATATTAGGCAAATGGAAAAGAAAAATTTATTAAAAAATCTCAAACATTCTTTCTTTTTAACTTTTAAATTTAAAATGCGTGGTAATTCTTTTACATTTACTTTTATAATGATTTTACTGCAACATTGTGCATACATTCGTAAGGGTCGATCGGTAGGCAAAAACTTTAAAAAAAATCTTATTTGCTCGTATTTTCAAAAACTGTAATAACGGTATATCATTATTTATATATTTGAAGTTAAGTTTAAAATTTGGTTAGGTACTCTTTGAAAAATAACCCTGTATATTTTGACAAAATATAATATTTTCAACAGTTACTCAAATAAATTCAATACAATGATATTTATTTTGGGTTTACTTACTGAAACCCTAATAAAACGGTATTTTACAAATTATACAAAATGCACGCATGGTTTTCAATGTAATATTTTTGAAATATCGTGAGGAACAACCTCCAAGTAATAGTATCGGAATCCTCGGTGTCGACAAATCGAGTGACGTGCAGTTTCGTGGTCACTTGGAAGAGAAGGCCAAATTGGCCTCTAAAAAGCTTGGCTTGCTCAGCAGAGTGGGACAGTATTTCATGCGAGCACACCGATTGCAACTTTACAAGGCGCAGGTTCGGCCTCACATGGAATATTGTTCCCATCTCTAGGCAGGGGCCCCCCAATGCCAGCTCCTTCCACTTGACCGCATCCAGCGCAGAGCGGTTCGAATCGTCGACGACCGAGTTCTTTCCGATCGGCTTGACTCACTGGCACTGTGTAGAGAGTTTGCACCTCTTTGCGTATTTTATCGCATCTACCACGGGGAGTGCTCTGAGGAATTGTTCGGACTAATTCCAGCCGCTCAATTTCACCATCGCACATCGCGACAGAACTTGCGATACCATCCATATCATCTAGATGATTGGCGGTCCACCACTGTGCGATTCAGAAGAAGTTTTCTCCCTCGCACAACTTCCTTGTGGAATCGATTACCACCAGCGATTTTTCCGGACCGATACGACTTAGGGACCTTCAAGAAAAGAGCCTACTCCTTTTTAAAAGGCCGGCAACGCATCTGCGATTCCCCTGGTGTTGCAGTTGTTCATGGGCGGCGGTAGTCACTTACCATCAGGTGAGCCGCATGCTCGTTTGCCCCCTCTCCTATAAAAAAAAATAATTTAGCGTCAGTTTTAAGACCATAATTTAGCAACATGATATGTGATCTCAGTGTAAATAAACATACTTAGATCACATGTCATAAAAGTATATAGAACGAAGCAGAGCTTGACTTATGTGTTGCGGTTTTAGGACAATAGAAATATTGAGACAGCGAATAATTTTGCGAACAAGATATAGATAGATAGATAGGTAACTCTTTATTGTATTTAAATAAAGTGGTTACAATAACGGAAATCTTAGACTACAAACGGTAGTCAAAATGCTTTAAGCGATTTCTACCTGAAAATATACCTGATATACATTATTTTAATATCTGTCTATATAAATTTTATTTCGGAAAATGAGCGCATTTTTGGTTGAGTGCAACTCTACCTCTTTAAGCAATTAATAGAATCAGGCGTAACTTTGCGGAAATCCATTATATTAAAGTTGGTTAAAAATTACCTTGCGTACATCCGCTCGATAAAATAAAATGATGTATCTTACCTAGTCTGAAGAGCACCTCCCGCTCTCCCTCAATTGCGTGCACTATCCCCGTCACCACTAATCTCAGCACCACTACTCCCAACACCACTACACTAGGAAAGACACACCACCAACGACAATACGAGGCGTGTTTCGCCTCTACACGAGGCATCTTCAGGTGATGTAGATTCTGCGGTGGCTGACCGTTAAGTGAGCGCGAGCCAAAATAAATAAATGACAGTCGTTTTGGCTATTAAGGAATCAATTTTACTGGAAAGTCATCATGTGAACGTCTCTTGCATATGGCGCTAAATTGGGATTTCATTTAACTAAGTTTCAAAGGAGCTTAAGTATAAGTCTAATCGGTTTTCTAATATTCTTGTTATTTTTTATATTATTAATACTTCTATATAAGTTCTTGAGTGGCATCCTCTTACCGGTAGGCGATGTGTAGGGCGATCCCCCACGAGATGGAGTGACGACCTGGTAAGACATGCAGGTAGTCGATGGATGCAGGTGGATCAGGACCGTGCTTTGTGGCATTCCTTGGGGGAGGCCTATGTTCAGCAGTGGACTTATGAAAGGCTGTAATGATGATGATGATGATGATGATTCATACTTAACCACTTAAAATTCTATTTTGTTTAATAAAATGGTAAAAAAAATTTATCTTATACTTTGATTAATATTTTAATTAGTTGTACAATCTAAAATATATTATTAATACATAACACAAGAATAAAAGAATCATAAAAAATTACTAATACATAAATTTATATTTATTTGTGCACATAATGTAACCCATCGACGGCAGCCACAAACGTAGACAGGGCTATATTTAGAAATAAAGTTCGTCTTTTACTTTTAATATAGCCAGTAGAACAGCATCATTGTAAACATCCCATTTTTACATAATATTATAATTTCAATAAATTCATATATAATCTCTTTCAGATTGCTGATCTTGAAACAAGGAAAGCACTTGGACCTAACCAGCCTGGTGAAATTTGTGTAAAAGGACCTATTTTAATGAAAGGCTACATTGGTGTTGATTCCTCAAGTTACCTGGATGAAGAGGGTTTCCTAAAAACTGGTGATTTAGGATACTATGATGACAATGAATACTTTTATATTACAGATAGAATCAAAGAAATCATTAATTACAAGGGATACAAGGTAACTACAGATATTCACACAGGTATATTTGTATTATTTCATAGCTGTTTAATAATAATAACTTAAGAAATTTGAATTTAAAAAAATTGACTATAAAACTACAAAGTATAAAAAAATCTAGATTTTTTTTATTTTTTCTTGGGGACGTAAGAGAGTATCCCCTTGCTTCTGAGGTGTCGTAAAAGATAAGTACGGAAAATGCACGAAAAATGTTATGGCTTCTGATAACTGGCAGAATAAACATCGCGTTTACGTCTAACATAATATATCTAGACTGGTCAAGAGTAGGCGCTTCATAGATGCACGAGGTCACCAGACTTAATGCAATCAAGCAAATGTCAGGCAGGTAAAAGCAAAGGCAATTTCTACTGCAATCTTTACCCTCCCAGTTACAAGAGGGGTCCACAACCAGCAGTTGAAAAAGAAAAAAGAGATTTCTGTAATGTAAACAAGCTAAGACAAGTAAAAGTGTAACGAATCACCTTTATTCTAACCAATACCTAATAAAATTTGTCATTTTTAGATTGCACCACTAGAATTAGAAACAATACTAATGTCACATCCAGAAGTTTGCGAAACAGGAGTTGTAGGTAAACCTGTTCCTGATTATGGAGAAGTGCCAACGGCTTTTGTAGTGAAGCAACAATCATCAAAAATTACCGAAATAGATTTGATTAATTATGTTGCTTCCGAGGCAAGTATAAATCTCATATATTTCATCGTAACTATTACAACTGTGTGCAACGATAAATATTTAATTTTTTTATCATTTAAAATCATCATCTCAATTATCGACTTTACATCCATACTAGAACAGAAACCTATCGATAATAATAAGAGATTTTATAATGCCACAAGTGGATTCGTTATCAGAAAATCCAAAATTCCCGATGATCGATGAACGATGAACGCTTAAAAGACGTTAATTGTCCTGTTCTGAACCTTGTAATGTATAATTTATATAAAATATGGTATGATACAATTAAAATAGGGGTATTTTTCATAATTATTATTGTTAAGCGCTGGAGAGGGAGTGGTGGCAGGCCTGGTTGGGATGTTGGGAACTGAAGCGGGTACCGGAAGACTGGTGCAAAGCCGTGATATTCCCAATATATAAAGAAAAAAGGCAGGACTGTAAAAACTACCGTGATATCAGCATTATTCTCTAAGGAATTGATTGAAAGAGTTATGAAAGAAACTGATGGAAATATTTGGAATGTGGAAGCGGGATTTAGAAAGGGAATGGGATGTACCGATCAGGTCTTTTCCATGCGCATGATCGCGGAAAAGTTTTTATCCAAAAACCAAAAAGTTTTTTGTACGTTCGTGGACTTGGAGAAGATTTATGACACAGTGGACTGGGATGTGTTATGGTAAACATTTAGCTCATTTGGGTTGAGCGCTGGGTTGATACAACCCTTAAAGTCTCTTTAAAGGAATCCAATGCTATTGTCAGGATCAGCGGGGCAAACTCGGACTGGTTTGGCATCCATAAAGGTGTCAGAGAGAGCTATGTAGCTTCTTCGTGGCCGTTCAACCTATTTATAGATATTTATTTGGAAAATTTTAAAGTTGAAGAATGCAGGTTAAGAATGGGTGAGTTAATCGTCAAATTGATTTTGTATGCCGATGATCAAGTCGTATTGGCGTCGTCGGCGGCCGAGTTGCAAATGATGGTTACATTAATGAACAGGTCATTAAAAGAAAGGGGAATGATAGTGAACGCAAGTAACACAAATGTTATGGTTTTTAGTAAAAGAGAATAAAGTAAAACGATATGTAAAATAAGATTAAAAGGAGTTGGTCGAGCAAAAAGATGAGTTTGTGTGTTTCGGATGTGTATTTAGCAGGGATGGTAGAAATCATAAGGATATAGAACGACGAGTGAACGCAGCAAATAGAGTAAATGGAGCACTACACTCTATTGTGAAAAGTCAAAAGGTGTCAAAAAGGCACGTATGGCTATTCACAGTGCTGTCTGTGGTAGTCACTACTTTAATGTATGGTAGTGAAAGTTAATTGTGGCTGAAGAAGCACGAGAGTAGAATAAATACTGTAGAAATGCGGTCATTAAGGAGTATGTTAGGGCTGAATCGGAATGACAGGGTGAGATTTTTTTTTATAGGATAGCGTCACAAACGAGTACACAGTCCACATGGTGGTAAATGGTTGCTGTGACGAACGAGGATAGATGTCAATAAAGAATCAAAATGCAGATGCGTTGTTAAGCGTGAGATGGAATGCCTCTTTTCCAGGAAAAAGGTTATCCGGTTCTCTACACTCACCATACAAAACACAGAAGTATTAAGCTGGTATTATACGCTGGTATTCTGTGAGAGCGTGGTCCTTCCCCGGTCGAGCTAACCCATTCGCGCTATAACTATACTACTAAAATAGCTGCAGCAAGGCTCTATCACACGTGATATTATATGATAAGAGAAGAGTGTGGTTTGCAAGATGACGTTGTGACCAGGATTAAAAAGGAATGTTTCGTTGGTTTGGTCATTTAGAAAGAATGAATGGGGAAAGAATGACAAAGCAAATTTATGTTGCAGAAGTGAATGACAGAGTCGGAAAGGGACGCCCTAGGCGAAAGTTTAACCAAATTGTTGAAAGTTCGACCAAATTGACGATATATTGAAAATAGGCCAAATTAAGGGTACCCTTAACCGACGGGCCTGTATGCGTGGGTAGGATATGGAGGAGGCGAAAGAAGTGTGCCAAGATCGTGCCAAATGGAAGTCTGTAGTCTCTGTCTACCCATCTGGGTGACAGGCGTGAGTTTTTATGTATGTATATTTTATTGTTATACGGTACCAGTGTGAGCACAGGGACTTGAGAATAATATTATTCCTTAGTATTAAGTATACAAAAGAATATTTGGTTTAAAAATTATATTTACTCGTAAATGTTTGCAGTCAAAAAAATGTTCTGTGTGAGATAAAGAAAGTTTTGCAAAGGGAAAATCTGTATATGTTGATTCAAAGCCAGTATGAAGAGTTATTCAGAAACGTTAACTTTGTAAAATAGATTTTTTGCCAGTGTTCAACCAATTAATGTTTACAAAGTAATTATTAATGAAAATTATTTACATTATTGAAAATAATATATAAAAGTATTTCTCTTCTCTTTTTTCTACAATAAACAGTGCATATCATTCATCATTACAGCCCTTCACAAGTCCACTGCTGAACATAGGCCTCCCCCAAAGAATGCCACAAAGCACGGTCCTGAGCCACCTGCATCCATCGACTTCCTGCATGTCTTACCAGGTCGTCACTCCATCTCGTGGGGGGACGCCCTACACTTCGCCTACCGGTACGAGGCTGCCACTCGAGAACCTTTCTTCCCCATCGGTTGTCGGTTCTTCGAGCTATATGGCAGGCCCACTGCCACTTCAGCTTACTAATCCGTTGGGCTACGTCGGTTACTCTGGTTCTACTGCGGATATCCTCATTCCTAAGTTTATCACGCAGAGAAACTCCGAGCATAGCCCTCTCCATAGCTCGCTGAGCGACCTTGAGCTTCCTAATACGGCCAGCAGTGAAGGACCACGTCTCAGTTCCGTAAGTCATCACTGGCAACACGCACTGGTTGTACAATTTCGTTTTAAGGTTTTGAGGTATGTCTGACGAGAAGATGTGTCGTAGCTTCCCGAACGCTGCCCAGCCGAGTTGAATCCGTCGATTGACCTCTCGGTCGAAGTTGGACTTACCTAGTCGGACCATTTGTCCCAGGTAAACATACTCGTCAACAACTTCGAGCTTAGTGCTCCCAACAACTACCGGCATAGGTGTGACATGGACATTAAACATAATCTTTGTATTGTCCATGTTCATCTTAAGACCTATCCGTTGGGAGACACTATTGAGGTCATTGAGCATAGTGCTTAGGTCCTCCAGCGATTCTGCCATAAGGACTATATCGTCGGCAAATCGAAGGTGAGTGATGTACTCGCCATTGATGTTAATTCCGTATCCTTTCAGCGGTGAAGAGTTTCGGGGATATGACATCACCCTGTCTTACACCTCTCTGCAATTGGATAGGTTTCGTACTCTGGTTCTGTACTCGGATAGCCATCGTAGCTCTACTGTACAAACACTTCAGCAGTTCGATATACCGACAGTCAACTTGGCACCGCTGAAGGGACTGCAGCACCGCCCAAATTTCGACGGAATCAAAGGCTTTCTCATAGTCCACATACGCCAGACATAGTGGCAAATTGTACTCTTCGGACTTCTGTACAATTTGCCGAAGGGTATGTATGTGGTCTATGGTGCTAAAGCCCTTTCGGAAACCGGCTTGTTCGGGAGGCTGGAAGTCGTCAAGTCTGCGCGCGAGACGATTCGTAATGACTCTCGAAAACAGCACGTAGACGCGGCTCAGAAGGGAAATCGGTCTGTAGTTCTTCAAGAGAGCGTTGTCACCTTTCTTGAAGAACAAGACCACCGCACTTCTGCTCCACGCCTCCGGTTTAATGCCACCATGAAGGACGGAATTAAAGAGCTTCTGAAGGACTTCAAGTACCGGTCTTCCACCCGCTTTCAGAAGCTCCGCTGTAATTCCATCCTCGCCTGGGGCCTTGCCGTGTTTAAGATGCTGGAGAGCCATTCTAATCTCGCTCAGACTGACGTCCGGGATATCTTCGGAATAGTGTCGGACAAGACTCGCTCTTGGATCGTTACTCACACTTGCGTGTGGCTCCAACGATGACGTGTACAGCTGCCCATAGAACCTCTCAATCTCACTCAAAATCTCAGGTGCCCCGGAAACGATGCTGCCACATTCGGTCTTCAGCTTTGACAGTTGGCTCTTTCTGGCAGACAGATCTCTGGCAAAGACTTTGGAGCCTTGGTTCCGCTCGATCGCTTCTTCAATACGAGCTGTATTAAAGTTGCGCAAGTCCCGCCGCATGCATTTGGAGATCTGTCTGTTCAGTTGCCTGTATGCTGTCAAATCTGTTGAAGAATGTAGCTTCATCTCCCGTCTAACAGCCATGAGATTAAGAGTGTGATCGGAGAGTTTTTGTGTTCTTCTGCGGCGGGTCTTGCAGAACTTAGCTCCGACCGCATGGACAGTTTCCACGAGCTTGTCATTCATATCGTCCACTTCATTGCAGTCTTCTAGGCACTGAAAACGGTTTTGTAACTCGAGCTGAAAGGTTTCGGGACTTTGGATTAGAGCGCGAGGGGGACGGAGCGTTGACTTCATCAGACGAGACCTCTCCAACTTAACATTTAGGTTCAGTGTGCCTCTCACCATTCGGTGATCGCTGCCGGTTTTCACCCTGGCGATCACTGAGACATCACTGAACAGTTGTCGTCTAGTCGTCATAACGAAGTCAATCTCATTTTTCGTCGAACCGTCGGGGCTCGACCAGGTCCACTTCCTGTGGGGCCGCTTCTTGAAGAAAGAGTTCATCATAAAGAGTCCCTCTTTCTCCATGAAGTCGGCCAGCTGCTGG